>JAGIQG010000031.1:16143743-18543743 GCA_024679065.1 Sphyrna mokarran | reverse complement strand
CGCTCTTTATCCATATCCTTTGATGCCTTTCATATCTGGGAATCTATCTATTTCCTTCTTAAATACATCCAGTGATTTGGCCTCCACAACCATGTGTGGTAGAGAATTCCACAGGTTCGCTACCTTCTGCCTGAGGAGCTTCTCATCATCTCGCTCCTAAGAGATCCACCCTGTATCCTGAGACTGTGACCCCTTTGTTTTAGTAACCCCAGCCAGGGCGAACATCATCCCTGCAACCAGTCTGCCCGGCCCCTCAGATTGAAATCAGGCTTGTTCGCTGACCATGAATAAGACTGAATACATTTAATACACGCCAAATATTTCATAAGGAGAAAATGCTCAATCATTCATATCTTAATAAAACCGTCATCAACTTCAAATTGCAAAAACAAAATAAATATTTAAGCTGTGATTAGAGACAGGAGGACCGCAGGGATCTTAGTCAATGTTGTGAGTAATTAGCACTCGCTTCGTGTCACATGCCTTGCTTTGCAGGCGTAACACTTTAGTCATAACAGTGGTGGGGTGGGGGGGGTCGGTGGTGTGTGTGGTGGGAACTATGTGTTTGGAAACCAGCAGAATCTGACAACCCTGTGTACAGGCAACAGTCATCAAAATGTCTCCTGGACCCCACTCAGAACCCAGGTAGGCAGCATTTGGCTGCTGGGCCACGCTATTATAGAAGGGGTATTATTAAACCAGAAAGAATGCAGAAAAGATTTACTAGGATGCTACTGGGACTTGATGGATTGAGTTATAAGGAGAGGCTGGATGGACTGAGACATTTTTCTCTGGAGCGTGGAAGGCTGAGGGCTGATCTTACAGAGGTCTATAAAATAACGAGGGGCATATACAAAGTAGATGCTCAATATCTTTTCCCAAAGGTAGGGGAGTCTAAAACTAGAGGGCATAGGTTTAAGGTGAGAGGGGAGAGATACAAAAGTGTTCGGAGGTGCAATTTGTTCACACAGAGAGTGATGAGTATCTGGAACAGCCTGTCAGAGGTTATAGTAGACGCAGGTACAATTTTATCTCTGAAAAAGCATTCAGATAGTTACATGAGTACAATGGGTATAGAGGGATATGGGCCAAATGTGGGCAATTGGGATTAGCTTAGGGATTTTAAAAAAAGAGCGGTATGGACAAGCTGGGCCAAAGGGCCTGTTTCCATGCTGTAAACTGCTATGACTCTATGAAACTGGCATAAAATGGATAACGCAGGATAAAGGCATTCAGCTCAACCAGTCTTTGCCAGTGTTTCTGCTGCAATCGAATTTCCCCATCTAACTCTATATAATCCTTTACTGCCTTTTCCTGGATGTGTTCACCCAGCTTTCCCTTAACTACATCCATTTGATATACCTCAACAACCAGGGCAGCACGGTAGCACAGTGGTTAGCACTACTGCCTCACAACGCCAGGGGGTTTGCACGTTCTCCCTGTGTCTGCCTGGGTTTCGTCCGGTCGCTCCCGTTTCTTCTCTCAGTCTGAGGATGTGCAGGTTAGGTGGATTGGCCATGTTAAATTGACCCTAGTGTCAGGGGGAATTAGCAGGATAAATATGCGGTTTTACAGAGCCTGGGATGGGATTGTGGTCGGTGCAAGCTCGATAGTCAGAATGACCTCCTCCCTGTGCTGTCGGGATTCTATGAACTGACCGTGATGGAGAATTCCACAATCACTGGATCAAGAAAGTTCTTCTGAATCCACTATTTGACTTCTTAGTGATCAGCTCGTACTGCTCTCTCCCACTGGTGGAAACGCATTCCCTGTGACTATTCTTCCATCATTTTAAAGACCTCCATCAGGACGCCCCTTGGTCTCTTTTCAAGAATAAAGATGGGAATGGGAAAGAATTACAATGCTGCCATCTGCACAGATCACGACACGAACCTCGCTCTCACAACTCCTCGCACTGCATTCAAGACTTGCAAAGTTTATATTCACAACAGATGTGACACCCTATGAGTGCTGCTCTTATTTAGCAGGGGAGTTGTAGGGCCTATTTCATGCTCCCTGCAGGGATTCAGCCTTACAAACAGAGTATCAGAGAGCTACAGTCTGCGCTTCTGACATCCATTAAAATTAATGGCTGGAAAATAAAAATCGCTGGCTTCCCTCACTCGTGATGTCTGGGAATACGTCTCCCTTACTGGATCCGGATAATCAGTTCGATCATCTCAGAAAGCCCTTTCAAAAGAGGAAAACAGCATCTTTGTGCAAAGCCTGATGTTTTTCTGGAACAGTCCGCCGGGCATGGAGCTTGGAAGCAGATGGGAGGAATGCCTGGCTCACATTCTGACTTCAAAGTTTATTTCTTAGTGTCACAAGTAGGCTTATATCAACGCTGCAATGAAGTAAATGTGAAAATCCCCCAATTGCCACACTCTGGTTGGGTACACCGAGGGAGGATTTAGCAAGGCCAGTGCACCTAACCAGCACGTCTTTTCAGATTGTGGGAGGAAACCCACGCATATTCAAAAGGTAGTTATCAATTTCGTGACTGAATGACAGACAAAATGACCTTTACTCATCCTTTGACAGAAGGACCTGCATTTAGATAGCACCTTTCACAACCTTGGGATGTCATAGAGGCAGACATAAAGCACTTTAAAGTGATGAAGTACTTACTGTTGTAACATGCAAGACGAGGCAGCCAATTTGTGCACAGCAAGCTTTCACAAACCAGAGCACCTGTTTATTTTTAGTGATGTTAACTTGTGGGATGAACATTGGACTGGACAGTTTGCTTTTTCCTCACTTACCTTCAAGCTAAATCTTCATCCTTTAGTACTCCCATTCCGGAGTTCTGGATTGGGATTTGGGTGTGCTCCTCAACGCTCTTCCACTCATTGTGGATGAATAAAGGGAAAATTGTGCGTCGGGTGTCTGGAATTTGCAGCACCTACTCCGAGCGCAGGCAACTCTGAGTCAGAAATGCTTAAAGGTGCAGATTTCATAGAATCCCTACAGAGCAGAAGGAGGCTATTTGGCCTGAGGTTCATGTGACCCTGCCCGAGGCCAACAGAGAATGCCTGTCCTCCGCGCCTCAGGTGCGCCCAGAATCGGGGTGGGCATGCCAGTAAAATTCCAGCCATCGAGTCTGCACCGACAAGAATCGATGCATGGCCTATCCCTGTAACCCTGAGTATTTACTCTGTCACCGAGGGGATTTGTGCTTCTGATTGATTTTTTTAATTTCAAGCAAACGCATTCTACTGTTTTGGGACTTTTCACATTACGGCAGCACGTGCCAAGCTACCAAACACCCTTGGGTTTTTTTTCCTCTCCTACTTGGCTTCGTTTTCAAAGCCTACAAAACTCTTCCTCGTGATGCAGCATTCCACAGCTTGGAAACAGCTCGTGATGTGGGTGAAATATCTCCAATGGTCAAAGCAATCGTAAAAGTTCATTATGAGGTGGAGATGCCGGCGTTGGGCTGGGGTGGGTGCTGTGAGTAAGAAGTCTCACAACCTGGTTTTGTGAGACTTCTTACAAAACTGCCTACAACACCCCAGGCTTCAGACTAATGTGTCTTGATGAAGATTCTCCAGGCTATTTTAGATAGTGCAGATTCTCTGATGGGACCTGCCTGAAATAAAAAGTTTCCATTTTGCAGCCAAAACTAGCAGAGACTAAAAACTGACTGGTTTCAGTCTGCCTAGCACAAACCCCCAGAGGAGAGCAAGAGAGGTGATGGCCTAGAGATATTATCGCTAGACTATTTACCCAGAAACTCAGCTAGGGACCCGGGTTCGAATCCTGCCACAGCAGATGGTGGAATTTGAATTCAATAAAAAAAATCTGGAATTAAATATCTACAGATGACCGTGAATTGTTGATTGTGGGAAAAAACCCATCTGGCCCTTTAGGAAAAGAAATCTGCTGTCCTTACCTGGCCTGGCCTATGTGTGATGTGGTTGACTTCTAACTGCCCTCCGTGGGTAACAAGGGAGGGGCAATAAATGCTGGCCCAGCCAGCAATGCCCACGTCCCACAAATGAATTTTGAAAAAAGTCTTGCCAATTTCCAGATAAATATCCAAAAATGAACAATGAGATCACTTCTCCCCCATCTTAATTGATGTTTTTTAAGTTGCATTTTTCACTGTCAGTTTGGCCATTCTGGTTTTACAACACTTGAGCCAGATGTCTGGGGATTGAATTTGTCTTTTCAAAGCTCCTGATGGGTGAGACATCAGAAATCTGTTGTTCTTAAAAGCAGGGACTCTGAAATGTGGGGTTTCTAAGAGACACCACAATGCTAGCCTCTGTTTACAAATGCCGAAAGTTAATCAGCCACCCTCATTAGAATTTGAAAACTTCTAGTTCATTGCTGCCAACCATGTGACGCCGCAGTGTGACAATTTAATTCACTTACAGAACGTACTCGCAAACTTTCTCCTTTATTCAATTCCAAATGCTTTTCATTGTGGAGAGCCTTTGTGACCAGGATTGTGTGCAAACCTGAGCTGGAGATAGATAACTGAGGCACTAACATCCTCCCCACCAAACCCCTCCCCCCAGTACTGGCAGCAACAGACATCTCCCACCCCCAGAACTCCGCTGTACATAGTATCGCTGGATTCCATCAGAGGCAGGATCCCTGCTTGGGTTTTTAACTCAAGGTACATAGGCAATTTCTGTGACCCAGTTCCCCTGAGTTGCTGCCAGCCATACACTTTAAAGTGGGAAGGCTAGCTGGTGCCCCACAGGGTCCCCAGCTCTCGATTGCTCTTCCAGGCAGCTGGCATTCTCTGCCATGGGCATAGCCTCACCGCGGCAAACTAAGTAGAGGTGTCATCAGCTTCACTCGATGTAGACCGAGGGCATCAGTCAAAGAACAAAAAAAATTACAGCAGGAAATTACAGGAACAGACCCTTTGGCCCTCCAAGCCTGCACCGACCATGCTGCCCCACTGAACTAAAACCCCCTACCCTTCCGAGCACCAAATCCCTCTAATCCCATCCTAATTGTGTATTTGTCCAGATGCCCCTGAAACTCACTATCATATTTGCTTCCACTACCTGCCTCAGCAGCGAGTTCCAGGTGCCCACCACCTTCTTGCCTCCTGCATCTCCTCGAAACTTTTCCCCTCACACCTTAAGCCTCTGCCCCTTAGTAATTGACTCTTCCACCCTGGGAAAAAAGTTTCTGACTGCCTTCGAGGTCGGAAACAGGGGAAGGGGCAGACGATCGGAGCAAGAGGGCAGTGGCTCGGAGCGGGGAAACCAGCAAGAAGTGTGACACATCCACGGCACTCTACTGATGAAGCAGACTTGTGGCCAGTTACCCGCCCCCAGGAAAGACTGACGCCTCACGCAGCAGAGTGAGCAATGAAACCGAGTTGCAAAATTGCTGCTGCTCGAAGGGACTGGCGCAACACTGCATCTGGCCCTGGGCAAGAGGAGGGAACCTGAAGGTGAAGAACTTAGAATCTGAGTATAATGCCAAGACAAGGCAAGTGTTGTTGGTGAAGGTAGTTAGAGACAGGCAAGCCCTGTGGGGATAGGGGAGGAGCAGGGTTTGAGGGGGGAAAAAAAAATCAATCCTTTGAGTCTCTAGTCTCTAGTTTCATACCAACACACAGTGCACTAAACCCAGCTGAGTTCTTCTGAGCCCAGGCTTCTTTAGATTTGCATCATTTTGAAACTAAGACCTAGACACAGTTTGATAGACTCATTTAGATTCCGATGTAATGGTGGGAGTAGCTGAGGTGCGGTTGCAAGATCAAAGGATTCTGAAGCTGTAAGAAGGTTTCAGTATTTCGTAATCGTCATTTCAACCTGCCCCATATCAGAGGAGTCAGTCAATGTGAAGCAAACTTTGCCTTCAAACTGTCTCCCAAACTTCACGGCATCTGTGCAGCTGTGGTACAGACTCAAGTAATGGTGTCAGGGCCTGGAGCAGAAATGGAGGGAGTCTCCTCTCCTGGTTCACCTCACGGTTTCAGTTCACACCCTCACACCAGATTTAAACTCAGTGGTAACACACCAACGCTAAACTCTTACAGTATTGGAACTCATGAATGAAGAGGAGCAGGGAGCAGCCTGGACTGGATTCATGTGGAGTGAGACCTCACCCAGGGACAGGCTTCACAATGCAATCAGGCCTGGGGATAAGTTTGTTGATTAGTGTCACAAGTAGGCTTACACTAACGCTGCAATGCAGTTATAGTGAGAATCCCCTCGTCACCACACTTCAGCGTCTATTCGGGGACTCTGAAGGAGAATTTAGCATCTGCCAATGCGCCTAACTGGCACATCTTTCAGACTGGGAAGAAAGCGGAGCACCCGGAAGAAACTCATGGAGACATGGGGAGAACGTTCAGACTCCACACGGACATGAAATAAGCTGGGAATTGAACCCGGACCCCTGGTGCTGTGAGGCAGTAGTACTAAACACTGTGTCACCGTGGGATAAGGATTCACGTGGAGTCAAACCTGAGGAACAGGTGTCTCATCCCACTTTTCAACCCCTTGTTCCATAATCCAGTAGGTAACAGCATTTCAAGTGTATATCTAAGTTCCACTGAATGCGGTGAGAACTTCTACCTCTAGTAGCTTTTCAGGTAGTGAGATCCAAACCCTTACTGCAGCCTCTGGGTGATAACTTTCTCAACTTCTTTGTAACGATTCTACCTATTACTTTAACATGTCACCTGGCTATCAGCCTTTCTGCCAAGGAAAATTGGTTAGAAGACACCTTCCCCATACCCAACTCCATCTATTAGGAAGACACATGGCCAGTGTCTTCCTGTTCCTCTCAGCGAGGAAAGTATATATTTCAGACACTCTGCCGTTGTAATCTTTGAGTGACCTGTGGATCTGTGTTCCCTCATTCTGATCACCCAGTACTCTGAAACCAGACAAGAAACCCTACAGTAGGTGGATGCCAAACGTCTATGTAGCTGCATATTCATGAGATATTCCAAGTGTTCTGAGAGCTCCATGCACCTGGGGAACATGCTTCCGATGCCTTATGAACTCTGTGGGAGTCTCCACTGTGGAAAAGTGTGAGGTAATGCACTATGGCAGGAATAATAACTGTGTAGAGTATAGGGCTAATGGTAGGATTCTTAGTAGTCTTGACGAACAGAGGGATCTTGGTGTGTATGTGCATAGATCCCTGAAAGTAGGCAGTCAAGTCGAGAAGGTTGTTAAGAAGGCATATGGAGTCTTAGCTTTTATTGGTAGGGGGATTGAATTTCGGAGCCGCAACGTCATGTTGCAACTGTACAAAACTCTAGTGCGGCCGCACTTGGAGTATTGTGTGCAGTTCTGGTCCCCGCATTATAAGAAAGATGTGGAGGCATTGGAGAGGGTACAGAGGAGGTTTACCAGGATGTTGCCTGGTATGGAGGGCAGGTCTTATGAAGAGAGGCTGAGGGATTTGAGGTTGTTTTTGTTAGAAAGGAGGCGGCTAAGAGGGGACCTAATCAAAACATATAAGATGATTAGAGGTTTAGATAGGGTGGACAGTGATAGCCTTTTTCCTAGAATGGAGAAAGCTAGCACGAGGGGACACAGCTTTAAATTAAGGGGTGATAGTTATAGGACGGATATCAGAGGTAGGTTCTTTACCCAAAGGGTAGTTCGGGAGTGGAATGCCCTGCCTGCAGCAGTTGTAGATGCGCCAAGTTTGGTGGCGTTTAAGAGGTTAGTTGATAAGTATATGGAAGAGAAGGGAATGGTTTAGTTTGGAGGGGCATTGCTTTTTATATTGGTCGGCGCAACATCGAAGGCCGAAGGGCCTGTTCTGTGCTGTAATGTTCTATGTTCTATGTAGGTAGCTGGCTGTTTATCACTGCATGGATCCACCTGGAACACTCCCTTCCCCATTGTCTTTTAGCCTATTTTACAGGGGCCCCTGCAAACAATTACACTTGGCCAACAACCTGCATCTTGAAGCTGGCCCAATGAAGGCAGAATGCTGAGGTGACAGTGCTCTTCATGTGTGACGATCTGAGATTGGCACAGTGGTTAGCACTGCTGCCTCGCAGTGCAATTCCGGCTGGGGTCAATGTCTGTGTGGAATTTGTATGTTCTCTCTATGTGTTTCCTCCGGGTTGCTCTGGTTTCTTCCCACAGTCCAAAGATGTACGGGTTAGACAAATTGGCCATGCCAAATTGCCCCTTGGTGTCCCAAGATCTGTCGGTTAGGGAGGTCAGTGGGATAAATACGTTGGGTAACAGAGATAAGGCCTGGATAAAATGCTCTGTCAGAGAATTAGACATAGAACATAGAAAAATTACAGCACAAATAGGCCCTTTGGCCCACAAGTTGCACCGATCATATTTCTACCTACTAGACTGACCTATAACCCTCAATCCTATTAAGTCCCAAGTACTCATCATAGAAGTTGATGCAGATTCAATGGGTCAAATGGCCTGTTTGTGCACTGTAGGGATTCTGTGACACTATGGATGTGTGTAACTGTGTTGGCGTTGGGAGGCGCAATGAGATGCTGATTTGCCTTGGCATCTCTGGCTGTACTGATAGTCTGTCACATTCAGACCTAGCAGAGTCTCTTTGAACAGTCTCTGCATTGCAATCCCTTAGAAACTTTGAGGTTGAGTCTTATAGACCATAAGCCCATCAGATATAGGAGTGGAATTAGGCTGTTCGGCCCATTGAGTTTGCTCTGCCATTCAATCATGATTCTTATTCCCATTCTTGTGCCTTATTCCCCGTTTTGTCGGCTGAGAACATAGAATATAGAAAAACTACAGCACAAACAGGCCCTTCAGCCCACAAGTTGCGCCAAACATATCTCTACCTACTGGGCTTCGTCTAAGTCCCATGTACTCATCCAGAAGTCTCTTCAAAGATGCTATCGGATCCACCTCCACCACCACCACTGGATTTGATAGGGTCTTTTAAGAAACTTCTGGATGAGTACATGGGACTTAATAAAGTAGAGGGGAGGACAAAGCCAACTGAGATCAGGATGGTACAAATCACATCTTGGGGGAGCTTTCACTTTCCCCAATCTTCCCCGGTGGTAGCAAGGCCATCATTGTTCTGACAGGCCCTAGTTTGTGCACAACTGGGGTCAGGTACCATGCACTGGAAACTGTAGCAAAACCTGAATGGAATTTAGCTATCTCTTTTTTATTGTACAATATGCTTCTTTCTATCCTGAAATACAATTTGCAATGCCATTGATCTGTTCTGAAGCTTGCTGAACTGGCCTCTGCTTGGTTGCTGCTGTCATTGTTGTAGATTATTGTCTGCCATCACACAGGTCAAACCTACTGTCCCAGAATCAACACCCAGCCCGTTGCTGTTTTCACTTCATGGGTAACTATTCTAAAGAAGGATGCCTCCCCACCCCCTCTCCCTGGCTGTGCACCCCTGCAAAGGCCAGATTTCAGTGGTCAGTCAATGCTCACACTATGCAATACATGTATGAGACTTTACTTATGAGACTAAACATACGGTAGTACTAAGAGAAAGTGAAGGCCTATTGGTATTATCGCTGTACTATTAATCCAGAAACTCAGCAAATGTTCTGCGGACCCAGGTTCAAATCCCACTATGGCTGATGGTGGGATTTGAACTCACTAAAAAAAAAATCTGGAATTAAGAATATATTGATGACCATGTCAATTGTCAGAAAAACTGATCAGATTCATTGATGTCCTTTCGGGAAGGAAATCTGCCATCCTTACCCAATCTGGTCTATGTGTGACTCCAGAGCCACAGCAATTCTGTTGACTCTCAACAACCCTCCAAAGTGTAGCTGGGAATGGACAATAAATGCTGGCTGGCCAGCGATGCCCGTGTCCCACAAATGAATGAATAAATAAATAAAAATTAAGGGATATTGAGAGCAGGAATTGCTGAGAACCCCATAAGCAGCAGTTTCTGAGCTTAAAAATTCCTGTTTACCCACACACTCGCTCACAAACTAATATGGCAAAATTAGGGGAAAAAAAAGTCTTCCAAGCCCTAAGTTTTATTCGTACATTCATCTGTGGGACATAGATTTCGCCGCTGGCCAGCATTTATTGCCCATCCCTAGTTACCCTTGTAGGCAAGTTAAGAATCAAAGTCTTCCAAACTTTACCAACTATTGAGGTTGTATTTTAAAGTATAATAAGTCAATGATGGATAGCATTTAAGCAAGTCAAATTTAAATTAAATTCACAAGTGGAGCTGAGTTCTAACATGCGCCTGAGAGGTTGAGGTTGAGAGCAGTGGCAATGTTCTGGAGGGCTGGCTGTTTGCATTTGGAGCTGTGAGTCTGGACAGTCCCAAGTGTTGTCACAGAGTTAGCAACATGTTACAATGCTCAACAAGCCTCTTCCTCCACAACATTCAGAATAGTCATTTCCCTTTTTGCAAGTTCACTTCACCAGCAATACCACAGAGAGCTGTTTAGATCCAGTTGTGACAAGGCATTGGGCTAGAAATTGCTGTGTCCCCAGTGTGGAGGTCAAGTGGCACTGTGCTGTGACCATATGTGACCTTCACTCTGCTGAATGATTGGGACAAGGCCTCAGATAGAATTATCAAGTATCTTCCTCACTCAATGATTAGACCCCACAAGGGAGGGGAATAGGGGTACAGAAGTCAAGAAGCTAACACCAATTTGGTGACTCTACCAAAGAACTGTTTCTGATAATAACTGTGCATTATTAAACTCCTGTCCATTGCAATAATTTGCATAATGGTGGCGCAGTGGTTAGCACTGCTGCCTCACAGTGCCAGGGACCCGGGTTCGATCTCTGTCTTGGAGTCACTGTCTGTGCACATTTTCCCCATGTCTGCATGGGTTTCCTCCGGGTGCTCTGGTTTCCTTCCACAGTCCGAAAGGCGTGCTGGTTAGCTGCACTGGCCGTGCTAAATTCTCCCTCGATGTACCCGAACAGGCGCCAGAGTGTGGCGACTGGGGGATTTTCACAGGAATTTCATTGCAGTGTTAATGCAAGCCTACTTGTGACACTAATAAATAATCTTTAACTTTGATTTACACAGCAGCTTTAAATGTAGTCAAAATGTCACAGAAACTTTAACAAAACTGGATACCAAGCCATACATTGTGACAGTTGATCAAAGAGGTTAACCAAACTACTGAACGTACCTTCGCAATTTCCTTACTACTGAATCACCTCCAAAACCCAAACAGCAAAAGCAGCAGAGGTCTACCAAGCTAAGCGAACGGCTAGCTGTACGTATGTGCAAGTACAGAGGAAGTCTGTTGAATAGAAGCACTGCCGTTAACAGATCTGTGACAAACTTGATGACTCTTCCCCAACTTATAGAGCGGAGATGAAAGAGCCAATTTCGTCATCAGTGAAAGCAGCAGCAGCAGGATTTTGTGATAAGCCGCAACAAAACCAGAGCAACCCAATTAAAAGCTGTTAAGGCTGGATTGCAAAAGCCACAAGGCTGGCAGTGAGAAGGGCAGCTCTCAAACTGAACAATTTCAGCGTGAGTCTCACACCCTTCCATACCTTCTGTGTGCAGGAAAACAGAGAGGGGGGTGGGGTCAAATGTGCAAAGTCATTTACCCAATAGTATAACTGTAGCTGTCATTGGCCACAATAATCTTGCTTTCTGCAGCCGTGCCCAGAAAATAACCACATTAATTCATTGCAGACACGAGAGAACTCATCACAAAAAGACTGGACGTGTGTGCCTTGGTGTGCGTGAGTGTGAGAAAGAGAGAGAGAGAAAGTGAGAAATGGGGCCATAGTCCAACTTAAATGTCACAGCCTGTTTCTCTTTATTCACTGGCTGTGGGCATTGTTGGCTAAGCCAGCATTTGTTGCCCATTCCTAATTGCCTCTGAGCTGAGTGACTTGCTGGGCCATTTTAGAGGGCAGTTGAGAGTCAACCACATTGCTGTGGCTCTGGAGTCACACGTAGGCCAGGCTGGGTAAGGATGGCAGATTTCCTTCCCTAAAGGACATGATGTGAACCAGATTGGTTTTTCCAACAATGGTTTCATCGTCATCAGTAGCCTCTCAATTCCAGGTTATTTTTCCCATATTTAATTCAAATGTCACTGTCTTCCAGAGTGCGATTCAAACCCAAATCCCCAGAACATTACCCTCAGTTCCTAGATTAGTAGCACAGTGACAATACCACAATGCCACTGTCTCCGCATCTGGGAAACAAGGAGACAATGGACTGAAGTCTCGTACATGCACGTTCTCACCACGGATTGGATGTTTGAGGAACTCTTTTCTGTTTTGAGGTGGAAGGGTCATGTGTCAGTTACATCATGCCAACATCACATGCAAATAACTTAACATGCAGCTCAAGTATCATTCCATCTGACACTGGGAATGCTGGTGGGGTAAGACTGAACCAGTGCCTCAGCAAGACGGTTGCTGTGAGACGTTGTCGAGAGGCCCAAGGCAGCACGAGAAATTATAGAGATCATAAAGCATGGTTCAGCTATACAAGGCTCTGGTTAGAACATAGCTGGAATGCTAGATACCAAGCCGTGGGAAGGATATGTAATACTGGCCTCAGAGAGAATGCAACACTGATTTATTAAAATAATAACTGTACTGGAAGGGTTAAGCTATAAGGAGAGATTAAACAAACTATTCCAGAGAATTTAGAAGGTTATGGGGTGATTTAATCATAACTTTTCAAGATATTTATGGGAACCAGTATGATAGACAGAGAGAAACTATTTGTACTATTTGGAGAGTCCAGAACTACGAGATAGCACATAAACACAAGGGCCAAATCTTTCAGGATTGAAATTCGTAGACATTTTTATGCAGAGGGGATAGTGTAATTTTCTAATTCTCCACTGCAAAGTACAATTAACGCTGAATCAATTGTTAAGTTAAAGTTGAGATTGACAGATATCTGTTCAGTAAAGATATGAATCAATGTGTATACAAGGAGTTCAATTACAGATCAGCCAAGATCTCACTGAATGCTGAAAAACTTCAATAGGCTAAGTAGCTTCTTCCTGTCCCGATTTAAGTAGAAACAGGTCACTTGGCCCAACCAGTCCATGTTGGAGCTGAAGTCCAATCACATAAGGCCATCCCATATCTGTTGCATCTTGAATTTGGGGTATACATGGGGTTTTACAGAAGAACCATAGAATCCAGACAGTGCAAAAGGAGGCCATTTGGCCCATTGAGCCTGCACCAACAACAATCCCACCCAGACCCTATCCCCGTAACACCATCTATTTACCCTGCTAATCCCCCTGACACCAAAGGGCAATTTAACATGGCCAATCCAGCTAACTTGTAGATCTGCGGACTGTAGGAGGAAACCGAGGTATCTGGAAGAAACCCATGTAGACACAGGGAGAACGTGTAGACTCCACGTAGACAATCACTGAGGCTGGAATTGAACCTGGGCTCCCTAGCACTGTGAGGCAGCAGTGCTAACCACTGTGCCACTGTGCTGCCTGTTACTGTAAATACTTCTGCTTTCCTTCAGATCTCAAATACTCCATCATATGACATTGCACCACAACGATATTAGCACTTACATCAGTATCAGGTGCTCCTGATGTTAACCCTTTACTCTGCGATATTCCCCTTCAACCACTTTTTCTCACAAGTTGACATGGTCTCTAGGGCGGCGGTGGCCGGGGTGGGTGGGGCGCTGGAGGACGCAGACTTAAAGCCCTCCAATGAAAGAAAACCTTCTAACTCGTTGTCATAAATCTATTGTATTGACTCTACGAGTCTCCTCATTCTCAACTCACAAACATGCGAGATAGTCCACCGCTCTCTCACGCAGTCCCATCTCATCATCAAATTAAAACAAAGCTGTCAATTAAAGCCGTTGTCAACAGGTTCACACTAAAACAGACGGAATATTTTTAGTTCTCTGCAATCAGACCGGGGTGTGGAGAGGTTTATAACTGTGATAACACAATCGTGGAAAGAAAGGAAACACCAAAACCCAGTAGTGTTGCACTCGTGTCAAATGGATTGTAGAGTAAAACCCCCGGGGGAGTGCAACACTTTGGTTGGTTTGATTGACCCATTTCAGATAGGAAACACAGTTTACATTTTGCAGCGTCCTACCACTGCAGCAACTGCACTAATGCCTTGTCCCAATCCCCACTCATACTCTGTTACTCATACCAGGGTTACCTTTGTTTGATTTTGGGGAGTGGTGTCCAGCAATCAGCTGAGCTGAAGCCTGCTGTTCGGATACATCGTACAGTAATATTTCTGCTTTCAGGATGAGCTGTTCTCCTGGTGAGAACGATTCTCCAAAAATGTACAAATGGACTTGGGATTGGGCCGCGATGCTTCCACTGTCGAATAGTCAGCCAGTCCAGGCCGCTGAGGCTGATTGGTGAATCAAAGCCATCTGGACCAGGTGACAGACAACGACCAGGATCACGGAATCATGCCCTGGCAGCAAAGTGGAAATGAAAACTAGCACGAAAGGCATTCAGTTAATTGCGATGTATTGAACATCGGGACAGGAGTGGGCCCATCAGCCCCTCAGACCCGCTCTCTGCCTTGTATTGCCTCAAGACTCCCAGGTTCACCACATGAAATATGAAGAGGAGCTAGAATGAGAATCCAGTGAAATAGCACCAAAACAAGTCCCATCACTCGCAGCCTGCCTTTAAGGTTTGGAGCTGGCCTTTGCAGTTAATTCAGGCGTGTTTTTAGAAACGTCTCTTTAATTATATATAAGCACAACCCCTGGCCAAACCACTTAGCATGCTAAGTATTGCAAATAAAAAGATATTCCACAAAGTTGTTTAGTATTATCATCTGTCAGCTTGCCAAAGCAAAGAATCTCCGCCAAGTTTAGATGTTACTTATTCCAAGAACCTTCAGGATACTGCAGCACACAATGGCATAATTACGAAATGAAAGCTTGCTTGAGCAAGTGCTGCAGCTTCTTGATGTTCGCTCAGATAAGTCAGTGGATTCGAATCACCATCTCCTCATAGAGCGATTTGCAATATCCCTGTAGAAGCTCCAGGCTTCCGAGTCATAATTTCAGACAACATTTAGAGATCTCAGCTTCCCTCAGGGGCGTAGACTTTGGCTCATGCTGATTTTACAGCACTGGAGAGTGGAATGGAGAAGGGAGGGGGAGGAGAAGATAAGACTGTGGCTTCACTTCAAAAAGTAATTGACTGGCTGTAAAGTAATCTGGGGCGCCCTGTGGTCCAGAAGGGCACGATACCAAGTTATTCCTCTTGGTGTCCAGGTGGAGCAGGAAGAGCTTTTACCAAGGAAAGTCCTTCTGGGACAAAGCCAGGCAAGTTTACGAAGTGACTGCCAAAGAAGTGTTTGTCGTGGGAGGGTGGGTGATAATTGCCCAACCAAGGAAGAAAGTGCACGTGGGATAGGGGAAATGGAATAGGAAATAACATGGGGGTTTCCATCTTAGCTCTGGATAATACACTAGAGAGAGCAATCAAAAAATGGGTGTGATTGTCTGGATTTGCGTGCTTGGGGCTGGGGTTATAGTGCGGTTAGCACCAGCAAGAACCTTCTGGGATTCTCCCACCCTATGCCCTGATGTAATCTGGTTCACATCAAGTGATGGAATGAAACAGATCAGCACGTTCAAATATGTATTTCAATGTGCAGGTTGGTTTGGAGCCAGATTCTCCTGGTTCCTGCAATTCTCTGACTCTCGGGCACAACGAGAAACTGCAAATTGACATAGTCATGACGACCACACCAAGGGTCTCCTCCAAACTGAGCTTCAAGTTTGCTGATGACACCAACGTGGGTTGGATCTCAAACAATGACGAGACAGAGTACAGGAAACAGGCAGAGAATCTGGTGAACTGGTACGACGACAATAATCTCTCCCTCAACGTCAACAAAACAAAGGAGATAGTCATCAACTTCACAAAGTGTAGTGAAGGCCATGGGGTCAAAATAGAATGGTCAAGAGCTTCAAATTTTCAGGTGTCCAGATCACCAACAACCTATCCTGGTCCCTCCATGCCAACACAATAGTTAAGAAAGCCCACCAATGTCTCTACTTTCCCAAAGGCTAAAGAAATTTAGAATGTCTGCTGCAACTTTCACCAAACTCTACAGATATACCATAGGAAGCATTCTTTATGTTTATGGTATTGGATTCCTGCTCTGCCCAAGACCACAAGAAACTACAAAGGGTCTCCTTCCCTTCCCTGTGTACAGTATGCTTTCTACAGCATGCAAGAAACACTGTGTACATATGACAAAGTAAATCAAATCAAATAAAGCCCACTCCAGCACCCAAATCAGCCTCCACTGACTCTACGCTTCTCACAATCTCAGAAAAGCAGCGAGCATAATTAAGGACCTCCCACGCCTTGGGCATTCTCTGTTCCATCTAGAAAAAGATGCAAAAGTCTGAGGTCACGTACCAGCCAACTCAAGAACAGTTTCTTCTCTGCTGCTGTCAGACTTTTGAATGGACCTACCCTGCATTAAGGAGATCTTTCTCTACACCCGAGCTATGACTGTAACACTACGTTCTGCATTCTCTCTTTTCCTTCTCTCTGAATGGTATGTTTTGTCCATATAGTGTGCAAGGAACCTCTCTTCATTGTGTATTAGTATATGTGACAATAATAAATCAAATCAAATCAAAGTCCCCTGCACTACTAATTGGTACCGGGGGGAAGGGGAGGGTTGGCTCCTGTATGGAGGTGTGACTGGGGGTGGGGGGGCGCTCCTGAACGGCTTTGGTGACATCAGAACAGGATGTTGGTCACTTGGAGCTGGGTTGCTAGTATCAGCAAGTGGCAGGGGGTGGGATTGGGCTGGATGAGGTTGTGGGAGAGGAGGTGGGTTGTAGAATTCTCTGGAGATCGAGGTGGTTTTTAGAAAATGCCTGGATCTGGGGAGGAGACAGCCTTGCCAGCGTCTTTCGGTCCCAACTCCTAAACAAATTCCAAATGTGGGTGAATTAATTGAGAATCTCCCTGGCCTTTAACAAAAATTCGAAGTGTGGGTGAATTGCAAAATAAATTGCACCGAACCACCCCCCCCCCCCCCCCCCCCCCCCGGCCAGGTGGAATTGCACCAGTTTTCCCACAGGGGGACAAAACTTCGAAACTTTTTGGGAGAATTCTGCTCAAGCAAAGGAGTCACAAAAGCACCCAACCATTGTGTCTGCTCTATTTGAATCAATCTCACCACCACAGCAGATTAGATCACTGTTCATTACAATCTAAAAGCTCTTAGTTTCAAACGCAGCCACATTGTATTTGATGACTTCAAAAAGTGATGGCAGAAACACCGCTGAACCTGCAGCTGGCTGCAGTTTCCAGGCTGTTCTTTCTGATTTTAAATTCCTTCCCACGCTGACTCAGCACATCACTGAGTCACAGCGAGGAGGATGGTCTTGCTGGTTATTCCCCCACACTATCTGTGAGCTCTGGGAAGAGTGTGGATCTTCTTGTTCAGGGAGAGGGTTGGAAAAACTAGCCCCAGGATACCTGCCCTTCACCATTAGTTAGTAAAATCAGCACGAGAAACATCAATGAAATGGGTCATATATTCAGGGAGAACACTGCTTGCTTTACAACCTTTGAAAGAAGGCAGAATTTCAACTCCAAGGGGAAAAAAACCTGAAAAGACAACTCTGTCACGTGCCCGCAGCAGTGCTTAAACAGAACTAGAGAAACAATGAAACTCCTCTGAAGTATTGCATGATACAATCACTTTCTTTTTGGCTGTAGACTATTCTCCATACACAGCTCCAAACATTGCCATTGCGTCACTGCAAGAACTGCCTTGCTTTGTCCAGTCGCCATTTGAAGTATCACATTGTTCCAAGTTTCAGTGTGCGGGATTATAAGTTTGAGTGCATCAAAACAGGACTGCCTGCAGAACAATAAAACCCTTTCTAGTGTTGTGTACACACAGAGACATCTTGGGGGGGCTGGGGTGGAAAAGGAGCTTGAAGTTGCCACACTGACTTGAACACTGGCCTCACCGCTTCTGACAGCAACGTAAAATGAGATTGTATGGAACCAACTGATCACACTGGTTCACTCTAGAAGTTAGGCAGTAAAAAGGGTCTGAAATCTTCACTTTAGCACAGCACTGAGGGTGAACTGCGTTGTTAGCAGTTCCACCTTTTTAGATTGTGTCTGTCAGGTGTTCCCATGGCACTACTTGTGCCAAGCAGAAAGTTCTCACCTCATTCTTGTCAAAACATATGTCCCTGAAGAAACAGCCTGAAAACCAGATTAACAGGTGATTTATTGCATTGCTACTTGTGGGACATTGCTGTGCGTAGTCATTGAATCGCAGAATCCCTACAGTGCAGAGGGAGGCCATTTGATCCAGCGAGCCTGCACCAACCGCAGTCCCACCCAGACCCCATGTTTCTGGTCTAGTTTGACATCAAGGGGCAATTTTCCATTGACAATCAACCTAATCCGCACATCTTTCAACTTGTGGGAAGAAACCGGAGCATCTGGAGGAAACCCGTGCAGACACGGGGAGAATGTGCAGATTCCACACAAACAGAGACCCAAGCCAGGAATTGAATCCAGGTCCCTGTAAGAGGCAGCAGGGCTAAGTACTGTGCCATTGTGCAGCCCCTGTGTTGATTTTTGGATTATTGGCCAGTGGAGCAATTTGGACATCTGCAGGAGGTATAAATTCAAGACGCCTTACATCCTAACATGGGAATTAGGAACAGGACAGGCCATTCAACTACTCCAGGCTGCTCCATCATTCAATAAGATTACACCCTGATCTGATTGTAACCTCAACTGCACTTACTTCATGATAACCTTTCACCCGTTGCTTATCAAGAACTTATCTAGCTCTGTTTAAAAGTATTCAAAGACTCTGCCTCCACTGTCCTTTGAGGAAATGAGTTCCAAAGTGTCATGACCCTCAGAGAAAATTCAAAAAATTGCTGCACCTTTTAAAATGCGCACTTTACATGCACAGCAGTGTTGTTTTAAAGTTTACTTACTTAGTGTCACAGATAGCACTGCAATGATGTTATTGTGAAAATCCCCTAATCGCTACACTCGGGCCCGTTCAGATACAGTGAGAGAGAATTTAGCACCCTAACCTGCAAGTCTTTCAGACTATGGGAGGAAACCAAAGGAAACCCATGCAGACATGGGCAGAATTTGCAGACACTACACAGACAGTGACCCTAGCCGGGAGTTAAACACAGGACCCTGGTGCTGTGAGGCAGCAGTGCTAACCACAGTCCCACTTGTTTCCGTAAGCAATATGCGCAAGATCACCCAAAAGAAGGAACTTTGAATGATTTAACATCTTGCTATTTGTCCTTCATGTACAGATATGAAGCAGAAATATGATGGTTTGGTGATGTTGTTAATGATCTAAGACAGACTACGTAGTTACAGACCTCACCCATTACACACACATTCAAGTGTTTGAACATATTCAATCATCATATCACTGGCCAGATCTTTAATCTTGATCAGAACTTCATTTTTGATAGCAGCTTTTCACAGTGACATTTGTATGTTGGCAGCATGTCTTGTAAAACAGGTCTTGTGTATAGTAACGTAATTATAATAAGTGTAAAAGTGTTCTTACAGCAATATGCATTTGCAAACATTGCCAGTATGAATTTGGCCCCATTATTTGTGCCATTATATTTCCATTGCACTCCTTCTTTGTGAAGAGTAAATTATACTTTGTAATGAGGAAACATTGCAAATAGTTTCAAACAGTCTCCACAAATTAGAGATCATCTAAAACTCTGCTGCCCATGTTCTTATCTGCAACAAGTTCACCAAATCACAGATTATTTACCCTGCTGAAGGGAGGTGCCATTCAACCCATTGAGTCTGCACTGGCTCTCACAAAAGAACATTCTACCCAGTCCCACTCCCCTGCCTTATCCCTGTAAACTTGCACATTCTTTCGCCAGGGTGGCACAGTGGTTAACACTGCTGTCTCACAGCACCAGGGGCCAGGGTTCAGTCCTAGCTTGGGTCACTGTCTGCGCGGGTTCGGCACATTCTCCCTGTGTCCGATGGGTTTCCTCCCACAGTGCGAAAGACATGCTGGTATTTTCCCTCAGTGCAAACAGGCGCCGGAGTGTGGTGACTAGACGGTTTTCACAGTAACTTTATTACATTGTTCATGTAAGTCTACCTGTGATTAATAAATAAATAAACTTTAAACTCTTTCTTTTCAGATAACAATCCAGTTCTCCTTTTGAATACCTGACTGAGCGTATCGCCTCCAGCCTCTCCTCTTAGAAAGTCTGTTCCAGCATCCCAGCACCTTCTTGAGAGTTTCTCTCTTTATTTTGCATTATTTCTCCACGTTCTTCCTGCCAAAGCTTACCTCAAACTCTTGAGATCTTGGTGCTCCTCCAATTCTGCCTTCCTGAATATGCTTGATTTTCATTGCTGTGCCATCATCACCTTCAACTGCCTGACTCCTGAGCTCTGGAATTTGCACCATCAACCATTCTGCCTCTTACCCCTCTTCCCTCCTTTAAGACACCTTTTAAAACCCACCTCTTTGACCAGATTTTGGTTCATGTGCCCTCTTATCTGCTTGTGGAGCTCAGCATCAATATTTCTTTGATAAATGTGCCCTGGCATATTTTACTACATTAAAGGCACAATATAAATACAAAGTTCTTGCTGTCGTCACTAAATCTGATCGATCATCAGTGAAGATGTTCGCCTTTCTCTTGTGTTCTTTTTATCTTTCCTTCATTCTTCACAGGGAGGTGACCAACTCCTGAAGCTCCACCTCTGCCAGGCTTTAGTAGGTAATCAAAAGACTATGAAAGGGGACAACTGTAGGCAGCAAGGTGGCACAGTGGTTAGCACTGCTGCCTCACAGCACCAGGGACCTCGGTTCAACTCCCAGCTTTGGTTACTGTCTGAGTGGAGTCTGCACTTTCTCATAGTGTCTGTGTGGGTTTCCTCCAGGCATTCCAGTTTCCTTCCACACTCCAAAAGACATGCAGATTAGTTTCATTGGCCAAGCTAAATTCTCTTTTGGTGTTCCCAAACAGGCGCTGGAGTGTGTGACAACTAGGGGATTTTCACAGTAACTTCATTGCAGTGTTAATGTAAGCCTACTTGTGACATTAATAAATAATCTTTATTTTTGCTTTAACCAAAGCCCCTCAACTTTTCTCTCTCCATTTTGACTTCCTGCCAGTGTTCTTTCTGAAGACTATCATGGCAGCATCAGGTACCTCAGGGAACTGCAGTGTATCAGAGAGAGAGAGAGAGAGAGATGGACTATTACCCCAACCTCAGGTTAACAAGGAATGGGATTATGTCAGTATCACCTACAAGTTGTCAATTGTCACTACCTAATTTCAATCACAAAATTGGATAAAATAAAGTTCTTTCACACAAACAAATGTTGCACCTATCTCAGCAATATCACAAGTATGCCTGCTGACTGATACTGCGTTGATTTAACAGGAGGCTGTGCATCATTTGGGTCTGCTGTGTGGCTTGTGTGAAAGTTCGGTGGTGTTATAAGACCCGTTGCTGTGGCTGGGGTTATACAACCAATTCCCCACATTACAGTTAAAGTACAGTGAGAAACCAGGAACAATGGGAACAGGGAAATGCCACCAGCCTCTCAAACCCATTCAAACATTCAATGAGATCATGGTAATCTCCAGATCCAACTTTGTCTCCTATCTGTTAGTCCATGTGGTTACCAAAAATCTGTCATTCTCAGATTTCACATTTTCACAGTAGCTTCATAAATATAAGCCTATGTGTGACAATAATAATCAAACTTTAAACTTCAATAATTGCGCTGACATCTGTTATTTGTTTGTGGAAAACAATTCTTAATTGTGGAATCCCTACAATGCAGAAGGAGGCCATTCAGCCCACTGCACCTCACTGACCACAATCCCACCCAGGCCTTATCCCTGTAACCCACATATTTACCCTAATAATTCCCCTGACACTCAAGATCAATATAGCATGGCCAATCCATTTAACTGAATGTCTTTAGAAGGAAACTAAAGTGCCTGGAAGAAGCCTGCACTGACATGGGGAGAATGTGCAAACTCCATGCAGTTATTAAACGTTGGAATGAAACCTGGGACTTGGAGCTGTGAAACGCCAAGCTATGAACCACTGTGCTACCACACTGCCTACATATTGAAGATTTTGATCGAATCAACCTTGAACCTTTTAAATTCCAGGGAATACCAATCCCAGGTACTAATCATTGCCTGATAAGGCACAGTGGTTAGCCCTACTGCCTTACAGCACCAGGAACTCAGATTCAATTCCGGCCTTGAGTCACTGTCTGTATAGAGTTTGCATGTTCTCCTCATGTCTGCGTGGGTTTCCACCGGGTGCTCCAGTTTCCTCCCACAGTCCAAAGAATTGTTGGTTAAGTTGATTGGCCGTGCTAAATTTGGACCCTAATATCAGGAGGATTAGCCGGGTAAATGAGGGTTACGGGAATATGGCTTGGGTGGGATTGTGGTGGGTACAGACTCGATGGACCTTCTGCACGAGAGGGATTCTATAAAGAACAAAGAACAATACAGCGCAGGAAACAGGCCCTTCAGCCCTCCAAGCCTGCGTCGCTCATTGGTCCAACGAGACCATTCGTTTGTATCCCTCCAATCGCCATTTGTTCATGTGGCTATCCAGATAAATCTGAAAGCCAGCGTGTCCGCCTCCACCACCCTGCTTAGCAGCACATTCCAGGCACCCTCTGTGTAAAATACATCTGTCTGATACCTGAGTTAAACCTTCACCTTAAACCTGTGATTGTCACCTCTGACCTGGGAAAAAGCTTCCCACTGTTCACCCTATCTGTACGCTTCATAATTTTATACACCTCTGTCAGGTCTCCCCTCTGATAGTTTGTGTAACCTTTGATTGTAGTTGATCATTCTGCTGAATCTGCCCCTGCACTCTCCCCGAAACCAGTATATCCCTGCAGAGGTGTGGTGCCCAGTGTTGCTGACTGACAATCCTCTCGGGTGTGGTGTGGTCAAGGCTTTGCAGTGGTCAAAGAATGATCTCTCCCCTGCTTGGTGCTCCCCTCCAGCATCGCATTGGCCTTGTGAATGACTTTCTCTGCCTGTCGATTCTCATTGCTCTGTTAACAACTGGCCCACCCCACCCGAGTCGCTTTGACAGGGACAGAAACGTGTCCAGAGAGTTGGTCCAAATTAGGAGCGCTGTCAAAATAGACGGCGAGCCTCCAAAAACTCATTTGCTCACCCACCCACCCACATCAAACAGGCACTGCTGGATCTTCACAACACCCGGGACAGAATCTCTCGCTTCAAGTTGCACTGTCAAACTGCCGGTGAGCAACTGCTGAAGGCATTGTCAAAGCACCAAGACTGCAAATTATAAAAGGGGGAGGGAATGTGGGCTGGGGGAATGGGGTCCATCAAACCGATGCAGCTAGGCAGGACAAACTATTTGCAATGAAGCTGACTCCCTCCGTCCCACTGGACTTTGCTATTTGAAGCTGGGTTTCTGCTTCTCGGCAAGTCCGACCTTCCAAATATATAAAATGTTCGTACACACACACACACACACACAGACTGCCCGGGGGAGTTAAAAAAAACAAAAGAGTCATCAACTTACCCAGTTGAGAAACGCCAATCTGTTGCATGCAGCCCATTTGAACGTGTCTGATCAGAATGTGAATGTCTCTTTCATCGCTCACCCCCCCCCCCCCCCCCCCAAAAAAAAAACAACCCCTTTTTTTTCTCTCTGTTGCAATGGGATAGGAACAGCACATTAAAGTATGTTGCTCTCTCTCTCTCTCTCTGGCTTTTTTCCGGGTGAAATTTACATGAAGACAAACCAACCAACCAACCAACCCAGCCCGGATGTAAACGTTAACTATAAATGGAAAGCAGCAAACTATAAGATCAGCCCTGTATATCTCTTGTCAGAGAGAGAGGAAAAAAAGTGAGGCCAGATTATTTGAGCTGCAGATGTGAAAACGATGGGGGGAGTGGGGGCGGGGGGCGGTGTCGAGAGAGAAAGAGAAAGCGTCGCTCCAGTTTTTATGAGTTTCACTGCAACACAGGTCGATAGAAGGAGTGTCACAGAATGCAAATCCTCAGCAGTGTCCCAGGGGCTGGACTTGACTTGTGGGTGTGCTTTTGTTCAAGTTAAAGATTTTTTGCACCGCCCCCCCTTCCCCCTTCCCCCTCCCCCCTCCACACCACAACTGCCTGACTTCCCCGTTTCTGGGGAAGCCTGTGCAAGGAGGTTGCTCTTATTTCACTTTTCCCCAGAATTTTGTTTGTTTTTCTTTTGGTGATAAACTTTTACTTGGGGCGCGATGACGATTAACCAAGAGGACTTCTGTTCGTTACCGCTACGTTCAGCAGTTGTCACTAGAACAAGTACCATGAGAGGGGCAATGTGAGCTGGAGGAGCAGACCCGGGGGGAGGTGGAATTTGGCTGTGATCTGAAATACGTTGTCTGAAAAGTTAGACTCTCTCCAAAAGAGAATTGCAACAAACGCTCGAAGGGAGGCTGAACACAAAGCAGGTGGGACGAATTGCTTGGCACTTACGGGGAGCCAGCTTGGGTACAATGGGCCGAATGGCCTCGTTCTTTATTGCAACTTTGGCTCCAAGATGAACTTGCGCTCATTTGTACCCAGATGGGGCGAGTTAAGACAACCCCTGGTGCTAAATTAGACTTCTTTGTTAAATAAAATTAAGTGCAGCGCCTGGTGCAGGGGAAAAAAATGAGGGAATATTTCATAAAATGCAACTTTTTTATTTCTTGCAACTGCTCATATCACTGCCACTGCCAGCGCGTTCACTCACGCAGGTCCCCAAAGCCGAACAACAAGTTGTAAATGTCTACCTGGCAAGGTTTGGGAGATTATCATCAGCAGAATTTTGTGGTGTCAATGCATCTTAAAAAGCACCACTGCACATGAAGTGAGGCCAACTGTCAAATGGCAAGTAATAACTAGCTTAAAGTAATACCGAGGCTCCCCTCATTCTTTTTCCCCTACCCTCCAGCCTATATCTGTTTTGCTTCCTCATAATCGGCCCTGATTGATGGCAGAGCAGACTTGATGGGCCGAGTGGCCAAATTCTGCTCCTATCTCTTATAATCTGGAGCAGTAGAACATGCCCCCCCCACCCCATGTTGGGTGTAAGTATGGATGCCTATGCACTGATATGGGGTCTTCGGTTTGGATGTCTATGAATTGTGTGTGATGTGTGTTGATGTGTACCTTTTGGGGATGTGTGTGTGTGTGTGTGTGTGCCTGTGATGGAAGTCTCTGTCCCATGTGATCCATGTCAGTGTTCAGAGGTTCTTGAGTATTTTCTTCTAGTTGAGTTTCCCCTGTGACAGCCATCTGTGGCTGGTGACCAACTGATTTAGAATAGGGATCATGAGCCTTGGGAGTCCTGGGGAAGTGTGTAAATAGATGATGATATTGATGTACTTGTTTTTATCCTACAGGTGCTTTGGTCCACCTTGTTGTCTAATGAGGGGCATACACACAATGGGTCGTGAGAGGGCTGCTCTTGGATTTTTTTCGAGAGTATCCTACTGCTTCACGTCGTTAGTGTACGCTTGACCTGGACTATTTGATGGCAACACGACAGCTCAGTGACTATAGCTGTGCTGTGCAGATACATGGATTTGGGCCTGTGAGTGTGGGAGTTTGCGCATTCTCCCCGTGCTTGCGTGGGTTTTCTCCGGGTGCTCCGGTTTCCTCCCACATCCCAAAGATGTGCTCTTAGGCTAATTGGCAAAACAAATTCTCCCTAAATTGTCTCAAATTTGGTTTTTAATCCATAGATCTATAAACAAGGACAGGGATCGTGGGTAGAGGTGGGAACATCGGGGTGGCGGCGCGGGCTCGTTGGGCCGAAGGGCCTGTTTCCCGTGCTGTTTTGTTCTTTGTTCTTTTTATCCATTTTGAGTAAGCTGATGATTGGCTCCCTTGGCTGTTAAAGGAAGCATCAGTAGATTGACAACTGGACAACTGTCTCTGTGTTAAACTGGGTGCTGAGCCCCTTACCACCCGCCCCCCACCCTGAAATCCCACCACCCAGGTATATCAAAAGTGTAAATATCTGTGCCAATATCAGGTCTCTAATAAAGTCTTATCTATAAGATTTTTCCGCAGTGTTATGTTGAAGTGTTATAAATACCTGTCAGTTCAGTTTCAGGTTTTGTCTCCCTAACATTGCTTGGCACAGTAAGAAGTCTCATAAAACCAGGATAAAGTCCAACAGCTTTATTTGATAGCTCGAGCTTTTGGAATGCTGCTCCTTCGTCAGATGAGTGGGAGTTGCGTTCACAAACAGGGCAATATAAAGACACAAACTCAGTTACAAGATAATGGATGGAATGCAAGTCATAACAGGTAATCAAGTCTTTACATGCACAGACATGGAGAGAATGGAGAGAAGTTTGATCACAGAATAAAGA
The DNA here is from genome assembly GCA_024679065.1 of Sphyrna mokarran. Lineage (NCBI taxonomy): Eukaryota > Metazoa > Chordata > Chondrichthyes > Carcharhiniformes > Carcharhinidae > Sphyrna > Sphyrna mokarran. The sequence continues at coordinate 18,517,374 of JAGIQG010000031.1, read as the reverse complement.
GGTTTAAATTAATTCCAGCCAGGACAGCTAGTGAAATTTTGCAAGCCCAGGCAAGTCATGGGGGGGTTACAGGTAGTGTAACATGAATCCAAGATCCCTGTTGGGGCTGTCCTCATGTGCAGAACTTGGCTATCAGTGTCTGCTTGGCAATTCTCGGTTACCATGTGTCTTGAAGGCTGCCTTGGAGAATGCTTACCCGACAATCAAATGCCCCTGACTGCTGAAGTGTTCCCCGACTGGAAGGGAACACTCTTGCCTGATGATTGTTGAGCAGTGTCCATTCATCTATTGTCGTGGCATCTTCATGGTCCAGCCAATATACCATGCCTCAGGACATCTTTCCTGCAGCGTATCAGGTAGACAAAGTTGGCTGACTCACAAGAATATGTACCGTGTACCTGGTGAATGGTGTTCTCACACATTGTCTGTACATAATTACCTGTTCAAACTCGCATTCCATCCATTACCTTGTAATTGAGTTTGTGTCTATATATGCCCTGTTGTGAACCAACTCACCTGATGAAGGAGCAGCGCTGCAAAAGCTCGTGCCACCAAATAACCAAATGTTGGACTTTAAGCTAACGTTGTGAGACTTCTAATGTCCCTTGAGGTGTATAACACTGGGGTCACATGCTTGTGATCACAGATCTGTCACTGGTGTGAATGAAGTGAAGTTCTGAATTAAGATGTTATATAGAAATCTTATTGTGGAACATAGAACAATACAGCACAAACAGGCCCTTCGGCCCACGAGTTGTGCCGATCACATCTACCAATCCACAGACCTATCTATAACCCCCTATCCTATTCGTTTCCATATACTCATCCAGAAGTCTCTTAAAAGACCCCAGTGAGTTTGCCTCAACAACCTCCGACGGCAGTCGGTTCCATTCACTCACCACCCTCTGAGTGAAAAACCTACCCGGTGCAACATCAAAGTGTAGTGAAGAACAATTTTTTCACAACAGTTTGGTCTCAGTCTTCTAAATAAGCTTACTGATAAAGTTATTTATTAGTCACAAGCAGGCTTACATGAACACTGTAATGAAGTTACTGTGAAAATCCTCTCCAGTCGCCACACTCCAGTGCCTTTTCGGGCACACTGAGAGAAAATTTAGCATGGCCAATGCACCTAACCAGCATGTCTTTTGGACTGTGTGGGGAAAACTGGTGCAACCAGAGGAAACCCACGAAGACATGGGGAGAATTCCATACAGACAGTGACCCAAGCCAGGAATGGAGCCCAGGTTCCTGACATAGTGAGGCAGCAATGCTAACCACTGTGTACCATGCTGCCCACTGCATAATGCTTACATGTATCTGCATAGATATATTATTTACACTGACATTGAGCTTTTGGGTATCATCTGTGTATTTATGTATTCACAATGCCAGTTGTAATTATATGTTTCCAACACAAGAAAACTGAGCTATCCTCTAAATTTCCTTTTTTTTAAATGTTCTTTTTCTGTGCTGAAACAGATTCAGGCAGCATGGGCGATTTGAGATTGCTATGGTTACAGTTAAGGTAGTCATTGTGCCTTACATGAGTACTGGTATGATCACATACACTGCAATCATCCTATTCAAAAGTCTTGCTGAAAAATCGGGAGGCATTTGAATATGCTGCAGGCTCTTAAACTGCAATGAAACTGTTGCGGGACGTGTGGTCATAATTTGAATTTAATACATTTGGTGAATAATTAATCTGGTGGAATTTCATGAAATAACTCCTCCATCACTCAGCATTCAGTGGCCTTCTTGTTAACTTGGAGGTTGTCACTGATGTCAACACACTGATGTTTTAGCAGGTAGCCTCCAGACTTAATCTTAAAAATGTTGGAGTCTCCTTTCTCGGATTGAGGAGCGCACAATGTTCAGACTGTTGTCTGCTCCTGATTGAAGTCAACGTAATTTTATGATCAGCTGTATTCTCATCAATGCAACCACTAAGTCTACTCCTCCCACCACCCCACCACCCCCCACCCCCGCCCCCCCAACCCTCGCCCAAGATCCAACCAACTGAGCAAACCTGTGGTTAGACATAGCAAAACGTTACCTCAGCTAGCAGTAGTGAGAAAGCCTGGGCTTTGTATTTTCAAGATCAGATGACAGAAGGCAAGGCAACCCAATTTTCCACCCCCGAAAACCAACAGACTGACTTACTCATGTGTAAAAGTGGCAAAACATACCCAGACACAGTTGCAGCTCAGCTGGAGTAGCAGACACTGTCTGGTTAGGTGCAGCCTTCAACTTCCTGTTCAGCTCACCCGGAATTTGCATTTGACTGACCAGGTGCCTCAACACTCTTCATTTAAACCTTGGTGAACATGAGGGATTCCAAACTCAACCCTGGACATTGCTGTATCTATCCGGCATTCAGTCACAGTTAAAGACCACCCTGTGAGGTATACAGTTACTAATCCCTTCACAATGCTGCTCCAAGACTGATGGAAACTCACACCAATTTAAGACAAAAGCACTTTCTTTAACATTTGGAAATTGGAAGTGATAAGCAGTCAGTTCAGTGATACAGCACAATCCTAGCACTGCACTATGATCTTATTACCTTCAGATTTGACTATCCCAAAGCCTTTCTGATTTGCTTTCCAGCATCTATAAACTGCAGCACATACCAAAATCTGTTGCCCCCCCCTCCCACCCCACCCCGCCTCCATATCTGAACATGTAGAAAGTCCCTTTCATCATTCTAGTGCTCACAGACTATCCTGGTGGTCAAACTCTTGCAAAACCTTGTCTCTCCCCTTCTTTATAACATCCTTCAGGCTGACAAGCCTTTCTCATCTCTGGGCTCCTCCAATTCAAGCCGCGTATATCCTTGATTTTCTTCTCCCCAACATGCACAACAATGTGCATTTGAGTGCTGAGATCCCACGCCTAAATCTCTCTATCTGTCTCCTACTTTTCAGTGATCCTTAAAGCATACCTCTTTGACCAAACCAGGTGTCCAAATTACTCCTCAGCTAACTCAGTGTCAGGTTTTATTTGATAATGCTGGTGTCTCACTACATTCATAAATGCAAATTGTTGTTGCTCGTTGTGTTTCCCTCTCTTTTCTCCTACACAGATTTTCCTGATATTTCTTTTATTCGTGAGACGTGGGTATTGTTGGCTGGGCCAGCATTTATTGCCCATCTCTGGTTGCCCTTGAACTGACTCACTCATTAAGCTATTTCAGAGGGCAGTTGAGAGTCATGTTGCTGTGGCTCTGGAGTCACATGTAGGCCAGACCAAGTAAGGGCAGCAGATTTCCTTTCCTAAAGGACATTAATGAACTAGATTGGGTTTTCCCAACAATGGTTTCATGGTCACCTGTAGATTTTTAATACCAGATTTTTAAAATTGAATTCAAGTTGCACCATCTGCCATGGTGGGATTCGAACCCGGGTCCTCCAGAGCATTAACCGAAGATGCAGAGGAATTGTGCCATCCTCTGAGGAGGGAGGATGGTTAGAGAAGGAACTACAATGAGATGTGTTCCCACAAAAAATAGATCAGGGAGCTGAGGATTGGCTGTCAAGCCATCTCGCAATCCAGCATTTTCTGTACTTCAATCAGCTACTCATCTGTTTCTCTGTTTCTGGTACAGTTCCATGTCCGTGCACTGTTCCTGTCCCCAGGAGTCATAGAATCGCACAGTGCTGAAAGAGGTCACTTGGGCCATCAAGTCTGCATTGATCACCACAAGACACAGGAGCAGAATTGGGCCACTCAGCCCATCAAATCTCCTCCATCAATCAGTCATGGCTGATACTTTCTCAGCCCTATTCTCCTACTTTTCCTCATAATCCCTGATCCCCTTATCAATCAAGAACCTATCCATCTCGGTCTTAAAGACATTCAATAACCTTGGCCTCCACAGCCTTCTGCAGCAAAGAATTCCACAGATTCCCCACTCTCTCACTGAAGAAATTCCTCCTCATCTCTGTTTTAAAGGATCATCCCTTTAGCCTGAGATTGTGCCCTCTGGTTCTAGTTTTTCCAATTAGTGGAAACATCCTCTTCACATCCACTCTATCCAGGTCACGCAGTATTCTGTAAGTTTCAAGAAGATCCACCCTCATCCTTCTAAACTTCAAAGAGTACAGATCCAGAGTCCTCAACCGTTCCTCACATGACAAGCTCTTCGTTCCAGGGATCATTCTTGTGAACCTCCTCTGGACCCTTTCCAAGGCAAGCACGTCCTCCGTTAAATGTGGGGCCCAAAATTGCTCACAAGACTCCAAATGGGGTCTGACCAAAGCTCTATACAGCCTCAGAAGTACATCTCTGCTCTTGTATTCTAGCCCTCTTGACATGAATGCTAACATTGCATTTGCCTTCCTAACTTGTCGACTGAACCTGCACGTTAACCTTAAGAGAATCTTGAACAAGGGCTCCCAAATCCCAGGACCACAATCCCACCCAAGCTCTATCCCCATAATCCCATTTACCTATCTAGTCCCCCGACACTAAAGCACAATTTAGCACGGCCAATCCACTTAACCTGCACATATTTGGACTGTAGGAGGAAACCGGAGCAGCCGGGGGAATCCCATGCAGACACGGGGAGAACATGCAGACTCCGCACAAGCAGTCACCCAAGCTGGGAATCGAACCTGGGTCCCTGGCCTGTGCCACTGTGCTGCCCATACCTAATTAACGTTTGGAGCATAGAGAAAATGAAGAAGGCTGGACGTATTAGTCAGGAGCATCTGTGGAGGGAGTAACAGAGTTAAAGTTTCATATTGATAGCTTTTTGTCAGAACTGGCAAAAAGTCTGAAACATTAAAAATATAAACAGGAAATGCTGGAAAATCTCAGCTGGTCTGACAGCATCTGTGGAGAGAGAATAGAACTAACATTACGAGTCAGGAGGATGCTTTGTTAGATCTTTGTCAGATCCATCATCCTGGGCTCTGACCACAGATGCTGTTAGAGTTGTTGAGGTTTTCCAGAATTTTCTGTTCTTGTTTCAGATTCCAGTATCCGCAGTATTTTGCTTTTAGCTGGCAGGGTATTTCCAGCATTCTCTGTTTTAGTTTCAGTTAGAAGTCTCACAACACCAGGTTAAAGTCCAACAGGTTTATTTGGCAGCAAACACCACTAAGCTTTCAGAGCGCTGCCCGTTCATCAGTGAGTGGGAGTTCTGTTCACAAATAGGGTTTATAAAGACACAAATTCAATTTACAGAATAATGATTGGAATGTAAACCTTTACAGCTAATCCAGTCTTAAAGGTACAGGCCATGTGAGTGAAGAGGGCGTTAAGCACAGGTTAAAGAGGTGTGTATTGTCTTCAGACAGGACAGTTAGTGAGATTTTGCAAGCCCAGGCAAGTCATGAGGGTCACTGATAGTGCGACATGAACCCAAGATCCCAGTTGAGGCCGTCCTCATGTTGCTGAATTTGGCTATCAGTCTCTGCTCAGCGACTCTGCGTTGTCGTGTGTCATGAAGGCCACCTTGGTTTCACATTCCCAGTCTCTGCAACATTTTGCATTTGTGATTTTGAGGTTGCTCATTTTCACTGCAGGATTCAATGCAGTGGGGGCATTTTCTCCCAGTTAGTGGAAGGGTACAAAGGAATGTGCTGGATTTGAGCCTGTCCGTGCAGCTCATGAATAATCAAGTCAACAGCTCACCACTTATTTAAATATCTTACTGCGTATTTTATTATCATAAATGTTTTCTGTCCTGTGCAGCTTAATATTCCCCCCCCCCACTCTTTTATTGCTATGAATAAGGGCTATAAGTTGACACAGGATGGTCCCATCACACCCTGACTCTTTCTAGGATGTTAGAGTCTATTACGACGGGGCACAGGTTTAAGGTGCAAAGGGCAAGGTTTAAAGGAGATATACGAGGTAAGTATCTTACAGAGAGTGGTGCTTGCCCAGAACTCACTCACTGCCAGGGGAGGTAGTGGAAGCAGACACAATAGTGATTTTTAAGAGGTGTCTGGACAAATTTAAATTAAGGGGTGATAGTTATAGGACGGATATCAGAGGTAGGTTCTTTACCCAGAGGGTGGTTAGAGAGTGGAATGCCCTGCCTGCGGCAGTTGTAGATGCACCAAGTTTGGTGGCGTTTAAGAGGTTAGTTGATAAGTTTATGGAAGAGAAGGGAATGGTTTAGTTTGGAGGGTCATTGCTTTTTCATAATTGGTCGGCGCAACATCGAAGGCCGAAGGGCCTGTTCTGTGCTGTAATGTTCTATGTTCTATGTTCTATGAAGGGCCTGTTCTGCGCTGTAATGTTCTATAAATACATGAATAGGATGGGAGTGGAGGGATACGTTCCACAGAAGGGCAGGAGGTTTTAGTTCAGATGGACAGCATGGCCAATGCGGGTTTGGAGGGCCCAAGGGCCTGTTCCTGTGCTGTAATTTTCTATGTTTTTTTGTTCTGATGCAATGCTTGTGAGGGGGTGGATGAGTTTTTAAAGTTTCAAAGTTTATTTATTAATGTCACCAGCAGGCTTACATTAACACTGCAATGAAGTTACTGTGAAAATCCCCCAGCTGCTGCACTCTGACACTTGTTCGCGTACACTGAGGGAAAATTTAGCATCTTTCGGGCTGTGGGAGGAAACTGGAGCACCCAGAGGAAACCCACACAGAAACGGGGAGAACATGCAGACTCCGCACAGACAGTGACCCGAGCTGGGAATCGAACCTGGGTCCCTGGCGCTGTGAGGCAGCAGCGCTAACTGCTGAGAGGTATCTAAGCGAGGTCAGGTTCTCCTTCAGTTGTACTTGATCGGATAAAATATGACAAGTCCTCTCGGAGAAGGGGAGGGAGGGAGAAGGTGGTGTGATAGCGGGAGGGGCTGGGGGGGGGGGGGGGGGGGGGGGGGGGGGGGAGGACGACATGAAACACAGCAAATTTGTGAACGGTGGTCCTGTAAATGGTTTGGTAGATCTGACCTTCGCAGAGTTCAGTTCCCTGTGAGTTTTATTTCTCACATTGTGTGATTCCCGTCCACTGGTTATTCAGCTTCCCAGAAACGGCCATTTTTTTGCAGCTTTTATTTTCTACAGAATTCAGCACAGTGGGTTTGACTGAAACGGGCGACGGTTGTCGTAGTAACTGGTTGTTGCCATCAGCAGCATTTCAGCTGGCTGCTGTGTTATCTGCAAAGTTTTTGGTTTTGCTGCCCTGTATTTTCCATGAACTCGCCTGAAAGTAAGTGAGAAACCTTTGTGCCATTTTGACCTTGTGCTGAAGTGGTTTATATAATGTACTTAATGGGGAAGACTGATGCAACAATAGCTCCTCTGGTGGCCTAGTTAGATGTGGTACAGAGGCATGTTCAAAGTTCAATCAATTATCTGATCTCATTTGGATGCTAGGAGCTGTGAACTTTGTTTTAATATTTATTCTTGGAATTTGAGCAAGGCAGTCAAAATTTATTGCCTCTACCTGCAGAAAATTATCTAGAATCCACAGACCAACTGGTCTATGCTGCCATTTATTTGTCACTCTTGCTATCGTTCACCCATTTCATCTCTCTCTATCAACATGTCCTTCACCCCTTTCGCCCTCCTGTTTATCTAACTTCCTCTTACATTTATCTACGCTATCCACCTCAACCACACCTTGTGGTAGAGTTCCTCATTCTAACCACTTGACGGGGAAAGAAATTTCTCATGAGTAACAGAAAAGAACATAAAAATGTATAATCGTGGGAATTAGGGGTAGGAGTAGGCCAGTCAGCCCCTCGAGCGTTCCCCACTATTCAATAAGATCATTGATTGTAATCTCATTCCCACATTCCTGCCCACCCCCAATCACCTCTTTGTTAGTCAAGAATCTGTCTACTTTTGCCACAATGACATTCCAATGACTCTGTCTCAGCCATCTTTTAAGGAACAGAGTTTCAAACATCCACAATCCTCTGAGAGACAAACATTTTCTTCATATCCGTCTTAAATGGACAACCCCATAATCTTAAGCAGTGACCCTGTAATGACTTTAATCAGGCAATTGAGGTTGGTAGCTTGAATACAAACTCCCTGACTAAAGGCCCCAACCTTTTCAGTTTTCTAAAAACCCTTTTATTGAAGTTTTGTTCTTGATCTACAGGCACCCAGTGTGGAGAGAGGCAGGGAAGGAGGCTTGCCATCTACAGGTCCAGGCAGTGGGCAATCAAGGGGGGTCATCCAAACTGACTGTCCGCCCTTCTATTGTGGCTACATTCACAGCTGGGTGTCCTTGGAAAGGGAGCATGCAGTGTCCAAGGACACTGTTGATGCCTTCCGTGCCCGCTAAGCATACAGGGACTGGGGTGTATTATTGAGCCCGTTCATCACATTTTAGTTTGATGCTTTAAGTTTCCTTTCTGCGTTGTCTTTTGTTTCGGATAGTTCCCTTCCTTTACGGAGCTGTCCTTTTGAGTTGTCCCTAAGTTAGCTTGACTTTGTTTATTTGGGTGAGGGAAAGAAAGACTCCCGTGATTAAGGGCCCACAAAAAGGTGTCGCTGATTAAGGGCCAAACTGATGATCCAATCAGGGAATCCCGTGCTCTGCACTTAGAGTGTAAGTTCCTCTGCACTTAGTCTGGCAGACTAAGAGCACTCTGTGTAGTGCTGTTGGATCTTGTAAATAAAGGGATTCTGGTGAAGGGACTTGCATCTCCAAGGACTTATTATAGACCCCCTACCAAACAAGAAGAAACATGTTTTTCACATCCAGCAAGCCAGGATTTTGTATGTTTCAATCAATGCCTCTTATTCTTTGAAACTTCAGCAGATGCAAGGGTAATCTGACCAACCTTTCCTCATAAGATAAACTGCCCTTTCCAGGTATTAATTAGTAAAGGTCTGAATTACTTCCAACTCATTTATTAAATAAGGTGATTAATACTCCACACAGTCCTCCAGAGGTGGTCTCATCAATGCCCTGCAGAACTGAAACATAACCTCCCTCCTCTTGTAGTCAACTCCCTTCACAATAAACATTCTATTAGCTTTCCTAATTACATGTACTAATTGGATTGATTGATAATTGTCTGATATTCATGGCTCCTACTTCTGGTCTTCTCTATGGGATAGTCATGGCCGAATGCTTAAAGTGACAGACTAAAAATCCATTGGGGTTTCCCTGCACAGATTTGAACCCTGCTGACTACATATTTCTCAATTACGTTTCACCACGTTCCTTTGGAAAGAATGATCTTCCCTCAGGGATGTTCTTTCTAGCCTTGCTCGCTCCTTCCCGCGGTCAACAGACTTTTCCAATGGTCTCCCCCCCATCTTGCCCCACCTTGCTCGCTCTAATTTCGTATTGAGCGGGAGGGCAAAATTTCAGCCTATGTCTACCCTAACAAATGTCTTCAACATTTTAAAGATCTTTATCACATTTTCACATTACTGCTTGTGCAACTTACTATGCATACATTGGTTGCCACATTTCCTATAATAGACTTCAGAATTATTTAATTGGCTGCAAATCGCTTTGGGCTGTTTGGAAGTCATGAAAGTCACAGAAAGGCAAGTTTTTTTAGATCATTCCCTCAACCTTCTGTTTTCGAAAAAACATATCCACAGCTTGTTCAGCCTTTCCTGATAAGAATATCAGTTGTGGCCCATTCTTTTTTTGCACCTTCTCTGATGTCTCAATGTCCCTTTTTTGTGATGTTGGAGACCAAAACTGTGTCCCTGAGGATATTCAAGATCGGTCTGTGTTGGAGACATGGACAGGCTAGAGTAGGTCAGAGTGGCAACTTATATTGCCTGCAGGACATTACTGGAGTATCTGCGTCAATGAAGCAGCTATGTTTACTTTTGGTACCAACCCAACAATGACCTGCTCATATTCAATTCTAATTCTCCAGTTAGCTCACTTCACTGTCTCAGCAAGCATGGATTATGAAGGAGCAAAATGAAACCAGAATTTGGTGCCATCTGGTTGCTTTCCACAATCAAAAGGCACTAACGAAGGGATATATTTGAATAGAAGAGGAATAAGATGAAGGTGGCCATTTAGCTAATTTTCATTCAACCATCTAAAGATCCTAAAGTTGTTGTCATGTTCAATGACCCCAGAGTTGTACTCCCTGCCACTCTTTCTACAAGTCCATTCCAGAGGCAATCGTTCCTAGTTTCAGTGGCAGATTCAAGAACCTGAAGGGGACAAACCCACAAAACTTTCTGTTCATCCATTTCACTGACCATGAACACACCAAGCACCTTGTGGCAGATTTTGCAACGTGGGCTTCTGCCCAATTGAGTTCTTACACCCTGGACACTGAGGAGGAAAGCTCGCCTTTTATTGTCTGGACCTATGATTATGAACAATAGGTCGAGTGATGTCTGGAAAGCTGAAAACAAGTGCTGGAACTGTATGCCAGTCACCATCTCCAGGACAAAGGGGGAGAACATAGAAACTGGAAGCAGGAGTAGGCCACTCAGCCCTTCGAGCCTGTTCCGCCATTCATTTTGATCATGGCTGATGATCAAATTCAGTAATCTGATTCCCCTCCTTCCTCCCATTTCCCTTGATCCCTTTAGCTCCTAGAGCTATGTCTAATTTCTTCCTGCAATCAGACAATGTTTTGGCCTCAACTACATTCTGAGGGAGTGAATTCCATACATTCACCAGCCAGACAGTGGTGAATGTCTCTTCACCTCAGTGCTAAAAATTTCTCCTCACCTCAGTGCTAAAAGCTTTACCCTTTATTCTCAAACTATGATCCCTGGTTCTGGATTCCCCCACTATTGGGAACATTCTTTCTGAATCTACCCTGTCTAACTCTGTTAGAATTGTATAAGTTTCAATGAGATCCCCTCTCACTCTTCTAAACTCCAGTGAATATAATCATAACTGTCTTAGTCTTTCCTCATGTGACAGACCTGCCATCCCAGGAATCAGCCTGATAAACCTTTGCTGTACTCCCTCTATAGCAAAAACATCTTTCCTCAGATAAGGACATCAAAATTGCACACAGCACTCCTGATGTGGCCTCATCAATGCCCTGTACAATTGCAGCAGAACATCCCTATTCCTATACTCAAAACCTCTTGCTAAGTGGGCCAACAAACCATTTACCTTCTTTACTGTCTGCCGTACCTGCACGCTCACTGACGCATGAGGGAGGGGGAGACTTTTAAAAAGGCTTTTAAAAAGGCTTTCAAAAAGGCGAACAACTGAAATTATATTTCATGTTCTCACCATGGAAAATATATTTCTTCCTTTCTGGAGTCAGTTTTCACTTATTGCTGATCTGTGAGCAGTCAGGTAGCGTGTGATATTAACAGAGCTCTGAAGTGCCTGCCAACTTTCTGTCAATCAAGTGTTCATATTACACCCATGTAGAATGGAAGGCATCAATCAGCACTGGGGAACTAATTGAGGTGAAAGATGATATGTAAGGGATGGATTTTGAATAACTTATTGGAACGCACAAGGGGGAAAATAATGGCAGGAAAGGTGAGAATAGGTTCATGATTGAGCGATTTATTGATGAGAAGGGGTAGTTGTTGTTTGTTTGGGCAGTTGTGAATTTTGTCTTCAACATTCCCCGAAGGTCACAGACATGGGTGAAAAATAATGTTGGAAACAGCAACATGGAGAAAGGATTCGATTAACCAGCTTTTTGCAGGGTTAGAAAGAACAGTTAATGGTTGTAACAGCAATGTAACTGAACTACCTGAAGGTGATACTTTGCCCCAGCAGTTTTATCTTTTCAAGTGCTTTGTGTTCCTTTACAGTTTCATTTGTGGTTTTCTTTGCTTGCATTATGTGTCTTTCAGAAATTTGAGAAGAGATGATTTGAAGCTTACACATAAAGAAGATAGCACACTAAATATGTGAACAGGACAATTCACACCCATTGAGAGATAAGAAAGATGATGGCTTAGTGGTATTTTTACTGGAGTATTAATCCAGAAACTCAGCTAATGTTCTGGGGACCTGTGTTCGAATCCCGCCACGGTAGAAGATGCAATTTGTATTCAATAAAAAAAATCTCTGGAATTGAGAATCTGACCATGAAAACCACTGTCAATTGTGGGAAAACCCATGCTTCCTTTAAGGAAGGAAATCTGCCGTCCTTACCCAGTCTGGCCTACATGTGACTTCAGACCACATGTTGGTTACCTTTACGTCTTTGCTATCTTTAATTGGGAAATCTGCATTCACAGCTGGTCAATGACAGCTCCAGAATTAAAATAACAATTTTCAGCAGAGCACCGAGGAATAAGGTTCATTCCTACCTGGGAGTAGTCACAATGGCTCAGTTAGAAACACTCTAGCACTCCTGTCCCTAAGTCCAGGAACCCATGGGTTGAAGTCCACCTCCAGAAATTAGGTATAAAAGTCAAGGCTGTGCTGAGGGCATGCTATACTGTTGGAGGCGTCATTTCCTGCATGAAACATTCAGCTAGTTTAAAGTTTATTTATTAGTAGTCTTAGACGAACACTGCAATGAAGTTACTGTGTAAATCCCTAGTCGCCGCACTCCAACACCTGTTCGGGTTACACTGAGGGAGAATTTAGCATGGCCAATGCATCTAACCAGCACGTCTTTTGAAATGTAAGGGGAAACTGGAGCATCAGAAAGAAATGCACGCAGACACAGGGGAGAATGTGCAGATTCGGCACGGCCAGTGAACCCAAGCTGGGAATTGAACTCGGGGCCCTGGCACTATGAGGTAGCAATGCTAACCACTGTGTCACCTGTATGCCCTCCTAGATGAACATAAAAAGTACATTTTGTTGAAGAAGGTCGAATGATCACTGTGACATTGTTCAAATCTCAGCAAGTGAGTAAGAAAACAGTTACACTGAAAAATTCACCAACAGCAAACCAGGAATTTAAAGGCACTAGTCATCGTAGAGGCACAGGGGTTTACAGCATGGAACCCTAGTTTTACCATTAAGCTAGTCCCAGTAACTCACATTTGGCCCATATCTCTCTCTTCCTAGGCCAGTCTTACCCATGTGACTGTTTAAATGTCTTTTAAAAGACAAAATAGTATCCATCTCTACTATTACCTCTAGCAGCTTGTTCCAGATACCAGCCTCCGAGTGAATCAATTGCCCCTCTGGACTCTTTTTTATCTTTTCCCTCTTGCCTTAAGCTATGCCCTCTAGTTCTAGGCTCTCCTATTGACTATCGAGCTGATCTGTGCCCCTCATTATTTTATTGACCTCTATAAAATCACCCCTAAGTGTCCTATACTCCATGGAAAAGAGTCCCATTCCACCCAGCCTCTCCATATAACTCAAATCATCAAGTTCTGGTTGCATCCTAGTAAATCTTTTCTGCATTCTTTTTATTTCCATAACATTGTTTTTATAATAGGGTGACTAGAACTGTACACAGCATTTCAAAGCATTCTTTCTGGTTGTATCACTGCTTGGATTAGCTCTTGCTTCGCCCAAAACTGCAAGAAACTACAAAAGATCATGAATGTTGCCAATCCATCACACAAACCAGTGTCCCATCCATTGACTTTGTCTACACTTCCCATTGCCTCGGCAAAAGAGCCGGCACAATTAAGAACCCCGGACATTCTCCCTTCCACTTTTTTCCATCGGGAACAAGATACAAAGGTCTGAGATCATGTACCAACCAACACAAGAACAGCTTCTATCCTACTTCAATCAGAATTTTGAATAGACCTATCTTGCATTAAGTTGATCTTTCTCTACAGCCTAGCTATAACTGTAGCAGTTCTAGCTAGGCTTCGCTCTCTCTTTCTTTCTCTGTGAATGGTATGCTTTGTCTGTCTAGCACGCAAGAAACAATACTTTTCATTGTATGTTGACAATTACATGTGACAATAATAAATTAAATCAAAATCAAAGTGTGTCCTGATCAATGTACTTCAACAAGATGTCCCAACTCCTTTTAAAGTTTCAAATGGAGCAATAAATGATTATGATTCAATGAAGGTAGAAGATAAAACTTTAAAAAAATGAGAAAAAAGTGTATTATTTTAAAATGTGTGGAATTTTTTTATCATAATAGAAAATTTAACATTCCACGAATATAACATTAGTTGTTCAGGAGCAATAAAGGTATCTAATTGAAATTTGTAAGCTGTTAACCAGTTTCTGTGTTCAACAAGGAATGACTTTTTCAGTGTTTCTCAAGGCTAGCATTGAAAGTTATTATCAATTTTCTGATTGCTTAGAGATTACAGTGGGCAGAACTTCAACCGTGCATTGTCTGGGGAATAATTAGCACCAACACCTGGATTTCTCTGTTATTCTAAACATAAGACCGTAGTGATAAGCTAAAGGAGCAGAATTAGGCCATTTGACCCGTTGAACCTGCTCTACCATTCAATGATGGCTGATAAGTTTCTCAACCCAATTCTCCTCCCTTGATCCCTTCACCCAGTAGCACGGTGGTTAGCACTGCTGCCTTACAGTACCAGGGATCAGTTCGATTCCTGGCTTGGGTCACTGTCTGTGTGGAGTTTGCATATTCTCCCTGTATCTGCCTGGTTTTCCTCTGGGTGCTTTGGTTTCCTCGCACAATCCAAAAATTCTCCCTAAGTGTACCCAAACAGGCGCCGGAGTGTGGTGACTAGGGGATTTTCACAGTAACTTAATTGCAGTGTGAATGTCAGCCCACTGTGATAATAACTAAACTATAACTTTAACTTTAAACAAGAAGCTATCTATCTCAGTGATAAACACACTCAATGATCTGGCCTTCATTGCCTTCTTTGGCAATGAATTCCATAGATTCACCACCCTCTGGCTGAAGAAATTCCTCTTCATTTCAGTTCTAAAGGGTTGTCTGTTTACTCTGAGGTTGTGCCCTTGGATACTAGTCTCTTCAACTGATGGAAACATTTAACCCACTCTATCCAGGCCTTTTAGTATTCTGTAAGTTTGAATGAGATACCCCCCATCCTTCTATATTCCATTGAGCGCGGAACCAGAGTCCTCAGACGCTCCTCGTACATTAAGCTATTCATTCTCAAGATCATTCTTGTGAACCTCTTCTGGACCATCTCCAAGGATAGCACCATCCTTCCTCACATACAGGACCCAAAATTGATCGCACTATTCTAAATATGTGCGACCTCCCAAAGTCACTGACAGTTTCAAGGGAACAGTGACCATGAACACTGACATCATTAACACTGCAAAACCCAAGGCACCAAGGGAAGAGACCACAGGTTATGAAGTAGCTCCAAATATTGTGCAGCTACTAAGTCATCCCCTCTTCCCAATAGATGAATCTTCACAAATTAGCACTGACTGTGAGCTGCAGCAGAAATCTTGGACAACATCACCTTTCTCAGCTAAAGAAAGTTTTGTGAAGAGTCACAGAAAACTGGCACGCAGCGGATAATACAGCAGATAATAAAGAAAGCGAATGGAATGATGGCATTTATAGTTAAAGGAATAGAATATAAAGGTAAGGAAGTATTGTTGCAACTATACAAGACATTAATGAGGCTGCACCTGGAGTACTGTGTACAGTTTTGGTCCCTGTATTTGAGGAAGTAGTGGTATTGAAGGTGGTTCAGAGGAGGTGCATTAGATTGATTCCAGAGATGAGGGGTTTATCATATGAAGAGAGATTGAACAGTTTAAGCCTGTACTCTCTGGAATTTAGAACAATGAGGGGAGATCAAATTGAATAGGATGATAAAAGGTCTGGATAAAATAGACACGGAGCAGATGCTTCCTCTTGTGGGGTATTCTAGGACGAGTGGTCATAGTCTTAGAATAAGGGACAGCAAACTGAAAACAGAGCTGAGGAAAATCTACTTCTCCCAAAGCGTTGTGAATCTGTGCAATCCGCAATCCCAAAGTGCGGTGGATGCTGGGACAGTGAGTAAATTGAAAGAGGTATTAGACAGATTTTTAATTGGTAATGGGTTGAAGGGTTATGGGAAATAGACAGGAAAATTGGGATAAGGAACGTATCAGCCATGATCGAATGGCGGAATACACTCGATGGGCTGAATGGCCTAATTCTGCTCCTATATCTTGTGAATTTATAAGGGAGCTTTTGGAAAATGAGCTGGTCACATTTCCTTCAGAAACAGATTTTTAGGGATGTCAGATTTGAAGTGCTCTCGTTGTGTGGTTTCAATCGATAACCAAGCAATTTCACACAGTTCAAAACTTACAAACTGAATGCATAGCCTCAGATGCAATGGATTATGTCTCATCTGCTTGGAAGATGTTTGTGAAATCACACCCTCGCTATTTAAAGAGTTAAAAACATGACAGCAAAGTGTTGAAGTGAGAACTTTGATAAGAATGGCTCATTAGTCAAATAGCTAGAAACATGGGGTTTTCTGACCTGTCCATAGCAGGATCTTCCAGACTGAAGGCAACCTCTATCCCCTCACCACACCTCCTCCCCCACCCCCTCCCGGCAGGTTCCCCAACGGGGACAGGTGAGCCACACAAAACAGCATAGGCTGTGACCCACCGCCAGAATATACACTGCAGGGTAGGGAAAGGATGGGAAACCTGCCCATGGACATGTCGGGAAGGATACCATTCAGTCCATTCTATCAGTGTTGGCTCCCCCCCGGTCTAGCCCTGTTAGCCTACCCTGTCTCGGTGCCATTTACATTTATGCCTTTTACTCTCATTGCTATTTACGATTCTGCTTTTCTGAATCTGCGCAACTGCACCTCCAGATCTCTATCCTCCAGCTTAGCAGGTGGCATGGTGGCACAGTGGTTATCAGTGCTGCCTCACAGTGCCAGGGACGCGGCTACCATTTCTGGCTTAGGTCACAGTCTGTGGCGAGTTTGCACATTCTCCCCGTGTCTGCTTGGGTTTCCTCCAGGTGCACTGGTTTCCTCCCATAATCCAAAAGACGCGCTGAACAGGCACCAGAGTGCAGTGACTAGGGGAATTTCGCAGTAATTTATTTGCTATGTTAATGTAAGCTTTACTTGTGACTAATAAATAAACTTTGGATGTCACATTGGCACAGTGGTTAGCATTGCTGCTTCACAGCTCCAGGGACCTGGGTTCGATTCCCAGCTTGGGTCACTGCCTGTGCAGAGTCTGCATGTTTTCTCTGTGTCTGCAAGGATTTCCTCCAGGTGCTTCGGTTTCCTCCCACAATCCAAAGATGTGCAGGTTAAGTGGATTGCCCATGCCAAATTGACCCTAATATCAGGGGATCAGTAGGATGAATGTGTGGAGTTATGGGAATAGAAACTGGGTGGGATTGTAGTCGGTGCAGACTCAATGGGCTGAATGGCCACCTTCTGCACAGGAGGGATTCTATGATTCAACTCCACTGGGAAGCTCCCCATCCCAGCAAAATCTTTGTCTTCTTCCAAGTCCCCAGATCTGTTGCTCCTCCTTAGTCAGGTTTGACCTCAAATGCACAAGGATGAGGCACAAAGTTGGCTGTGGAAAACAGCTGATGCATTCCAGGAAAAGGGAGCCACATTTCCACAGTATCTGAACAGTGACTTATAAACTCCTCTACTTTTTACAGCGACTTGGAGACAAAATGTCCTAGCACTAATTTCACGTCACCTCCCCCCAACTCCACCGTCATCTGCCTCCAAGCACTCCAGATGTTACTTTTTAATCACTGCCCAATAACACATGTAAATGAAGGCACAGTGGTTAACACTGCTGCCTCACAGCGCCACGGATCTGGGTTCGATTCCCAGCTCACTGAGACTGCACATTCTCCCCATCTCTGCGTGGGTTTCCTCCGGGTGCTCTGGTTTCCTCCCACCGTCCAAAAGACGTGCCGGTTAGGTGCATTGGCTGTGCTAAATTCTCCCTCAGTGTACCCAAACAGACACAGGAGTGTGGTGACTAGGGGATTTTCACACTAACTTAAAAAAAAGTTTATTTATTAGTCACAAGTAAGGCTTACATTAGCACTGCAATGAAGTTACTGTGAAATTCCCCTGGTTGCCAGAGTCTGTTGTCTGTTCAGGTCAATGCACCCAACCAGCATGTCTTTCAGAATGTGGGAGGAAACTGGAGCACTCTGAGGAAACCCGTGGAGACACAGAGAGAATGTACAAACTCCACACAGACAGTGATCAAAGCCAGGAATCGAACCTGTGTCTCTGGCGCTGCGAGGTAGCAGTGCTGGCCACTGTGCCACCGTGCCAACCGTTCACTGCAGTAAGCCTACTTGTGACACGAATAAATGAACTACAAATTTAAATCACAAAAAGAAAAGTTCAACTGCATTGATTTATACACAGACATGACAAGCAGCAAACTTAACATATTCGTACCTTTTCCATCCGGTATCTGTGGATTCAGATGGAGAGCATTTCGCTCTGCCCCAAGTGTCTGGAAGTTTCTGATGTGGAAAAGATGATCTTTGTGCAGAACTGGGGAAACGAGCAGAGTCATCAATCGTAATGAACGCAACTGAAACCAGTTGTGGGATCTTGCTGCATTCTGGGTGGCAGGAGTGATCTCAGCCCCTAGTTCAGCTGCTCAGAGTTGGGGAGGGAATTCTGTCTGCTTTATTTTGGTGCTCCCAAATCACCTTTCACTTGTTCTGTACAGTCAGCCGTGGAAGACAGGCTGATACAAACAAAAATACCAACAGAGGACTGACAGAAATTAGAACTATCATAAAAATGGGAACAGCTGTTGCTCCCACTACAGTTCAGGAACCTACCCTCAATGTAAAACTTGTCCTAAATTAGTTTTCAGCCCTAACAGAGGTCAGGAATGGTTTTGCTTGGACAGTCAAATCTCTGGAGACACATGGGCGAAGTGATCTACCCACGCATGAAAATATTCCTCCTCCTCACTTAATTCCCCTGCTGTAAATTTGCATTGTAGCAACATTCCATATCTCTATTTTTTCAATGTGTCCACAGATAAGATGTGGCCATTCATTCTCTGGGACACTTCAGATCTTATTTAATCAGGTCTCCAAGTAATTTGGAATAAGTCATTTTGTGAGGTCATTATATTCTGCGCTGTCTTCTTTCCTTCTTGTTGTACAGTATGCTTTGTCTGTGAAGCATGCAGAAACAATACTTTTCATTGTATGCTAATACATGTGACAATAATAAATCAATTCAAGTACCTTTTAATGCAATTAAGTGCTCCCATGTTCTTTCTCCACATCCTAGCTATGATTGTAACACTATATTCTGCACAGTGTCCTTCTCTATGTACGGTATGCTTTGTATAGCGCACAAGAAATAATGCTTTTCATTGAATACTAATACATGTGACAATAATAAATCAAATCAAATATGAAGCGATCTTTCTTTACATCCTAGCTATGTCTGTAACACTACATTCTGCACTCTTTCCTTTCCTTCTTTATGAATGGTATGCTTTGTCTGTGTAGCATGCAAAAAACAATACTTCTCACTGCATGCTAATATATGTGATAAAAATAAATCAAATCAAATATTAAGCTGATCTTGCTGTACACCCTAGCTATGACTGTAACAATACATTTTCCATTCTCCATTCCTTCTCTATGTACAGTATGCTTTGTCTGTGTAGTGTGCAAGAAACAATACTTTTCACTGTGCACTGATACACTTAACAATAATAAATCAATTCAAGTATCTTTTAATGCACTTAAGTCTCCCATGTTCTCTTTGAAGCAGAATGAAAAATGCACTGTAATTTTTAAATTCTTCCATAGCATTGGGGCTGCTGGCAAGGCCAGTGTTTGTTGCCCATCCCTAATTGCCCTTGAACTCAGTCGCTTGCTCAGCCATTTCAGAGTTAAGAATCAACCATCTTATTGTGGATCTGGAGTCACATGTTAGACTAGACCAGTAAGGACAGCAGATTTCCTTCCCCAAATGGCATTAGTGAATCAGATGGGGTTTTTACCACAATCAGCAATGGTTTTGTGGTCACCGTTGGACTTTTGATTCCAGATTTTTACTGAATTCAAATTTCACCATGATGGTGAAATCTGAATTTGTGGTAGGATTCGAACCCAGGTCCTCAGAGCATTACCCTGGGTCTCTGGATTATTAGGAAAGCAACAATACCACTGTGTCACCCCATCACAACAATTGAGGATCGCGTTCATGGTCATGATTACTCAGATGAATTTTCGATTCCAATTTTTGTTGAATTGAATTTGAATTCCATCAGCTGCCACAGTGGGATTTGAATCCACAGCTCTCAGGAATTAGTCTAGACCTCTGGATTACCAGTCCAGTGACAGTGCCACTGCACCACCAATTTTAAACCTAAGTGTTGTGCACTGACTGTAGACAAGTTTTCTTGTTCACTTGCAGTTATCTCTGCCTCCCAACACATCTTTTTCTGTCGGGAGTGAAGCTGATGGGGACAGTGGGAAATTAGTGTGTGAGATAAGTTGAATGTAACTATTCAGTGGTAAATAAAGCATGAAAAGCCACTGGGAATGCTGTGACTGCTGCTGATCGTGGGGCAGTTTATCAGGAGGCATTGCACCCCTGCCGTGCTGAGACCAGAAGAACATCAGTTTTGTGACAAAGTGGAGTTTCAGCATCATAACCTGTGGTTAATCATTTATTTATTATTTATGAGTGTCACAGATAGGCTTACATTCACACTGCAATGAAATGCCGGTGAAAATCCCCTGGTCGCTATAATCTGGCACCTGTTCAGGTACACTGAGGGAGAATTCAGCACCTAACCAGCATGCCTTTTGGAATATGGGAGGAAACTGGAATAGAACATAGAACACTACAGCTCAAACAGGCCCTTCGGCCCAATATTTAGAGAAAACCCACACAGACAATTGTGCAAATTCCACACAGACAGTGACCTAAATTGGGAATTGAACCCAGATCCCTGGCACTGTGAGGCAGCAGTGCTAACCACTGTACTACTATGCTCCCCCAGGCCAATCATGCGTATTTTAAGGCCAAGTATGAATTATTGCTCTTCCATTATCGGTTATTTTGCAATTAGCAATGATCCCTGCAGTTAATTTGGATGGAATTACAAAACGTTTCCTCATCCGTTGGAAACTGTGAGGATGAACATTTTGGAAGTGCCGTCTCCTCGATGAGACACTAAACTAAGGCCACATTCATTTTTGCTGATGGACATACAAGATGCCATAATTCTATCCAAAGAAAAACAGCAGTGTCCTCTGAATATCCCGCCCAATGTTCCAGTGTTGTACCAACAATGTGTTCCATGTTAACTTGAACTGATTATTTATCTCAGTTCGGTTTGTGCAGAACATTACACCCAATACTTGACTACATTACAGTCACATTGGCTGTGAATCATTCTGGAATGTCATAAGATCACGAAAAGCGATATATAAATGAAATCTCTCTCTTAGTCACAGACAATGCTCACTGTCTGGGAGGATGGCCGTGGTCATGTGAATGAGTTGTTAGTGAACTCTTGGCAACCATTGAATCATACCCCATCGTGACTTATCTCCTACTGCAGGAAATCGGAACAGAATCTGAATAAGTGTTTTCTAATCGAGGCAGTGCTTGAATTTTGAGGATGGCCCCATCTCAAGGGTGGCGAACACAACCGGGCCACTTTGACTACTCTGCTGCTGATATCAAGTGTTGACTGGCATTAGGCTGGACTCTTACCCTTCCTGGAGAGGATGTCCCATCTTAAAGTTGACTGGTAGCTTGCTCACTGCAGCCATAGTGGCTGGAAAAGGAACCGCACACAGCAGCCTGAAGGGAATCCTATGAGCTGAGCACCCAGTTACATGTCAGGGGTTCCAGGATGAGGCGGGTGTGGGGAGCCAGGGGGGGTTGGGGGGGGGGGGGGGGGGGGGGGGGGGGGGAGAGGACCCCCTGTCAGAATTTCATGTCCCGCCTACGAACCTGCCCGAGGAGAGGGAGGGTGTGTAAAACTCTGTCCCATTTTGGAAGGGATTTTGCAGCCTCACTTGATGAGACCGGGAATTCCCTCCCGAGGTAAACGGAGATTTCCATTGACAGACTCTCGTTGGCACGGATTCTGTGGTGGCAAGGTGGTAGAGTTCCGGCCTTCATTACCAGTTGGTCCAGACTGAACTTTTCATTTGTGGGACATGGGTGTCACTGGCTGACCAGCATTTATTAACCACCCCTATTTTCCCAGGGGCAGTTGAGAATCAACCACACTTCTGTGTCTCTGCATGTAGGCCAGACTGGGTAAGGACAGCAGATTTCCTTCCCTAAAGGACATTAGGTGAACCAGGTGGGTTTTTCTGGACGGCACGGTGGCACAGTGGTTAGCGCTGCTGCTTCACAGCTCCAGGGACCCAGGTTCGATTCCCGGCTTGGGTCACTGTCTGTGTGGAGTTTGCGCATTCTCCTCATGTCTGCGTGGGTTTCCTCTGGGTGCTCCAGTTTCCTCTCACAGTCCCAAAGATGTGTGGGTTAGGTTGATTGGCCAAGCTAAAATTGGCCCTTCGTGTCCTGAGATGCATGGGTTAGAGGGATTAGCGGGTAAATATATAGAGATACGGAGATAGGGCCTGGGTGGGATTGTGGTCAGTACAGACTCGATGGGCTGAATGGCCTCTTCTTGCACCGTGGGGTTTCTGTGGTTGTGTGGACAATGTCATCATGGTTATCAGTAGATTCTTAATTCCAGAAATTGTCTCTTGAATTCAAATCCTGCCGTGGAACCCGGGTCCCCAGAACATTAGCTGGGTTTCCCGGATTAATAGTCTAGGGATAATACCAACAGGTCGCCTTCCCTTCATGTGACAAAGTGAAGAGAAACAACCCATCGTTTTACAGTCACTTCAAACCAGTGTGGTGTTACAATGAAGTGTACATCAGTATAAATGCTAATTGTGCTGACAAAGCAAAAATGGTACAAGTGACTCACTTGGCCTTGGTATGTGTGCCTCAAACCTTTACACAGGTAACAAGTGTTTGAGGACCATCAGTGTTAAGGGTTTTTCTTTGGCCCCCAGCGCAATAGGCTACATGCTCCAGTTTAAAACATTTCCTTTAAATCCCTCCATTCTCTCATTTGCTTGTCCCTGTATTTTTCATCTGTAACTTCTACTTTAGCTTCAACTCACTATTGATGTGATGTTAGGGTCTTGTGTGCATCCTCCAACCATTGCCTATCACTAATGCCCGTGCTGCCAACCATGTCTGCCCCACTCTGGGATTTTCCAGTAAGCCCCTCTACCTCTCTATTTCATTCTCTTCCAGAAAATATCCCTATCCCTTCGGCAAATATTTAGCTTGCCCTTACAAATCTCTTCTTCTTTGGTTCGCCCTCCTCTCTGTATGAGAGGGGCCTTTAGTCATTTTCCTTTGTGAAAAGCCCAATGTCAGTGCAGTTTCTTGTGTACGTATTTTTTGTACGTGAGAGAGGAAGCTGTATTTAGGGGCTTCACCCTGTGCCTGGGTTGGCATTGGAATAGAAGATAATATTACACTGACTCTGAGATGCTGCACACAGTGGGGTGCATGAGCTAATGAGCTGGAGATCAGCAGTGTGTCTTGTGGCAGATTTTCTAGTGGGGCTGTGATTCTGCCAGGCAGTTGTGGATTTGGAGAGGTGATGGGAGTGTGAGCATGTGGACAGGGGTAATTGAAATTGCATGTGAAGCACTGTTCACCAATGACAGCTGGCAACGAGAGTTTAAGTCTGTGAAAGTACGTGTAAAGGTTGTCGCTCAGAAACAGCTGTGGACGAAGAGTTTTATTGGTGAAGCTGTTCAGGCTTTATTTGGAATGGCACGGAGGAGGACATTGTACTGGAGTAACATTTTCCTCTTCAACTCTGTCCCTATAAATAGAAAGACTGGTATTGGACTGAACACTAAACAATCCCCAAATTGCACCCTTATGTGGGACAGTTACATACACATATGCAAACTAGACTTGATTATCAGTGAATTTAAATGAAAAGTAACACAGCAGGAGCAATACCTCTCACCCTCCCTGTCAAGGTTTAGCCATTAAACTCCCCCAGCAGGAATCTTCTGGGTCGTGATGAACAGAATCACAGCTGAGAAAGATGCTATGGTGACTTCTTGTGCCCCCTCCCCCCACCCCCTCCTATTACATCCTCTGTTATTGATTTCTTAAGCACAACTGCACTGAAATGGGCAAGGACTACATAGAACCCCATCACTTATAATCAGTGTGTCTCCTTTGGAAGTTTACAAGCACTTGATTTCTGGCTTACTGTCCTACCTATCTTGTCACAGATGGTGGTGAAGCAGGGCATCTCAGAATACAAGAATATACAAGAGGGCAAGAAATAGGAGCAGGAGAAGACAATGTGAATGGTTCATCAAGCCTGTTTCACCATTCAATATAATGATGCCACACCTCCATTTTTCCACTTGTCCCAATATTTCTTAATAAGTGGGAGAAATAAGACCGACTCAGGAGGAAAAAATAAGCTAAATATCACTTTTTTTCTGAGTGTAAAATGACCATTTCAGTCAGCAACCTTCCAGACCCTTTCTGGCCTGCAAGCACAATAGTCACCACATTGGAAGAGAGTGGTGGGATTTACCAGCTTGAAACTGGAATATCCCGCCTGAAGTCAATGGACCTATCCATGGTCCACCCCTTGCCTGCTAAAATTCCCATGGTAGATGGAACAGAAAACTTCACCCCAGTGTCTTTGGAATGTTGCCTGGTCTGGGGAGGATTCACTGTGATGAGAGATTGGAAGAAATGCGATTTGTTCCCATTGGAACAACAGAGATTAAGAGGTGACCTGACAGATAGTGACAGATGCTCTTTCCTAGAGTAGAATAGTCAATTACTAGGAGGACATCGGTTTAATTTGTGTGGGGAAAAGTTTAGAGGAAATGTGCGAGGCAGGGTTTTTTTAAACAGAGGATGGTGAATGTCTGCAAGGCGCTGCCCCCAGGGACGTGGTGGGAGCAGGTAGGATAGCATCATTTAAGGGGCAAAAATGCATGAATAGGATGGGAATGGAAGGATATGGTCTCTGTAATTGGATACGGTTTTTGTTTCGGCAGGAATCATGATCAGCACAAGCTTGGAGGGCCGAAGGGCCTGTTCCTGTGCTGTACTTTTCTTCTTCTACCTAGGTACCCGCTAAAATGAGCATTGACACCTTGCACCTTCCAATCAAACCAGATGTGCCTTCAGTTAACTCCTTCTTGCATTGTAAGCGCGAGTCAAATTGAATGATTAAAGCCCATGTGAAATTCCATCGAAGTTTATCTCCTTCCTTCTGATCACTGTCAATGTGAGATGTGTCCAATAAATTCCCAATGTGATTTTTGCTTAGAGTAAATAAACGTGCAAATATTCTACTTGTGGGAGTGATTCGCTTTTGCTTACTGCCCAGTCAGTCTGAAACAAGTCTTTCTATTTCCAGGACAAGTTGAGACTAGTGAATAAAATAAGACTCCAGTGCATAATAGTGAGTGAAAATGAGTCTGGTTTTGTTTGCAAGCACTGCCTACTTATAACAGGTGAACAAAACCAGTTAAACGATACTTGCAAAATGACCTCAAAACATCATTAAAGGTTCAAATTCTGTGGGGCCAGAAGCAGCAGGAGTTCTCTTTCAAGCTCATCATCACAAATCAAATCATTACATGGGGCTTTTGTGTTAATCCTCCATTTATTCTCACCATGTCCAGCCATCTAGTCTTTTAAAACAATTGACCTGATATTTATTTCAGTTAGAATGCATCCCCAATCAGTAACCAGATTCATCATTGCAAGTGATGCTGAGTTAGTTGGTAGCTCTGTTGGCCCTTCACTTCAACTTGTCTAAAACTGGTTGCGAAGTGAAGATTGTTAAAAAGGCTATTTGGAGTAGAGTTAGAAAGATGGTCCAAATGGAAGAAGATAATAATGGTCTGGATTTTGGAGCCAGTGTGAAAGGACATTGCTCAGTGAAGAAAATTGCCTGTGATACTTTCCAGCATGTACTTTCTCCATTCCACTGTCACTGAATTTGCCAACATATCTTATGGATCTTTGGCATTCAGCACATGGCAGATGGTAAGCTGACTGACCAGCAATCACATTAAAAAATTCTCACCGACAGCAATGCAGAAAATAAAAATCATGGACTTTAATTTACATTTTAATCATTGCATAGTCAATTAAATAGAAAACTGAAACAGACACATGAATTAGGGGAGAAGCTGAAATATCACAAAAAACTTGAAAAATCTTTTGATTATTTTATTAATCATGCAGTTTTCTGAGGACTTGAGATTCTACATTGGTAAAATTAGCTTTACCATGCCATAAATGTGTTCAACGGTAATTATGATTTAGTATGCCATTAGAAACTGCTGAATGGGTATAATTTAACACTTTACAGTGAGAATAGCGCCTAAACAGTTGAGGTTTGTAATTCAGTGAACCTGTATTGAGGACTATATGAGTACTGGAGGTGAAGTAGGATTTCCACCTTTAACAGTGCATGGTACAAACATTTGAAGTTACTGTGAATTTTAACTCAGTTAAAAATGGCAACTTATATTGCAAGCGCAAGTTCCAACTTTTGTTATGAACAGCATATTCTTGTTGCTTCCTCATTAAACCCTTGAAAAGGCCATGAGGAAATGATAATGCAATTGTAAATATTTAGATAATTGTAAAACAGGTCTTTAAATGGCATGAGAAAGGAGAGAATGTGGCCATATCTGTAATGAATAGGTTTCAAGGTTATTGCTTGAAATTTCTCTCTGTTCTTCCATCTCAAATAAAATAAATAGTCCGTATAAAAATATTGTCAGGGACACGAAGACTTGATATTCAACAGCAGTATCTGGCTTATTGAATGTGAAGCACAGATGCAGAATGCAACAGACATAGATTTCCTGTTTACATAGGCAAGCAATTGAAACTTTCCTTCAATCTTTCTTTCTAATTTGAATATTGTTCTTTGGGTAGAACAATACCCAACCTTTGGGGACCAGATGTGCCTTTAGTTAGTTCCTTTGTGCATTGTGGGCACAGATCAGATCAAATTGAATGAAATGAAACACAAGGGAAATTTGATAGAAGAATACCCTCTTCACCCTGATCACTGCCACACAATACTTCAGTGTGACATGTGTCCCACTAAATCCTAATGCGTTTTCTGTTTTGCAGTAAGAACAGAAAAATTATGTGAAGGATTTTCCAGTCCTATCCGCTCCACAACTGAAAATTTCCTCTCAAGGTCAACAAACTTTGTCAAAATCCCTGACCTGCCTACGACAATTCCTATGGCTGGTGACTGGAAGACTTAGGCCTATGTCTATTTGTCTCCCTTGGACGTGTTATCCCCAATTTTAATCGCTGTTCAAATGGTGAGCATACCTCCTGCTTTCTGGACTCAAATCTCTGGACATCGGTCCTTCAACCCATTTTGCCTCCCAATAGTTCTTTGAGACAAGATTTTGTTCAATCTGATCTTCTGTGGCTCACTATGAAATTTTCTTTGCTAGTCCTCTGCCAAAACACACTGGAATGTTTTACTACATAAATTCAAATCATTGTTGAAACTGTGATTCAGGGATTATTTTAATAATGGGTTGATTTTGATCCCTTCATGCTTTAATGTATGGCTGCTCAGGGAGTTGTGCCTGCAATTTTCAGTCACACACGGAGAGTGGGCCAATAGTTGCTTGATTTGATTTGATTTATTATTGTCACATGTATTAGTATACAGTGAAAAATATTGTTTCTTGTGCTATACAGACAATGCATACTGTTTATAGAGATGGAAAGGAGAGAGTTCAAAACGTAGCATTATAATCATAGCCAGGGTGCAGAGAAAGATTAACTTAGTGCGAATTAGGTCCATTCAGAAGTCTGACAGCAGCAGGGAAGAAGCTGTTCTTGAGTCAATTGATATGTGATCTCAGAGTTTTGTATCTTTTTCCCAATGGAAGAAGGTGGAAGAGAGAATGTGCAGAGTACATGGGGTCCTTAATTATGCTGGCTGCTTTGCCGAGGCAGCAGGAAGTGTGGATAGAGTCAATGAATGGGAGGCTGGTTTGTGTGATGGATTGGGCTACATTCACGACATTTTGTAGTTCTTTGAGGTCTTTGGCAGAGCAGGAGCCGACTAAGTTGTGATACAAGAAGAAAGAATGCTTTCTGTGGTGCATCTGTAAAAATTGATGAGAATTGTGACTGACACGCCAAATTTCCTTAGCCTGAGAAAGTAGAGGTGTTGGTGGGCTTTCTTAACTATAGTGTCGGCATGGACCAGGACAGGTTGTTGGTGATCAGGACACCTAAAATCTTGAAGTTCTCGACTATTTCTACTTTGTCCCTGTTGATGTAGACAGGGGCATGTCCTCCATTATGCTTACTGAAGTCGATGACTATCTCTTTTGTTTTGTTGACAATGAGGGACAGATTATTATTGTCGCACCAGTTCACCAGCTGCAATTCAAGTCAGTACTGACCATTCCTTTAATTGCATGTGCACAGATATTCTGTTGGAACGAGTGATGTACTTGCTGAGATCTTTTGCGTGTCGAGAGGAAACTTGGCAGAACGTTCACCCAATCTGCCTCTAACCAATCCTTTCTATACTGTGCTTGACATGAAACCATTTTCTGGAGTTGCACAGCTGCACTCCAGAGTGGGTGGACAAACAATGTGTTCAGAAATGATCCCCCGTCACAAGATATGTTTCATAAGGTTTTTATGCTTCCCTGTCTGGAAGCCTATTTCATGCATTGACTACATTGCAAGTGAAGAAGAACTTGTTTTTTGCTCGTTTTAACTGGTACCCTCATAGGAACATTATTGTTGTGAGCACATCTTCACAACCATACTATTTCTTTTCAATCATAGAAATCCTACAGTACAGAAAGAGGCCACTCAGCCCATTGAGTCTGTACGAACCATAATCCCATCCAGGCCCTCCACCCCGTCCCTACATATTTTACTCAATGATCCCTCAAACTTATACATCTCAGGACTAAGAGGCAATTTAAGAATGGCCAATTAACCTAACCTGCACATCTTTGGACTGTGGGAGGAAACTAGAGCACTCAGAGGAAACCCACACAGACACAAGGAGCATGTGCAAACTCCACATAGACAGTCACCAAGCTGGGAATCGAACCCAGGTCCCTGGAGCTGTGAAGCAGCAGTATTAAGCACTGTGCCATTGTGCCGCCCGTTGAGGAATAGTGGGTGAAGAATTTCCAAGCTGATTATCAGTCCCCTGAATGCTCCTTCCATGGCCAAGTGCTGGCATTGGATTTGAACCCAGAGTTTCCG
This sequence comes from Sphyrna mokarran, assembly GCA_024679065.1. NCBI lineage: Eukaryota > Metazoa > Chordata > Chondrichthyes > Carcharhiniformes > Carcharhinidae > Sphyrna > Sphyrna mokarran. Next base: position 18,488,249 of record JAGIQG010000031.1, on the reverse strand, counting down.
GTCCAGCCTGAGGGCACTATCACAGTGCCTCCATTGACGACTAATCCAATGTTCATCAAATCATCTTCTCTGTTTCCTGCCTCCTTGAAACCCTTACCATAAAACAGTTCATTAACCTTAGTCTCAGTAATTTTAGTGAACCTTGCCTCTTTTGCTGGGGAGGGTGCATGCAGGGGGATAGATTGAGTTCCAGATTTTCACCACCTTCTGTTTGAAAAATGCTTCCAGATTTAATTCCTAAATGTTTTAGCTCTAATTTTAACATATGCCTTCTGATTCCCCCACTAGAGCAAATAGTTTGTCTGGACCAACCTTATCAAATTCTTTTTGTAAAGACCTTAGATACCTCTCCCCTCCCCCGTCATCAACCTTGTACACTCATGGAACCATACAATTCCTACAGTGCAGAAGGAGGCCATTTGGCCCATCAAGTCTGAACCAAGTCTTCATCGTAATGGGCGGGATTTTATGGCCTCACTCGGGTGCGACTGGTCAATGGAGATTTCCTATGTCGGATCCTTGCACATGCCAATTCCATGGCAGGCAAAGTGGTAGAATTCCGGCCAATGTCTTACCCAGGCCCAGTGCCCTGTCCTATCCCTGTAACCCCTGTACATTTACCACAGCTAATCCCGCTAACTTACACATCTTGGAATACTAAGGGAAATTTTAGTATGGCCAATTTACACAATCTGCACATTCTTAATCTGTTAGGAGAAACTGGAGCAGCCGGAGGAAAGACACACAAGCATAAGAAGAACATACAGATTTCACACAGACATCGACCCAAGGCTAGAATTGAACCCGGATTTACCTTGTTTGAACAAAGAGGTACCTTTGAGATATACCTTTTCAGCCGTAATTACTACACCAAATTTCCCCCTCAACTTCCACTTCTAACTCATCAACCAACAGCATGCCAAGTTTTCCATGTATTTTCAACGCGAAATGAAATAAATATGAAAAGTTAGTAAACACTTATTGTGTTAAAGGTGGTAGAAAAATGGAACTCTCTCCCACAAATGTTACAGATGCTTAATAATTTGAAATCTGAGATTGAAAGAATTTTTGTATCTGAAGGTGTTAAGTGTTAGAATCTTGCAGGGTGGATGTGTTGGGATATAGGTCAGCCTTCAAACTCACAATCTTGGGGAATTGTGGGACAGGCTCGAGGGGCTGAACGGCCTTTTCCAGCTTCCATAATTCAGTCCCCTGATGCCAACGTTTTTGAACTCCAAATTAGGAGATCAGAGGACTCAGCTTACACCTTCAGCCTTTGATGAGTTTTGCCAATATTGACAAGCAGCATGGACATAAACGTTTATTTATTAGTCACAAGTAAAGCTTACATTAACATAGCAATGAGGTTACTGTGAAATTCCCTTACTTGCCACAGTCCAGTCGGGTCAATGCACCTAACCAGCATGTCTTTGAGAACATGGGAGGAAAACGGGAGCACTCGGAGGAAACTCATGGAGACACGGGGAGAACATGCAGACTCTACACAGACAGTGACCGAAGCCTGGAATCGAACTCAGGTCCCTGGCACTGCAAGGCAGCAGTGCTAACCACTGTACTACCGTGCTGCCCTTGTACTAATTGTACTACACGCTTGCCTAGTTGGTAAAGAATAGCTACCACACTCGAGGGCCAGAGTGAAAAGGACAAACATCAAACGAAACTTAGCAAGACAAATAATCGGCAAAGTCAGAAATTAGGTGAGTTTACAGCTGCTTCTGTAGAAGAAGTTTGACAAACCCTCTTTCACAATGATAATGAGTGATTTCTCTGTGGTTACTGAAGCAAGTAGCTGATCAATCAGCAGGTCTTTATCTTTCTTTAAATCGTGACTCTATTATAACTATCAAAACACACATTTCTCCAGAGATTTTTGGGCAAGGCAGATCCACACACTCAGTTAGCTGAGTTTTTTTACTTTTGAGACATAGTCCATGTTTCCAAGAACCTGCTTGGCAGTGATGGGCTGCAGATTTTATAGAATTAGAGGTAGACAGAAGTGTGTGCCCTTTCAGAGCAAACTGTGATCTTGCATTATAAAGTGAGATGATTGCTTCAGCAACGTACTCAGCATTATGAATATGTCCCAGCTCCCAGACGTCAGCTGTTCTGTGTGTTGGCTGCAGTTTTACATATCATTAGCTTAATCATTGGAATTTCATCCTCCCCTACATCACCATGTGGCTCTGAACTCTGTCTCGCTTGCTGGCATGTGACCAGAGTTAGTAATACTTCTGCTTGCAAAGGTTGGCGCATCCTGTATACTATTGGTACAACATCCTTATACAATTGGCACAACATCCTGAACACAATTGGTGTAACATCCTGTATACAACTGGTGTAACATCCTGTATACAATTGGTGTAACGCCCTGGAAACAACTGGTGTAACACCCTGTATACGATTGGTATAACTCGCTATATACAATTGGTGTAACACCCCTGAATACATTTGGTGTAACACCCTATATGCAATTGGTGTAACACCATACATACAATTGGTGTAACACCCTATATACAATTGGTGTAACACCCTATATACAATTGGTGTAACGCCCTATATGCAATTGGTGTAACACCCTATATACAATTGGTGTAACACCGTACATACAATTGGTGTAACAGCCTATATACAATTGGTGTAACACCGTACATACAATTGGTGTAACACCCTATATACAATTGGTATAACTTGCTATATACAATTGGTGTAACACCCCTGAATACATTTGGTGTAACACCCCTGTATACAATTGGTGTAACTCCCTATGTACAATTGGTGTAACACCCTATATACAATTGGTATGACTCGCTACATACAATTGGTGTAACACCCCTGTATACAATTGGTGTAACACCCCTATATACAATTGGTGTAACACCTTATATGCAATTGGTGTAACCCCCTATATACAATTAGTGTAACACCCTATATACAATTGGTATAACTCGCTATATACAATTGGTGTAACACTCCTGAATACATTTGGTGTAACACCCCTGTATACAATTGGTGTAACCCCCTATATACAATTGGTGTAACACCCTATATACAATTGGTATAACTCGCTATATACAATTGGTATAACACCCCGAATACATTTGGTGTCACACCCCTGTATACAATTGGTGAAACACCCTATAAAAATTGGTGTAACACCCTATATACAATTGGTGTAACACCCTATATGCAATTGGTGTAACCCCCTATATACAATTGGTGTAACACCCTATATACAATTGGTATAACTCGCTATATACAATTGGTGTAACACCCCTGAATACATTTGGTGTAATACCCCTGTATACAATTGGTGAAACCCCCTATATACAATTGGTGTAACACCCTATATGCAATTGGTGTAACACCCTATATGCAATTGGTGTAACACCCTATATACAATTGGTGTAACACCCTATATACAATTGGTGTAACACTCTATATACAATTGGTGTAACACCCTATATGCAATTGGTGTAACACCGTATATGCAATTGGTGTAACACCCTATATACAATTGGTGTAACTTGCTGTATACATTTGATGTAATACCCCTCTATACAATTGGTGTAACACCCTGTATACAATTGGCATTACACTCTATATACAATTGGTGTAACTCGCTGTATACAATTGGTGTAACACCCCTGTATACAATTGGTGTAACACCCCTGTATACAATCAATTACAGGAACACAGTAGCGGATTCACATACCTTGATGAAATCAGATTTTCTATCATGAGACTCAACGCCTTATCACAAAGCAGAGTAATACAGAGTAATCCGTCACACTGTCTTCTGCATGATCAATGTGATGTCTGTTCACTATTCTGGGGAGTGATTTCAGCAGGGAACTGTATGGTTTGGTGTGTATTTCTGGAATCATGGAGAAGTACAGCACAAAGGAGGCCATTCAACTTAAAAAGTCTCCTCCAGTTCTTTAAGAAGCAGCCAGCCAGCTCCCGTGCCCTGCCCTCTTTCCCCATTATCCTGTAATTTAATTTTCTCCTTCAGGGCTTTATTTGTCAAGGCTACTATGGAATTACCCAATGAGGCTTTGCATTCCAGAAATGTACCACTTGTTGTATCAAAACGTTTTTCCTCATGTCCCAATCATCTTAATGTTAAATATTCTCATAAGACAAGAACAATTCAATGACCGAATCAAGAGACAAATTGTTTGCAGCTCAAGTCGAGTACCTGAGTTTCATACCCTCCACATAAATACCTGAAGCAACTTCCTCCATTCCAGCAGTAACAACACTCCAAAACTCTTCATTGACCATGGGATTTATGACTTACATAAATGCAAGCCTTCTTTGGCTGGATCAGTCTTTTCTGAAAGATGCCCACCCCTGTTTTGTATGACAAGCACCCAAGTGTAAATCGAATCTCTTCAAGGGTAAATGCAAGTAGAGAATGCTGGAAATATTTAACAGGTCTGTGAGCTTGCATCAGGAAAGTTTGAAATTTATTGGGTTGCGACAGTGAATCAAGGTGAAAAATGTCATTTCACATCAGGGTAAAATATACAAATACAACTGTGCTGGACACTGCTGCCAGCTGCATTCTGACAGGCCTCCACGTGTCTGTTTAAATACAGAACAAGATCTTCCATTGCTTGTAGACAGCCTGAATTAAGCACATCTATAAAAATTGCGGTTGGAACAAGCTTTCCATTGTGTGAACAGTGCATACGTGACTCGCCAAAGCAACTTCTATCATTGAACATTTGACTCCCCAAAGCCTGCCCACCATCCACAAGGCACAAGTCGGGAATGCAATGGAACACTCTCCTCTTGCCTGGATGGGTGCAGCTCCAACAGCACTCAAGAAGCTTGACACCATCCAGGACTTGATTGATGCCGCATCCATAAACATCCACTCCCTCCATCATTGAATAGTAGCATTGGTACCATTGGCAATATGCATTGCAGCAACTCATCAAGGCTCCTTCAACAGCACCGCCCAAAACCTGCAACCTCTATCTGCCAGAAGGATAAAGGCAGCGGATGCGTGGGAACACCTCTAAGTTACTTGCCATACTGACTTGGAAACATATCAACATTCCCTCACTACGACTGGTCAAAAATCCCGGAACTCCCTCCCCAACAGCACAGTGGGTGTACCCACACTACAATGATTGTTCTCAAGTGAAATTAGGGATGGGCAATAAATGCTGATAAAGCCAACGAGCCTACACCCTGTGAAATAACTATATGCAAGAAGTGAAACAAAAGGTTGAGTATCAAGGTTTTTGCCTTTGTTGGAAAAGTAGTGGTCAGCTTGTGGTTAAGCTGCAGTCGCTCGTAAAATAATTCAGACTCTGCTGCCTGTTTTTAGTCTATTATTTTCCACCTTCAATATTTCCACACAGCCGATGTGAAATACACCCACTCATCTTTTAAATCAAAATAAAACAGACCAAGCCACAGTCCGCTGTTCCTCCCCTAAAGCGAGCAACACCACAGTCGCAACTTTCTGGCAGGGAACTTGTTGCAGTAACCTTAAGACTGCGGCATTTCGTTCTCAACATTCCTCTTCTTTTACCAGATGAAATAAGAGAATTCTGCAAATATTCAGCAGGTCAGGCAGCGTCTGTGGGGTGAAAAGCAGAATTAACATTTCAAGTTCACCACGACGTCCAATTCAGCAAAGCCTGCTGTTGTTACATTGGACATGGTGAGGAAGGTGATGACCGAGTGGGATTATGAGTGGACTATTAATCCAGAAAGTTAACTAATGTTCTAAGGACCCAGGTTCGAATCCTGGCCACGGCAGGTGGTGAAATTTGAATTTAATTGAAAAAAAAAGTATCTGGAATTAAGAATCTACTGGTGACCATGGAACCATTGTCGGGGAAAGCCCATCTGGTTCACTGATGTCCTTTAGGGAAGAAAATCTGCCATCCTTACTTGGTCTGGTCTACATGTTACTCCAGAGCCACAGCAATGTGGTTGACACACAACAGCCCTCAGCAACTGGCAATGGGCAATAAATGCCCATGTCTTGTGATTGAATCAAAACACTTCTTGCTGAATTTGGAAAAAGATTTTTGAAAACGTTGATTGAGAGCAGGATCATAGAATGGTACAGCACAGAAAGAAGGCATTCAGCTCATTGAGCCCCTGATACCTCTTCGAATGAACTATTCAATCATTCGGCATGGTGGCACAGTGGTTAACACTGCTGCCTCACAACGCCATGGAGCTGGGTTTGATTGGGTTACTGTCTGTGTGAAGTTTGCATTTTCTCCCTGTGGTTTCCTCCCACAGTCCAAAGATGTGCAGGTTAGGTGAATTGACCATGCTCTGTAGTGTCAGGGGGACTAGCTAGGATAAATGCATCTGATTATGTGGGTAGGGCTTGCATGGGATTGTTGTCAGTGCAGACTGGATGGGCCAAATGACCTTCTGCACCGTAGGATTCTGTGATTCTGTCATTTCCACTCCATGGTTCTTCCCATGTCGTCCTGAAAATTGTTCTGCTTCAAGTATTTATCGAATACTCTTCCCAATCTGCATTAACCAGCTTTTCAAGCAGCACATTCCAGACTCACGCCACTTACATTCTTTTTCACCCTGTTGCTTCTGACAATTTAAATCTGTTCCCATTGCTGACCGACCCTTCTGACACTGAAAACAGTTTCTCATTATTTCCACTATCAAAACCTGGAATAACTCAGGAAGCCCGGCAGGAAAGGAACAATATTTATTGTTAAACATAGGGTAAAGACACTACTCCGTGAGCTACGTACATAAGGTTTATTTAAACAATTCATACAAATGCATTCCAATCCAAATTTTAATTTCACAGAGATAAATTATTAAAACTTCACGTAATTATAATGTCAACAGCAAATATACTTTCTTTAATACAGCAACAAACAATCTCCCTTCCAGTGAAAATGGAGTCCATTATATGTTATTTGTCACTCTCTGGGGTTTTACCTTCCAGGATTAGGCTTTCCGGGGCTTTGTCTTCTCAGGCGCCCGAGTCCCAACCGGAGCAACTGTTCTCACACGAGTCCAAACCAGGATAATAGTTCTGCACACCCTTCCTGGTGTCCATCTCATAAAGAGCTCAGGTGGTGAATTCCACCAGGGCAGGCCATTGCCTCTTACCAGGGGAAGTCGTATTCAACAAGCCTCGGCTAGAGATTCCTCATGTGGGGGTTATCACAAAAGCCTTTATAATTTTGGGTGTCTTCATCAAATCTCATCTTAACCTAAGGAGAACTCCAGTTTCTCTGTCCTTGCTACAGAAGTGGAAAATCTGTCACTACCCCCTCCACCAACGCTCCCCCGCCAAATATAATGAAGTGTTTTTTAAAATCTGATTCACAGTCCTACATAGATAGTAACTGGAATTCTCAGTCCACGTAGACTATGCAGTGCTAGGCCCACTGGAAACCTGGTCCGTTGTGATGACTCTTCTGAACAACACTTCATCGGAACTGGAGGAGACCATTCAATGATCGGGCCTATTCTGCCCTTCAATAGGGTCTTCACTGCACTGTATCTGAATTGTACTTACCTTAAGTATAGGTGGCTCATTCCGAAGAGTTTGTCTTTGATCGTCACTCCATGTCAATGTAGTGTGGATCCAAGTTCCAGAGAATAACTCAACCATTCCGCAACAATTTCAGAACACGCAGTCAGTTCCACAGTGGGTGCTTGGTTCAGGCTGGAGAGGTGGTCGAGCCCACGCCAGAGAGCCAGATAGCAGAGTAAGGAAAGGAGAGTAGTTCTTATGAAAGATATAAGTACTGACCGCATTGTGAACGAGACTACTGTGAAGGAATCACGAACAGCAAGATGCCAAACTTGCATTCTTGTTTCATGCACATTTTCAGTATCTGACCCAGGAATCCATTACTCAAGACTTAGCTTTGACTGTCAGCTTTGATCAAGCTGATTCAATCCAGTGGACACCACAGCCCAGCTCACTGCTACTTCTCCCCAATCCAGTGGTCCCCACAGCCCAGCTCACTGCACCTTCTCCCCAGTCCAGTGGATCCCATCGCCCAGCTCACTGCTCCTTCTCCCCAATCCAGTAGACACCACAGCCCAGCTCACTGCTCCTTCTCCCCAATCTAGTGGACCCCACTGCCCAGCTCACTGCTCCTTCTCCCCAATCAGTGGATCCCACCGCCAGCTCACTGCTCCTTCTCCCCAATCCAGTAGACACCACAGCCAGCTCACTGCTCCTTCTCCCCAATCTAGTGGACCCACAGCCCAGCTCACTGCTCCTTCTCCCCAATCCAGTAGACACCACAGCCCAGCTCACTGCTCCTTCTCCCCAATCCAGTGGATCCCACCGCCCAGCTCACTGCTCCTTCTCCCCAATCCAGTAGACACCACAGCCCAGCTCACTGCTCCTTCTCCCCAATCTAGTGGACCCCACTGCCCAGCTCACTGCTCCTTCTCCCCAATCCAGTAGACACCACAGCCTAGCTCACTGCTCCTTCTCCCCAATCCAGTGGATCCCACAGTCCAGCTCACTGCTCCTTCTCCCCAATCCAGTAGACACCACAGCCCAGCTCACTGCTCCTTCTCCCCAATCCAGTGGACAACAGCCCAGCTCACTGCTCCTTCTCCCCAATCCAGTGGACACCACAGCCCAGCTCACTGCTCCTTCTCCCCAATCTAGTGGACCCCACAGCCCAGCTCACTGCTCCTTCTCCCAATCCAGTAGACACCACAGCCAGCTCACTGCTCCTTCTCCCCAATCCAGTGACACCTCCTTCCCAATCAGGGATCCCACAGTCCAGCTCACTGCTCCTTCTCCCCAATCCAGTAGACACCACAGCCCAGCTCACTGCTCCTTCTCCCCAATCTAGTGGACACACAGCCCAGCTCACTGCTCCTTCTCCCCAATCCAGTAGACACCACAGCCCAGCTCACTCCTCCTTCTCCCCAATCCAGTAGACACCACAGCCCGCTCACTGCTCCTTCTCCCCAGTCCAGTAGACACCACAGCCCAGCTCACTGCCCTTCTCCCCAATCTAGTGACATCACAGTCCAGCTCACTGCTCTTCTCCCAATCCAGTAGACACCACGCCCAGCTCACTGCTCCTTCTCCCCAATCCAGTAGACACCACAGCCCAGCTCACTGCTCCTTCCCCCATCCAGTGTCCCCACTGCCCAGCTCACTGCTCCTTCTCCCAATCCAGTAGACACCACAGCCTAGCTACTGCTCCTTCTCCCCAATCCAGTGGATCCCACAGTCCAGCTCACTGCTCCTTCTCCCCAATCCAGTAGACACCACAGCCCAGCTCACTGCTCTTTCCCCAATCTGTGGACACCACAGCCCAGCTCACTGCTCCTTCTCCCAATCCAGTAGACACCACAGCCCAGCTCACTGCTCCTTCTCCCCAATCCAGTGGACACTACAGCCCAGCTCACTGCTCCTTCTCCCCAATCCAGTAGACACCACAGCCCAGCTCACTGCTCCTTCTCCCCAATCCAGTGGACACCACAGCCCAGCTCACTGCTCCTCCTCCCTCGGGTTGACTGACAAATACTCCCAACAAAGGATCACTCAGTGATGACCAGGGACAGGAATTCCAGCCAACTTCCTTCACTTCAATCCAAGGACGCTGAAGCCACTTCCGGTGTTACCCCCTCCTCTCTCCCACCTCTGTCTGACCTCAGCTCACCCCGTTTAGACATCGCCTGCTAACTTTCTCCTCGCCAAAGCCCACTTTGTCTCTTTTAAGCTGACATCTTGATCCACTTCAAATCGCCTCCTCCCCACCCAAGAGTTTAGAAAAGGTGATCTGCCCAAAGGCTCCCACCTCCTCTCCCATCTGACTAGCCACTTAAAAAAGATTCCAATCCCATGGTCATCTTCACTGGTGGCTGGATGCTGGGAAAAATTCACAAAGAGTAAGCCACTCTTGTGTACTCCCTGAAAGAAAATTGCATTTGTTTGCAGTAACTGTTAGCAGTAAATAATGTATCCGGATGATTGTTAATGGATCCAGTTAAACTGTTTTTTTTTCTGTTCAGATCAATTCATTTGGATGGATCCAAAACAAAACAATATCATTTTTCAAGAGCTTGGAGCAAACATCATTTAGTTGCCTCTAAAAAGGCTAAATTTCAATCTGATTTCCCAATAGGTTAATGAACATTTGCCACACTATAGAATGATTAGATTGCTGGTTTAAAACATTACACTCCGTCCTATGAGTAACATTGGCAGTTGCTTCATCACAGCCGAAAGTTGAAAAGCTTCTTTAAAGCTAACCTAATCTTTCCCCATTCCCATAAATCATTCCAGGTCCAGCAATAATCATGACAGGTCAAGGGTAACAGATATTACTGAGTTCATCAACAAGTGCCCACTGCTTTCTTGGACAAAGAATGGGATAAAGGCATCAGGGTTGGACGGTTTGATGTTAGCTTGTCTGCAATGTATTGAAAAGTTAAGATTAGATCAGGAGCAATAATTTGTGAACGCTGAGAGTGGTTCCAATTACGGTTTAAATGCTGATATGTATTGTAGCTTTGAAACTGTATTACTTCTTCACACCTCCTAGTCTCCCATGGCAACCGTCAGTTGTCGACCAAGTATCAACAGATGGTTTGCTCCCAGGCAGCGAATAACTTCCTGCTCAGCAAGATATAAAGAAGGGGACTTGGCTGCAAATTTCTACTAAATTTCTCACCAACATTAACTTTTGGCTTGAGATTACTGCCAGATTACTGTCAGAGCATTCCGGACCACTGCTACCTCCATGGTTGCTCTATGGAAAACTGCTTGCCCTCTCATTCTACCCACCCCCGCCATACACACACACCACTACTCCCCTTCCAACCAACAGCACGCCTCATATGTTGCATTGTGATTGAGGGTCAGACATGATCATATTGGATGGCGGAGTAGGCTTGGAGGGCCAAGTGGTCTCTTCCTGCCCCTGGTTTCTCTGTTTCTATATCAAAAAGTCCATGCTTGCAAAACCAGAACTGTGAAACCATTGTACACCAACTGTGCACACCAACCAACAGTGTACATCAACCAACTGCGTACATCAACCAATCGTGTACACCAACCAACTGTCTACATCAACCAACTGAGTACACCAAGCAACTGTGTACACTAACCATTGTGTACATCAACCAATCATGTACACCAACCAACTGTGTACACCAGCCATGTACACCAACAGTGTATACCAACCAACTGTGTACGTCAACCAGTTGTGTACACCAACTGTGTACAGCAACCAACTCTGTATATCAACCAATTGTGTACACCAACCAACTTTGTACACAAACCATGTACACCAACCAACAGTGTACGTTGACCATGTATACCAATCAACTGTGTACACCAACCAATTGTGTACATCAGTTGCGTACACCAACAGTGTACATCAGTTGTGTACACCAACCAGCTGTGTACATCAAACAATTGTGTACACTAGCCAACTAAGTACATCAATCATGTATGCTAACCAACTGCATAAATCACCCAGCTGTGTACACCAACCGTGTGCATCATCAACCGTGTACGTCAACCAATGTATACACCAACTAACTGTATACACCAGCCAACTATGTACACCCACCAAGTGAGTACACCAATCAACTCTGTTTACCAGCCAACTGTATACATCAACCAGCTGCATACACCAATCAACTGTGTACATCAACCAATTGTGTACACCAACCAACTGTGTACATCACCCAACTGTGTACATCACCCAACTGTGTACATCAACCAACTGTGTACACCAACTAACTGTGTACACCAACCAACTGTGTACATCACCCAACTGTGTACACCAACCAACTATGTACATCATCCAACTGCACTAATCAGCCATAAATTTTCTTTTAATTGTTTAAATGTTGTTTATATTTGTGTTGCTAAAGATTAAGAGTGCTTAGAAAGGAAAGCATTCCATTCATCATTTATATTTCACTACATAACTAATTACTTACCTCGTAATCAGCGTGTCAAACTTCGAAGTTATAGCCTCAAACCCCACAATTAATTCCTCTTCAGGAATTGAGCAAATCAGCAGACAGAAACAATGGAGTGTCAAAACTAGCAGAAGAAACCCTGTCAACCATTTTGACACTCGGAAACCTGAACTGCTGCCAGGGGCTCCATACTTCTACCTGTACAGGAATAGCTACGCTGTGAATCATTCGCTGATTTTACCATTTTAAATATAGTATGAGAGAGTGTATTCATTGTAAACTTCTGCTGGATATTGTGGCAACGGAAATACCTTTCTACGGTGCTTTTGTGGCAAAGCAAAGCTAACTAGAGGGCCCGCATGACCCTCCTGGAGCCTGTCAGTGCATTTTAGAATCATAGAACCCCTCCACCCCCCCATCAAGTCTGCATCGACCACAATCCCACCTAGACCTTACCCCCATGTATTATTAGTCGCTAATCCCTCTAACCTAAACATCTTAGGACACTAAGGGGCAATTTTAGCATGGCCAATCAACCTAATCCACACATCTTTGGACTGTGGGAGGAAACCCACGCAGACACGAGGAAAACGTGTCGACTCCACACAGACAGTGACCTGAGCCGGGAATCGAACCCAGGTCCCTGACGCTGTGAAGCAGCAGTGCTAACCACTGTGTTACCAAGCCTCCCTAAATTCTGAGTATTCACCTTGTTTATAGGTCTCATACAAGACTGGGCAACAGCTTTATTTTAATTTCACACTGAGATGTTCAATTCTATGGATGTGCTTAGTTTAATAGAGAGATCTCTTTCTCAACCATGTAAAGTACCTTTATGCATTCGGTTTGACTTCCGTATAATTTACTACTATCCAAGTTGCCTAAACTTAAAACTCCTCCAAAACCTTCTTGCTGGAATCATTTTCTTTTTTTTAATTCATCTGTGGGACATGGGCATGACTGGCTGGCCAGTATTTGTTACCCAGTTGCTCGAGGGCAGTTGAGAATCAACCACATTGCTGTGACTCTGGAGTCACATATCAGCCAGACCAGGTAAGGACAGCAGATTTCCTTCCCAAAAAGCCATTAGTGAACCAGATGGGTTTTTCTGACAATTGATAGTGGTTTCACGGCCATCAGTAAATTCTTAATTCCAGATTTTTGTTATTGAATTCAAATTGCACCATCTGCCAGCTGATTTGAACCCAGTTTCCCAGAATATTAGCTAGTTTTTGGATTAATAGTCTAGAGATAAAGGAAATAGGAGTAGATCAAGCGACCAAATTTGGCTTTCTGCACTACCCCCATTTCCCTCGATTCCCTTCTCATTCATAAGTATCTGTCTTGAAAGTAATCTTGTGGGTCTGAGCATCCACAAATCTTTGTGGAATGGAATTCCAAAGATTCACAATTCTTGAGTGAAGAAATTTCTCCTCAACTTGTCCAAAAAGCTGACCTCTTACTCTGAGGCCTCTTATTCTGTGACCGTCGCGCACCACCGCCACCCCCGACCCTGTTCTAGACTTCCCAACTAAGGGAAACATTCTCCCAATATCTAACCTATCAAGTCCAAAAAGAATGGTTTGTGTTTTACGGGGATCACTTCTCATTCTTCTAAACTCTTAAAGGCAATGTGGACCAAGGTTGGAAGATGGTTATAGATGTTGAAGAAATGTGGAGGAATGAAGCAATGGAATAGAGAGGAATGGTGGGTGAATGAAATTTGACGTGAGTAACGACAGGGGCAGCAACATTTTGGATAACATCAAGTTTACAAAAAATATAAATTGGCCAAGCAGACCAGTGCGCTGGAATAGTCAAGCTTAGAGGGAAGACATGGCTGCAGATTTCAATAGCAATTCAGCTGAGACGGAGCACAATTTAAGCAATGTTATGAATAAACAATCTTTGCAATGATGTGGGTCAATCCTTCAACTCTTGTCCTCAAAAAGAAAACAAGCTTCCTTAATTGGAATAAAACTGCCCTCTTGAATTTCATCTTTGTGTAATGTAAGTGATCACATTGCTGACAGTATGCTAGGCTGATTTGACATTTGCTTACCACCTTGATATGCCAGCAGCAGAAAATGCACGCCCACAATGTCACTACTCCACGGATAATACATTTGTGAAATGATAACCAGAGTCTTGAATCCGCCCATCTATTTGATAGGATCGGCTTGCTAGCTGCTCTTTTCCCACACTTGTCTCTTGACTACCTCAATGGGACGATTGTCCAATGGCTCTGACATCTATCATTATGAAGTTCTTCAAAAAGTTAGTCATGGCACAAATCAATTCTGGCTCCCCAGATTGTCTGGATCCATTAAAGTTCACCTATTGCCGCACCAGGCTCCCTGCAGACACCATCTCCCTGACCCTACACTCAACCCTGGAGCACCTAGATAACAAAGACACCTGTGTCAGAATCCTATTTATCAACTACAGCTCCCTCTTCAACACCATTATTCCGACTAAACTGATCTCCAATTTCCTTGGCCTGGGGCTTAGCTCCTCCTTCTATAACTGGATCCCGAACTTCCTAATCCACAGACTGCAATCAGTAAGGTCAGGCAACAACACCTCCTCAATGATCATCCTCAACACCAGTGCCCCACAAGGCTGTGTTCTCAGCCCCCTACCACATTCCTTGTACACCTATGACTGTGCAGCACAATTCCCCTCTGAGTGATGCTTGCTGTTATGTCTCTGTAGTGGGTCGGATCTCAAACAATGACAAGATAGAGTACAGGAATGAGATAGAGAATCTGGTGAACTGGTGCGGCAACAATAATCTCGATCTCCATGCCAACAAAACAGAGGAGAAAGTCATCGACTTCAGGAAGCGTAAAGGAGAACACTCCCCTGTTTACATTAATGGGGATGAAGTAGAGCTTCAAGTTTCTACATATCCAGATCACCAACAACCTCTCCTGATCCCCCCATGCTGACACTACAGTTAAGAAAGCCTACGAACACCTCTACTTTTCAGAAGACTCAGGATGTTTGGCATGTCAGCTACGACTCTCACCAACTTCTACACGTGCACCGTAGAAAGCATTCTTTCTGGTTGTATCACAGCTTGGTATGGGCTCCTGCTCTGCCCAAGACCACAAGAAACTACAAAGAGCTGTGAATGAAGCCCAACCTATCACACAAACCAGCCTCCCATTCATTGACCCTGTCTACACTTAGCGCTACCTCAACGAAGCAGCCAGCATAATTAAGAACCCAATACACCCCGACCATTCTCTCTTCCACCTTCTTCCATCGGAAAAAGATACTGAAGTCTGAGATCATGTATCAACCTATTCAAGAGCAGCCTCTTCCCTGCTGACAGCAGACTTTTGAATGGACCTCTCATTAAGTTGATCTTTCTCTACATTCTAGCTATGACTGTAACACTACATTCAGCACTCTCTTGTTACCTTCTCTATGAACTGTAAGCTTTGTCTATATAACATACAAGAAACAATACTTTTCACTGTATGTTAATAGTATGCTAATAATAATAACTCAAATTAAATCAAATTTGAAGGAAGCACCGGCTATTCAGATTTCTCCCAGGACTTGTGTGTAATCCACTGAAGAGATAATGAATTCAGAGTGATTGAAAACAGCAGTCTAAATATAAATACCAAATTTCCTGCCCATCAATGGTAAGCAGGACAAAAATATACAATTCTAAACCATATTCAGTAGAAATAAAGCAGGCCACAATGTCCGGCTAAAAATAATCATTGCAAATATCTCTTGCCTCATACTTTAATGAAATGCAGATTGTATTTCAGTGTGGAAATGCTGAATTATTTAATACAGACTGAATGCGGAACACGGTGGAGTCCAGTGAAGGGCAATGGTGCATCCAAAGAGCAGTAAACTCTTTGTACAAAGCGCCTTTAACCGTGCAGCCTAATGAGAGGGAGTGGGGTGCCACGGTGGCACACAGACGGCATAGTGCCACTCTCCTGCTTCAAAGTGCCAGGGATCCAGCTTCAATTCCAGTCTTAGGTGAGTGTGTGGAGTCTCCACATTCTCCACGTGTCTGCGTGGGTTTCCTCCAGGTGCTCCGGTTTCCTCCCACAATCCAAAGATGTGCAGGGTAGGTGGATTGACCCATGCTAAATTGCCCCTTCGTTCCTGGGGATTAGCAGGGTAAGTACTTGGGTTATGGGGATGGGATGCCAGTGCAGGCTTGATGGGCCAAATGTCCTCTTTCTACACTGCAGGGATTCTATGTGAATGTACTTTAGTGTGGCATGTTGGAGATGAGTTGTGAGCTACTTTTAAAAATTCATTTGTGGCCAGGATTTATCACCCTTTCCTGGTTGCCCTTGGAGGACGGTTGAGAGTCAACCACAATTCCGTGGCTCTGGAATCACATGTGAGCTGACCAGGCAAGGTTGGCAGATTTCCCTCCCCAAAGGACATTTAGTGAACCAGATGGGTTTTTCTGACAATCAACAATGATTTCATGGCCATCAGTCAATTCTCAATTCCAGGTCTTTTTTATTAAATTCACATTCCACTATCTTCCATGTGTCGGGAGACGTCCCCAGAGCATTAGCTGAGTTTCTGGAGAAATAGTCTAGCAACAACACGACTAGACCATCGCCTCCCGTGGTTGCATTTTACTGCCAATTTCCAAAAATAGCAATGGATGGAATTTCTCAATTACTTAGTCCCAGATTCAAACCGTAACTCGGGCAGGAGGGAACATGAGGCAGGAACGCCAGTCTGTACTATGGAACTGGAAACAGCACTGACTGTATCACAAGTCCGCCCAAAATATAGGCGAGGGGAGGTTTCAGTTTGAAGATTCCAGCAAATTTCCAATTTCTAAATTACAAAAAAGGTTTCACAGTGTTTTCTTCTTTTCAGATGAGCGACAGCTAACCTATCAGCCAGGCTACAAAGCTCAGTCCCAAGGAATGAGCTGAGGTGAGGGAAGGCAGGGTCCGATGGAAGTCCCAACCACCCTATTGAAAATCCCTTGCCACGGAGGCCAAAGGGGAAATCCCTCCGAGGAGACTCTTTCAAGGCTGGCAGCACAATAACAAACTGTGACTGCTGCCTAAACTGGGATGACCCCCTTCCGATTTATTTATTCACGGGAACTCAGCATCTTGGGCTATTTATTGCCCACCCTGAGCTGCTGTTGATGGTGAGCTGCCTTCCTGGACCGCTGCGGTGTAGGTACACCCACTGTGCCGTCAGGGAGGTATGCCCTAGCTTTCTTCTTGCCTAACATTCATTCCAGACCTGCAACTCAGCTTGGTTAGTATTTAGGGTGGTCAAACCTCCAGGACCAGCCTGGAGTCACCTGGAATTCAACACCAATCCCCAGGACAGTCCCAGAGAATTATCATCTGGACATTCAAAATTATGTAGTTTTTTTTCTCTGTGAACATTTCCCTATCAGACGTAAAAATATTAAAAATGGAAGCTTGGGGAAGTGGAAATGGCTGTTTGGCAGTCAAGAGCCCTCCAGTTGGGTAATGAGTCTTTGCTTTGTGGTTGAAGCTTCCAGGAAAATATCTAATCACATTGGCAATCTTATTAGTGCAATGGTACTTCTCTGCCTTCAGGGCTTTGTACGTTTCTTAATTTCATTCTTACAGCCATTAATGAAGGGAAATTGTTGTGCTGTGGTGTCCATCGAATCCCAGATAACTACTGCCCTACAGTATGGTGTCTGAGCTCTCTGTAGCTGGCTTCTCCTGAACAACTGAAGGTGGGCAAGGCTGGGAGAACAGCATTGTCTGTGGCCTTGGCTGAGATTGTACGTACCATGGGTGGATGTGCCGGTAAAATTCTGCCCAGAATGTGGGAAGTTTGCAATTCCGAACTCGCCCAGAAAACTGGTCTGGGACATTCCCATTTTCAGAATCTGATGACACTTGGACTGCGATCTTATGTCCTATTCGTCGACGGGTGTGTTGAGGTGGTAAGATGACGTGCGAGGCCAAAGATCGGTTGTTGGCCACACTCAAACTTACTGTTCTGGCGGAAAGGGTGCAAAGCCGATTTAAACATTGATGACATACTTTACAAGTCATTAGTGAGTCTGGACAGCATCCGTTACATAGAACATAGAACATTACAGCGCAGAACAGGCCCTTCGGCCTTCGATGTTGCGCTGACCAATTAGGAAAAAGCAATGACCTTCTAACCTAAACCATTCCCTTTTCGTCCATAAACTTATCTACTAACTTCTTAAACGCCACCAAACTTGGCACATCTACAACTGATGCAGGCAGGGCATTCCATACCCTTACCACCCTCTGGGTAAAGAATTAGGGAGTGACCAGACAGTTACCTCTTCGCTGGATGGTCCTCATACCAGCAAAGATCACAGCTGGTCTCCACCAGCAGAGACCAGACGTAATGGTCCTGCTATGAGCATTGGATGCCATTGACGTGCTGATTTGGTCAGGGGCATGGCACAATGAGCACCTTTGCAATCCCCACTGGGCATCCTGGCACTGCCCACCAGACACCCTGGCACTGCCCACTGGCCACAATAACTGCTCCAAGGATAGTGCCAAGGAGGTGAGGCCTGAGTGGGGTTGGTAACTGAATGGTGCTATGACAGGGGAGAGGCAAGAAGTAGTAGTGGGGGGGGGGTGCTCACCAAGTGGGAGGGAGCTCTGCGGGGTGGTGATCAGCGTAGGGGATGGGATACGCAAGGAGGAATGCGCACTGGGGATATACAAGAAGGGAGTAATTGCCAGAGAAATGTAGAAGGAGAGACCTGCACAGGGAGTAATCATGGTGAGATGGGGGTGGGGGACAGTGGGGTGGGGAGAGGCAGAGTCTGGGGTCAAATTATTATTTGATTCATTTACAGTATGTGGGTGTTGCTGATTAGACCATCATTTACTACTCAGCTTATTGCTTGAACATTTTCAGAGTCAACCACTTTACTTTGTTGAGAATGGCAGATTCCCTTCATGAGAGGAATATCAGTGGACCACTTTAATTCCAGTTTTATATGGGATTTAAATTCCACTATCTGCCATATTGGGTGCCTAGGGAATGACCTTGGGTCTCTGGGTGACTGGTCCCATGAGTGACTCCGCCCACTGCCTTTGCTCCTTTGGAACCTTCCGGAAAGAATCAGTTGAGCCGTGGAGGCTGATGGTAATTGTGCAGAGCTGCGGCTGAGGCTGAGAGAGGGGGGAACGGACAGATAGTAGCCTGGAGGAGGGCAATGAGTTCACTCTGACAGGAGGCAAATAGCACCAACTCACTCCCGCCTGCACCACAACTCACCTCGCCCAGAATAAAGGAGGTAGCAGACAGCAAAACAGCAGGCAAGACAGAGACCTGGGAGACAGAGCAACAGCAGAAACAGGTCAGAAGAGTTTGGGCACCATTGGGTCAAATGGCTTATTTTTCCATCCTGTAAATAATTATTTCATGACTCACCAGCGACGCACGAGTAATTTATTAAAAGTTTGTGTGTGTTTCCTTCGAAGATATATTTTCCTATGTCAGTATTTGTAATGAAATCTGCCTGAGTCGTTTTGAGAGTCTGGTTGCATCGTTCTTCAGATGCTAGATTCTTTTTTATATTTATTCATGGGACATGGGCATTGCAGGTTGGGCCAATATTTATTGCCCATCCCCCCTAGTTGCTCTTGGAGGACAGTTGAGCATCAACCACATTGCTGTGGCTCTGGAGTCACATGCAGGCAACACTAGGTAAGGATAAGACCATAAGACATAGGAGCAGATTTAGGCCACTCAGCCCATCGAGTCTGCTCCGCCACTCAATTATGGCTGATATTTTTCTCATTCCCCATTCTCCTGCCTCTTCCCCATAACCCCAATCCCCTTATTAATCAGGCACCTATTTCTCTCTGACTTAAAGACTCTGAATGACCAAATTTCCTTCCCTAAAGGACATCAGTGAGCCTGCTGGGTTTTTCCAACAATTGGCAATGGTTTCAAGGTCATTGATCGATTCTTAATTCCAGATTTTTATTTTATCGCATTCAAATTCCACCACTTGCTGTGGCAGGATTTGAACCTGGGTCCCCAAAGCATTAGCTGAGTTTCCGGGTTAATACTCGAGTGATGACGACACTTGACCATCATCTCCCTTGTAAGTGATCCTGAGGCCCAGGCTGATGAGCTAGAAACATAAATTCAAATCCTGTAATGGCAGCTCGGGCATTTAAACTCATTTCAAATCTGAAATAAAACCATGAAACAGGCAAGTTGTTATTACAAATCCCATTTGGTTGACTCATGTCCTTATCTGGAATGGTCTATCTGTGACTAATTGGCTCTGAACTGCTCCCTGCCTGGGCAGAGCTTTCACTTGTACTCAAGGGGATAGTTCACACCATTGTTTTCTCAATTAGGAGTGAGCAACAAAAAGTGGGCATGACGGTTTCACCCCCTTTCACCCCACTGCCAGCAAAAATTTACTTCAAAATGTGAACCAGATGACATTCTTCGACCCTCATTAAATTATCCCAGTAACTGCATTGCGCCTGAAATACTCTGATAGGTGAATCTGAGTTATTGTGCACAGTTGTCTAACCCTGAAGTGAATTTTACTTCTCACTGGCATATTTATAAGCAGTTATTTTGGCAGTCTCATTCCTTATTTGCCTCCTGCTGGTCTCTGATTTTATATCTGAATCTAATGCATACTGTTTGCGATAGGACTATGATATATAACTATGGATAGATGTAGAATGATGCAAGCATTTACAATGTCAGGTCAATCTCAAATATCAGTTACCAACCAGGAAATATTTGTCTCATTATTCCAAAGATAATATCCGTATGGACAGATGGATCCTTCCATATGGCTGCAATATATTATTGTTAATCTGTGACTTTCCTTCTTAATGTCCTGACTTTAAGCTTGTATGAAGGATTGCGTATTGTAGCTTCTTCCCAAAAATAAAATTACTAATTTGCCTATTTTTAACAGCCAAATTTCTTTGGTGAAATTAAGGTTCATCAAGATATGGGAACTTGTTAGAAAATAGAACACCTCTGGCCTGTTGAGGAGGTTTCTGTTGTAGGTTCTCTTGGGTGGCACAGTGGTCAGCACTGCTGCTTCACAGCGCCAGGGACCCAGGTTCAATTCCTGACTTGGGTCACTGTTTGTGCGGAGGTTTACTTGTTAGACTTTAACCTGTTGTTGGAAGACTTCTTACAGCATTTATCACCCATCCCTAGTCGCCTCAGGGCAGTTGAGAGTCAACCACATTTCCTATTATGGCTCTGGAGTCACTTGTAAGCCAGACCAGGAAGGCCGGCAGATTTCCTGGTTGACTGCAGTCAGCATTCTGCTTATTGTTAGTACCCAAATGGACATGCTATTTTATATGTTATGCCTTTTTTGAAATGCGTTGTCAACGTACCTGGAATTGCATAAGCACTGAAATTTATAAGTTATAAGTTTATTTATGAGTCACAAATAGGCTGAAGTTACTGTGAAAATCACCCAGTTGCCGCACTTTGGGTACACTGGGGGAGAATTTAGCATGGCCAATGCAGCTAACCACTGGACATTAGTGAGCCATTCTTTCATCACTGAGGTAAATTGGAATTTCCCCATTTGAACAAAAGTTAACTGCTTCTGAAGTAAACTAATTTCTCAGGGAGAGATCATATATACAGGCACTCCTCCCAGTCTGTCTGTGCAAACCACAAAACTGTAGGTAGACAACATATTCTCATTATTAGGTCAGAGATTTTATTCATTGCTGAGTTGAAGCACTGAGGGATGTTGGTCAGCAGAACTTTCATTCCTTCTGTTGTTTATTTTCAAACCCATCACTTCAATCTCAGTAATACATAGCAACACAAAAAAAACTAATGTGGCTAAAACTGTGTAACATATAAAAAAACAGAGTTCGTAGGTAATCAAACTGTTTTCAGCGACAATTACATATTTCCACTCCTTCAAAGAATGAGTTAAGAATGGTACACAAAGGCTGACTTCTGCCTCTTGGGAATCCAAAGATGTTCCCTTTAGTTTCCTGAGATGCGTAGATTAGGGGGAATTAGTGAGTAAAATATGTCAGGATATGGGGGTAGGGCCTGGGTGGGATTACGGTTGGTGCAGACTCAATGAGCTGAATGGCCTCTTCCTGCACGGTAGGGTTTCTGTGATTCTAATAATGACAAGCTTGAACAGCAATCAATAGTTCTAAAGTCAAAACAAAAACTGAATATTTTACTCCTTTTCAGACCTAGGGGAATGGGGTTAAAAGTTATTATGAAATTTTAGCACGATGTCGCAGCGGTTAGCACTGCTGCCTCACAGCACCAGGGACCTGGATTCGATTCCCAGCTTGGGTCGCTGCCTGTGTGGAGTTTGCACATTCTCTCTGTATCTGCGTGTGTTTCCTCTGGGAGCTCAAGTTGCAGGAATGCACATTTATCACAAATACAAAATAGAATTTTCTCTGACTGGTGATGTAAGTCGGAGGAAACTAATGGGTGATGTATGTGAGTGAGGAATTTCAAAAATAGTTCATCAATTAACTTGCATTTATAATTTGTTTTACATGTTAACCCCAGTTCATGACAAATAATCCAAATTGTGGTTCTAATTTATGACAAATATTAAAGCAGACAATTTGACATTGTTAGGACAAGTACAATTGGGCAGCAGGGTGGCACAGTGATTAATTCTAGCCTCAGGTCACTGTTGGTGTGGAATTTGCACATTCTCCCCGTGTCTGTGTGGGTTCTCTTCACGTGCTCCACTTTCCTTCCACAGTCCAAAGATGAGCGGGTGAGATGGATGAGTGTCAGGGAGGAGTTAGCAGGATAAATACATGGGATTACAGGAATTGGGCCTCGGTTGTAGTCAGTGCAGACTTGATGGGCCAAATGGACTCCTTTTGTGCTGTTGGGATTCGACGATCTGGGAGCCAACAATCAACACCACATTTCTGAATATCAATCTCATTTCATTGCACTGCTATTTGATTGAACTTTTCATTTCTGCCTTCAGCCAGCAACTGGGAACTTGTCCTTTAGGGAACTCCCTCTGGATGTGTCAACTTTCTGGACTCTGGAAATCACCTGAACTGCTGACTGTGTTTATGTGGTTCTATTTACTGTCAAGTAATTCACTGTTGTAAAAGCCCCTCTTTTCTATTCCCTTTAATGCATCGTGTGTGCGTGTGTGTGTGTGGGTCTGTGAGTATTTGTGTGTGTGGTTATCATCATTCTCTAGGTTTGAATGTGTGAAGAGGATTAAACTGGAAGTTGAGTTTCGGAGAGTTTACTGCATGTTGCTTGAAAAATTGGCAACACATTCCAAAGGTTTTTGTAATAAACATCACAGTTAACAAAGAGTATCTCTGCTTACGGACGGACAGCGGGAGAATCAAGGAGTTCAGTTTTGCCCCTCTCCTCTGTCCATAATGTAAGTCATAACCCCGATCAAATTGACCTGTGTAGCTCTTCAGCCCTGAGGACTTTGGAGCTGAAGGCAGTTGCATTTCAGAAAGAGATAAAGTTGCAGAGGAATAATTGATTTAATTACAGTATCAAACTTTCAATGGAATCAGCTTTCAATATATTTTCACAGGAAACAATTTATTCAGAGCGAGAAAAGATGGTATGGTTAGAAGGTAGATTTCACAGTTACAATCATCAAAATGCATGTGGGCAGAGGGATCTGGGTGTCTTTGTTCATGAAGAGCGGAAAGTTGGCATGCAGATGCAGCATGTAATAAAAAAGGCAAATGGGATGTTGGCAATTTATTACAAAGGGACTGGAGTAGAGAAGTGTTGTTGCAATTGTATAGGGCATTGGTAAGACCACATCTGGAGTATTGTGTCCAGCTTTGATCTCCTTATTTGAGGAAGGATGTGGTGGCATTGGAGGTAGTTCAGAGGAGGTTCACCAGATTGATTCCGTGGATGAAAGGGTTGACATATGAGGAGAGATTGAACAGTTTGGGTTTATACTCGCTGGAGTCTAGAAGGATCAGAGGGGATCTGATTAAAGTATATAAAATTTTAGAAGGGATTGATAGAGTAAACGTAAATCAAATGTTTCCTCTTATGGGGCAATCTCGAACAAGAAGCCACAGGTATAGGTTGAGAGGCAGTAGAGTTAAAACTGAGATGATGAGGAATTACCTCTCACAAAGGATGCTGAAAATGTGAAACTCACTGCCCCACAGCGCGGTGGAGTCTGAATCGTTGAATGATTTCAAGAGGGAGACAGATATATCTCTAATATAAAAGAAATGGATAAGAGGATTTGGGGGTAAAGATGGGGAGGTGGATTTGAGACCAAGGAGAGATCACCCATGATCTGATTGAATGGTGGAGCAGGCTCGATGAGCTGAATTTGCTTAATTCTACTCTTAATTCTTATGTCTCTATGTCTGTAAGTAAATACATTGTTTGATTTTTTTTTTAGCGAAAGCATTGTCATTCTGCACTTTGTTATTGAAAGCTCAGTTGCAGTTTTTCTGGTCTGGAAACGTTTTTCTGTCAGCAATGAATGCTGAGCTGGTGGAAATGGAATGCACCTGTCAATCCAAACAACTTTCCACATCATACTATATTTTATTTTACAATGTGCCCAATTGTGCTTTCAGACAGATTCGAACCAAATGTTGAATAAACTGCTGCCTGATGGCATCAATTTAATATAGAAACAACGAGAGTGTAAGTCTGGGTCATGTTGAGTGATGTTATCTGCTTTAACAGGGGTCTGTTTTGGGGCCCCTGCTGTTTGTAATTTTTATAAATGACCTGGATGAGGGTATTGAGGGATGGATCAGTAAATTTGCAGATGATACTAAAGTTGGTGGAGTGGTAGATAGTGAAGAGGGGTGTTTTAGTTTACAGAGTGACTTGGACAAGTTGCAGAGCTGGGCCGAGAGGTGGCAAATGGAGTTTAATGTGGAAAAGTGTGAGGTAATGCACTTTGGCAGGAACAATAAATGTGTAGAGTATAGGGCTAATGGTAGGGCTCTTAATAGTGTTGAGGAACAGAAGGATCTTGGTGTATGTGTCAATAGA
The DNA here is from genome assembly GCA_024679065.1 of Sphyrna mokarran. Classification (NCBI taxonomy): domain Eukaryota; kingdom Metazoa; phylum Chordata; class Chondrichthyes; order Carcharhiniformes; family Carcharhinidae; genus Sphyrna; species Sphyrna mokarran. The sequence goes on along the minus strand of JAGIQG010000031.1, from coordinate 18,463,268 downwards.
TCCCTGAAAGTAGGCAGTCAAGTGGATAAAGTTGTTAAGAAGGCATATGGAGTCTTAGCTTTTATTGGTAGGGGGATTGAATTTAGGAGCCGCAGCATCATGTTGCAACTGTACAAAACTCTAGTGCGGCCGCACTTGGAGTATTGTGTGCAGTTCTGGTCCCCACATTATAAGAAAGATGTGGAGGCATTGGAGAGGGTACAGAGGAGGTTTACCAGGATGTTGCCTGGTATGGAGGGCAGGTCCTATGAAGAGAGGTTGAAGGATTTGAGGTTGTTTTCGTTAGAAAGGAGGCGGCTAAGAGGGGATCTTATTGAAGCATATAAGATGATTAGAGGTTTAGATAGGGTGGACAGTGATAGCCTTTTTCCTAGGATGGAGAAAGCTAGCACGAGGGGACACAGCTTTAAATTAAGGGGTATGAGTTATAGGACGGATATCAGAGGTAGGTTCTTTACTCAAAGAGTGATTAGGGAGTGGAATGCCCTGCCTGCAGCTGTTGTAGATGCGCCAAGTTTGGTGGCGTTTAAGAGGTTAATTGATAAGTATATGGAAGAGAAGGGAATGGTTTAGTTTGGAGGGGCATTGCTTTTTATTTTGGTCGGCACAACATCGAAGGCCGAAGGGCCTGTTCTGTGCTGTATTGTTCTATGTTCTATGTAAGTGTTGCGAATGATACAACAGCTGCTGTACAACTTACATCTTTGTCACACCTTGCATTCACACAATATGCTTACAAAGTCAAGGATTCAATTCAGGTATGGATTGCAATGAGTACTGCAACTCAGGGTTGAATTTTATGGTTCTGTTACGGAGGGGGTGGGCTGAAAAATGCAGCGCGGTCTAGGGGAAATGATGGCCAAGTAGTATTGTGGCTAAACTATTAATCCGGAAACTCAGCCAATTGCCAATTCCAATCGCCCACATTTGGCCCTTATCCCTCTATACCCATCGTACCCATGTAACTATCTAAATGTTTTTTAAAAGACAAAATTGTACCTGCCTCTACTACTACCTCTGGCATCTTGTTTCAGACACTCACTATCCTTTGTGTGAAAAAGACTGCCTCTCTACACACTTTTGTATCTCTCTCCCCTCTCACTTTAAACCTATGCCCTCTAGTTTTAGACTCCCCTATCTTTGGGAAAAGATATGGACTACATAGCTGATCTTATTTTATAGACCTCAGCCTCCTACATCCAAAGAAAAAAGTCTCAGTCTATCCAGCTTCTCCTTATAATTCAATCCATCAAATCCTGGGATCGCATCCTAGTAAATTTCTTCTGCATTCTTTCTAGTTTAATAATATCCTTTCGATAAAAGGGTGACCAGAATTGTACACAGCTCCCCATTTCTTACAGTTCAGAATAAATGCTGCTGGTTTGTGTGTCCCAGGATCACGAATGTATGGACTGCAGTCCGTGTGGCCAACAAAATGTTTTGAAAGACTAGCTAAAGACAATTTGTAATTCCAGAAGTGCTCACTTCCATAGAATCATAGAATCCCTACAATGCAGAAGGAGACCCTTTGGCCCATTGAGCCTACACTGACCACAATCCCATCCAGACCCTATCCCCATAATCCCATGTATTTGCCCTGCTAATCCTTCTGACACTAAGGGACATTTTAGCAAGGCCAATCCTCCTGACCTGCACATATTTAGAATGTGCGAGGGAACTGAAGCACCCAGAGGAAACCCACATAGACATGGGGAGAAAGTGCAAATGCCACACAGACAGTCACCTGAGGCTGGAATTGACCCGAGTCCCTGGTGCTAACCACTGCACCACAGTGCTGCATGAGCGTAAAAATATTTTTTTGCCTCTGTCCATCAACATGTTTCAGGGTGTTAGTGGAAAGAGAATATCGAAACTGGACAAGTGTCTGTTACAATCTTCCTCCTGTATTCTTTGCCCACTGAGGCACATCTTTATTTATTTTCAATTCATTAGTCATACCCAAAGGTAAATAAGGTTTACTGCCTAAATAAAAGCAATATTTCTTTATCTGCTAAATCGATCTCAAAATGCCAATTTCATAATTAGTTCCAAAAGGTTTATCATTCTTTTTCATGTGCTATTTGTATTAGAATTGGGTGTTTCCCGGTTTTGTTGCCATTGAAAGAAAAACTGAGATATTTTGAGAAATGCTCATGGGCAGTTTTCCTCTTGATCAACTGTATTTACTTGACCCAGTGACTGTGGAACACGTGTCTGCAAGCTGTCTATGATCCCTGTTTGTTACAATACTCCTTATTCAGTGCAACATGGGTGTTACATTTCAATGCTTCGTCTGCACACAAATCAAAGAAAGCAGGGCAGGACATGAAATAACTTCATGGAAACTCTTCACTCTGAGAAACCAACACTTTCATTGTTGTTCTTAAGTGTAGAATATCATTATACAGCGATAGGTAACTCATAAATTTGTTAATTCTTTCAGGTGCACTGCTGTAGTTCTGTAGGAAATGATTATAAAATTGCAGCCAAATGAAATACTTCAAACAGAAGGACAAAACTTAATGGGAAAGATTGGCTAAACTGGACAGTGTAAATGTTCACGTCACTGAGGGATTCTGGCCCAACAAGTCAGCCCCCTACCCCACCCCATAGCCCAGTCCATCACACAACCCAACCTCCTATCCATTGACTCTGTCTACAATTCCTGCTGCCTTGGGAAAGCAGCCAACATAATCAAAGACCCCATGCAGCCCAGATATTCTCTCTTCCAACTTCTTCCGTCGGGAAAAGAATACAAAGGTCCGAGATCATATACCAACTGACTCAAGAACAGTTTCTTCCCTGCTGCTGTCAGACTTTTGAATGGACCTGCCTTGCATTAAGTTGATCTTTCTCTCCATCCTAGCTATGACTGTAACACTACATTCTCCTTTCCTTCTCAATGAACAGTATGCTTTGTCTGTATGGCATGCAAGAAACAATACTTTTCACTGTATACTAATACATGTGACAATAATAATTTAAGTCAAATGAAATCATGTTTTATTGCAGTTGCTGAAGTATTCAGTGAGAATTTCTGTACCTTTTGCAATATCCAAATCCACTAGCCTTTCTCAAATTGAAAACCCTTTACACGTTCCTTCGATGACCAAGCTGGTTGAGCCAGTGATCTCTGGACATCAGAAAATGAATTAAAGGCTTCAATTAACTCAGGCACCTCCAGGCCAGTGAGGAGATTCAGCAAGTGACCCCAGTTTGTAACATTTGATTGCTGTTGAAAGATAGATATGGAAGTGGAGGGAGGAGACAGGATTGGGTGCAAACTGGTGAGGGACGAGGAATGCCAGTCATCTGATCGTAGTCCTCTCATCCAGAAGGATTCTCCATAGGGCCTTCCTTTCAGCGTCCCATTGTTTCAGCAGAGATCCCAGGATTTCAGCTTCCAGGGCTCCAAGTGGAGCTTTAGTCCCTGCATTCATGTCTGAGGAACTTCCGATCACCGGTTTGAGATGAACGCTTTTCTAATTTGATGCTTGCTGCCACCTAGCCACCCCATCCAACAACCTCGATCATCTCCAAGTTCCCACAATCACTGTGCAAGCTGAAGGGAAATCCTTGTCAATGGATTCATAATTCTGCCTCGATTTCTTCACTGAGTGCTGTTTGTTGCCTGACTGGAAGAAGCGGTAATCTATGTGTAAAATGACAATGCTGTATAATTTCATCCATGTGAAGTAATGATTAGTGTACTATTTCTGGTTGTGAACACCACCTGCCAGGGAAGATAAAGACTTCATCGTGGTTTCCTGCTAGTGCCTTTGATCTCAGTAACTACCCTAGCCTCACCTGGCAGAACCTGCCCAGTCTGTGTGTATCGGAACACTAATAATCTCTCTGTGGCTGCTAATGAGCTCTTTCAGCACTTATGAAGTGGGAATACTTGTGAATCCAGCTGTTTAAACACGCCCTAAAGCGAAGGAAGTAGGAATCACCATCATGAAACATGTGCACGTTCTGACAGAGGCAAACGCCAGCAATCTGTGGTTTGGTCTCTGGCACCTGTCTTTACCTCATTGCCTGCTCAGGCAACTTGTCTCTTGCCTGCCACAGCAATCCATACGACCCAGCAACTGTCAGATGTCTTATTACACCTGGCAACTTTGGATAGAGATGATGTCAAGATGCCGGCGTTGGACGAGGGTAAACACAGTAAGAAGTCTCACAACAACAGGTCAAAGTCCAACAAGTTTATTTGGTAGTAAATACCACTAGATTCCGGAATGCTGTTCCTTTGTCAGGCGAGTGGAGAGTTCTGATTAGAAAAGGGCATATAAAGGCCCACACAGTTTACAGAATACTGATTAGAATGTGAGTCTTTGCAGCTAATCAAGTCTTAAAGGTGCAGACAATGTGAGTGAAGATAGCATTAAGCACAGGTTAAAGAGATGTGTATTGTCTCCAGACATTCTAATCAGTATTCTTTAAACTGAGTGTGCCTTTATATGCCCTGATTGTGATCAGAACTCTCCACTCACCTGACGAAGGAACCACGTTCCCAAAGCTAGTGGCGTTTAATCAATCTCTTGGTCCTCATTTGCTGAACTTTAAACTGGTCCCAATCCTCAGGCCTATTGCATTTTCTTGCCAACTTGTATGCTTCTTCCTTGAATATGATACTTTCTCTAATTTTCCTTAGAAGCCATGGTTTGGCCAAAATTCCCTTACCACTTTTGTGCCAAACAAGAATAAACAACTTCTGGAGTTCACCTATTTGTTCTTTAAATGTCTATTCAATGTCTTTCCTTTCAGTAATTTCAGTCCCTTCAAATTCTGTTCCAGTATCTGTTAACATTCCAACCTGTGAGTCGGAGGTTGTGAGCTCATGTCCTGTTGCAGAGGCTGGAGGATAATATGCAGACTGACACTTCTTTGCTGCATTATCAAAACAGCAACTGTCCTTCTCATGTACTTGGCCAATATTAATCTATCAAAGTCACTAAAACGGGTTATCTATCTAGTCTTGATCTCACTGCTATTTCTAGAATATCACTGTGTGCAAATTGTCTGCCAAATTTCCCTACATGATAATAGTGCCTAGGTTTCAAAACTACTTCTTTTTCTGTGAAACACTTTTGGATATTCTGCAGTTGTAGAAGTTGCTATATATATGCACCATTTTTCTTTTTAGTTTTGCATTTTATCTGAACTAATGGATATCACCCAGCTCCACAGATATGTCTGCAGTCTTCAGAATTACTACAGAAGAATGAAATTTGATCACTTCATACTTTGTGCGTTTATTTTCTAAGAAGTTGCTGAACTATTTACTTTAATAGTCAGCACTTTAAATTCAGAATTCTAATTTGATACTCTGTAGACTGCAGCAAGTTCGGAGTGACAATGCTTATGGAGATGAAAGTAAGCATTAGATCTTGCATTGAGCTGACAGTAAGCAGCATCGCTCCTGTAAACAGCTTGGTCTTCATTTTTGTCCCTTTGTTTTTGGCACAGTTGGCTTTCCGCAATGATGAAAGAAGCACACACTGTGTTGAGAGCTTATTGTGAGTCCAGTTTGGCAGCAGCTCAGTCATCTGATGATAATATGCTTAAGGAACACAATTCACAGTGACTTTAACAATAGGTTGTGCTATTGGAGATACAGTAATATGCAAACCTTGCATTTGTACAGCAGCTTTGATGCTGAAAAGGCACAGGCTGTCTGCAGTGAAGATGGGAGATATTGGGCCCATCAAATCTGCAATAGCCCTCACAAGGAGCATTCTGTCCACTCCCACTCCTCTGCCCTATTACTATAACTTTCCACGTTATTTATTTTCATGTAGCAACCAATTGCAAGGTGGCACGGTGCCACTGCTGGCTCACAGTGCCAAGGACCGAGGTTTGACTCCCAGCTTGGATCACTGTTTGTGTGAAGTCAGCACATTCTCCCACTGTCTACATGGGTTTCCTCCAGTTTTGTCCCACAGTCCAAAAGACGTTCTGGTTAGGAGCATTGGCCATGATAAATTCTCCCTCAGTGGGCCCAAACAAGTGCCAGAGTGCAGCGACCAGGAGATTTTCACAGAAACGTCATTGAAGTATTAATGGAAATTACTTATGACACTAATAAATAAACTTTAAACTTAATTCCCTTCTGAATATCTCGATCACAACTGCCTTCACTACCCTCTCAGGGCAGTCATTCCAGAATCCACCCTCTGGGTGAAAATCTTTCCTCATATCATTTATACTTCTTCTGCCCATTATTTTGAATGTATCCCTAAAGTTCTTGTTGCACTCGAGAAGGAACAGTTCTCACTCTTTACCCTGTCCATATCTTTCAGGATCTTGGATATCTCCAAGTCTCATCTCAACTTCTTTACTCCTAAGAAATTAGTGCCAACCTTTTCAATCTACCTTCATAAGGGCAGCACAGTGACAGTGGTTAGCACGGCTGCCTCACAGCACCAGAGACCCAGGTTCGATTCCTGGTCACTGTCTGTGTGGAGTTTGCATGTTCTCCCCGTGTCTGCGTGGGTTTCCTCCGGGTGCTCTGGTTTCCCCCCACCATCCGAAAGGTGTGCTGGTTAGGTGCATTGACTGTGCTAAATTCTTCATCAGTGAACCCAAACAGGTGCCAGAGTATGGCGACTGGGGGATTTTTACAGTAATGTCATTGTGATGTTAATGTAAGTCTAGTTGCAACATGCATAAATAATTATTTTTATGCCTAGAATCATTCTTGTACAAATCCCCTCTATGCTCTCTCCAAGGCCTTCACATCATTCAAGTGTTGCACCAAGCACTGGGCACAGTATTCTAGATGAGGCCTATCTGCAGGTTTATACAAGTTCAACATAACCTCCATACTGTTGCACTTGGTGCCCCTATTAATAAAACCCAAGATAATTTATTAACTGTTCTCAAATTTCACTCCCATATTCAGTGCCATATGTACATATTCACCAAGGCCCCTGTTTTCCAGCATGTCTCTTAGAGTTTCTCCCTTTACTTCAAAATGTTGCTCCATATTCTTCGTGCCAATATTTATCACCTCACACTTCTCTGCAATGAACTTCATCCGCCACCTGTCTGCCCAGATCACCAACGTTCTGAAGTTCAAAACTATCGCCATCACAGTGGACAACATTACCAATCTTTGTATCATCTACAAATTTGGAAATCATGCTCTTAACACCACAGTCTGGGTCATCAATATATATCAGGAGAATAGCGTGAGATTTAACCAAATGTATGGCAAGCAAAAAAAAAAATTAAAAGCATGATGAAAACAGTGGATTTAAAGCAAAGAGAGCGTATGATCCATATGGGCAGAAGAAACGGCCACCAACGTAGACTGAGAGGGAGGAAAAACACAGGACTAGAGTTTGAGGGGGGTTGTTTTTCAAGACTGGAAAAGGACAGAGATGAGGAGCAGCAATCCCACTAGAGTGGAAACGGGTGGATAAAAATCTTAGCGATAGCTTCCTTACCTCTCCCTGCTCCACTTATTCATTTCCATTTCTTCACCAACTATTTCTCAAGTGCAGGAATTGGGATGGGCTGCTCCAGGAAAGAGAGTTGAAAAGGATGCAAAGTGCCTTGAGGTTTTGCCCTATTTTTCAGTGATATACACCATTTTCTCAATGTACATTGCATTGAAACTTACTTGTGACTTTTGCCTGAATCCCATCTTCATGCCTCTACTTTAATAAGTGCTGATTGTCACAACGATGCTTTATGTCCCTGCATTTCTTACCAGCATATTGAACTTTTTAAGGGTGAGGTGTTTTTCTGAAATAAATACAAGCAAAGACACTGAACCAAGGATGGCTGAGAATATAAAGCCACCACTTCCTGGAAAATAGCAGATAATGCTTGAATGATCGGTCCTGAGAACCAACGGAACACTTGTGTCTGAAAGGTGTCAAGCCCATTTCAGACCAAACAATTCAAAGGGGAGACAGGGAAAATGTAAAAGACTAAACTTTTAAATCCTGTGGTTATGCAGACAATGGACAATGTTTGTTTCATCTCTGCAAACACCCACACTCGAGTCCTATTTTAGAAATTGGAAATGGTGAGCTCAAAGAAAACTGACGCTGGGGCGAAAGACTTGTCATTTGTTCTCTTTCAGGAATACACAGAGAAGTAGGATTTTTAAAAAGCTATCTGCAGAGATGATGGCTGGAATATTACACCCCTGCCCACCACGGGAATCAAAGTGGGGGAGATCAGACCATGGAAAAGTCCCTTGACCTCGGGCGGGATTTTATGATTTTGGAATGAGTGAAGTCAGAATGTGCATGTATATGTGTGTGTGTCTGTGTGTGTATATGTGTGTGTGTGTGTGTATATGTGTGTGTGTGTGTATATGTGTGTGTGTATGTATGTATGTATGTATGTATGTATGTATGTATGTGTGTGTGTGTGTATATATATGTGTGTGTATGTATATATGTATGTATGTGTGTGTATGTGTGTATGTATGTATGTGTATGTGTGTATGTATGTGTGTGTGTATATATATGTGTGTGTATATGTGTGTGTGTGTATGTATATGTGTATGTATATGTGTGTGTGTATGTATGTGTGTATGTATGTATGTATGTGTGTGTGTATATATATGTGTATGTATATGTGTGTGTGTGTGTGTGTGTGTGTGTGTGTGTGTGTGAGTGTGTGAGAGAGAGAGAGAGAGAGAGAGAGAGAGGATGAGAGACACAGGAACAAGAGACAGCAGGCAGTAACCCTGAAAGCTTACAGATAAGGATCTCTCTCGATCACTGGACGAAAGCTCAGCAGAAGCCACCATTTAAAGGAAAGATAAGGTGCAAGTTTTACAAGGGCAATTTTTTTTTTTACACAGAGGGAGGTGGGTGAACTCACTGCCAGGGAGGAAGTGGGAGCAGATACGTTAGAGAGTTTTAAGGGGCATCTGAAGAAACACATGAACAGGATGGGAATAGAGGGATATGGTCCATGGCAGGCTAGGGGGTTTTAGTTCATTCAGGCAGCATGGGCCAATGCAGGTTTGGAGGATCGAAGGGCCTGTTCCTCTGCTGTAATTTTCTTTGTAATTGGACAGCGTTTCAACCATCTCCAGCCTCTCCACATTAACTGCTAACTTGCCAAAGGTAGCTCTGCTGGAATCATCCAACTGAATCGTTGCAACATACTGCCTCTCATGGACAAGTCAAAGATTGGTATATGTTTTTCACTTCCATCTGGACATCAAACTTCTCATTTTTGAACAACGTGAATGTTTGTGTTACATTCTTTTCATTTTTCTTGGGTTTTAATACTCTTGAATTCAAGAAAGCCTGGTCAAATTGAAGAATTAATTACATTTAACTGGATAAAAATACTTACAGGAGAGGGGGAAATTAAATCAAGAGTGTTGCGACTGACCAAGGACGAACGTTTAACAAAGAATAGGAGGCAGCTAATTCGATCACACCTGGGAAGCGGGCACGCAAGATAAAATTGAGATCCTGACTGGGAGGTTAACATATCAGTGCACCTCATCTGGAGACTGATCATAACGTGATAAAGGTGGACAGAGGATTCTCAGGGACAGGATGTATGAGCATCTGGAGCGCAGCAATCTGATCAGGGATACGCAGCATGGCTTCGTTAAGGGGAGGTCGTGCCTTACGAATCTAGTGGAATTTTTTGAAGAGGTGACAAAAAAGGTTGATGAAGGACAAGCCGTTGATGTCGTCTATATGGATTTCAGTAAGGCGTTTGATAAGGTCCCTCATGGTAGGCTGATAGAAAAGGTGAAGGCGCATGGTATACAGGGCCAGGTATGTAGATGGGTTGAGAACTGGCTTGGGAGGAGGAGACAGCGGGTAGTAGTGGAAGGCTCTTTTTCCGACTGGAGGTCTGTCACTAGTGGTGTGCCACAGGGCTCTGTACTAGGACCCCTTCTATTTGTGGTAAATGACTTGGAAGAGGGGGTAGGTAGTGTGATCAGAAAATTTTCTGATGACACTAAGATGATTGGATTGGCGGGTACTGAGGAGCAGTGCCTGCAATACAACATGACATAGATAGGCTGGTAGATTGGGCAGATAGATGGCAAATGGAATTTAATCCGGATAAATGCGAGGTGATGCATTTTGGCCAGAATAATGTAGAGGGGAGTTATAGGATAAAAGGTAAAACTATCTGGAGTATAGAGATGCAGAGAGACCTGGGGGTGCAAGTTCACAAGTCTCTGAAGGTGTCAGTACAAAGAACAAAGAACAACACAGCACGGGAAACAGGCCCTTCGGCCCAATGAGCCCGCGCCGCCATCCTAACGTCTTAATGACATATAGAGACCAATATAGGGACAATTTGTTACCCAATCAGCCTAAGAGCACATTTTTGGGATGTGGGAGGAAACCGAAGCACCCGGAGAAAACCCACGCAACCATGGGGAGACCGCGCAAACTCCCGCAGACACAGACCCAAATCCATGTGTCTGCACAGCAACAGCGATAGTCTCTGAGCTGTCATGTTGCCCATCTGATGGTCCAGTTTAAGCATACACAAATGGCATGAAGCACTAGGCCACTCCTGAAGTAACATCCAGGAGCAGCCCTCGCACGACCTGCTGAATGCATGCGCCTTGTTGGTCAACAAGGTGGATCGAACAGCCTGTGGAAACAAATAAAGTATTTAAACAGTTCTCCTATATCCCTCTATCTGCAGACCGCTCATGTGGCTGTCCAAGAGACCTTTAAACAACCCTAGCGTGCCTGCTCCCACCACCTTACTCGGTAGTGCATTCCACACCCCCACTACCCTTTGTGTGAAAAAATGCCCTCTAATATTAGTCTTATACCTAGCCCCCCTCACCCTAAGGCCGTGACCCCTCGTTCTATCCGAATCTAATGGTGGAAAAAGCTTACCACCATTTACTCTATCTATACCCTCATAATCTTATATACCTCTAATAGATCCCCTCTCAGCCGACGTCTTTCAAGGGAAAACAACCCCAGTACATTCAACCTTTCCTCGTAAGACAGCCCTTCCATACCAGGCAGCATCCTGGTAAATCTCCTCTGCACTCTCTCCAGGGGCTCCACATCCTTCTGGTAGTACGGCGACCAGAACTGGACGCAGTACTCCAAGTGAGGCCTAACCAACGTTCTATACACTTGCAACATCAAACTCCGACTCTTGTATTCTATACCCCTTCCTATGAAGGCTAACATACCATACGCTTTCTTTATCACCTTTTCCACCTGTACTGCCACCTTCAGAGACTTGTGAACCTGCACCCCCAGGTCTCTCTGCGTCTCTATACTCCGGATAGTTTTACCTTTTATCCTATAACTCCCCTCTACAGTATTCTGGCCAAAATGCATCACCTCACATTTATCCGGATTAAATTCCATTTGCCATCTATCTGCCCAATCTACCAGCCTATCAATGTCCTGTTGTATTGCCTGACACTGCTCCTCAGTCCCCGCCAATCCAAGTACCTTAGTGTCATCAGCAAATTTGCTGATCATACCACCTACCCCCTCTTCCAAGTCATTTATATACACCACAAATAGAAGAGGTCCTAGTACTGAGCCCTGTGGCACACCACTAGTGACTGACCTCCAGTTGGAAAAAGAGCCTTCCACTACTACCCGCTGTCTCCTCCTTCCAAGCCAGTTCTCAACCCATCTACATACCTAGCCCTGTATCCCATGCGCCTTCACCTTTTTTATCAGCCTACCATGAGCAACCTTGTCAAACGCCTTACTGAAATCCATGTAGACGACATCAACGGCTTGTCCTTCATCAACCGTTTTTGTCACCTCTTCAAAAAATTCCAGTAGATTCATAAGGCACGACCTCCCCTTAACGAAGCTATGCTGTGTATCCCTGATCAGATCGCAGCACTCCAGATGCTCACACATCCTGTCCCTGAGGATCCTCTCCATTAGCTTACCTATAACTGAAGTCAAGCTCACCGGCCTATAGTTCCCTGGGTTATCCCTCTGACCCTTTTTAAACAACAGTACTACATTTGCAATCCTCCAGTCCTCTGGGACCTCACCTGTGTCCAAAGAAGAGACAAAGATTTGTGTCAGAGGCCCAGCAATGTCTTCCCTCACCTCCCTTAGCAGCCTGGGATAAATACCATCAGGCCCCGGAGCTTTATAAGTCTTTATGCTACCTAAAAGCCCCAACACTTCTTCCCTCGTAATGATTATTACCTTAAACGGGTCCTCAAAATCCTCAAAGCCGGCATCAGATATCAGGCCCCTCTCCCGCGTGAATACCGATGCAAAGTATTCATTCAGGATCTCCCCCATTCCCTCAGGTGGATGAATGTGGTTAAAAAAAGTGTATGGTATGTTAGCCTTCATAGGAAGGGGTATAGAATACAAGAGTAGGAGTCTGATGTTGCAGGTGTATAGAACATTGGTTAGGCCTCATCTGGAGTACTGCGTCCAGTTCTGGTCGCCGTACTACCGGAAGGACGTGGAGGCCCTGGAGAGAGTGCAGAGGAGATTTACCAGGATGCTGCCTGGTATGGGAGGGCTGTCTTACGAGGAAAGATTGAAAACACTGGGGTTGTTTTCCCTTGAAAGACGTCGGCTGAGAGGGGATCTTTTAGAGGTATATAAGATTATGAGGGGTATAGATAGAGTAAATGATGGTAAGCTTTTTCCACCATTAGAAATGGATAGAACGAGGGGTCACGGGCTCAGGGTGAGGGGGGGCTATGTATAAGACAAATATTAGAGGCCAGTTTTTCACACAAAGGGTAGTGGGGGTGTGGAATGCACTGCCGAGTAAGGTGGTGGAAGCAGGCACGCTAGGGTTGTTTAAGGGTCTCTTGGACAGCCGCATGAGCGGTCTGCAGATAGAGGGATATAGCAGGACTGTTTGAATATCGGGAGGACCAAATAGTAGTAGACTATCTTTTAGTTTCATCTCGGGAATGTCTTAGTTTTTTTTTAGCATGTTTAATTAAGTCTTATTTGTTTCCGCAGGCAATTCGGTCCACCTTGTTGACCAACAAGGGGCATGCATGCGGCGTGTCGTGCGAGAGCTGCTCTTGGAGGTTGCTTCAGGAGTTGTTCTTCACGTCGTCAGTGTATGCTTAAACTGGACCATCTGGTGGGCAACATGACAGCTCAGGGACTATCGCTGTTGCTGTGCTGATACATGGATTTGGGCCTGTGTCTGCGGGAGTTTGCGCGTTCTCCCCATGGTTGCGTGGATTTCCTCCGGGTGCTCCGGTTTCCTCCCACATCCCAAAAATGTGCTGTTAGGCTGATTGGGTAACAAATTGTCCCTATATTGGTCCCTATATGGGAATCTTCAACAATAGGCATAGCCTAAAGTCAAGGATATGTCATTAAAGCGTTAGGACGGCGGCGCGGGCTCGTTGGGCCGAAGGGCCTGTTTCCCGTGCTGTGTTGCTCTTTGTTCTTTGTTCTTAAATCTCCAATCATCAGATTACAACTGGTTTTAGAATCCAACAAACGCATTTTCCCTTCCACCAAGTTGAAACCAAATTAAACGTGTGTGTCATCATTTCACAATTTGCATATGACGCAAAAGAGTCCTTCTCCATTACTAACATGTTCCAACGCTACATTTGCTTCACCAAGCTTGGCTGGTTGTTTTAGAGAAAAACTCTAAAGCAACCTCAAACTTAATGCTGGAGCCGCAGCTTCATTCCTTTTCATTCTCAGCCTCCCCAATATTTCCCCACTTCATCTTGTGACTGCCTCTGTTCATGCCTGTCAAAAAGGCGCAAACCCTTTGGTTGTGTGTTGCTGAAATGTAAGGGAAGTCCATTCGTAAATGGCACAGTGGGTTAGCACTGCTGCCTCACAGTGCCAAGGCCTCAGGTTCAATTCCTGGCTTGGGTCACTGCCCTTGAGGAATCCCTCTGTCTGCATGGGTTGCCTGTGGGTACTCCAGTTTCCTCCCACAGTCCAAAAGATGTGCTGGTTAGTGCATTAACTGTGCGAAATTCGCCCTTGGTGTATCCGAATCGGTGCCAGTGTGTGGCAATTAGGGCATTTTCACAGTAACTTCATTGCAGTGTTAATGTGAGCCTACTTATGACACTAATAAATAAACTTTAAAACTTGTCCTCATTTGTGTGGCAACAAATGATGATAGAGACATCATAAAGGAGAAGAATTTGCATAGCCAGGCACCTTAAGTATCTCATCCGTCGAACATTACTGAAAATTGAAAAAGTAGCTTCAGTCCAACAGGTTTAATTAGTAGCATGAACTTTCAGAGTAACGCTCCTTCACCAGTCACCTGATGAAGGAGCAGTGCTCTGAAAGCTCTTGCTATCTTCTTGCCTTTTGGCTAAGATCCAGTGTAGTATCAACATGCTGTGCTTGGTTGAAGCATCTCGGCCTTTTGGCTAAGATGCAAACGAGACCAAGCCTTGGAGGAGAAGCTATGCCTACTCCAATCAGCTTGGATGATGTAGATCAAGACCAAGACAGGAGGTGAGAGCCCTGTCCTGTTAGCTTGGATCGGGAAAGTCTCAACTTGTTGGGACTCTGAATTGGACTTGATTTGATTGAGTTGGAACAAAAACAAAAAAAAACTTGGTGTTGTGAAACTACTTACTGTGCCTACTCCAGTCCAACGCCGGCAACTCCACACAATGAAAAAGGAGAAAGGTAGAACATTGGAGCTGATACAAGTGAAACTCACCATCATTTTTATTCAGGCAATGACAATGGAAAAAATATATTAGTACATGGAATTAAAATTTTATAATATCTTTTCATTTTTTTCGTAGTTACAACTTTAAAAATCTTTTTGAACTTTAACATATATAAAAAGACAAATATATCTGTATATAAAAACTATGCAGGTGAGGGGGGTTTTTCTCCCCCCCAAAGTGAAAAGCAGGTCAACAATGGCCAAGGCAAAAAATACACCAAGACAAATTATGAAGGGACATCAGATCTGGTTCAAGTCATTCAGGCAAGTCACAAGTGAAAAACGACACAGTAAAGGGACTTGTACTTGACTCACCAACACCCTATCTCCACTGGCACTATCACGATTATTGATGCAGGCAAAACAGAAGTTCAGAATTGCAGGGTTCAGTCTCGAGTGGGCAAGCATGTCAGTATCTTGCAGTAGTGACTTGTACTGGCGTCGGAAGAGAGGAGGGGAAAATAGCAGTTGGGGTCCGTGACGGGAAATACAAGACTCTAGACCGAGAATTTGAGTATATGCACTTCTTTATCAGTCAGTCAGTTTCAGGGTTTAGAACATTCTTTAGTTAATATTAAACATTTTTTTTGTACAGTGCACACAAGAGATTTGTGTGTTTGTGTCCCATTCTTAATAGTATGGCTCCTGTGCAAGTGTGAATACATTTGTATATTGTGTTGAATTGTATAAGGAAAATCAAGGGTCAGTCAGCAATGGCATCATGCACTTACATCTCAAACCTCAAAGCCAGGCTCGCAAAACCCCTGAGTATCAAAATGGCAAGTATCCTGAGAAAAATGTGCTCTTTCACCTCAAACTCTGAAATGTGATACTTTGAGGTGCTCACCTACACACCAACTTGAGCATCTCTGTCCAACAGCTATGCAAAAGACAACATATGATCAATGCCTGATCTGTGGATCTGACCTTGTACCAGTGGCCCAACACCAACCGGTTTCAGGTCCTCAACTGCAAGGTTCAGAGACCCCTAGATCTACTGAAACTTGTGTCCACTGAGGGGAGGGGGGGTTAACAGTCAACAGGACCAGAGAGGGGAAACTTGCAAGGAATTCCACTCAGTTAAATCCAATCCTAGGTTAAACTTACCTCACAGCCAAACAAATTGTCCACAAGCTCTGGGGTTTGGGTTGTGCTCAAGTGAATAAGCCTCCAAACCTCAAATGGTCTTGGGAGGAAGGGATCCCCCATTGAGAATGTGCATGAACACTCTAGTATGTTGAGAGACAGAATCAATGTTTACTGCCAGCACTTTTTCAACACATTTTTCACAAAAACTATTTGAAATATGTATATTATTAGCATTTTCACGGTTTAGTGCCCCCATTTTAAAATGGAAAGCCAGTGGATTGTCCAAACATCAAGGCAATGATTGGGTGGAAGACACAAGTAACTGAATGGATTTGGTGGACCCCTTGAATTGACCTGCACAGACTTTGCTGTGGTCAAGGACTCAAACAGGAAACAGCACTGTCTGTGTAAGCATTGTCTTTGAAGGAGTGACTCGTGCCAAACACCAAATGTTTTGTATTGAAGGAGGTCACAACTCACTCCCTAGGTTTATCGTCAGTTTGGAGCAAGTTGCAGAATACGTAACTGATGATTAAAAGGCTAGTGTTGTAGTTACACCCCAGGTCTTGGATGGCATCTCCCTGGAGCAATACATACTTAGCTGAAGATGCAAATACAAGCGGGTGACAAGAAAGATGAGGATGTTGTGTTGGCAAAGCAAATTGGGCACTAACAGCCTTAGGAACGTTTTGGCAACCTCTTCTGTTTGTGAAATAAACAGTGCATGAAGACAGACCCACATGTGCTTTGCAGACTACTGGGTGTTGCCACTTCAGAGTGCCAGATGCATTGGAGTTGGATATTATTTCTAAGTAAGGCAGCGTGCTTTAGGAATGAAGGTCTGCAAAAAGCTTCGTCGTGCAGCGTCCAATGTCAGGGTCGCAAGCTTCACTGGGGTTTCCCTAGTTTGGCAATCAACTCATCGCAAATCTTGGTCAGCTCTTCAATCTCCTGGTTCTGAGAATGAGGAAAGAAATCACATCAATTAAGCCGTTTGAAAACACAATCATTTGAGACTTTGGGGTGTGTGTTTCAGGAGGACGTTTCACCATTGGTGCGCAATTGGAAAGTGAAATGGCTTGGCTAACTGAGGAATGGGACAAAGGCGTGTTCTCCAGAGAATTTCCTGGTCCAGGTCATTAAACAGGAGTGCAGAGACCCGGCTTCGTCACCCCGGAGAGAGGATGGGAAGAACACACCAATGCTGGCTGGAGGTTGGGTGAGAAGACAATCGGTTCTGAGGGTCAAGAGCCCAGAGACATTCACCACCCTGTGCCAATTTGTCAAGGGGATTGCCCGCAGCTTTCAGTCAGGGAGCAGGGATGAGAAGAAACTGGTTCAGAACCTTCCTCCTTGCCTTGTGATTTTCACAAACACACACATTACAGCTGTGAGCATGGTCACTGAGATACTGCAACAGGACCTACTTCACTAACTCCCTCAAAACCTCTCAGTGCTGACATGATGCATTGGCAAAGACAGGGGGATGGGGCCAATCTTCAGCCGTCTGTGCAATGCCAGCAGGGGCTCGAGGTCCACAAGTAAGTCTGCGACTCTCTGGCCAGTTCAGACCTTCCCCGCACCACACCGGTGACACGTCAGATTCCTGCTTTACAGGAAGGTCAGTGAACCTGCGTCACCTTGAATTTGAATGTATTTAAATTTTATTAAAATTCCCATCCCCTCCCCATTCTTGTCAGATATTGACCGACCGGTTTAGATCAGGTTCATACAGACAGGAACCTGTTGTGGAGGCGCAAAGTATAGACCCCCTGGGAAGAGTGACATTGTCAGATAGTGGCCTGATAATGTTCACTGATACAGGTTGGCATATGCCAACCTTTGCCAAGGAGATGGGGAGGGGGGGGCAGTAGGAGCCTCATGGGGTGGAGGGGAGGGGGAGGGATTTCACTTCGATTGCGGTGGCGGCTGAGAGTCTACGGCGGAGAATTGGGGATGGCTGCATAGGAAGAGGGATAGAGAAGTGCCTCCTCCGATCGGTAGTGGGGTGGGGAGACGAATCCCCAAAACCTCTGTGGTGGGCTGGAGGAGACCATATTTCTGTTATGGTCAGATGGTACTCCAACCTCTATGCAGTTGGGTTTTGCTGGCATGTTAAAGCCAATCCCCCCCCCCCCCCCCCCCGCATGATGACACGAAACACAACTCCTTGCCTATTTCTGGCAGTGTCACAAGATCTGGAGAGAAACACACTGGGTTTCCTCGCCGCAAACAACTCACTGCCATTTTTTTGGTAAGATTTAGCCCAGGGATACACACACAATCCCCTCGCACACACGAACAGATTGCCTCGAGCACCCTGACCTCCCAACCCCATCTGCTTTACCTTCTGCTGGATTGTCCTCTCCATGGAATCCACTTTCATTTGCTCCTTCCGTAAGCTAGCTTGCAGGGCCGCCGCTTCTGCATTTGCCTTGGCGCGGACTTGCGCAATCTCCTCGTTAGCCCTGCAATTGGTCACCAGAGTTACTGCATGGAGTGCTGGCAGTACAGATTTGTTACACATTAGCACTGAAATGGTGAAGGATTGGATGAAAGGAAGAGCTTGACATTCGGGCATCACTGTTAGGAACTCACGCATACGGCTCATTCGTCAACCAGGGGTCTATCAGAAGGTTTCACTAGGTCCACTAAAAATAAAGTCCTGGCTGGCACTATCCTCTGCCAGAACCACTTATCACTGACGTAGCAATGCCCTTTGCACCCTGTGGGACCGACACTGCTGCTACTGAGTGTCAGTGGTGGAAGGAGTGGATGTTTGTAGCTGCGCTGCCAATCAAGAGGGCTGCTTTGTCTTTGATGGTGTCAAGCTTCTTGAATGTTGTTGGAGCTGCACCCATCCAGGCAAGTGGAGAGTTTCCAATAGCACTCCTGATTTGTGCCTTGTAGAAGTGGACAAGGGTCAGGAAGCGTGTTATCTGCAGGATTCCTAGCCTCTGACCTGCTCTTGTAGTCACTGTGTTTATGTGGTGAGTCCAGTTGAGTTTCTGCTCAATGGTAACCCCAAGAATGTTAACAACGTTCATTAAGGTTTTAGTAGGCATGTTCTAAATGAAGCCCAGTTACAAGCTTGACTAAAACCAAGTTAGTGTCAACAAAACAGAGACCTAGGGCCTTTCCACCAAATCACAATAATTACCAGTTTTTAATTTGCTCCCTATATTTGCATGTGGAATAAGGAAATAACAGAACCACCACTCTGCAAGGAGTTTCACATGATATAAAATAGAAATAATTACATTTAATAGTGAAACTAAGATTCATACAGAAAATATACTAGTGTTAACAGGGAACCTGTGGAATTTTGATCAGTTGGTCTGCGAACACCTGCCCTACATCTTTTTAGGTCAGAGCTTCCCAGACCAGGAGTAACGTCTTGGGGCTGAGGCAAAGATTTGTTCAATAATGTTGGGAATATGTTGCCTGTTAATTCCCAACATTTACCAGTTGGGCCCTGTAATATTGGATGAGTCCGAGGCCCTTTAAAAACACCTTCCCTGCTGCCATCAGACTTTTGATTGAATCTACCTCACATTACTTTGATCCTTCTCTACACCCTAGCTATGCCTGTAATGCTACATTCTGCCATCCTTTGCTTTTCTATGAACAGTTTGCATGGTCTATGTGGCACCCAAGAAACAATACTTTTCACTATCGATTAATACGTGAGACAATAGTAAATCAAATATTAAGCTGATCTTTCTCTACACCCTAGCTAT
Source organism: Sphyrna mokarran (assembly GCA_024679065.1). Classification (NCBI taxonomy): domain Eukaryota; kingdom Metazoa; phylum Chordata; class Chondrichthyes; order Carcharhiniformes; family Carcharhinidae; genus Sphyrna; species Sphyrna mokarran. The sequence continues at coordinate 18,443,781 of JAGIQG010000031.1, read as the reverse complement.
GACTGCAAACTACATTCTGCACCCTCCTTTCCTTCTCTATGTATGGTATGCTTTGTCTGTCATATGCAAAACAAATATTGTTTGTTAACAAATATAACTTGTCGTGCATAACAAACAATATTTTTCACTGTATTTTAACACGGGACAATAGTAAATCAAATATTAAGCCGATCTTTCCTTACATCCTAACTATGACTGTAACACTACATTTTGCACCCTCTCCTTTCCTTCTCCCTTATGACAGTGTGCTTTGTCTACATAGCGCTCAAGAAACAATACTTTTCACTGTATCCCAATACATACAACAATAATCAAATCAAAAACAACTGTTGCTGGTTTGCTTCCATCACCCACAAATTTACCACTTTGGAAGAATGGGCAAATCAACAAGATTTGTACTTTAATTTTCTAACTGTTGTGACTTTAACTCCAAATCCACAAGTCGCTTCGTACAGTCGTGAGCAGAAGTGAGGGAACCATGGATTTGAGTACTTGGAACAATCATGTTGACCATTTAAAAACATGCTTTAAACATCGCATCTTTACGAACAGTTTCACCTCTAGTTAACATGGGTCCATTCATTTGCCTCGTACTTTATTCCGAAATGCGTAGGGCTCTGCATATATCTGACCAGAAGTGAAATCTAATATAAGTGACTGAACAGAATGAAGGATTCCAGGGGATCAGCAAGCAAGAAAGCGTGCTGGAGCCAGAGGGAAAGACTCCAATTTACTGGAGAATGATTTAGTGCTGGGGTGGAGCAGTGTTCTAACCATTCTAGTCTCTTGTGTAACTGCTAATTTAGCGCAAAATTGAAGGCGTTTTGGCTTTGTGGGCTTTGACTCACTTGTAGCTGGGTCGAGACTGCTAATGAGTAATCTCTCTTTGCAATAACGCATCTCCAAACCTGCGTTGGATTCATTTCAGAATCAGAAATGAAAGGAATGCTTCTTCCTGACAGATCTGCCTCAGCCTCTGGACGGAGTAACTCTTCATCTCTGGTGATTTCAAGCTGAGTCTCAGTTTTTCTGGTCGCCCTCTCCTCCTGAAATCACCACCCTCAGTTCTTACTCAGCCTTCCCCTCCACACAAACTTTCTCAGCCACGTGTACAACCAAATCCACAACCACGCCATCTTCTCTCGCCTCTAGATCCTTGTAGTCTCAGTCACACTTCTCTGTGCTGTTCTGTCGGGATGAACCTGTCTAAAACTCTGCTGACTGCATCTGGCCTCACACCAAGTCCCATTCGCCTGTTACTTGTGTTCACTGACCCACACTGGCTCCCCGTTAAACAATGCCTCTAATTTTAAAAACTCCTTGCCCTTCCAGGTCTCTGATCTCCTCCAGTCCCATGAAACACCAAAATATCTGCGTTACATTAATCTACCATCCCCGATTTTACTCACTCCACCATGGCCATCTGTGCCTTCAACTGCCTTGGGTCAAAAGCTCTTCAAGTCCCTGTCCGGTCCACTCTGTCTCTCTTCCCTTCTTTCAAATGGTCCTCAAATTTGTCTGACCAAACATTTCAGTCACCTCCAGCTCAATGTCAAACTGCAATCACTAATGCTCCAATGAAGACTCTTGGAATGTTTCACATTAAAACTGCTGTATAAATATCTTCATCCGTGACCGGGGGGGGGAAAACAGCTCCTTCAAATTCTCACCCACCTAGCCTTTCTATCCCACAATATTTCTTTTCAAACGCTCCCAAAAAAAGCTTGGCTGCCCCTTAACTCGGTCCCGCACATTCAGTCACTCAAGCCTGGGGTATAGAACTCAGCAAATCAAGCACACAACTTGTTCAAATATCCATCAGTAGTCATGGGCAGGTGCATCAAATCTAACTCCAAGAGGCCTCAGTCTCCTGTGCCAATCTGAAATGTCTTGGCACAATAACAGAGGCAACAACTTCCATTTCTACAGCACCACAAACATAGCAGAATGCCCCAGAGCACTTGACAAGAGTACTGTTAAACAGAATATGACACTGAATCATACCACTCTTGGGAGCTAAAAGCTTGGTCAAATGATTTTCAGCAGTGCCTCAGAAAAAGACAGCAAGAGAGAGACGGAAGGGTTCCTGGAGGGAATTCCAGAGCTTGAGGTCAATAGTGGCATGATTAAAGTAAGGGGGATCCAGAACTGAAGAAACATAAGAGATCTGAGATCTTTAGGAAAGAAAGAGATTCCAGAGAGAGGGAAGAGCAAAACCCTGGAAGGAGTTTGTAGTTGAGGGGGATTAGAGCAGTGAATATGTGGAGTTACAAGGATAGGACCTAGTTAAGATGCTCTGTTAGAGAGTCAGTGCAGACTCGATGGGCTGAATGGCCTCATTCTGTAGTATATGGATTTTATGAACTAACCGACAGTAAAATTAGTGTTGACCATGGAGTTCTCCACCATCGTGCACTCTGCAACCACAACTTCCATATTATATCATGTACTCACTTGTCTAATTTTTCTTCAGCGTGAAGTTTGAGCGCTTGGTATCTTTGCTCCTCTTGTTTGACCCTGGCCAAATAATCTTGGGCACATTTCTTCAACACTTCTTCATTCTTCAAGCACAAGAGAGAAGACAAATTCATTTATTCTTTTCACGCATGGTGGCAGAAGCTAACTTGCTGTTTGTAATATTTGCACGGGGCGTTCGCTCAACGTTTTTAGACACAAGACTTGAGAGAAATATGACGGGCACCTTTTTGAATCCTTCCAGTACGCCTTTCATGTTCTCGTATCTCCTGAAGAGATCGGACAAGGATCTCTCCACTGAATTGAGATCTGCCAGAGCCTGGTCCTTCTCTGTAATCAACTGCTGGACAGACGTCTGAGAAGCCATTTTGTTCTTTTGCTCATCTTCTGCAGAGACAAGAACAGATGAGTGGTCAAACTGACTAACTCACACACTGGGTAAGCACATGGGACTAGAAATGTGTCTCATCTGTGGTGCAGAACAGGTGCTGATATGTGGTGCCACTGGTTGATACGTTAGTGTGTTGTATGGAACAGCCTCCTGTTTCACACAGCAGGTCAACATAAATTTTTACTCCTTATTAAAATTCACTGGCATTTAGTTTGATATTCTTAGTAATCTCTGTATGCCACCATCTGGCAGGAATATTGCTGAAAAGAGAGATGTTGCCAAAGCTTTTAGTCTTGCACTCAACAGGACAAACTTTAAACTATCACAACAATTTGTACTGCAAAAGGAGGAAAGTGTTGATTGGTTGCCAAGTCACCTCTGATTTGGCCAATGGGTTACCAAGCTCCCAGTTAATTTGAGAAGGAGGGTGAAGCTTGACTATGTTGTTTTTGCGTGCAGTGAACGGGTCTGTAAATGTGAGTGTGAATGGAATGCCCGTTCACCTTCAAACCAATCAGTCAACTGGGTCCATCAGGGTAAGGAGGAGCCAATTAATATTTGTCTCCCACTTCAAATGGGCACCTGAACAGGCTACCTGTTGGACAAGTTGTCAGAGGTTGTATGCACCTTCTCGGTTTGATTGACTGAAGGCGTACACTTTTTGGTGATATTTAAAACTAGAAAAAGGTTCAACAATATTGTCATAGTAACTTGTCTTATGGTTGGAAGTTAGTTCAAAAACTATTTGGCAGGAATGCTTATTGGGGATATAAAAAGCAATTTTTCTGACCACCTGCACTCAATATCTGACAGCTCTTTCTAACTCCTGCCCCTCAAAGCACAGGTGTAGAACCACTGGAAAGGGTCTGTCATGTAAAACATGGCTGATGGGTCAATGGACTCTTGTAACCAGAACTCAAACTGAGCACAATTGATCCAAGATAATCCTTTCTGTTAGTCAAGAGTTTGAAGACTGGGTGTGTACTTGGAGTTTACAAGGATGAACGGGGCAGTGAGGGGGATCTCATTAACACATACAGAATACCAAAAGGCTCAGAGTGGATATGGGAAAGATGTCTCCATTAGTAGGAGAGACTAGGATCCGAGGGCACACCCTCAAAGTAAATTGATAACCTTTAGAATTGAAATTTCTTCAGCCAGAGAGTGGTGAATCTACGGAATTCATTGCCACAGGAGGCTATGGAGGCCAGGTCATTGAATGGATTTAAGACAGAGATAGATTCTTGGTTGGTAAGGAGGTCAAAGGTTATGGGGAAAGGCGGATGAATGGGGTTGAGAAACCTATCAGCCACGATTGAATGGTGGAGGAAGCAGACTGCATGGACCAAATGGCCAAATTCTGCTCCGGTAGCTTACGGTCTTCAATACAAGCAATGAACCAATACACATTTCAGAGGCACAAAACAGATTCCAGATTATAGTCCACCAGTTAAAAAAATACAGCTCTGGGAGAGGAAATGTCTTCCCCCCAATCAGTATTTTAAAGGCAGCAAAGATTTCTTTGAAATCACGTTCGTTTGAATCTTACATCTGGAAAAGGAGATATTTACACCCCCCCAGCCACATGCCTCAGCCAGTAGTTACACTAGCAGAGAACACTGAAGTGGCCTCCATGTAGCTTCTGAGTCCCATCCATTAAATCCTGCAGAAGATCACAGCTTCTACAATCACAACAACACTCTTCATTGCTTCCGTGCCCAAGCAGTGACCAGAGGGGCAATTTGGGGAATAGTATGTTTTAATCAGCCAGCTTGTCAGAGAGGGATATGGCATTATCAGATAGGGCAGTAACTGGAGTTTGTCCCTTCCCGTTAAGCGTTGCTGCACTCCTCTCTTACTGTATTCTTAGAGGAGTTGGAGCAGCTCATAACTGTCCTAATCTCAATCAGGTGAAGAAACAGGAAACATACCGATCATCTGTGCAATTGTTTTCTCGTATTCCGCCACAATTTTTCTGCAAAAATAAAAAAGAATAAATCAGCTCATCAATTTCACAATTTGTAACCCACCTGCTTCACTCACATCCTTTACGGAAGGAAATCTGCCATCCTTACATGTCTGGCCTACATGTGACACAATAAGAAGTCTCTCAACACCAGGTTAAAAAGTACAACAGGTTTATTTGGTAGCAAAAGCCACGAGCTTTCAGAGTGTTGCTCCTTTGTCGGGTGAGTGAGAGTTCTGTTCACAAACAGGGCATATAAAGACACAAACTCAATTTACAAAACAATGGTTGGAATGTGAGTCTTTACAGGTAATCAAGTCTTAAAGGGATAGGCAACGTGAGTGGAGAGAGAGTTAAGTACAGGGTAAAGAGATGTGTTTTGTCTCCAGGCCGGAGACAATAAACTGAGTTTGTGTCTTCATATGCCCTGTTTGTGAACAGAACTCCCACTCGCCTGACAAAGGAGCAGCAAGCGCTCCGAAAGCTTGTGGCTTTTGCTACCAAATAAACCTGCTGGGCTTTAACCTGGTGTTGTGAAACTTCTTACCATGTTTACCTCAGTCCAACGCCAGCATCTCTGCATCTTACTACATGTGACACCAGGGCTACAGCAATGTGGTTGACTCGCAACTGCCCTCCAAGGGTAACTTGGGGGAATGGGCAATAAATGCTCACCGATGCCAGCAATGCCCATATCCCATGAATGAATAAAAAAAGCACTCTTACAATGGTGATTTCAAATGTCCTTAAATACTTTGGTCATGTATTATTGCCTTGTTGTGTCTTCCAAGCAAGTAGCTACCCTCGTAATTGTAATGATTTGCTGAGTGATTTATTAAAGGGAAATTGTGTTATTTTTGTCGTCTGGTGGGTTTCATGTAAGATGGCAATAATTAACTCGGTCCCTGGGAAAACTTTGATTTTTACGGCACCACGTTGCATTAAAGTTGCTTGAAGCATTTCATGGGATGAGAAACTGCGCAGTTCCAGTGACCATTACGTCAACAGGAAATACAGAAAAAAAAAATCATTGTTGGTGCGACTCAGGAAGATCAAAAATAATCTTGCACAGGAGTGAGGGGTTCATTTTTATGTCACTGTGTTATTAGAAAGCATTAAAAGCAGGAGGCTTCACTCGGTCCAACATTTGTCCAATTTATTTCTCAGTTGCACCTCTGAATGGTTTGGAGGGCTCCCACCCTTTCTTGATCTGCTAAGTCTATGGAAAATCAAAAAAGTCAAACAAAAATATCACGACAACTTCCCTATCTTCCAAGCGCTGGCTGGGTGAAAGGAGCAGAAAGCAAAGAGAAGAATCGATAGGTCGAGACACCTTGGTGCAAGGGCACAAAGCCAAATTCGATTCAACTTTTTTTTATTCATCCACAGAATATGAGCATCACTGGCAAAGCTAACTTTTATTTCCATCTCGAATTAACCCTCCAGAAAGAGACGGTAAGAGTTGCATCCTTGTATGGCTGGAGTTGTATGGCTAGCTAGGCCATTTCAAAGGGTAGTCCTCATCCTGCAATCTACCCAGTCTAATACATGGCCAAAATATTTAAGGACATTCAAAATCACCATTGTAAGCCGTGCTTTTTTTTATTCATTCATGGGACATGGGCATCGCTGGTTGGCCAACATTTATTGCCATTGCTAGTTAACCTTGGAGGATAGTCCAGAGTCAACCACATGTAGGCCAGACCAGGTAGGGCCCAAACTGGAAAGAATGGCAGATTTCCTTTCCGGAAGTGCACTGATGAACCAGATGAGTTTTTGCAACAACCCAGTCAATTTGTGGTCACAATAGCTGACGGATAAATAAAGCTGGTAACAGAATTCAAATACCCCAGCTCTGGGTGCCTAAGGATGTAGAGCAATTAATCAAACTAGTAATTTAGAAGAAATTGACAACTTGTGTCAATGAATCATTGAAATAACCACGGTACTAGTTAAAGCCTCCCTCACCCTGCCTTTTTCTTACAAGGACAGCACAGCAGCACAGTGGCCCGCACTGCTGTCTCACAGCATCAGGGACCACGGTTCAATTCCAGCCTCGGGTGACTGTCTGTGCAGAGTTAGTATATTCTCCCAGTGTCTGCATGGGTGAAATGTGTCTCCGTAAATAAACAAAATCTTTCTTTCTCCACAACTCCTAACTTAAATAACATGTCAAGTTGTTGGGAAATAAGAACCAAAAACATGCTAGATTGAAGAACATTCTGCATTTCAGTTGTCAAAGTAAGCTGAAGACAATGACACCTCATTTTAAGATCTCATAAGCGGTGCACGATTGAACAATTTTGCTGCTTTACCTCATTTCAATGACTTCTTGTCGACTGTCTTCATATTTTTGCTTCCACTCGTTAACTTCTACTTCCTTAGCCACAATCTGTGATTAAAGAGGACAATATGTCAATGCTGGTACCTGGCACATTATAGACACCGTTACCCAGCACAGATCCAGCACCAAGTCACACGATGCTGCCTCACAACAACTCCCAATCCCCCTTGGTTCCTGATCACATCACTGAAAAGCTTCATGCACAAACCTCCTGTCTCTGCCCTCCTCTAACCCACGTCCATTCTCAGAAGAAAAAGTTGGCTTCTTATTATTGCCCGATGGTCAACAGTGGACCACAACTGGAGAACAGTTGATGCCAGTGATGTTCTTACTGGAGCCAAGGAAACGAGGAGGCGTTACCTCTTCCCTGATTAAACTCAGCACGGCTGTCTTGTCTGCCTGGATGTTGTTGAGTTCGTCGCCCACAGAACCTTCCATCTCACTCAGAAGCGCTTTGAATGAGAGGATGCTTTCGGAGGTGCACATTCCTTGCACTGGGACTGGCTGTAGCAAAGGAAAAGGAAAGCCATTATTCACATACCTTCTTCTCAACACCAATGCCCTCCACCACGTTAACCAATATCTTCGAATCTAAAGAGCAAATAACTAGTTGATTGCCAGCACTGGCTGGGACTCTCCCGGAGTTGATGGTAAATATCCAGGATTCTGCCCGAGACTGCAGGGAGAGAAATTACTCCAAGATTCTGAAACAATCGGGATTATTTTTGGACATATACGTTGCAGAGATAATATGGTGGCACAGTGAGTTAGCACTGCTGTCTCTCAGCTCCAGTGAAGGTTCAATTCCTGGCTTGGATCACTGTCTGTGCAGAGTTTGCACGTTCTTCCCGTATCTGCATGGGTTTCTCTGGCTGCTCCAGTTTCCTTCTACACTGCAAAGATGTCCGGGTTAGGTGGATTGCCCATGCCAAATTACCCAGAGACATGGAGATTAGAAGATTACAAGGATTGGGCTGGGGGAGAGGGCCTGGGTATAATACACTAGGTTAGAGTCAGTGCAGACTTGATGGGCTGAATGGCCTCTTCTGCACTGTAGGGATGGTATGAAATAATATACTTGAGCTTGCGAAAAAGGTTTGATTTTTAAAACCAGGAATGAAGTTTATTTTTACTGTTCTTTGGTGGTTAACTGCGAGGATGGTGTGTGACCAATGGCAGAAGCATGGGCACTTGGAGACCTGGTGGTGATGTGATGAAACCCCAAAAGAATATATTCAACCAAACTGAAAATCTATTAAAGCAATTCTGTCCTTTCATGGAATTAATATTTAGGTGGGCAATGAAGTTCATTGGAACAGAACCTAGAGGTATAAGACTGGCGGTTACTAATTAACAGCGGTGTTGGTATTTTCTTGCCAATCTTTTCTGGCCTCCTCTCTCAACTTGGAGGAAACTTTGATCTGCATTATTATTGTAGCAGATTTCACAAAAAGGGAAATAAGCTTGCAAAAATGAAATGCAAGCATCTAGTTGAACCAGAAGCACCATGAGTCAGAGGTTTGCTCAGCAGGTGTTCTTGGCCTATGTTAAAGCCATTTTCTGAGCTCATTTTGCTCAACCACAACACGGTGCTCATTTGTTTCTCTCCATGCTCAGGCCAGCCAGCTGTTTGAGTAAGGTTAGCAAGGTTTGCAACCTGTGCACCTATGGGTTAGCAAGGTTTGCAACCTGTGCACCTATGGGTTAGCAAAACATCTGTATCTGTTCTCGACTTTCTTGACCATAGGAAAGGCATGATATGCGAGCACATGTTTTAATGCTGAATCAGATCTAATTGGGTAAGAAAGACCCAATTATAATCCAAATTTCACTGTTACAAATGCTCAAACTAAAACTTCAGTGGCAAGATCTATGGGCTTGGGGCCACAAACATTGCTTTTACTCAGACCTTGTGCTAATGTCTGCGTCAAAAACTTCCTTGTCTCAACACCATTTATCAGAGAATTGTAGATGACTGCACAGCATCAGAGGAGGCAACGTGACCTATTAAGTCATGAAAAACATTTTGGAAACAAAGAAACAGATTTGCCTTGTCCCGAAAATGACAAGCTCCTATTCTCTGACTGTTTACCTCTCAGTAAGGAGTCTCACGACACAAGTTTAAAGCCCAACAGGTTTATTTGGTAGCACAAGCTACAATCTTTCCGAGCACTGCCCCTTCATCATCAGGTGAGGGGGAGTTCTATTCCCAAACAGGGCATATAAAAATACAAACTTACTTTACAAAATAATAGTTGGAATGCGAGTCTTTACAGGTCATCAAATCTTAAAGGTACAGACAATGTGAGTGGAGAAATAATTTAACACATCTCTTTAACCTGTGCTTAACCCTCTCTGATTAGGCGTAAAGACTCACGTTCTAAATCAGTATTTTGTAAACTGCATGTGCCTTTATATGCTCTGTTAGAGACCAGAACTCCCAGTCAGCTGACAAAGGGACAAACCCTGAAAGCCTGTGGGTTTACTATCAAATAAACTGTTGGACTTCAACCTGGTGTTGGGAGACTTCTTACTGTAATTCAAGGTTGACCAACAAGCAGCAAAGATTGAGAATTCCCAGCGGTAAGTGTTCTCATCACTTGCTGCTGCATTGTGATGAGAAGGTTTTAAGTAACGGCTTTGAGCTTGCTTCAAGTTTCTGTGCAAACTTTTATTTTTAGCTTTGTTTCAAGTAGGAAGACCCACGATAGGAAGTTGAAAAGATAATGGTAACCTCTTGCCCAACGTAATAGGTACTTGCTCTGTTTTTAAATCAGTTTTTCTGAGCTACATTGGATGTCTGACCACTGATAAGAATCTTTCACTTGAATAGAATATTGAACCAGAGCTGGGATTGTTAATAATGTGAATTATTACACAGTGTGTGGTTCAACAACTTACAGTACATACAAATAGACAACTGGGACACTGGGCACCAGAACAGGGACACAAAAAGAAGTGAAGGAAGTCAATCAATTCTCTGAGTAAACTAAAGCAAGACTTCACCAATGGCTTGCACCCTAATGGTTTCGTAGTTTCACCATTACTGAGACAAGCTTTCAATTCCAAATATTTATGAATTTGTTTAAATTCCCCCAGCTGCTATAGTTGGATTTGAACCCATGTCTTCAGAGCATACATATTAACCCTTCTGGAAGCCTTTCTCAACTCTGTGAAAGGAGTTCCATGCTTGAGAAAGTTTACTGAGGGATTGGCAACAGCTGTTACTGAACAAAACTGAAATCCTGAGAAACTACATTTTTTTTGTTTGGTCCCCATAATTTAGTGTTGATTGAGTTCAATTGAAAAAAGCCTTGTTAACAACTTGTTCAGAGATACAGTCTTAGAATCCCTACAGTGCAGAAGGAAGCCATTCAGCCCATTGAGTCTGTACTGACTCTTTGACAGAATATCTTACACAGACCTTCTCCCCAACCCTAACCACATAACCCCACATATTTACCATGTCTAATCCGTCTAACCTAGACATCTTCGGACACTAAGGAGCAATTTAGCATGGCTAATCCATTTAACCAGCATGTCTTTGGACAGTAAGGAACAATTTACCATGGCCAATCCACCTAACCTGCATATCTTTGGAAAAAGTATTACTATCTCTTCCAAAGCCTTTCTGATGAAGATTAAGATTCTCCTCATGTGCAGTTTCAGATCTTTAGATACTTACAGGTGACAAGGGTACATGTTGTTCCTGGTGGTCGAATTCTTTTGATTTACCTAAACCTGCAGGGGAAACAAAGAAATACATGTGAGATTGGCACGCGAAGGATTGTAAGATTGCAGAATGGCATTTCCTGTGACGATCTTGGGGAGCTTATTCGCTTTAATTTACTGGAAAAACAGAAAGCTGGCTGATAGAACGTCCAACGTCTTGTAGAGAAACATTGTGGCATCAGAAAAGGGAGTTGGTCGCTTCCAATAATTCCTTATTAGGTCAATATCTCAACAAAACACACAGTAGATGTTGTCCATGGAGGACAGATGGTCAAGTGGGAAGAGACACACTGTCTCTTTCTTATTTATTTGTCACCATGTAAGCTTACACGAACACTGCAGTGAAGTTGCAATGAAAATCCCCCAGTCATCACACTCTAGCACCTATTCAGGTACAATGCACCTCACCAGATATGGGAAGTTGATATACTCTGAGCAGCTACCCGGATGTCTTTTCATTCAGTAATGTTGTACAGTCTGAATGAAGGGACAATTCACCAAAGATCTTTAGACAGCAACTTCCAAACCCACGACCACTTCCATCTAGAAGGACAAGGGCAGCAGATACACGTGAATGCCCCACCAGCAAGTTGTAAGCCACTCAGCATGCTGACTTGGAACTCTTTCACCGTTCCTTCGCAGTTGCTGGGTCAAAATCCTGGAAATCCCTCTCTAACGGCATTGTGGGTCAACCCACAGCACATGGACTGCAGCGATTCAAGAAGGCAGCTCACCATCACCTTCTCAAGGGCAACTAGCGATGGGCAATAAATGCTGGCCCAGCCAGTGACGCCCAAGTCCCACAAATGAGTAAAAATAAATGGAAAGGAAAGCACCTTTTTGTAGAAACAGTTACGGAACGTATTCTGGAATCTCAATTCTAGAGATATAACAAAAAGCTGCTTACAGTTTTGCCCAGCGTGGTTCGTACACATCTTTAAGGGTTGCCTGTTGGATATCATTCTAAATATTGGCCTACATTTGCAGGTGATGTGGCTCAATAGTGGCAAACAAAGTTGACTAAAAAAAAAGACCTCACCACAATAGCCACTTGCAATAGCAATGAAAATTCTTCAAGCAGCTTGACGGATTAGTGCATCAGCACAACAGTGTGGTCAGAGAACTCAATGACTGTGGGCACTGTAAACATAGGGTGGGGCTGTGTTTGGCTCTCGTCAGCTGAAGGAATTCTCCAACTAACCCTTGCGGCGGTTTATTTGGTGTAGCCGAGCAGTTCCATGGTCCTCAGCACTGCGGAAGCCACATCACAGGAGCTTCTTTACTGACCAGAAGGTGGGAGGTGGCATTGCAGCAACACTACTTTCAAAAACATACCAACTCTTTCACTAGTCGAGAAACATCCTGTTCCTCTCATTGTTTACAGGTTCAGCCCGGGGTCATGTGTGCCGATTTGAGACATCGTTCTTATCTGTTACGCATCTCCCACACCATTCTGCAACTTCTAAAGACGGAGGGGTGGGGTTGAAACTTGCACAGAACTCATTTTTCAAGAATAATGCATGTGGAGCCACAGTGCCACCTCAGACGATCTGACCACTGAATCAGTTATGGCACAGAAAGAGGCCATAGGGTCCATTGAGTCCATGCTGCCATAATGCCACTCAGCCCCACTCCCACGCTTGATGCCTGGTGGTGTTTAATCGCTTCAAGCGTCCACCCAATCTTCAAAACTTATCATCTCCATTTCCACCACTTTCATGGGTACCTAATTCGAGGAATCCAGCGAGTTGTCATCCTCGAACTGCACCCATCCCAAACCAGTGTCAATTCTCTCTGCAGTTTCACTTTCTGATGAACATGGCCACAGAGACTACAAAATGTGGACAGGGACATAGACATGTGCAGAAAACCCGATTTTCCTCATGTCTGTAACGCACCCCTTTTCTGAACTGTTCACTATCTCCATGACACAAGCTTTATGACTTCCTTCAACCTGTGGCTCAGTAAGATCCTTGAGCACCACAAGAAAATTGTGCTCCACGTCCCCACCCTAGCTGATCAAAGACATTTCAGTGGAGGTCTGGCGATTTAACTAAAATATAGCATTTGTTCAACTGCCAATCACATCTGTTCCATCCTCAATTGCCCACGAGAAGGTGGTGGTGAGCCACTTTCTTGAACGATTGCAGTCCACGTGGTGTTGGAACACCCACAGTGCTGTTAGGAAAGGACCTCCAAGGTTTTGACCCAACCACAATGAAAGACCAATGTTGTGTGGCTTGGAGGGGAACTTGCAAGTGATGGTGTTGCCATGCTTCTGCTGGCCTTGTCTTGCTATGTAGTAGAGGTCAAGAGTTTAGAAGGTGCTGTCGAAGGACCCCAGTGCAGGATGCATCAGTGATGGAGGGAGGGAATGTTGAAGGTGATGGATGGGGTGCCAATCAAGCTGGCTGCTTTTCCTGGATGGAGTCATGCTTCTCCAGTGTTGTTGGTGTTGCTTTCATCCAGGCTAGCAGAGAGTATTGCTGTGCCCTGGGAGATGGCAGGCTTTGATAAGCAGAGGTGAGTTACTTTCCAACCCTCTGCTACAATATTTATATCACTGGTCTATTTAAGCTTCTAGTCAATGGTATTGCCTGGGACATTGATAATGGACTATTCAGTTATGGTAATGCTACTGAATGTCAAGGGGAAGTGGTAACGTTCGCTCTTGGAGATAATCACATGTTACTTGTCATTAAACTGGAATATAGGCCATAGGGCCATAGACCACTTCAGCATCTGAGGAGTTGCAGATGGCACTGAGAATTGTGTAATCAGGAGTGAGCATCTCAACTTCTACCTTAGGGAGAAGGAAGCAGCTGAAGATGGTTGGGCTTAGGACACCACCCTGAGGGACTCCTACAGTGATTTGATATCCTGGGACTGACATGACTGACCTCCAAACTATCAACTACCTTCCTTTGTGTCAGTACAACTCCAACCAGCAGAGCTTTTCCCCCACTATTTCCCATTGACTCCAGTTTTGATGTTACATTCGGTCAAATGCTGCCTTGATGTCAATGGCAGTCAGTCCAGTTCTTTGTTCACATTTGGACCAAAACTTTGATGGAGTCAGGAGCAGGGGGGAGGTGTTATTTGTTCATGGGAGCTTCACTGGGTGGACCAGCATTTATTGCCCATTCCTGCGGACATTTCAGAGTCAACCACATTGCTGTGGATCTGCAGTCACATGTAGGTCAGACCAAGTAAGGATGGCAAATTCCTTTCCCTAAAGGACATGATCCTCAGCTCTTGTTTTAGCTCCAAACTTCTGATCAAATCAACTCTTCATTTTCTCAATTCCAGCGGATTCAACACTAGTTTTGAATCTCTCCTTGAAATTATTTAGTCTTTGCAGCCCAAGTATTATTCTCACACTGTGTTCACTGTAATATATCTTTGCCAAGTTCCAGAACAGTGCCCAAGTCATTGTCGAACTGTGGCTTTGTATATTTGCAAACCAATGCCATGTTATTGATGCTCAGTGCTCGTATCAACCACTTCCATGGAACAAAGAGGGATAGTGGCTAAATTTTTACCGCCACGGGAATCAGAGTGGGGGCGAGGGGCAGACAATGGCAAGGTCCATCGACCTGGGGCAGAATTTTACCATTTTGGGAGGAGCGAGGATGGAAAATCCTACCCAACCTCAAGGAGAGTGAATCATAGGAACCTAGCTGATCATCAGTCAGCGTCAGCTGAAGGGGAACTATGCCCACCACGCACTCTATTAGTCAACACCTCCTGGAGAGGAACTATATCCCCCCCCACCCACAATCAGTCAGCACTGTCTGGAAAGAAACTATACCTCTTCCTCTCCACCCCAATCAGTCAGAACACCTCCTAGAGGGGAATTATACCACCCCCCCCCCCCCCCCCTCCCTTCAGTCAGCACCTCTTGAAGGGGAATTATACCCCAAAATGAGTCTGCACTTCCTTGCAGTGGGGGAAAAAAAAAAGGAGGTTTTAATGATAAGTTGCCAACAACAACAATAACACACAGAAATGTCTGATAAACACCAATAATGAACACAAACCCATATCAGCAAATGGCTGACTGTCTGGCAGCTGGCAAAGCCAAATCTTGATACTTCTATTGTAACAGACAGTTTCAGGAGACACATGGCATGCCTTTGGCATCTGTTCTTGCAAGCAGATTACAACCGTGTCACTATCAAGGCAAGAAATTTTGCATATCCCCATGCAGGTCATTAGATTTAAAATACCTTTGGATAGAAAATGCAGAATGCAATTTGTGCAAAGATGCAACCACAAGCTTCCCAAGAGCTATCTGAGGGTGTTTGTAACCAGTTGTAGGGTTGACACCATTCATGACATTATGTTTCTTTGTTTGTTTCACAAGTAGGCTTACATTAACACTGCAATGAAAATCCCCAAGTTGTCATACCTCTGGTGCCCGTTTGGGTACACTGAGGGAGAATTTAGCATGGCCAATCCACCTAACCAACACATCTTTTGGACTGTGGGAAGAAGCCGGGGCACCCGGAGGAAACCCACGCAGACATGGGGATAATGTGCAAACAAACAGCGACCCAAGCCGTGAATCGAACCCAGGTCACTGGCGCCGTGAGGCAGCAATGCTAACCCACTGTGCCACCGTGATGGCCCTATTCTTGGTGACTGTATGTTTACAATTCTTTTCTCAGTTCTTATTCCCAGTTAATTAGTTGTGAATCAGTCTCCAGTCTAGGTCCAAAAGAAGCAATACATTTAGGATGCGAGAGATTTGACTGGATCAAAATGGGGTCCATATAGTGCCAGGCTAAAATTACATGCAGCAGTCTAAGTTCAGCCATTGGAAGAGGTACTCAGCTTCCACTGTACTCAATTACACCCATTACATTGCGTAGAACTGACAGGTCTGTGCACTGAAGCAACACAAGACAATGTATCAAATTAAAATGGACAAACAGCAGTGGTCAGCTAAGTCACAATGATAGGTGAAACAAGGCAGTGATGAAACACGTATCTCTGAAAATGTTCTGCCGTTCTCTGATTTAGTCCTGCAACACCTTCAATTAGTAAAAATTCAATCAAACTCTGCCTTCAAATAGAAATGTTAATTCTTCTCGCAAAAGGTTTACAAATCTACAAAAAGTCGTGAACGTAGCCCAATCCCATCAGGCAAACCAGCCTCCCATCCAATGACTCTGTCTACACTTCCCGCTGCCTCGGGAAAGTAGACAGCATTATTAAGGACCACACACACACCCCAGACATTCTCTCTTCCATCTTTTTCCATCGGGAGAAAGATACAAAAGTCTGAGGTCACGTACCAACCAACTCAACAACAACTTCTTCCCTGCTGCTGTCAGACTTCTGAATGGACCAACTTCACATTAAATTGATTTTTCTCTATATCCTAGCTATGAGTGTATTTCCTTTCCTTCTCTTTGAACAGTATGTTTTATCTGTCTAGCACACAGGAAACAATACTTCTCACTATATGCTAATACTCGTGACAATAACAAATCAAATCGAAACCTCTCTCACCATTCATCACCCGGGCTCTTCCCCCACCCTTATCTTTCTGAAGGCACCGAGTTATTATCGAATGTTGACAGAACTCTGGCACTGAGATTCGAACACACCAGAGGGCATGTTTCACATGCATAATTACTCATCCAAACCCCTTCCAAAATTATTCAGGGAATAATTTTATTAGTTATAATTATTCGGGTGAGGCAGCCTTAATCCGCAGCCCGTGGCATTTAAGCTGCAGTGTCTCACAGACTGCAGTACGAACCTAATGAGAGATAACCCCCATGTTCCTTGCAATGGTGCACAATATTGGCACACATTTCTTCCAAACACAGTGATACTCATCTGAAATCTTTAAAGCAGTAACGCACCCCAATGCATTTCAGGTGCAGTGTCTAAGCCCAAATTTAACACCAAGTTGCCCAAGGATGACAAAACAATTATTGGCAAAGGAGCATCTTAAAATAGGAAGCTTAAGTTTATTTATTAGTGTCACAAGCAGGTTACATTAATACTGCAATGAAGTTACCATGAAAATCCCTAGTCGCCAAACTCTTGCGCTTGTTTGGGTACACTGAGGGAGAATTTAGCACGGCCAATGCATCTAACCAGCATGTCTTGCAGACTATGGGAAGAAACTGCAGCAAACACGAGGACGATGTGCAGACTGCATACAGACAGTGATCCTAGCCGGGAATTGAATCGGTTCCCTGGGGCTGTGAGGCAGCAGTGCTAACCACTGAGCCAGACAAGGTGTAAAAAATCTAAGACAATGAGGCAGAGAGATTTAGGGACATTATCCCAGAGCTTGGGGCCCAGGTAGCTGAAAGCAAGTGGTTCAAATCAGGAACGTGCAAGGTGGCAGAATTGGAAGAGTGCAGCAATCTTGATAGGATGTAGAGCTGAAGGACATTGCAGCAATTGGGGAGCAAAGGACTGAGCGGAGTTCAAGATTCTTCTCAAAACTGGTAACCATGCTCAACTCAAACGTATCTGATAATTTTCCCAACTGTGAGAGCAACAGACACATGACTAGGTCTACACACTCTGACTGTGGAAACAGGAACTGTTCACTTGCTCACTAACAAAACAGCTTCCGGTGTGACACACTGGCACAAAGATACATGTTACACAGACAATTTGACACATGGAGAAATGGATAAAGAAACAGAATAAGATGTTGGAAAGAGCTGATGGAACAAAGAAAACCGAGGGTCTCTGAAGGATGGAAAACAAATGAAACGCTGAAAATGTGGACAAGATAAAAGCTTTTATTTTACAGTAGCTCACTTTCACAGTAAGTCAGCACACACCAATGACAAAGCCAAGCACACACGCAACCTCGCTTTGTGAGACACTCTCACTGTCTCTGGAGCCATTTCTGCACAGCCCCAGTATCAAGTATTCGATGAAGCAGTTTGCTCTGACGGGTTGATGGACCCTCTAAACACCTGCAAGTCCCACTTGAGAATTCACTGCCGCTTCCTCGGAGGTGACGTCCCAGTGTGTTCAGTTCCTGTGACAGCTCACAGAGTTAAAGACTGCACGTCTTCTAATTCAGTCAAGGACCTGCACCAGGCTAGCTGTAACCAAGCGCAGGGAACCTCCACAGATAGGCAGAAAATGTGCAGCTTGACATTGCCCACTCACTGGGAGCAGTGAAATCTTCACCTGTGTGTTATCGTTGGAAGATATCTATTCATTTATTTATTGCCACGAGGAGTGTTTTCACTCGTCGCTCGCCACAAGAGCTTGGGAATCAACGACCGCAATGCGAGCTCGTTGGTGTGCAACTTTGGCCGAGCAAAAGAACATTCAGGCACCGCGCGCGCACCCACCAAATGTCCAAGGAGGAAGGAGATGATCCGCCAACAGCCTGCAGACATTGTGGGTCAAAGCACAAAGGCACATTGCTTCTTACCTTCTGAGGGAGCGGAATATTCTGGTTTAACAGCAGTTGTGGACTGGTTGGAGCACTCAAAATACTCAGTGTCCTCCACCTCAGTTTTCACCTCTTGGCAGCTGTGTTTGTGATTGACCGACGTGGTGGAGGCCAGTTTCTCCTCGTCAGTGGCGTGTCTCTCCCTGTGGGCAATGTCAGGGACTTGGCAGCTCTCAACTGGTTCTGCATCCTGAAATATACATCACATGTGCTGTTTGTTTCTTCATTCAAAAAAAAAAGCCAACTATTATCTACAACTATCTATCAGCTGCTAATGTGACTAGGTGCTGGGCATTGCTGTCAGTTTGTGTGGCCCATGTTCATTAGTCCCCCATTAAGTCTCACAGAACCCCAAAAAGGGAAGAGGAGGCCATTTGGCCCATCAAGTCTCCACTGACTTACCCAGACCCTCTCCACAACCTTAACCCTGGAACCCACACATTTGCCAGCTGACCTACACATCTTTGACACTATGGGGCAATTTAGCATTACCAATCCATCGAACCTACACATCTTGGCACACGATAGGGGCAATCTGGCATATTCCTAACCTGCATATCTTTGGACTGTTGAGAGAAACCCAAGGCGTAAGATATAGGAGCAGAGTTAGGCCATTCGGCCCATCAAGCTCACTCTACCATTCAATCATGGGATTCTCATCCCCATTCTCCTGCCTTCTCTCCGTAACCCTCGATTCCCCTTATTGATCAAGAACCTATTTCTGTCTTAAAAACGCTCAGTGACCTGGTCTCCACAGCCCTCTGTGGCAATGAGTTCCACAGATTCATCAAACCCAGGGGCTGAAGAAATTCTTCTTCATCTCAGTTTTAAAGGAGCATCCCTTCACGCTGAGACTGTGCCCTCGTGTTCTAGTCTCTCCCCCAGTAGAAACATCCTCCCCACGTCCACTCTTTCGAGGCCTCTCAGTATTCTACAAGTTTCAATTAGAGCCCTCCCCCCATTCCTTCCAAACTCCGTTGAGTATCGACCCAGACTCCTTCACCACTCCTCATATGATAAACCCTTCATTCCCAAGAGCATTCCTGTGAACCTCTTCTGGACCGCTGCCTTTCCCCCCCCCCCCCCCCCCTCCAAGGTCAGCACATCCTTCCTGAGGGGCTGGGGCCCAAAATGCCTACAACCCAAGCAGACACAGGGAGAAGGTGCAGACTCGGCACAGACAGACAGTCTGATCAACACCACATCACATCACACTCCCAAGCTCCCCACTTTAACGGAGATAGCTACTTCTACACACAGTGGTTCGGAAGCTTGGGACACCAGATATAACTTCCCATTTCTGAACAGCCTGCAAGCTTCTTCTATCTGCCAGTTTGGAGCTGAGAAAGTAAGCTCCAGTCGTCACTTGGACACGTGAATTGTCAGCAAGTGTCTTCGGTGAGGGAGCCTACGACAGAAGCTCAGCTGATTAGGCCCCAGGCCTATTGCAACGTACGACTGCAAAGCAAGATAAGGGGAGAGCCAGCGGGAGGTCGCCCCCACTGCAAGTAACAAGAGCTGCTTTTCACTTCTGTCTCCCAAACGCGAAATGTTACTTAACGCTGATGAGCCCAGACGTGTAAAGTTACACAACATTCTTAAATAACAGAGAGCAGGCTTTAAAATTCATAAAGTTACATCAATAACAGGACAGGGGTTAAAACTGTAAGGGAGGGATGGGGAAAGGAAAACATACTTTGGAGTAGGATGGAAAATTCTTCCTATTGAGAATTTTAGATCAAAAGCCTGAATTTTGGATTTCAATTTTTTCTTGATAATATTTGCCCTGTTTCTCCTAGGCTGATTATTATTTTGCCACTTGCTGCACCAATTCATTCTCCACTTTAAGTCTCCCTCGAAGGGGGTTCTTCTCTCCTCCAAGCAGAGTCAATGTGAGATCTATTCGGTGTGGATGACTCATTGTCAGGAGCAATGCCCTGGGGAATGGAGGGGGCAGAGAGGTGGCGGTGGCATTATAGACCCCTACAATTATGATTCTGTCAAGGGTTTCCAGCTTACAGAAACTTAGGGAACATTGAAACTCCTGGATAGAGGGGATGAGAGGAAGAGATTCGAAGGGCACAGCTTCAGAACGAAAGGACGACCCTTGAGAACGGAAATGAGGAAGAATTTCTTCAGCCAGAGGCTTGGGTGAATCTTTGGGATCGAAGGCTGTGGAGGCCGGGTCATTGGATGTGTTTGAGACAGAGGTAGGTAACTTCGTGATCAAAGGTTAGGGGAAATGGGGGTTCAGAAACTTATCAGCCCCGACTAAATGGTGGAGCAGACTCAATGAGTGGAATAGCCTAATTTTGCTCCCCAACTTATGGTCTTAAATGTGCAGGTTTTACCACTGCAATTGCAGGAATCTATGCTGGCAATGACACAGTTAAGAAAAGGTTACTGTGCTTGAATTGTAAAGAATGAAGAGGTGTTGCCAATAAACAATTTGGACAAGTAGTAACGAACCTTCCTCCGAACGTGGTTTGAAAATGAGGTCATAATGAAACATCATAAAGCCACGATAAATATTCCTGATTTTGATGACACCAAGATGTCAAAACAGCTCCCTTCATACTCCTGAGAGCCAATTGCACTCAGGCTTGTCTGTGTTTGGACCGTCGTTATGTAGCCAAGTCTCCAAAATTCAATCCCGCTTCTTGTCTTTGAACACCATTTTATCTTCTGAGTACAAGAGTGTCATTAATTTCAGAGGCATTAAAACATACTTCGTTCAAAGACCCCAGGTAGCACGGGTGAAGACTTGCAGAGAATCAGAAACTCTCAATACAGGAGGAAGCTATTCACTCCATCGTGCCTGTGCTGACACTTTGAAAGAGCAATTGTGCTTACTCCCACATCCTTGACCTTTTTGTCCACAACCCTGTAAAATTCCTCATCCAAAATTATAACTGAGCATACATTCAGCATCTTACAACTGGACACCTTTCCTCATGATCAAAATGGATCCCTGCTGTCACATTTTTATCATTCTTGTGGGCCAACTTTTTCCATTAAAACGGACCACATTTTAAACTGCCTATGTAAACATTGTAGCGGCACCCTCCCACCAGCAGTGGCACTCCACTTCACCATCTCTTGCTGTTGTGCTCCAGCCTGATGTTGCCCAAATTTCTTTTGATTTAGCGGTTTAATGATATTTTTAAAAATGACATACAACATAGCAAGAAGAGAAGATGAAAAGAAGATTAAAATGAGGATGGAATTTTGCCTTGCATTTCCAATGATGTCTCCCTCTCCGCCAGTGTACTGGAAGACTATACTTGCTTCCAACTTCCCCCCAGTGACACTGCCATGGGAGATTTTACTGCCAATTTCATTGTTATCTTTCTTATCCTTTAGCAATTCTTGTTCTTTTGGGTCTCAACCACATAAATTGTTGTTGTTGTTGCTGGGTTTCTTATTTTGACACTGCGGTGTACAATTGGCAAACCTCCAGGTCAACTTTAATGCACCTGCTAATGACAATACCCAGAACAGCACACTGCATTGCAGCAAGGCAAAGGTGGCTTTGTTGCACAGTTGAGGGTGGCTTGCAGTGAAATCCTTTGCAAGTGATCTCTTCATCTGCTGGGAACCTTGCTTTAAATGGGCAATTTCATGCGATAGGCTTTAAAAAGGCTGAGCCCCTTCAGCTGATGGTCTCCAAAGCACCTCCTCCTCCTTTGGTTGAGGAAAAAAAACCAAACCAAGAGAGCTTGTTGCTTGAAATCACACCTTATTAGGAAGTTGCCTTTCACAGCACAATGAAGCTGAGAGCAAAGCTCGTAGTTGTGGGTTTAAGCCAGTGCCTTGACAACGCAGAGAGATAGCAATGCAACATTTCCACAAGGAGTTATTTAGATGAGAATTTAGGAAGCATAGTTGATAAATTTGCAGATGACACCAAGGTTGATGGCATGGTGGACAGGGAAGAAGTTTTATCTCAGATTGTAATAGGATCTTGATCAATTGGGCCAGCGGACTGATGAATGGCAGATGGAGTTTAATTTAGATAAATACAAGAGGATGTATTTTGGTTGATCAAATCGGGGCAGGACTTACTTAGTTAATGGTGGGGTGTTGAAGAGTTGTATAGAACAAAGAGATCTCGGGGTACAGGTTCACAGCCCCTTGAAAGTGGAGTCACAGGGTGGACAGAGTGGTGAAGGCGACATTCGGCATGCTTGGTTTCATTAATCAGAATACCGAATACAGGAGCTGGGGGACGTCTTGTTGAAGTTGTACAGGACATTGGTAAGGCCACACTTAGAATACTGTGTGCAATTCTGGACACCTTATTATAGAAAGAATATTATTAAGCTAGAAAAAAAAGAGTGCAGAAAATATTTACTAAGATGCTACCAGGACTTGATGATTTGAGTTATAAAGGAGAGGCTGGATAGACTGCGACTTTTTTTCCTGGAGCTTCAGTGGCTGAGGGGTGATCTTATAGAGGACTATAAAATAAGGACGGGAATAGATCAGCTAGATAGTCAATATCTTATACCAAAGGTAGAGGAGTCTAAAACTAGAGGGCATAGGTTTAAGGTGAGAGGAGAGAGAATCAAAGAGTCTACGGAGGCATTTTCTCTCCACACAGGGAGTGGTGAGTGTCTGGAACAAGCTGCCAGAGGTCTTAGTAGAGCGGATATAATTTTATCTTACAAAAAACATTTAGGCAGTTACATGGATAAGATGGGTATTGAGGGATATAGGCCAAAATGTGGGCAACCAGGAGTAGCTTAGTGGTAAATACTGGGCGGCATGGATATGTTGGGCCAAACGGCCTATTTCCATGCTACAAACCTCTATGAGTGAGTTACACTCAGTGTTTGCTACCACATCAGCAGGAGACTAAGTGAACCCTCCTGCAATCTCTGGGAAAAACGTGACAACACAGCTCCAAGTACGGGCAATGCTGATTTTTCATTTCACAATCACAAATTTTGTAAACAAAAGCTGACACTGAACATGGTGTGTGTGTGTGTGTGTGTGTGTGTTCACACGCATGCGTGTGTTTGTGACATGTGACATTCCCATCCCACCTAATTACAGCCTGACCATCAATTTCTCCCACTGTGGTATTTAAGATGCTGGCAAGCTTCAAACTGTGCCTTGGGACTGTGTTGGAGTCACACTGTTCTTTTGTCTTGGAGAGGAGGAAACAACATTTTTAGCAAACAAGGAATGCAAATCAGTGTTGCATCGACGGTGCTCATTTTATTTACAGTTAGATCAGGGGTGACGTGGAGGTGAAATTTTTAAAAGTTGCAGCACCATCAATGCTGGAGACATGGCCAATTGTTCATTCGAACTTGATTCAAATTGCTAGCCCATCCATCACACTTTGCAGTGACAAATTACATGGGAGGCATTGACAGAGATGGCAGGAATTACAACATTTAATTCTTCATCATTTCAGAACACTTCCCACAGTGTTCTCTCCTTTACAACTATATAACCACCATTTTGTCCTGTTTCAATCTTTAAATCTTCACCCATTTCTACAACTTGCCTTCCTGTGTAACACTCCCAACAACCACCTGCATTTGCATTGTGCCTTTAACATAATAACAAGATCCCCAAGGCACCTGGGGCTGGGGATCGTTTTCCACTGGGGCTGCATTAAGGGGGATCTCAGGACAGCTGAGATAGTTAAAAAAAACAGACCAGACCAATCTCAAGGGAAAGAGGTAGAGGGAGGAATTCTACAGCAAAGCTGAAGCCACATAACTGGGGTGTTCGATAAGCCAGAATAGGAACAGGAAAGATGTCAGGGAGGGCCGAGGGGCTGAAGGAGCTAAAGGGAGGGGTGAGGCTACGGAGGGATTGTAAAACAAAGATGGGAACTTTTAACATCAGGGCACTGCCAGACTGGGAGCCAAATGTACGGCAGCAAGCAGAATGGGACCTGTCCCCGTTAGAATACAGGGAGTAGGCAAGGGCTTAGCACAAGCACAAATTTATGAAGTGTGGGAGATGGGAAGCCAGTCAGAAGAGCATTGGGATATTCAGCGTGGGGGCTAACGTGTATAATTCAATGTGAAACTTGTTAAAATGGAAACAGTTCTGAACTAGGCCATCGTGCTTTTTGCAGAGCCGATGTCTTGACCACAGCAGACAGGCAAGCGGTGATCACAGCAACTGCCATGGTTCAACAGAAACCAGCAGAGGGCAGCACCACACCAGATTCCAGCTGATGCAGTGTTCACATCTGCATGGTTCACAGCAACCTCAGGACCCAGTCCAAATTCTCTCAATCAAATGAAACACAGCAGGTTGTTAGAGACAAGGGGTGGCTAAAACAGACAGAACCAAATACCATTGAGAAATGTTTCTCTCCCAAGCCTTTTGTAACTTTGTGCGCTGAGGACAGTATACTCCCCAGATGTATCTGTGGGCAGTTTCACTGCAAAGACAGAGAGATTTGCCCTACATTGCAGTTTCCAAATAGAAAAGTGAAATTAATTGTCAGCAGCCCAATTCACTTGTGCCTCGGTGACCAATCTGACCCAGTCCTTTTCTGCGCAATCCTTCATTATTTGTTATATATAAATGATTTGGAGAGAATGCAACTGGATTGATAGTAATTTTGCGGACGACACAAAGATGGTTAGATTTGCAGACAATGATGAGGACCAGAGGATACAGCAGAATGTAGATTGATTAGAGACTTGGGCGGAGAGATGGAGTTTGATCCGGACAAATACGAGATAATGCATTTTGGAAGGTCTAATACAGGTAGGAAATATACAGTAAATGGCAGAACCCTTAAGAGTGTTGATAGGCAGAGGGATCTGGGTGTACAGGTACACAGGTCACTGAAAAGCGACAATGCAGGTGGAGAAGGTAGTCAAGAACTCATACGGCATGCTTGTCTTCGTCAGCTGGGGCACAGCTGAAAAATTGGCAAGTTGTGTTGATACTTTATTGAACTTTAGTTAGGCCACATTTCAAATACAGTGTTCAATTCTGGTCACCACATTGCCAGAAGGATCTGGAGGTTTTGGAGAGGGTACAGAAAAGATGTGTCGAGGGCGTTAATTATGAGAGGTTGGAGAAACTTGGTTTATTCTCACTGGAATGATAGAGGTTGAGGGGCGACCTAATCAAATTCTACATGATTGAGTGGTATGGACAGAACGGATCGCCAAAAGCTTTTTCCCAGGGTGGAAGAGTCAATTATGTTTAAGGTGAGGGGCAATGTTTAAAAGAGATGTACAAGGCAAGTTTTTGTTTTACACATGGGGGTGGGTGCCTGGAACTCGCTGTTGGGGGAGCTAGTAGGAGTGGATACTGTAGTGACTTTTTAAGGGGCACTTGACAAATATACGAATGGGATGGGAATAGAGGGATATGGTCCTCGGAAGGATCAGAGGTTTTAGGTAAGTTGGACAGCATGGTCAGTGCAGGCTGGGAGGGCCAAAGGGCCTGTTCCTGTGCCTTAATTTTCTTGGTTCTTTGTTTACCGTAACTTGTATGCGGAATTTACTTCTAAAAAAATCAAGTCAACATTGGGGAGGAACGAGATGGAAATGCCCTACATCAACCTCTCTCTACCCCTCCTTGGGGCAGTCTCATGGAAGCTCAGCATCAGTTATATTCATTCATCTCTCTGACCGCCCATCGCACCAATGCTACTTCAACTGAGCACTCCTTCAATAATGTACATCTGAAGACAAGCTTAAAAACTGGACAAGGTCATTCTGACAGACAAAGTGTTTACTAAGGAGAAACATGGTGCAGAGGAGCAAGCCCTGAAATGGTGAATAAAATGGTGCCATAAATGATGAAAGAAGTTAATTCAGCTAAATAGGGGACAAATTGCTGAGATCCTGACCAGGCCTGAGCAATGGATTGAATAGCTGTGAGGCGCTGCTGGCAGGATATAGGAGCTATGAATCAGAGACCCAGGACTCAATGAGGAGATATCTCTGCACTCAAAGGGTTGTGGAACTGGGGAATTCTCTACTGTACTGAAGTCTTTTCAGTAGATCTTTAAACACTCAGGTAGTACGGAGAGGCGATGGCCTAGTGGTATTATCGCTAGACTATTCATCCAGAAACTCAATGTTCTGGAGACCCGGGTTCGAATACCTCCACGGCAGCTGGTGGAATTCAACAGAAAGGAAAGCTGGAATTAAGGATCTAAAGATGACCGTGAAACTCGTGTCGGAAAAACTCATCTCATTCACTAAACGTCCTTTAGGGAAGGAAATCTGCCGCCCTTACCCAGTCTGGCCCACACATGACTCCAGGACCACAACAAAAGAGGTTGAATAAAAAAGGATCAGCAATGGTGTTAAATGTGGACCAGGTTGAAAGATCAAAGAGCCTACTTTTGCTCCAATTTGTGATGGGATACGTTCTGGGATTCCTGAGGGGAGAGAGAGAGGGAAGAGGAAAAACTAACATCTGCCTCCATAGAAATTATACTTTGGCTTTCTGTTGACACATGACAGTCAGTGTATTTAACTTAGAAACCCCAAAGTGCAGAATAAGGCCATTCAGCCCATTGAGTCTGCACTGGCAACAATGTCACCTCATCTCAATCCCTGTAACCCCACCGACGTACCTCACTAATCCCTCTAACTTAGATATCATGGGACACCAAGAAGCAATTTAGCATGGTCAATGCACCTAACCTGCACATCTTTGGGAGGAAACCGGAGCCCCCCTGGAGAAAACCCATGGGGAGAAAGTGCAGACTCCGCACACGCAGTGACTCAGGAATCAAAACCTGCTCCCTGGTGCTGTGAGGCAGCAGTGTTAACCACTGTGCCATCGTGCCGCCCATAATAACTATTTTCAACAGCTAGACAGGGCTAAGGTTGGTAATCATTCATTAAAAGCAAGAAATTAATGACTACCTAGAAAATATCCAGTGACTGCCAGTATTGTGGATTTCAAAAAGGAAGACTATAGCTCTCCAGGAGCTGACAGTTACATTAGATGTATGCATCAGGATGCCTTTGACATTCTGGTCTTGGATGACTGTCCGTGTGGTGTTTGCATGTTCTCTCTGTATCTGGGTGGGCTTCCTCCGGGTACTCCGGTTTCCTCCCAGAGATGTGCAGCTTAGGTTGACTAGCCATGCTAAATTGCCCCTCAGCGTCCCAAGACGCAGACTAGCAGGGTAAATACGAGGGTTACAGTCTGGCTAAGAGTCAGTGCAGACTCGATGGGCCGATTAGTCTCCTTCTGGACTTCAGGGGTTCTATAACAAGGTGCTACACTCAGACTGTCGCAGAAGATCAAGGTGAAGGGAGGACAGCAAATTGGACTCATAATTCCCATTCCCTCAGTGTGGCAGTGCTGTCCCATTGGGATCTGTTCTGCTGCCTCACATGGCCTTGCACACTGCTTGCCAAGTTTGTAGATGTGAGCAGAGGTGCAAGGGAACAGGGATACTGATGAGAGGCTAGAATAGGGGAAAAATATTGTCAGATAGAATTCCACTTCTCAGCTTACAATGGTGTACTTTGTCCAGGGAAAATCTGGGTCATGTGCACAAGCATACGGAGGCTTGGTTTTACAAGAAATCAAAAAGGAGAATCTCAGGCACATCAAGCCTTCAAGTCTTGCCGCAAGAGGTGCAGAAATTAGCTGAAACCCAAATGGTCAGAGTATATAAACTCTTGCCAGCTGAAATATGGGGGAGGCAGTGGCATGGTGGCTAAACTAGTATTCCAGAAACTCGGCGTAATGTTCTGGGGATTCAAATCCCATCAAGGCAGATGGTGACATTTGAAGGTAATAAAACTCTGGTATTAAAAGTCTACTGATGACAATGAAACCACTGCTGACTGTTGTAAAAACTCGTCTATAAAGAAACTGAAAGCAGGAGTCAGCTATTCAAGCCTTCTCCACCATTCATTTTGATCATGGCTGATTATCAAATCCAACGTCCTGATCCCCCTCATCTTCCCTTCGTGGAGGGGTATGAGTGAACCAGAAGTGAACTTGAGGACAAAACATTGTCTGATTTCAAGAAGAAATTAGATATAGCTCTTGGGGCAAAAGGGATATGAGGGGGGCACATCTATTTTGCTGTGGAAGATAAGCCCCCCTCATATCCCTTTTGCCCCAAGACCTATATCTAATTTCTTCTTGAAATCAGACAATGTTTTGTCCTCAAGTTCACTTCTGGTTCACTCATACCCCTCCACGAAGGAAATTTGCCGTACTTCCCTAGTCTACATAACCCACAGCAATGTGGTTGATTTTTAAAACGCCTTCTGGAATGGCCAAGCAAGTCAAGTCAGCGCAATTAGGGATGGACAACAAATACTTGCCCAGCCAGGGACATCCAAAGAACTTTATAAAAAAAATGGCATGCAGTTTGGGCCTTCAGGAAATCCACAAAGGTGGGAGATAATGAGCACAGCAGAGATTCGCTAGGTTTGAGGCAATACAAATGAAGCAGGAAGAGTTAAAACACTGAAGCTGTCTTTTCACTGGCATAAACAAGATTCTGAGGTTACTTGAGAGGGGCGTTTAACATTGTGAGGAATAATATGTTTGGCATTACCGGGTGTGACATTCCTGTGTGTATGTGTGCAAAAATAAATTCTCTACTCCGGTTTGTATTGCTGTGGAAGATGTGCATTCCATGTAATTATTTTGCAGGGAGTTTAGTCATTAGAAAATATCATAACAGCACCTTTCTACCTAAATAGCACAGAGGTCATTAATATAGAATTCTAGAGGGCAGGAAGAGGTCATTCGGCCCATCAAGTCTGCACCGGTAACAATTCCACCCAGACCCTATCTCCATAAACTCATAATTACCCTAGCTAGTCCCCCTGACACTAAGGGGCAATTTAGCATGGCTAATCACCTAATCCGCACATCTTTGGACTGTGGGGGGAAACTAGAGCATCCAGAGGAAACCTACGCAGACATGGGGAGAATGTACAGAAACAGTGACCCAAGCCAGGCATCGAACCCAGGTCTCTGGCACTGAGAGGCAGCAGTGCTCACTGCTGTGCCGTCCAATGCTATTATACGAGAAATACTTTGTATTTTTCTTTACAAGTGTTTTCGCCCTTTTATTAAGCCCCTTGCACCTCACAACTTAAGCAGATGCCAGTCTATATACAAACCTTACCCTATCAATGCATATACTTAATACCTTTTAAACTACAATATTGGAGTGTTTTCCTTCTGTTTCAGTAAATTAACCAAGTGCAACAGCTTCATGCTACCTCACCTCAGCTAAGTTCTGCGGTGTTTCCAGCACCAGCAAGCGCAGCTGACACAGTTCCTAACAGCGAGTGTTATGGAGCCGTGTGGAAAATCTCCCCGACAACAACAAGCAGCAGGAGCAGAAAATGGTCACGGAGAAGTTTTGTGTTTTTTTTTGAAAAAGCAACACCCTGGCAGCTCACGTTCAAAGCGACTGGGAGCAAAGTCAAGACTGCAGCTGCCTCTCTGGGCACGGAATCCAGTCTGTGATTGCAACTCGGTACATGGACATAACTCTCTCCCAGCCATCACATCTTATTTGTATTCTTGGCATGTCAGTGAAGTTACAGAAGGATACAACTTGCGCAGAACTTCCTGGCTGGTTTTCTCTGTCTCTTCCAAATGTTTGCACTCGCAAGGATCTTGAGTTGAGTTCCACTCCAAGACAATGCCACACAATCAAGCTCTTGTCCTTATCACTTTCCTGCATCTGGTGTGATTGAAGTTTTAATCTCCAGATTAAAGTCAATTTTTGAAGGCTTTCACCAACTTCAATTGTACTTAAAAAGGCTGCACTCAGCAAGCCATTTCACTGATACTAGTTGAGAGGCACAAGGGCTTATTTTAAATGCATGACAACTGTGTTAATACAGAAAACTAGGATCCTCCACATCACACAAACATTAAAGCTTAATTCTGTTTCTCCAATGTGTATTCAGCCACTCCATATTCCCAGCAGGAATGCGGGTCAGAGAACTGTATATGGGTAGAGGGATCTGGGTGTCATTGTTTATGAATCGCAGGAAGTCAGTGTGCAGATGGCAGCATGTAATAAAAAAGACAAATGGGAAGATGGCAATTTATTATAAAAGGACTGAAGGTTAGGAGTAGAGAAGTGTTGTTGCAATTGTATAGGGTGTTGATGAGACCACATCTGGAGTGTTGTGTCCAGCTTTGATCTCCTTATTTGAGGAAGGATGTGGTGGCAGTGGAGGTAGTTCAGAGGAGGTTCACCAGATTGATTCCATGGATGAAAAGGATTGACGTATGAGGAGAGATGAAACAGTTTGGGTTTATACTCGCTGGAGTCTAGAAGGATCAGAAGGGATCTGATTAAAGTATATAAAATTTTAGAAGGGATTGATAGGGTAAACGTAAATCAAATGTTTCCTTTTATGGGGCAATCTCGAACGAGAGGTCACAGGTAGAGGTTGAAATGGTGGATTTAACACTCAGATGAGGAGGAACTACTCGCAGAGGATGGTGAATTTGTGGAACTCGCTGCCCCATAGTGCGGTGGAGCCTGAGGCACTGAATGATTTCAAGAGGGAGACAGATATTTCTGATACAGAGGGTTGAAGGGATTTGGGGAACAGGTTGGGAGGAGGAGATCAGCTTTGATCTGATTGAATAGCAGAGCAGGCTCAAAGGGCTAAATTTGCCTACTTCTGCTTCTAATTTCTATGTTCTAATGCTAAGATACTCGAGTGTGGGATTGGTGAATTTGCGTTTGAGGAGCACACAGTTGTTACTATCCATCAACAGCACTAATGCCATTTTAACAAAACAACTGTGTGCATAAAGGAATGCCACGTGTTCATCTCTTTCTCACTCCATCATGTACACTCTTGTCATGCCTCAATTCTCATCTTCATGTTCAGAAGCCTTCGGCTCACCCCGATCTCTTCAGCCCTGCACTCAAGTATCAATAACTTAGGATTTCAATCACTCTACCACCAGGGGCCGTGCCTACTGATGTGCAGACTCAAAACTCTGGAATTTCCTCCACAAATCTGTCCTCTTCACTCGGTTTCTTCAAGAACTCCTGAAGAACCATCAACAAGTGTTGGGCCACCTCTCCCAATATCTCCTTCTGTGATTCAGCGTCAAATCTGGTTCAATAACTCTCCTGCAGAGCACTTTGGGATGTTTTACCATATCAAGCGAGCCAGATGCATGAAAATTGCTGTTCACGGAGAAGAAATAGTTTTCCAAACCAAACCGTAGGTATGGAAACCAAATTCTGCAGCTCCAAACCAAACTGTGCTTGCATAGAAGCTGCCCACATGAAGAGGGGCATATTCCCAATCCGATTGTGACATTCCAAAAACATATTCCTGTGTAGGCAGCTTGTGATGTGGGCATGTTATTTTCAGTAGACAATGAATCAATTGACCTCACTGTGTACTCAGCAGTGCAGCCTTGTCTGCTTTCAGCGACCTGACCCCTCTCTGTGCTTTTCCTTGTTCTATTCACTGACTGGTAGCCACACAATGTCACTAGGTGATGAGGGATGGCCTTAATTGAGGTTTTATAAAATCATGAGGGGCATAGATAGGGCGAATACCCAAGGTCTTTTCCTCGGGGTAGGCGAGTCCAAATCTAGAGGGTATATGTTTAAAGAGAGGGGGAAAGATTTAAGAGATCTGAGGATCAACTTTTTCCACATAGAGGTTGTTGCGTATGTGGAATGAGCTGCCAGAGATGTTGGTAGAAGCGAGTACCATTACAACATCTGAAAGACTTTTGGACATGTACATGGATGGGAAAGGTTTAGAAGGATAGCGAGCAAACAGAGGTCAGCGTAGATGAGTTGGGCCGAAGGGCCTGTTTCTGTGCTGTACCTCTCTATGACTCTAATGGTCTTTATTTCAGCTGGAGAAAGGAGTTTGGAGATTCTCCATCATCTGTGTTGCCCAACGACCCACTCCAGTCCCTGCACTGCCAAATATGACTGTATGGCCAGGTGCCAAATCTCTTCACAGTGGGAATCAGAGTGTGGGTTCCAAGAATTCAGCAAGCTGTTTACAGCGCGGGCTACAGGAATAACTGAAACGCATGGGATGAAGATAGCGATCTGTGTCGCTCAGAAACCTGTACCCAACTTCACTTTGCCATCTCTGAGATCCACTGACCCCTCTGTATCCTACTTCATATCATCTTGACTAAAAGCACCATGTACAATCCTCTGCTGTTGGTTTGGGTTTGTTCTCTAAACCTTCAGCTTAAGATTTGGGTTGGGACAAGTGTTTGACTTCAAATAGACAAGGATCAATCCGGCATTGTTTCCGATGAATATTTTTGGTCGTGCCTCTCCATTGGGTCTTCAGTTGAGCTAGTCCTCAGCTCTTGCAGTCCCTTCTTAAACCTTTCCACCCATCTCCTGTTCTGAAGACTTGCCTCAAACTTTGACCAAACTCTCCAAGTGTTCATTCCGTGGTTTGGTCTCATGTTTTTTTGGTCCAAGAATGCTTTGTGTGACATCTTCGCTACACCAAAGCATCGTGTAAATGCAGGCTGGTCATTACCAATGCTCGTGAGAGTTTTTACAAATATGAACTGGGTCACAATGGTTGGCAAACACCAAAATATTACTGACTCTTTAAACACCGTGGATATTCACACACACCTTAACCTGAGGCTAACACACCAAGCACCAGAAGAAACATTGCAGGAAGTTCAACTGATTCAATGGTCAAGTATTAGAACCGGCCCAAACTTTCTACTAAAGAGAGAAATGACCCCACAATGTTGCAATGTGTTACTGACCATGTAACCCTCTCGAATGGAGGGCACAGCCCCCCCTCCCCCTCGACCAGAAACTGCAGATCACTAGAATACCAATCAATACTCCAGCCATTAATTGCCAAAAGGTGAGGAACAGGACAAAGTCTTGCCCAACTGATTCAAGAGTTCATGTGTGGCCTTCAGAGAGATCATTGAAGAAAGCAGATTGCGTGTTCCCATTGCCAGCTGGTGACGGAGAACATATCAAAGCAGCAGGGGAGAGGGGCAATCATTTTCATGTTAATCAGGAATTGTTGCTGCATTTGGCAGTGCTTTTGAATAACTCAATCCTCAAATTACCTGTAATATTGCCATAATGGCACAACACGTGCAATCTTTAATCCCAGATTAGTTTACCAAGCTGTTTGTGCTGGAAGATGTGATTGCCAGCAGAATGGAATCATATTGTGACTGGCTGTTTCAGTGCATCAGTAAACACGCTGATAGGAATGGGGGAGGCTCGAGACTCAGCAGCACACTTAATCGCTCATAGCTTCAATCCCCGCTTCCAGCATATCATTAGATGAGGACAGCCATATGAGAAAAGATCCAGACTGTAAGGAACATATTTGCTGGAGTTCAGAATGAGGGAGAATCTCAGAAACCTATAAAATTCTAACAGGGGGCTAGACAGGCTGGATGCAGGAAGGACGATCTCAAGGTGAGGGTGTCCAGAACCAGGGGTCACATTGTGAGCATGTGGTGTAGACCATTTAGGACAGTGATTTGGAAAAATGTCTTCACCCAAACTGGTGAACCTGTGGAATTTGCAACCACAAAAGTAGTTGAGGCCAAAACACTGCACACTTTCAAGGAGATTATATATGGGGCGAATTAAAGGACAAAAGGTGGATCAGACTGTTCAATTGGATATTCAACCACGATCATAATGAATGGCGGAGCAGGCTTGAAGGGCTCCTCCTGATTCTAGTTTGGGCTCTCACTTCAACACTGAGCTGTGGGAGCACTGCATTGTCAGAGGCACTGCCTTTACAGCAGATGTAAAACTCTACCTGCCCTCTCCCGAAATAAGAGATCCCAAGGCACCCCTTCGAAGATCATTAAAGGATTCCGCACTGGTCTCGGGCGAACATACAAAATTAGGAGTCACTCGGCCCCTCAAGTCTGCTCTACCATTCAGACAGGAGAAGGGCTGATCTGATTGTAAGCTCATTTCTGCCTCATGACCTTTCACTTCGTTGTCAATAAAGAATCTAAAAATATCTACAGATTCTTGCTTCCACTGCCTTTTGAGGAAGGAAGTATCAACTCTAAATTTCTCATCTTTGTCTTAAATGAGTAACCCTTCTGTTTTAAACAGAGACCTCGGTCTGCTTCTACACCTACTTCTCTAAGCTTCTAACAAATTTCCATCATCTGTCCTTAATCAAGGAGACCAATACTGGACAAAATACTCCAGATGTGGTCCCAATATTGCACTGTATAATTGAAGAATAACCTCCCTTCTTTTGTAATCAATTCTCCTTGCAATAAATAACATTCTATTAGCTTTGCGTACGACTTGCTGTACCTACATACTCTCTTCTTGTGATTCATGCACGAGAACGCACGGATCCCTCTGCATCTCAGAGCTCTGTAGCCATTTAGACAATACGTTTCTTTTTTTTAATCCTTCCTGGCCAAATGAATCATTTAACAATTTCCTAGTGTCAGAACTCTGTCAACTCACCTCACCTATTTACCTTTTGCAATCTCCTTTATGTTCCCTGTATCACTAGAACAACAAAATTACTGCCTGTGGAACAAATGTACTGATAATTTTTCCATCGTTGCAACAAAAACTATAATTTGTTTCAGCTTGCTTGAGGCATGATGTCGACGCAGTTTTTATAAATACAATAGAGTTTTCAGACGGTGCACATTTAAGAGTAGTCAAAATAACGTGATTAAGATACCAAGAGAAGTAGTGCCAAAGCTGTCCACCTTCAACCTTTCCTTCTTACCCTATCCCACCCCAACTCATTGAGTTGCAAACTAGCCCGATGATGACCCATCCCAGGAATGAAAGCTTTGGCGTACAAGGACTACTTGAGCGCTGTGGGTCTGTACTCAATGGAGTTTATAAGGATGGGGAAGGGGGCGGGAGAGGCAGATCTCATTGAATTAAACAACACAGTAAATTTACCTGTTGGCAAACATCCAACACCAGAGATTGGTTTTCATATTTCTTCACTCGGCAAGCATTCCTTTACAGAGAGAAAGGGAGGGGGGAAAAGAAAGAGAAAGAGAGAAGGGAGGAAAAAAAAAAATCCATGAAAACAGTCAAATCACATCGTTTTACATCGAACACAACATTTGACCTTGGTTTCATTAACTGAAGGAGCTAATGCACATGCGGCAGCAGTGGGCAATCCAAGGGCTGAGAAAAAGAAAGGAACAAGAAAAAGAACTTGCATGAAATGAAAGAGATTGATTTAAAACACAAAGGGCACTCAAATTTCATTGCATGCCAGCACAGTTCCAGCCTCCCATTCGCTAATGTTGCGCACATAGATTGATTCTGTGAACACAATTTACACAAAACCACCTTTTATCCAACAGAGAAACTATCTCTTTGTGCTGACTGAGTTGAAACAGGACAAGGGCCACGTGGAACTTTTTTTTTTGCAGTGCTCTCATATTTGGGGAATCTATTCTTTTCAATTGTAGTGACAATCCCCGAGTCGCCAACACTCCGGCAACTGTTTGGGAACATTGAGGGAGAATTTAGCACGGCCAATGCATCTAACCAGCACATCTTTCAGACTGTGGAAGGAAACCGGAGTACCCTAGAGGGAACCCATGCAGACACGGGGAGAATACGCAGACTCCACATAGACAGTGGCCTAAGCATTGAATCAAACCCAAGTCCCCAGCGTGTGTGAGGCAGCAGTGCTAACCACTGTGCCGCCCCTCTGCAAAGCGAGCCACACGCATTCTGGTAGCGAGGCAAAATTTGAAGACGCTCAGAAATTCCATTAAACCCATCACCACAAAGATACCGTTTAAAGGCCACAGGAAAAAAATGACCGCACACCCTCCCGACATCTCTTGCATCGATTCCAACAAACATGGTTGAATTTTGTCAAGATCTACATGACCTGAAATATTTAGCCTCGAGGAGGATGCCACACTGAGGAAAATGAATGACGGCTGAATCTGTACCAAGAGCCAATAGGTCAGGAACCAGAGGTCAAATATTTGGAATAAATCAGCCAAAAAGAAACTAGTCAGGAGCAGGAGGAGGAGAAACCCCTCGACACAAAAAGGCAGGATCGGAATGAGAAATGGAACGATATAATCCTGCAGTGGGAGTGGGGCTAGAAAACATGGCTAGCTGTTCAAAGGCCCATCGACTTGGCAGGACTGGAAAATCCTGCTGGACGGAGGAGCTGTCAAATCGTGTCCCACGGGAACTTCTAAGAGGCAACTGGAAAGACACCGACTTGCAGGATTATGGAGAAAGAATTGGGAATGGCGCACAGGAATGAATTGGACAAATCTTTCAGAGAGCAGTTAGAGGCATAATGGGCTTAACAGACTTATTCAATACTGTGGATTTGGTGATTCTGGATTGTGGTACAAAAGAAAGATAGATTAGATGATGAAGTGAAACCAGAGGACATTCCAATGGAGAACGAACACTGGCACTGATCTCTTGGAACCAATGACTGGCCTGTTTCTGTTCTGCAAATACTCACGAGCTAGTTACAGGTTGAATATCTCATGTCCCACATTTCCACCACCACTATTACTTTATAGTGACCTACCCTATTTAATTCTGCTGGTCATATGGCTATCCCTTCAGTTGCTCCAACACAATGTCTCATTTAAGGTAAAATTTAAGGTAAAGTTCCTCTCTCCAGTAGAAATTTGCTGTTTAAATAGTGAAAAGAGACAGGAATTAAAAAAAAGGTGCTTCTGTATTTTTTCACCCCCACTAAAGTTAAGCAAGACAGAAGATTAATTTCAGCTTCACATCTCTACGGAACCTCAAATGAGGAAGTGTGTACGTGAGGGGTTTGGAAGAACTTAGCCAGTGAATTTTGTGCTGCATTGAATCATTTCCCTCCAAAATGTATTCTTTTTCTGTTAGATGTTTGTAAATGAAGGGAGGAGGAGAAGAAATGCACAAATTCAAGGTTAGGAATAAGATCTAACCACGGGTCAGCACAGTGGTTAGCACTGCTGCCTCACAATGCCGGGACCTAGATTCGAATCCCAGCTTGGGTCACTGTTTGTGAAGAGTCTGCACATTCTCCCTGTGTCTGTATGGGTACTCTGATTTCATCCCATAGTCCAAAAGGCGTGCTGGTAAGCACACCGGTCATGCTAAATTCTGTTTGGTGTACCTGAATAGGTGCTGGAGTGTGGCCATTAGAGGATTTTCACACTAACTTCATTGCAGCGTTAATGTAAGCCTACTTGTGACACTAATAAATAAACTTTATTTTTACAATTTCTTTGAAAGATCTCTGTCTGTCAGAGTGGTCTGTCATTGATGACACAGTTCTGGGTGAGCAGTCTGTGATTTGACATGATCATAACCTGAATCTCCAGAGTTTGGAATTGCTGCCTCTGAGGAAGGGGATGTTGGATGATGCATGGAAAGGAATTGTTCATGACCAAGAGAAGATGCTGTATTCAATACTGCTAAATTTAATACAAATAACAATATCAATTCGGAGTCATTTTCTCAGACAGACTTCCAATGAAGGACACCAATTCAAAGATACTAATCGTGGATTGAGGAAGTCTTTAAACAGAAGTTCACGTTTAAGATCTGCTGTGATTGCACAAAAGGACAAAAATGGTTTACTCCCCTTCCTGTATCTCTCTGTTACTCCACCAAAAATCAGTGATGTCCGCTCAGCTCACAATACAAACAAAAACAATCGCCCTTTTTGCTGGTCCAATGCTGACATTGAATTTCAAAACAAAAATGAAGCTATCTTCACCTGAACTAAAGTTTTAAAGTTTATTTATTAGTGTCACAGGTTGGCTTACATGAACACTGCAATGAAGTTACTGTGAAAATCCCCAAGTTGCCAAATGCCCAGGTGTAATGAGGGAGAATTTAACATGGCTAACGCACATAACTTGCACATCTTTGGAGTGCGGGAGGAAACCCACACAGACATGGAGAGAATGTGCCGACTCCACGCAGACAAGGTCGGAAATGGAACCCGAGTCCCTGGCACTGTGAGTTCCTGACATTGTGATAAACACACTCTGACCAACAGTGGCGATTTTTTTCACCTCTAGATTGGACTTCAATAAATTTCCGTCTGGCCTCCTACCCTCAAACTTTAGCTCATCCAAATCGGTATAGCTTCTTTCCAATCTCACACCAATTCTTCTTCACCCATCACTCCCGTGCTCACTGACCTAGTGCAGTTCCTGATACACCAACACCTCATCTTGTTTGAAATTCTCATCCTGCTTTTCGGATCCTTCCAACACCTCATTCACTCCCCCTACCCGACAACTCAATAAGAACTCAGTTTCCCTTCAAAACTGTTCTCTGCTGCAAACCCCATGCTTCTACTTCTATTGGCAGTCTTACCTTCAGCTGCCTTGGTCCTTAGCCCTGGAATTCTCTCCCTCAACCTCTCCACCTTTCTCTCTCCCATGAATATATTGCTTAAAACCTTCTCACTTCTTCCCACCTTTCCTCATGTCTTTCTCTTGGCTTGCTGTGAAGCATCTCTTGCAATCTTTACTGCACTAAAGACACTATTTAAAATGCAAGTTGGTGTTATGGGGGCAAGGGGGAGGTGGTCAGTCAACAACCTGGTATCAACTGGGTGGAAAAAAGGGCCATTTTGGGGATCAAAGAATCCCTATAGCGCAAAAGGAAGCCATTTGGCCCATCAAGCCTGCACAAGACGACAATCCCAGCCAGGCCTTATTCCCGTAACAGAAAGTGTTCATGCTGCTGATCTCCCTGACCCAAAGGGACAATTTGGCACAGCCAATCCACTACGTGCAACTGTTGGAGTAACTGGGGGGAATACACGTAGACAAAGGGAGAATGTGCAAACCCTGTACAGACAGTCACCCGAGGCTGGAATTGAACCTGGTTTCCTGGTGCTGTAAGGCAACAGTGCGAACCATTATACCACCCTTAGTGATGGCAAGTTTGAATTCAAGTGATACATTTCCCTTCTTTTGAGTTCTGAGTTCCAACAGACCCTAAAACAGCTCTACCTCATGATATGCCCCGGAGATGCCAACTTGGAGTTAAACATTGCTTGCTGGGCCAGCATTTGTTGCCATCCCTAATTACCCTTGAACTGAATGGCTGGCTAGGGCATTTCTATAGAGTCAACACTGTGGCTCTGGGGTCATATGTAGGCAGATCAGGTCAGGACAGCAGATTTCCTTCCCTAAGGGACATTAATGAACCAGATGGGTTTTTCTGACAACAGACAATAGTTTCATGATCATCGGTAGATTCTTAATTCCAGATTGATTTTTATTGAATTTCACCGACTGCATTGGTGGGATTCGAACTCAAGTTACTACAGCATTACCCTGGGTCCCTGGATGAGAATAGTGACAACACCACTCTGCCACCGCTTCTCCCAATTTGTTATCCTTGATGGGGTGGCAGAGTAGTTCGCACTGCTGCCCCTCAGCACTAGGGAGCCGGGTTCGATTCCCGGCCTTGGGTCACCGTCTGCACGCTCTCCCCGTATCTCCGTGGGTTTCCTTCGTGTGCTCCAGTTTCCTCCCACACTCCAAAGAGGCGCAGGTTAGGTGAACTGGCCACGCTAAATTGTCAGTGTCAGGGGGACTAGTTAGGGTAAATATACGGGGTTAGGGCCTTGATGGGCTGAATGGCCTCTTTCTGCACTGTTGGGATACTACAAGTTACGAAAAGCTTTTTGATATTTGTGCCAAAATGCGTGATTTTTCTGGGTCATTTACAGTGCAACTTCATTGAAGCTAACTGCTGCTATCATCTTCTGTAAACTTTGATTGATTATTCACCCCACTTGACACTCTAGGCCATTTCATCTTCTCTATCTCCAGCCCAGTCTTGGCAACCCGAACGGGCAGAGCACTGTACAATTTGACCAACACGTTCATTCATTGATAATCTACTGTGTTCGCCATGTAGCTAACACCCCTAGTGACTTATAGATTGCCACTCAACGTGAGCTGGATAGATCTGGCATCCCTCTGAACTTGACATCTCTGAATGTCACTGGCCATTGTTCAGCAGTTACATGCCCTAATCTCTAAATGTTGCCTCCACTACCCTTTTTCATTGGATATTTTCTGCAAAACTAATCACTTTCACAGCTTGCTTCTAAATGGAGGTCAATTGTTTAATTAGAACAGCAGCGGTCCCAGCACTGAGCCCTGAGGCACCAGACCATTTAGCTTCAACTCTGAAACAATGACACTAATGCCATGGCTTGTTGGTTAAAGCACTCGTCTCAAACCACAAGTCCAGAGTTCAAATCTCACTGGTTCCAGTGCTCCAATGCATGGGCTTCAAGTGAATACCTTCTGGGAATACTAGATTGCGTGGGTTAAGTTGATTGGCCAGGCTAAATTGACCCTAGTGTCAGAGGATTAAGAGAGTAAGCATGTGGAGATAGAGCCTGGGTGGGATTGTGGTCAGTGCAGACTCAATGGGCTGAATGGCCTCCTTCTGCACTGTTGGGATTCTATGATTCTAAACGCACTGGTGAAAATCTGATTGTATGCATGAATGAGCAACTCTTGGCCTTTTGGCAATGATCAAGTGTCAGGTCAAGCCCAAGACAGGGTGTGGTGCCTCACCTTGTGAACTTGGGGGGGGGACCTGGAATTGGATTCTGAATTCGGCTTATGGAGTCAGCAGGGATTGGATTCGGGTTTGCCTGGTCCATTCTTGAGCATTGTTTTTGTCACTTTAAAGGACAGAGTAAAAATTTAAATGAACGGGTACTTGGAAATGCCTATCAGCCCAGTAACTTCCATTCCCAAATTATCTCCCATATCCTCAAAGACTTTGTTCAATTGAGGACGATATAGGCAGGCTGCTCAGATGGATAGAAACATTGCCAAATGGGATTAACCCATTAATAAATTGCATTTTGGGAGGATTAAAAAGACAAAGACAAGGCAAAGGAACATATAAAATGATTGGTAGGACACTGGGAAGTACAGAGGACTAAAGGAACCTCAGGGTGCATGCCCAAAGATTGCTGTCGGCAGCAGGGTAGGAAGATAAGGTGGTTAACAAGGCATGTGGAATAGTTGGCTGTGAAGCATGAGGTTATGAGAGAACTGTATAAAATGCTGGGTGAGGCCACAGCTAGAGAATTATGTATCATTCTGGTCACCCTACTATGAGGAGGACATGATTGCACTAGAAAGGGATGCAGAGGAGATTGACCAGGATGCTGCCTGGGCTGGAGCATTTCCAGCTAAGAGAGGCTGATTAGGCTGGGGTTGTTTTCCTTTGAGCAGAGAAGGCTGAAGGGGTGACCTGATTGAGGTGTACGAAATTGTGATAGACATAGATAGGGTAGATAGCAAGAACCCTTTCCCCTGAGTAGAAGGGGCAATAACCAGGGGACAGAGATTTGAGGTCAGGACATTTTTCACCCAGAGGCTGTTGGGAATCTAGAACTCACTGCCTGAAAAGGTGGTGGAGGGGACAACCTTCACAACACTGAAGAGGTTTTTGGACAAGCACTTGAAACGACAGAACACAAGGCCTCAAACTAAGTGCTGGGAAATGGGATTAAAATATATAGTGTTTGATGACCAGCACAGACATGACAGACCGAAGGGCCTCCTTTTGTGCTGTAAACCTCCATGACAAATTGAAAACAAACCTTGGTGTTAGCATCAAAAAGACACCATCAGTTAAGCTTTACCAGACCACTGGCCTTATGATAACAGTACATTTATACAGAGCCTTAGCATCACCAAACACACAAGGAACAGAGTAGGATTAAACATAATTAGACACCAAGCCACAGAAAGAAATATTAGTATAGGTGAACTAAAGTTCATTAGGTTTTCAGAAACATCGTAGAGAAGAGAGGGGCAAAGAGACAAAATTTTGGGAGAAAATTGTAGAACTTGGAATGTCAGCAGTGAAAGGCACGGCCAGCAATGGTGGAGTGTTGAAGAACAGTGTCGAAGAGGGCAGGCTGAAGGCGTACAGAGATCAAGGGTGGCAATAGGAGTCTGGTTTCCTCCCAATAACCAGTCCAATGGGTGGCACAGTGGTTAACACTGCTGCTTCACAGTGCCATAGAGCTGGGTTTGATTTCCTGTTTGGGCCACTGTCTTTGCGGAGTCGGCATGTTCCCGGTGTCTGAGGATTTCCTCCCACACTCCAAGAGACATGCTGGTTATGTGCTAAATTCTCCCTCAGTACAGGCAGCAGAGTGTGGTGACTCGGGGATTTTCACATAACTTCATTGCAA
Organism: Sphyrna mokarran; assembly: GCA_024679065.1. Taxonomy (NCBI): domain Eukaryota; kingdom Metazoa; phylum Chordata; class Chondrichthyes; order Carcharhiniformes; family Carcharhinidae; genus Sphyrna; species Sphyrna mokarran. Next base: position 18,401,229 of record JAGIQG010000031.1, on the reverse strand, counting down.
TGTTCACGTCAGCCTACTAGTGACACTAATAAATAAACTTTAAACTTAAACTAATTGTTCTCCAGGGATTATAGGCAAAACTACTGAACCTGCATTTCCAAGTGCCTGTTCTGTCATTCTTGTTAAAGATGAACTGATTTATAGTTCACTCATATCTCTCCAAAAACTTCCTCAATTTCACAAAACCCTTTCAGTGCAATGGGATAAATTAATCTGTCCTTTGGGAGCTATTGCACTTGCCTCAAGTTCAGTTATCAGATTATACTCAAGATGAATTATAAGAGGCATATAAGATGATCAGAGGATTAGATAGGGTGGAGAGTGAGAGCCTTTTACATCGTATGGAGATGGCTAACACAAGGATATAGCTTTAAATTGAGGGGTGATAGATATAGGACAGAGGTAGGTTCTTTACACAGAGAGTAGTAAGGGCATGGAATGCCCTGCCTACAACAGTAGTGTATGTGCCAACACTAAAGGCATTTAAATGGTCATTGGATAAACATATGGATGATATTACAAGAGTGACGGTTAGATGGGCTTTAGATTGGTTTCACAGGTCAGCACAACAGAGGGCTGAAGGGCCTGTACTGCACTGTAATGTTCTATGTTCTATTAGTATATCTCCCACTTAGGATAAAGTCAATCATTTTACTTGGGGTTAGGGTTATCTTTGTTTGAAGGATATAGATCACTTTGATCTTCTCTATGAACTCATACAGGATAGAGTCACTAATAGTATTTGTTACTTTGTGCTCATCCTTGCTTCAAGCCTATTAACGCCTGACTGCCTCATTGCTGTTATGGAAGTCAGAGAATGTTTAACTTCACATACATCATCTTTTCACAGCTCTCTCATCACTCCACGATTCACCTCTCAACAGACTTCTTACTTTCTGTTCTTTCTCAGTTTACCCTGCAGAATTTGCACTATTTCCTCAGTTTTGTTTTCTTCTCAGACAACATGTTGAATCATATTTGCTGATCTTGGTTGGTGTCCAAAGATATGTAGCTTCGGGGGATTGGCCATGCTGAATTGCCTCTTGGCATCCAAAGATGTGCAGGTTAGGTGGATTGGTCATGCTAAATTGCCCCTTAGTGTCCAAAGGTGTGTGAGTTTGATTGATTAGCCATGGTAAATGCACGATTATGGGGATAGGGTGGAGGAGAAGGCCTGGATAGGTGCACTCTTTCAGAGAGTTGGTGCTGACTCAATGTGCCTCTTTCTGCACTGATTCCATAGGGATTCCATAGTTTTATAATTACTTTTGTCTTGTAGATACTCAGCATTATCCCATTTCAAAGGTTTTCTGAATAAAGGGGAACTAATGGGTGTACTGATATTGCACAAACTAAAAGGTAATGGCGTTGAGGGTGTAGAGTGACACATTGGCATGGATTGAAGACTGGCCAGCTAACAGGAAACAGAGTTGGCATCAATGGATCTTTTCCTATTTGGCAGGTTGTGAAGAATGGTGTGCCACAGGGATCAGTGCTGGGATTTCAATCTTCTACTCTTTAAATCAATGTCTTGGACGAAGGGACTGAAGGACTTGTTGCTACATCTGCCAAAAAGGTAGGTAGGAATCTAACTCGTGAAGAGAATGTAAACAGCTATAAAGGAACATAGATTGATTAAGTGAGTGGGCAAAAATATGGTGAATGAAACAATGTGGGCAAATGTGAAATTGTCTATTTTGGCAGGAAGAAGATATAAAAGTTTATTATCTAAATGATGGTGCAGAGGAATCTGGGTGTCCTTGTGCATGAGTTATAAAGGACGAGTACACAGGTACAGCAAGTAACCGGGAAATGTTATTATTTGCGAGGGAAACTCATGATGAAGCAAGGTGGTTACACTTATTTGTACAGGACACTGGTGAGATCACATCTGGAATATGGGGTTACTTGCTTTCAGGAAGAATATAAGTGAATTAAAGGCGATTCAGAGCTGGTTTATTCAATCCAAGAATGATTGGCTTTCTTATGAGGCAAGGTTGGAGAGGTGAGGTTTGTATTTGCTTGCATTTGGAAAAGAAAGAGGCAACTTGGTCAAAACTGTACAAAATCCTGAGGGGTATTGACCAGGTAGAAGGTCGAATGTCTTTGAAATACTCTTCCTCAAACAGCAGCAGAAGCAGAGTCTGGGAATGTTTCTAAGGAAGCACTAGACAGATTCCTGATTAGCAAGGGGGTGAAAGGTTACAATCGGCTGTGATTTAGCGAATGGTGAAGCAGGTTCAAGTGTCCAAGTGGCTGACTCCTGTTCCTAATTCCTATACATTTGGATAACTATGTACCTTCTCTTAAAGCTTCACCCTGATTTATTTACTTTCAATTGTTCTTCTATTTTATTGGACTTTTGAAGTTATGCACCAAGTCCGAGACAATCGGGAATCCTAGATCATGCTAAACTCATCACTTGGTGGTCACTGTTGCCCGATGCCCTCATTCATTTTGTACATTTGCGCGGTCATTTATGATAAGGGACTCAATGAAAATGACTATTCAAGGCTCAGACAGCGAGCCGGTTCAGGACATATATCCTATCTGGATGATCAGCCATGATTGTGATGAAGGACTGAATAGCCTCCTCCTATCTTTCCATGTTACTTATTTGCATCAACACAGGTTCGAGGAGCAGGACAAAGCAGGAAATCATAATCTAACTGCTCTCCACGGAGTTGTCATCCTGCAGAGCTCTCAGGAGAGCCAAGGAAGGCATTTTTAATGTTGTTCCCACAATGAGCCATTAACCTTGACAAGTACTCTTGGCCCAGCTCCTGGAATTATTCAGAATAAAGTTGATGATGTGGGGTGGGAGGAGAGGCATGGCCAAGTTGTCATTGGACAAAAACAGTTACACTCTTGAAACTGACCATCTTGTGAATTTGGAGCAAGGAAGGAGCAAAGTCTTGCTTTGCAAAAAGAACCCATTTCCCATCTGTTCCCACAGAGTAAAATAATCAGTGGACAAGCAATACATGTCTAATCATATCCATATCCTGCATTCGGCTGTCCCACATTTAGTCTGCCTCATATTCATATTCTGAATAATTTCATCATATGTTGGTCGTCATCAACTCTGGCAGGATAAGGTTTTGAAAGGCAAGTTTTGGAAACGGGATTGTGTTTTGTACTTCAGTACAGATTAAATCAGTCAGCAAAAAGAGTGATCATCTCTTTGGCAAGGTTTACTATTTTAGCTCACATCACGGCAGCAACTTGGGCGTAGCTTTTAAGAAAATCTCGACTTACTAGAAAAAAAAGAGACAACATTCAGCGGCAGAAAAATGTTTGTAAGGCATAAAATAACGAACAAAGCGTTTCCTGGAAGGGAATTCTTCATTCCTTCCAACATGAGAAATGTGAGCAGTTTACTGCCAGTGTCAACTGTGTATTTCCTCAGGATTGTGCTTTGGATTCTATTTTATACCTTAGGATACTTCAAAAATTAGCGATGTGCTACATAGAATATAGAATTCAATAGAAGGTAAAGCTGCATTGCCCCAGACATAGTGGAAACATTTCCTTTTTAAATAAAGGGCTCAACTCATTAAGTCATTCCTAAAAGTTCTGTGCTGTGGTTGTAAATGAGTTTCTGCAATGGATTTGTTCACCAATTCTTCTTAATGCCACTTGGGTTCCCCAGCTGCTATTTTATGCCTAGCCCATGCTCAATGATACAAGGTGATAGCCCCGGGTTCCCCAGGCATCACTGCAATGTCCCAGGGTAATGCGTGCACGCTGTGCTGGCAACTGACTTGCTCCCAAAAGATCTTCACTTCACACTGTCACCAAAATTCCACCTTCCCGGTTTAGAAAAGCAGTTGCTTCGCGATTCCCCTCTACTCTGCTTGCGCCACGAGGAAAGATTTGACAATTCAAGCGGCCAGCACATTGTGGCTGGTTTGTGAATCCTGCCAGTCTGGTGAGGGAGTCGCTGCAGTTCACGATGGCCTGCAGATTCTAGCCTACCGGGGAAAGCAGGCTGTCAGCCTCATGGGGTGGCCCCATCTCCTCAGTCTAACCACCCACTTTCCCCCCTTGATGAGAGTGTTGACCAGCAGGCAAGAGACCAAGCAAGAACTCCTATCAGGAGGAAATCTTGGCAGAGCCAAAGGTGAGATCGATTTGTTCATAGAAGCAATCAGTAAAGAACGTTGGACATTACACCCCCCTCTCTTGCTTTGCCTTGGATTCCCTATTGATTTGGGCAGTGACTGCCCCTCCCCTGTGGACACCAACTCTGCACCTGCCTGAAATAAAGTAGTGGAGATGCTGGTGTTGGATTGGAGTGGGCATCTGAGGGAGTCTCAGAACACCAGGTCAAAGTCCAATATAAACCTGTTGGACCATCATCTGGTCTTGAGAGACTTCTTCCTAAAAACTATAAAGGGGAAGGAGACATCTGAAGAACGTAGCCAACAGCCACACTGTTGCCAGTCTCATTAATCCAAGTAATGTTTGTTAACAGGATGGGGCATTGCAGTTTTATGGTCATAGCTATTGAACAAATGGTAACTAAGGAACTGTACAAAGCATACAATGAATTAGCACAGATAAAGGAGCAGGCCGTGGTCATGCAAAGCGTTTCCGAGTACTTACATCAGAAAACAGAGAAACTTGACTTGTTCAATAGTCCTGGTGCACAAGTAAACAGAGAACACAAGACACAGAGAGAGAGAAAGAGAGACAGGAAGACACGCACATACAGATGGAGAATCAGAGGGTTCACAAAGACAAAGGGGAAAAATAAAGGTTCGGACAAAGAACTGGTTAACTGCAACACAGTCATTAGTCAAAAGGAAGCTTCAGCATTGCATTGTGACGAATTGTTGTGTTGGTTTAGGGTAAAGATGATGGCAGTGATAATTTCAGCTTAATGTGACAGTCCCCCATCTTGCTGACACTGTGACAGGTTTACCCATGTGGACTTGCAAAAAGAGTCAGCAAATCTGATCCTCAATAATGTTTCTGCACACTGTTTAAATCGAATGAAACATAAGCTTTGACACTGGGGTGGAGTGTATGGGGGAGTGGGGGGAGGGATTGAAAATTAGTGCATCCCTCGCATCTCCACAAAGTGACCGGACTGGGTTGAAAGACTGGATGGTGGACATTACTGATCGTCTCCTCACTTACCTGCAGTTCTCGGTGAAAGCTCTCACGTGCCAACTCATCCAGTGCAAATTCGACAAGCAGGGCTCAAAGGAAAATAACAGTCGGCACTTGGACAAGGTTGTCAGGTCAGGACGAAAGGAGGCGATGCTTTGAGATCTGGGTGGTCATTTTGACCTTAGTTTAGCCATGGGAAGCTGGGGTTTTAACAGGCTGTACGTTTGCGTCTTGATCATGAGTGCAACAGTGCCACTGCCATCTTTTTCCAATGTAAGTTGTCCTCTCTGACCTGACCACTGAGCTCATGATGCTCTCTTATGGACCATTCACCCATCACCAAGGAAATAATTCCCCTCCCCAGCCCACAATTTCAGCAGCAAGAGTTCTGGCTGTCCACTTTACTTGGTCAACCAGAGGGTCAAATGGTCAGACCCTTGACCTCAGTTTCATCCTTTCATTAACATGCTTCAGGGAGCGAGTTGCCACCTCTACCCAGTTTGGTCTGCATGTGATACTACTACCGCCTGGGGGATCATTCTTAATGCCCTCAAAACAGATGACCAATAAACACCATCTCAGTAATCTCTCCCCACCAATTGAACCAAAAATAAATGGTCAATTCAACTTCAAAAAAGATGCAATAGTGAGTAGATGCTAGAACCAAACTGGGTCTTCATTGTACTGGATTGAGGACTACTATAGTTAAGGGAAATAACTTGTTGGTCAGGATGACTTGCAAAAGGGCTGTCATTCAATGGGGAATAGCTCACAGCTACGACAAACCTTGAGAGATCAGGAGATTTCAGGTTGTTCAGATGAACTTACAAAATATCCCTTGGATGGTTTCCAAGTCTTCCCTCGGAGGTGTCTGGAATGCCTCTGCACTATCCTGTTCTGTTACAGCATATACCTTGCACACAAAGGGACAATCAAGCTGAGCAGTGCTTGCAGGATCAGGCCATACACCCAGGCACTATGACTTCATTGAATGGATCAAAGCAAGAATACACTTGCTGTATTATAAGCTAGCTTTGGACACAAGTTTTTCAGGTCCAACTGGAGGGGATGGTATAATCTGTATAAATTACTGGCCACCACATTTTCCTCAACCATTTATTTAAAGGAAGCGTCATGGAGCCTTAACAAAGATATCATTGTCTGCAAGCCTTCCTTCCTTACATTCTTGAGATGTGAGGTGTGCGGGGATACTGAGAGATTCAGAGAACCACCTTCTCCCTTGCATGGCGTGACAGATCGGCAGTTAGTTTGGGTTTCATGATATCCGGTCACAAGGCTGCACTGAGGATATGAATGGCTTGAAGCGGGTTTCTTTGAAATGTTTGAGGTGGTGGTGACTGGCACACCCTGGGACAATTCACTGGGATAGAGGTCAGACGGGGGTGAGGGTGGAGGGGAACATTGCCGCTTTACTCAGCATTGATTTCTTCCCCCATGATTTGAATCAAAAACAAAGTCAAAATTATCACTTAATCCCAGTGATGATTGCTACAACCAATTTTCTCAAGTATGTTGCACAACACAAGGTAGTTTTACATAGCCCACCACCTTGGGGAAAATGGGAGTCTCGCTCATTTTAAGCCTGGCTGAATTCCTCCGTCCAAGCCCGGAGACATCCTTGGCTTGTTCTCCCATCCCTCCCAATGCTTACATAATGTCTGCAAGTATGCAACAGCTGGGTTGCCTACTGCTCAGTATGACAGTGCAGAACGCTGAGGGCTCTATTCACCCTTAGACTAGTGTTCTAACCATTGAGAGCTTCGACTAGTGAGTATTACTGGACCCTGGTTGTGCAAGGATTTGGAGAAGTGAAGTACTCCTATTTCATTATACATGTAAAAAGGAAATTGGTAGATTTCGACACTCAAAGGGTATCACAGGGTTTGGGGAAAATCGAGAGTGAGGGAATGTGTTGAGAAAGGATTGGCCATGATTATATTGAATGGCAGAGTAGGCACGGGGAACTGAAGGGCCTACGCCTGCTCCTATTTTCTATGTTTCTATCTCGGAGATAAACCAAATAAGAGTGAGACCTATAAATTCTGTGGCTACCAGGGGCTGACAATAAGGTGTTGATGGGACATTAGTGGTTCAAACTCTGTCTCTCTTGCCCTACCCCTCCATACTGCAGGGAATGGTGAAAGGGACTTGCACAGTGATGCAATGCACAATGACGCCACTGTCAGAAAGACATGAGGAGTGTACTCTATGACCTCAAATACACAGGGTGTGGACCATCAGAAATAGTACTGCAACTTCTGGACATGGAAATTATTCCTTTGAGTATTCACACTAGTCAGAAGACAAGGAGGTACTGAGTCTTCGGAAAAGAGAAGTGACAAAAAAAAGTGTCACAGTAAATTATGACAAGTGCTCCCAGTGGGAAATGACAGACTAAGGGAGTTGTGGGTCAGAGATGGCAGCAATTAACCCAAAACATTTGTGTTTGGTGAATCAATGGGGAGGCGATGACCTAGTGGTATTAATCGCTAAACCATTAATCCAGAAACACACCTAATGTTCTGGCAGCCTGGGTTTGAATTCCACCATGGCAGATGGTGGAATTTGAATTCATTAACAAAAAAAAAACTGGAATTAAAAATCTACTGATAACCATGAAACCATTGTCAATCGTCAGAAAACCTCTCTCATTCACTTATGTCCTTTAGGGAAGGAAACCTCCCATCCTTACCTGGCCTACATATGACTCCAGGGCCACAGCTGTGTGCGTTGACCCTGAACTACCCTCGGGCAACTAGGGATGGATAATAAATGCTGCCAGTCAGCATCGCCCATGACCCAGAAACGAATATTAAAAAAACATGATATGTGATGCATTGGGTAGTATCTTTGTAAATGTTATGATGATGCTGTGCCTTTAAGAAACGTATTTTAGACATGTTTCTTTGCTAAATGTGTTTACTAGTCCCTTCCATTTTATTGGGTGCATTTTGTATGGTTCCAACAGCACTGCATTGTTCCTGCAGCAACATAATTGATTGTGTTTGTTTTGATCTAAATTAATGCAGGGCTGTATTATATGAGTTTTCTCCTGAGATATTGCAGAGTGGAGTTTGACTAGGTTGATCAAGAGGTAAGATCATATGACTCGGTGTGGCTAGACTTAGGGAACTCGAGCTCAGTCTGACTTTTGGGAGAACTTTGCCTCTCTTTTCCCTTTCTGAATCTGGAGACTGGAAACACTCAGTTTCCAGTAAGCCTTTTTTTCCCTAAAATTCTAGTCTTTCAGGGGTGGATCTCTCTCTCGAATTTGCTGCACGCAGGGTTGTGTCTGCATCATTCTCCAGGAGTGTCAAAAGGCTGGAAATCTAGTTCCTATTCTAGCATCTTTGGTTTCTGTGCCAACTGGTCCTAAAGAAGGGACTTATTTCGATGTGGGGATTGTGCTAGGAGAGATGGCTAGCACATCTAATTAAGATGTGCTAGGAAAGATGGCTAGCAAATATAATTAAGAATTATATTTTGTCACATTTATTGGTAATTGGTAATTAATTAAATGGTAATTACCATTAATTGGTAAAAATTATGCTTTTTTTGGTTACATTCTGTGTTCTCAAATAAAGTTTGTTTTATAAAAGCCTTCTTTGTGAGCTTCTTGAAGTGAAGTGAAAAACCTGATTGCCAAAATCAAATATAAAAAATTCGGGTCAAGGCTAACTTCATCATATAACTGGAGTTTTGGAGCTGGTCCTTGATGTATCTAAGCAGATTGCTTCAGAAAGTATTTAACAATGAATAGCTTTCGCATTCGTATCGTTTCGCAAGTAATGCTTAAATAATTTAAACACTAAAAGAATAATTCCCCAAGACTGGAATACTCAAACATTAATTTAAAATACAAGGTGTGGGACACGTGTGGAGAAGTGCTTTTTGTGGGCACTGTTGACCACACGGCTCCTACTGTGGTGCATCACTCTGTCACAAACGTACAAAATAATTGGGAGGGTGAACCTATGATCTCTGATGTAAGTAAACGGTCTGAGTCAGTAAAGAGCAAAGCATTACAAACAAAAATATCTTTCCTATTTAAAAGTTCTACCTTTCTGAAAGAAATCAACGGCTTGAATTACAATGAACTTTTTTTTAAAAAAGGTTTGCAACTATCATTTCTCACTGTCCTGAGGATTTACAAAAGACAAAATACAAGATATTAAGCTGGTAACACTCACGTTATGACTCGAGGCTTGGTCTTCTTGGGCGATGCTTTCACCGTCTTGTCCTCGTCAGGAGCCATCTCCAGACAGGGGTGTTCAGTCCTGTCGCTCGCTGGCTCAGTAACAGCGAGGGGCTCCGACGTGTTGGCCAAAGTCTTTGAGGGTTTGAAAGGGTCGAGGGAGTCGTCAAAATTATCCGGGTCGAAATTGTACGAGGCCTTGGGCTGGGTGGGGGAGTTCTGCAGGGCAGAGGAACTGCCAAATGGGTTAAAATTGGGATCATCCCACTGAATGGAATCCAAATTGTAGGATCTTTTGGGAATGGGAAGATCATCGAAGTTGACTGTGGGGCACCCTGGGTCTTTCTCCACCGCAGTAGCAGTGGCCTTTGTCGCTGCTGCTCTCTGTTTCCTCCCACTCGACTTGCCGCCAGGTTTCTTGCCCCCTTTCTTGGGCGTTGGCACCTGATTTTCCGAGTTTTCCTTGTCATCCGAGAATTCAAATTCCAACTTGAGCGGCGGTGGGCCCTCGCAGCGCGTCTGCGGCCTCACCTCGTCCACTCCTGCTGCCTCCGAAGCTACAGAGGGCTGCCCCTCAGGCCGGGGCAGGTGCTGAATTCGGGGCGCTCCTGTTTCCAGAGGGTCCTCAGCCTCGCTGGGGTCAGAATGACAGGCTGGTGTCCGTAACATCACAACATCACCTTCAGCCACTGGGCCAGCTTCCAGAGTCTCACCCACTACTTGGTCCAAGGTTGGAGCTTTCGGCTTGCTGAGACCAGGTGGTGCCTGTACATCAAATGCCTTTTGGGCCACTGCTGGCACCTCTTCTTCAGAAACGGTCATTTCTCTTTCTTGGACAACGCTTCCTTGTTTATTTGGTGTGGCATTAGCCACCAGCACGTGACCTGCTGAAGCAGTGGGCGGAGAATGTCTACCTGTTCTTACTTCACCTGCAATTTCCTCAGCTTGGGGAGGGGGAGGGGAGTGACCGGCATCCGCCACGGTTCTTCCAGCTTCTACTTGATTGTGTAGCTTGAAGCCACGCAAGACATCACACTGAGCTGACTCTGCCAATGAGTCTCTTTTATCCGGACTCTTCAGAGGCACCGGAGATTCTGCCAACAACTGACTGTCGTCTGGGGGTAAGTCTGCTGTAGGCAAAGGCAGTGTGATCAATGGAAACAGAACAGAAAGACAGTGAGTGACTGTGACACAGCAACAGAAACCTCAGCACCAACAACTCATCCAGTCTGCCTGGGTTAATCATGCTCTAAGGCCAAGGAAGAGGAGCCCTTGAAGTTCCCATCTGTGCTCACTGCATGTTGACACACCCAACCATTCCACAGCAAGACTCTGTTGGATACTGACTGCTTCATCAAAAGCATCAGGCACAACATGAAGTATAACAGAATGCTTATTCAGACTGTGCTCCCATCAGTTTCACAATATTAAGTGATACACTACTTCAGCAGTTCAGTGTTGTCATGCAGCAAGATCATCATCTATAACTTTGATTACAAAGAACAAAGCAAAGTACAGCACGGGAACAGGACCTTCGGCCCTCCAAGCCTGCACTGATCGTGATGCCTGCCTAAACTAAACCCAGATGCACTTCCATTCCCATCCTAATCACGTATTCGTCGAGTTGCCCCTTAAATGTTGCTTTTGTACCTGCTCCCGCCACCTCGCCGGGCAGCGTGTTCTACACATTCACCACCCTCTGCGTAAAAAAAAAAAACTTGCTTCACACATCTCCTCTAAACTTTTCCAAATCAATGAGAATAGCTCCTGCAATCTCATTCCTTCCACCAAGGGATTTGCCAAAGGGAGTCTGAGCATTTCCCCGCAGTGGTTGAAAAACTGCAAACCAGATTTGCAGCCACAAACACATCTCCCTCTCCCCCTGACAGCCATTGATCCAAAGTGGTCAGCTACAGCACAATAGCCTGCCGGTAGTTCGCCTACGTCTCTGCCTGGCCACTGAGCCTGGAGGTTTGCAAATTATGTCAAAGAAGAGGTAATATTCCATGTAAAAAAACTTGGGCAATTGTGAGGCAAAGTAATATTGATCAGAAGTTATTTGTGCAGACGATGGAGTGGACAACTCCCCAGGTCCAGATGAGATATACCTCAGGCTGCTGAGGGAGGCAAAGGAGGAAATTACAGGAGCTCTGACCCACATTTTTCATTCCTTTCTGGCCATAGGGGAGGCACCAGAGGACAACCAATGTGGTTGGGCTTTTCAAGAAGAGTGATGGAGATACGCCAGGGAATTACAAACCACTGAGTGGGAAACATCTCCACTTGGAGAGGCAAGGGATACAGTCAGCATGGCTTTATCAGAGAGAGGTCATGGCTAACAAAGTTGATTGAATTTTTAAGGTGTATAAATGAGGATGGCGTGGTTGATGTAGGCCATATGGATTTCAGCAAAGCCTTTGACAAGGTCCCACAGGGGAAACTGCTAAAGCGCATGGGATCCAGGATGATCTGGCAGGTTGGGTCCAAATTGGCTTTGTGGTAGGAGACTGAGTAGTGTGTGTGTGGCTGGAGACTGGTGTCCATTGGAGTATCACAGGGATCAGTACTAGCTCCTTACTGTTCATGATATGTAAACAGTATAGGTGAGAATGGGAGGGGGGATTGGTGAGGATAGTAAGCAAGTTTGCAGATGACAATTAGTAGCGAGGAAGGTGGTCTTAGGTTTCAGGAAGATATAGATGCGTTGTTCAGAGGGGAAGATAAGTGAGAGATGGAATTTAACCCTCAATAATGTGACACAATGCATTTTGGAAGGAGTAACAAGTCAAAGGAACACTCCACAAATGGCAGGACACTGGGAAATTCAAAAGGCACGGAGGCATCTGTGGGTGCTTGTCCACAAATCCCTGAAAGTGGCAGCATAGGTCAATAGAGGATAGTCCAGAAGGGATACGAGACACTTGTCACTCACGGTATAGATTATAAAAGCAGGGAGAGCATGTTGGAGCTCTATAAAATGCTGGTGAGGCCATAGCTGGAGTGCTGTGCACTGTTCTGGTCACTTCACTATTGGAAGAACGTGACTGCCTGGAGGAGGGGGTAGAGAGGAGATTCACCGGGATGTTGCCAGGGATGGAGCATGTGGGCCGTGAAGAACGGCTGTCTCAGCTGGAGTTGTTTTCCTTACAGGCTGAAGGGGGCTGAATGAGTTGTGTAAGATTATGAGGGATATGGACAGGATGGATAGGAAGCAGCTGTTCCCCCCCTTAGTTGAAGGGTCAACAATAAGGGGTAGGGGATTCAGAGGGCATTTGAGTAAACAGGTTTCCAACAGTAAGAAGTCTCACGACACCAGGTTAAAGTCCAGCCAGTTTATTTGATAGCAAACCTGGCATTGAGACTTCTTACTGTTTAGCCTAGTCCAACGCCGGCATCTCCGCAGCATGAACAGGTTTCCACCCAGTGAGTAGTGGGAGTCAGTTGGCTGGACACCTGGTTTGTGATGCAAAGCCATGCCAACAGTGGGGGTTCAAATCCCGTACTTGCTCAGGTTACTCAGGAAGGCCCTACTTTCTCAATCTTGCTCCTGCCCCGAGGTGTGGAGATCCCCTCAGATTAAATCACCACCAGAAAGCTCCCCCTTTCCAAGGGGAGAGCAGCCTATGGAGACTTCACCTTTTAAGAGGGAAACCCTTCAAAAGTAGGTCAATGGCCCCCAGAAATGTCCCAATTTTCAAGGAAACAGGCCAGGTGCTGGAAAGCGGGATTTGTGCAGATGTAGTTTTGTCAGCATAGAACTGATGGGCTGAAGGGTCTCTTCTGTACTATATGCTCTTGGGGCAATAAAGTGGTTCTAAAAAAAAAATCAGCAGAAAACTCCATGATTCTGGGGGGTTCATGATCTTCTGAACTGTTGGTGAACTGAACTCTTCACTCACCTGATGAAGAGGCAGTGCTCCAAAAGCTCGTGCTACCAAATAAGCCCAGTGGACTTTAACCTGGTGTTGGGCGACTGCTTACTGTGCCTACCCCAGCAACTCCACATCAGAACCAACAATTAGAAGGGACACTAGCAAAACACAACCCAGGAAGTGCATTCTTCTGTAAGCAAACAGCAATTTCTGTCATCGGTTTGAAAAAAGTCTCCACTTCAAATGAAAGGCATGGAGCATCTGATGAAGGTGGTGTTGGAACAGGTAGTGTTAGAACATTACCATCCCGTCAAAACCAAGCCCAAGCAAAGACGTTAGCAAGGATCATTTACTTAAATGGTGGATAAAAGGTTACATTTCTGGGCCGGTAGCAAGTTCAAGAAGAGCGATCAAAAGGACAAGTGATAGCAAGGGTTTTATCAGCCAGCACCAAAGCAGAGGGAATCAGATGCTTTATTTTCTGACACTGATTTCAGAATCGGCACACAGCCTGCAGATCCGCAACGCAGTCACGTTACTCTTATCATTGATGATCAAAGATGGTGCAGAGTAACACTGCCAAGAATCAATTTGCCACTTGATTTTAATAGATACTTCAGGAGGTGTGGGATGAAGGTCTATTTGGAGATGTGATTATTGCACTGTGTTCTCCAGGGCAGAGAATATAATAAAATCTAAACCTGCAACAAATCAGCAATCACAACCAGGGACGTAGACTGCAACTCCCCGGCATTTCATCTGGGTTCGAAATGCCTTGCTGTATTTTTAATTTCCTTGAAAAATAATTGACAGACTCTTCTGAAAAGCGAGGTCGGTCTCCCTCAGCTTTAGCTGCAGTGCCAGATCCAGACACCGAGATGAGAACTAAAATGACTCAATTACCAAGTAAGGTAGTAAAGCTCCTTCAAAAAGTCAAGTAACTACCACCCCTATTCCTCCTCCTACCCCTCCCTCAGCCTGCCTTCCCCACAATCTCATGCTCTCCTGGAACAGGCTCCCATACAAATGAACAGAGAGAGAGAGAGAGAGAAAAAAACACCCACTCACTCTGCAGAGGAAGAAGTGGTTAGTCAGGATCACAACATGCCTCTTTGCATCCTGCTGCATATGTATTTTTAATTTTGAAAGCTATTAATTGGGAAATGAACGCTCCTTAATCTGAGAGAGAGTCGTTTAATGTGGCTCTGTGGAAAAGGTCAGTGCCTCAGTCGCAGAATGAAGATGATTTGCACCAACTGTTACTGCTTATTCACAGGTCCAAGTTAAAATGTCAGAGCCACCCAGCACATCAAATGTAACATTTCTCCACACGTGATTTAATTGACAGGTTGCAAGTGCACTAAGGAAAATAATTTTTAATTGTTTTCTCATCTTATATAAAAGGGATAAAGATGAACAGCAACAGGCTATTTGACCCCTTGGGACTGTTCCGTCAGACACACAGCAACAGGCTATTTGACCCCTTGGGACTGTTCTGTCAGGCACACAGCAACAGGCTATTTAACCCCTTGGGACTGTTCCGTCAGGCACACAGCAACAGGCTATTTAACCCCTTGGGACTGTTCCGTCAGACACACAGCAACAGGCTATTTGACCCCTTAGGACTGTTCCGTCAGGCACACAGCAACAGGCTATTTGACCCCTCGGGACTGTTCTGTCAGACACACAGAGCAACAGGCTATTTAACCCCTTTGAACTGTTCTGTCAGGCATACAGCAACACAGAAACAGGCAATTTAACCCTTTAGACTGTTTGCCTTCAAAGACTAAGAGATAATTTAACATGGCCAATCAACCTAACATGCACATCTTTGGACCGTGGGAAGAAACGGAACACCCAGAGAAAACTCATACAGACATGGGGAGAATGTGCATAGTCCACACAGACAGTGACCCAAGGCTGGGATCCCTGGCGCTGAGAGACAGCAGTACTGACCAATTTTTTTTATATTTCAAGTTTATTTAGTAAAAACTGTCGCAAGTAGCCTTACATCAACACTGAAAAGCCTCTGGTTGCCACACTCCAGTGCCTGTTTGGGTACAGAGGGAAAATTTAGCATGGCAAATGCACCTAACCAGCACATTTTTGAGCTATGGGAGGAAACTGGAGCACCTGGAGGAAACCCATGCAGACATGGGTAGAACATGCAGACTCCACAGAGTGACCCAAACCTGGTCCCTGTGCTGTGGGGCAGCAGTGCCAACCAGTGAGGCACCATGGCTTGTACTCTTTGGTATGTTAGAAGGTGTAAGGAATAATTCGAGTGAAATTTTAATGGCGACAGATTCAGTTAGATTGGGGGGGGGGGGGGGGGGGGGGGGTGGAAAGAGGGGAAGAGAGAGAGAGAAAGAAAGAGACAGACAGACAGGCTGGGGAAATCAAGGACACAGGAGCGTACTGTAAACATCAAATCAAGACCTTTCAGGATAAAATTAAGAAACCACGAATTGGTCCTAGGTTTTGCTGTTGGGAATCAAAATACCAAGTCACCATCCGATAATGCAAGGCAGATATTTTTGCCTTCTTAAAAATCTGGAGACAAAAAGGCCTCTCGCCTTGTAACGGAAGGACTTCTGTTGTGTAACCAAGAGTCTTGCAATGAAGCCACGCAAACCTTGGACAAGCAGTAAATCACACATAAGCAAATCCAATAACTTTCTTTTCGCTGCTTTCAAGTGAAGCTCCAAGCCTGGAGAAACTTGTATTTGCTCCAAACAGAAAAAAAAGTGCTCTGAACTGAACAGTTCCCAGCACGGAATTCCACTTTTCATTATTTTACAGACAGGAGTCTTTGGGTGAACGTTTCCACAAGGAGCTCGGAATGTTCCCGAGAGCTGATTTATATTTTTGTCAACAGCTGATAATCCCCATTAGCTACCAATTACATTTCCACTGGCACACTAAGGATAGAGTTTAAGCACTCTTCTCATCTTTTGCCAGAAGGCAGGCTGTCTTTCGACAGGGTGGAGGGGTGCAATTATTTGTTTCTTTTGTGGAGGGGGGGGGGGGAAATGACTGGAAGGGAGAAGGAACAGGCTTTGAAAAAGGTGGAAAAAAAAGAGAAACAGCAGCAACAGTGGACATTGATAGCCTTGTTGAGTGGCGGGCAAGGCTTGTAGGAATTTTAATCCAGGACAAGAAGATGCAGACATACTGAGTGCCGCAGACCTACTCCTACATTTTGACTTGGTTCAGGGCCTGAAATGGGCTCCTGGAAATGTGAGTCATGTTTTTCAGTTGAGTCTGTGGCCAGTTGTTTGGCAGGGGACGGGAAAAGAGAGGCGAGCTGGATGGAGAGAGAGAGAGAGGAGAGAGAAAGAGGGTGTGATTTGCTCCCAAGACGTTCACACACAGCTGTGTTACGTTGTTGGGGCGAGGGGAGCAGAAAGTTGACAATCACATTAATCGTGATCTTTCTTACTTCCCCCACTGTTTTAGGTGGGAAACCAATTTTATTTCAACAGGGAGTTGGCGGGCTGGTAAAACAGGTTCCAGTGGCTGGAGTGAAAGGCTGACTTGGGATCTTCCTCTGCAACGAGATGGAGCGAGTCGGAATTCAGCAAAGAGCCGGATTGCACCTAGATTCTGCCTTGTGTAGTTCACCCAGTCAATCATGGTATGGACGTAGTTGCCAGTCTGCTAGCCCACCCTTACCGAGAGGGAACACAGGTGGCGGTGGATCCCATTCATCCCACAGCTCTCCTTCCTTCTCAGACACCAATGAAGCTGGCTCCTTAATCTTCATCTTGTTGCAGAGGAAGATCCCAAGTCAGCCTTTCACTCCAGGCACTGGAACCCGTTATTGGTAACAGATACCAATAACGGGAATTTACTTCATCTGAAAAGATGTGTCCTTTGCATGAGAAGAATTATACTTTCAAAAGTCAGTCAGTCCAAAGATGTGCTGGTTAGATTGATTTGCTGTACTAAATTGCCTCTTAATGTCAGGGGAATAGCAGGATAAATACATGGGGTTACAGGGATTAGGGCTTGGGTGGGATTGCTGTCAGTGTGGCTCAAATGGGCTGAATGTCCTCCTTCTGCACTGTAGGGATTCTACGATTTATAAGGGAATTAAACCACTCATTAAATTCTGCAGCTTTAATACAGGATGGTATGAACCTGAAGCACCGTAGATTAAATGCTCACCGTGCATCTATTATCGTAGCTTGAAGATTTTCTTGGAACTGTACTGAACTAGCCAAAAACCAGTACAGAATGGATGAGATGCCTGGATGGGCAAGTTATAGATTAGAACTAACAGCAGCAGGCATGGGCAAACTAAAGAGCAATGACCTGCTCTAGTAATTGGTCAATTGTCTCAAATATTTGTCAAGAAGGGAACAAAGTGATAGCCTTTTTCCTCGGATGGAGAAAGCTAGCACGAAGGGACACAGCTTTAAATTAAGGGGTGGTAGTTATAGGACGGATGTCAGAGGTAGGTTCTTTACCCAGGGGGTGGTGAGGGTATGGAATGCCCTGCCTGCGGCAGTTGTAGATGCGCCAAGTTTGGTGGCGTTTAAGAGGTTAGTAGATAAGTTTATGGACGAAAAGGGAATGGTTTAGGTTAGAGAGTCATTGCTTTTTCCTAATTGGTCGGCGCAACATCGAAGGCCGAAGGGCCTGTTCTGCGCTGTAATGTTCTATGTTCAAAGTGACTCTTTAGGGCATTGTACTATAATAAAGTGGAGGAAAGGTCACTGTGCAATGGAGAGAAGAATGATCCAAAGAGAAAGGATAAGTGTTGCCCAGAATCCAAGTACTACACTAGTCCAAGTAGAGAACAGTTTAACGTAACTACACAAGTCTACAAGATGAATGCAGCTAGCTTTTTACACACTAAGTTATCCAGAGTAAAAGCCTGATGCAAAACCTGTTGAGCAGAATTAATTACTGAAGAAATATGTTAAGTCATGTTTTATGCCTGATAAATCTAATCACTTAGCCACAGTATGACAGTCTTGCTGTCCATCAATTTATCACAGCCCCCATTCTCTGCCAAGTGTACTTGGTACAAATGTGGCCCACTCGCCCACACCTCTGCCAGTGGAACTTCAGGCTCAGTGGGCTAAGCAGTGAACCTGGTTTGGAGGGTAATTGTGAGAAGAAAACATTGGACAAACTTGGTTCATTTACACTTCAGCGTTGGCGACCTGCTAGAAGCTTAGAACATTATGAGGCACGGATAGGGTGGATAATGAGTCTTCCCCGCCACCTGCCATCACCCCCCCTCCCAACCGAGGTAGAAATGTCAATTAGTAGGGAACATAGGTTTAAGGCAAAAAGAGGAAAGTTTAAAGCAGATACGAGAGGCAGCTTGTTTTCTAAACAGAGGATAGTGAGTGCCTGGAATGCACTGTGTCAGAGGAGGTGGTAGAAGCAGGTAGCATGGTAACATTTAAGAGGCATTTTCACAAATACACAAACAGGCAGGGAATAAAGGGGTATGGACTGTATACAAGCAAAAGATCTTAGTGCAGGCTTCATGGGCCAAAGAACCTGTTCCTGTGCTGTACTGTGCTTTGTTCTTTGTTCAAAAAGAGTTTTGTTGTCATTGTGAAAAGGAAGAAATGTAGGGATGTGGTAACGTGGTTCCCTTTAAAGGGGTGATCCATTCAGGGCAACGTGATTGGGGCTAGACCCTAATGAGAGGCCATAGGGTTAGGTGGTAGCTGGTCCAAAGAAAGCTTAGGTCCATGTTCTGGGAGGAGGACCATCTTCAGTTGGTGCCAGGGACGAGAATAGACCTGTGCAAGAGTTTATCAAAGAATCCTTATCTTGCATGTGAGATTAGTTATTGGAGCTACCCCCAGTTAGAAGGGAGAAGGCAGGGGAATGGCACCCAATGAATGGCTTGTTTGAAGAACCAAAGACATGGCCCAAAAGCTCTCCTCTTGTGCTGCACCTATTTGGCAATTGGTTATTCTAGAATTCAGTGATGGAGTAGAATAGTCATCAAGTCAGGTTAGATGGAGAACACAAGGGTATAAATAGACCTTTCATCCACCTCTCCACCTCAAACGCAACATACCATCTTAATTTCAAAGCTCATCACTCTCGGTATACGCTCTTTGAAAGCGAGCAAAGCTCCATTCATTCTTTTTTTTTGCCAAGCCCATGCTGTGCTTCAAGTCCCACATTTCCCCATTGTTGCGCCTCGCTAGCCTGACTGACTCAAGAATCTGAGAGCCAAGGATTGGTTCGTCTGCTGTCTGAGAGATCAGAGAAAATGCTTTGGGATTTGACGAGATCAGAAAGCAATTGGGAAAACATTCAGGTCATGTAAAGAGAATCAGGATCCACAGCAAAGTAAAAAAAGGTGTGTGTTTGGAATGATGCATTAGCCAGACTGTTCCTTAACATCAAGATAAGCAAGTTGGAACACGCAATCCAGCATCATCACATAAACAGGGTGAAACCAGGCCAATATATGAATGCTATTAAAATGGATTAGCCGATAATACTTGGTCCATGTAACCTTCTGGAATAGATACAATTGCCTGAGGGGGCTGGGGGAGAAATTTTCATCAGATGCCAACACTGCAGAAGGAGGCCCTTCAACCCATTGAATCTGCACCAACAACAAGCCCTGCTAGACCCTATCCCTGTAACATCACATATTTACCCTGCTAATCTCCCCCCTGACATTTAAGGGGCAATTCAGCATAGCCAAATCAATCAACCTAACCTGCACATCTTTGCAATGTGGGAGGAAACCGGAGCACCCAGAGGAAACAGACAAAGGGAGAACACGCAGACTCCATACAGACACAAGGCCGGGAATTGAACCCACGTCCCTGGCACTGAAAGCAGCAGTGCTAACCACCTCACTGCCAGAATTTCCCAGAACAAGCTTCCAATGGCCATGGGGTTCTCAGCTCTTTCTGAGAAACTCAGGAGACTGCACGCTTGCAGTCCGGGAACATCAGGTTCGAGATGCATCACTCATCCAGCATGCAGGGCAGGTATAATGGACCTGCTACATTCTTCCAGTCTATCAGTTGGATATGCGACACTCCAACTGGTGTCACATACACAACAACTTCAGACAAACTCCTGTTATCCACTCACAGCTACAGGTCAGTGCTCACATCAACATTCTGAATAACACACACACATACACAAAACGTAGCATCAGTTATGGCATTAGCTTAGCCTCCTCGCCAGAAGCTTTTGAGTTCAAGATCCAATCCAGAGAATCGAGCAGAAAAATCTGGATGGACATCTTGCAGCAGAAGAACTGGAGTTATCCCTGGTGTCATGACCAAGAAAAGCAACGTGATTGGAACAGATACACAATGCTGGAATCTGAAACAGAAAATGCTGGAGAAACTCAGCAGGTCTGACAGCATCTGTGGAGAGAGAATAGAGCCAATGTTTTGAATCTGGATGACCCTTCATCACAGCTGTATAGCAGATTTGTCAGAGTGTTGAGATTTTGCAGCATTTTGTGTTGTGATTAAAACAGAAGATCTGTCCACTGTACATGTCCCTTTTTTTTTTAAATTCATTTGTTGCTGGCTGGGACAGCTTTTATTGTCTGCCTTGACTTGCACAAAGGCAGTTGAGAGTCAACCACATTGGTGCGACTCTGGAGACACATGCAGACCAGGTAAGAATGGCAGATTTCCTTCCCTAAAGCACATGAATAAACCAGGTGGGTTTGTCCAACAATTGACAATGGTTTCATGATCATCAGTACATTAGGATTTTTTTTTATTGAATTCAAATTCCACCACCAGCCGTGGTGGGATTCAGTTGCAGATCCCCAGAACACGAGCTGAATTCCTGGATTAATAGCCCAGTGATAATACCACCAGGCTATCACCTCTCTACCAGAGCTGTGTGCAAGTTGACTATGACTACACTTGAAAAGTACTTCATTGGCTGGAAAGCACTTTGAAAGGGCCCCAAGATTGTAAAAGATGCTGAACAAAAGCAACTCTTTCTATCATATTCAATGCTGTTTCATTGCCATTTTCCTGTAAATGACTCTTGCCTGCCTAGCTAGGTGAAAGTTTATTTTCCCTCTGAGATCCTCGAATGTTGTCCCTGAACTTTTTAAGTTATCATTTTCGATAAGCTTGCCTGCAACAGCCTGCTTATCCTCCAAGGGCTGGAGCACACGAGTCTGGTCTTGTTATGAACTAGATTGTATTGGCTGAACATCAAGGATATGTAAGCTATAAATAGTCAAGCATATTAAGACTGGTGACTGCAGAACTGCATCATCACTTAGAGAGGAAGACGTTGACATTTGGATAATTACGCTGCAGGAATCATTTCAAGTGGAAAAGGTGAAGTTTGAACATTGAGCGAATAGAAATCATTCGGAATTCTCACTTCTTTGGAGTTTGAAGACTTATTTTGTATAAATTCTTCCTACCAACCCCAAGTGTGGCTGTTACAGACAAAACAATCATCATCGGACAACTTGGCACATTCTTCATCTGTTTAATAGTGCTGATTTATCCAAACCAGTGTTAAACCTCAACCTCTCTCTGACACACCAGTGCTGGTGCTCACTCACTTGGACATGAGGAAAAGTGGTGTCCTGGGATCAGTAAGCTGTCGCTGTGGACACAGAGGGGTGGAGGGAGTTACTGTTCCCCTTGCAGTGCAAATCACTTTTTACACAAGTGGGACAAAAGAAAGTAAGCATTTTCATTCAAAACCCTCTCCAATGTCTCTTTGGAAAAGCTCCATTCTCCCCTTTTGGAGAAAAAGAGCCCATTCTGGCGGAGGCGTCTGTACACGTGACTGTGTGTAGCTACATAGTGACTGACGTCTCTTTCTGTCGAATAAATAATCCCCCCAGAGAATTATAAAATCCCTATAGTGCAGGAAGAGGCCATCCAGCCCATCAAACCTACAGCGATAAAAATCCCACCTGGGCCCAATCCTCTTAACCCTACCCTGCTAGTCTCCCAACACTAAAGCAGACCAATCCACCCAATCTGCGCATCTTTGGACTGTGGGGAGGAAACCCATACAGACACAGGCAGAACATACAAACTTCACACAGATAGTCATCCAAGCCCGGAAATTGCACTGGACCTGCAGGGCAGCAGCGCTAACCGCCGTGCCAGCATAACTGACAAAAGGTAGGGAGCAAAGTATTTGTCAGCATCCATACTCTCCACTGTCATCAAGACACGTATCACAAGAAAATACAGCAGACAAAACCAATAATAAAAAAAAATCAAAAAGAAACAGAAGGAACACAGCTAAAAGGTCAGCCCAAAACAGCTGATAATAATCTCATCCTGACAACAGTGTAGCTCATTTTTCTTCGATTAACTCAAGGAGCTGGATAATTCAGTGTCAGAACCACAAGGATCTAGTGCCAGGAAAATGGAATGCTCAGACAATCTGCAGTAAGCAACACCAATTTCTTTTATATTGAATTCAGCTGGTGCAATCTGAACTCAATAAAATAAAAACATTTCTGGAATTAGCAATCTACCGATGGCCTTGAAACGAGTGTCAATTGTCGGAAAAACCCATCTGGTTCACTAATGTCCTTTAGGGAAGGAAATCTGCTGTCATTACCCAGCCTGGCCAACACGTGACTCCAGAGCCACAGCACTGTGTGGTTGATCTCAACTGCCCTCGGACAACTAGGGATGTGCAATAAATGTTGGCCAACCAGTGATACCCATGTCCCACAAATTAATTAATTAAATGAAGAGGAAGACCAATTATACAAATATTATAACAGTTAGCCACCCATTGCTGAGGAAGAGGGTGATGGCAAACAACGGGAGTTGAGACAGAGTCAAGCAGCCATAGAGATTTACAGCATGGAAACAGGCTCTTCAGTCCAACTGGGCTCTGCTGCCCTTTTTCTTAAGCCCTGAAGGTAGTCCAAATTGCCTGCAATTGGTCCATATCCCTCTAAGTAACCCATGTAACAGTCTAAATGCTTTTTAAAAGACAAAATTGTACCCGTCTCTACTACTACCGTTGGCAGTTCATTCCAGACACTGTGTGGAGTACAAGATTTACAGGATGAAGTTAACATTCCCCAGTGACAAGTCTATATGGAATTTGTTGGTGTCTTTATGGAAGTGAATGTTTTACCCAACTCTGCGGGAGTTTGAGATCCTGGTTTTATTTTGGGTCACAGGGCAAGGAATGCTTAGGCCAGTGAAGATACTTGATCCAAAAGTTAGGGCACAGTGTAGTGTGGGCAAGTTTGAAGAACTGCTTTCTTTTGGGTTGCTGTTCAGTGCCCCCAGTTTCTTCTGGGAGCCTGCCATTAAGAGAATTGTCTCTACTCATGGAATATTTTGCATTTAAACTGAGTTCCACACCTCCATCCCCTCCAAAGAGGCCAATTGACAGCTGAGAATTCCCACTGAAAATTATAGCAATGACTGCCATATTTGGGTAGGAGAGGATTAACCTCTTTCCACTTCTAAACAGCCAAGGAAATGTCTGTGTCAATTTCCACGGGGAAACTTGAGATGTTCTCTCTCAATAGAACATGGGTACAGGATCAGCAATTGTGCTGCATGTACAAAGGTATATTGAGACTGGGGTCAAATGAGCAGAATCTCATGGACTAAATTAACTTGGAGGGACAGCAGGCTAGAAATTGGAATGAGGTAGGGGAGCTCTTGCACTTGCACCAAAAGTAAAACCGGGCCGGGGGGGGAGAACAATCGAAGGAAGTGGAGAAAAGATGCAGAGTCCTCTTGGCTGCCAAAGGAGGTCCTCAGTAAGCACACATAATATGATCAACTCTCCCCCTTCCTTCAGAATCAGCCAGCTCAAGGAATGAAAGATGGGATTTTGAACGTTGTACGTTGAACTGAATAGCTTCATGGAATATTCAGTATGTGATCATGACTATCTGAATTTAAGGGAAAACATGAATTGGTCAAGTTGACATCAAGATTATTTGTAAGTGCTGTTCCTGAGGTACTTTCTTGAAGGTGCAAGAGATTAATGATACATGGACCGGAGTTAGAATGGCTGAGTTTAGATGATAAGCAGATTTTTTTCTCATTGCATATCCACTGTCATTGGTTGACAACGACAGATAGGAAGGTGTACTTTCCAGAAAAACAGGAGGGCTGAGAGAACTAGCTGATTCAGAAAAACTCCCAACACACAAGATCTTTGAGAGCTCCAGCTACCCCACAGCTAGTGAAAGGGTGTTGGATCAGTAAACAATCTCAAAATGCATCTATTAGATGCTGACTTGTTACATGATGGAAGTGTATTCACATTTTGAGCTAGTTTTCATCTCCCACTGAGCTAAAATAAATAAACACGTGCAAAACCAGCTGGGGCAGAACACATTTAACTTATCTTTAGTGTGGTTACAACACTAAGAGAGGACATTCAGCCCATTGTGTCCACACTACTCTGTGGAGCAGCAACATTACACTTTTACGATTTGTAGGGACGCCCAGGAGGATGGGTTCCACATTTCAAGCCTCAGAATGGATTACGGGGCCTCTGTTATTGAGCTGACAGATGCTTTGGTGTGTAATTCATACTTTTGGACTGCATGTGACCTTATTAATCTCCAAAGGCAGGAGGTTGCATACACACATTGCTGAGGATCTGGTATTGAGCTAATATTTGGCTGCATTCTTACAAGTTGCTTCCACAATTCTCACTGCCAACTCCGAAAAGCTGTGCTTATTTGACCTTTTGACCATTGCATTCAACATCTGAAGAATAACATGTACAGAGAGTGTTTGATGAACTGAAATATTAACAGCTGTCCCTGCCGCAATTGGATTGAACACCACTAGTGGAACTTAGAGAAAGCCTACACCTGTCAATAGATAATCCAACCATCCACATTCTTCTCATTCCCAAGTAGTCATTTGTTCTTGCTAATAGCTTGCACTTAATAACATGCTCTCTAAGACTCATTTTCACAAATGAGATGTATTAGACATCCCTTGCTATATTAAACATATCTTCTCACATGAGGCCTACGTATAATCATAAAATCCCTACGGTGCAGGAAGTGGCAATTCGGCCTGTTGCGTTTGCACTGACTTAGCATCTTACCCAGCCCTAATCCACTTTACCCACACAACTTGGGATGCATCAGAGGCCAAGTTATTATATGGCCAATCCACCTAACTTACACACGTTTGGAGTGTGGGAGGAAACCCATGCAGACAAGGGGAGAATGTGCACATTCTCCCACACAGAGAATTACCCAAGGTCAGAGTCCAACACAGGTCCCTGGCGCTGTGAGGTAGCTGTGCTAGCCACTGTGCCACCACGCTACCTATACATATTTCCTGAGCAGTTGAATTAGCACTTGGGAGTGACTCAATTCTTCCACGAATTTAACTGGGTATTCTCACATATTGGATTGTGATGGCCCATTCTCATCATCTCCCAATTCCTCACCACATTTCTTCCTATGCTGCACCCCTCCCTTTTTATAACCAACTCAAGAAGAAAGTCACGTTGGGAGTTCCTCAAAAAAAAATATCGGGCAATGAGTAGATCACCTTCCGGATCTGGCAGAACGCAATATGCTGTTAAAGTGATTGCGACCATCTCTCAACTGGACAGTCACATCAACTGCTGTGGGGTGTAAAGTCAATGTGCTCAGTGGCTCAGAAATGAATGCGTATTAGTTGAATCGAAAAGACTTACATTAAGCATAAATAATGCATGGTTACATCAACTTCCTGCATGTGGGTTAGTAAATACGTTTGAAACCGCTCAACATACTTGAGAACAGTGATTCCAAGTTTGGGCATATGATAATGCGTAGATATTTATTCATTTGATACACTGGTGAGGTTCCCAAACTCCCTTCTTGATTCCAGTGAATATAGTGCAGGCTGAGGGATGATGTGAGGCTCTGGGATATACGCAGCTGCAGCAACGAGATTACATTCAAGCTATTTTTAAAGTCACTGCCACGTGACATTTCTGACTATTTGCAATTTATACTAAAAACTGGGAGGCTTTGAGAGAAAAGGTGTGTGCCTATACTCATCATATCAGAGTTACAGAAATCAAAACGTTTAGTCCCCACCAGATTTTACGATATGATGGCACTCCCAGAACCAGTTTCCTCACAACGTGAACAGATTTAATGATTGCTGTTTCATAACAGAAAAACTTTTAACCCTTGAAAGCATCACCAAACAGGCCATTGAACCAACCAGTAGTCAGGTGGAGATAGTCATCCACCTCTTTCCATCATCTGAACATGAAAATGCTTCTCAACACACTTGGGGTGGAACGTGGATCTTGCAGGGTGGATTGTGTTTTGAATGGATCAAAGCCAAGGCCAGCCCTTTTAGGCGCACATGTACAACAAGCCTGTGTAAATACTACAATCACTTCAGTGAGGTGAGAATTGAGCTGGCACATCAACACACACTGCCAATCACCTTTGTGGTGCAGCATGGTGCACAGAGAGTTAGCGCTGCTGCCTCACAGTGCCAGGAACCCAGGTTAAATTCCCAGTTTGAGTCTGCACATTCTCCCCATGTCTGCATGGATTTCCTCCAGGTGCTCCGGTTTCCACTCAGTCCAAAAGACATGCTGGTTATGCACACCAGCCGTGCTAAATTCTCCTTCAGTGCACCTGAATAGACATTGGAGTGTGGCGACTAGGGGATTTTCACAGTAACTTCATTGCAGTGTTAATGTCAACCTAATTGTGACACTTGAAAAAACCTTTGAAACTCAGCTTTTACCAGCACAAGAACCACAAAGGACCCAAGAGGCATGACAGTTGATCATTCAGCTATTTGAGCCCTCCCCATCCATCAATAAGACTGTAGGTAATCTTCAACTCCTCTACGCCTTGCCACACTCTCCTCAATACTCTGCATTCCTTATCATCAAAAAAAAAAAAATGAAGATTTCACTACCTGGAAACAATCTCAGCAACTGATCATCTAGAGTTCTCTGTAATAGAGGATTACAAACAATCAGAACCATTGCATTGAATCCCAAGCCATTATTGTCTTATCTCAGCTGTGGGTCAGCAGTGAACCTTCTTGCTTCAAAGTTATGGATTCAGGGGCTTTGAGCACAACTCTAGGCTGACACTTGATTGCAATACCGAGGGACCCCGCTGTTGTGACTGTCACTTTCTGGACAGGACACTGAAGCAAGGTTGCACCTGCCCTCCCAGGTTAATGTAAAATATCTCTTCCTCCCCAATCACCAAAGGTCCAATGATGACCACGAAACCATTATCAACTGTCACTAAAAAAACTCTCATTCACTAATGTCCTCAGGGAAGGAAATTTGCCATCTTACCTGGAATATGTACATCCAGAGCCACAGCAGTGTGGTTGGGTATTATTAAACTAGACAGAGTGCAGAAAGGATTTACTAGGATGTAACTGGGACCTGAGGATTTGAGTTATAAGGAGATGCTGGATAGACTGGGACTTCTTTCCTTGGAGCGTAGGAAACTGAGAGGTGATCTTGTAAAGGTCAATATAACAATGAGGCACAGAACAGCTAGATAGTCAATTGCATTTCCAAAAGGTAGGGGAGTCAAAAACTCAAGGGCGTAGGTTTAAGGTGAGAGGACAGAGACACAACAGTGCAGAGGGGCAAATTTTTCATACAGAGGGTGATGAGTGTGTGGAATGAGCTGCCAAAGGTAGTTGAGGCAGGTAAAATTTGTCTTTTAAAAAGCAATTAGACAGTTACACAGGTAAGATGTATACAAGAGGGAATGTAGATCAAACATGGGCAATTTTGATGAGCTTTGTGGTAACAAAAGGGCGGCATGGACAAGTTAGGCCAGTGTCTGTTTCCACGTTGTAAACCTCTGACTCTTAACTACCCTCAGGGAAAGGCAATAAATGCTGGCCCAGCCAGAGACGCCCACATCTGAATGAACAAATGAATAATTTCTATTTATCCCCCGACCAAGATCCTGGAGAAAACAGATGATCCCGGTTTATCCTTGTTGCTGTCCATGGGAAGTTGCTGTGTACAAATTAGCTGTCTCATTTCCGACCTCATGACACAGCGACCACACTTGAAAAAGTGCCCCATTCACTATTCAAGTGCTTTGATACACTGAGGTGAAGGACAGTCCATTATAACAAAAGAGGAAGCAGGATGTTTTCTGACATTGACCCAAATAAAAAAGAACCTCAGTCACCAGGACATGCTTTGTTTGAAACGGTGAAGACAATCTGTGAACACTATCATGAGTTTCATATTAAGCACCACGTGTTAAACAGGTCAGATCCTGCAACATTAGAAAGAGAAATAGCACAGCCTTTGTCTAACACCAAGAACAAGGAAGTGGAGAAATACAATAAATAATAGGATTGAATTCACTCAGCATTGGGGCCCGTGTGTCCTGGTCTGACCTCTCCCAATGGGAGGTGGAAAATACCTAGAGATTTGATTGAGGGCAATAGATGAAACCTCGAATTGCGGAGCAGGGATATCTAACCAAGATAAAGGCAAAATACTGCAGAGGAGCTGAAATCTGAAACAAAAAGAGAATATGTTGGAAAAATTCAGATCAGTAGACCCAGACTCAAAAATGTTGGTGCCATTCTCTCTCCACAGGTGCCGTCAGACCTGCCAAGCTTCTCCAACATTTTCTGTTTGTTTTTAATCCAACAGCAATGTCAACTTTGTTCCTCTCTGCTCACTGCAAAGTTGCCAGACCTGTTATTTCCAGCACTCTCTGTTCTGCAGACTGAAAATCTGCAACTATTGCAAGCGTTCGTGGACATCAGGGCGGGAGTCATAGAACAGTTTGTAAAGCCAGGAGATTTCCAACCATTGGACATCTGTCTGGCACAGAGCCTTGTATTGTGTTCAAGTGCCTCAACCCAGATGAGGTTTCTCTGCTCATGCTGTTGCTGTGTCATGATGTGGATGGAGATCACTACTTGTTTTACACGGCCCTTGAACAGGGATGTCTGTCAGCTTGCATTCAGTGGCAATGACTATACTGTCTCTCCCAGGTGCCCTCAATGTTCTTCTGCCCTCCCTTTCCTGAAGGCACCATCATCCTTGACTCTTTGAAGTACCTGTTCTTGCTGTGGCAGCTTGGACAATAACTTGTCAGCTGCCAGTTTAATACTGGGAGGTGGGGAGTCATCCTATCCGAATGCATCCACTTTCTAGCCTTCCCTCAGCGTTGAGAATGTCATGTAGATTGCTCGAGTTTTGATCCAGCCAAAGTGACTTGACTACCACTGTCAGTTTGTTCCTCAGGGGGACCACTATTCAACCATGTATTAACATTAAAAGCAGACCCAAGCCCTTTCATACTTTATTCGTCACAAGTCAGCTTACATTAACACTGCAGTGAAGTTACTGTGAAAATCCTCTTGTTGCCACTCTGTGGCACCTGTTTGGATACACCAAGGGAGAATTTAGCACATCCCTCTGACTGTGCGAAGAAACCAGAGCATCCAGAGGAAACCCACACAACACGGGGATGAACGTACACACTCTGCACAGACAGTGACCCAAGCCGGGAATCGAATCCGGGACCCTGGCGCTATGAAGGTGGCAGTGCTAATCACTGTGCCAACGTGCTGCATAGATAGGAAATGTCCAGCACACTGTGTGGACAAAGAAAGCAGAGTTCATGTTTTAGATCTGTCACCTTCTGCCAGATGTTGAACGCTGGCCTTCGTGGCAGGAAACAATAGAATGCAACATCTGGCATAAGGTTACAACCCTGTTTCTCTCTTCACAAACACTCGCTGCTGACCAGCTGGCTCTTGGCAGCATTTTCTGTTTTTATTTCAAATTTCCACTTTCCTCAGTACTTTTTTTTTTGCTTCTATTTATGTACAGCTCTCCAGCCAGCCTGGCTTCCACCGCATGACTGTGACACAGCGGTTAGCACTGCTGCCTCAGCGCCAGGTTTCAATTACCAGCTTGGGTCATAAGGCATAGGAGTAGAATTAGGACACTCGGCTCATCTAATCTGCTCTGCCATCCAATCATGGCTGATATTTTTCTCATTCTCATTCTCTTGCCTTTTCCCTCATATCCCGTGATCCCCTTATTAATCAAGAACCTATCTATCTCTGTCTTAAAAACACTCAATGACCTGCCCTCCATAGCCATCTATAGCAGAGAGTTCTTAGATTCACCACTCTGGCTGAGGAAATTCCTCCTCACCTCAGTTTTAAAGGATCGCCCCTTTAACCAAAGATTGTGCCCTCTGGTTCTAGTTTTTCCTACAGGTGGTAACATCTCCATATCCATTCTGTTCAGGCCTTGCAGTATCCTGCAAGTTTCAACAAAATTACCTCCCCACCCCCACATCCTTCTAAACTCATGATACCTCAACTATTCCTCATACGAGCTCTTCATTTTAGAGATCATTGTTGTGAACCTCCTCTTGACCCTTTGCAAGGCCAGCACATCTTCCCTTACATACACTGCCCAAAACTGTTCATAATATTCCAAATGGAGTCTGACTACAGTCTTATACAGCCTCAGATGTACATCCCTACTCTTGTCCTCTAGCCCTTTCGAAATGAATGCTAACTTTGCATTGGCCTTCCTAATTGCTTTCCAAATTGTACGTTAACTTAAGAGAATCTTGAGCAACGATCCCCAAGTATCTGTATTTTTGATTTCCTAATCATTTCCCCATTTAGAAAACTGTCTATTCCCTCCATTCGTCCTTCCAATATGCATAATCTCACACTTTTCCACATTGTATTCCATCTGCCACTTCTTTGCCCACTCTCCTAACCTGTCCAAGTCCTTCTTGCTTCGTCAATACTATCTGTCCCTGTACATAGCTTCACATTATCTGCAAACTGAGCAGTTTCTTCCTCCAAATCATTAACATATACAGAGGAAGGTTGTGGTTCCAGCACCAACCCCTAAGGCACACCAGTAATTACCGGCTGCCATTCTGAGAAAGACCTCTATCCCCACTCTCTGCCTTCTGCCAGTTCGCCAATTCTCTATCCATGTCAGGATCTTACTCTTAACACCATGGGCACTTATTTAACAGTGTCCTCAGCAGCAGCTTGTCAAAGGCTTTTTGCAAATTTAAGTAAGTCACATCCACTCTTTATCTAAGTTCTTTGTTACCTCCTAAAGAATTCTGACAGAATTGTCAGACACGACCTCCCCTTAACAAAGTCGTGCTGACTCAGTCCTATTTTATCATACGCTTCCAAGTACTCTGCAATCTCATCTTTAATAATGGACCCTAAAATCTTGCCAATGACTGATGTCAGGCTAACTGGCCTATAATTTCCCATCTGCTGCCTCCCTCCCTTCTTAAACAGCGGTGTTACATTCAGTCCCCCGAGACTCTGTCTCCTAGGATTCCTGAAAGATCACCATTAATGCCTCCACAATTTCCTCAACTATTTCTTTTAGAATCTGGAGGGTACTCCATGTGATTAATCCACCTTCAGACCTTACAATTTCCCCAGAACTTTCTCCTTAGTGCTGGCCACCACACTTGCCTGTATTCCTGACTCTCCTGGAGCTCTGATATCCCATTGTGTCTTCCACCATGAAGCCCGATGCAAACTAACTATTCTGTTTCTCTGCTATTGCTTTGTTTCCTATTATTACTTCTCCAGCCTCATTTTCCAGTGGTCCAATGGCTATTTCAGTCTCTCTTTTTTTAATATATTGGAAAAAAAACTCTTGCCTTTTTTTTTTATATTACTAGCTCGCTTCCACTCATTTCATCTTCTTCCCCCTTATTGCTTTTTTAGTTATCCTCTGCTCACTTTTAAAGGCTTCCCAATCCTCTGGATTCCCACTAATCCTTGTCACTTTTTATGTTTTTCTTTTATTTTTAAGCCGTCCTTGACTTCCCTCATCACCATGGGATGTCTCATCCACTCCCTAGCATGTTTCCTCCTCCTTAGAATGAATGTCTGTTCTGCCTCCCAAATAACCCCCAAAAATTCCTGCCATTGCTGTTCCATTGTCTTGCCTGCTCGACTCCCTTTCCAATCAACTCTGGCCAGCTCCTCCCTCATGTCTTTGTAGTTACCTGGTTTTTTTTAAATTCTAATACCTTTTCATCTGATTCTAGTTTTTCCCTCTCAAACTGCAGGGTAAATTTTAATCACATTGTGATCACTGTTCCCCAAGGGTTCCTTCACCTTAAGTTCCCGAATTAAGACTGCCCCATTCCACATTCTGGGGAAACAGAATTGCCTGTTCCCTCGTTGGCTCTGTCACAAGCTGCTCCAAAAAAAAACCCATCTCTTAGTCTTTCGACAAATTTATTTTCTTGGGATCCACTGCCTGTATGATTTTCCCAGTTCACCTACATATTGAAGTCCCCTGTGATTATTGTAATATTGTTTTTTTTTATATCCCTCTTCTATCTTCTGATTTATTTTCTGCCCCACATCCTGAGTACTGCGAGGGGGCCTGTACATAACTCCCAGCAGGGGATTTTAGCTTTGCGATTCCTCAACTCTATCCACTGAGATTCTATGCCTTCTGATCCTATATCACTTCTTGCTATTCATTTAACTTCATTCCTTACCAACAATGCAACACTGCCCTTGAGTGACTGTGTGCAGTTTGCATGTTCTTCGCACATCTGTGTGCGTTTCTTCCAAGAGTTCCGGTTTCCTCCCATACTCCAAAAATGTGCGGATTAGGTGGATTGACGGGCTAAATTCTCCCTTAGCGTACCAAGCTATTAAGATTAGCAGGATAAACAGGTGGGGTTACAGTATAAGCCTGGCTATGAGTCAGTGCAAACTTGATGGGCTGAATGGCCTCCTTTTGCACTGTAAGGATTCTATGACGACTGACTTTCCTCAGGACAGACAAGCATTCCTCTTATCTTTGAAGACTGATGTTCCAACTTAGCTTTGAGAGGTCTGTTTCTGGATTTTGGGATCCCCACCAATTGGCCATCGTTCCCACAGCCGACCACGTGGTCTTGAGGCTCTGGCCACACTTGTTTTTACCAAAAGATTGGCAGTTTATTAAGCAGCTAATCCATTACAGCAGGGAAAGCAAGATTTTGTCAGCACAATTGCCAAGAAAAAAAAAGTCATTTGTCACACGCAGGGCTCGACCAAATTACTGACAGACAAACCAAGGGACCAGACAGCAAGAGCACATCCTGAGCTGCTAACTGTCCAAATTATTTTTGCAGTTATTGGAGGTGCATCACTGCTCCTTTGAAGCCATTAAAATAATTCCGCACCTACCAACAGTTGGGTCTCTTGTCTTCCATTGCCCTGAGGGCTGGTCCAAAGTTGCGCTGTGGAGGTCCAGACCAGATGCTACCTAAATTAACAATGTGGCGTTAGATTTGCTCGAGGCCCTTTTACTACAGAAATTGGGATCCTTTCGCCTAACGCAGCAAGTGCTCTGACATCCGAGTGAGGTCCTTCTGCAAGGAGCAGCAGTTGGATTGCTACTCTTAGTGGGGTGTGATGATTACCACCCCATTCTGAAGCTATCAACGTTCAGTGTAAGGTGGTCAAGAAAGTCTGCTGCTGTCAGACTTTCGAATGGACCTACCTCGCATCAAGTTGCTCTTTCTCTATACCCGAGCTATGACTGTAACACTATATTTGATTTGATTTATTGTCTCATGTATTAACAGTGAAAAACATTGCTTCTTGCACACTCTACAGACAAAGCATACCGTTCATAGAGAAGGAAAGGAGACCGTGTAGAATTTAGCGTTATAGTTAGAGTGTGGAGAAAGATCAACTTAGTGTAAAGTACGTCCATTCAAGAGTCTGACAGGGAAGAAGCTGTTCTTGAGTTGGTTGGTGCGTAACTCAGACTTCTGCACCTTTCTCCCCCCCAAAAGGAAGAAGGTGGAAGAGAGAATGTCTGAGCTGCGTGGGGTCCTTAACGATGCTGGCTGCTTTGCCGGGCAGTGGGAAGCGTAGACAGAGTCAGTGGCTGGGAGGCTGGTATATTCTGTACTCTCTCGTTTCCTTCCCTATGCTTTCTCTGTATAATGTGCAAGAAACAATACTTTTCACTATGTTACATACATGTGACACTAAGGAGTCAGATCCAAAATAAATCCAGCCTTTTGTCCTATTGATGCCATTTCAGACACCCAGGGACAGATGCGTTTTTTTTTAAGAATAGAACTAACCCAATTGCCAACCTTGGAAAAGCAGAACAGACATTTTGATCCCATTCCGGAACATCTGGCCATCACTGCAGCTGTACACCCTCAGCCGAGATCACACGTGTGTCACCTGTAGCTGACAAGTTGGAAGTGTTTGCTGAAACACCCAGCTAAATAAAAATTCCGATACACTAGGTGTTTGCCATAATAATTCTCCGACAGTACGGAGAAGGCAGAAGGCATTTGGGATACCTGGTCCTGTTAGCCAAGGTTTTGAATGTAAGAGCAGAGAGGTTTTGCTGAAGGTGTACAAAGCCCCAGTTAGGCCAGAGCTAGAGGAGTGTGCGCGGTTCTGGTCTCCACACTATAGGAGGTGATTGCACTGCAAAGAGAGCAGAGGAGATTGACCAACATGTTGCTTGGACGGCAGCATTTCAGCTATGAGGAGTGGCTGGATAGGCTGGAAAAATCCGAGGAGGAACGTAATTGAGGCGTACAAAATTATGAGGGATACGGATAGGAAATAGGGGGGGGTCATTAAACAAAGGATATAGAATGAAAATAAGGGACAGAAGATTGAGAGGGTTTTTGAGGAAATGTTCTCCAGAGGATGGTGGGAATCTGGAACTCACTGCCTGAAAGGGTGGTAGAGCTTAAACCCTCACCACATTGAATAAATCCCAATACAAATCAGGCTTCGGACCTAGGGTTAAAAAATGAAATTAGAGTAAATAAGTGCTTAACAGCCAGCATAGACATGATGGGCCAAAAAGCCTCTATTTGTGCTGCAAAACACTCTGGGCAGGATTTTCCAGCCGCTTTGCCCCAAAACTAGAAAAATCAATGGACCTTTCAACAATTCCCGTGGTGGATGGGATGGGATGGGAAGGGAAAATTTGCCTGATGACTTCAAGATGCAAAGGTAGAAGGCACTTAAGGAAGTGGCAGCTTGGTGAAAGGTTTCACTACTTCCCCTATTAATGCACGTTTCGCATTGATTCTGCTCAACGTTCTGAATGTGAAACTGCTTCTGATTGATGTCCTTACTGTTTCACGTACATCTTCCTTTACCACACAAAGATCTAGATACATGATTCCAACACGATGACACCAATCTTCTTCAGAGCGTTTTACTGATTCCCACATTACCCCACCGTGCCCGTTTGTTTCCTGCACGCTCATTTGCTCCAGCTTTGTCCCACTTACCGATTTTAACAGAGGACATGGAACCAGCAACCACAGGGCTGAGAGGAGGATCCTGCCGAGGTCAACAGCCAGGCGCAAAGCTGAAGTGGGAATATCAAACTGTCAGCTAAACACCTGGGCAGTCCAAACCATCACTGCTGCGGTGGAGTCAAATGAAGATAAATGCCTGATCCTCCCTGTACGCAGGTGTTAAAGCTTTCTAGTGAGGAGGCACCAGTTGAATTTGTCTTTGCACTGAGTACTTACTGAGTAAGTTAAGCTTACTGAGCACTGACAAAGAACAATACAGCATAGGAACAAACCCTTTGGCCCATCAAGCCTGTGCCAACACATGATGCCTTTCTAAAGGCCTTGTGCCTCTATTCCCTGCTTATTCATGTATATGGCAAGATGCCTCAAACATTGCTAGTGTCTACTTCTACCGCCTCCTCTGCAAGTGCATTCCAAGCACTCGCCACTAACAAATTTGCCTCTTTCCCTTTCTCCCTTAAGCCGATGTTCCTTAGTAATTAAGATTGCCACCCTGGGAAAAAGATTTGACTTTCCAGCTTCTCAATTTTGTAGTCTTCTATCGGGTCAGCCCTCTGACGCTCGGTGAAAACAAACCAAATTGTGTCCAATCTCTCCTCATAGCTAAAGCCCTCTAAACCAGACAACATCCTGGTAAACCTTTCCTGTATTCTCTCCATATCCTTCTGGTAGTGTGGTGACCAGAACTGTACCCAACATTCACAGACTTAACATTCATTACGGCTGCGACATGATTTGCCGACTTTTATATTCCGTGGCCTGATTAACGAAGGCAAGCATTCCATGTGCCTTCTACACCATCTTATCCTCTTGTGTTGCCACTTTGAGGGAACGCTGGACTCTACGCCTAGATCCTTCTGCATGTCGATACTTTGAAAGGTTCTGGCATTTACTCATTTTTTTTTCCCCTGAAGAAAAGACGAGTAGTCTTCGTATGGAGAGCACTTCATTTAAAACCCCCCTGTTGAATATTTCTTGTTGACATGTCCTTTCACCCATCACAGGGAAAACCTGAATATTACATTCCTGACAAAGTAAAACTCTAAGCTTTCTGAACAAGGTTCTTCTTGAAGGTTCTCCTGAAGCACACATTCTGTTTGAATTTCACTCTGTCCTACCTCTGGTGATTTACACTTGGTTTATTGTGTCACACAAAGCCTGGATTAGTACATCAGCAGTGCAATAGCACTGGCCACGTAGAATGTGGTCAGCAGACAGAACATTGTCTCCTGCACATTGCAGGAGACATTCTGTTCCAATTTATCTGCTCATGCTTTTTCTTCGGCAGGGTAAATGATGGAATGTCCACTTGTTCCTTCCTATCACAGAGTAGGCAGTGCTGTGCCCAGCTCCTCAAGCCTGATCCTTATACTATAACACTCATCTCGAAGATTGCTGTGCACAAACTGGTGATTCCCACAACACAAGAGTGACAGCTCATCAAACGGTGATTGCACAGCACTTGGAGATGCCCCAAGGTTGTGAAAAGACTTGGTGTATAATAATTTGAGTGAAGCGGCGGGGCACAAGAGTCAGAAGCAATTTTTGTTTGGATTAACTCAGGCCTTACTTTTCCTCAACAAAAATTATCAAATTTGCTTTGTGCTGGTCTGTAACATGCGCGCCCACATTGGAGGTCTGCTCCTGACAGGGCAGGAGGTGGTCTAGTGGTATTATTGCTAGGTTATTAATCTAGAAATTCAGCTAATGTGCTGGGTTCAAAGCCCGTCACGGCAGATGAATTTGAATTCAATAAAAATATCCGGCATTAAGAATTAATTGATGAGCATGAAACCATTGTCGATTGTGAAGAAAAACTCATCTGGTCCACTAATGTCCTTCCTTACCTGGCCTACATGTGACTCCAAAGCCACAGCAATTCAGTTGACAATTATTCTCTGAACAAGGGTAACTAGGGATGGGCAATAAATGCTGGCCCAGCCAGCAATGCCCGTGTCCCACAAGTGATTAAGGAAAAAAAGTCTTTAACCCTGAACAGTGTTTCATATGCTTAATTTGTCAACTGTCGAAAAAAGCACATATGGTTCACTAATGTCCTTTCTGGAAAGAAGGAAATCTGCCATCCTTACCTGGTTGGTCTACAGAGCCACAGCAAAGTGGTTGACTCTCAACTGCCCTTTGAACGAGGGCAGCAAGTGATAGGCAATAAATACTGGCCAGCCAGTGACGCACCAGCGTCCCATAAATGGGGAAAAAAAATGTAAAACAGGAGGCAAAAGAAATGGTGATTCTGAGTGAGGTTATAGCAGAGGGCTGGACACTGGTTCCAGACTATTGGATTTGTGCACCTAGACATTCAGGACAGATAGCAGGGTTACCACATCCACAGCCACCCTCACTCACGCACTGCTACACTCTTCAGCTTCACCAAGGTACATCGCACAAGACAGCTCAGCATCTCAGACTGAACCACTGAATGATGAGACTTGAAATAGTTTAATAAGTAAACACACTTCAGAACCCGCACAAATGATGTCTGAAAGCTCCTGAGGGTAATTTTGGACACGCGCATGACAGAAGACAGCACTAAAAGCTTCATGCTTGCTATTTTCTTCCCCTCTCCCAAGTGGTTTGGTTATTTAAAAATAGCTTCATCTGCACTTGTTCTACTTACTATATGAATGCAGTCAGAGGTGCTGATTTCAGATGAGAACTGAAATCAAAGCCTCATCTGTCCACTAAAGATAGATATAAAGGATCCCAAGGCACTATATTGGGGTTTCCCCCAATAACCTGAGCAACATTTACCCTCCAATTAACATCACTGAAATAAATCATCCTATCCTCATTGTTGCAAGATGCTATGTGTAGTTTGAGGGGCCCGTAGTCTTGTATAGTTTAACAACAAATGTTTGTTAAATGCTCACATATATAGTATAAAGTCTGAGCTAAGAGCTGTCTCCATGCTTGCCTCTACACACGTCTCTACGAAGTGGAAGACTGTCCTCTAGCCTCGGGCCATGTGTTCTTTTATATCAGTGTAGATGGTACTGTGCCTAGGCGCACATTAACCCTTTTCATATAGGATTCTTATCATTTTCACATGTGGGATCTTGCTGCGCACACATTGTTGGAAACATGGCAACCAACAGTGATTCAAATATTGGTTGCAAAACACTTGGGAATGCCCCAAGGTTGTGAACAGGCTTGATATACACTAGAATTTTATCTTTCTGCAGAAAGATTATTTTTCATGTTGGTTAGGATGCATGCTGTCTCTAAGTGGGTCAGGTAGTCCTTTGAATGATCAGACCTTTGAATGGTCCTTTCACACATTAAGCTGATCTTTTTCCCTCCCTAGCTATGACTGTATCACTATATTCTGCACTCCCTCCTCTCCCATATAATCTACAAACGGTGTGTTCTGTCTGCATAGCGTGCAAAAAAAGCAACACTTTTAACTTCATCCCAATCCATGTGATTTCTGCTCCTGTGCTGCAGGGAAGTCAAACCCTTCTCCCACTGGGACTCAAAATCCACATACACTGCCCACCGAAGGGAGCCAGTCAGACACAAGGAGCACCAACTCTGGGCAGTAAACGCAGCCCTGCCTCAGCAGAGAACAGGTTCGGCATGCGAAACGCTGCAACCTTTCTCACAAAAGCTCAAACGCTCGGCTCCTGACTCCAGCAGGCAAGGCAGGCATGTAAATGAGCCCAAGTGTCAAGACGTCAGAGTTATTTCATTTGGATAAATCTTAAAACAGCTCTGGTCTCCTCTGCTCATCTTCCTAATCACTGACTGAGATAAGCAAGGGCATTAACGCACAAGCCAATTAGAACGAGAAGGGATAATCTCTTTGCCTGGTGTAGGTTGGCTCTCGGTGTTGTCCTCCTATTCCCTAACAAACAGTTCAAATCATTACCAATCAGCCTCAGCCACACTCGGATACAATATGCTGCACTCAGTGCATCCCTCCATTTTGCCGTGGCAGCAAACATATGCAAAAAAAAAGGTTAAAAAGAAAAACCAGCTGAGGGACTCAGTTTCATCTGACGTTTGACGGGGCTAATTGATTTCTGCCAACGCACTCTCGCGTTTTACAGATATCCACAAACAACTGCAATAGGTCCCGAATCCCCCAGCCTATTTCAGAGCAGGCGTTTCTCCCATATCCAACTGTGCAGCAGCAAAAGGGTCTGAAACAGTGAACTCACAGCAGACATAACTCAATCCTGTCACTCTATTCCTCATCATCCTGCTCATTACTGATCAATCTGCCTCAGGAGGGTCACCTCATTGTGGATCAAATTCTCAACAACTAACACTGACAATATATCTTCCCCCTGGCTGAAGCTATTAAAGCACAGACACAGACACACACACACACAAATCATAATACAATACAGGAGAACTTATTTCACAAAGTACTACTGGAAAACTTTTTAAATCATTGTGCTCCTGATGTTCCCTAACCTCTCAAACTGTAATGAGGCTCAGTACAAAGCAAAGTCACGACTGAAGGGTCAAATGCTCATTTATATCATCAGCAGCGAGCAGCCATTACCTATTTGCTAATTGTTTTCTTCCTGTGAAACTGCAGCTCTTTCCTGGGTTATCCTCAATTCACCATGATCCCACCGCCCCCCCCCACACATCCCTCATCCCCATCACCCACACAGACAGTGCCCCCCCCTTCCACTCCCCCATCATCTATACAGCCTGTGGCCCCCCCTCCTCATCTCTCCATCCCACCACCTACAGTGTCCCCCTCAACCCTGCCATCCCCATCATCCATACAGCCTGTGCCCTACCCCTATCACTCCACCGCATCACCCACACAGCCTGAACCCCTTCTCTCCACCTTATCACTCACACAGCCCGTGGTCCCCCAATCTCTCCATCCCATTACCCACACAACCTGTGGCCTCCCCACTATCTCGAGCTCCCATCAGCCACACAGTCTGTGCACCCCCCCCAGTCTCTCCAACCAATCACCCACACAGCTTGTGACACCCATCCCTCAACCCCATTACCCACGCAGCCTGTGCTCCCCCCACATCTCTCCACTCCACCACTCACACAGCCCATGGTCTCTACATTCTATCACCCACCCAGCCTGTAATTCCTCCCTCCCCATCTCTGCGTACCATGTCCCTCTCTCTTATCACCCCCACACCGTACCTTAACCTTAATCCGACCCAGATGAGACTAAAACCACCCCCCTCCCCAAGAAAGGAAACTGATTTTCTGACCTCCTTTAGTGTCACTCTCAAACCAGTCCTCCTTGCAGCTGGCTGGCAAGTTGGGCCAGCTTGTCCTGGGTGCTTAAACAGGGAAAATTGATAGAGTAGAAGCACAGTCTGCCTCCAGCTCCTGTGCTCCACCCACACTACCCGACCCTGCCCTCATGGCTGAACTGATAGATTGTTATGGGATCTCAGACAAATAGGAATTGACTATCAAAGTCAAAGAATGCATTAATTCGTGCGAAGCTACAGGAGTGTTTTATACAGGAGGAGATTGATTGATGCAAGGTGGTGGATGACATGATGGTAATGTCTTATTGAGAGTTTTTTTTAAAATCATCATCTCTGCAAATTCTCAGCCTGAGGTGATGTCATTGTGGGAGGAGAAAGCCTGTGGGCAGCTCAGGTGACAGGAATTTCACTTTCAGTTTGAGAGTCGGAGTGTTACGAGCATCAAGCCCCTTTCTCTCCCTGTTGTTTTTCCTTCCGGAAGTTCTCTTGGGTTAGCAG
This sequence comes from Sphyrna mokarran, assembly GCA_024679065.1. NCBI lineage: Eukaryota > Metazoa > Chordata > Chondrichthyes > Carcharhiniformes > Carcharhinidae > Sphyrna > Sphyrna mokarran. The sequence goes on along the minus strand of JAGIQG010000031.1, from coordinate 18,359,994 downwards.
AAAACAAGATCTTGCTTTTCTGAAGGGTGGAAGTCAGCTGTTTTGGGGGCCGGACCAGAGTCTCGCTGGTGTCTGGGAAACGCGTCCTGTTTTCAAACTGCTCTGAGTCACAGGAGCATTTGACTGCAGCCTCGTGAGGAAAAGAATTGATTCCAGGATCAAGTGAACATTAATCTGTGCTGTGTTAAACCCGGGAAAAGGGTTTTCTGTTGCCTGTGGGTTTTAGTTTTAATTGGAACACATTGGAAGTATTCATTAAGAATCATGCATTATGGTGGCTTGTCTGTTCGTCATTTGTAATTGATCAAAGTTCTTGCGTGGTTTCTTACTATACATATTAACTATATTCTTAAATAAACTTTGCTTGATAAAAGCCCCCTAATGGGTCGTGAGAATCATACTTGAAATGAAACATCTCATGCTCATCCTACCCAAATTCAAGATGCAAAACATATAATTCTGGCGAGATTGATAAAGGACTTGGGAATTTCGAACCTGAACCACAACATTGGTAATAGTTACAGCTTTGCATTCTGCAGCTACTGTAATTGAAGGATGCTGATCGTATGATAAATAATCCTTGGTTTCGGGAATATTAATGAACAGATATTAAAATTCTACAACCGCTTTTGCGGACAGGAACAGCTGATCATATGATCAGGCAGGTCTTTATCCATATTTTTAAACCGTTAAATCAGAAAACAGGAAGCCCAGAATCATTTGCAGTATTTTAATAATCAGAACTTAAAGGAAATAAGGAGGGGGGTGGGTGTTGATTGAAGAACTTATAACTTAAATTGAGAGGTTTATTGCAACCTGGCAAATCATACAATGGAACTCTGCTGAATCATGTCATTTTGTCTGTTTTTTCCTCTCCATTTTCTTGAGCCACTTGTTCCTGTTGCAAGTGTTTTCTGGCTGTGGTTTGACATATTATTGTGTTACTGACTGCTGTAAACCAGTGTGGCATTTGACAGTCTGTGAAGCTGTTTACCGTGTTTTTGAAAGGGGGACATGAGCCTGCTCCAGTTGCACACAGGATAGCAGAGTTCATCGTCAACAAATTTTGAAGTTTAGTTTTATTAGTGTCACAAGTAGGCTTACACTAACGATGCAATGAAGTTACTGTGAAAATTCCCCCAGTTGCCACGCTCCTGCACCTGTATGGGTACACTGAGGGAGAATTTAGCATGGCCAGTGCCCCTAACCAGCACGTCTCATGGATTAAGGAAAGAAACCGGAGCATCCAGAGGAAACCCAGGCAGACACGGGGAGAATGTGCAGAGACTCTGCACAGCCAGTGACCCAAGCCAGGAATCAAATCCAGATCCCTGGAGCTGTGAGGCAGCAGTGCTAAACACTGTGCCAGTGATTCACTTAATAATTAGGAGCTAATAGTTTCAGCACAGCATCTGAAAAGGGGAGACTCTATCCGTCTTAAAGGGGGTTGTTCCCTTCAATTTGTTCATTTAATTTGCTCAAAAGGGATGAAGGGGGAAATCAGGTGAAAATTGGGAGAGACAGAGATTGAGTGAGAGAGATGGAGAGAGGTATGCAAACTGGAATGAAGCTCTATCTGAAAGTAATAAAGTCTTGGGGTGGATTTTTATTCCAATGGGCGTTTACAGTACTATCATAAGCAATAGATTTTTGGACATCTCACCACATTTTAGATTTAGGGCGATTGGATGAAAATGCTTTTTCTCCTCTCCCCTCTAACCCTTCCCCCAGAGGGTAGTGGGTGTCTGGAATTCACTGCCTCAGTGGGTGGTTAAGGCCCAAGCACTCAGCTCATTTCAGAGATATCTCGATCAGTGTCTGAAGCACTGAAACCTGCAAGATTACAGACCATGTGCTGGTCGGTGGGATTAAAATGAGCGGCCTGTATCTTCCTTCCAGCTGGCCCAGACACAATGGGCTGAATGGCCTCTTTCTACACTGTAACCTTCCAGAGGTTTACTGTCCTGCTTTGCCGGGATGGGGCAGGGACATTCCGCTCCTAATTTCTTCCTTTCTTACCAAATAGTCCGTGGAGATTTCCAAGATGGGGACAGGGCAGTCGAGGACACTGGGCTGAAGGCACATTGGCCTTTGCTGCAACAGGACTTGGTTGGAGCAGTAAGGATGTCTTACTGCAGCTGTGCAGGGCCTCAGTGAGACCTCACTGAGAGCATTGCGTTCAGTTTTGCTCTCCTTTCCCAAGTCTGGCAATAGAGAGAGAGTGCAAACATTCAGAGAGTGATTCTTGGGGTTGCACTGTTGATTTGCAGTGTGGTGCATTGTTCCAAATCTCACTCTGTGATTGATGCTAACAAGAAGGATGTTTTTCTGCTTTAGGATTTAAACTGTGTGGAGTCCGCACATTCTCCCCTTGTCTGTGTGGGTTTCCTTCCACAGTCCCAAAGACGTGCCAGTTTGGTTCATTAGCCATGCGTACCCAAATAGGCGTGAGCCAACTAGGGGATTTTCACAGTAGTCTCATTGCAGTGTTAATGTAAGCCTACTGTGGTACTAAAATAAAATTCAAAAAAATTCTTCACTTCAGGCCCTCAAGATTATGCTGCCTCGGATTTATTTGGTCAACTTCTGGAGGTTATCTCCTCAAATTTGAGGTTGCGTTTCTACTATAGGTGAGTGGAATTTGAGGAAATGATCATTATCCACCAGTTCATATGTCCTTTGAGGACCGAACTCCTGTAACACTAACTCTCATTACGATGAAAAAAGTCCCTGTGCTGTTGTTTGAAACAAAGCCCAGTAAAAATCTCGATAAACATCCTCCCAGTCACATGGTGAACTACATTGTGTCAGGTAAATGGAGTGAACAATTAACATTTTTATTATGGTGATTACAGAATGATAGCATTGTGCTCTCATTTGAGGGAACACATCTCAAAAGATTCTCATCTACTTCAGAAACAGACGCGAGTTTGTCTTCTCTATTCGATCACACGCATCAGCCGAAAGCCTGTTATTAATCTGCTGAACTCTCTTCACATCCTCAGCATCAGGACAATGCCCAGAAACATAGAAACTAGGAGGGGACCATTCGGCCCCTCCACCCCACCCTGTCGTTCAACAAGATCATGGCTGACCCTCGATCCAAATGCCACATTCCAGCACTCTCGCCAGACCCATTGACATTGGCGATTAGCGAGAAGGCAATAGCCAGAGTATTAATCCAGAAACTCAGCAAACGTTCTGGGGACCCAGGTTCAAATCCATCTACGACTGATGGTGGAATTTGAATTCAGTAAAAAAAAAATCCCGAATTAAGGATCTACTGATGATCATTGTCGGAAAAATCCATCTGGTTTAAAATAGGGATCATGAGCCTTGGGAGTCCCTGGGAAGTGTGTAAATAGATGATGATATTGATGTACTTGTTTTTATCCTACAGGTGCTTTGGTCCACCTTGTTGTCTAACGAGGGGCATACACGCGATGGGTCATGAGAGGACTGCTCTTGGATCTTTTGAGAGTATCCTACTGCTTCACATCATTAGCGTATGCTTGACCTGGACCATCTGATGGGCAACACGACAGCTCAGTGACTATCGCTGTGCTGTGCAGATACATGGATTTGGGCCTGTGTCTGTGGGAGTTTGCGCATTCTCCCCGTGCTTGCGTGGGTTTTCTCCGGGTGCTCCGGTTTCCTCCCACATCCCAAAGATGTGCTCTTAGGCTAATTGGCAAAACAAATTCTCCCTAAATTGTCTCAAATTTGGTTTTTAATCCATAGATCTATAAACATGGACAGGGATCGTGTGTAGAAGTGGGAACATCGGGTGGCAGCGCGGGCTCATTGGGCCAAAGGGCCTGTTTCCCGAGCTGTTTTGTTCTTTTGTTCCTTTAGGGAAGGAAATCTGCCGTCCTTACCTGGCCTACATGTGACTCCATAGTCACAGCAATGTGGCTGAACCTCAGCTGGCTTCTGAACAAGGGCAACTGGGGTTGGGCAATAAATGCTGGCCAGCCAACGATGCCTATGTCCCACAAATGAATAAAAACATGTAAAAATCTATTTCCTTTAACATATTCAGTGATTTGACCTCCATAGCTCTGTGGCAGAGAATTTCACAATTTCAATGTCCTCTGGGTGAAGAAGTTTCACCTCAACTCAGACCAAAATGACCTATCTGTATCCTGAGACTGTGACCCATTGTTCCAGGGGCCCCCAACCAGAGGATAAAACATTGAAACATCAAGTTTATCCAGCCCTGTCAGAATATTATATGTTTCAATATATCCCATTGGAATAAAAATCCACCCCAAGTCTTTACCACTTCCAGATAGAGCTTCATCCCCATTTGCATACCTCTCTCTATCTCATTCAATCTCCTTCTCTCCCAATTTTCACCTGATTCTCCTTCATTCCGGTGAGTACAAGCCCAATTGACCTGACTTCCCCTCATATGACAGACTTGCCATTCCAGCAATCAGTCTGGTGAACTTTTGCTGCGCTTCTGCTATGACCATTATAGGGGTGGCAAGGTGGCACAGCAATTAGCACTACAGCCTCTCAGCATCAGGGACCCAGGTCCAATTCCTGGCTTCACTGTGCAGATTCCACACAGACATTCTCCCCAGGGTTTATGTCAGTTTCCTCCGCGTGCTCCAATTTCCTCCCACAGTCCCGAAAACATGCTGGTTAGGTGCAGTGGCCATGCAAAATTCTCCTACGGTGTCTAAAGATGTGCAGGTTAGATGGATTTGCCATGGTAAATTGCCCCATAGGCTATGGGGGACTAGTTTGACAATAAGTGGAATTGGGTAAGAAGTGGTGCAGACTGGAAGAGTTGAATGGCCTTCTATACTGTAGGGATTCCATGTTTCTATCATCATAAGACATAGGAGCAGAATTAGGCCACTCAGCCCATCCAGTCTGCTCTGCCATTCAATCATGGCTGATATTTTTCCCCCATTCTCCTGCCTTTTCCCCACAACCCCTTATTAATCAAAAACCTATCTCTGTCTTTAAGATATTCAATGATCTGGCCTCCACACCCTTCTGTGGCAACGAATTCCACAGATTCACCACTCTGGTTGAAGAAATTCCTCGTCATCTCTGTTTTAAAGGAAGTCTCTTTAACCTAAGGTCATGCCCTCTGGTTCTATTTTTTCTTACTAGTGAAAACATCCTCTCATTTGCCAATGAATTTGCATCCACAGCTTCTGATTATCACCCCACTGGCCAGAGTGTTTAAAACCTCCTTTAGATTGTCTTTCCCAGTTTAATGGAAAACAAGCCTGACTTTTCCCAATCTCTTTTCAATCCTGAAGACCCTCATCCCTGGTGACCTCCCCTGGGAAATATGACTCTATAACCTTGACATCATTTCTAAAATATTACATCCAGAATTGTCCATAATTCTCCAGCTGAGCCAAATGAGGGATTTATAAATTTCCAGCATAATTGCTTCATACAAGATCCCAATAGGCCAAAAAGGTGGCCATTCGGCCCATCCAACCTGCACCAACAAGCATCCTACCCAGTCTCTTTTCCCATACCCCCACATACTTCCTTGCTAATGCCCTTGACCCACACATTTTTGCACAGTAAGAAGCAATTTAGCACGGCCAGTTCACCAAACCCGCAACTCTTTGGGCTGCGGGAGGAAACCAGAGCACCCAAAGGAAACCCACGCAGACACGGGGAGAACTCCACACAGACAGACAGTCACCCGAGGCCGGAACCGAACCCAGCTTCCTAGCGCCACTAATCTTTGAGCCACAAATCGTGGACTCTTAAGGGGCCATTTGCCACAACCAATACACTTAGCCCGCAAGTCTTTGGAATCACACAACGCCAACAGTACACAAGGAGGTCATTCTCCAGTTACCAACCCACGAAACCAATAATATCCTTCATCGCCATGTTGGCTTGCCCTGTGTATAAGAACAAGGGCATCTCAGCTCATTCACACATCGAGCCAACAAATGGAAAAGAGAAGCACTCGTTTCCCCAGCCGTGATGTAGATATGTAAACAAGACCCAAATGCACTACTTTGGAATAAACGCTCCGTGTCAAAGGAGAGAGAGGAGGGCACAAGACACATGACATTCCTGCCACCCCCTTAAGAACCGATAGCCACACAAAAGGTTTCTATGAAGATCACATCCCTTCAAGTGGAATGTACTGCAGCATAATAAACACTCTGTTCCACCCGGAGTTCAGAGTGTTGCTGGACTGGCTATTTATATCCAGTTGCTTTTGAACATAATGTATGGCAAGAAAATTATAGCATTGTGTTGTGGTTTACAGTTTCCCACTCAGCCGACCTTGGGTCCTGGGGGAGGTTGGTGCTGATTAACCACCTCAGCACCGTCACAAAATGCTCTCATTCCACCCAGAAACGTTGCTGCTTCATTTCCGACAACCACTCCCACCCGCTGTCTCTATCCTGAAGCAGTCGAGTCCTTGAAAGCCGCAGTCCAGTACTCATCGTACGATTACCGCACTGCACCGTTTGGCCCATCGAGCCTGAACCAATTCTCCGACAGGGCTTCATCACCCCCTCCCCGGCCCTATCCCTGCAACATCGTGCATTTACCCCACTCACCTCCCCAAGCCACACGTTGTGGATAAGAAGGAGCAATTTACCACGGCCAATCCACGAACCCGCACATCTTTAGAACCCTGTCAGTACAAAAGTAGGCCACTCGGCCCATCGAACCTGCACCAACAACTCCACCGAGCCCTATCCCTGAAATCCCGGGTATTTACTCTGCTAGCCACCCTGACACTAAGGGGCAATTTATCATGGCCAATCAATCTAACCTGCACATGTTTGAAATCATAGGATCCCAACAGTACAGGAGGAGGCTATTTAACCCACCAAACCTGCACCAACTACAATTCCACCCAGGCCCTATCCCTGTAATGTCATGTATTTATCTGGGAGAAACCCAGACTGATATGGGAAGAACATACAAGCTCCACACAGACAGTGACCCAAGGCTGGAATAGAAACTGGATCCCACGTGTTGAGAGAACAGTGATAACTATTGAGCCACCCTGCTGCACCCTTCACTGTCAAAATGAATTCACAACCAATCAGGAGATTTGAAAGGCCATCTCAGATGATTCACATGTGATTCTGGTACTAACATTTCCAACTATTTTAGGAGGTTGATTTTATTTGTTACTCTCTCCTCCCAGCTCAGAAATGGATATTCAAACATCAGGTCAACTATCCCACTATTTCCTGCGGCATTCAGCAATGAACCCAGCTATCTGTTCCTTTGTAACTCACCTTCAACAAACTTAAACCATCTGCAAAACCCAAATATTAAGGGAAAAACAGATCAAAAATGCTCTCCAAAGCTCTGTCACTGATCATGGACAGAAGGAGGCTATTCTGCCCATTGGGGCTGCACAGAACACAATCCCACTCAGGCCTTATCCCTGTAACTCCACGTATTTACCTGCTAATCCCCCTGACACTAGGGTCAATTCTTTTCCCCCAGCCAACCAACCTAACCTGCACACCTTTGGATAATTAAAGTATATCCACTTTAGAGCCATAATTTGTTTTTAAAAAAACCATGAATGGTTTTGGAATCGGTATTTTCTATTTGGTTTGAAAAGATACTGTTCTGGACTGGAACTAGCCTCATTTTTCCTTCGTTGATCTGCATTTATCCTCAAACCAGCAGCACTGGCCGGGCAGCAAGTTCCCAGGAGCTGGAATAGGATCAACAACTAAAAAAAAAAAATCCCCATCTGTCCTCACACCAACTCCACTAGTCCTCGCCATTCCCTCCCCCTCTCCAATAGAGGAGACCAATACTCTGTCCCTCTCTATTCCCTCCCCCTCTCCAATACAGAAGACTAACCCTCCATTCCCTCCAACAGAGGAGATGAACCCTCCATCCCCTGCCAGGTCCTTCCTCTCCAATAGACAAGGCCAACCCCTCCATTTCTCACCATTCCCTCCCTCTCTCCGGTAGAGGAGATGTAAAGATGCCGGTGTTGGACTGGGGTGGGCTCAGTAGGAAGTCTCACAACACCAGGTTAAAGTCCAACAGGTTTATTTGGTAGCACACACTTTTGCAGTGCTGCTCCTTCATCGGGAGTGGAGTGATGAGTCTCTCGCTCAAGGTGGAAGTCAAGACAAGATAGGAGGATGGAGCAGAGCAGATAGTTAGTAAAGGCTCTTAGACTGGACCAGTGAAGGCAACCTACAGCCTGGGAGCCACACGCTGGGTTCCCAGTACAATCAACGAGACATGGTGTTACTCGCTGCCCATGTACGGGGTTGCCACGTTCTGCTGATTTCCATTGACGTAGTTTTTGTTTCGTACTGGTGTGACTGAAGCGATTGACATGTTAAGCAAGGCGTGTGCTGATTGTTCCTAATATTGACTGGGAGAGTCGTGCAATGCTTCTGTATCCAAAATGTGAATATTTCTTTTACTTTCACCCTCTGAAGTTGATGACACTTCCATTAACGTAGCAATGATTAAGCATTTTCTGGAATTCATTATGAAATATTTGGTGTACACGAAATGTATTGAATCTTTATTCCTGGAGTCACGGTCAGCCAATCATTGAAACCTTACAGTGCAGGAGGAGGCCATTCAGCCTATCAAGTCTGCACCAATCACATTCCCACCTAGGCCCCATCTCCGTAATCCCTCATATTTACCCCACTAATCCCTCTAACTTTTGCATCACGGGAACTAAGGGGCAATATAGCATGGCCAACGCACCTGACCTACACACCTTTGGACCCATTTCTATTCTGTGACCCACTGAGATGAAGGAAGGTCACTCGTATAGCCCATTTACTGGCTAAGGCTGCCCATCACTGTGCTGGAGGTTCAGTTTCTGTTCTGTTGACCTCCATCCCAGCGATTTCATTTCATGAACTGCCAACTACCATCTGAATAATTTAAATACTCCATTCACTGCACTGTGCTGTCACTATATATTCCAGTAGCTTGGAAAGCAGCTGTAATCACTTCATTACGAAAGGATGAGCAGTTACAAATCCAGTAATAGCCAGGAGCACATGATCTGAAAACTCACTTCCCCCATCCACCACGGCATCCTACAGTTTTTTTTTCGCTCCCATTTTACTTTCTGGCCTCAAATTGACATTAAATTCGGATCATGAACTACAGTGTTGATTGGGGCAGACGCTTCTCCAAGAGGTGACACTGCCCCTTTAATTATACTCATCAACTCAGTGAACAATCTAAAATAGGCAGTGGAGACGTGGGGTGGAACAATGCACTGAAAACAGCTGGCTGTGTGTTCATCAAAACAGGAACAAGAAAGAGAAGGGAAATGAGTATCCTCAAATACAGATGTCACAGGAGCACAGCCTGTTTCTGAATATCTCATATTTGCAGCCTCAAGCCTTTTGAATGGACCTACCCCATATTAAGTTGATCTTTCTCTACACCTTTGCTATGACTGTAATACCACATTCTGGACCTTCTCCTCTACGTACGCTATGTTTTATCCATACTGTGCTCAAGAAACAACACTTTTCAATGCATCCTGATAAAATTAACATATTCCAAGACTGCAAGAAACAAAACCTTGTTAATGTATCCCAATCCATCACACAAACCAGCCTCCCATCCACTGACTCTGTCTAAACTTGGCACTGCCTCGGCGAAGCAGCCCGTGTAATCACGGACCCCACGCAACCCAGAAATTCTCTCCTCCACCTTCTTCCATTGGGGAAAACAAAACTGAGATCACGTAACAACCCGACTCGAGAACAGCTTCTTCCCTGCTCGTTCTCCTATTTTCTCCACTTGCGTCAAATTGGAGAAAAACTGATCAAGGAAAGCAAGTGTAACGTTCATCTTTATTACAAAGGGATTGCCACACTAAGTCTAACCACATTTTTTTTTTTTTATTACTGAGACCATAGGTAGTGTACTGCTGTACGATTGGTCTCTTGCCAAAAGGAAGAAACATTTGCTTTAGGAGAGCAAGGTAAAATTGCCAGCATCCAAGACGGCTAGAGGCTGGAACTAGTGGGATTTAATCTGAGGGTATCCACACCACAGGTGAAGGGGCAAGGTCAAGAAGGCAGAGTGTTCATGAACAGCCTCAGCAGACACGGGAGTTGAACCCACGTTGTTGGTGTCACTCTGCAACACCAAACCGGTGTCCAACTGACTTAAACCAACTCCCAATGTTTGCCTTGGGAAGGACTGCAATAAAGGTTCACTAGATTCATTCCCCCAGATAGCTAACGATCAGGAACTGAGTAAACTAGAACCTTAGAAGGCAATCTCACTGAAATATAAAATTCCTCCAGGATGGTATGACCTCCCTGGATGAAGAGTCCAGAGTTTGGGATCTCAGAATAAGGGGTCAACCATCTGAAACCAAAAAAAAAACCTGCTCACTGACAATGGTTTGGAATCTTAGAAATTCTTGACTGCAGGGAAGTGTGCACGCTCTGTCACTGGACTGTATTCAAGTCAGGGATTAAATAAGAGAATTGAAGGATTTGGGGATAGTTGGCTGAGTGTACGTGAGGTAATAATTCAGTTATAATCTCAGTGAATGACAGCACGGCTTGAGGAGCTAAATGGCTGATTCCATTCCTATGATTTTCTGGTCCTAAAGGAGAGGTAGGGTTGAGTGGGTGGCCACAGTTAGAAGTCTCACAACACCAGGTTACAAGTCCAACAGGTTTATTTTGTAGCACGAGCTTTCGGACCACTGCCCCTTCATCAGGTGAGCGAAACTCTGAAAGGTTGTGCTACTGAATAAACCTGTTGGACTTTGATCTGATGTGAGACTTCTTACCGTGCTTATCCCAGTCCAACACCAGCAACTCCACGTCACCAGTGGGTATCGACAGTATTCTGCTACTCGGTCACTCTGTATAGTGAGTGTTAGGGAGTGTCGAACAGCTCATTTGGGAGATGGGACATGCACCCTATTCCATTAGATCTTAACCAGCAGGGGTGACTGCACTCTTTTTGTCAGGGAGCCCCCACCCCCAGATGAGATCTGCTAACTCAGACATGGCTGAGATCATAGAATCCTACAGTGCAGGAGGAGGCCATGCGCCCATCGAGACTGCATTGACCACAATCGCTCCCAATCCCTATCCCCCATAACGGCATGCATTTACACCAGCTAGTCCCCCTGACACTAAGGAGCAATTTAGCATGGCCAATACAGCTAATTCACACATCTTTGGAATGTGAAAGGAACATGAAACATTCGGAGGAAACCCACGTAGACATGAGGAGAATGTGCAAACTCCACAGAGACGGTGATGCAAGCTGGGAATCGAACTCTGGTCCTTGGCACTGTGAGACAGCAGTGCTAACCACTGTGCTACCCCTGAGATTACTGCAATGTTTTTCCTAGTGACACTTCCTGTTCTAGCAACACCATGAATTGAGTGATTTGATTGGAGGACACAATTCGAATCATTAAATCATTGAATCCCTATAGTGTAGAAGGAGGCCATTTGGCCCATTCAGTCTGACAATCTCACCCAGGCCCTATCCCCATAACGCCATGTATTTACCCCACTCATAGCCCTGACACTAAGGGGCAATTAACTTGGCCAATCCAGCTAACCTGCACATGGTTAGACATTATTGTCAGAGTTACGAGACCATCCTTCCCACAAGACATTTCCTTACACCTGCAGTCTGTGCCTCACTGCTATTTTCACTCCGGATGCCTCTGAGAAATAATGATCGTATCTCATCGCTTGGCGACTTTCAACTGCTTGCAAAAAAAAAAAAATTAATAAATGCTGCGTTTGCTTGTTTCAAAACAGGAAAATTTAGCCAGTAATTTAGCAAAATTCTGCACCTATGAAATCATGAATGCACAGCAGTCTGGGCAGAGAATGGCACAACAGCTATTAACACAAGTCCAGTCTGTGAGCTGACCATCATTTCACTGTCTGAAGCTGCTCCCTGCACTGGTCATCCTGGCAGTCCAAGCTCCAATAGTGTGGATTCAAACCCCACCCCAGAGAGCTGGGCACACCATTAAATCTGACACTTCACTGTGATACTGTGGGAGTGCTGCATGGCTCAGGGACATGGCTATGCAACCATAGAAACATAGAACCTAAGAGTAGGCCATTCGGCACTTTGTGTCTGCTCCCCCATTCATTTTAATCATTGCTGATCATCAAATTCAATATCCTGATCACCCCCCTCCCTTCCTCCCATATTCCTTAATCCCCAAGAGCTATATCTAATTTCTTTTTGAAATCACACAGTATTTTGGCCTCAACTACTTCGTGGTTGTGAATTCCACACATTCACTCTCTGGGTGAAGAAATTTCTCCTCACCTCAATTCTAAAAAGTTTACCCCTTATCCTCAAACTATGACCCCTAGTTCTGAATTCCCACATCATTGGGACCATTCTTTCTGAATCTATCCTGTCTAGCTCTGTTAGAATTCTATAGGTGTCTACGAGATCTCCTCTCACTCTTCTCAACCCCAGTGAATAAAATCCTAACTATCTTAGTCTCTCCTCGTATGACAGACCTGCCATCCCAGGAATCAGCCTGGGAAACCTTTACTGTATACCCTCCACAGCAAGGGCTTCCTTCTTCAGATAAGGAAACCAGGTCCTATCAGTTAACTATAAAGGATCTCACGCCAAGATTCAAATAACAAGGGGCTTTTCCCTGATGCCTTTGTCAGTAATTATACAGGAGACAGATAGTTGCTACTTTCTAAGTTCCTGACAGACTCCCGATGCCTATGGAATTGTACTCAGGATACATCGAGGTGATGCATTATCCTGATGTTGAGGGAGAAGTTAAGTAATTAATGGCATTGCTGACTCTGAAAAAGTTGGCTCTCACTTGGTGCCTCCTGACTGCTGAGATCATTCCCTGATTTTCCATTCGATCTCCTCCTCAGGGGCCAGGCTGAAACAAGAGAAGAATGGACATAACAGAGTCCAGCCTGATTTCAAACACACGGCATGATGCAGAAGACCAACATTCCTATCGTGTTCAGTCCTGGATTACTGATAGATCGGAACTGTCCATCAGATCCAAAAAAATGCAACCAGGAGCAAAATGTGTTCAGCACTTAGTGTTGGTCAGGAATGGGAAAAGGGTTTGGGATCTTGTGTGATATATGAACATACATCTGCAGTTAACCTCTTAAAAACCCAGGGTTTTCCTATTCTCAGGTGTAATTCTGAATAGGGTGGCACAGTGGTTAGCACTTCTACCTCACAGCACCAATTCCAACTTCAGGTCATTGTCTGTGTGGAGCTTCCACACATTCTCCCTGTATCTGCATGGGTTTTCTCCTATCCTCCAAAGTCATGTGGGTTAGCTTGATTGGCCGTGCTGAATTGACCCCTAGTGTTAGGGGAATTAGTGGGGTAATTAATGGGGTTATGGGAAGAGGGTCTGGGTGGGATTGTGTCAGCCAAATAGTCTCTTTCTACAGTGTAGTGATTGTATGATTCTATAATTCTGAATCTTGGACAAAGGTAGCCAGTTTGGGGACTGTGTCCTGCCTACAGGATCCTTGTGATGTGATGGAGCTGAAGGATTTAGCACAATAGCAGCAAAGACTCAGAATCATGCAGCACAGAAGAGACCCTTTGGCCCATCGAACTCCCACCTAATCCTCTTGACCAACACTTGGCCTCGAATATTATGACTTGCCAAGTGATCATCCAGATACTTTTTAAAGGATGTGAGGCAACCGGCCTCTACCATCCTCCCAGGCAGCACATTCCTCTGGGTGAAAAGAGTTTTCCTCATATCCCCCCTAAACTTTGTGCCCCTCATCTTGAACTTGTGTGTCCTCATGACTGACCCTTTAACTCAGGGAAACAGCATTTTCATGTGAATGGATGTATTCAAGTCCTGACTCATCCATCCTTTAGTAAATAATATTTCTGAAATTGTAACATTAAGTACAAAGGCTTTGACTCATCTAAAAAGTCGCAATCACCAGCAGCTGATGTCCCCACCATCACCCTAAACCCTCTGGGATCTCTCAGAAAGTTCCTCATTTCAAGACATCAATAAATAGGATATTCAGCCCTTCAATAACCCCCACAATCTCCATATCACTGATATCCAGCAGCTGACAAATCTATCCATCTCCGGCTTGAAGATACACCATGACTGAGCATCCATAATCCTTGGCAGGGAAAGAATTCCAGAGACTTCCAGTGAAGGCATGTCTCCTCATTTCAGTCCTCAACAGCACCCAAAACTGTGCCCTGTGTTCTCTGCTTTCAAATCAGGCAAAACCTCCTTCCAGCATTTAGCCTACCCCCTCAACAATTTTCTACATTCAAGTGAAATCAAATTCTCATTCTTCTAAACTGGAGGGAATATAGCTATTGGTTCTCATGAGGCAAACACCTTCCACAAGGAATCAGTCTAGTTGACCTTGGCTATACTCGCTCTTAAGCCAAGCATGTCCGTCCTTAGATAAGGAGGACAAAACTGTAGCCAGTATTCATGGTGTGGTCTCGCCAAGGTATAACTGCAGTCAGACTTCTTCACACTCACCAACAAGTCACTGCCTTCCAAATTATTGCTAATGTAACCAATGATAATACTGAATTTGTTATAATGTAACCAATGGCAATATGCTGAGGGGGTCAGCTGACCAGGTAGATAACGTAACCAATGGCAAAATAACGTGGTGGTCAACTCACCCAGTAGAAATAAAAAGCAGATGGGAATTATGGGGAGCTTGTCTGGCCAAATTGTAGCCCCAAATATTGGAACAATGAAATTTCTTTGTTAAACCTTCTTTGATTTACTTTCTGAAGTATCCCTACTGCTTCATGAACATACTATAGTTGGGAATGACCTCAGCCAGTTCCCTCTGAATAGCTAGTCAACCACAAATATTCTGCTTCTCCACTTGCCTGACTAAAGTCAGCAACTTCAAGCTTTTTCCACATTAGATCTCAGATTCTGGCCCATCAACTTGCTCTGTTTATATCCTCCTCTCAGTTTTACCTTTTCATCTCAACTTGAACAAGAACCCTCATCCAAATCTTTGATATAGATGTCACGGGGCCAAGGCCCAAGCCCAGATCCTCAGAGCTCACCAGTTACATCCTGCTATCCCGAAAACCACTCATTTTCACTCTGTTAATCCATCCTCAATCCAAGTCAACAAATCACCCCAATCTCAGGCTCAACTCTGTGTGATTACCTGGTGTGATGGCTCATCATAGAATCCCTCCGTTGGCAGAAAGAGGCCATTCAGCCCATCAAGTCTGCACCGACTACAATCCCACCCCAGGCCCTATTTGCACCACCCCTTGCATTTACCTGACACAAAGGGGCAATTTGGCATGGGCAATCCACTGAACCCACGCGTCTTCAGACTGTGGGAGGAAACGGGAGCAACCAGAGGAAACCCACGTAGACACAGGGAGAACGTGGAGACTCTGCATAGGCAGTGACCCGAGGCTGGAATCAAACCTGGGTCGCTGATGCTGTGGGGAGCAATGCTAACCACTGTGCCACCCCAAGCGCTTTGCAGATATCTCCAACCATATAGAGAGTGTAGCACAGACAGAAAAACCTGATCTCAACACGTGAAGCAAGTTGCCAGCGCTGAAAACACGTCATTCAGCAACCCAAGGCGACACGAATCTTGGCTGAGTGCAAGTGTGATAAGGAAACAGGTACACACTATCCTGATTCCTATCCAACAAGCTCTCTGCAAAGCTCCGGGTCTCTCTTTTTATTTTTGCAAACAAGGTTCTGAACATCATTTGGGGAAAACAAAATTCACTTCACCCCCATTCCCCCCCCCCATGCAAAAAAAAATATACAGGCAGCATTAATCCTGTCAGTTCAACCTGAGTAATAATCAGTCATAATCCGCTCAGAGAACACGCTTGTGTGAGAATAGAAAGCATTCGCCTTCTAATTGACAAGTAACAGTTCGGGCAGCAGTGAATCATTGCTGATCATGACTGCAGAGAGAGAGAGAGATGATCATTCCTGTGCTCTGGAAGAGGGGATCTCATACATCCACCTGGATTTCAAAGCATCTGACTCGCCACTGAACCCAAACGGGTTAAACTACAAGCACATCGTAGCCAATAGCAGCTGGCAATCTCTCAAGTTATCTCACAATAACATCAATTTCTCTCCCTCCCCACCTCCACCGGTTTAATTTTTTTTTGCCCACTTGTCCCAGTCCCGTGTTACAGGTCATGCGAGGCTGGTTCACCATCTTTCCTTACCTGGTCTGTCGGTGCCTGCTTTCTCTGGGCATTTCCCGGGCAGTCCGTCTACAAGAGGCTGGACAGGTGTATCAGCTTCAGGTGTCTCAAAATTCGCCTCGGAATCAGAACTGTAGGGGAGAAGTGGAGAGGGGACGGGAAAATAATGAAAAATTTCCCCTTTGCAAATGGACTGTCTCCCTCACTGCACTGATAACCTTCCTGATAATCCAGCCTCTCTCTCTCTCACATACACACACTGATAGCTGACTGTCTCTCTCTCTCACACACACACACCCCAGTAAAAATCCCCGTAAAAAGATAAAACAGCAACTTGCCTGAAGCTTAACCTTTTCTCCTCAGGGTTTGATTCCTCCTGCTCCTCATTGTCTACAGCTCCTGCCCCTGGTCGAACCACAGACCAGGTCCACTTTGCCCACTGAATTGGAGACAAAATTTGCCACGGACTAAAAGCCATTGGAAATAAATAAATGCCTGCGTTGAGTTGAGTTGAGTTGGGGGGGGGGCAAGGGCTGCAGTTGCCGTTTCACCCAAAATGGAGGGAAACTCTAAAACAATATTACTTGTGTGTATGAGTAACTGGGTGTTGGGGCTTCTGCTAAAATCGCGGATGTGGTTACATGTGAAGAGATCAAGTCAGTTTCCTCCTCTGCCGAGTCTCCCGTGCAATTGCATGACAGCCCACAGTAGCTCGCTCCCTGCCAGCCAGTAACTTTGAGACTGACTACACTCTAAAATACCCTCCCTTCATCCTGCCAAGAAATTGGGAGGGAAAGGAAAATGCACGGTGGATAAATCTGCTGCCATCCAACTGTCCTCCGCCCAGCCCTCTGAATGGCAAACAAGCAATCAGCTGGGTGGACCAGAGTGTGTGTGAGATCCGCCCCTTCTCTCAGATTGTACTAACCCTGTGGGGTGGAGGGGGGATGGAGTGTGGCTGTGAGAGCCACAGAGAGAGAGAGAGATCTGTCAGCTAGTCTATTTATCCTGTCTCCCTTTGTCAGGGCCGATGGTTCAATCCAAAACCTGCGGCAAAAAGCAACTTCATCGCAGCTCTGAATGCAAATATTAAAAAAAAACACAGCGATAACTTCACTCGCAGCTACGGCGTCAATCCCATGCAGCCTCAAAGATGGCACTGTGGTGGCGAGGAATGCTCAAAACCCGGCACATGATGCTTGCAGTTACCCATTCTGAATTTCACATTGATCAGACCATCAATCCCCACAGTTACAGTGGAGGCCGTTCGACCCATTGAGTCTGCACCAACTCTCTCTCTCTCTCTCTCTCAGAGCATCTTACCCTCCCCCGCCCCTCTCTGCCCTATCCACATAATCTCATGCATCCACCGCGGATAATACCTAACCTAGAATCCAAAACAGTGTTAAACGAGGCCATTTGGCCCATAGAGTCTGCACCAACCACCGTCCCATCCAGGCCCCATTCCCATAACCCCACAAATTTACCCTGCTAAACTCCCCGACACTAAGGGGCAATTTAGCAAGCCCGATCAAACTAACCCGCACATTTTTGGACTGTGGGAGGAAACTGGAGCACGCTGTGGAAACCCACGCAGACACGGGGAGAACATGCAAACTCCACACAGTGACCCAAACCAAGAATCAAACACGGGTCCCTGGAGCTGTGAAGCAGCAGTGCCAACCACTGTGTCACTGTGCCACCCATATTAATATTTTATCTAAATTACCAGTATACCAGTGAATCATAGAATGGTTACAGAGTAGAAGGAGGCAATTCAGCCCATCATATCTGTGCTGGCCCTCTGAAGGAGGGCCACTGCGGTCCTGTACGTTGTTCCATTTCAGATAACAATCTCATTCCCTTTTGAATGCCTGACTGAACCTCCCTCAACCACACATTCAGAGAGTGCATTCCACATCCCAATCACACTATAGTTCATGAATCCCACCCATACCTCTACTTTCTCAGGAGACAAACAAAATTTGGCATGACTGCTGCAACTCTCACCAACTTTTACAGTTGCACCATAGAAAGCATTCTCTCTGGTTGTATCACAGCTTGGTATGGCTCCTGCTCTGACCAAGACCACAAGGAACTACAAAGGGCTGTGAACGAAGCCCAATTCATCACGCAAACCAGCTTCCCATCCATTGACCCTGCCTACACTTCCCAATGCCTCAGAAAAGCAGCCAGCATAATCAAGCTCCAGCACATTCTCTCTTCCACCTCTTCCATCAGGGAAAAGATACACAACTCTGAGAACACATACCAACCGACTCAAGAACAGTTTCTTCCTTGCTGCCATCGGACTTTTGAATGGACCTACCTTGCATTAAGTTGGTCTTTGTCTGTACCCTAGCTATCACAGTAACACTATATTCTGCACCCTCTCCTTTACTTCTCTATGGTACATTTTGAATAGCATGCAAGAAACAGTACTTTACACTAATACATGCGATAATAATAAATCAAAATCAAACTTTGCATGAATAAGTTTCTGCTGATATTACTCCTTTTCCCAATGAACTCAAATCTCTGCCCTCTTTCTTCATCCAACCATTTCTCCCTATCTACTCTTTTGTTCAGATTTTGTTCACCTCTATTTATCAGGTCTATTCATTCAGTTTTTTTTTTAATCTGTAGTTGCTTAATAAAGCCCATGAATTATATGAGGCTATGTGTATTTAGCTACTAATTGCTATGCTCTGAACTGTATTGCCATCTGTACAGTTCAAGCCAAGAGATGTTCTTGCAGATGAAATGAATGGTAGGCTTCAGGATCTGAAGTATATTGCCATCAGCGAAAGTTTTGAGACATGGTCTGAATCTTGATGGAGCTGAGGACTTGGACTTCTGGAGCAGGTTTCTCCATCCCTGACACTGTGATGTGGTGAGCCAGCCAAATGTTTTTCTCCTTTATTCATTTTTGCGACATGGGTGTTTCTGGCTGGCCAGCATTTATTGCCCATCCTTAGTTGCCCAAGTTGAGAGTCAACCACACTGCTGCGGCCCTGGAGTCACATGTAGGCCAGACAGGTAAGGACAGCAGATTTCCTTCCCTAAAGGACATGAGTCAACCAAATGCCTTTTTCCAACAATCGACAATGGCGTCATGGTCATCAATAGATCCTTAGTTCAAGATTATTTTGATTGGATTCCAATTCTACCATCTGCCGTAGCGGGATTTGAACACAGGTCCCCAGAACATTAGTTGAGTTTCTGGGTAAACAGTCCAGCAATAATACCACAAAGCCATCACTTCCCCTGTTCTGAAAAATTCCAGCCCTGGATCCAATTTGGAAGCTTTGCAGGAACATCATCAGACAACGTTTGACATTAAGTCACACAACTAGGAGCGGGGGAAGCGAGAAGAGACAGGTGATCAAAAACCTGGCCAAAGAGGCAGCTTTTGAGGAATGTCTTGACGAGGAGAGCAAGGCTGAGAGACAGAGGGGTTCAGAGAGGGAATTACAACTGGAGACAGGGTCACCAATGGTGGAGTAATTTAAAATAAGGAAATGTCAGAATGAGAGGAGCACTGAGATCATATCAGATTTGTGAGCTGGGGAAAATTACAGAGACTGGGTCTGTCCACACAATGCAGACAATGTCTGGGTCCAGTTTGCTTGGTATAATAGGAGTCTATCTTTGTATCTGTCTGCCTCTGCTTTCAGCAGACACAGTTGAACCCTTGCAGATTTCAATTCTTCAGTGACACGACCACAAGCACTCAATGGAAAGGCAGTGGTGTAGTGTCTGACCACTGTGTTTTGGAGGGAATGAAATCGAGAGCTTCAAGTTTTTAGGCGTCCCGATCACCAACAACCTGTCCTAATCCCCCCCATGCCAATACGATAGTTAAGAAAGCCCACCAACACCTCCACTTTCTCAGGAGGCTAAGGAAATCTGGTATGTCCACTACGACTGTCACCAACTTTCACAGTTGCACCATAGAAAGCATTCTTTCTGGTTGTATCACAGTTTGGTATGGTTCCTTCTCTGCCCAAGACCACAAGAAATGACAAAGGATCATGGATGAAGCCCAGTTCATCACTCAAATCAGCCTCTCATCCATTCTCTCTGTCTATACTTCCCGCTGCCTCAGAAAAACAAACTATTCATATAATACATAGGGGGGAAGGAAAGAATGCAGAATGCAGGGTCACAGTCAGAGCTAGAGTACTCTATCAAGGCCTTTAGTCACCTTTGATTTGATTTATTATTGTCACGTGTATTAGTATACAGTGAAAAGCATAATCGAGGACTTTACACATCCCCAGATATTCTCTCTTGCACTTTCTTCCATTGAGAAAAGGATATAAAAGTCTGAGATCAAGGAGCAATAGCTTCTTCGCTGCTGCCATTAGGTTTTTGAATGGACCTAACTTTGTTAAGTTGATCTTTCTCTACACCCTTGCTATGACAGTAACTCTACATTCTGTACCCTCTCCTTTCCTTCTCTGTGTACAGTAATGCTTTGTCTGTATAGCGCACAAGAAACAATACTTCTCACCATATACTAAAATACATGGCAATAATAAATCAAATCAAGATCTGGGTCTTCAAACTTTGCCAATGGCACTGGCCACAAGACAACACACTGGCCTTGCACCCGTGACTCCCCCAGTGCCACCCCATCCCCCCACCTTACACACTCAAGTCTAGCCAGTTCCCAGGGAAATGGCAGAGTAATGACTCAAAAAGGCAAAAATGAGAGGAATCAGCCTCTTCATGAAACTCTCCAAATCCACTCCCAGTACGCCCAGTGGATCTACGTGAAATGACCCCATGAAGTGTGCCTCTTGGAGTATGAGCTCCCTGATTGAAGTGATGATTGTCTGCCTGATCAAGGAGCCTCTCCTGTGTATAGATTGAGGAGTGTCAGGTCTACCGACAGTCTGCACTCTGACTGTGTACCTGAAGAACTCTTAGAACTGGAGATAAGTTTGCAAATGAAGGGAATCTGGTGAAGGACTTTGGCCTCCAAGGAGTTACTTCAAACAGAGTGGCTTCTCAGCAAGTCCTCATTTCCTGGCAATTACACAAGACTCCCTGGCAATTCTGCAGTAAGGCGTTCACCAAAACTTAGCAACTACCAAACTCTGCTTGATAATACTCTGACCAAGGCCTTGCGTTTACATTGGAACTTGACAGGCAGGAGTAGATCTACAAGCCTTTAACAAGGCCCAGAACTATTTTCCTCATAAAATTCCAGAGATTATTCCAGAATTTATCAATCCACAATGCAGGGTTCAATGAAGCTCAATCTGAACTTGCTACAAATTAGCTATAAAGTGCTTTGAGATATATGGTACTAGTGGGAAAAAGCACAATATAATGCTAATCTCTCTCTCCTAAAATATCATCTGGTGATCAGCTTCTTAATTCATTGCACCTACTTTTATGGATATACTGTTAATCTTTTATGTCTCTCCTTTATTTTAATCCATCCACCCACCTTCTATCAACTCCTGCCCACCCTGCTTGCTCATACACTCCCCCTTACCCCCAGTGTGTCCCACGTTCACTGGAGATTTGTTGAATGGCCAATGTCACTGAATATTGAGGTGATCAGAGAAATGAGGAACTCAGGAGAGAGGGTATCACATCTTCAATTCTTCTTCACCCTACACAAAGCACCTGTTGGGTGAAAATGTCTTGTGCATAGTTGTGAGGGACCGCTTTGAAACATTTGCAGAAAGTTTCTTTGCTATCTCACTTTGAGTGGACCTTTTTGATTTGATTTATCACATTTATTGGAATACAGTGAAAAGTGTTGTTTCTAGCACACTTTGCAGGCAAAACATAGCATTTATAGAGTACAGAGGGGAGAAGGAAAGGAGAGAGTGCAGAATATAGTGTTACAGTCATAGCTAGAGTACTATATTGAGGCCTTTAGTCACCTTTGATTTATTATTGTCAGGTGTATTAGTATACAGTGAAAAGTATTGTTTCTTGCACACTATACAGATAAAGCATACTGTTCATAGAGAAGGAAAGGTTGCAGAATTTAGTGTTACAGTCATAGCTAGGATGTAGAGAAGGATCAATTTTGTGCGAGGTAAGCCCATTCAAAAGTCTGACAGCAGCAAGGAAGAAGCTGCTCTCGAGTCAGTTGTACGTGACCTCAGACTTTCGTATCTTTTTCCCCAAGGGAAGAAGGTGAAAGAGGGAATGTTTGGGGTGTGTGGGGTCCTTAATGATGCTGGCTGCTTTGCCGAGGCAGCAGGAAATGTAGACTGAGTCAATGGATGGGAGGTTTGTGTGATGGATTGGGCTACATTCATGACCTTTTGTAGTTCCTTGTGGCCTTGGGCAGAGCAGGAGCCCATACCAAGCTGTGATACAACCAGAAAGAATGCTTTCTATGGTGCATCTGGAGAGAGTCATCGCTGACATGCCAAATTTCCCTAGTCTTCCGAGAAAGTAGAGGCATTGGAGCATTATGGCTTTTGAAAACTGCTGACCTGACCCAAGATACTCTGTTCGATTTAGTCAGATATTTCCCACAAAATGAATGGCCCTGTTCTATTGATACGGGTCCAGCTGCTGTTTTTAGCCCTGTTGGCCTCAGCGATATTTAAAACCCAGCTCTGAACACTGAGAGCTGTCAGCATCAGCAACCTGAGCTCTTGAGAAATGAATGGAATTTATGGTGTTATCTCTCACCCTGAGGTTCTGTGCTGCACACTTCCAGTGATTCAGGAAGATGTTAAACTTGGACACTCTTTAACCCATTAGTATCACATGAAGTGGCAGACAAGAGGAATTTCACACCAAGGTGTTGACAAGTCAACTGGTCTACTCCTGTCCCAACTTTCCATGATCACATTTATATTTTGATTTTGATTTGATTTGATTTATTATTGTCACATGTATTAAAATACGGTGAAAAGTATTGTTTTTTGCGCACTATACAAAACATACCATTCATAGAGAAAGAAAGGAAAGGGTGCAGAATGTAGTGTTATAGTCAGAGCTGGGATGTAGAGAGAGATCAACTTAATGCAAGGTAGGTTCATTCAAAAGTCTGATGGCAGCAGGGAAGAAGCTGTTCTTGAGTCATTTGGTATGTGACCTGACTTCTGTACCATTTTCCCAACAGAAGAAGTTGGAAGAGAGAATGCCCAGGATGTGTGGGGTCCTTTGTCATGCTGGCTGCTTTTCCAAGGCAGCAAGAAGTATAGATAGAGTCAATGGATGGGAGGCTGGTTATGTGATTTATATGTTAGAGTTGCACCAGTTGTGACTTGGGGCAACACTCTTTGTCTTCTGTGTGGGCTCAAGTCCCACTCTGGACGGTAATCACTTAGTTCTGGGCTGATTCAAGGCTCTGGATGGAGTGCTGGGATTGGAAGAGATAGGTGCTTGATGCCCAGCACAGACATGATGGGCTGAAGAGTTTCCTGCTGCCTTGTAAAAGTCTGTGGGAGGGATTTTCCAGCCACACTTGTCTCAAGACCTGAAAATCCCACCCGAGCTCCATGGACCTTTGCAAGGTCCTATCCCGCTTGCTATGATTCCTATGGCAGGTGGGACGGAACAAATCCGCCCCTTGACTCCAGTGCAGCATTGAAGGAGCCCTGCACTGTTGGAGGTGCCGTCTTTCAGATGAGACACTCAACCAAGACTCAGTCTGCTTGGACATAAAAGATCCTATGGCATGATTCAATATGTGTGCCTCAGCCCAAAGCATTCAAAACATGTTGTCTGCTTGTCTCCTCACTGCTGTTTCTGACAGCTTGCAGTGTGTAAACTGGCTGCCATTATTCCTATATCCCACTTTAGACTACTTTGTCTATGATTTACTGAGGTCATAGAAAGTTTAAAGTTTATTTATTTATTCATGCCGCAAGTAGACTTACATTAACACTGCAATGAAGTTACTGTGAAAATCTTCTATTCGCCACACTCCAACGCCTATTTGGATATACTGACAGAAAATTTAGCGTGGCCAATGCATTTAACCAGCACATCCTTTGGACTGTTGGAGGAAACTGGAGTACCCAGAGGAAACCCACATAGACATAGGGAGAATGTACAAACTCCACAGAGATGGTAATTCAAGCTGGGAATCGAACTGGTGCTGTGAGGCAGCAGTGCTAACCACCATGCCACCATGCCACTAGAATAATGCAATTCTTAGAGTCATAGAATCATATAGTGCAGAAGAGGCCCTTCAGCCCATCGAGTCTGCACTGGCACGCGAGAGACACTTCAACTCCCACCTAATCCCATTCATCAGCACTTGCCCCTTGAACGTGCCAGGTTTCATTTTACACCCGATGATCTCGATCCATGTTGACCCTCTCACAAAGGAACACATTGAGATGGAAGAACTCACCCCTTGTGGGGTAAGAGGAAGTCTCCCTGTCCACTGGATTGATGTCTCTGTTCTGGTGTCTTGGAACAGTTGGGACACATGTTTAAGAGGTTGGTTAAAGATGTTAGGTCTGTAAATAGTGCCGTTAGGAGCAGGGAGAGAGAGACAGAGACAGAGAGAGAGAGGTTTCGGGTGCCTAGAGAGGGTGGGTGGGATGAGAGGATGAAATTCCAAAGCTCAGGGCCCAAGCAGCTGTAAGCACATCTGCCAATGGTGGAACAGTTATCATTGGGACTGCACAGGATTCCAGAGTTGGAGGAGCGCTGAGACTCTGGAAGATTGCAGGGCTGGAAGAGCGAACAGGGATCGGGAGGGGAGGAATTTGAAAAGAAGGAAGGTCATTTTAACATTTGAGGCACAGCCTAGTCAGGGGTCAGTGTGTGCCAGGGAACAAAATGATTGGGACTCTGCGCAAGGCGAGGATATGAGCAGCAGGCAGTTGGATTAGTTCCAGTTGATGTATATAATCAAAAAGATACTTCTTAGTAAAAGAAATAGTAATACCATTGAATCGCGACGGTGCAAGTGAAGGCTATTTGGCCTATCGAGCCTGCACTGACTTAATCAGGTTGGAATCTGTGCACCTTGCTCTCATCAGATGGAATTCTAGTCAGGCGCCAACACCGAGTGCACCATGTTAAGATCCAGCTAACAAGTGTTTCATTAGCCCCGCGGATCTCAAACTATACTGCGATGGAGAGGTAACATGACCCAGCCTCATTCCTCAAATGGCAGTCATTCATTCATCATTACTAAACACCGAGGTCTCGCTTTCACAACTCACAGTCCGTACAATGACACGATACCCCAAAACATGACACAGGATAGCAGCAATAACACAGACAAAGCTTCACCTTACGTTAATGCTGCTTCTTTCTCCACTATCATCACCATGCGTGTATACACATGGGCACTTCCTGTCCACAAAAGAATGCTTGCTGTTGGCATGATATTTAAACAGAGGAACACAGAAACTAGAAGCAGGAGAAGATCATCCGTTTCCACCCTTTACTTTGCTCATGGCTGACCATCAAATTCAAGATCCTGATCACCCTCCCCTTCGCCCCATGTCCCTGGATCCCTTTAACCCCCAACATCTACATCTAATTTCTTCTTGAAATCACACTTTCCCTATTGCCGTGGCAACCCTTCCCATTCTATTAAAGTCTGGTTTCTGGGTGTTCCATTGGCCTTTCTGGTGTCCATGTGTGTGCGTAGAATTACTATTCATAAATGGTGAGGCAATTGACAAGGAATATATGAGATATCCTGCACATAACACATACATGTGCAGTATAAACCTGTGTTTTCTGTTCCTTTTCTAAACATTGATCAATTTTTCATGTATTCCCAACATATTCTCTTTTCACTTCAGATGTTAATTTTTCATTTTTCTGATCACGCATACTTAATGTCACTGAGCATTTTTGGTGTAACAAAATGTGAGTACAATTACATTACTGTATATTTCCAGAGGAACCACTGTGATGCTTCATAACTGGACTCTGGATTTAAAAAGAGCATTCTGATGCTAGCACTGCTGTCTCACAGTGCCAGGGACCTGGGTTTGATTCCCAGCTCGGGTCACTGACCGTGCAGTCTGTACATTCTACCCATGTCTGCGTGGGTTTCCTCCCAGTGCTTTGGTTTTCTCCCACAGTACAAAAAAAAACATGCTGGTTAGATGCATTGGCCATGCGAAATTCTCCTTCAGTGTCCCCGGATAGGTGCTGGAATGTGGCGACTTGGAAATTTTCACAGAAACTTCTTCATCGCATGCTGACTTGATTCGGCCTCGAGTGACTGTCCATGAGCAGTCTGCACATTCTCCTCGTGTCTGCGTAGGTTTCCTCTGCAAGCTCCGTTTCCTCCCACACTCCAAAGAAGTGTGGGTTAGGTGGGTTGGCCATTGCTAAATTGCCCCTTGGTGTGCCAAAATGTGTAGGTTAGAGAGGTTGGCCATGATAAATACGCAGCATTCTGGGGATGGGGAGTGTTGGGTGGTACTGAGTGGAATGCTCTTTCAGAGAGTCAGTGCAGGCCCCATAGGCCAAATAGCCTCCACCTGCACCATCGCAGTTCAATGGTATTACTTTTCCTTTTACAAAGAAGTATCTTTCTGATTATATACATCAACTGGAACTAATCCAGTAATCTGCTACTTGTATCCTCACCCTGCGCACAGTCCCATTCACGATTCCTTTGTTCCCTGGCACACGCTAATCCCTGACTAAGCTGTGCCTCAACATTAAAATGATCTTCCTTCTTTTCGAATTCCTCCCCTCCTGATCCCTGTTCGCTCTTCCAGCCCTGCAACCCTCCCGAGTCTCAGCGCTCCTTCAACTCTGGAATCCTGTGCGGTCCCGATGAAAGCCATTCCACCATTGGCAGATGTTCTTACAGCTGCTTGGGCCCTGAGCTTTGGAGTTTCATCCTCTCATCCCACCCACCCTCTCCCCCAGGGCACTGAAAACCTCTCCCGCTCTCTCTCTCTTTTCTCCTAAGGACACTGTTTACGGACCTAACATCTTTAACCAAGCCCTTAATCGTCTGTCCTAACTGTTCCTTTACGTGTCTCCATGTCAAACTTTGCCCACCAGGGCTTGGATGATGTCCCTCAGGATATTTGACCACATCAAAGGTGCTATTTAACTGCGTGTTGCTGTTGTATGTGTATTATTTTTGTTAAGCCCAGACAGTGCCAGTAAACAAGGGTTTCCTGGATGTATCTTGTTGAGGCTCCCATATATAGGCGGGATGAAATACAGCGGTCACACTCACAGCTCATGGGTTTGAGAGCTGACCAGCCAGGAGCTGCGCTTTCAAATTGGCAGTTGTACAATAAAGTCACTAAAACAAAAAAGAGGCACGTTTGTAAGTCTGGCTCTCCTGCAAGTTGGCCTCACCCAACCCCTTGAGTCTGAGAAAACGCCACAACCATTTCTATCCTGCTGAAATAATGGCAGGAAATGTGGAAATACGCAGCAGATCTGTCAGCGTCTGGTTAACCCAGTTCCAAAGTATCTTATAAAAGCTCCCCCATCTTCAGACCACAACTAAGAACTCAAATCACACCAAAAATAGGCAAAGGAAACTGAACAAAGATCAAAGAACAAAACAGCACGGGAAACCGGCCCTTCGGCCCAACGAGCCCACGCCGCCACCCCAATGTTCCCACCTCTACCCGTGATCCCTGTCCATTTCGAAGGAATGATCTCCTTGCCCGTGTTCGATGTCCTTTCTAGCCCTTGTGTTCTCCAGTCAGGACCTCAGGCGGAACCCATCAACAACACCTTGTTCCTTCTCCACAACACACTCTTTCTGCAGGACCATCCAGATCCAGGGAAGATTAACAGGAAGTCTGAGTGAGCTTCCCCCCCCCCCCCCCCCTCCATCCCCACCTTTGAGCTGCGTTTGTCCTGCCTCCAAGGATTGGGAGTGTGGGAACTGAACTGCAGCCACAACCTCAGGAGCAGTCCCTTCAGGGGATGGACACAAAGAGGTGGACATTTCCTAGTGGGTCAAATTCTGAAGTTAGTTTCGTTTTTGAACAATGTGTCAGCTTGGTGCAAACCTAGCTACCTTGGAGCATGAGGGAATGTCAGCTTAAACTCACTCTCAGAAGAAGCTCCTCCTCAACTCCATCGAAATGCAATATCCTCCACCTCCCACACTTGCATTTCCTGCGGTTTCTCATATGAAATGACCAATTTCATACCAATTTGGGGAAGTGAGAACGGACGGGAGGGTGGCACAGTGGTTAGCACTACTGCCTCACAGCGCCAGGCACCCGGGGACATCACTGCCTATGTGGAGTTTGCACGTACTCCCAGTGTTTGCATGGGTTTCCACCGGGTGCTCTGATATCCTCCCACACTCCAAAGCTGTGCGGGTTAAGTGGAATGGCCATGCTAAATTGCCCCTTAGTGTTAGGGGCGCCAACTTGAAAAGATGCATGGGTTTATGGAGATGGGCCGGGATGGGATTAAATTGGTGCAGACACAATGGGCTGAATGGCCTCTTTCTGCACTGTAGGATTCTCTGATTCTAAGTACTTTGTTCTGGCCTAGAAATTGGGCTCAGATTAGATTCCATTGACAAACAAACTCATCTCATTTTCACTCTTGCACTCCAAGCTGGATTTGAGTGAGACATTTCTCTGATCAAATCAGGAGTCTTGTCAAGAACACTCTTTGTAAAGAACACACTCTGGTTACATTAACACGGCAACGAAGTTACTGTGAAAATCCTCTAGTCGCCACAGTCCGGCACCTGTTCGGGTACACTGAGAGAGAATTTAGCACCTAATCAGCACGTTTTTCAGACTGTGGGAGGAAACTGGAGCACCCGGAGGAAATTCCGCAGGCACAGGAAGAACATGCAAACTGCACATAGATCCAAGCCGGAAATTGAACCCGAGTCCCTGGCACTGTGAGACAGTGGTGCTAACCACTGTGCCACCATGCCACACAAATTAAATGCAATTTTCTGTGGCATGTCTGCTTTCCTGAATGGCGAGAGGGCTGAGTGATTCAGATACCACCTTGCTCCATATGGAATGAATTGGATAAATGAAAGGGTCAGGGAACAGAGGTTCCTGTTTGAATGTGCTGCCCAGACACTCCATACGTTCTGTCGCAACTTATATTTTTATCAGCTCTGTAGTCTGAGGCAGCTCTAGACTGTCTATACCTGCTGAGAGAGCAGTCTGCACTTTCCATATATTCAGTGCCTGCCCTCTCCCTGCCCTCCTAGGGCAATATTGAGCCTTTGCCAGCCAGCCTTTTACATTGGCTGACTCTCGCTGGCTAGCCAGCATCATATCACATTCCTGGCTGCTTGCCTAAGTCTATTAGTTACTAAAGCCAAGATAAATAAATAAAGGTGTGACCACACACACATACACACACACACATACACACACAGATACCATGTATTGCCTTTCGCTCTTCTACACACTGGATACAAATCAAACCTCTCCAACTTTTCCTCATAAGACAACACAACCATTCCTGCTACTCGCCCAGTAAACCTTCTATGAACTGCTTCTAACACATTTATATCCTTCTGTATATTGTGAAGTTGAGTCGAGTGAGGGTAGATTAGTGTTTGTAGAAGTGTTAAATGTTCAGGAGAAAGCATTGTATGGTCCATTTGAAAGGTTCTTCTTCTGTGCTTTGAGTTAAATAAATACAAGTACACTGAGAGCCCAAACTGAAACATTTGTATTGAAAGGCTAAGCAGCAGTTTTTAACAAGACAACAAAGCTTTTGAATTTAGTCCGTTTGAATTAGGCATTCAGATACCAAGAACCTATTAAATTTAAATCAGATGCTTTTAACAGCCAATCCTACAGTGGGAAATATTGATATCACAGGTCATCACAGGTAAAAAAGAGAGCAATGAGACAAAGAGAGGGCATGCCACCTGCCACAGCTCATAGCTCTTAGCTCAAAGTACCATCTCAATTGCAAAGGTACCAAAGAAGAAATAAATTCTAGACAGAAGGATCAACAGAAGGCTGAGAATATTCTGGAAGATTCAAAACCTAGTTGCAATTTAGGGATCAACTAAATTCTAATCTTTGTTATTGAATGGAAATTGGAACAACATACTATTAGAAGGGATTGATTTGGTTTGTTAACAGTTTAATTAATTTGTTCACTATAAATGAGATAAGTAAATTGTTACATGTTAATTTTAGAGAGAGTGCCAGGGATTTATTTTGTATTTAACCAGTGGAAATTACTAAAGAGCAGGCAACACCACTTCACACACACTTTTTACAGATTATTGGGTGAGGTACTCGTCTTTGGGGGATTTCGGTGTTAGTTCTCTGCTTTATAACTCTTAATTAAGGAAATCAATACTCTCCACAATACTCCATATGCGGGACATGAACTTAAAACATCGCCTTGCCCGACTTTTGGGATCGCAAGGTGGTACGATCGGGCAGGAGGTGAAAATTATGTTTGCGAACTGTTTCTTGCCTCCCCCAACCTTACCAAAGCCTGGCTTTGCCAGAGAAATTGGCTTTGGGCCTAGACCAGCAGGCTGATTGGCCAGGCGGTCTGAGCAATTACGGCATTAGATTGAAAGATGAATGACAGGTTTTACTACTGAAGGCCCCGGGCTCCATCACCAGCCGGCCTCACTTTAACCTTTACCAGCTCACTGGTAAAAGTTCTTTACAGTGACCCTCACGTTCAGTCTCCACCAACACCAGACGTGATGACCCCTCACTCGGGAAGGGGCAAGGCCAGGCAGTGCCCAGGGTCAAAGTCAGCCTGGCAGCATCCATCTGGTCTGTGCTGGTATTTGTAACCGACACGAGCCTCCTCCCTCTGTGATTCACCTAACCCCATTGCCGTCTGCTCTGTTTATTTCTCTTTGTTATTTTTCCCCTTCAAAGCAAAGTTATCATTTGTTTCAAATCCTCTATGGCGACATTAGTGATTCCACAATAATCATCGCCCCATAGCCCCTTTCAAAGGAGTTCAGATTTTGACAAATTAAAGGTGAATAAATGATAGATATTTCTGCAGGCTTCAGCCCCATCACTTTCAAAGTACCAAGGAAAAGCTGGTTCAATACATCTGTCAAACCCAATCCTTTCTTTGTGCCGTACATCTGTCAGAGTTATTTATTCAAAAGTGGCAATGAACCAGGATGTGTGTGCTGTTTTTATTTATTCAATCCATTCCTGTAAACCACCAGTTTTTCCGTAAGATCATTTTCTTCTGCAGTAAAATATATCCAGTTGTTGAGGCGAGAGATACGTGGGTCACTTCACCAAGTGGACTCAAACCAGTTGGATATATTTATGCTCTCCTTCCTCCATTCCTCAGCCAGGATTTCTTTTCTTCCCCCTCCTCTTCTCTCGAAGATGGCAATGATACAGTGTCACAGAATCACAGGCAATGATACAGTGTCACAGAATCACAGGCAATGATACAGTGTCACAGAATCACAGGCAATGATACAGTGTCACGGAATCACAGGCAATGATACAGTGTCACGGAATCACAGGCAATGATACAGTGTCACGGAATCACAGGCAATGATACAGTGTCACGGAATCACAGGCAATGATACAGTGTCACAGAATCACAGGCAATGATACAGTGTCACGGAATCACAGGCAATGATACAGTGTCACGGAATCACAGGCACTGATACAGTGTCACAGAATCACAGGCAATGATACAGTGTCACAGAATCACAGGCAATGATACAGTGTCACAGAATCACTGGCAATGATACATTGTCACTGGATCACTGGTAATGATACAGTATCACAGAATCACTGGGTAATGATACAGTATCACAGAATCATCAGTAATGATACACTGTCACTGAATCACTGGTAATGATACAATATCACAGTATCACAGAATCACAGGCAATGATAATAGTGTCACAGAATCACTGGCAATGATACAGTGTCACTGAATCATTGGTAATGATACCAGATGGATAACTTGTGGGAAAGGGACAGGGTCACTGGATTGCCTCATTGTACTGTCTCTGACCCTGTACCCCTTTGCATGCAACCACCCCCCCCCCACACACGCGCGCACACACACACATTCATACACACACTCCCGTGTATTTGCTGTTACAGCTGACTGTGTTTAATCACGTTCTGAGGTAGTTTGCTGCTGACACAAGCCTCACTTGCTGCAGAGGCGATAAGGTTCTAGTACTGACTGTTGGCACCCATTAAGTGCTGAACCATCTGGCCTAATATGGAAATTCAAGCCCAGGTTTATGAGGAGCCAGTGCACTGGGGCTGCTTTATAAACTCATTCAACAGGCTGCTATTTCTTTCCCTCACAGGAAGATCTGTCACTGGAGCACAGGTCTCATGCTGCAGAGACAGAACAGATATATTCTCTGAATGTAAAACATTCTGAAGCAGAAGAGTGCTTCCTCTCTTTTGTACACAGACCAGAGATTCATGAGGTATCAGAAATAGTTTGAAAGCACTGCCAGAGCACTAACACTACATTTTCTAAAAAAAACATGAAGACTCCACATTATGTTTTTTTGGGGAGTTCCAATGTTTTGGGTTATGCCAGTACAATTTTTTCAGGACTGCGTTTGAGAACAGAGGGAAATGATTTGAATTGTTGTTGATTAAAAGGACGACCATGAGTTCAATACGAGACAGACGCGTGTTAATGGAGGTTCACAGAGCAGTGAGTGGGGATTACAAGATGAAACAGGCGGCACGATGGCACAGTGGTTAGCACTGCTGCCTCGCGGTGCCAGATTCGATTCCCGGCTTGGGTCACCATCTGTGCAGAGTCTGCACATTCTCCCCGTGTCTCTGATTTCCTCCCACAGTCTGAAAGACGTGCTGGTTAGGTGCTAAATTCTCCCTTAGCGTACCCGGACAGGCACCGGAGTGTGGCGACGAGGGTACTTTCACTGTGTAATGATGTTACTGTAAGCCTGCTTTGACACTAAGGACTAAACTTTAAACAACTCTTCAACCAGTCCAGATGTGCAGTCTACATTTGGTTAGAAATCCGAGGTGACCTCTTACGGTGTTGCAGTTTAGTTTGACTGCATCCGCTCGTGTTACTGATGTAATACAATACACAAATTGCATTTATATAGCACCTGTCCAGTGACAGGCTAGGTTCAGTTAGTAGCACTTGCGCCTCTGGATTCATGTCCCATTCCGGAAGCTGAGCACTAAACTCAAAGTGCCGTACGAGGGTGTGCTGCACTGTTGGAGATGCTGTCTTTTGGATGAAACCAAGGCCCCATCTGTTTGCTCAGGAGGATGCCGAGCATCACACCACACTATGTCAGAGAGGAGTTGGGGGAGATCTCCCCCCGCCTGTGTCCTGCCGATATTTAGCCCTCAATCACAGAAAACGAAACACAGACTCTCCAATCAACGCCACGTTGCTGCTTGTGGGATCTTGCCATGCCCACAATTGTGTCTTCCAGGTTACAAAAAGTATCTTCCTGTCTGGAAAGCACTTCCAGGCACACAGTGGTCATGAAAGACAGTCCTGAAATTAAAACCTTACTTCTCATTTAACTAAGAAAGCATCACAAGAGGGTGAGCAAACAATGTTTGATACCAAACCATAATAGGATTGCGGATGTGGTCCCTATTTTCAAGAAAGGGAACAGGGATAGTCCTGGAAATTACCGACCGGTGAGTCTGACCCCAGTGGTTGGTAAGCTGATGGAGAGGCTTCTGAGGGACAAGATTTACGAGCATTTGGAGAAGTTTAGGTTGATTAGAAATAGTCAACATGGTTTTGTAAAAGGCAGGTCGTGCCTTACGAGCTTAATTGAGTTCTTCGAAAATGTGACTGAACACATTGACGAAGGAAGAGCAGTGGACGTGGTGGACATGGACTTCAGCAAGGCATTTGACAAGGTCCCACATGCAAGACTTCTTGAGAAGGTGAGAGGCCATGGGATCCAAGGGGCTTTGGCCTTGTGGATCCAGATCTGGCTTGCCTGCAGAAGGCAGAGGGTGGTTGTGGATGGCTCTTTTTCTGCATGGAGGTCAGTCACCAGGGGAGTGCCCCAGGGATCTGTTCTAGGACCCTTGCTGTTTGTCATTTTCATAAATGACCTGGATGAGGAAGTGGAGGGATGGGTGAGTAAGTTCGCCGATGACACGAAGGTCGGTGGTGTTGTGGATGGTCTGAGGGATGTCAAAGGTTGCAGCAGGACATCGACAGGACGCAAGACTGGGCGGAGAAGTGGCAGATGGACTTCAACGCGGATAAATGTGTTGTGGTCCATTTTGGCAGATCCAACGGGATGAATGAGTACACTATCAACGGTAGGAGTCTTAGCTGTGTGGAAGAGCAGAGGGATCTTGGGGTCCGGGTCCATAAGACTCTCAAATCGGCCTCTCAGGTGGAGGATGTGGTTAAGAAAGCTTACGGTGTACTGGCCTTCATTCATCGAGGGATGAGTTCAGGAGTCAGGAGGTAATGCTGCAGCTTTATAGGACCCTTGTCAGACCACACTTGGAGTACTGTGCGCAGTTCTGGTCGCCTCACTATAGGAAGGAGTGGAAGCTATTGAAAGGGTGCAGAGGAGATTTACAAGGATGTTGCCTGGATTGGGAGGCATGCCTTATGAAGACAGGTTGAGGGAGCTGGGACTGTTCTCCATGGAGAGACGAAGGTTGAGAGGCGACCTGATAGAGGTTTACAAGATGTTGAGAGGAATAGATAGGGTGGACTCTCAGAGACTATTTCCCAGGGCTGAAATGGTCGCAACGAGAGGGCACAGATTTAAAGTGCAGGGAAGCAAGTACAGAGGGGATACTAGGGGAAAGTTTTTCACTCAGAGGGTGGTGAGTGAATGGAATCGGCTGCCGTCGGTGGTGGTCGAGGCGAACTCGCTGGGGTCTTTTAAAAGACTTCTGGATGAGTATATGGGATCCAATGGGATTGGGGTTTATAGATAGGTCTATGGCTGGGTAGGTTTTGATGTGTTCGGCACAACTTGTGGGCCGAAGGGCCTGTTTGTGCTGTAGTGTTCTATGTTCTATGTTGTAATAGGAAATAAATTAAAGTCTATTTATTCGTGTCAGAAGTAGGCTTAACATTAACACTGCAATGAAGTTACCATGAAAATCCCCGAGTCACAACACTCCACATGCCACGCAGCGGTTAGCCCTGCTGCCTCACAGAGCCAGAGGTCTGGGTTCGATTCCAGGCTTGGGTCACTGTCTGTCCGGAGTCTGCATGTTCTCCTCGTGTCTGTGTGGGTTTCCTCTGGGTGCTCCGGTTTCCTCCCACAGTCTGAAAGATGTGCTGGTCAGATGGATTGGCCCTGCCAAATTCTCTTGCAGTGTACCCAAACAGGCACCGAAGTGTGGCGGCTAGGAGATTTTCACAGTAACTTCATTGCAGTGTTAATGTTAACCCTACTTGTAACACTAACGGATAAACCTTACTTTATTTAATACTTTTTTTTTGTGGCACCTGTTCGGGTTACACCGCAGGAGAACTTATCACGGCCAAAGCACTTAACTAACACGTCTTTACTCCGGAGTACCCAGAGGAAACCCACACAGACACGAGAAGAATGGGGTTTGGTCTCTCCAGTGTTGACCAAGCCCCAGCTGAGGAGAGAGAATATTTATAATGCCTCAAAGTGGGCAGACTTCATAGAATCAGGGAATCTCTACAGAGCATAACGAGGCCATTTGGCCCATCAAGTCTACACCGACCACAATCCCATCCAGGCCCTATCCCCATAACTCCATGCATTTACCCTAGCTAGTTCCCCTGACACTAAGGGCCAATTTAGCACGGCCAATCCATCTAATCTTGCATGCCTTTTGGACTGCGGGAGGAAACTGGGGCGCGTGGAGGGAACCCCACACAGACATGGGGAGAACCTACAGACTCTACACAGACAGTGATCCAAGCCGGGATTCGAACCTGGCACCGTGAGGCAGCGGTGCTGATCACTCTGCCACCGTAACACCCCAGGGCTTGTTTGTCATCATATGTAAGTGAGGCTGACTTGTGATGCACTCTGAGGTTGAAGAGCTGCTGATGCCTAACGTCACGATTTATACACAAGGGTTATATGTCCCAGGAGATAGATAGATAGAGAGAGAGAGATTAGGGCGATGAGTGGGGTAAAATAAGTGTGGTTACGGGGATAGCGTTAAGGGGAGAGGACCTGGGTCAAAATTGGTGTGGGCCAAATGACCTCCTTCTTCACTTACAGATTCTGTCAATCATTTTTTTCCCACTTGGCAACGTACAGCGAAGTGCCAGTGTCTCTCCAGGACAGCTTGAGCCATTGTCTCATGGTTGCTTTCTGCCTCTCGCCCTCTCTCTTTTATCCGTAACTCACGGGTAAAACACACAGAGAAAGGGAGAGGCAAATGATTCCTGATTTATCCATTCATTGTCAGGTGGCAGGAGTGGAGAAAGAGGCCGTCAGACCCATCAGGCATGTATGAGCTTCTTTGAAAGAGTTATCCAGCTTAGACCCCACTGCCCCCACCACTCGAACCTCCCAAATAAATCCTGCCTTCAGTCTTGGTCTCCTCAGTGTAAGATTGATATTTGAATAAAGACAGAGTGGGATTTTTTTTGTACATAGGGGAACATCACAATGAGGAACAGTGAGCAGTTCATGTCTCAAAAAAACTGTCAACACCTCATTCATGGCATTGACATAGGGAGTGTTGCAGCTTTAAACTGAACGTTCCGATCTCAATGCAAGGGATTTCCCCACAGGTCTCTAAATTCACTCATCACCCTGAAATCTGACCCTGGGTGGCGGACAAGAGGCTTTCGCAGCCGCAGTCTGCAATGCAGGGAGGGCCGTTCCGCCCATCGCTTGCTCAAAGGCCTCCAATCCCAGAAGCAACTCTTCAAATATCGCTTTGTCCTTCACCGAATCGATGTTGCGCACACCGAGCAGAAGCAGTGTGGAGGCAAGTCGCACATTTCAAACAAACATCACAGATTAAGATTGGGCTCTTCTGCACTTTGACACAGATACATGAAATGCCCCGATCTGCCCACCTCATCCCACTTGGCCCATAGCCCTGAATATTACAATGTGCAATGTGCCAGGTACTTGTTAGAGGACATGAGGCATCCCACTTCCACCAGTCTCCCAGGCAGCGCATTCCAGGTCGCCACCACCCTCTGGGTAAAAAGGTTTCCCTCAAATCCCCCCCAAACTTTCCACCCCTCACTTTCAACTTGTGTCCCCTCGTAACTGACCTTCAAACTGCTCCCTATCCACCCTGTCCATGCCCTTCATAATCTTCAGTCAGATCACCCCTCAGTCTTCTCCGCTCCAACGAAAACAGCCAAGCCTATCCAACCTCTCTTCATAACTTAAATGTTCCATCCCAGGCAGCATTCTGGTGAATCAAAAAAAGGCAGAAACAGGAGCACCCAATATTACCCCCACGCCCAATGAAACTCATTCAGGAGCAATGAGGTTGAGGGGCAACCTGATGGAAGTCTACAAAATTATGAGGGGCATGAACAGAATGGATAGTCAGAAGCTTTTTCCCAGGGTGGAAGAGTCAATTAACAGGGAGGTATAGATTTAAGATGCGAAGGGCAAGGTTTAAAGGAGATGTACAAGGCAGATTTCTTTTTACACAGAGGGTGGTAGGTGCCTGGAACTCGCTGCCGGGGAGATAGTGGAAGTGGATATGATAGTGACTTCTTTAAGGGGTGTCTTAGCAAGTACACGAATAGGATGGGAATAGAGAGATATGGTCCCTGGGAGTGGAGAGGGTTTCACTTAAGTCGGGCAGCATGGCTGGCGCAGGCTTGGTGGGCCAAAGGGTCTGTTCCTGTGCTGTAATTTTCTTTGTTCTTTGAGTGAATCGAAGTTGAGGGCTTGACTGGGGAAAGACTTTTCCAGGCCAGAGAGAGTTGACCCAAGGTAACAGCAAAAACGTGACGTGTTTTTCCAGACAAGTGGAACATGGGAATATAAGAATTAGGAGCAAATTCAGCCCTTCGAGCCTGCTCCGTCATTCAATCAGATCTCTCTCTGGTCTCAACTTCACCTCCCCACCTATTCCCCATATCCCATTATTAATTTTTAAATTAAAAATCGCTCCGGTTTCCTCCCACATTGCGAAAGACGTGCTGGTTATGCACATTGGCCGTGCTGGTTAGGCACATTGGCCGTGCTAAATTTTCCTTCAACATACCTGTTCAGGTGCCAGAGTGTGACGGCAGGGAGATTTTCACAGTAATTTCATTGCATTGTCAGCCTTACTTGTGACTAATAAATCAATTTTACTTTAAATATATGAAGTAAAGCAATAGACAGAACATAAAGAGAAAAGAAGTTTAAGGAGACAGGCAGAGAAACTGTAGAGGGATCTATTTCATCATAGCAAATTGGGACTTTATTTTAAAGAGTTAACAACAGAAAATCAAGAGGTTAAAGATAAAAAAAAACAAGGAAGGGACAAGATAAATTTTTTAAAAGTTAGAAGTCTGAATGTAATGAACACTAGTTGAACACTAGAGGGCGGTGTGTCCTGTCAGACAGATCTGGATGAACATCTCCATCCTCACCCACAGCTGGAATTCTCCAGGGGTGCATTCACTACCACCCAGACCCCTGGGCTCAACTTTAGTAAGGACCCCCGACCTTGCCCCCTGCCCCACCCTGAGTTGAACAGAAAAAGTGACATTAGATAACTTAGATCGTTGTACATGTACAACATGGACAATATCATAAAGTTGTACAAATCAATTACAACCCTTTTATTTAGATATTTTTCATTTTCTTTACATTTGTATTCTAAAGAACTACCGTGTTTCTTCGGTTTACAAAAGTGTCGATAACTGCCTGTAAATCAACAGATCGAAGTGTGTCTGAATCAATGTGCATGAGTGCCAGATGACTCAGATTCTCGTTGTTGAGCTCAAATATATTTTGACCCTCTTCAGAGCCGAAAATGAACTCTCACCTGAACAGTTCATTCTGCCGAAAAAAAAATTTTTTTTTTTTTGCTCTCGAGGTCCCCCGTTCTTTCTGGGCCTCTAGGCTTAAGCCTAATGGTTAATCCACCATTGCTGGTTATGGTGGAATATTGACCGGAATGCCACATTCCCCTGTTCTCAAAGGCAGCAGACAGGATTGGAGAATCCTGCCTCTGATCACCCAGCAGCAGGAGTGGGAAGGAACATAGGAACGGAGCGGCACGATAGTTAGCACTGCTGCCTCACAGCGCCACGGATCCGGGTTCGATTCCCGGCCTTGGGTTACTGTCTGTGTGGAGTCTGCACGCTCTCTCTGTGTCTGCGTGGGTTTCCTCCGGGTAGTGCAGTTTCCCCCCACAGTCCAAAGATGTATGGGATTGGCCATGCTAAATTGCCTCTCAGGAGGGATTAGCAGGGTAAATTATGTGAGGTGATGGGAATAGGGCCTGGCTGGGATGATAGTTGTTGCAGACTCGATGGGCTGAACGGCCTCTTCCTGCACTATAAGGGTTTCTATAGTTGAAACCTGAGCAAGTCTGTCAGCAGGTATTGGGAGAGGAATAGGAGTTAATGGCGGGAATTTTACTGGCCCACCCACTACAGGAATTGGAACACGGAAAGGTCTGTTGACCATGGGTGGGATTTGGCCGTTTCGGAATGAGCGAGGCCATAAAATCCAGTCCAACATTTGGGTTTCTTTGACCGTCCCTCAGGACTGTAGGGAGGGAGAATAGAATGGGTGCAAAGTCAGCAATCCTGAGACTGTCCTGTCTCTCTCTCTCTCTCTCGAGCTGACTCCGTCGAGGCAGAGAAATAAAAGGCAACTGGCGATCTGACGTTACTGATTTCAGAAGGCAGCATTGTTCTCCAGTTGGGAAAGTCCACTGCAGTCTGTTTCATAGATTCCCTACAAGGGAAGGAGGCCATTTGGTCCATCGACCCTACACTGACAACAATCCCACCCAGGCCCTATCTCGTAACCCCATATACTTACCCTGTCAATTCCACCCCTGACACTAAGGCGAAATTTAGCACAGCCAATCCATCTAACCAGTACATCTTCAGACTGCGGGAGGAAACCGGAGCACCCGGAGGAAACCCACGCAGACACGGGGAGAACGTGCAGGCTCCACACAGACAGTGAGCCGAGCCGGGAATCGAACCTGGTCCCTGGTGACCATTGTGCCACCAGTCACCGTGCCGTTTGCTCAGTCACGTACACCTCAGACACTCCCTCCAGCTTTCTCCGCAGCTCCTTTTTCCGACTTGTTCTGGAATTTGATACAACAAATCACACGCTCGCCCAATCCAGACTGATCCTTCTCAGCTCGGGGAACAACTAATAACTGCCGACCTCACCAGCCAAGCCCCGGTCTCACAGACACATCAAAGCCCCAAGAGTACACAGCAAGATCCCGCTCATCCGACAACAGAAGGAAGACGCCCCAGACTCACCCAGGTGAAGGGGTGCAGCTTTGCACTGTCAGCTGGGACAGGTGAATGTTCATGTGTAGTCAGAGTGGGCACTGGATTGAGGAACAGTGCACAGAAGAGGGAGCAGGAAAGCCTACTTTCAGTCTCGGTGCTCGCAAAGTCCTGGGAAGCAGCCAGCCAATTCCTCTGCACCATCAGAAAGAGGTCAGATATCCCACAGCAAGCCGGAGAAATATCCAGCATAAAATCCGTGATCGGTCAGGAACAGACAGAGTGAGGTCTACAGCCAATGCAGTTCGACCCAATGAAAGTTGCCTGTGTTAGATTCTACCCATTTATGCAAAGATGTGCAAATAGCTTTCATGTAAATGAGGGCATCAAAAATCTCTTTCCCTGGGCTTGGGGGAAAGTTTGCAACTGAATCCCTACAGGGCAGAAGGAGGCCATTTGGTCCATCAAACCTGCATTGATTATCTGTAACAGTGTACCTCACTCAGGGCCTCTCCCCATAACCACACACATTTCCCATGGCCAATCCATCTAATCTACACAACCTGGGACACTAAGGAGCAATGTCGCACGGCCAATCCACCTAATCTGCACACCTCAGAGTGAGAGAGGAAACTGGAGTACCCAGAGGAAACCCTATGCAGATACGAGGAGAACATGCAGACTGCACACAATCACCCAAGGCCGGAATCGAACCTGCGCTCTTGGCATTGTGAAGCAGCACTGCTAACCACTGTACTCTTTCTTCCCCTGTAGTCTGGGGGTGCTCTGAGCCAGTGTTTGAGTGCAGTTCCTTCAAACCCAGGCAGAGATTGCTTTCCCTGCTGCCACCTTCAATCACATTCTGGTTTAGATGAAAGGACAGCAACTTCCTCTGTCAATCATAGAATACTGATAGTCCCTTATTTGTCGTTTATATTAATATTTATACCAATGATTTGGATGAGAATATAGGAGGCATTGTCAGCAAGTTTGCAGATGACACCAAGATTGGTGGCTTAGTGGACAGTGAAGAAGGTTATCTCCGATTGCAAGAGGATCTTGATCAATTGGGCCAGTGGGCTGACAAATGGCAGATAGAGTTTTATTTAGGTCAATACGAGGTGATACATTTTGGTAGATTGAACTAGGGAAGTTGAGAATCAACCACATTGCTGCAGCTCTGGAGTCACATGTCGGCCAGACCAGTTAAGGATAGCAGATTTCCTTCCCTAAAGGACATGAGTGACCCAGATGGGTTTTCTGACAATCGACAGTGGCCATCAGTAGATTCTTAATTCCAGATATTTTCCTTCATTAAATTCAAATTTCACCACCTGCTGTGGCTGGATTTGAACCTGGGTCGCCAGAACATTCGCTGAGTTCTTGGATTAACAGTCTCACCATTAGGCCATGCCTCCCCATGGTGGATCAGCTTAACATCCTTGCACTTATATCCCAGCCTTTATCCCTCATGTCTGCAATAATCAAACACACATCATCTCTCAGGGTGTGACCAGGAACTAAGAGACTTGTCTCAATCTTACTTATTTTCCACACAAAATACATAGCCAGCTTCTTGAGTGGTCACTCTCTCACTCGTTTTCTTACTTCCTGCTGCAGCCCCAAGTTGCCACCCTCGACAACCGTGCATTAGTTTATTCCGATATGTCCAAAAGTACACGGCCCTGTGGCCCTCTATCTAAAGTTCAGTTTCAACACACATGTTGTACATAGAACAATACAGCACAAACAGGCTCTTTGGCCCACAAGTTGCGCAGATCACATCTACCAATCCACAGACCTATCTATAACCCCCTATCCCATTCTTTTCCATACACTCATCCAGAAGTCTCTTAAAAGAGCCCAGTGAGTTTGCCTCAACAACCTCCGACGGCAGTCGGTTCCATTCACTCACCACCCTCTGAGTGAAAAACCTACCCCTGACATCCCCTCTGTATTTGCTTCCCTGCACCTTAAATCTGTGTCCTCTCGTAGTGACCATTTCAGCTCGGGGAAATAGTCTCTGAGAGTCCACCCTATCTATTCTTCTCAACATGCCGTAGTTTGGGACAAGTCTTTCGCGGTGTGAGTGTTTGGTCAAAGGCAGCATAATAACCTTAATGAGGCCAGTCTTCCATCACCACTCCTCCTTTTATTTACAGTGATAACAGAATGCCTTTCAACAGAATACAGATTGGTCTATCGACTGCTGGTCTGAATGGGGCCACCCCCCTCCCCCAGTCCCCGCTGCTCTTTCCCTGTTGGGGTGAGCCTCCACCCATTTAATAGCAGAGCTCCTACTCAACAAGGTCCCTGGGAAGATCTATTGACAATCCCCCGAGGCCATCAGAATGTATAGTTTCCCTCCCCCAAAGGGTTGTAGGGAGGGGGCACACGACAAACTCTGCCCAATGAGCCAGAAGGTAACAGCAATGCAACGTGTATCCCAGGGGACCAAGTCACCAAAGTTACTGGTTTGGATTGAAACAGCTGACCTAGCCAAGGTGGCGGTTAGGAAGGTGGAAAAATTCTCTCTACTTCTGATCCCTGCTAGAAACAGTGGGGAGAGAATGGAATTGGAACGGCTCGTGCCTTCTGTAGTTGAATAGCCTTATCTCTGACCTATGAAGAATAGTGGCACGGTGGTTAACACTGCTGCCTCACAGTGCCAGGAACCCGGGTTCAGTTCCTGGCTCAGTCACTATCTGTCTGGAGTCTGCATGTTCTCACCAAGTCTGTCTGGGTTTCATCCGAGTGCTCCAGTTTCCTCCCACACTCCAAAGGTGTGCAGGTTAAGTTGATTGTCCATGCTAAATTGACCCTAGGAATTTAGCAGGATCAATGTGAGAGGTTAGGGGAGTAGATTGTGGCTGGGATTGTGGTCGGTGCGGGCTCGATGAGCTGAATGGCCTCCTTCTGCACCGTCGACATTCTATGATATCCAATTAAAATCATCACTTTCATGATATAGGAAAATAACAATTAGTCTAAAACCTAGCACCAATCAA
This sequence comes from Sphyrna mokarran, assembly GCA_024679065.1. Lineage (NCBI taxonomy): Eukaryota > Metazoa > Chordata > Chondrichthyes > Carcharhiniformes > Carcharhinidae > Sphyrna > Sphyrna mokarran. Next base: position 18,316,501 of record JAGIQG010000031.1, on the reverse strand, counting down.
GTTCCCTTTGGTGTGGTGGGCGAGAATTTGAGATCCTTATGACTAGAAAGCATTACCTCATCTACCTCAGGTCTGAGCCATGAGTCTGATGTTTATGGTCAGAATTCTCCCACCTTGCTCGCAGCTGGGGTTCTCCAGTCCTGCTGCAGTGAATGGAATTTTAGCTGGACACCAAACTCTCCGTTCTTGCTGGTGGCAGCGACGGGGTGTATGAGACGGAAGAGTTCCGGTCTGCATGTTGAAGTCTGGAGTGACAGAAGCTCCATAATTCGGGCCAACACTCCCGGCGCAGTTCTGAGGGAGTGCTGCAGCGAATATACATTCCAGAAGAGGTATTCATTAAACCAAGGGCCTGCACAGTTGGATGTGAAAAAAATTCTGCAGCACTCATTTGAGGAAGGGCAGAGGGAGTTCAGTCTGGAGTCCTGGCCAATGTTCATCCCTCAATCACATCCCAAATACAAACATTCTGGGCCTAATCATTGTGGGAGTTTGCTGTCTGCAAATTGACTCCTGTGTTCCCCGCATCGCTCAAATGACCAGACTTCAAAAGTAATTCATTGGCTGTAAACTATAAGGTCGTGAACGAAGCCCCAGTCCATCACGCAAACCAGCCTCCCATCCATTGACTCTGTCTACACTTCCCGCTGCCTTGGAAAAGCAGGCAGCATAGTTCAGGACCCCAAGCACACCGGACATTCTCTTTTTCACCTTCTTCCATTGGGAAAAAGATACAAAAGTCTGAGGTCATTCACCAACCGAATCAAGAACAGCTTCTCTGCTGCCATCAGATTTTTGAATGGATCTACCCTACATTAAGTTTCTCTATACCCTGGCGATGCCTGTGAAACTACATTCTGCACTCTCTCCTTCCCTTCTCTATGAACGGTACGCTTTGTCTGTATAACGCGCAAGAAACAATACTTTTCACTGCACACTAATACACACGGTAATAATAAATCAAATCAACATAAATTGCTTCGAGAAGTCCTGAGCTGGTGGAGTGAGTGTAAATCTCCTTTTCAACCCTGCCAACACACAAAGGCAACAACTGAGATGAGTTGTTAAAACCCTGCAGGTTTTCCTGCTCCGTCAATCGCCTCATTCTCGCGCAGGCATTCCTGAATTATTCCGCGGAAGCTCACTGACACGCAATAAGCAAATCCAACTGATTTTATCTGTCAGATCTGTCAATGCCATCTCTCTCAGATCTTGACATCACGTCAGTAACAACACCGTCTGCAATCTGACACCCAGCGTCAAAGAGAATTCGTTTCAGAGCTACTGAGGCACAAGTGGGGACCATTCAGCCTCTCAAACTTGTTCTCAATCAGATTGCCACTCCTTCCCCCGTCACAATTCCGTATCCATTACCGTATGCCAAATCAAGAGTTATCAAGATTTTAGTTCTGACATTTTTAATCAAACCAATCCCCAACAAAGAAGAACAGTCTCAGATTTGCAGTACACTCTGAGTGCTTCTTAAATAATATTAAATTTATTCCCTGTTTGAGTCCTCGTCCGAGTGGAAAGATTTTCTCCATCTACCCAATTCTTAAATACCCCAGTTGGATTGGTCCTTAAGCTTCATAGAAACTCGAAGCAGGAGGAGGCCATTTGACTCTTCAAGTCTACTCCGCCATTCATGGTTGATCATCGAATTCAATATCCTGATCGCACTCCCCTTCCTCCCATATCCCTCAATCCCTTTAACCTCAAGAGCTATGTCTAATTTCTTCCTGAAATCACACAATATTTTGAACTCAGCTACATTCTGTGGTAATAAGAACTTGAGGGAATACATGGTTAGTCTAGCAAACCTGCCTTCGTAAAGTAGCCTTGTATAGCCTTGTAGGGCTGGGGTGTTTACCCCCTCCAAGGCCAATATATCTGTTATGTATGTTGGGGCATAAGGGAATGGGTTATGTGACCGAGGGGTGTGGGGTGAGCTGGTTGGGGAACCGCTCTGAGTGGGCAGTCAGTGTGTGGAGTGTGGAGTGAGTAGATGGAATAAATCCCTCAGTACTGAGGTGTCTCCTCCAGAACAACTCCACAAGTGAGAAACGTGTGTGTGTGTGTGTGTGTGTTCCTTGTCGGTGGTCTGTGGAGGAGACACCTCATTCCTCAGGGGTTTAACAATATACTTCCAGGCTGCCCTTTTAACATGAGCAGGGGTTTTTGATTAAACTGGAATGCACCTAGTAAAATGGGCAGAGAGGTAAAGCACACACCAGCAATCACCTTTCAAGAAGTTGTGTCAGCACTTTCGGAGTCAACATTTCAGCATTTTAACAGATCCAACACCAATCGATATGGCTGGTCTGTTTCCAAGATTAGATGCTCTGCTTCCCCTCTCTGATAGCATGTATCCTGTTGTCCTTCCTGTCATCTAAACATAAATGATACCAGAGAACAAGAATCCTACTGGGTTTTATTCTGAAGTATTTTTATTCTGAATGTCAACCTTCTGACACCACAGGGCAGCACAGTGGTTAGCACTACTGCCTCACAGCGCCAGGGACCTGAGTTCAATTCCCGGCTTGGCTCACTGCCTGTGTGGAATTTGCACATTCTCCTCGTGTCCGCGTGGGTTTCCTCCCAAAGATGTGCAGGTTAGGTGAAAGGACCATGTGAAATTTCAATCTCAGTGTACCCAAACAGTCGCCGGAGTGTGGCGAGTAGGGGATTTTCATGGTAACTTCATTGCAGTGTTAATGCCAAGCGACTGGTGGCGAATAAAACAAATTTAACTTTGAGAATTCACCTGGTTGATTGGTAAGGGGGACGAAGATAATGGAGAAAAGGCAGGAGAATGGAGTTGACCAGCTGTGATTGCAGACTCGATGGGCTGAACAATCTAATTCCACTTCTCTACCTTATGGTCTTCGAGTGGCCAGATTTCATGATGGCCAGGTTACCCAACCACTGAGGCTAACTGGAGCGTGCTTCAATTTCCAGTCCAGTGATTTAATCACAAAAACCAGGCTGGTGCCTGAGTGCAGTGCTGAGGGAGTGCTGATGTGTCAGAGATGTCGTCTTTCAGATTGGACCATGAACTGAGGTTGCCCACTCTCAGGCAGACGTACAAAACCCCAAACACACTATATCTTGTTTGTCACAAGTAGTCTTACATTAACAACGCAATGAAGTTACTGTGAAAATCCCCTGGTTGCCACAGTCCAGTGCCTGTGTGGTACACTGAGGGAGAATTTGGCATGGCCAATGCAACTAACCAGTTTTCCCTGATATTCTCATCCATATTTATTCCTCAGCCACCATCATACAATCACTTCTCCGGTCATTATCACATGACTGTTTCTGGGAGCTTGCTGTGCAAAAATTGGCTGCAGCGCTTCCCGCATAACAACAGTGAGCACACAGCAAGCAGAACATCATTGGCCCCAAGTGCTTTGGACTGTTCTGAAGTTGTGAGAGAGAAGCTTGGGAAATGCAGTCTTTCCCCATTTCTGGATATGTCTCCATTTCTTCCTCCTGAACTGCCAGAAGTAGCACATGTCGGAGTCAGAGGCCTCATTCAGGCAAGTCCGGAAATTCTCGCCCGAGATCAACGGACATTTCCATTGTCCAGCCCTCGTCTGCTTCGATTCCGTGGTGGGCAGGGCAGTAGAGTTCCAACATGTTTAAAATCACAGCAATCAATTGAAACGCACTGCCACCCCACTCCGCATCACGTGAATTGACCACTTCACAGGCCTCGCCGACCCCATGTTGTGCAGGAAGAGGGGAAAAGGAGAGGATTGTGTCAGTGAATTGGGTGGCATGGTGGCACAGTGGTTAGCACTGCTACCTCACAGCACCAGGGACCTGGGTTCAACCCTGGCCTTGGGTCACTGTCTATGTGGAGTTTGCACATTCTCCCGCTGTCTGCATGGGTTTCCTCCTGGTGCTCCGGTTTCCTCCCAGTGCTCCAGTTTCCTCCCAGTGCTCCGGTTTCCTCCCACAGTCTGAAAGACATGCTGGTTAGGTGCATTGGCCATGCTAAATTCTTCCTCCGTGTACCCGCACAGATGCCAGAGTGTGGCAACTCGGGGATGTTCACAGTAACTTCATTACAGTGTTAATATAAGACCACTTGGTGACTAACAAATAAATAAACTTTCAAAAGATGTGCGGGTTAGGTGGATTGGCCATGCTAAATCACCCCTTAATGTCAGAGGGACTAGTTAGGGTATATCAGTGGGGTTATGGGGATAGGGTCTGGATGGGATTGTGGTCAGTGCACAGACTTGATGGGCCAAATGGCCTCCTTCTGCATCGTGGGATTCTATTTAACATGTGTTAGAATCCTTTTCCACTGACAGTGTTTCGTTGGGTGCAGTGTCAGGCAATTGCTGCACTTGACCTTCACGGAAGTCATTAGTTCACCTGCTATTAGGGAAAATGAGCTGAGTTTAGAGCACCAGAAGACAGATTAGTTTGACCCTACTGATGATGAGTGCTGTTTCAATAGTAATCCTGCTCAGTACAAGAGGCACCTCAGGTCCAGACATATGGTCTTTGTGCTTGGCTGAAGATGCAAAGCTACCATCTGTGGGATTAAGACTGAATACTGTTCAAAATTGTTTACCTATTTATAGGTGTCACAAGTAGGCTTACATTAACACTGCAATGAAGTTACTGTGAAAATCCCCCGGTCAACCGGTTCGGGTACACTGAGGAAGAACTTAACTTGGCCAATGTACCTAACCAGCATGTCTTTCAGACTGTGGGAGGAAAGTGTAGCACACGGAAACCCATGCAGACATGGGGAGAATGTGCAGACCCCACACTAGCTAGGAATCAAAACGGGTCCCTGGTGACATAAGGCAGCAGTGCTAACCACTGTGCCACACAAAAGATGACCTTCAGGGAGGTCAAGAGCGTAAAACAAATCGGAGAAGCACAACAACAACAACTGGCGTTTATATAGCGCCCCTGACTTAGCAAAATGCCCCAAACCTCACACAGAAATATTAAACTCATTCTGACATGGAGATACCCGCAGAGATATGATGGGTGGCCAGCTCAGTGCCTTCCTACTCACCCACTGGAGAAGGGATCCTGGCTGGTTAGGGAGCCACTAAGAGAGCCACCTACATTATTTCATGCCCTCTCCGCCTCCCCCTTCCCTCACCTGAAACACACCCAGCAAAGGGATCTTCCAATTCACCCCAAGTGACCAAGGGGAGTGTCTTAAAGATAGGGCGAGATGTGGAGAGGCCGAGAGGCTTAGGGAGCAGGCTCAAAGGGCTGAATGGTCTACTCCCACCTCCGTTTCCTATGTTTTCACGTTCCCACGTGGTACCTGAGAGAGGAAACCTCTTCGGCAGCGGAATGGCACAGGAGCAAGCAGTTCGATAAGGCCGGACAATGGTGTTCCAAACTCAAGCGTAACAGCCTGTCATTGGGCTGGGGGCTTTTCCCACCCCCACCGTAACCGAGGCAGGTGGCTTGCCGATCTGTGCTGTGGGGCCCAGCGGGGGCTCCAGTGTGGAAACCCGGAGTGTCCCTGCAACGAGAGAGGAAAGGTCTCAGCGGGAGAGGTGGCCCAGCTCCGAATACATATTGGCCCCCTTCTCTGGGCCACCCCCTCCCTTTCCATGGGGCAATCTCAATGTAAAAACAGCACCACTATTCCTACCTTGGGAGGAGCAAGAGAGAATCACTAATCTGCATCGCGGGGGTGGGGGCAATCACTAATCCGCATCGGGGGGGGGGGGCAATCACTAATCGCATCGGGGGGGTGGGGCATCACTAATCCGCATCGGGGGGGTGGGGGCATCGGGGGGTGGGGGCAATCACTAATCGCATCGGGGGGTGGGGGCATCACTAATCTGCATCGGGGGGATGGGGGCAATCACTAATCTGCATCGGGGGTGGGGGCAATCACTAATCTGCATCGGGGGGATGGGGGCAATCACTAATCCGCATGGGGGGGGGTCACTAATCACATGGGGGGGAGTCACTAATCCGCATGGGGGGGGGGAGTCACTAATCCACATGTGGGGGGAGTCACTAATCCGCATCGCTGGGGGGAGTCACTAATCCGCATGGGGGGGGAGTCACTAATCCGCATGGGGGGGGAGTCACTAATCCACATGGGGGGGGGAGTCACTAATCCACATGGGGGGGGAGTCACTAATCCACATGGGGGGGGTGGGGGCAATCACTAATCCGCATGGGGGAGTCACTAATCCACATGGGGGGGGGGGGGCATGGGGGGAGTCACTAATCCACATGGGGGGGGTGGGGGAATCACTAATCCGCATGGGGGGGGGAGTCACTAATCCGCATCGGGGGGGTGGGGGCAATCACTAATCCTGGGGGGCGGGGGGGTCACTAATCCGCAGGGTGGGGGGGGGGGGGGGGGGGAGTCACTAATCCGCACGCTGGGGGAGTCACTAATCCGCATCGGGGGGGGTCACTGGGGGGGGGGGGAGTCACTAATCGCACGGGGGGGGGGGAGTCACTAATCCGCATCGCTGGGGGGGGGGGGGAGTCACTAATCCGCATGGGGGGGAGTCACTAATCCGCATGGGGGGGGAGTCACTAATCCGCATGGGGGGGGATGGGGGGGGAGTCACTAATCCGCATGGGGGGGAGTCACTAATCCGCACGCAGGGGGGGAGTCACTAATCCGCATGGGGGGGGAGTCACTAATCCGCACGGGGGGGAGTCACTAATCCGCACGGGGGAGTCATAATCCGCACGGGGGGGGGAGTCACTAATCATGGGGGGGGGGTCACTAATCCGCATGGGGGGGAGTCACTAATCTGCATGGGGGGGAGTCGCATCGGGGGTGGGGAGTCAGGACGCATGGGGGGGGGGGGGGGGGGGAGTCACTAATCCGCATGGGGGGGGGAGTCACTAATTGACCTGCCAGTTGAGCTCACTGAATATCCTGGGGATTGGTAATTAGCCAACTAGATGGAACTCGTATACCGAGCCTTGTACAAAGCAAGACCCTGAGAGGACCCATTAGTCCCCGTTCACCACAGCCTTGCGGTTGTTGTTTATTTGAATTTGGTGTAATAAAAATATGGTTCCTTCACAGCTGATTCCTTGACTTAGTTTTGATTTTATATATTATTGTCATATCTATGAGCATACAGTGAAAAGTATTGTTTCGTGCGTACTGTATAGACAAAACATACCGTTCTTAGAGAAGGAAAAGAGAGAGTGCAGAATGTAGTGTTACAGTCATAGCTAGCGTGTGGAGAAAGATCAATTTAATGCAAGGTAGGTCCATTCAAGAGTCTGACAGCAGCAGGGAAGAAGCTGTTCTTGAGTCGGTTGGTACGTGACCTCAGACTTTTGTATCTTTTTCCCAATGGAAAAAGGTGGAAGAGAGAATGTCCAGGGATGCGTGGGGTCCTTAATTATGCTGGCTGCTTTGCTGAGGCTGCGGGAAGTGTTGACAGAGTCAATAGATGGGACACTGGTTTGTCTGATGGATTGGGCTACATTCATAACCTGTTGTAATTATTATAGCCAGCCCCAGAATTAGTCTGAGTAAAGAACCAGTTAAGGATGGCAGATTTCCTTCCCTGAAGAACAATAGTGAACTAGATGGGTTTTTCCGACAATCGATGGTGGTTGCCAGAGTGTTAACGTTCCAATCAGTGCTTATTTCTAGCATCAGGTAGCTGTTGTTTGTCATTACTGGTGATTACCATCCCCCGCTCTCCCCCCTACAGAGTCTGAAAGTAGCTGTGCAAGGGGAAATATGAAGCTTCTGTTGAGATTGCACTCTCCAATAGGTAGGCGGGGGAATGAACTGCATATGTACGTGTCAGAGCTGGAGCCTGTCTGAATCTCACTCACTTCACCCTTTGTTCTATAATTAGGCCCACAGAGGAGAGATGACAGCACAAAGCTGCAGTGAATGGAAGCTGTACACACAACAAAACTAGGGCACTCACTGTTATCAGAGTAACAGCTGGTTGCTAGGAGGGTCACTCTGCTGCGCCTCACTAATCATCACAGAATCCCGACATTACAAGAGGAGGATGTTCGGCCCATCAAGTCTGCATCAACCGCAATCCCGCCCACTCCCTATTCCCATAACCCCACACAGTTACCCTGCTAAATCTGCAATGAAATATTTCCTCAGATTGCACAGTCTGTGGGTTGGGATCCCTTTATTTGTTGAACCCACCCGAATTGTTATATTTCCAGCACAATCTGACTTCACCCCAAAAAAAAAAACCTCACAGATTTGAGAAGGCTGTGAACTCAGAGGGTAGGATGTACATAGGGGAGGCGATGGCTTCATGGTATTATCACTAAATTATTAATCCAGAAACTCAGTTAATATCCTGAGGACCCAGGTTCGAATCCTGCTGCGGCAAATGTTGAAATTTGGATTCAGTAAAATAATATCTGGAATTAAGAATCTACTGGTGACTGTGAAACCATTGTTGGAAAAACCGATCCGGTTTACTAATGTTCCTTAGGGAAGGAAATCTGCCGTCCTTACCTGGTCTGGCCTACATGTGACTCTTCAGCCAGAGCAACGTGGTTGACTCTTAACTGCCCTCCAAGGGCAACTAGGGATGGGCAATAAATGTTGGCCCAGCCAGCGATGTCCATGTCCCATTAATGAATATTTAAAAAAAACACCACAATGTGTGGAGAAGTGTGGATTCCAATATAACTGTGCACCTCAAAATAGTGTGATCCTGCAAGCAACAGATTGAACTCACTCCCACTCCCCTCCTCACCCTGTCCTTTTCTCAAGGTGCTGGGTGGGGAGGGGGGCAGCAGAATTGCCTATCGGGGGGTGGGGGGGGGGGGGGGGGGGGTAGTGTGTCACAGGACATCCAGACCCATTTCTGACTCACAATCCACATGCCGGCACAGAGGAGCAAGAGAAAGAGGTCCCAGGGTGATTTTGCTATCTCTAAATTGAGGTTGCTGAACTGGACAATGACCACACAGCAAACCCCGTGTGTGACAGGAGTCAAAGCTGGCACTTCCTGCTCCTGTTTGGGCTGAGCCACCGGGGGAAGTGAACATGCTATGGTGGATGGGCTTCATAAGGGTGGGGGAAACTGCGGTTACCAGTGCTCTTTCATTTGAATCCAGGTCCAATAAGGTTTAAAATTCCTCACCCTGTTTCCAAGCCACCCCAACCCTTGCCTCCTCAGCTCTCCAACAGTCTGAGATCTCCACACTCCGCTCCCCCCCCCCCCCCCCCCTCCTCCCCCCGACTCAGTTCTGACCCATTTTCTGCTCCACCGAATCCAAACACCATTTTCTCTGGGGCTGCCACCAGTCACTGATGAATTCGGGGCCTCTCACGCAAACCGCCTTGTTTGGGACATGGGAAGCAGTTCATCAGAACGCTGTCAAAGCCTGGTTCTCACTGCTGGAGACAGAGAGAGAGAGTGACCTGGGCAAGTTTGTCCCACTTACTGAGCAAACAGACCATCACATTCCCCACTCATTTTCAGTGGAAGTGCCTGTTTCTGGCAGGGAGGGGGGATGGAGGGTGTTCCTAACTTTGACCCTGTCTCGTGACAGAGAGGACACAGTTCAATCTGTGTCAGTGTGCTTCACAAATACCACCACCCCCCAGCCCCTTTCTCCAACAGTCTCGAGCGCTGAGCACAAAGATCCCCATCATTCTCTGGTCACAACAAATGAGCAGATTTCTACTTTTAATGAGAGTTGTGAATTGTTGCTCCGTGAATTTGTTCATTATGTTTCTCGCTGGCAGCGGAGCAAGAGAGAGAGGCAGAGCGAGAAAGACCCTTTCTCTGTTTCATTGGGCAAACCCCCTGTGCACTCAGCACAAGTAGTGTTGGAGCAAAAACAATAGCTTTACAGAATCCCGACAATGTAGAAGGAGTCTGCACTGACATCAATCACAGCCAGGCCCTCTCCCCACGTACTTAGCCTAGCTAATCCCCCCCGAGGGGCAATTTACCACAGCCGACCCACCTAACCCACACATCTTTTGACTGTGGGAGGAAGTCGGAGCACCTGGAGGAAACCCACGCAGACATGGGGAGAACATGCAGACTCCACACAGGCAGTGACCCAAAGCTGGGAATCGAACCCGGGTCCTGGTCCTGTCAGACAGCAGCGCCAAGAAATGGAAAAGGAACAAAGTGCTATTATCCATGGCAGCACGGTGGCACAGTGTGAGCACCGCCGCTTCACACTGCCAGGGACCCGGGTTCAATTCCAGCCTTGGTGACTGTCTGTGTCGAGTCTGTACGTTCACCCCATGTCTGCGTGAGTTTCCTCCAGATGCTCCGTTTTCCTCCCAGAGATGTGCAGATTAGATGGATTGGTTATGCCAACTTATCCCTTCACCAAGGGGTTTAACAGGGTAAATACACGTAGTTACAAGGATAAGGCCTGGGTGGGATTATGGTCGATGCAGGTTTGTTGGGCTGAATGGCCTCCTTCTGCACTGTATGGATTCTATGGTCTATGCTCAGGTATACTCACAGCCCCTTCTCCACAAGCATTGGCAATCATTCCCTCCACCCTTCCCCACTCAATAATGTTTCTTCATATATGCCTTGCAAGTGTGGCTCCATCTCCCCCTACACATAAGTGGCCAATAACGGTGCAAACAATTCCTCACAATCAAAGTGCTGACTTCTCCGTGTGTCACTGTCAATAATCTCTCATCCTTCAGATAGAACTGCTCCTCACAATTTCTCATCAGGTACCCCACCACCCCTGGCACGTACCCTCTCCTGCTACCCCCATCAGCACACCTTACCACTCCCACACATCAGCACACTTTCCTCCCTCCCATCCTCCACCTGTCTCAATGGTTTGCTGCCCTTCACTTCCCACAACACAAAAGACAGAAGACATAGGAGCAGAATTAGGCCACTCGGCCCATCGAGTCTGCCCTGCTGTTCAATCATGGCTGATATTTTTCTCATCCCCATTCTCCTGCCTTTTCTCCATAATCCCTGATCCCTTTATTAATCAAGAACGTATTCATCTTGGTCTTAAAGACACTCAATGACCTGGCCTCCACAGCCTTCTGCAGCAAAGAGTTCCACAGATTCATCACTCTCTGGCTGAAGAAATTCCTCCTCATCTCTGTTTTATAGAATCGTCCCTTTAGCTTAAGGTTGTGCCCTCTGGTTCTAGTTTTTCCTGCTATTGGAGGCATCCTCTTCACATCCACTCTATCCAGGCCTCACAGTATCCTGTAAGTTTCATCAAGATCCATCTACTCACCCTTCCAAACTCCAACAAGTACAGACACAGGGTCCTTAACCACACAAAAGAGATTTAAGTTCGCGTGCAGTAGACCATGATATGCCTCTGTTAGGACACAATGCTTGAGGAGAAAGTCCAACAACACAAACATGCAGCTAGTTAGTGGGTGAGGCGGGAAGGAAGGATTTACATTGCATTTTCAGGTTGTTTTCATGCACGGGTCATGCCCAAAAAAGGGCTTAATTGACGTGCACAGCCTAGCTGGCCACTGATTATTGAATAATAATTATTATAGTAATTATAATATAATTAATTATAATAATTAATAACATTATAATTTTCCAGTTTGTGTCTCATCCCTCATCAATCATCACAACTCTCACTAATTTTTACAGATGTATCATAGAAAGCATTCTTTCTGGTTGTATCACAGCTTGGTATGGGCTCCTGCTCTGACCTAAACTCGCAGGGAACTACAAAATGTCATGAACGTAGCCCAATCCATCATGCAAACCATCCATTGACTCTGTCTATACTTCCCGCTGCCTCAGTAAAGCAGCCAGCATAATCAAGGAACCCACATACCCTGGATATTCTCTCTTCCATCTTTTTCCTTCGGGAAAAAGATAACAAAGTCTGAGGTCACGTACCAACCGACTCAAGAAGAGCTTCTTCCCTGCTGCTGTCAGACTGTTGAATGGACCTACTTTGCATTAAGTTGATCTTTCTCTACACCCTAGCTACCACTGTATCACTACATTCTGCATTCTCTGCTTTCCTTCTCTATGAATGGTATGCTTTGTCTATATAGCACGCAAGAAACAATACTTTTCACTGTAGGTTAATACATGTGAGAATAATAAATCAGTTCAAATCTTACTTTTAAAATTTAAATTTATTTATTAGTGTCACAAGTAGACTTACATTAACATTACAATGAAGTTACTGTGAAAATCCTCGAGGTGGCCACACTCCGATGCCTGTTTGACAAAACCAGGGCACCAGGACAAAACCACACAGACACAGGGAGAACATGCAAACTCCACACAGACAGTGACCCAAGCTGGGAATTGAACCCGGGTCCCTGACGCTGTGAGGCAGCAGTGCTAAACACTGCACCACCGTGCCGCCCTTCATCGTCTGCCTCTGTTACTTGAGCATCAAACCCTTCCTCCTGCTGTGAAATACACAATGCACAACAGGGCAGACTCACTGAACAGAAACTGATAGCCAAGTTCCGCACGCATGAGGACGGCCTCAACCAGGATCTTGGGGTCATGTCACCCTATCTGTAACCCCCACGACTTGCCTGGGCTTGCAAAATTCACTAACTGTCCTATCTGGAGACACTACAAATTTCTTTAAGCTGTGCTTAACCCTCTCTCCATTCACATTGTCTGCACCTTTAAGACTTGATTACCTGTAAAGACTCGCATTCCAACCATTATTCTGTAAATTGAGTTTGTGTCTTTACATGCCCCGTGTGTGAACAGAACTCCCACTCACCTGATGAAGGGGCAGCGCTCCAAAAGCTTGTGCTACCAAATTAAACCTGTTGGACTTTAACCTGAGTTGTGAGACTTCTTACTGTGAAATACAGCATCAGCAGGCTGACTCAGTCCCTTCTCCCCACTCTTTAATCCCAATACCAATTTCTTGGACGGTCTGGTCTGTTCTTGCCTTTGTTTCTGCTCACTACGTGTGTTTTGGCTCAGCCCACCAAGGAATTCAGGATCACCAACCCTGCGGTTAACCCCCACCACCCCCCATCCTCCCACCACCCTAGCTCCCAAAGTCAAAGTGTCCATTATTTTAAAGGCAAAATACTGGGCAGGTGCTGGAATTTGAAACAGAAAATGCTGGAAAATCTCAGCAGGTCTGACAGCAGCTGTGAGAAGAGGGCAACACGGTGGCACACTGGTTAGCTCTGCTGCCTCACAGCGCCAGGGACCCGGGTTTGATTCCTGTGGATGTGGAGTTTGCACATCCTCCCCGTGTCTGCATGGATGCTTCAGTTTCTTCCCACAGTCCAAAGATGTGTGGGGGGGGAGGTTGATTGGCTACGCTAAATTAACCCTAGTGTCAGGCGGATTAGGAGGGTGAATGTGTGGGGTTACGCGGATAGGGCCTGGGTGGGATTGTGGCCGGCGCAGACTCGATGGGCTGAATGGCTTCTTTCTGCATGTATGGATTCTATGAATAGAGCCAACGCTTTGAGTTTGGATGTAAATTGGCTCCAAATGAAAGGTCATATAGATCGAAACATTAGCTCTGTTCTCTCTCTATACAGATGCTGAGATTTTCTAGCATGTTCTGTTTTTGTCCATTCTAAGAGTTGGTCACCATGAGTATTAGGGCAGTTGGCTGGTTCATGGGCTCCTTGATTCTGCACCACTGTAGCTGGAAGGTGTCAGTGTTTAGCTTCACATAAGAACTAGGAGCAGGAGTAGGCCCACGGGCCCCTTGAGCCTGCTCTCCATTCAATAAGATCATAGCTGATCTTTTCGTGGACTCAGCTCCACTCCCTGCCCACTCACCACAACCCTTTACTGTTCAAAAGTGGTAGTCTGTCAAAGAAATGGGCTTTCCGAATGCCTCTTAAACTAGAGTTTAGAATCTCTTCCTGTTTATTATTTCCCTTCTCTCACTGCGCTGCCCTGTGCTGCTGTAGCTCTGGATGCCACATTAAAGTCATTACACTATGAGTCACCTCCACACGGCCTGGTTGAAACATCTCGACCTCTGTCCCTTCCACACTATCTGAGCAATCGTTCTGAGCTCCATCCCATCGATAGGGGTCCATGTGACTCCAGCACTTGCTCACTGCAGCGTTCTGCCCATCAACAGTGCAGCCTGGGTGGGTAGGGACTTGCTCCGAACTTGCAATGCAGTCATTGCACATTCTGCAGGGGGGCTGGGGGTTAAAGTGTGTGTGGCTTGTACCTGCACAAACCCCTGCAAACACTTTGCTTCATCTTTTCCTGCTGCATTGGAAGCATTCGAACCAATTTCACCTGCAGCACACAAGTCCATTTCACTCCCCTCCTTGACCTGTATATCTACAGGGAACATTCCAAGAGCCATTGGAAAGTTTCTGAGAGCAATGAGTGGGGGAGGGCTTACTGTGAGAGAGGTTGCTCTCTCTCTCTCTCTCTCTTGCAATGCTGTGGCCACAGGGAGGCAATGGGCCTCCAGTTTCAATAGAGGGTTCCCACTCCTGCTATGGATGCTGGGATAGGTTTGCCTCCATAGCGTGTGCGTACAGGTCCCATTCCAATGCTGGGACATCTGAACCTCAGTGGGTCAGGAGATTGGGATCGATCGTGGGAGGCACCTACTGTTGATTCTCTCTCCCCCTCGGTTAGTCGACTCAAACAGTGCGATTTGGACTGGAAATAAGAATGTCAATCAGTGGCAAAGATCCTGCCACACTGCCCTTTTCTCTCAGTGCAGTCCTACATCTCAACACAGGAGTTGACAAGGGTGGGGACGGGAGGGAGGGGAGAGAAGCAGCTTTTGGCGAGAAAAGTGGTGGAGATGTTTCCCCCGCTCATTTCCCTCCCTGGCAAATAAAAGCGATGAGAATGAAACGCTTCCACACTGGTTTGTGCCACTGTAGTACTCTTGCTGACAGTGAAATGTGCCTGGGTTGTAAGGAATGCAGCACACCCTGTTTTTCAGCAGTGGGTGAGAATCTGGGGTACGGTGCTCACAAGGTGGGGTTTACAATAACTAACTCACCTGCCCCTTAAATTTGACAAAGCCTTTTCCACAAAGTAAAATAATCTGAGAAGGTTGCCAGTGTTCTGTCATCTGTGAACACGAGTTTAAAACTTCCAACAGCACACCAGAAACCGGGTACCTGAAACTACCGCAGCCCAGGAAAGGTCTGACAGACAAGAATTCAGATCATTCAGCCAAACCGGCAGGGAAATTGCCCAGAAATTGCCATTGGTGTGCGGGGTGAAATGGAGAGAAAAACAAACCTTCTTTGCCTCTGAGTGTTGGAGACAAGAAATGGAAACACGAGAAAGCGCAAACGAGGATGAGCGAGACAATCTTCCCCAACAGATCAAGCCGACCTTGGTGCGTGGGTTCCAACTGATAAGTGCTCACAGCTCACCCCGTTCTGAGATTATTGCAACAAGGACAACTTAGCAAAAGAACGACACACACAGAAAAAAAAAACAGGTTCACAAGAACATAAACATCAGACGTGCACCATTTCTCACTGAGACTACATTTCCATCCAGCTTGAGACAGACCATTTCAGAGGAAAGATGGTTAGATGATGCATCACTTACATGCTCGTCTTCTGTTTTAAGAGTCTCACCCCTCCCTTTGGCTGGTTCTGTGACTGGGACCCTCCCATTCTCAAAACTTTTGTCAGTGGTCGCAGATGTGCCTTGGACAGGCACACACAACACACTCACACAGATTTCGACACTGCAGTGGGACTGCAGCCTCTTGCATTGATTGCTGAGGACTTTTGAACTCTTGCCAGATCCTTATCCAATCATATGCCATCAGCGTCGCCTGGAGCCAACACTGCACATAACTGGACAGCCGAGAGCACAACAGGCTGGAAGTCACTGCTGAGAAATGAGGGGCTCTGTGGGGGGATTATAAACTTCTGCAGTTTTGCCATGGAGTGGGGGCAACTTGTGTCCAAATGGGCTGTTTGCAGCAAGCACATTCCAGGCCACTCTATTCCCCTTCCGACAGGGATGTCTGTGCCCAGCAAGATGTTTTTTTCCCTCTCTCTTCCCCCCCCCCCCACTTCAAGGAGAGAATGGGCTCTCCCGAAAGAAATAAAAGTACATTCCGACACAGACGTGCAGGGAACAGCCAGCCCTACAGAGGAAACAGCGTGAGCCAAGGGCCACAATCTGTACACTGCTTCAGCAAGTGACTGTGAAGAGCAGCACCCTGGAATTGAGCAGTCAACAAAATAACCTGCTGCGGGTTCTTATTATTCCGTGTTTGACGGCCTCCTGTGCAGTACGACAGGGAATGACAAGGGCAGATTAATTCAGATTCAGTAACAGAGCCAAAGTGCATGATGCCGAGCACTGTCAGCTATGTGCTGAGTTATTTACTGGGCTGTGGGCTTCATTTGGATAGTGCTGGGACCAAGTTTAAAGTTTATTTATTGGTGTCACACGTAAGCTTATATTAACACTGCAATGAAGTGATTGTGAAAATGCCTAGTCGCCACAATCTAGCGCCTTTTTGGGTTACACTGGAGGATAATTTTGCACGGCCAATGCACCCACACAGATGTACCCTACTAAGGCTCACCCCGTCTCTGCTCCATTCCTGTAACTCCATATATTTACCCCTAAACCCCCCGCCTACACATTTAACGTTCACAATTTGGTTGTTAGTGTCACAAGTAGGTTTACGTTAACACTGCAATGAAGTTACTGTGAAAATCCCCCAGTTACCACACTCCAGTGTCTGTTTGGGTACACTGAGGGACAATTTAGCATAGCCAATGCACCTACACAGGTACATCTGACCATGACCCAACCTCCTCAATGTTCCATTCCCATAACTCTACACATTTACTCCACTAATGCCCCTACACATCCCATCAAGATCCACCCTGTCTCTGCTCCATTTCTGTAACTCCACACATTTACCCCACTAATTCCCCTAGCCTACACATCTAAAGTTCAAAATTTAGTTAGTAGTCACAGGTAGGCTTTTATTATTACTGTAATGAAGTTGTGAAAATCCCCTCATTGCCACACTCCAGTGCCTATTTGAGTACATTAAGGGAGAATTTAGCACGGCCAGTGCATCTAACCAGCAGATCTTTCTGATTGTGGGAGGAAACTGGAGAAAACCCATGCAGATATGGGGAGAATGTGCAGACTTTGCATAGACAGTAACCCAAGGCAGGCGTTGAACCTGGCACTGAGAGGCAGCAGTGCTAATCACTGAGCCATCCACAGCTTACGGATTCAAAATGGTCTCAATAGAAAGGGGTCTCTTTAAAGATGGGTGGCCTTTAGAGAGGGATTAACTGCAAGTCTGACACTGTCATGACCTCAACGAGGCCCTTGAGATTTGTCTCTTGGAGTACAGGATCCTTGATTGAGGTAATGGTTGCCTGCCAAAGTCTCACCGGTATATATATTGAGGGAGTTCAGAGCTACAGACACTCCGGCTTCTGACTTTATATCTGAAGCATTCTGAGGAGTGGAATCCAGTTTGTAAATAAAGAGAATCTGGTGAGGGGACACCAGGCTCTGAGGAATTATTTCAGACACATTCCTGGAAACCGGAGAAAATAACTTGTTGAAAGCAGCCTGTGTTTTTGGGCCCATTGGCACGAGAAACTGGAAGGGACTTGGCCCGATGCTTTGCATGTATTCTGATATGTTCCACACCCATCTGAGAGGATCATTTGACATGGAGCTGAAGATCACACGCTAAATGAAAAATCCTTCAGCTGAGTCAAGAGTTTGATTGCATTTGCACTAATCCAGTTACTACATAACCCCACTGCCATGTTGTAATAACCCAGTTTATTACATAACCCCACTGCCATATTGTAATAACCCAGTTACTACATAACCCCACTGCCATATTGTAATAACCCAGTTACTACATAACCCCACTGCCATATTGTAATAACCCAGTTATTACATAACCCCACTGCCATATTGTAATAACCCAGTTACTACATAACCCCACTGCCATATTATAATAACCCAGTTACTACATAACCCCACTGCCATATTGTAATAACCCAGTTACTACATAACTGCACTGCCATATTGTAATAACCCAGTTACTACATAACCCCACTGCCATATTGTAATAACCCAGTTATTACATAACCCCACTGCCATATTGTAATAACCCAGTTACTACATAACCCCACTGCCATATTGTAATAACCCAGTTACTACATAACCCCAGTCATATTATAATAACCCAGTTACTACATAACCCCACTGTCATATTATAATAACCCAGTTACTACATAACCCCACTGCCATATTGTAATAACCCAGTTACTACATAACCCCACTGCCATATTGTAATAACCCAGTTACTACATAACCCCACTGCCATATTATAATAACCCAGTTACTACATAACCGCACTGTCATATTATAATAACCCTGTTACTACATAACCCCACTGCCATATTTTAATGGGCACTTGGAATTGATACAATCTGACACATTGCTCAGGAGTGGATGGGAAGTCCTTTCCACCAGTGTCGTCACAAAGCAAATACCTTGTATTGGCTGGCTTGGAGAATCGGAAAGTTGGTGTGCAGTCACTTTGGACAAGTGGAGGACAGTGGGGGGGAAGGCAGATATAGAACAGAAGGTGTGTGTCTGTGTGCATACCTCAATAAAATAACTACACATGTGATGCCATCTGTCAGGAATGAAAAGGCCAAAAGAACGACAGTGACTCCAGGCAGACCAACCCTAGTTCACACATGGAAAAGCAAACTGCTTCACATGAGCCTGCCCCTTCAATAAAGTGGTGTTGTGCCAATGTGTTTTAATTACTAATCTCCTGCAGTCATTTCTGAATATCTAACTGTGATAAACAAAATAATGTCATTGGAACTGAAATATTTATTGGTGTTGCAAGTCGGCTGACATTAACACTGCGATGAAGTTACTGTGAAATTCCCCTAGTCACCACATCCGGTGCCAGTTCGGGTACACTGAGGGAGAATTTAGCACGGCCAATGCACCTAAGCAGCACGTCTTTCAGACTGTGGGAGGAAACCCACATAGACACGGGGAGAATGCGCAGATTCCACACTGACAGTGACCCACGTCAGGAATTGAACCTGCTGCTCTGAGGCAACAGTGCTGACCACTGTGCTGCTGTGCTGCTTTCAATGTTCTTTGTTTTGGCTGACAGTGACAGACTGAGGGAGTGCTGCACTGCCTGAGGTGCCTTCTTTCAGATTGCCCTGTCAAGCAGCTGCAGGGAAGGGGAGTTATCCTTGGTACTTTTTCTATGTTTTTTTTGGTCCACGTTACTCAAACAAATTACCTGGTCATTACCTCATTCATGTTTGTGGGAATTTAGACTGGCTGCCATGAATGGTCCTTATCTTACAACAAAGACTGACATTGTTGGATGTAAAAATGTTCTGGTACACATTGAAGTTGTGAAAGACACGATATAAAGTTTTATCTAATAGTCACCAGTAAGGCTCACGTTAACACTGCGAAATTCCTGTAGTCGCCTCACTCTGGCGCACATTTGACCCAATGCACCTGACCAGCACATCTTTCAGATTGTGGAAGGAAACCGGAGCACCCGGAGGAAACCCATGCAGACACAGGGAGAATGTGCAGACACTGCACAGACAGTGACCCAAGCCAGGAATTGAACCCTGGTCACAGCATAATGCTAACTACTGCGCTGCCGTACCGCCCATGTCTTTTGTGTACCATATTGAAGAGCGACGACTTGTAGACCATGGCCAGAATTTTACCAGAACACCAGCCCTGATTTGCTGGTTAGGTGCATTGGCGATGCTAAGTTCTCCCTTGGTGCACAAGAACAGGCATCAGAGTGGATCGGCGAGGGTTGCAGAACGGCACTCTCTGTTGGCTTCGGGGCTGGGGCGGTGGAGGGGAAATCTTCTGAGCCTCGGGCGAGCGAGGCAGTAGAATTCCGGTGCATCTTTCAGATTGTGGAGGGAAACCAGTGGGAGGGCTCCAGTGATGGTGCAGAAACCCATCTTTAAGAACTCCTTGGCAACGGGGCCACTTGCTGGTTGGGTGCATGCATCTTGCTGGGAAATTGGTGACAAATGCAGAATGCCAGACTCACCCCTCACTTTGTTGAGATCAGACAGCAGCAGGTATCTGCAGTGCCCACCACGGCCAAGACAATCTGCTCCAGGTGCATTTTCCAATTGGAAGTTTCCAGCCAGTTATCCTCTGCTCGCAGTTATATCCCCAGGTCAGGAAGGATGGGGGCCAACCACAGGCAGAACGCCATGTAAGACCTCTGTAGGATGATGTATCTTTTATCATGTTCTTGTATCCATTGAAACAGCACAGTAGGAGGCCATTCGATCCAACTTATCAATGCCAGCCCGCCAATATCCAAATATCTTTTCTAATCCCAGCTTCCTGCACCCAGGCCACAACCCTGTAGCTTACAGTGTTTACCATCACAGAATCACACAGTGCAGTAGGTGGCCATTCAGCCCATCGAGTCTGCACCGACCACAATCCCCACCCTATCCCCATAACCCTATCTTGCATTTACTCTATCTAGTCTCCCTGACACTAATGGGCAATTTAGCATGGCCAATCAACCTGAGCCCCAAGTCTTTGGACTGCGGGAGGAAACCCATGCAGACATGGGAAGAATGTGCAGACTCCACACAGACAGTGACCCAAGTTGGGAATCGAACTCGGATCCCTGGCACTGCAAGGCAGCAGTGCTAACCCACTGTGCTGCCCATAGAGTGCCAACAGGTTAATTGCCAACTGTAGTAAAATGATCTGGAGTAAAAAAAAAGCCTCAGCATTGACAAGAGAATCTTAACAAGTGCCTCTAGATTTGGGTACAAATGTCCTGATGTTGATGAGCTGTATTGTCAAGGCAGGCATCAATGTCCTTCTGACCTTGTCCTTCAATTTATTTTCATTGGCGTTTGTATTGATTTATTACAATGTAACAGCACACAGCTCCATTGCTGGGACCTTGCGACGTGCAAATACATACCAAGGTCAGAAAGGATGGGGATCATAATTATTCAATCGCAGGGCACAAACATCACTGGCAACACCAGTCACTGTTGCCCTGTGTTCAATTGTCTGTGGGAAGGTGGTGGGGAGCTGTCTCATTGTTCCACTGCAGTGAGTGAGTGAGTGAGTGAGTGTGTGTGAAGGTACTCACATCTTGCTGTGAGGGAACGAGTTCTAGCGCTTCCATCCAGCAACAATCAAGGAGCAACGATCCATACCCAGTTCGGGATTTTTGGAGGAGAACTTGAAATTGTTGCCTTGTGCCTACCTGATTCCCTTGTTTGTTCTGGGACAGCATGGAGGCACGGCTGCCTCACAGCACCAGAGACCCGGGTTCAATTCCCAACTTGGGTCACTGTCTGTTTGCATGTTCTCCCCATGTCTATGTGGATTTCTTCCGGGTGCTCCGGTTTCCTCCCGCAGTCTGAAAGAAGTGTTGGTTGGGTGCTAAATTCTCCCTCCATCTAATCCAAACAGGAGCTGGAGTGTGGTGACTGGGGGATTTTCATACTAACTTTACTGAAATGTTAATGTAAGCCTTTGTGACACTAATAAACAAACTTTTAACATTTAAACTTTAAAACAAATGTCAAAGAGAGGTCAAATGACAGATACAGTTAGAGGAGTCTTAACAGTACATCTTGTAGCTAGATAGGGCACAGTGTAGCTGCAGTATGCCGGGTGTAGAGGAAGTGAATGTTTAAGGTTAAGGTTCTGATGATGGAACACAATCAAACAGTTGCCTTGTTTACCAAAGGGAGAGGCACATTAGCACTGTGGTTAGCACTGCTGCCTCACGGCACCAGGGATCTGGGTTCGATTCCCAACTCGGGTCACTGTCTGTCCGGAATCTGCACGTTCTCCCCGTGTCTGCGTGGGTTTCCTCCGGGTGCTCTGGTTTCCTCACACACTTCAAAGATGTGCAAGTGAGGTGGATTTGCCATGCTAAATTGCCCCTTAGTGTCCCAAGGTGTGTGTCTGTTAGGGAGGGCTGAGCGGGGTTACAGGCAAAGGGTGGGCCTGGAAAGATGCTCTGACAGAGAGTTAGTGTAGTCATGATGGGCCGAATAGCTCCACCTATACTGCAGGCATGTTATGATTATATAAATTGCATATCAGAAGTGCTTTACTGACTGCAGTGCACTTTGGAAGCTCTGAAGACAAAAATGCAGGCAGTTTCTTCTTCCCACCTTTCCATGGACCTATTTCGATTTGCAGCTTGATCACTGGAGTCTGCATGTTCTCTTTGTGTCTGCATGGGTTTCCTCCGGGTGCTCTGGTTTGCTCCCACAGTCCGAAAGATGTTAGGTGTGTTGGCCAGGCTAAATTCTCCCTCAGTGTACCCAAACAGATGCTAGAGTGTGACAACTAGGGAAATTTCACACTAACTTCATTGCAGTGTTAACGTAAGCCTCCTTGTGACACAAATAAATAAACTTTAACTTTTTAGAATGGTGGATGCAGAGTCAAGGGTTAATGGTTATGTTAATGGGGCAACGATGATGTAAGCATGACATCAGAGTCAGGTGACCAAGAGATTCCAAAATAGCAAAAGACTCAAACAGTCTGTATCCAGACTAATGACTTACCATGAGGTCTTGGATATAATTAGTTCTAAATAAATAGTTTCAAGAAAGACAAAATCCTGACTTATGAAGTAAGTGAAGCTTTCTCTAATTTCCAAAAAGGGCAATAGTACAAACTATAGTGGCAGCACAAACAGTGAATACTTGTAGTATTTGGATTGTGAAGGCGTTGAATGAACTTTATCAAAACTTGGACAAAGGTCATCCCTCTTACGAAATGATAGATTAGGGGTCATCATTACAGAGATGTGAAATGTAAAGCTATGAATTGAATTTAAATTCCACCAGTTGTTGATGGGCTGAAGGGCCTTCTTTGTGCTTTATAGCTCCATGACTCTCTGAATGCTTATCCAATCACATTCCCACTAGGCCACAATCTCCCCATTGGAAAAAAAGCACACCAACAAACCTGAACGGTACCTGTATTCAGTCTTGCAGTATTCCTCGGGAAAGAAATAGAGCAGCATAGTTAAGGTCCCCATGGACATTCTCTCTTCCACCTTTTTCCATCAGGAAAAAGATACAGAAGTCTGCGATCACGTATCGACCAACTCAAGAATGGCTTCTTCCCTACGTCTGAATGGGCCTACCTTGCATTACGTTGATCTTTCTTTGTATCCTAGCTATGACTGTAACACTATATTCTGCACTTTCTTGTTTCCTTCTCTATGAACAGTATGCTTTGTCTGTATAGCATGCAAGAAACAATACTTCTCACTGTATCCCAATACATAGAATCCTACAGTGCTGAAACAGGCCATTTGGCCCATCAAATCTGCACCAATCATAATCCATCCCAGGCCCTACCTCTAGATCCCTACATATTTACCCATTAATCCCCCTAACCTATGCATCCTGGGACACTAATGGGCGATTTAGAATGGCCAGTCAGCCTAGCCTGCACATCTTCGGACTGTGGGAGGAAACCAGAGCATCCATAAAAACATAAAAACGTAAGAAATAGGAGCTGGAGTAGACCATCTAACCCCTCGAGCCTGCCCACCATTCAATAAGATCACGGCTGATCTGAAGTGGATCAGTTCCACTTCCCTGCTCCCCATAACTCTTAATCGATCAGAAATCTATCTACCCGTGACTTAAATATATTCAACAAGGTAGCCTTCAACACTTCAATGGGCAGAGAATTCCAAAGATTCACTACCTTCTGAGAGAAGAAGTTCCACCTCAACTCTGTTCTAAACTGTCCCCCCTTCACCTTGTTTTGAGGCTGTGCCCTCTAATTTTGGTCCCCTTTCTAAGGTGAAAGAATCTCTCTAACTCGACCCTATGTAGCCCCTTTAAGTCTCTATAAGATCCCCCTCTCAGCCTTCTAAACTCCAACAAGTACAGGCCTGGTCTATTTAATCTCTCCTCATGAGCCATCTCCCTCACCTCCAGTATCAGCCTGGTGAACCTTCTCGGCGCTCCCACCAAGGCCAATATATCCTTGCATAAGTAAGAGGACTAAAACTGCACACAGTGCTCCAGTTGCAGCCTCACCAGTGCCTTGTACAGTTGCAACAAGACCTCCCTGCTTTTATATTCTATCCCCCTCACTATAAAGGCCAACGTTCTACTCGCCTTCTTGATCACCTGTAGACTGGGTTTTTACAGTTCGTGCACAAAGACCCTCAGGTCCCTGGACCCCAAAGGAAATCCACGCAGACACGGGAAGGTGACATTCATAAATCAATTCAAAATGTTCCGGGAAGGGGCTGCACTACAGATTTTCTAGAATGGTTTTGAAAAAGGCAGGTTACAAAGTCTAGGCTTGTACTTCCCCGAGTGCAGTAGAGAACAAGATGAAAAGATGTGATTCAAGTACAAGATCACGAGGGGCATGGACAGAGTGGACTTAAACAATACATTTCACTGCATCCCAATACACGTGATAATAAATCAAATCAAAACATGCAGCTTAGATGGATTGGCCAGTTCAGTGTCCAAAGAAGTATAGATATGTAGGGTCATGGGGATATGATCTTAGATGTAAGATGCTCTGTCAGTGAGTTGGTGTAGACTCAATGGGTTGAATAATCTCCTTTTGCATTATAGTGATTCTACTCTAACCCATGTAACTGTTTGAACCCAGCTTCGACCAAGACCGTTCTTGTTGCTAGCATTGAGCTTCATATCGTTGTGTTCAGCCAGATCCCTCATCATTGGCAGCACAGTGGTTAGCACTGGTGCCTCTCAGCGCCAGAAACCCGGGTTCGAATCCCAGCTTGGGTCTCTGCTGGTATGGAGTTTGCACATTGTCCCTGCATGGGTTTCCTCTCACAGCCCAAACGTGTGGATTAGATGGATTGGCTGTGCAAAACTGCTCCTAAGTGACAGGGGGACTAGCTAGGGTAAATGCATGGGGGGTATGGGATTAGGGCCTTGTGGTCAGTGCAAACCTAACGGGCCTCCTTCTGCGCTGTAGGATTCTATTCTCAATAGCTTACTTTGCATTGATAACATAGGAACTTTTATCTGTAGAGTATGCAAGAAGCCAATACTTGTCACTGCATACCAGTACATGTGACAATGATAAATCACTTCCAATCCAATCAGATTGGGAGCTGGGAGGTTTAGATTGGCCAATATTGGTTCAGTCACCATTGCTGCTGGCTAATTGGTAAGGAGTCTTCCTATAGAGAGAGAGAGAGTGAACAAGTCAGTGAGTCTCACCATTCGTGGAATATTGCTGGGCCCAGCACGGTGCCCAGTGTAGGAAGGATCTCAGTACAGGACTGGCAGTTCCCATGTCTATGCTACATGAGAGGAAAAAAATTATGTGTATATCACTACATTCATAACCTCAGGATGCTGGAAAGTAGAGTTACTGCCAAAGCAATGTTTTTTGCAAATAAGTCACAACTGGAAAATGCAACAGAGCAGAAAGAAGGATATGGGGGTAAGGGGGCAGGAGGTAGGGGGGTTGGTAAGGGGAGCAGATACCAGCGTATGGTGGCACAGTGGTTAGCACTGCTGCCTCACAGTGCCTGGGAGCCACGTTTGATTCCTGGCTTGGGTCACTATCTGGTGTGGAGTTCGCACCTTCTCCCTGTGTCTGCGTGGGTTTCCTCTCGCACTCCAAAGATGTGCGGGTTAGGTGGCTTGATCGTGCTAAACCGTCCCTTAGTGTCAGGAGGACTTAGAGGGGTTACGGAGGTGGGTAGGTGAGACTGTTGGTGCAGGCTCGATGGGCTGAATGGCCTATTTTTTGCACTATAGGGATTGTATGATTTTGTGAAATGTGACGTTTCAGGAAGTGGACGAAGGCGCAGCTCACCGACTGGGAGACTGGAAAGGCCAGGGTGGAGAATTGCAGTAATAACACACAGTAATGGAAGGTGATCGAGATTGAGAGGGATGAGACCAGGGAAGGATTTCAAAACAAGGTTCGGAACAGCAGAATGTTTATTTTAATTTGCTCTGAGGATAAATGGTAATTCGATTCCTTGTTTTTAGACATTGAGACACTGCCACCATCCTCCTTGGACTGAACTGGCGATAAATCGACGTCTCCCCAAGGGAAGGTAAAATATATTTATGGATTTGTCACTCTTGTTGAAGGTTAGGGATTGACTGTCTGAAATGCTGTTGTTACTGGGACTCTGCAGTCAAGTGGCTGGTATTTACCTATGTCTAACACGGTGCGGATCAAGAGAAAATACCATTTCTTCTCACTTATTTACTGCATTGTAATACAGAGCTGTTAGAATCATGGAAATGAGTCATCAATATCAGAAGACCATAAAACATAGGAGCTCAATTAGGCCATTTGGCCCATCCAGTCTGCACTGACCACAATCCCACCAGGCCATATCCCCATAACCCCATGTATTTACCTGATGAATCCCCCTGATATTAAGGGGCAATTTAGCATGGCCGATTGTGGCTGATATTTTTCTCATCGACATTCTGTTGCCTTTTCCCCATAACCCCTGACCCCCTTATTAATCAAGAACCCATCTATCTCTGTCTTAAAGACACTCAATGACCTGGCCTTCACTGCCTTTTGTGGCAAACAGTGCCCACAGATTCACCACTCTCTGGCTGAAAAAATTCCTCCTCATCTCTGTTTTAAAGAATCATTCCCTTAGCCTGCGTTGTGCCCTTTGGTTCCAGTTTTTCCAATTACTAAAATGCTAAAAAGCGTTTAGATAGTTACATGGGTATGAAGGATATGGGCCAAATGCGGGCAACTGGGATTAGCTAAGGGGTTTGAGGAAAGAAAGGGTGAACAAGGGCCTGTTTCCATGCTGTAAACCTCAACGACTGAACCTGCATGTGAATGTTAAGAGAATCGGCAAGATTCGTGTCGAAAGAGTCAAGAATATAAAAGAGGAAGAGGTATTTCCATCAGAGAGGCACCAAATGGGCTGAGTTTTCCAGCCCTATCCGATGGTGGGATCTTCCAGGCCTGCTGTCGGTGACCCACCTCCCCTTCACCCCCGCCACCTCATCCCCCTCCTCCCCAGCTCCAGCACCAGGTTCCCCAGCGGCAGAGGATGCTTAGCCGCTGTGCACAGGCCTGGAAGATCTTATTGGCTGCCAATGGCAAGAGGGACTAGAAAATGCTGCCCAAATGTTTCAGGACAAGCAGGAACTTGGAGCTGTCTTGTTACACACCCGCGCTAATTGTTGGATCAAACCCCACTGGAGACAAAGAAAGACTTGCATTTGTGTAGCGCCAGAGTGGGTGGCTGTCTATCAACATTGAGATCAGGGAGCCCCCTCCATCTCCGTGGAGCTGACCTTTCCAGCATCTTTAGGCCCCACCCCTCAGATATGACAGTGCAAAACAGGCCTCATTCCCCCACTCCCCTCGCCCCAAATTTTCTTTGGACAAATTATTGGAAGGTCTAGAGGAAAAACCAGTCTGTTTCTCTGGGAGAATCACTCCACTTTTCAGTCAGACCTGACACTTGACCATGCCTTGGGAATTCTGCCTGTACAGTACTGAGATGTGTACAGAGCTGTAAAATAAACAAGAATGCTATTGATTGATAATGATCTATGGTCGGATTCCTCAAGCGCACAAAAAGCGTACACTCTATCCAGGCCTCACAGTATCCTGTAAGTTTCAATAAGATTCCCACTTTCATCCTTCGAAACTCCAAGTACAGACCCAGAATCCTCAACCGTTCCTCATGTGACAAACTGTTCATTTCCAGGGATCATTCTTGTGACCTTTCTCTGACCCTTTCCAAGGCCAGCACATCCCTCGTTAGATACGGGGCCAAAAACTGCTCATAATATTCCAAATGGGGTCTGACCAGAGCTTTTTTATAGCCTCAAAAGTACATCTCTGCTCTTGTATTCTAGCCCTCTTGACATGGATGTTAACATTACATTTGCCTTCTTAACTGCCAACTGATTGTATCAGGCAGGAACTTTCAAAAGTTAATTGGGGGGAGTCTGTGGGAAGGCAAAGGGACATTTGGTAAGTGGCATGCTTTTAAAAGAGAGTTAACCAGGGTTCAGGGTAAACAAATTTCTCTTAGAGTGAAGGGCAAGGCTGGCAGAAGTAGGGAAGCTGAATGACTTGGGATATTGAGGCATTGGTCAAGAAGAAGAAAGAGGCACGTGACATGCTTAGGGCAGCTGGGATCAAGTGAATCCCTTGGAGTATAGGGGTTTATAGGAGTAGAGTTAAGAGAGAAATCAGGAGGGCAAAAAGGGAACACAAGATTGTTCTGGCAGATCAGGCAAAGGAGAATCCAAAGAGCTTCTACAAATATATAAAGGACAAAAGAGTAACAAGGGAGAGAGTAGGGCCTCTTAAGGATCAATAAGGTCATCTATGTGTGGATCGACAAGAGATGGGTGAGATCCTAAATTAATATTTCTTATTAGTATTTACTGTTGAGAAAAGCATGGATGTTAGGAAACTTGGGGAAATAAACAGTGATGCCTTGAGGAAGTACATATTACTTCCAGAGCAAGAGATGCTGGAAGTCTAAAGTGTATCAAGGTAGATAAATCACCAGAACCTGATGAAGTGCATCCCAGGATGTTGTGGAAGGCTAGGGAGGAAACTGTGGATCCCCTAGCCAAGATATTTGAATTATCGATTGTCACGGGTGAGGTGCCTGAAGATTGGAGAGTGGCAAATGTTGTGTGTTTGTTCAAAAAAGGGCTGCAGGGAAAAGCCTGGGAACTACAGGCCAGTGAGACTCACATCTGTGGTGAGTAAATTGTTGTAAAGTTTCTTGAGAGACAGGACTGACAGGGATAGCCAGAATAGTTTTGTGAGTGGAAAATCATGTCTCAAATTGGGTTTTTTTGAAGGTAGATGGGAGCACCACAGTTAATGTTGTCTACATGGACTTTAGCAAGGCCTTTGACAAGGTACTGCATGGTAGGTTGGTTGCATAAGATTAAATCTCATTGGATCCAGGGTGAAGTAGCTAAATGATACAAAATTGGCTTCTTGACAGAAGCCAGAGGGTGGTTGTAGAGAATTGTTTTTCATACTGGAGGCCTGTAACCAGCGGTGTGCCTCACGGACCAGAGCTGGGGCCACTGTTATTTGTCATTTATGTTAATGATTTGGATGAGAATATAGGAGGCATGGTTAGTAAGTTTGCAGGTGAGAGTAAGATTGGTGGCATAGTGGACAGTGATGAAAGTTATCTCTGATTGCAATGGGATCTTGATCATTTGGGCCAGTGAGTTGACGAATGGCAGATGGAGTTTAATTTAGACAAATGCAAGGTGATGCATTTTGGTAGATTGAAGCAGGGCAGGACTTACTCGGGTAATGGTGGGGTGTTGGGCAGAATTAGAGAACAAAAAGATCCAGGTATACATATTCATTGCTCCTTGAAAGTGTAGTCACAGATGAACAGAGAGGCATGCTTGGTTTCATTAGTCAGAACATTGAATACAGGAGTTGGGACGT
This sequence comes from Sphyrna mokarran, assembly GCA_024679065.1. Classification (NCBI taxonomy): domain Eukaryota; kingdom Metazoa; phylum Chordata; class Chondrichthyes; order Carcharhiniformes; family Carcharhinidae; genus Sphyrna; species Sphyrna mokarran. The sequence goes on along the minus strand of JAGIQG010000031.1, from coordinate 18,287,066 downwards.
TTTGTTGAAGTTGTACAAAGCATTGGTAAGGCCACACTTGAAATACTGTGTGTAATTATGATCACCCTATTATAGAAAGGGTATTATTAAACTAGAAAGAGTGCAGAAAAGATTTATTAGTAAGCTACTGGGACTTGATGGTTTGGGTCATTACATGAGGCTGAATCGACTAGGACCTTTTTCTTTGGAAAGTAGGGGATTTTATAGAGGTCTATAAAATAATGAGGGGCACAGATCAACTAGATAGTGACTATCTTTTCCCAAAGGTAGGCGAGTCTAAAACTAGAGGGCATAGGTTTAAGGGGAGAGGGGAGAGATACACACGGGGTGATGAATGTCTGGAACAAGCTGCCAGAGGTGGTAGTAGAGGCGGGTACAATTTTATCTTTTAAAAAGCGTTTAGATAGTTACATGGGTATGAAGGATATGGGCCAAATGCGGGCAACTGGGATTAGCTAAGGGGTTTGAGGAAAGAAAGGGTGAACAAGGGCCTGTTTCCATGCTGTAAACCTCAACGACTGAACCTGCATGTGAATGTTAAGAGAATCGGCAAGATTCGTGTCGAAAGAGTCAAGAATATAAAAGAGGAAGAGGTATTTCCATCAGAGACGCACCAAATGGGCTGAGTTTTCCAGCCCTATCCGATGGTGGGATCTTCTAGGCCTGCTGTCGGTGACCCACCTCCCCTTCACCCCCGCCACCTCATCCCCCTCCTCCCCAGCTCCAGCACCAGGTTCCCCAGCGGCAGAGGATGCTTAGCCGCTGTGCACAGGCCTGGAAGATCTTATTGGCTGCCAATGGCAAGAGGGACTAGAAAATGCTGCCCAAATGTTTCAGGACAAGCAGGAACTTGGAGCTGTCTCGTTACACACCCGGGCTAATTGTTGGATCAAACTTCACTGGAGACAAAGAAAGACTTGCATCTGTGTAGCGCCAACAGAGTGGGTGGCTGTCTATCAACATTGAGATCAGGGAGCCCCCTCCATCTCCGTGGAGCTGACCTTCCCAGCATCTTTAGGCCCCACCCCTCAGATATGACAGTGCAAAACAGGCCTCATTCCCCCACTCCCCTCGCCCCAAATTTTCTTTGGACAAATTATTGGAAGGTCTAGAGGAAAAACCAGTCTGTTTCTTTGGGAGAATCACTCCACTTTTCAGTCAGACCTGACACTTGACCATGCCTTGGGAATTCTGCCTGTACAGTACTGAGATGTGTACAGAGCTGTAAAATAAATAAGAATGCTACTGATCGATAATGATCTATGGTCGAATTCCTCAAGCTACAAAATCCTGTCTGGACGCTGAACTTTAGCTGAAACATGTATCACATTGTGACGTCCAAACCAGAGCCCTCCAGCCTTCATTTCATGGGACGTGGGTGTCACTGGCTCGTCCAGCATTTATTGCCCATCCTCACTTGTCTTTCAGAGTGTGGCGGCAAGCTGCCTGTTTGAACCGCTACTGTCCCTGATACACCCACATTTCTGTTCGGGTGGGAGTTCTAGGACGTTGGCCCAGCGACAGTCAAGTGACACCCAATATATTTCTAAGTCAGGGTGGTGAGTAGCTTGGAGGGGAACCTCCAGGTGGGTGGTGTTCCCAGGTATCTGCTGCACTTGTCCTTCTCAATGGTAGCGATCATGGGTTTGGAAGGTGCTTTCTCAGGGACCTTGGTGAATTCCTTCAGTGCATTTCAGAGATGGTGCACATAGCTACCACTGTTAGATGATGGTGGAGGGAGTGAATCTTTTGTGGAAGGGATAGCTATCAAGGAAATTGTGTCTGTATTTGAGTATTGGAATGCTTGAGTCAGAGATGAGAGAAAAGTTTTAGTGGGCTGAAGTTTGTACCTCAGCTGCCAAGTTTCCTCATGTTAAGTCTCGCAGCGGGGCTGCCTTGTCCTGGATGGTATCAAGCTTCTTGAGTGTTGTTAGAGCTGCATCCACCCAGGCAAGTGGGGAGTACTCCATCACACTCCTGACTTGTGCCTTGTAGATAGTGGACAGGTTTGGGGAGTCAGGAGGTGAGTTACACAGTGCAGGATTCTTTGCCTGTGATCTGTTTTCACCCACAGTAATCATCTGGCCAGTCCATCAAGTCAATCAGCTAGTGGAAGGAGAATTGGCGGAAAAAAGAGCTAAATTCTCTCCACTGAACAACAGAGCATCTGAACCAAAGAATGAACCTGTTGGGTTCCTTCACTCACATCTTTTCATTCTGAAAAATTGAAGTGAGTTGTTATTTTATTTCATACAATCAGAGAATCCTACCGTGCAGAAGGAAGCCATTGGGCCCATTGAATCTATACCAACCATGATTCCACCCTGGTCCTATCCCCATGCATTTACCCTGCTAATCCCCCGACACTAGACTCAATTTAACGTGGCCAATCAACCTAACGCACGCATCTTTGGACTGTGGGAGCAAACTGGAGCACCTGGAGGAAACCCACGCAGACACGGGGAGAATGTGCAATCTCTACATAGGCAGTGACTCAAGCTGGGAATCGAACCCAGGTCCCTGGCACTGTGAGTCAGCAATGCTAACCACTGTGCCACCCTGTTGGAATGTCTCTACCAGCAAGCGTCCTCAGGACGTAATTCCCAGTGCCAGTCTGAGCCACAGACCACGGATAAACCATAAAAAATTTATAGCATGCAGGGAGACCATTCGGCCCATCCTGTCCATGACGTTCCTAATTAACTTGGAAAACAGAAGGCTTTCATTGGGAAAACCGATTGTGGATGGACAGTGTGTGAACACTGAACTCTGCGACTGGAGTTATAAACACCAACATCCCAGATACAACTCGAGTCTGACTAATCCATCTGCAGTGAATTAACAGCTCAACTTCTCAATGGGCCTCAACGTTTTTTGTATATTTTTCTGGATGCGTCTGGAGCATCTGGCCAGGCCTCGCGCTGTGAGACTGAACATGAGGAAACTTGGCAGCTGAGGTACAAACTTCAGCCCACTAAAACTTTCCTCTCATCCCTGACTCAAGCATTCCAATACTCAAATACAGACAGAATTCCCAGCATGGATAACGACCGGTGGGGCTATTGTTCATACTCTGCTGTATGTTCCACACACACACTTCCTCCCATTCTTCTTCCCTTATCTCAGGCCAGCAACACAACCTGATATCCCTCTCTGCTTCCTGTACTTACCCCTAGATCCCCCCCTTAGGTACACACAATATTAGTTTCAGCCGTTCTCTCTCTCTCTCATATCCTGGTGAAGTGGTGTATCATTTTTCGAGAGGGGCTGTAGAATAATTATGCTTAATTTATTTACAATGTGGAATATTGAATTGAATCACGGAATCCGTACAGTGCAGGAGGAGGTCATTCAGCCCACTGAGTCTGAACCGACTCTCCAAAAGAACACTACTACCACCACCTCCCCCCACCCCATGTATTTGACCACACTAATTCCCCCTAACCAATTTCTGGGACATCAAGGGGCAATTTAGCGCAGCCAATCCACCTCACCTGTACGTCTTTGGAGCATGGGAGAAAACCAGAGCTCCTGGAGGAAAACCCACTCACACGGGCAGAACGTGCAGACTCCACACAGAGAGTGACCCAAGCTGAGAATCGAACCCGGGTTCCTGGCACTGTGGGGCAACAGTGCTAACTTCTGTGTTGCCATGCCATGACATATGGCACATCATCCCAGAGTGATCCGTGCACTGTATGCACTCTCTTGATCTCTATCCGTGTTACATCATTGTCCTATCACTCATTATTCCCAACTATTCTATTAACACATTACAATACCCGTTGAATAAAGAGGGAGTGATTTTTTAGCTGCAGTGCACAGATTGCATTAGGGTTGGGGATTGCAGGGATGGGGTCTAATGCAATAAGCACCTGGGAGAACCTCCTTGGGTCTCTCCCAGCCCTCACACCTGGATATAATCCAGTTGGCACCCAGTGGTATACGTTTAAATATGCTTTGACTGTTTAATGCCGGATTCTCCTTGCTCCCAGGGATCTCCAGCTCTCGGTCGCAACAGGAAGACAGTGCAGATTATCACAAATGGAGACCAGGCATGATGACCATGCTGGCAGGGGGCTCAAAGGCCGCTGAAGTCCCCAGATGGCTGGGGGCACAGCTAGGCAGTGCCTATCATACCCACCTCAAGGGGGTGAGGCATGAGGGACTGGGGCTTCAGGAGGCATGACAGAAGTGTGTGAACATTTTGGGGCCTGAGAAGAGAAGGTGGGGGTCCCATTGGGAGAGCCCCACTACCGCAGTCTGTGTTTGGTGCGGGAGAAGTGAGAGCAGGCCAGTCATGTCTGTTAGTGCAGAGAGAGAGAAGGAAACATCTATCCACTGAGTGGGAAAGGGGCCGATGTGCGTAGGAGCAAGGTGGGGAGTCCTCAATTTCACTGAGGAATGGGAGTGTCCTGTAAATAAATGGCCAAGTGCAGGAAGATTGTGATGTAGTTGGCGTCGGACATGCTGGAATGAATCACACCAATCACTCACCCAAAGTAATTCATTTTCTAGGAAAAACTCCTCCCGAGCTTTCTCTTGAATGATTTGCTGGGATTCTGAATGAATTTCCTGGTTTTAGGGCATGCTGCTTTCGCACAGCTTCACAACTGGAAACATCTTCCTTATCTGACAGACCCCTCCTGTTAAAGAACCTTCACCTCAACCTTCTCCAAAAGAGCCATGCCAATTCCTCCATTTACTGCTACCCTCCCCAACGTCAACCCATCTTCAGACCCAAACCCAACACATCTGTCTCCATGGACAGGTGTTTGTTAACATCTGTTATTACTGATAAAAAGAAAGCCTCTTTCTCTGTTTTTAAGCCAAGTCCTTTGTTTGTCCTTCCATTATCTGAATGTCAATTGTCAGTGGTGAGCTATGGCTATTTCATCAAAGGTGGCATCAAAACAGTGGGTCGAATGGCCTCCTTCAGGACTGTAACTGGCTTGGCCCGACATAGTAGACTGAGCAGTGTATCCCGGTGTGTGGATGTGTGAAATGAGTCTGGGTTCAGGTACAGTCCCAGGGTAGACACTTCATTACTATGGCATCACATAATATCAGCAAAACTCTAAGCCTTTATCACGCTGATAGCTAAAGAAGAGGCTCTAACTTCTTGTTAACAATCACAGTCAGCTTCTTGCAGTCCTCCCCTTTAGGATCACTATCAGTCTCTGCGTGATGGGCAGAATAGAGTTTACTCGCTAGCTATTGGGTCTAAGGCCTTTTTCTATGGTGCACAATAAAGGCTGTCTGGGGAAAGTGGCATCCAGCTGAATAACTACACGGGAGTTCTTTTAATTTGCTTCAGCAAGCCACAATCCAAAATCAGACCTGATTTTATACTCGACACCAGCCACCTCTCAACCTGGTGTGATGATTTTTTATTGATGGGATGTGAACACCATTGGCTGGGCCTGCATTTATTGCCCATTCCAGTTTGCCCTTGAACCGAGTGGCTTGCTGGACCATCTCAGGGCAGTTCAGAGTGAACCAACATTGCTGTAACTCTGGAATCACATGTAGGCCAGACCGGGTCAGGACAGCAGATTTCCTTCCCTAAAGGGCTGAAATGTGACAATGGTTTCATGGTCATCAGTAGGTTCTTAATTCCAGACTTTTTTTATTGCAAATAAATTCAAATTGCACCATCTGCCGTGGTGGGATTCGAGCATTAGCTGAACTTGTGGATAAATTGTCCAGTGGTACAAACATTAGGCCATTGCCTCCCTAATGGTGCCTTAAAAGAGACAGTTGTTCTGTTCTGTGTTTGGGACATCCCATTGTCGCACTTCCTGGGGTATCTCCAGACCTTCCCACCCTGCTTCTGATTCCTTTCTCCCTCGTGTATTCTGCAAACCTCTGCTTAAAACAACCACTGTCAGCTGGTTCAACCGCATCCTCATCACTTGATGTGGGAAGAAATTCCTCCGTAATTCTTCACTCCACCTGTTTGTGGGTTCCCTCTCACGTGGACCTGTTTTCTCTGGATTCCCCAACAGAGGTTATTTTCATCATTTTAGGGAATAGTGGGTGCACAGGTCAAGTGCTGAGCTGTCCATGGTGCCCTTGTGTAGGGTCACAGCATTGGAGGTCTTGCCGTGCCTCTCTGCGTAGAATCATAGAATCCCTACAGTGCAGGAGGAGGCCATTTGGCCCGGTGAGCCTGCACCGACCACAATCCCAGCCAGGACCTATTCCTGCAAATCCATATATTTACCCTTTGAATACCCCTGACAGGAAGGTCAATTTAGTATGGCCAATGCACCTAACCCGCACATGTTTGGACTGTCAGAGGAAAACTCACGCAGACACAGGAAGAATGTACAAACTCCACACAGACAGTGGCCCCAAACTGGGAATCGAACCTGGGTCTGTGGCGCTGTGAGGCTGCAGTGCTAACCACTGTGCCACCCTGCCTCAACTGCTTCTGCCATGGAGGAATAGCGCGTGGAGGTTTGCCAGAGGCAGACTTGTCTCAAACTGCAGCCACCTGTCAAGCAGGCATCTCTGGCTGCTGCGCTGTGGGTTAGAACAGAGAACATTACAGCGCAGAACAGGCCCTTCGGTCTTCGATGTTGTGCCGACCAATTAAGAAAAAGCAATGACCCTCTAACCTAAACAATTCCCTTTTCATCCATAAACTTATCTACTAACCTCTTAAACGCCCCCAAACTTGGTGCATCTACAACTGCAATAGGCAGGGCATTCCATACCCTTACCACCTTCTGGGTAAAGAACCTACCTCTGACATCCATCCTATAACTATCACCCTTTAATTTAAAGCTATGTCCCCTCGTGCTAGCTTTCTCCATCCTAGGAAAAAGGCTATCACTGTCCACTTTATCTAAACCTCTAATCATCTTATATGTTTCAATAAGGTCTTCTCTTAGCCGCCTTCTTTCTAACGAAAACAACCTCAAATCCCTCAGCCTCTCTTCATAAGACCTGCCCTCCATACCAGGTGACATCCTGGTAAACCTCCTCTGTACCCTCTCCAATGCCTCCACATCTTTCTTATAATGTGGGGACCAGAACTGTACACATTACTCCAAGTGAGGCCGCACTAGAGTTTTGTACAGTTGCAACATGACGTTGCGGCTCCGAAATTCAATCCCCCTACCAATAAAAGTTCTCAGCCTCTCACTAACTATCCAGGTTCGAGATTGGGAGACATTGACACCGCAAGTGAGTGAGTTTATCAAATCCTGCTCCTTTTTATTTCCTGTCCTCCTCACACAGCCAGCAACCCGACCAGTAAAACACATTCATAATCAAAAACTGAATCTTAAAAGGAGATTGTTGCCTGGAGTAAACAAGCCGCTATTCAATACATTGTGAAGTTGCCAGGGTGGTTCCACTCTATTTTCAACAGTTCACTTTGTAAGCCTCCTTCTAAAGTGTTGTGTGAGTAACAATGAACAGGACTGTTGCTACGAAAAATCGTGCAATGTGTCCCCTTGTAGGAGACACAAGGTCTCAGGGACACAATATAAAAACAAGGCGCCTGCTATTTAAGACAAAGAATCATAGAATAGAATCCCTACAATGCAGAGGGAGGCCATTTGGCCCATCGAGTCTGAACCGATCACAGTCCCACCCTATTCCCATAACCCCATGTTGGTGCTCCTGGCACTAAGGGGCAATTTAGCATGGCCAGTCCACCTAACCGGCACATCTTTCGGACTGTGAAGGGAAAGCAGAACGCCCGGAGGAAACCCACACAGACACAGGGAGAAGGTGCAGACTCGGCTGGAATTGAACTGGAGTGGATAGCTTTGCAAAGGTTCATTACCCAGCCACCCAGAAAAGTGAACCTGTTTCCCCCTCTCCTTACTGTTCACACAACACAGGCCAAAGGGAGAGAAAGATTTGCATTTTTTTTCAAAAAAAAGTAATTTTCACTGACCTGGGAACATCCCAAAGTAACCCACAAGCCAGTCAGAGGATGCTCGCCGTAGCAATGTCAGAATGCAAGAGCAGAGATCAAGAACGCAGCACTGAGCCTTCCACTCAACCTGTTGTATCGCACCGTCTGCCAGGACTGAGCTGTGGGAGGGAGGTCAGTCACCTAGGGTAGGGTAGGGTAGGGTGGGGTAGGGAGGAGGTTGGAGGCAAGATGGTGAACCTGGCAGGGATCGGTGGGGGGAGGATCAGAGTTGTGTGTGTGTGTGTGTGTGTGTGTGTGATGAGTGCTGATGCAAGAGCACTGAGACAGCATCGGAATCAAATAGTCCTGATAGAAATAGCGTTCAGAGACTGCGAGGGCAGCCTGATAACCTAGTGGCACAGCAGACAGACTGATTTGTAAACCAGAAACTCTACAGCTGAACATTTTATTATACACCATCCTCCCCCCCCCCCCCCCCCCCCCCAACACACACACACATCTAGGGAGACAGTCAACTTTTCACTCTCTTTAAATACCACCTCAATTGAGTTAAATCACCAGCCTGGCCACGAGGGTACACACACTATCACACACATATATACCCACATATATACACATACACACCATCCAGCCAGAGGAAGGGGGGCAGTGCCCACATACTCTGTGCCTACCTTTTCTCAGCTGTTAACTTGCTCCAGCACAGACACGTCTCTCTCTCTCTTCCCCTGTGTGGGGTGGGGGAGCCAGGATTCAGAGAGGGAGGAGTTCCTCACCCTCTCCAAATCCCGCAATGCTTCTGACGGGAAAAGGATGTTTGGTCACAGTCTGGCTGTTCTGCAGCAATTCAGGACAAAAAAAAAACTACCGAGCGGAATTCCCCCCCCCCCCAAACCCCCCGGGCGTCCCAGGGGGGCGCGGTGGAAGTTTGCCTTTGAAGTTTGGAAAGTTTACTTAGGATCGTCACAAGTAGGCTAAACACCCAACACTGCAGTCAAAGTGCTGTGGAAACTCTACCCCGTTCCCCCACCTCCCCCCCAGGGGGTTGGTTCAGCAGCAGACGGTGCGGTGACTGAACTCCCATTCCAGGCTGTGAATCTGAGTCTGGGATTGAAGAGGGTGGGGTCCACATAGTCCTCCAGCTCTTAGTTCTGTGAGCAAAAACTGTGCTCCACCCCAAGAGAAACATCTGTGTGTGGGGGGGATGGGGGGGGTGGTGGCACAGCGGTTAGCACTCCTGCCTCACAGTGACAGGGACCCGGGTTCGATTCCCGGCTCGAGTCACTGCACATTCTCCCCATGTCTGCGTGGGTTTCCTCTGGTTTCCTCCCACACTCCCAAAGATGTGGAGACTAGGTGGATTGGCCGTGCTAAATTGCCCCCCTAATGCCCCAAGCTGTGTTATTTAGGGGGATGAGCAGAGTAAATGTGCAGGGGATAGGGTGAAATGTGGTCTTGGTTGGAATGCTCTTTGGGAGAGATGCAGACCCAATGGGCTGAATGGTCTCTTTATGCACTATGGAAGATGCTGCGGTTTTATTGTAAGTGATGAGTGTGGTAGGGGATGAATTTAAACCTGGCTTTCTGAAGGAAGTTAGATCAGCAGTTGAAGTGGAGAAGTTTTGCAGGGTTATGTGGAAATGGATTGGGACTCGCTGAGTTGTTGTTGCAGAGATCTAACAGAGACAAGACTGGCCGAGTCATCGAAGCATATAAGATGATTAGAGGTTTAGATAGGGTGGACAGTGATAGCCTTTTTCCTAGGATGGAGAAAGCTAGCACGAGGGGACACAACTGTAAATTAAGGGGTATGAGATATAGGACGGATATCAGAGGTAGGTTCTTTACTCAAAGAGTGATTAGGGAGTGGAATGCCCTGCCTGCAGCTGTTGTAGATGCGCCAAGTTTGGTGGCGTTTAAGAGGTTAATTGCTAAGTATATGGAAGAGAAGGGAATGGTTTAGTTTGGAGGGGCATTGCTTTTTATTTTGGTCGGCACAACATCAAAGGCCGAAGGGCCTGTTCTGTGCTGTATTGTTCTATGTTCTATGTTCTATGAGTGACCTCTTCACCTCTGCTGTAAACAGTCTGTGATTCATTAATGTTTAGCATTGAACGGCTCCCACTTTTTCACATCGAGATGCTGCTTTGCATTCCTTGTAAGGTGGTCCGAGTCCCACTTATTCGGGAATGCAGAATGCAGCGTCGATAGGAGAGTTCCATGCAGCATTGCCCTGTCGGGGTGAAGACACAGTGAGAAGTCTCACAACGCCAGGAGACTTCTAACTGTGTTTATCCCAATGCAATACTGGCATCTCCACATCACGGTGCGAAGATAGGACATACATTCCTCATTCAGCAACTCACCACTGTAAGCTCCACTCTCACTGTGATTGCATGAGCAGGGTGGTAGATAGCTGGGGTGGAAGGTGCGTTGAGAGGTTGTTTTGTCGGTTTTGGGGCGGGGGGTGTAAGAGGACACGGAGGTGGGAGTCAGTGTGAGTGATGGGGGCTTCAGTCCTGCAGTTACCCAGGGTTTATGCTCGGTTTTCTAGCCAATGAATGTTCCCGAGCAGCCAGCCTTTCAGTTCAAGGGAAGTTGGGAATGCTGCGTGTGGGAGTGCCTTAAATCCCCAAAGGACAACTTGACGCATTGGTTCTCGATCGTGTGTATCTGTGTGGAATGCTGAGCGCTTCTGGAGCAAGTCCACAAGGGAAGGGGCTGAGTGCTCGATGGGGGGAAAGGGCTGGCTGGTCAGTAAGTGTTCCTCTTGATTCTCTGAAAGTGACAGAGTTCAGACTAAAAAAATTGAAATTGACGTTACTGGAGGGGTAGTGATTTGAGTGACTTTTAGGAAGCTGTACGAAATTTGAAAACCCATTTAATTTGCTGCTCAGACATTGAACTGAGACTGAGGTAATAAGGCGACACATAATATTAAAGAACTTTTAAATAGAAAAAAATTAAAACTCAAATTATAAACTAATGAAATAAAATCGAGATGGAAGGTCAGGTGCTGTTCATGCACGATGTGGGAGCTGGTGGACCTCACTGTGGTTCCCAGTGAGCATGTCTGTACTACGTGTTGGTTGCTTGAGGAACTCCGGCTCAGAGTGGATGAGCTGGATTCTGAGCTTTGGACTCTACGATACATCAGGGAGAGGGAGAGATACTTGGACCACACCTCTTAGATGAAATACCTTGAATTTGGCCAGTGAACAGGGACAGGAGGGTGTGGTTGCAAGTGAGGCAGGTAGAGGGATCCAGGAGGTAGGGTTGCAGGAGCCTCAGTCTCTGAACTTGTTCAACAGGTTTGAGGTTCTTTCTCCTTGTATGGAAGGTAGTGCAGGGAGGATGAGCAAACTGACCATAACACCATGGTACAGGGAGCCGTTCAAGTCGGGGGGTAATAAAGCAATGTAGTGGTAATTGGGGATAAGATAGTTAGAGGCATTGACAACTGTTCTCTGTGACCAAGATCGAGAATCCCGACAGTTGTGTTGCCTGCCTGGTGCTCAGGTTCAGGATGTCTCATCTGGGCTGTAGAGGAACTTGGAATGGGAGAGTAAAGTTGTCGTGCTCCATGTAGGTACCAATGACAGAGGCGGAACAGAGGTTTTGTGAAGGGAACATAGAACAATATAGCACAAACAGGCCCTTCGGCCCACGAGTTGCACCGATCACATCTACCAATCCATAGACCTATCTATAACCCCCTATCCTATTCGTTTCCATATACTCATCCAGAAGTCTTTTAAAAGACTCCAGTGAGTTTGCCTCAACAACCTCCGACGGCAGTCGGTTCCATTCACTCACCACCCTCTGAGTGAAAAACCTACCCCTGACATCTCAGGGTATCTTAAGGTATCTGACATCTTAAGAATCTCCTTTGTATTTGCTTCCCTGCACCTTAAATCTGTGTCCTCTCGTAGTGACCATTTCAGCTCGGGGAAATAATGTTTGAGAGTCCACCCTATCTATTCCTCTCAACATTTTATAAACCTCTATCAGGAAGGTGAACAGTCAGGAGCAAAATTAAAAAGCAGAACCAAGAAGGTAATTATTACTGGATTATTACCTAAACCATGAGTTAATTGGCACAGGGTCAAGAAGATTAAAGAGGTAAATGTGTGGCTCAAAGATTGGTGTGGGAGGAATGGGTTTGAATTTGTGGGACGTTGGCACTAGAGGTATTGATGGTGACCTTTCAGGAATCACTGGAGGCAGAGAGATTACTAGAGGACTGGAAAGTAGCTAAAGTAACATTGAGAAGGGAGAGAGGCAGCAAACAGGAAATTATAGGTCGGTTAGCCTGACTTGGGTCATTGGCAAGACTTTAGAGTCCATTATTAAAGATGAGATCACGGAATACTTGGAAGTGCACAATAAAATAGGACTGAGTCAGCACGGCTTTGTCAAGGGGAGGTCATGTCTGATAAATCTATCAGAGTCCTTTGAGGAGGTAACAAGGAAGTTAGATAAAGGAGAACCAGTGGATGTGATTTATTCAAATTTCCAGAAGGCCTTTTACAAGGTGCTGCAGAGGAGACTATTAAATAATGATATAATTTGGTATTGGCCCATGGTATTAAGGGTAAGATCCTGGCACGGATAGAGGATTGGCTGGTTTGCAGAAGTTGAAAGCTCGCGTTTTTACTATCAAATAAATCGGTTGGATTATAAATTGGTGTTGCTAAATTCTTACTGAGTTCTTACCACCCCAATCCAACGCCGGCATCTGTATATCATGGTTTGCAGAAAGCAGAGTCTGGGGATAAAGAGGTCTTTCTCAGGATGGCTGCTGCTAAGTAGTGGTGTGCCTCAGGGCTCAGTGCTGGGACCACAACTTGTCACAATATACATTAATGGTTTGGAGGAAGGAACTAAAGGCACTGTTGTTCAGTTCACAAATGATACAAAGGTACATAGAGGGACAGATAGTATTGAGGAAACAGAGGGGCTGCAGAAGGACTTGGGCAGGTTAGGAGAGTGGGCAAAGAAGTAGCATTGGAATATAATGTGGAAAAGTATGAGGTTATGCAGGAATGGAGGCAAAAGACGATTTTCTGAATGAGAAAATGCTTATGAAATCAGAAACACAAAGGGACTTGGAAGTCACTGTTAAAGATTCTGTTAATGTTCACCGTGCAGGTTCAGTCAGCAGTTAGGAAGGCAAATGCAGTGTTAGCATTCTTGTTGAGAGGGCTAAAATACAAGAGCAGGGATGACCTTAGAAAGACTAGACTTAGAGGAGATCTAATAGAGGTGTACAAGATTGAGGGGTATAGATAGAGTAAACAGGGTTAAGTTTTTCCTAGGATGGACTCGAATAGCACGAGGGGTCATGGGCTTAGGGTGAGGGGAGGGTAAGGTATAATTTGGATGCTAGAGGGAGTTTTTTCACACAGAGGGTGGTGGAGGTATGGAATGCACTGCCAAGTAAAGTGGTGGAGGCAGGTACTCTGGAGTTATTTAAGAAATACTTAGATGGGCACATGAACAGAATGGGAATGGAGGGGTATAGAAAACTGATTTAAAATAGGGATCATGAGCCTTGGGAGATCCTGGGAAGTGTGTAAATAGATGATGATATTGATGTACTTGTTTTCATCCTACAGGTGCTTTGGTCCACCTTGTTGTCTAACAAGGGACATACATGCGATGGGTCGTGAGAGGGCTGCTCTTGGATTTTTTTCGAGAGTATCCTACTGCTTCACGTTGTTAGTGTATGCTTGACCTGGATCATTTGATGGGCAACACGACAGCTCAGTGACTATCGCTGTGCTGTGCAGATACATGGATTTGGGCCTGTGTCTGTGGGAGTTTGCGCATTCTCCCCGTGCTTGCGTGGGTTTTCTCCGGGACCTCCGGTTTCCTCCCACATCCCAAAGATGTGCTCTTAGGCTAATTGCCAAAACAAATTCTCCCTAAATTGTCTCAAATTTGGTTTTTAATCCATAGATCTATAAACATGGACAGGGATTGCTAGTAGAGGTGGGAACATCGGGGTGGCAGCGCGGGCTCGTTGGGCCGAAGGGCCTGTTTCTCATGCTGGTTTGTTCTTTGTTCTTTGTACTTCTGAGGCTGTAAAAGGCTCTGGGTCAGACCCCATTTGGAATATTGTGAGCAGTTTTGGGCCTTGTTTCCGAGGAAGCATGTGCTGCCCTTGGAAAGAGTTCAGAGGAGGTTCACAAGAATGATTCCTGGAATGAAGAGTTTGTCAGATGAGGAATGGTTGAGGACTCCTTGGAGTTCAGAAGGATGAGAGGGGGGGGATCTTAGTGAAACTGATAGGATACTGCGAGGTCTGGATAGAGTGGATTTGGAGAGGATGTTTCCACTAGTGGGAAAAACTAGAACCTGAGGGCACAACCTCAGGCTAAAAGGACGATCCTTTAAAACAGATAAGGAGGAATTTCTTCAGCCAGAGAGTGGGGAATCTGTGGAAATCTGCAGAGCGGTGTGCATGAAGTGGTGAGGTGCTATGGAGTGGATCAGTGCGGCATGGCACTATGCAGTGCAGTGTTGACTAGTGTGCACTGTGCAGCGCTGAACAGTGCAGCAGCTACATATCTCTGTCGCTTGACATATAAATGAGTGAATGCTGAAGGTTTAACAGAGCTTTGGACTCCAGTCTTGGTCAGTGACATGAATCCAATCCATTGAGGGCATCCTCCGTCCGATGCTGTGTCCCGGAGGATGCTTTCCCATTCCCGTTGGCACAGCCACCATCCACACCACTGCTTCACGGGACAGCATGGAGAGACTGGACAGTGCCCACCTTCTCAGTGGGATGGTTGCCGAGAGAAACATACTCGGTCCAAACCAGGATTACTGAGAACTGAAATCAGCCCAGTTAATCAGTGCCATTGCTAATGGTGGCAATGGGACCTGGTCAATAATCACAGCAGGCTGAGCCCAGTGGAATAGACATTGGAATATTTCAACCCAGATTAACCACAATCATCCCTCAGGATTTAAACGTTCAAGCAACTTATAAAACCACACCACGTACTTTATGTCTCAAATATTATTAGTGTAATACATATTATTCAAGGCCCATGGGATATCCGATTCCCTCTCTCAGATTCCCACATCTCTTTTAATGTGTTGCCATATGGGAAAGAGAGAGGATTGGAGGAATGGCCGATTTCTGGTGTCATCCCAACTCTCTTTCCTGCTTCTAAAATAATCTTAAAAATATTCCACTTTCAAATAACTTCACTCGGCACCACTGAACAATGTTCTGAACAGGGATCTTTCACAGTGTATTACGTCGCTCCCAGCTGGTGAACTAATGTAGATGTTCAGGTTCACTCTGACACAGCCTGATTTTAGAGTTGGAGTATTGGTGTCACAAGTAGGCTTAGATTAACACGGCAATGAAGTTACAGTGAAAATCCCCTAGCCGCCACTCTCCGGCGCCTGTTCAGGTACACCGAGGGAGAATTGAGCACGGCTAATTCACCTAACCAGCATGTCTTTCAGACTATGGGAGGAAACCCATGCAGACACGGGGAGAATGTGCAGACTCTGCATAGGCAGTGACCTAAGCCGGGAATCGAACCTGGGTCCCTGACGCTGTAAGACAGCACTGCAAACCACTGTGCCACCGTGCTGCCTACTCAAAACAGGGGTGACAATCTTAAAGATCTTCATCAAGTCTTCCCTTCCCCAAAGAAAAATGACCTGACCCTTTCTCGATATAGTTGTATTTACAAATAGTACAGGATGATCAGATAGGACGTGTTTAATAGTGATAAGTTCCGCTCTCGACCCTGTGTTTCTGTATCAGTAACAATTATGAATATTACGACAAGGTCACATGCTGGGAATTCAGGATGGAAAGTCCATTTTCCTCAGCTGTTTCTGAAGAAAAATTCATTCATGGGACATGGGCATCAGTGGGTAGGTCAACATTTATTGCCCACCCCTAAATGCCCCTTGAGAATGAGGTGGTGAGTTGCCGCCTTAAATTGCTGCTGTCCATGTGGTGTAGGTACACCCACAGTGCTGTTAAAGTTTATTGATTAGTCACAAATCAGGCTTATATTAACACTGCAATGAAGTTAGAACATAGAACACTACAGCGCAGAACAGGCCCTTTAGCCTTCGATGTTGCGCCGACCAATTAGGAAAAAGCAATGACCCTCCAAACTAAACCATTCCCTTTTCGTCCATAAATTTATCTACTAACCTCTTAAACGCCACCAAACTTGGCGCATCTACAACTGCAGCAGGCAGGGCATTCCATACCCTTACCACCCTCTGGGTAAAGAACCTACCTCTGACATCTGTCCTAAAACCACCACCCCTTAAGTTAAAGCTATGTCCCCTCGTGCTAGCTTTCTCCATCCTAGGAAAAAGGCTATCACTGTCCACCCTATCTAAACCTCTAATCATCTTATATGTTTCAATAAGTCTCCTCTTAGCCACCTTCTTTCTAACGAAAACAACCTCAAATCCCTCAGCCTCTCTTCATAAGACCTGCCCTCCCTACCAGGCAACATCCTGGTAAACCTCCTCTGTACCCTCTCCAATGCCTCCACATCTTTCTTATAATGTGGGGACCAGAACTGCACACAATACTCCAAGTGCGGCTGCACTAGAGTTTTGTACAGTTGCAACATGACGTTGCGGCTCCGAAATTCAATCCCCCTACCAACAAAAGCTAAGACTCCATATGCCTTCTTAACAACCTTATTGACTTGATTGCCAACTTTGAGGGATCTATGCACATTTAAGAGTCCTACCATTAGCCCTATACTCTACACATTTGTTATTCCTGCCAAAGTGAATTACCTCACACTTTTCCACATTAAACTCCATTTGCCACCTCTCGGCCCAGCTCTGCAACTTGTCCAAGTCACTCTGTAAACTATAACACCCCTATTCACTATCTACCACTCCACCGACTTTAGTGTCATCTGCAAATTTACTGATCCATCCCTCAATACCCTCATCCAGATCATTTATTAAAATTACAAACAGCAGGGGCCCCAAAACAGACCCCTGAGGTACACCACTTGTCACCGAACTCCACGATGAATATCTCCCATCAACCACCACCCTATGTCTTCTATCTGCTAGCCAATTCCTAATCCAATTAGCTAAATCACCCTCAATCCCATACATCTGCATTTTCTGCAGAAGCCTTCCATGGGCCACATTATCGAACGCCTTACTAAAGTCCATATATACCACATCAACCGTCTTAGCCCCATATTGAGGCTTATATAATGATGAGACGTGAAGGCTCAGTTCGGGCACTGGAGAGCTATAAATTAGCCAGGAAGGAGCTAAAGAGGGAGTTGAGAAGAGCTAGAAGAGGACACGAGATGACTTTGGCGGATAGGATTAAGGAGAATCCTAAAGCTTTTTACAGGTATATAAATAATAAAAGATTGGTTCGGGCAAGATTAGGGCCAGTCAGAGACAGCAGTGGAAAGTTGTGTGTGGAGCCTGAGGAGATAGGAGAGACACTGAGTGAGTATTTTTCATCAGTATTCACACAGGAGAAAGACAATGTTGTCAGGGAGAATACTGCCATTCCAGGTTATAGACCGGGCAGGATTGAGGTTCATAAGGAGGAGGTGTTAGCGAATCTTGAGGGTATGAAAATTGATAAGTCCCCTGGGCCAGATGGGATTTACCCTAGGATTCTCTGGGAGGCTAGAGAGGAGAATGCAGAGCCTTTGGCTTTGATCTTCATGTTGTCGTTGGCTACAGGTATAGTGCCGGAAGACTGGAGGATGGCAAATGTTGTCCCTTTGTTCAAAAAAGGGGAGTAGGGACCATCCTGGATATTATAGACCGGTGAGCCTGACTTCTGTTGTGGGCAAGGTCTTGGAAAGAATTATAAGGGATAGGATTTATAAGCATCTAGAGAGAAATAAATTGATTAGGGATAGTCAGCACGGTTTTGTGAAGGGTAGGTCGTGCCTCACAAACCTTATTGAGTTTTTTGAGGAGGTGACCAAAGAGGTAGATAAGGGTAAGGCAGTTGATGTAGTGTATATGGATTTTAGCAAAGCGTTTGATAAGGTTCCCCATGGTAGGCTACTGCAGAAAGTGCAGATGCATGGGATTGAAGGTGATTTAGCAGTTTGGATTAGGAATTGGCTAGCTGATAGAAGACAGAGGGTGGTGGTTGATGGGAAATATTCAACCTGGAGTGCAGTTACAAGTGGTGTACCTCAAGATCTGTTTTGGGGCCACTGCTGTTTGTCATTTTTATAAATGACCTAGATGAGGGTGTAGAGGGTTGGATTAGTAAATTTGCTGACGATACCAAAGTGGGGGGAGTTGTAGACAGCGAGGATGGATGTTACAGTTTGCAGAGGGACATAGATAGGTTGCAGAGCTGGGCCGTGAGGTGGCAAATGGAATTCAATACGGATAAGTGTGAGGTGATTCACTTTGGTAGGAATAACAGGCATATGAAATATAGGGCTAATGGAAGGACCCTTAATAGTGTTGTCGAGCAGAGGGATCTTGGGGTACAAGTACATAGCTCTTTGAAAGTTGGCACCCAGGTTGATAAAGTTGTTAAGAAGGCGTACGGTGTGTTAGCTTTTATTGGTAGAGGGATTGAATTTAGGAGCCGTGAGGTTATGTTACAACTGTACAAAACTCTGGTGCGGCCGCACTTGGAGTATTGCGTACAGTTCTGGTCGCCGCATTATAAGAAAGATGTGGAAGCATTGGAAAGGGTGCAGAGGAGGTTTACCAGGATGTTGCCTGGTATGGTGGGAAGGCCTTATGAGGAAAGGCTGAGGGACCTGAGGTTATTTTCATTAGAGAGAAGAAGGTTACGCAGTGACCTAATTGAGGCGTATAAGATGATCAAGGGATTGGATAGGGTGGATAGTGAGAGCCTTTTTCCTCGGATGGTGATGACCAACACGAGGGGACATAACTTTAAATTAAGAGGTGGTAGTTATAGGACGGATGTCAGAGGCAGGTTCTTTACACAGAGGGTGGTGAGGGCGTGGAATGCCCTGCCTGCAGCAGTTGTGGACTCGCCTACTTTGGGGGCATTCAAATGTTCGGTGGATAGGCATATGGATGATATTGGAATAGTTTAGGTTAGAGGGTCCACTGGCCAGCGCAACATCGAGGGCCGAAGGGCCTGTACTGCGCTGTAATGTTCTCTATTCATGTTCATCCACCTCTTTGGTCACTTTTTCAAAAAACTCAATAAGGTTAGTAAGGCACGACCTACCCTTCACAAAACCATGCTGACTATCCCAATCAATTCATTTCTCTCTAAATAACTATAAATCCTATCCCTAATAATTCTCTCCAATACTTTGCCCACAACAGAAGTAAGACTCACTGGCCTATAATTCCCTGGAAGGTCTCTCTTCCCCTTCTTGAACAATGGGACCACATTCGCTATCCTCCAGTCTTCCAGCACTATACCCGTAACCAACGACGACCTGAAGATCAGAGCCAGAGGCTCTGCAATCGCCTCTCTCGCCTCCCAGAGAATCCTAGGGTAAATCCCGTCCGGCCTAGGGGACTTATCTAACTTCAAACCCTCAAGAATATCTAGCACATCCTCCTTATCTACTTCAATACTTTCCAGTTTGCAACCCTGTATCCCAGTGTTCTCCACAACTACATTTACATCTCCCTGCGTGAATACCGAAGAGAAATATTTGTTCAGTGCCTCTCCAATCTCTTCAGGCTCCACGCACAACTTCCCACTGCTGTCTCTGACTGGCCCTAATCTTGCCCTAACCAATCTTCTATTCTTAACATATCTAAAGAAAGCTTTAGGATTCTCCTTGATCCTATCAGCCAAAGTCTTCTCGTGTCCCCTTTTAGCTCTCCTCAACTCACTCTTTAGCTCCCTCCTGGCTAATCTATAGCTATCCATTGCACTAACTGAGCCTTCAAGCCTCATCCTGACATAAGCCTCCTTTTTCCTTTTAACCAGCAAATTAACTTTTTTAGTACACCATGGTTCCCTTACTCGACCATTTCCTCCTTGCCTGACAGGGACATACTTATCAAGGACTCGCAGTAGCTGCTCCTTGAATAAGCTCCACATTTCAGATGTTCCCAGTCCCTGTAGTTTCCTAGTCCAACCTATGCACCCTAATTCCCTCCTTATGGCCTCATAATTACCATTCCCCCAGCTATAACTACTGTCCCCAGCTTCATGCCTATCCCTATCCATCACTAAGGTGAACGTAACCGAATTGTGGTCACTATCACCAAAATGTTCACCAACTTCCAAGCCTAACACCTGGTCTGGCTCATTGCCCAGCACCAAATCCAATGTAGCCTCACCTCTAGTTGGCCTATCTACATACTGAGTCAAAAAACCTTCCTGCACACTTTGTACAAAAACTGACCCCTCTAACGAGCTAGAGCTATAGCTATTCCAATCAATATTAGTAAAGTTAAAGTCCCCCATAACAATTACCCTATTACTTTCACTCCTGTCCAGGATCGACTTTGCAATCCTTTCCTCTACCTCTCTAGAACTTTTAGGAGGTCTATAAAAGACTCCCAACAGGGTGACCTCTCCTCTCCTGTTTCTAATCTCAGCCCATACTACCTCAACAGACAAGTCCTCATCAAACTTCCTTTCTGTCACTGTGATACAGTCTTTGACTAATAATGCCACTCCTCCCCCCCTTCTACCTCCTTCTCTACTCTGACTGAAGCATTTGAACCCCGGAACCTGCAACAACCATTCCTGTCCCTGCTCTATCCATGTCTCTGAAATGGCCACAACATCGAAGTTCCAGGTACTGGTCCAAGCTGCAAGTTCCTCCACCTTATTGCGAATACTTCTAGTTCCTGTGAAATTCCCCAAGCCACCACATCTGGCACCCGTTCGGGTCAATATACCTAACCTGCACGTCTTTTGGAAAGTGGAGCACCCGGAAGAAACCCAACCCTGGAAGAACGCGCAAACTCCACACAGACAGTGACCCGAGCCAGGAATCATACCTGGGTCCCTAACACAGTGAGACAACAGTGCTAATCACTGTGCCACTGTGCCTCTGGGCTTGGACCCAGCAACAGTGTAGGAACGGTGATGTATTTCCAAGTCAGGTCTTGGATGGGAACTTGCAGACGAGTTGCTCTTTGCCTGAAAGGTATTCACTATGATGTGAGCTGTGCGTTGTGGCAGGTCCTGGGCCCTGTGGTTACAGCCTATGGTCACTAGATGGCACAGTTGCTCCATTATATCTTCCCAGAGAATGGTCATCCTTTCCAAATGGATAAATTATCCATCCCACAGGCACTCAGTGAAATTACTAAATAGAAAAAAACGCACTTAAAGGGTATTTTAATAATGCTTTGAAGAAAACAGATATGAACTTATAGATATCAGTGAGATGATATTCAAAAAGGAGAAGAGAAAGCAGGGAATTATAGACCAGTGAGTCTAAGAGGGGATGTTGCTACAATCTATTATTGAGGATTTCATAACTTGGCATTTGGAAGGCAGTGGTATAATCAAAGTCAGCATGGATTTACAAAAGGGAAAATAATGCTTGACAAATCTACTGGAATTTTTTGAGGAGGTGATTCGCAGAGTTAACCGAAAAGAACCAGTGGATGTGATTTATTTAGACTCTGAAAAGGTTTTTGATAAGGTTTCACATAATAGACTACTATGAAAGTTAAAGCACATGGGATTGCAGGCAATATTTTGATGGATAGAAAGCAGGTTAGCAGATCGGAAGCAAAGAGTTGACGTAAATGAGTTATTTTCTGCTTTGACAGTAAGTAATGAATGGAGTTGTGCAGGGATCTGTATTAGGAACCCAACTGATCACATTATGTATTAATGATTTGGAAGAAGAAACTGAATGTAGTATCTCCAGATGTACAGATGATACAAAGTTGGGTGGGAAGGTGAGCTGTGAGGAGGTTGGAGAGATGCTTCAGCATGATTTGGCCAGGCTAAGTGTGTGGGCATGTGCATGGCAGATGCAATGTAATGTGAATAAATGGGAGGTTATCCACTTCAGTAGCAATAATAGGAAGACAGATTATTACTTAAATGGGTGTAAATTGAGAGCAGTGGGGTACTCATTGAAACCTGGTGCATCAGTAAGCATGCAGGTACAGCAGACAGTAAAGAGGCAAATGATATATTGGCCTTCACATTGATTTGAGAATTGGAAGAGGGATGCTATTGTATACGGCCTTAGTGAGGCACACCAGGAGTACTGTGTGCAGTTTTGGTGTCCTTGTCTGAGGAAGGATATTGCTGTAGAGGGAGTACAGCAAAGGTTCACTAGACTGATTCCTGGGATGGCAGGTCTGTCATATGAGGAGAGACTAAGTCAGTTCGGATTATATTCATGGAGTTTAGAAGAGTGAGAGGGGATCTCATAGAAACTTATAAAATTCTAACAGGTGAGACAGGGTAGATTCAGAAAGAATGTTCCCAATAGTGGGGGAGTCCAGAACTCGGGGGTCATAGTTTGAGGATAAGGGATAATCCTTTTAGAACTTTAGCCAGAGGGTGGTGAATGTGTGGAATTCACTCCCACAGAAAGTAGTTGAGGCCAAAACATTGTCTGACTTGAAGAAGAAATTGGATATGGCTCTTATGGATAAAGGGATCAATGGATAAGGAGGGAAGGGGAATCAAGCTATTGAATGTTATGATCAGCCATGATCAAAGTGAATGGGGAAGCAGGTTTGAAGGGCTGAATGGTCTATTTCTAGTTTCTATGTTTATATGAATGATAAGAATCATTGTAAGAACTCCACAGAGATGAAGGTCCCATTAGCCAGTACTTCTTTATTTACAACAATGTTGTATATCAGAGCTCTTGCTCCTTTTTGCTCGCTGCTGCAGCGGGCAGAGAGATTGACACACCTGCTTTAAATAGGGAGCATGAAGCTCCCTGGCTGCACCATCAATTTGGACTCATTCGGGGAGTTGGTACTGTGGCAGGCTAACCTCATTAGCCTGACTGAGTCGTCACAATCATGGAGACAGAGTGGGAGGGCGGGAGTCAGGGGAGAGCAGAAGCGAGGTGAGAGTGAGAATGAAGGAAGAGCGGAAGCATAAGGACAGTGGGAGCATGGGGAGAGCTGGAACAAGGGGATAGTGGGAGCGTAGGGATAGTGAGAAGATAGGGAGAGCAGGAGTGAGGGGAGAGCTTGAACGAGGGGAACCCCGGAGACTGGGTAGAGCCTCTTATGTACATCTCCAACAGCCTGCCCTGTCCCAAGAAGAACTACACTGGCCTAGTCCATCTTTACTCATAGTTGAATACAGAAGGGCTACCCATTCGAGAGGGTTGGATGTCCTATGCTTACTCCTAATTCCCACTCCCAAAATACTCCTAATGAGGGTGACACGATGGCACGTGGTTAGCACTGCTGCCTCACAGCACCTGGGTTCGATTCCCAGCTTGGGTCACTGTCTGTGCAGAGTCTGCACCTTCTCCCTGTGTCTGCGTGGGTTTCATACCGCTTCTTCCCACAGTCTGAAAGATGTGTGGGTTTGGTGGATTGACCATGCTAAATTGTCTCTTAATGCCGGGGGGAATTCTAGGGTAAATGTATGGGGATAGGGCGTGGGTGGGACTGTAGACTTGATGGGCCGAATGGCATTCCTCTGCGCTGTGGGGATTGTATGATAACTCTGGTGTTGTTAGCTAATTGCTTTAACTGGATTGGGACCACACAGATTTGAATTCACTGTTCCAGTTTTAGACTCATTAAACCAGCTGAGTTCTCTTTCCAAACCACCCAGTCCCCCATCCCTGCGTGTTGCTGAATGTGAGAGTATTGCGTGTCTCAGATCGCAGCCTGCTGAGCTGTGTTCTCGCTGTGTTCTCGCGATGCTTACCTCTCGGAGAAAGGGAGGAAACTCTAATTTCCATTTTTGTTCAACAAGTCCATCGAGATATTCCAGATGATAGGATTGCCCAGAGCACTGTCGCTGCATAAAATCAAGTTCAACAGGCTGAGGAACATAGGAACAACCATGATAACATCTTCATTCTGCTTTCCAAATCCTCCCAATCCCTGTCCTGGGTTTCTGTGACCTCCTCTGGTCCCCACAAGCCAGCAGGGTTTCTGTACCCCTTTCATCCTGCAGTGGTTGACAGCTTCAGGTTTTTAGGTGCCCAGATCAACCTATCTTGTTTCCTCCACGTTGATGCCATGAACGCCTCTACCTTCTCAGGAGGTGAAGGAAATTTGGCCTGTCCACTTCAACTCTCACCAACTTTTACAGATGCACCAACAAAACCATTCTTACTGGTTGTATCACAGCTGTCAATTTTAGTCACTCTATCATTGGCAGTTCCTGAGCTCTGGAAAAGACCCATTACAATCTCTCTATCCCTCTTTTCTCCTTTAAGACACCTATTAGGGCGGGCAACAGTCCAGTGGTATTCTCACCAGATTATTAATCCAGAAACTCAACTAATGTTTTGGAGACCAGTTTTAAATCCCACCAGGGCAGATGGCAAGACTGCAAGTAACTACAAGGGCAAGAAACAAAGCCCAGTCCATCACTCAAACCAATCTCCCATCCATTGACTCTGTCTGCACTTCCCACTGCCACAGCAAAGCAGCCAGCATAATTAAGGACCCCATGCACCCCGGACATTGTCTTTTCCACTTCTGTTGGGAAAAAGATAGAAAAGTCTGAGGTCACATACCGGCCGACTGAAGAACAGCTTCTTCCCTGCTGCTGTCAGACTTTTGAATGGACCTAGCTCGCATTAAGTTGACCTTTCTCAACAACCTTGCTATGATTGTAACATTCTGTACCTCTTTCCTTCTCTATGAATGGTATGTTTTGACTATAAAGTGCACAAGAAACAATACTTTTCACTGTATCTTAATACATGTGATAACAAATCAAATCAAAACAAAAATCACTCTACCTTGACAATTCCTGAGCTCTGGAATTGAACCATGAAAACCTCTCTACCCCTCTTTTCTCCATTAAGACACCTATTAGGGCAGGCAATGGCCGAGTGGTATTTTCCAGAAACTGAGCTAATATTTTGGACACTAGGTTCAAATCCCGCCAGGGTAGATGGTGGAATTTGATCTCAATAAAAAATATCTGGGATGAAGAATCTACTGATGACCGTGAAACCATTGTCAGAAAATTCATCTGGTTCACTAATGTCCTTTAGCGAAGGAAATCTGCCATCCTCGCCCCAGTCTGGCCTACGTGTGACTCCAGAGCCACAGCAGTGTGGTTGACTCTCAACTGCCCTTTAAGGGTGACCAGGGATGGGCAGTAGATGCTGGCCAGCCAGCGACGCCCATGTCCCAGAATGAATTTTAAAAATGCTCCTTGGAACTTATTTCTTTGACTGAGTTGATTTCTGGTCTCCTATCCAAAAATCCCCTTGTTGAACTCCAGTGTCAAAATCGATTCAATGCTGCTTCTGGAAAAAATGGGACGGGTCATCAAGGTAGGGGTGCTATCTGAATGCAGGTTGTTGTTGAAAGAGAATCACCCCAGCCTGTAGAAGTAATGACAGCCTGTGACCAGCAGATGGTAGCATTTACCAAAAAAACCCAAGCACTTTCTTCAAAGCAGGATCTGGTTCCTCCCCAGCTCAAGGTACCCTGGTGATGGAGCAGTGTGACAGTGGGCAGGGAGGGAATTTCCAAATCTCCCATCCATACCCTGGGAGAGTTTCTATTGCAGGAGCAAGGACTTACAGGAGAGCAGAGTGGGAAGGGTCAGAATGCCACAGTGAGTTGGGTGGTGACCAGTTACCAGTGTGGTTTACCAGTGGTGGGTGGGATGCAAGATTGTTGTCAGACCCAAGGTTAAGATCTGTGCATCTGCATTTAGGATGGCATTGTTTAAATTTCCACATTTATTAGTGTCACAAGTAGACTCGCATTGTCTTTCTAGATTTGTTCTTTGGACATGGGTACCACTGACCGGCTAGCATTTATTACCCCGTCCCTAGTTACTCTTGAGAAGGTGGCGGTGAGCTGCCTTCTTGCAGTCCATGTTCTGTGGATTGACCCACAGGGCCAGTCAGGAGGGAATTCCAGGATTTTGACCCAGCGACTGTGAAGGAACAGTGATATATTTCCGAGTCAGGATGGTGTGGAGATGCTGGCGTTGGACTCCGGTGGGCACAGTACAAAGGTTAAAGTCCAACAGGTTTATTTAGCACCACAAGCTTTCGGAGTGCTGCTCCTTCATCAGGTGAGTGCTGCCAAATAGACCTGTTGTGACGTTAACCTGGTGTTTGTGAGAGTTCTTACTGAGCCCACCCCAGTCCAACACCAGCATCTCCTCATCATGGCTATCACCAATACAGCAAACCAGAGGCTCAAAGTGGAGAGGATCTCCAAGAAGATTGGGCACACTGATATAGACATCACATTTCTACTGATGAAGGAATAGAAAAACCATCAGAAAAACCAGGATGGTGAGTGGCTTGGAGGGGAACTTGCAGGTGATGTTGTTCCCATGTATCTGCTACCCTTGTCCTTCTGGATGGAAGTGGTCTTGGGTTTGGAAGGGGCTGTCTATGGATCTTTGGAGAATTGCACCAGTGAATTAACACTGCAATGAAGTTCCTGTGAAAATCCCCGGGTTGCCATCTTCCGGCACCTGTTTGGCTACGCTGAGGCGAACTCAGCATGGCCAATGCACCTAACCAGCACGTCTTTCGGACTGTGGGAGGAAAGCAGACACAGGGAGAACATGCAGACTCCACACAGACAGTGGGTGCATCTTGTGTCAATTACACGGTGTGGCACAACAGCAAAGGCAAACATAACAAAGCCTTTTTTCTCCCAGGCTGTAGAATGATGCCTGGGTCAAATCCCTTGTCAAAAAGTAGGCATCTCCAAGAGTGCAGCATTCCCTCAGTTGGAGCGTCAACCTCAGTTGACATGTTCTGCTGTGTTGAATCATTCAGCTGACTCTCAGGCGAGCCAATAACAATAAAGAAATAGCCTAACTGTGGCCAAGTAGATGTAAAAGATCCTGTAATAATGTTTGCAGAAATTCCAAGCTTCGTCCCAGTGTTCCCGTCAACATTCTCCCCTCATCAAAACATCTGACTGTCCATATGCTGCTTACCCAGGAAGGTGCACAAATTTACAAAGTAACCTCGCTGCCTCTGAACTCTAGGATGGCAGAGGGACCCGGGTTTGATTCCTGGGGAGAATGTGCAGACTCCGCACAGCCAGTGACCCAAGCCAGGAATTGAACCCGGTTCCCTGGCGCTGTGAGGCAGCAGTGCTAACCCATTGTGCTGCCATGGGGCCCAGCCAAGCAGCAGTTGAATGGGAGCCAAGACCTTCCTCCATGACTGACAGATGGGTGGTGTAGCAGATGTTCAAATGCCTTGGCTCATGGCTGACTCGATTCCGTATGGACTTGATAGATAAGTTTGGAGAATTTGGGAAATTTGGGTTCGTGTTCCAGCCAAGCATCTGAAGCATTTCACTGGCCATGTCAATGTCACGGTTATTGGGAACATAATTGTTCTCAAATATTCTCCCAACCCCTTCGGCGCACGCTAAATTAAGGAATATCTCCCCCGAGCTGGGACATCACTTGTCTTGTGGCATTAGAGAGTGGGGAAGGGTGAAATAGCAGTGGTGAGTGGATTAACCCGTGGTACATCACACCACTTAGAAAAAACACAAGACGCGGACGTTGGAAGTGAAAACCCAGCAAGTTGGGGACATCTGGTTACAGAGTTTGTGATTCAGGTCAATGAGTATTGTACAACATTGGACATACTAACAAGCAAATGCATCTTCAGCAAATGCAGAGTGGGGTGAGGGGCTGGGGAGTGGTGAGACTTGGTCAGCTAAAGAACAAGAGGGCAGGTCTGTGATGGGGTGGTGGACAGTGAAGGATGGAGGATGCGAGGCCTAAGGGAATGATAAAGGAGCCAAGCTCAGAAAAAAAGAATGGATCCAGGGGAGATGGAGATAGTTACAGCAAAATCACAGAGAGTGGGGTAAGAATGGAGCATCGGGCAAAAGCAAGCTACTGTGAGTGTGGCAGAAGGATGGGCGGATACACCGCATGATGTCAGGTCACCCCACCATCTTTGCGTATTGTTCACAGAATCCCGACAGTGCAGAGGAAGGCCATCAAGTCAACACCAACTCAACATTGAATCATCGCCTGCCCAAGCCACGTAATCACTAATTCACTTAACCTCCACTTCTTGGGACGCGATCCACCTAACATGAAAATCTGGGAGACAGCAGGAGCATTCCAGAGGAAACCCCCACAGACATGGGGAGAATGTGCAGAGTTTGCACAGACAGTAACCCAAGGCCAGGGATTGAACCCAGGTCTGTGGCGTGGTGAGGGTGCAGTGCTAACCACTGTGCCACCCCCAGTTACAATGATCCCACAGTCCACAGTGCCTGGGCTCTGATGTAATCATAAGGAACAATACGGCACATGAACAGGCCCTTCAGCCCACCAAGCCTGAACTGATGCATGGTTTCTATTCTCCCATTTACCTACCGTTCATGTGTCGATGAAGTTGCTAATGTGTCTGCTTCCATCATCTTCACTGGCAGTGTGTTCCAGGTACCCAGCACCCTCTAGTAAAAAAAACTTACCCCATATGTCTCTTCTAAACCCACCCCCACTCACCTTCACCCTGTGCCCTGGTGAAGGAAATTATGTTACTTTATTGCTCATATGCCGTGGCAAAATGACCAGTGGTCTTGTGGTATTATCGCTCGACTATTAATCCAGCTCATATTCTGGGGACCCAGATTCGATTCCCACCATGGCAGATGGGGGAATTTGAATTCAATAAAAAAAAAACTCTGAAATTAAAAGTTTACCAATGACCATTGTTGATTGTCGTAAAAAAAATCTGGCTCTCTGATGTTCTTTAGGGAAGGGAAATGTGCCGTCCTTCCCTGGTCTGGCCTACATGTGACTCCAGAGCCACAGCAATGTGGTTGACTCTCAACTGTCTCTGAAGGAGGGAAGTCGAGGATGTGCAATTAAATGCCGGTCCGGCCAGGATGCCCACGTCCCACGAATGAACAGAAGAAAAGGAATGTGAAGAATTGGGGATGTATTTTCCGAGTAGTATCAGCTTACTGCAGTGGATCAGTGTCCTTGGAATGCAGGAGGTTCTGATGGGATGGCTGCGCTCACCGGCCAGACAGTCTAGAATGAGACAAGTTCTCGTTTCAGTTGTTTGAACAGAGATGAAGAGATTTTTTTTTACTCGGAAGGCTGTGAACCTTTGCCTTCAACGACTGTTGAATTACACTCACTTACAGTTCCAAGATATTTCTGGACACGAAGGGAAGCAAGGGATTGGGTGGAAATTGGAAGCACAAGATTCAGCATTAATTTCTGCAGTTGGAAGGGTTGAAGAAGCTACTCCCACCCTGATTCTTTCCATGTTTCCATCAGTATTCCGCCAGTTGACGGTTTTGAGAGGAGTTCCGGAGCTAGGCTCCCCATGTTGCTGTCACACTGGCTTTATCCTCCATGTTCCTCTGGAGAGGGGAAACTTCTTCTCTCAGAGGGTGGTGAATCTCTGGAATTTTCTGCCCAGTGGAGTGGTAGAGGTTGCCTCGTTGAATATGTTTAAGTCACAGGTAGATGATAAGAGATTTTAAGGGTTATGGGGAGCAGGCGGGTAAGTGGAACTGATCCACTTCAGATCAGCCATGATCTTATTGAATGGTGGTGTAGGCTCGAGGGGCTGGATGGCCTACTCTGGCTCTTCTATTTCTTATGTTTTTATTCCGGTGTGGAAAAATTGTTCTTGTTTGATAAAGTGCAGTATGAAGCCGTGAGACTCACTCACTGGGCCACTCTCAGCCTGACTTACTGCGGTGATGGTGCGATGTAAGCCTTCTGGCTCTTTGTTTTAATGTGATACATTGTGGACACCCACTTTGGACAGTGACATGTCACCAGGGCTCAGGCAACACACAGTAAATCACAGTGACTCATCGGCACCCGTGGTTAGCACTGCTGCCTCACTGCACCAGAGACCCGGCTTCGATTCCCAGCTTGGGTCGCTGTCTATGGAATGTGTGCACTCTCTCCCTATGTCTGCGCGAGTTTCCTCCAGGAACTCCAGTTTCCTCCCTCAGTCCAAAGATGTGCATGTTAGGTGATTTGGACATGTTAAATTGCCCCTTGGTGTCCAAATAAGTGCATGTTAGGTGATTTGGCCATGCTAAATTGCCCTTTAGTGTCCAAAGATGTGCATGTTAGGTGATTTGGCCATGCTAAATTGCCCTTTAGTGTCCAAAGATGTGCAAGTTATGTGATTTGGCCATGCTAAATTGCCCCTCAGGGTCCAAAGATGTGTAGATTGGAGGAATAAATAAATGGCATTACAAGGATCCCGAAGATGTGCTGGTTAGGTGGATTGGCCATGCTAAATTCTCCCTCAGTGAACCTGAACAGGCACCAGAATGTGGCAATTAGGGGATTTCCACAGTAACTTCATTACAGTGTTAATGGAAGCCTTACTTGGGACACTAATAAGTAAACTTGGAAAGAAAAAAGCTCATTAACAGCAAAGCGTCTGTCAGCCTTTTTAATGAGCGAAACTTTTCTGGTCATCTGCACTCGCTGTAACTGTCCTGTCATTAACATCAGGTCCTTCCCGTGTGGTTAGGACTTTGAACGGGGAGCAGGAGCCATCCTCCAAAGCCGTTAGTCCAATGTCATCCCAACGCAGCTGGGACAGAGTCAGCAGAGGGCCGAGAGCGATGGTGACAGCTCAAGTTAGGGCGAGATGGTGTGGTCTCTGAGTAGGGGCAGGGAGGGCCTGTGTGCAGAGAGCAGAGGAAGCTTGAAAGGAGGAGTGGGAAGGGGGGGAGCTGGGGGAAGGGGGGAGCTGGGGAAGGGGGGGAGCTGGGGGAAGGGGGGAGCTGGGGGAGTATAAGAAGTCACTTGTTGAAAAGTACATCTGGATTTTATGAAAACAAACTGGGTTTTTTTTGCATCTTGGCATCCATCAGCTAATGAAGCAGCCTGAATGGGCTACATTATTGATCAAAAGCTGCTGAAAGGCCAACCTCAAGAGCAGCAAGAGGAAGCTCTCTCACTCGGCGAAAGACTGAGTGCTTTCGGGGGATTTATGGAGAGCTGCGCGCTGTGTCTGCCAGACCCAGATGAAACGTTTTAATTCACTTCACAGCCGCAAAACAGGTGTCTTTTCAAGAGACCGGCAGCAGAGCAGCGAGCTTGGAGCTGACTTCAACCCTGAAAGACCAGCCAAGAGTCAGACAAGAGGAGCTGTCATTCACTCTGTGACTGTGTCTCAAACTCAGGCTGCGATGAATCAGCCCCTTCCTTACACACTTACTCATCCAGACACATCACTTAGCTTGTATTTGATTTGATTTATTGTTGCCACGTGTATTAGTATTCAGTGAAAAGTATTGTTCCTTGCGCGCTCTGCAGACAAAGCATGCCGTTCATCAAGAAGGAAACAAGAGGGTGTTACAGCCATAGCTAGGGTGTAGAGAAGGGTCAGCTTTGTGCAACGTAGTTCCTTTTGAAAATCTGACAGCAGCAGGGAAGAAGCTGTTCTTTCATCGTCTGGTACGTGACCTCAAGAGTTTTGTATCTTTTTCCTGAAGAAAGAAGGTGGAAGAGAGTGTGTCCGGGGTGCTTGGAGTTGTAATTACGCTGGCCACTTTGCTGAGGCAGCGAGAAATGTATCAAAGGATGGGAAGCTAGTTTGACAGATGGATTGGGCTACCTTCACGAGCTTCTGTAGTTTCTTGCAGTCTTGGTCAGAGCAGGAGCCCATACCAAGCTGTGATACGACCGGAAAGAATGCTTTCTGTGGTACATCTGTAAAAGTTGGTGACATGCCAAATTTCCTTAGTCTTCTGAGAAAGTAGAGGGTTGGGTGGGCTTCTTAATTATAATATTGGAATGGGGGGACCAGGACAGGTTGTTGGTGATCTGGATACCTAAAATCGTGAAACTCTCGATCATTTCAACTTTACTGATGAAGTTAGGAAATGTGATCTCATCAATTCACAGAACAGACTCGAGGGGCCGAATGTCCTCCTGTTCTCCCCTCGATTCTTCCTTGGACGTGGGCAAAAGGTTGGCCAAAAAAATGACGGGTGATCACTCCTAAGGTGGTAAAGGGTGTGAGATGAGAGAGCACCACAAGCATCTCTCCACACCTTCCCCCACCCCCCTCCCCCCCCTCCCCCCCCCCCCCCCCCCCGCCCTCACTGTACCACAATCTTATTGAGAGGTGTAGAATCCTTGACGGGGTAGATGCTAAGAGATTGTTTCCCCTTGTTGGAGAATCTAGGACCAGAGGGCATAATCTCAGAGTTAGAGGTTGCCCATCGAACACAGATGAGAAAGAACTTGCTCTCTCAAAGGGAAATGAATGTGTGGAATTCTTAAATACCACAGCCTTCTGTGGTATTTAAGTATGTTGAAAGCTGAGAGAGACAGATATTTAATCAGTAAGGAAATCAAGGGTACGGAGATAAGGCGGGAAAGGGGACTTGAGCGTTATCACATCTCAGATCACTCATGATCTCCTTGGATAGCAGAGAAGACTTGATGGGCCAAATGGCCTCCTTTTTCCTGTATGCTATGGTCTAATAAAGAAGTTGTGAATCATCAAATATTTACTGATGAAACATTGCCCCAGGGAGTTTAAGATGAGGAATTTGCAGGGTTGCAAAAGAAAAGGAGGCAACATTGGATAAGCATGACCCCTGTCATAGTGCTAGCACAGACATGATGGGGCGAATGGCCTTGTTCTGTTCCCTCAGCTTCTGTTCTGCACAGAGATGAGTTCATCAAACATGATTTTTCGGATAAATTCAGTGACTGATGAGAGCCACTCGCATCTCCCGTTTCGAATCGCAGCGTGCTGTTTTTCTGGGAGTTCAGTCGGTCTGGGTTAACCGTTGGAATCACATTGGTCAAGCCAATTCTCTAACTGGGATTGAAATGGAAAACAACAAGCTGATCCTTGAAAGATATTGAGGACTGGGTGTTCAAACTGCCAAAGGGAACTCTACAACGTTAATGTTTCAGCACTTCGATTTGCAAATTGTGATGGAACGGGACAAGACATTGCTGCTTCTGCCAATGTAGCCTAATGATTTTTGACTCTCGAAGCCATGCAGCATTGCAGCACAGAAAGAGGCCCTTTGGGCTATCGTGTCTATACTGGGGTGTCCATTTGCTAACTGTTGCACTCCCCCAACCCAGGGAAAACCTTGCTGTGCCACCCACTTGCTCTTGCAAGGACAAGACTTGGTTTGCTTTGCTTATTGTCACATGTATTAACACAGTGATCAAGTGTTGCGTCTTGTGCGCTATACAGATCAAACATATCATTTATCGAGTACGTAGGAGAGAAGAAAAGGAAATGCTACACAATGTAGTGTTGAGTCACAGCTAAATATATGATAGACCCATTCAAATGTCTGATGGCAGCAGGGAAGAAATTGTTCTTGAGTCGGTTGGTACGTGCCCTCAGACTTTTGTATCTTTTTGCAAACGCAAGAAGCTGGAAGAGAGAATGTCCAAGGTGCGTGGGTCCTTGATTATGCTGGCCGCTTTTCCGAGGCAGCGGGAAGTGTAGACAGAGTCGATGGGAGGCTGGTTTGTGTGATGGCTTGGGCTACGTTCATGACCTTTTGTAGTTCCTTGCGGTCTTGGTCAGAACAGGAGCCATACCAAGCTGTGATATAACCAGAAAGAATGCTTTCCATGGTGCATGTGTAGAAGTTGGTGAGAGTTGTAACAGGCATGTCAAATTTCCTTAGCCTCTGAGAAAGTAGGCAAGTTTTCTTAAGTATAGTGTTGGCATGGAGGGACCAGGGCAGGTTGTTGGTGAACTGGCCTCTTAGGAATTTGAAGCTCACGACCATTTCCACTTCAACCCATTGATGTATAGAATCCCCACAGTGCAGAAAAGGCCATTCAGCCCATCAAGTCTGCACCGACCACATTCCTATCCAGGTTCTAGCCCCATTACCCCATGTATTTATCCTGGCTAGTCCCACTGACTAAGGAGCAATTTAGCCTGGCCAATCTACCTAACCCTGCACATCTTTGAATCGGGGGCAGGTCCTGTGCTATGCTGACTGAAATCAATAACTATCTCCTTCATTTTGTTGACATTGGGAGAGAGATTACTGTAATTGCACCAGTTCACCAGATTCTCTATCTCATTCCTGCACTCCTTCTCATTATTGTTTGAAATCCCACCCACTGCAGTGGTATCATCAGCAAACTTGAAATTCGAGTTGGAGTGGAATTTGGCCACAGTGTCTTAAATACGTCAGGAGTCACAGAATCCCTACGGGGCAGAAAGAGGCCATTCAGCCCATCGAGTCAGCACCGACCACAATCCCACCCAGGCCCTATCCCCGCAACCCCACATGTAAACCCAGCTAATTCCCCCTGATACCACGGGGAAATATAACAAGGCCAATCTACCTAACCTACACATCTTTGGACTTTTTGGACACATTAGAATCAATTTAACACAATCAACGCACCTAACCCACACATCTTCAGAGTGTGGGAGGAAACTGGAGCACTCGGAGGAAACCCACGCAGACACGGGGAGAATGTGTATACTCCACACAGACAGTGACCCAAGCCAGGAATCGAACCCAGGTCCTTGGCAACAGTGCTAACCAGTGTACCATGCGGCTCTGAGTAAAGTAAGCTGGTTGATATGAAGGCTTTAAAATGCTTGTTCAACTGATTCCCCAGAATCAGTAGCTAGACCCCAGAATGACAATCACCTGAGTTTCATTTCTATCACTTATAGGCAAGGAACAATCAATCCCCGGATTTCTGGATATCTGTGCACCAGGCATTCCATTGCTTATTCAGAGTGTCAGAGCAGGGGATGTTTCTCCTGGAGTTGGGTTAAACCAGAGTCAGAGTGAAATGGGAAATAGCAGTCTGTTTGTTTGACTCCCTCGGGTTTTTTAAGGACAATTTGGAAATCGTTCAGTTCATTTACTCGTCTAACCGTTTGCTCAGTGCTGCTTCCCGGAGATGGGCTCCTTCGCTATTCCAAAACGTTTTCTCTATAGACGGAGATCTGTGCCAAGTATGGCAAGAGTTCACCTTTTTCTAATTTGTTAAAAATACTGATCTACCAAGAACTGGGATCAACAGAATCCCTACAGTGCAGAAGGAGGCCATTCAGCCCATTCCTGCACTGACCACAATCCCACCCAATCCCAACCCCATATATTAACCCTGCTAGTCCCCCTGACGCTAAGAGGCAATTTAGCACGGCTAATTAACCTAACCCGCACATTTTTAGAATGTGGGAGGAAACCCACGCAGACAACATGCAAAGTCCACACACACTCCTGGAGCCAGGAATTGAACCCAGGTCCCTGACACTGAGAGGCAACGTTGCTAACCACTGTGCCACCATGCTGCCCAATCTCTTTGAGTAATTAAACAGTGTGAACATCTTTCTGGCTTGATGTAACACTGCATAAGATTTGTAAAAGAAAAGCAGGCCATTTAGCCCATCTGATCTGGGCCAGTATTATTGCTTCACATAAACCTTCTCCCGCTGCCTTACTGATATTGGCAGCAGAATTAAAAATCCCAAGAAGCTTTTCAGCTGTGTTCTTTGAGTGGTGGAATTTGAGATTAATTGGAGTGCACTCCAAAGTATAGCATATTTAGCACCATGTGCTAAATTGTCTCTATATTGGTCTCTATATGTCATTAAGACGTTAGGATGGCGGCGCGGGCTCGTTGGGCGGAAGGGCCTGTTTCCCGTGCTGTGTTGTTCTTTGTTCTTTGTTCTTTGTGTGGCACCTTTTCCTCTATTCAGCTGGTTGGTGAAGATTATTGAGACAAATTGCTGGATAAGGTTGTGCAGAGGTTCCAGCAGGCTCTGATAAACTAGTGCAGAAGGAGGTCATTCAACTCATCAATCCCATACTGACAACAATCCCACCCAGGTCCAATCCTCATAACACCCATGTTGACCCTGCTAATCCCTCTAACCTGCACATCACGGGACCCTAAGGGGCATTTCAGCACAGCCAATCCACCTAACCCGCACATCTTTGGACCTTGGGAGGAAACCAGAGCACCCGCAGGAAAGCCACTCAGATCCTGGGAGAGAGTGTAAACTCCAGACTGTTAGTAACCTGAGGCTGGAATCGAACCCAGGTCCCTGGCACTGTGAGGCAGCAGAGCTAACCACTGTGTCGTCTTGTTGCCATACCTGGGGTTGTTCAATTTTGTTTTTTTTATTCTTTCATCGCATGTGGACATCACTGGGTAGGTCAGCATTTATTGCCCATCCTTAATCGCCCCTTGAGAAGGTGGTGAACTTCTTGAACTGCTGTGATCCATGTGGTATAGGTACACCAGACCTGTCACACACCCTGACAAAGGAACACCGTTTCTGAACGCTTGTGGGATAACTGTCAAATAAACAGGTTGGACATAAACCTGGTTGTTGTGATATTTCTTCCTGTGTAGGTACACCCACAGTGCTGTTACGGAGGGAATTCCAGGGGATTTAGACCCAGTGACAGCAAAGGATTGGCAATGAATTTCCAATCAGGATGGCGAGTGGCTCGGAGGGGAACTTGCAGGTGGTGGTGTTCACATGTATCTGCTATCCTTGTTCTTCTAGATGGAAGTCATCATGGGTTTGGAAAATGCTGTCTAAGGAGGCTTATTGAGTTGCTGCAATGCATCTTGTAGATGGTACATACAGTGGTGAAGGGATTGAATGTTTAAGGTGGCGGATGGGCTGCCAGTCAAACATGCTGCTTTGTCCTGGATGGTGTCAAACTTCTCAAGTGTTGTTGGAGCTGCATCCATCCAGGCAAGTGGGGAGTATCCCATCACACTCCTGACTTGTGCCTTGTGGATGGTGGAGGCTTTGAGGAGTCAGGAGGTAAGTTACTCACTGCAATATCCCTAGTCTCTGACCTGCCCTTGTAGCCACTATGTTTAACTGGCTAGCCCAGTTTAGTTTCTTGTCAAAGGTTGCCCCCAGAATGTTGAGAATGGTAGAATGTTTGATGAATGATACCATTGAACATCAAGGTGAGACAGTGCGATTCTCTCTCTTATTGTCAGAAATGTTGGAATAGAGAAGGTTCAGGGAGGATTTAATATTGATATTCATCATTATTAGAAAGGATATAATTAAACTAGAAAGAGTGCAGAAAAGATTTACTAGGACGCTACCGGGACTTGAGTTTGTAAGAAAAGGCTGAATTGACTGGGACTTGTTTCTCGAGGGTATGGAAGGCTGACGTGTGATCTCATAGAAGTCTATAAAAATCATAAGGGGTGTAGATCAGCAAGATCGTCAATATCTTTTCCAAAAGTGGGGGGGATTCTAGAACCAGAGGCACAGGTTTAAGGTGAGGGGAAGAAACACAAAAGTGTCCAGAGGGGCAATTTTTTTTTCACACAGAGGGTGGTGAGTGTCTGAAACAAGTTGTCAGAGGTATTGGTCAAGGCAAGTACAATTTTGTCCTTAAAAAAGTTTTATATGGGTAAGATGGGTATGAAGGGATGTGGCCAAATGAGGGCAATTGGGACTAGCTTAGGGGTGAAGAAAGGGGTGGCATTGACAAGTTGGACCAAAGAGTCTGTTTCTATGCTGTAAACCTGCTGTAATAAAGTATGACTGTCTTATGAATGGGCCGAAGGGCCTGTTTTCTTGCTGTAAACCTCTATCACTCTGTTTTTTGCCGACAATTAGAGGGACACAGATTTCCGTGATCATCAAAATGGGAAGATATTTTTCTGCACAACAAATTCAAATAATCTGGCAAACACTTGAAGGAAAAGAGTTACAGGGAAAGAAGAAAGGAATTGTCAGATTAATGAGATAGCTCAACCAAAATGCTGGCACGTGCACGATGGTCCAGATGGCCTCCTTCCAATGGCCTGTGGTCAAAGAAACCCAACAACAGAAGAAGACTTCCTCTGCATGTTTAGCACAGCAAACTCGCAGATAGATTTCTAATAAGCAATTTTGTGACTTCCCGATGCTTGTACACGGGGGAAATTGACCCGGTTGCGCTGTACCAAAAACGTGAACTGGGTGTCCACTCAGGTTTGTAAGCTTCTCTCTGGATGCTCTTCGTAGACTTTCTCAGATGTATTGGAGGGAAACATAGTTGCACTCAACTTACAGGCACTAACTATCTCTCTATCAAGAAACGTTATGCTTGGATTAAGATTTCTAGTGGCCATTTATTTCCCCGAACATTCCAAATGTGAAGCTTGGTAGTTTGATTGTGCCCCTCAAGGGCAAAAACCTGATGTTTTTCCAGTTTGTACTTGTGAATAGTGTGTTATAATGTGTGGGAAGCTCGAGAATATTGTCACACGCAGCAGGAAATCTGTCTGATTCGGGGAGATGGACTGGGTGCACTTATGTGTTTGATCTCTTTCTCTACCTCTGCTTTTCTTCCTGTTCCCGTGATGTAGTCAGGAGCTGCATTAGCGACACCAGAAGATCAGGTAGCATCTAGTGGTAAGGCATTAAACTGCACCATGGAATTTACAACCCTCAATAAGTGACATGTTGGTTTGGAAATCCATCAAATGTGGCATCTAATCACTCAACAGTCCAATATTCATCTTGTTCCTGGGGCATTTAGCAGCTCACTATTCTACACTGTGAATGTGGGGACTAGTATGTATGTTGGGGCACAGCTTCCGGGGAACGGGCCGGTTGACCTGGGGTGTGGGGTGAGCTGGTGGGGAGCTGTCCTGAGTGGACATAGAAATGTAGAAAATAGGAGTGGAAGGAGGTCCTTTGGTCCTTCAAGACTGCTCTGCTATTCATCACGATCATGGCTGATCATCCAACTCAATAGCCTAATCCTGCTTCCTCCCCATAACCTTTGAACCCATTCGCCTAAGTGCTATATCCAGCTGCCTTTCGAATACATTCAATAGAGTAGAATAGAACAGTACAGCACATTGCAGACTCTTCGGCCCTCAATGTTGTGCCAAGCTATGTCCAATCACAAGATCAAGCTATCCCATTCCCTATCATTCTAGAGTGTTCCATGTACTATCCAATAACTACTTGAAAGTTCCTAAAGTGTCACAGCAGGCAGTCTATTTCACACCTCTGAGTAAAGAATCTACCTCAGACATCCCTCCTATATCTCCCACTATGAACATTATAGTTATGGCCCCTAGTAACAGCAACATCGTCCACTCTATCAATCCCCCTCACCATCTTATAAACCTCTACTAAGTCGCCTCTCATCCTCCTCCGTTCCAAAGAGAAAAGCCCCAGCTCCCTCAATCTTTCCTCAGAAGACCTAATTCTTGAGGAGCTACCTTAGTGCAAACAGATTGAACAGTGATGTTGTGATATTGTGACTGGACAAGTAACCCGGAGACCTATTCAATATTCTGAGGCAGAATTCGAATCCCACCACAGCAAATGGTGAAATTTGAAATTTGAAGTCTGCGATTGAAAGTCTAACAATAACCGTGAAATCATTGTCAGCTATATTAAAAGGCCATCTGGATCACCAGTGTCCTTCAGGGAAGTAAATCTGTCCCTGTCAGCTGGTCTGACCTTTACGTCACTCCAGATCCACAGCAACAGGATTATCTTTTAAACGGCCTTTGAAGGTGACCTCGCGAGGAATTCGGTTCAAGAGGAATTCAAGATGGGAAATAGGTGATACCCACATCCCACGCACGATATTTATGTAGGTAAACAAAGTCAAACCGGAATAAACTAATTTTTGATTTGATAATTTGATCTGTGTGCTGCACACAGTCTCTTTTCCGTCCTGCAAACTCTGACAATGAGGTTAGGAAGTTGGCCAAACAAACTTAGAGGAGTGGAGGAATTGTGAGGTTTTGTTGTGTTGTCTTGCTGAGAAGTGGTTTTATAAACTGTGGTCTGGGTGGGTGGATTGACCTTGGAAGATGGCAGCATCAATGGTGCTATTTCATCACCATGATTTGTTGTTTGGCAATAGCTGGTGAGAGGTCTGTATCTCTCTTCTCTGTTCAGTTGATCTTATTCATCAGTCCCCCCCGCCCCCACCTCACTCCCCGATGACCTGACTATAAGAGGTGGAGGGAGGAGAAAGGGTTGGCAGGGAGAGTGTGGGGTGTGCTGCCACCCAATTGCTCTCCTGATTAATCTGTTCATCAATAGGAAGGACTTTACCTGAACGTTCAGTATTTTTTGGCTGGTTGATGCTTAGTTCCAATCTTTTCCCCAGCTTCAGATTTCTGCTGGGACAACAGCTCGCTGGAGGTTCAAATACACACATCCAATACTCTGTGTCACACAATGGCACAATACAACTGAACACAGTCCCAGGAATGTACACAGCACTGGCTAATGGAAGGAAAGCACAAATACTAGTCGGCAACCTGACATCAGTGTCAGGTTGGAAAAGAAAGCAAGGATCCCGTAGACCAATTAACTGGGGAGAAAACAAGATCTTGCATTTATCTGACACATTTCTCAGATATTGCCAAGTCTTTCACAGGCAGTGAAGTGCTTTTATAATGTGTTGTTGTAATAGCCATTTTGTACACGGCAAGTATACAAGTCAACAATTTGATGAGGACCAGATCATCTCCAGGGATAAATATTGTTCAGGACAATGGGGTTCCTCTCCCTCCCCCTATTCCCTGCATTTATCGTGATGATGATCCTTCCGTAGACTTGTGGAAACCTGACAGTGCAGAAGAAGACCATTCAGCCCATCAAGTCTACCTAGGCCTTTTCCCCATAGCCCTATGTATTTACCTTTGCTGGTCCTCCTGACACTAAGGGGCAATTTTAACCATCGACAATCCACTTAACCCGCACATCTTTGGATTGTGGGAAGAAACTGGGGCACCCAGAGGAAACTGGCACATATCTACTGAGAGAGCAGAAACTGTTTAAAATCCCCTCTGAGACATAGGCTTGCCGCGGTGCAGTGCTCAGACTGACATAACAGAATCTGCAGCCAGGCTTGGGGCCTGCACCTCTGAGCATGACCGCTGAGGTACAACTGGCCTCTGGGTAACAGATATGTACAGACCAGGAGAACGTGCGTTTCCCCCCCGCCCTCCCCACATCATCCCCCCCTTCCCTCCCCGCTTTCCCCGCCCAGGGCTGTTTGATCTGAGGGCTGTCAGTAAATACTCCCTGCTGCAGGTTTTGATTTGCGTTGATTATTGTCACACGTATTAGCAAACAGTGAAAAGTATTGTTTCTTGCACGCTACACAGACAAAACATATTGTTCATAGAGCAAAGGAGAGAGAGAGAGTTGTGTTACAGTCATAGCCAGAGTGTAGAGAAAGGTCAACTGAGTGTGAAGTATGTCCATTCAGAGGTCTGACAGCAGCAGGGAAGAAGTTGTTCTTGAGTCGGTTGGTACGTGACCTCAGACTTGTGTATCTTTTTCCTAAGAGAAGAAGGTGGAAGAGAGAAGGTCCAGAGAGCATGGGATTATACTGGCTGCTTCTCCGAGGCAGTGGGAAGTGTAGAGAGAGTCAATGGATGGAAGGCTAGTTTGCCCGATGGACTGGGCTACGTTCATGACCCTTTTGAAGTTTTTGGGTGAGGAAGGAATTGAAATAAAAACAGGAAATGTTGGATAAGCTCAGCCAGTCTGGCAGCATCTGTGGAAAGAAAAACAGGGTTAACATTTCCAGTCCACATGACCGTCCTTCAGTGCTGGAGAGGGAAATATAATTAATGATATTGTTCAAGGGAGTGTGAAACAGAATGAAAGGTCGGAGCTAAGAAAGGATATACTGGCACTGGAGAAGGTGCAAAGGAGATTCACTAGGTTGATTCCAGAGTTGAGGGTTGGCTTATGAGGAGAGACTGAGTAGACTGGGGCTATACTCATTGGCATTCAGAAGAATGAGGGGAGACCTTCAAGAAACATAGAAGATTATGAAGGGAATAGATAAGATAGAAGCAGAGAATTGTTTTCATTGGCACATGAAACTAGAACGAGGGGGCATAGCCTCAAAATAAGAGGAAGCAGACTTAGGACTGAGTTGAGAGGAACTTCTTTACACAAAGGGTTGTGAATCTGTGGAATTCCCTGTCCATTGAATCAGTTGATTATAGCTCATTAAATGTTTTCAAGGCAAGGATAGGTTTTTGAACAGTAAAGAAATTAAGGGTTATGGTGAGCGAATGGGTAAATGGAGCAGAGTCCATAAAAAGATCAGCCATGATCTTACTGAATGGTGGAGCAGGCTGGAGGGGCCAGATGGCCGACTCCTGCTCTTAGTTCTTATGCTCTTATGCTCTTGAGAGATTGTAAAGATGTTGTGGAGAAAGGAGCTGT
The DNA here is from genome assembly GCA_024679065.1 of Sphyrna mokarran. Classification (NCBI taxonomy): domain Eukaryota; kingdom Metazoa; phylum Chordata; class Chondrichthyes; order Carcharhiniformes; family Carcharhinidae; genus Sphyrna; species Sphyrna mokarran. The sequence goes on along the minus strand of JAGIQG010000031.1, from coordinate 18,244,859 downwards.
GAATGGTGGCATTAAGGAGGAAAGAATTGAACTTGGCTATGAAGCTCCCCATGGTCGAACAACCGGCCAGTGCTTACAGCATGGAATTCACCACGTGCAACACTCTCTGCTGTATCGTTGGTATCCCAACATAGAGGACACAAAACCGACACCAAAATCATGACACAAGAAAGAACAATGCAAACGGGAGAGAGAGAGGAAGGGAGAGAGAAATTGATAAAAAGAAATGTCAGGAGAAAAGGGAAATGGGAAAAGTGGATGAGTGAATTCTGAGGTGAAAGGCAGTGCAGGACCATATGAAAAGCCAGGTGTGTGAGGAGTTGAGCAGAAGGACACCTTGGACTGGCTTTATTTTCCTGACAGTAACAGACCGTAACAGAGACAGCTGACCTCAGCACAGAAAAACAAATTTCAAACGCAAACACACGGCACCGGAATTTTACTTCCAGAGTCCTTTTACTTTGCTCATGCAAAAATGTGGCAATTACATTCTTCATCTGTGGATACAGCACCTGCAACCTAAAGACATTTTGCTTCAAAGTATATTTCGCTGCAGCATGAAAGGATGTTCTTACCATTTGAAGTTTCTGGCTGGATAGCATTTGTTGGGTTTATGAGGATCATCCTGGGACTTAGAATCATCGAGCAGACAGGAAATAAGGCCGTTGGGCCCATTCAGTCTGTGCTGCCTCCCTTGAAGGGCAATCCAGTTTTTATTTGGTCACATCATGTGGGCACTGCTGGTGAAGCCAATATATATTGCACATCCATAATTGATTTGATTTATTATTGTCACATGCATTGGGATATAGTGAAAAATATTGCTTCTTGTGTGCTATACAGACAAAGCATACTGTTCATAGAGAAGGAAAGGAGAGCGTGCAGAATGTAATGTTACAGTCATAGCTAGAGTGTAGAGAATGATCAACTTAAAGTCCTGTCCATTGATTCTTGGAAGTACGCAGTGTGGGTTTGACCCTGCATAGCTGAGGATGCTCTCCATCATTGGCAGTTGTGATTCAACTAGACCTCAGTCTTAAACCCTGCAATTCCCTTCCTTAACATTACTGTCTCTCTGCCCACCTCTGCTCCTTGAGAATCTCTTTGACCTGTCCTAATATCTCCATGTCAGATTTGGTTGAAGGAGTTCTGTGAAGCACCTTGGAACACTTCACCATATTCAGTGCTCGATAGGAATGTAAGTTCCTATCACCATGCTGTATCAGCGGTACTGCGCTGTGGGGAGGTGACAGCCTAGTGGCATTATCACTGGACTGGTAAAATCCAGAGACCCAGGGTAATTCTCTGGCAATGTGGGTTCAAATCCCACCATGGCAGATAGTAAATTCAAGAAAACATCTGGGATTAAGAATCTCGTGATGACCATGAAACCACTCTCGATTTGTTGTAAAAACCCATCTGGTTCATGAATGTCCTTTACAACCGTGGAATCAGAGACTTGTGCAGAACAGATTCTTCAGTCATCAAATCTGTACCAAAACATGTGAGAGACCTGCCCTCCTTACCTGATCTGGCCTATACATGACTCCAGATCCACAGCGATGTGATTGACTCAAATGCCCTCTGAAATGGCCCAGCCAACCACTCAGTTCAGGGATGGGTAATAAATGCCAGCTCAACTACACCTTCTAAATGAATAAAAAGGTGACAACTGCCTGATAAGACACCAAACCTCTGCTGCGCCACAATAGTGCTGTGTGTTAGTCACTGTGACCTGTGCCAACAACTTGTAAAACCACGTGTAAATTTATCCAGGTTGCTTTCATCAAACAGTCATCCTTTGATAATTTGGCAGGACAAAGTATGACTTACGTACAGGAAGAGATGATCTATTTCTGTACATAGACAGAAGCTCCCCCTTGGACAGCAGAGACCATTAAACCAATGAGTCACTTCCATTTCTTTGATACATTGTGCTTTTATTTAATGTACAAATCCCACCTTGAGTCAGAGGCATCAGTGGGCAAACTGGATTGGCATCCTATTATCCCCAGTTGATGTTTTACAGAGTGAGATAGACTGTAAATCCTTGGAAAATGCTTTGCTTTTGAACGTACATGGTCCTTTGCAATGATGTGCAACTGAGAAATTAATTGTTGAGTAAGTTAGGCAGGTCACAAACCATGAGTGACTAAAGGTCAACAACCTTTTCTTGGTCTTTGTCTTACCTGATGGCTGTGTGATCCAAGGCATGCTTACACAGTGACACTAGGGGTGTATCACAGCAAGTCCTGACTTTCACTAACCAAACATACACTTTCTCCAGGTCAGCCACTCTTTGGTAATTACATTTATTTATTTGATGCGATGTGAGCGCTGGGCCAGCATTTACTACCCATCCTTAGTTGACTTTGGAGGTCATTTGAGAATCAACTGCATTGCTGTGGATCTGGAGTCACGTGTCAGCCAGACCAGGTCAGGACGTCAGATACAAATGATGCAAAAATCTGAGATCCTGTACCAACCGACTGAAGAACAGCTTCTTCCCTGCTGTCGTCAGACTTTGGAATGAACCTACCTGGTATTAAGTTGAATAAAAACAAATTATTGCAGATGCTGGAATCTGAAACCAAAAGAGAAAATGCTGGAAAATCTCAGCAGGCCTGGCCATATCTGTCAGGAGAGAAAAGAACTGACATTTGAAGTCCAGATGAGTCTTTGTCTTGTCCGGACCTGGTAAAGAAAGCTTTGGTAAAGGGTTCTCTACACTCAAAACCTCTCTCCCTACAGATGCTGTCAGAACTGCTGAAATTTTCCAGCATTTTCTTTTTTGGTTATATTAAGCTGATCTTTCTCTACACTCTAGCTGTGACTGTAAGACTACATTCTGCATTCTCTCCTTTCCTTCTCTATGAATGTTATGTTTTGTCTGTATTGCGCACAAGAAACAATACTTTTCACTGTATACTATATCCAGAAAGGGTGGGGGGGTACAATCTGCCAAGGAGGCTAGTGATTAGGGAGGGGCAGGGTAGGGGGGGTGATAGCCAAGAAAGAGGGCACAGACAGTGACAGATCTCTTTGAGAGATCTGTGCATGCGCAATGCTGCCCTGTAATGTGAGCAGCCAGCTTTTCGCCAAGAATAGACTCCAGTCACTCCCTCTACAGGCGTGAATCACACTTTACCTATTACAGATTACATCTGAAAGCTTGCTTAAAATATGGGTGTACTTCTCTCCTGTTTTCACACTCGTTTGGCACTTTGAATTTTTGGGGTAAGGTCATTCCCTGGATACCAGCTGGGACTGGGTTGTTGGTATTCATCAGCCGGAGTGATGATGGACAGCCAATTGCCTCAGGTGAGCCTGGTGACGGCAAGAGTAGGCTTGTGCTTTGAATGCTGTGAATCCTTCTCTGTCTCTGGTTAGATTTGCAGGCGGATGTCACTGTGTGATTAGATTATAGGCTGATTCACATCTGACTGTTCTGAACCAGTCTGGATCCACAAGCATAGGAACTGTCCCTCGGGCAGAATTAATTATAGATCAAATCAAATAACATGCAATTCTACAAACTGGGATGAACTTCTATCCCAGTGTTACTTCATTCTGGTCAATTCTTTCTCAGATTTCACTTCATTCCTCAAAGACCACATGATAATACTGTTTTAATATTCCAGTTGAGGGGGGAAGGGAATGGAGTATGAGACACAGCCTTTCCATAGATTCCTACAGTGCTGAAGGAGGCTATTCAGCCCATCGACTTTGCACTGACAACAATCCCACCCAGGCCCTCTCCCCGTGACCCATATATTTACCTTGCTAATTCTTCTGACAGTCTGGGACAATTTAGCATGGCCAACCCGCACAGCTTTTGGGGGGAACCAAAACACCTGAAGGAAACCCATGGAGACATGGGGAGAATGTGCACACTCCACACAGACAGTCACCCGAGACTGGAATCGAATCTGGGTTCCTGGCACTAGGAGGCAGCATCTGTGACTGAGATACAGCTTTAACAAATGGTACAAAAATGTGAATGCAAGTAAGGTTTTCAGAAATTGCGATAATCAGGAATGACTCCCAGCGAACAAGGTTAAAAGGCAGGGAGCGAGTCCAGGAGAGGAAAGGAAGAGGCTAAGACTGAGAAGATCGGGGGAGTAAGTAATGGATGTGACAGACCTGTCTCTCGCTGTTGCTAAAAGAGTAAAGTTAACACTTCAAAGGTGTTGCAATTGCGTTTCAATATCAAGTGGATGCAATGCTGTGTGCCCCCAGTATCCAAATCTGTCCCTGAGTGGGGAGCAGAATTAGCCAGGGACCTATCTCAGCTTCCAAACAGACAGGACAGTGAGTGACTGAGATAGATTTGGCCATTGGTCACTGTCCCCATAGGCTCAGAATGTTCCGGAGATAACAATACATCGGGAGACTGCTGCAACCAGGGCAAGCGTCAAGAAATGAGAACTGTCTGCTGTCCTCACAGAAGGACCGAATTAAGGTGAGTATGATCTGGAACTCAATACAAACCCCTTCTAGCTCTGCAAGATCTCCTCGTGTTTCAGTCAGCATCTCAACCCAGAATATTTGATTTGATTTGATTTGATTTATTATTGTCACATGTATTAACATACAATGAAAAGTATCGTTTCTTGCGCAAAGTATACTGTTCATAGAGAAAGAAACAAGAGGGTGCAGAGTGCAGTGTTACAGTCATAGCTAGGGTGTAGAGAAAGATCAACTTAATACAAGGTAGGTCCATTCAAAAGTCTGACAGCAGCAGGGAAGAAGCTGTTCTTGAGTTGGTTGGTACGTGATCTCAGACTTTAGTGTTTTTGTCCAAATGGATGGGAGACTGTCGGGTACGTGGGGTCTTTAATAACGCTGGCCGCTTTGCCAAGGCAGAGTCAATGGATGGGAGACTGTCGGGTACGTGGGGTCTTTAATAACGCTGGCCGCTTTGCCAAGGCAGAGTCAATGGATGGGAGACTGTCGGGTACGTGGGGTCTTTAATAACGCTGGCCGCTTTGCCAAGGCAGAGTCAATGGATGGGAGACTGTCGGGTACGTGGGGTCTTTAATAACGCTGGCCGCTTTGCCAAGGCAGAGTCAATGGATGGGAGACTGGTTTGCGTGATAGATTGGGCTGCATTCATGACTTTTTGTTGTTGCTTGTGGTCTTGGTCAGAGCAGGAGCCCTTACCAAGCTGTGATACAAGCAGAAAGAATGCTTTCTATGGCGCAACTGTAGAAGTTGGTGAGAGTTCCTTAATTTTCTGAGAAAGTAGGAGACATTGAGCTTTCTTACCTACAGGGAGAATATGGGCATGGGGAGAACCAGGACAGGTTGTTGGTGACCTGGACACCTAAAAACCTGGAGCTGTAGACCATTTCCATGTCATCCCCATTGATGTTGACAGAATATTCAAATACGATAGACAGAAAATGTCCAAATTACGTCTGGAGAGAGAGAGAGTTCCAGCACAGGATCATTGTCATTAGTCTCCAGATGGAGCACCAATTCTTGCTGCCTGTCCTGCCGTGTAGTAATCCCTTCCCTTCCCTCCCCACCTGCCACTTTGATGATGCCAGTGCCTGCATTGCTTAGCTCCATGTCACAGCTCTTGTTGTTCTGTGCCCAGGAACACACCCTGACTGGCTGCTGCTGCCACCCTGTAATCCCTGCTATCTCCGTGTGAGTTCGCACCACCTTTCCAGGCCGGTTGTTGCACTGGCCCAGATTCTGGAACCGAGCAAGATGAAGCAGGAACCGATCTGGTACATGAAAGTTCAAAGCACCTCTCACTCTGACTGCCATTGACATAGTTTCCCTGTGCCAGATCGAGGCTGATGTTTGGAGATCACTCATGAGCAGACTGCGATCAGTGGCGAGGAAGGACAATGGTCTGATAAGTGAAATACCTCCTCAGAGGTTGATGTTCCTTCACCAGATTCTCTTCATGTACAAAGCCTATTCCGCTCTTAGAGTGTTCCTGAGCCACTATAGTAAGGTGCTTGTCATTCCCCTGTTGACCCTTATTCCCCCTGTTGGGTCATAGAATCATAGAAACCTGACAGTGCAGAAAGAGGCCATTTGGCCCATCAAGTCTGCACCGACCACAATCCTACCCAGGCCCTACCCCCATATCCCTCCATATTTTACCCGCTAATCCCTCTGACATACGCATCTCAGGACTCTAAGGGGCAATTTTTAGTTTGGCCAATCAACCTAACCCACACACCTTTGGATTGTGGGAGGAACCGGAGCATCCAGAGGAAACCCATGCAGGCACAGGGAGAACATGCAAACTCCGCACAGATAGTGACCCATGTTGGGAATCGGACCTGTGTCCCCGGAGCTGTGAAGCAGCAGTGCTAATCACTGTGTTACTGTGCCGCCATTCATTCTTTTGGACAGAAGATCGGACAGTTCTGTTGCTGGGTAATAAAATGAATTTCTTTTCATGAACAGAACTTAAAAAGTTTAACATGACAGCAGCAAAAAGACAAAGCAAACTTTCAAGTCTGGCTTTTAAGCAAGCCCAGTCCCTGTACTGTGCTGGACAGGATCTTGAAAGTGAACTGATCTCAAAAATACACACATTAAAATCCACAATATATCTCAACCCTTATCTAGTTATTCTAAGTGCCTTCGTGTCATGCCTCCTTTGAGGAAAACAAGTCTTTTTGCTGTGGTTGTCAAAAATTTGTTTCGCCTGCATTTCAGAAATGCAGTCAATCCCTGGCTTAACCCAGCGTGCCTTCTGAGTTTTAAAATGTTGTAAAGTCAGCAGTAAACCCCGACACTCTAGCATTTCAATGCAATTGCATAAGCGGAAATATCTTAAAATGGAATCTTTGCACAGACTGAAGCAAGCAGGACGAAGTGTATATAGCATCCCTCACCCCTCTCCGAACACTGAAGGTAGGCTATTTAACTCCAAAAGTGGCCAAACCTGCAAGATAATGAACCCCAGAGCAGCTACACTGATGGGACAGGATCACAGTAGTGGGACGTTGGAACATCAGGAAGGATTACTTCACTTCAGTGCTATCCCTCTCCGGATGAAGACTGGATTGATATGACAAAGCCATCCTGTAGCATTCATTAGTCTAATGGGTCACTCACCAGTTGGGCTGAATGGGATGAGAGACTAAAGCAATGCTCTGTGCAGAATGAAGGGAGGAGAGACAGCAGACCACAGCACGTGGACTAAGTTTCCATGACTGACACCGGTAAGTTCACGGCAAGGTGATTGAAAGCAGCCTGGAAGAAAATGGCCTTTAGTTGCTCTGACCATGGGGATATTATACCGGGAATGAAGGCTGTCAGTGTGAAGAATGTCTTTGATCTACTTCTCCATGACGGTGGTGGTGGGGGATGTGGGGGAATGAAGGAACTTGGCAGAGTACGTGGCTTGTATGAACTCCCCGATGAACTGAATTTAATCTGTGGGAGAAGCGCGATGCTTTTTCCTTGCTCAGTGCTTTTTACGTTGTGGATTTATTACTCTGCCAGGTCTTGTCAAAGCTAACAAACTGGGGGAAAGGCCTCCCTATCCACAGGAAGATTCTGATCCCAATCAGAGCAATGGGAGTCCAACCCTTGTAATAGCCGTGAATAAAGTTGCATTCCCCACTAAACACTTATTAATCCAGGATGGACGCTTGATAATTGGTGACTGATAAGTGACTTTGAAAGAGGCAAGCCAAGGTCGAGACCTTGTTTTACAGAAAACTGCTCTCGGTATCAGTAAATTTGAATATGTGGTCTCATTGAGTTATGGAATTTAAAATGACGCAGCTAAAAGTTCAACAGCTTTAACCTTCTAGTGTGGTCTGTCAGTGAAACTGAGGTTCTGAATTTTCATCTGACTGGGGTTTCTGCTGCCTCTTAACATTTGGAAGAGAGTAAAGATTGGCTGAGATGTCTCTGCATCCTTCTGATCTCTGGGCACGCAGTCTTCTTAACTTTTAGAGTTGAAACTTTGACTAGATTGACTTTTCACCTCCAGGGTGTTTTTTTGATCTGGTAGTTTTCTTCTTCTTCCTCTGAGCTAAAAGGTGCATCTGTATGGCGCCTTCCTGAACTTACGGAAGGGCCAAAACACTTGACAGCCCCGTCACGCACTATTGAGGTCCACTTCCTGTTGTGATGTGGGAAACACGACAGCCAAGTGGCAGAGAGTAAGCCCCACAGAATTGTGATAGTGACAAGGCAGCCTGCTTATTAATGATTGTGGGATAAATAACAGCAAGGAAACCAGTCTATGTGTGTCTCTCTCTCTCTGCTCAAGTGCTAATTGTGCTATGGAATCTTTCACATCCACCAGAGAGAGAGAGAGAGAGGACACGAGTTTGGTATTGTGAAAGACAGCACCTCTGGCAGTGTGGCACACACTTAGTACCCCAGTAGAAATTCCCAGCCACTCAAAAGTTTTGCTTGCTGGCATACCAAGACACAGGCAGACCTGCCATCCTGAGAAAAAAAACTGCAAAACTATAGAAAAGTTACAACTAGAAGGAGGCCATTCAGCCCATCATGTCTTTGCCACCCAGGTGCCCTTTCTATTCCTACCTTCCTGCACTCGGCACATAGCCCTGTTGCTTACGCCACTTCATGTGCAAATCCAGACACTTACTACAAGAGTTTAGTTCTTTGTCTCCACCACCAACTCAGGTAGCGAATTCCAGACACTCACTGCCTTCTGCGTAAAGAATTTCTACCTCATGTCCTATCTGTACCCTCTGCCATTTGTCTTGAATCTATGTCACCTGGTTGTAGAATTCTCCAACAAAGTAAACAATTTTATCCTGTCCACTCTATCTCTTTTCTTCATAATTTTGTACACCCTCTACCAACTCACCCCTCAGCCTTCTTTGTTCCAAGGAAAATAACCCCAATCTATTCAATCTCTCCCCATTGCTACACTTTTCTATCCTGGGTAACGTTCTTGTAAACCTTCTCTACACTCTCTCCAGAGCAATCCTGTCCTTCCTCTGATCTGGTGCCCAGAATTGCTCACAATCCTCCAATTCTGGCCTCATTGATGTTTTATACAACTCCGACACGACATCCTTCCTTCTGTACCTCTGCCAATGAAGGAGAACATGCCTTCGTTACAACCTTGTCTACTTGACTCGCTGCCTTGAGGCATGTGTGAGGCTTTGATAGGGAATGCCAACATCATGACATCAACAATTTGTGGTGAGTTCATTCTTATTTCATCCAGCACAACCCCGCTGGGCTGAATGGCACCCCCCATGCAGGCTCTCGGGTTCTCAGTCTGTTTGCGTGGAACAGCACAGGGTTTGATTCTGATTACCTCCCCCTGTTTAAATCTCGAGTTAAACACTTATCAAACCCACAGGGATCAGCCGCAGAGAACTGAGAGCAGTTAAGCTGGTTTTAAATTGCAGTTTTTTTTAAAAACAAAAACTCCTGTCATCTGACCCCAACTTTTGTTTCTTTGGATGTTTCCCAAAGGTCGGAGGAAATTCTCTAGCCTGAAGCCAAGGGATCTGGGAAACCCAGGAGTCTGCTCCAAGCACGTTACCTGTGGTTTTGGCCTGCGCAGCTTTTAAAGTTCATTTATTAGTGTCGCAAGTTGTCTGACATTAACACTACGGTGAAGTTACTGTGAAACTCCCCTAGTTGCCACACTCCAGCTACCTGTTTGGGTCAGTGCATCCTAACCAGCACACCATTCAGACCAATAGAGGAAACCGGAGCACCCGGAGGAAACCCAAGTAGACATGGGGAGAACGTGCAGACTCCATACGGACAGTGACCCAAGCTGGGAAATGAACCGGATCCCTGGCACTTTAAGGCAGCAGTGCTAACCACTGCCACCGTGCCACCCACATTGTACAGTAGTGCAGTGCAATAGCGTGAGGGACTTTAATCTCATCTGTGCCACCGGGAGAGACAGCCAGCCCATATTGCCACCCATCTTCCCCCCTGCAACATCTTGTGTGTTCTTTAACAGAGGACAAGCTCACACACGTTCCTCACTCACAGCTCAGGGCCACGGGATTAGATCTGTCTCTTGAGTGTGACAATTTAATAAGTAAGCGACTTCTCATTGCCTCCACCTCCCTGTGCCCTCACTGAATGATCTTTGCTTGCTGTGACTTCCTTTTGCGTTTAGTGATCAACTCTCAGTGGCCTCGTCGTACTGTGTTTGCATTCTTCATCCCCAGCCGCCCCAGTTGGGGAAAAAAGAGATGGGTGTGTGAGGAGGGAAGCTGGATGTTTTGTCATGGGTGATGCTACCCACTTCCCTCTCCAGAGGCGAGTGCAGCACTCAAAGCTGGACTCTGTGTTTTCAGTTTATTTATTTATATCACCAGTAGGCTTACATTAACACTGCAATGAAGTTACTGTGAAAATCCCTGAGTCGCCACACTTTGGCGCCTGTTCAGGGACGTGGAGGGAGAATTTAGCACGGCCAATGCACTTAACCAGCATATCTTTTGGACTGTGGGTGTCAACCAGAGCACCCGGAGGAAGCCCATACAGTCACGGGAAGAACATGTAGACTCTGCACAGACAGTCACTCAAACCGTGAATTGAACCCGGCTCCCTGGCACCATGAGGCAGCAGTGCTAACCGTTGTGCCACTGTACGTGTTCACTCAGCAGTAAGATGAATGTGGCTTTGGCAGCCCTCTTTCCTGAGTCTCTCCGATATTTAAAAAACCTTTTACTTCAGTCCCTCACTCTTGATTTGTGGGCACCCCAAATCAGGGGTGTGTGTGTGTTTGGGGGAGTTGGGCAGTGCAGAGTAAGCAGTCTTCCTTCAGTCCTCCGCTCTGTCCAGTGCCAAGATTGCATTGTCTGTTTATGTAGCCTCTTGAAATTTGGAAAGTTAGCAGGAAGTCTGTGTGTACGTTACAATCACAATCTCAAATGATGAAACACTGTAACATATGGCAAACACTTGCCCCACATATTTTGATGTCTTTCGTGTTCTGAGAATTCCGGAAAGCTGCCTGTAACGCATAGAGAAGGTTGTAAATCTGTACTTTGTGGACACTGAACACAGCGTTGGCACAGGGAGAGTGATCACTGCTTTCCTTTTGCACTGACCTGCTCATTGTCCATCTTCAGGATCTCCCATGAAGAAACGGAGAGCTACTTGTCGTGAGAGGGCTGCTATTGGGTTTTTTCTGAGAGTATCCTAGTGCTTCACGTCGATAGTGTACGCTTGACCTGGACCATTTGATGGGTAACACGACAGCTCAGTGACTATCGCTGTGCTGTGCAGATACATGGATTTGCACCTGTGCCTGTGGGAGTTTGCGCATTCTCCCCGTGCTTGCGTGGGTTTTCTCCGGGTGCTCCGGTTTCCTCCCACATCCCAAAGATGTGCTCTTAGGCTAATTGGCAAAACAAATTCTCCCTAAATTGTCTCAAATTTGGTTTTTAATCCATAGATCTATAAACATGGACAGGGATCGCGGGTAGAGGTGGGGACATCGGGGTGGCGGCGCAGGCTCGTTGGGCCGAAGGGCCTGTTTCCCGTGCTGTTTTGTTCTTTGTTCTTTGTACTTGGCCAAGAGACTGTTCTTCAGATATAAGCTCAGGATGGTCAGCGTTGGAAGGCTGTTCCACCAGGTGGGTCAGCACATTCTGATGTGGCAGCTAAGTGTGATGGACAGGGCTTTGCCTGCCACAATCCAGAGACACTGCAATTAAAAAGTCACCAGAAAACTGAAAGGACAGTCACTGATTAAACCTAAACCTGGGGCTTAACATTGCATGGGGACTGGCTTTAAAGGAAGGACGTAAAGGGCCACTTGCCAGCCACACAAGAAACACATGTGGCTTTGAGTTCCCGACTTACCATCCCTGAGGAGGGTGATGAGCATTCTTGGGCTATTTAACAATGGGAGGCCTCGCAGGGATGGTCAACCTCTCTTTGATCAATGTCCACACACCCAGCTAGCAGCAATAATGAACAGTCATCAGCAGCAGGAAACCCAGATGGAATAAACCCCATCTTAACCCAAGGACGGTCAAACCATTTGGAGCTGAATTTCAGCTGAGATTAGCTGACTCACGTTGTGACTTGGGATGACGCTGCTCAGTGTGTATACACAGCAAGCTAGTGGAACAACACTTGTCATTTCATTTCCTTTATTATTCTCACGTGTATTGGGATTCAGTGAAAGGCATGGTTTCTTGTACAATACAGAAAAAACATACCATTTATAGAGTTCATAGGGGACAAGGAAAGGAGAGAGTGTAGAAGATAGAATTACAGTTATAGCTAGTGTGCTGAGAAAGATCAGATTAGTATATGGTATGTCCAGTTAAGAAGAAGGTGCAAAATGTAGTGTTAGCCTTGTTAGAAAGTGCACGGTACACAGACAAAACATATCAGACATCGAGAAGGAAAGGAGAGGGTGCAGAATGTAGTGTTACAGTCATAGCTAGGGTGTAGAGAAAGATTACCTTAAGGTAAGCCCATTCAAAAGTCTGATGGCAGCAGGGAAGGAGCTGTTCTTGAGTTGGTTGGTACATGACTTCAGACTTTTCTATCTTTTTCCCAACAGAAGAAGGTGGAAGAGAGAATGTCTGGGGTGCATGGGGTCTTAGATTATGCTGGCTGCTTTTCCCGAGGCAGCGGGAAGTGTAGACAGAGTCAATGGATGGGAGACTGGTTTGCGTGATGGACTGACATCTAGAAACATGAAGTTCTCAACCCATTTCCACTTCATCACTGTTGCCGCAGACAGGGTGTCTGTCTGTGTGCATGTGTCCAGTAAATGTCAGTAGTCGTTTTAGTCAGGACATCGAACCCTTGTGGCGACTGTAATGATCTCAACAAGGCTTATGAGGTTGGCCTCTTGGAGTCTGAGCTCCCTGACTGGGGTAATGATTGCCTGTTCAATCTGTGCATAGATTGAGGAGTGTCAGGTCTACTGATACTCTGCACCCTGACGGTGGACCTGAAGAACTCTTTGGAGTGAAATCGAATTTGTAAAATTATTCTGGTGAAGTGACACCAGCCTCAGAGGAGTTACTTCACTGATGTATGTTCAGTTTTCAGTGTGGGAGCTTGCTAAGAAACTTCCACACAGCCCACTTGGAGCCAGCTGCACAGCCTCACTCGCGTCTGCCTGGGAACAAATCTGCAATGGGGGTTTGGAAGTTTGTGGTTTGGGTAGGCTCTGTATTCTTCTACGTGCATCTTCATCACTGAGCCATTGGGGAGGGGAAGCCTGCTGTGACATTGAATACACAGCACTGAAACAGACACAGGTCTGAGGGGCTGAATAGTCAGTGTTGACCACATCAATTTCCCCACATCACCTAACACTAACACTGCCGCTCTCTGTTCCTTTCATTGCAACGACTCTCCGTGAGAGCGGCTTCCACATCTTCACCACTGACTGGACAAAGAAGTTTCCTCTAAATTCCTTGTTGGATTTATTGACCAGATGCATCTTCCAATACCAGAGCAATGCAGCATAGGGTTATCAATTCAGATTCTTCAGTAATACATGTCCGCGATGACTCTCACCAACTTCTACAGATGCACCATATGAAGCACTCCGCTCTCTCGTTGTATCAAAGCTTGGCATGGCTCCTGCTCTGATCAAGACAACAAGAAACTATAAAGGGCTTTGAATGAAAAACAGTCCTTTACGCAAACCAGCCTCCCATCCATTAACTCCATCTACACTTCCTGCTGCCTCGGCAAAACAGCCAGCGTAATTAATAACCCCGCACACCCCAGACATTCTCTCTTCCACCTTCTTCGTTCAGGAAAATGATTCAAAATTCTGAAGTCACATACCAACCAACTCAAGAACAGCTTCTTCCCTGCTGCTATCAGACTTTTGAATGGACCTATCTTGCATGAAGTTGATCTTTCTCTACACCCGAGCTGTGACTGTAACACTGCATTCTGCACTCTATCCTTTCTTTTCCCCGATGAACTTTATGAATGGTATGCTTTGTCTGTGTAGAACACAAGAAACAATATTTTTCTCCGTATCCCAATGCATGTTACTATAATAAATCAAATCAAACATAGACAGACAGATATTTGCTGCTGAGATGATGCACTAGTGGAAGTTGAGACTTAGTAACATCATCCATCTAATCTTGATTTGTATTTGATGTAATATTGCCAACTGCCTTGATCCCAGTTACCCTTTATCTAAAAGGCAAATCGTTTGTTGGTGACTAAGTCGAATTTGATGCGTTCAGTTAGGATATGCACTTGTACTTCCTTCCAAGTCACAGGCTGACTAACAAGTGAGCTTCCAGAGATATGAGTTGGCTTTTAAGAGGAATTTCTGGCAATTGTTCTGCTCAGTCCTACTGCTAATCTTTGGGACCAACACACACTGGTTGGGCACCCATTGGTGTCTAAGTTGCACTGTGGTGGGCCAATGAGGCAGAGTTCACATCATTTTGTGGAACTGCTCTGTACGAATGAGTACTGAGTGAGTGCTGAAGTGTCAGGAGGGCTGTTCTTCAGATGATATGTGGCTGGCACAGTGACACAGTGGTTGGCAGTGCTGCCTCACAGCACCAGGGATTTGGGTTCAATTTCCAGCTTGGCTCACTGTTGGTTGGGAGTTTGCACATTCTACCTGTATCTGTGTGGGTTTCCTCTGGGTGTTCCAATTTCCTCCCACCGTCCAAAAGATATGCTGGTTGCATTGTCTGGCCATGCTAAATTGCCACTGGATGCATAGGTTAGAGAGATTTGCGGAGTAAATGTGTGGGGTTGTGAGGATGCAGCCTGGGCTGAGATTGTTATCAGTGTAGACTCAATGGGCCGCATGGCCTCCTTCTGCACTGTAGGGTTTCTGTGATTTCTGTGCCATATTACTGAGGCTCTGTCTGCCCAGTTCGAGGGTTGGAAAGATTCCCCTCGCTATTGTGAATAAGGGCAGAATATCTTACCTCTGATTTCCTGGCCAACGCTCATCCCACAGACAACATCAATAAAACAGTCATATCTTTGCTGCTTTGTGACATCTTTGCAGAAATGGACTGAAGTATTTTTCACATTTTGATTTATCCATTCATTTATTCTATCCCTCAATAATCCTTGAGCAGAATGACTTGTGTGGCCATTTTAGGGGGCCAGTTAAGAGTTAACCACATTGCTGTGAATCTGGAGTCACGTATGTAATTCACAGATTTCCTTCCCTGAAGGACATTAGGGAACCAGATGGGTTTGTAATAACAATCAATGATACTTTCATATTTGCGATCACTGAGACAAGCTTTATATATTCCAGATTTTATGAATTGAATCTAAATTCCACCAGCTGCCATGCTGGGATTCGAACCTATGTCCCCAGAGTATTAGCCTCTAGGTCACTAACCCAGTGACCTTACCACTGTACTGTCACTTTCCCATCGCACAGCGGTGAATACACTTCAGAAGTAATTGGCTGGAAAATGCTTTGGGATACCCTGCGCTTGTGAAAATGGTTATATCAATGCAATATTTTCACCATTAAAAACAAAAACCAAAGCAGCTGATCTGTGTTCCAGGCTGCCACGGTGGCGCAGTGGTTAGCACTGCTGCCTCACAGCATGAGGGACCCGGGTTCAATTCCCAACTTGGGAGGAAACCAGAGCATCCAGAGGAAACCCACGCAGGCATAGGGACATCATGCAGACGCCACACAGACAGTGACCCAAGCCAGGCGTGGTCACAGTTCCCAGCTTGGATCACTGTCCGTATGGAGTCTGCACATTCTGTGTGAGTTTCCTCTGGGTGATCCAGTTTCATTCAACAGTCCGAAAGATGTGCTGGTTAGGTGCATTGACCCAAACCTGCGCCAGAGCGTGGAATTTCACAGTAATTCCATTGCTGTGTGAATGTAAGCCTTACTTGCGACAAATAAATAAACTTTATGATTATAAAATAATAAATTGTTCGCACTTGATTGTGGAGGACCTAGTGGTCCAGTGTGGCAGTATATGACTTTGGGATTTTTTGCTTGCAGTGTTTGTAAAAAAAAGTTTAACGTTTATTTCTTAGTGTCACAATTTGGCTTACGCTAACCCTGCAATGAATCCGCGATATAATTTGCACTGACCAGACCATCTGCTCTGGGAGCTGTTTCTTTTCAAGTCGTGAGATTTCTATTAAGTTAATCTGTGATTCATCCAATTTAGTCCCAACGAGAATTACATCATTAGTCATTCAGGCTGAAAGATGAGAGGGGTTTGAGAAAGGCAATGAGGTGCTTGAGGATGTACGTGTTTGCTGGGGGTGTCGAGTTGAGTGGTCAAGGAAAGCCCTGCCACAGCAACCTCTGCAAGACATGCCGGATCATAGACATGGACGACATAATCAAACGTGAGGATACCATTCACCAGGTACACGGTACATACTCTTGCAACTCAACCAACGTTGTCTACCTAATACGTTGCAAGAAAGGATGTCCCGAGGCATGGTACATTGGGGAGACCATGCAGACACTACGACAGCGGATGAATGAGCATCGCTCAACAATCACCAGGCAAAACAGTTCCCTTCCTGTGGGCGAACACTTCAGCAGTCATGGACATTTGGCCTCCAACCTGCGGGTAAATGTTCTTCAAGGGGGCCTTCGTGACACACGACAGCGCAGAGTCGCTGAGCAGAGACTGATAGCCAAGTTCCGCACACATGAGGACGGTCTTAACAGGGATCTTGGCTTCATGTCACACTATCTGTAACCCCCGTAACTTGCCTGGATTATCAAAAAACCTCACTTACTGTGCTGTCTGGAGAAAATACACAATTCTCTAACCAATGCTCAGGATTTCCTTCACACACATTGTTAGCCACTTTAACACTTGAATAGCAGGTTAGATGTAATGATTCGCATTCTAATCAGCAGTATGTAACTGTCTGTGTGGATATGAGTGCCTCTGCAGATCAGAACACTGCATTTGCCTGACGAAGGCACAACATAGTGTCGAAAGCTCGCGGATTTACTATCAAATAAATTGGTTAGATTTAAAATTGGTGTTGCAAAACTTTACGAAGGAAAGTACAGCAGCCCAATTACCATCATGATAACAAGGCCACCAGGCCAAGAGTGGCAACATTTGGGGGCAAATGGCAACAGGTGGCTTTTTTTTAAAAAAAATTGGAATCAAAATCTGACATTTTCAAACAAGTCAGTCACAGTTTCCCATAGCAGCCAAAGGTGAAAAAAACTTTTCTTTTTATAATGACATGACAAAGTCTTGTCATTGAATTATACAGTCCAGAAGAGGCCCTTTGGCCCATTGAGTCTGCACTAGCACGTCTGAACTCTCACCAAATCCATTTACTAGCGCTTGGCCCATAGTCCTGGATGTTATGATGTGCCAAGTGTTCATCTAGGTACTTTTTAAAGGATGTGAGGCATCCTACCTCCTCCACCCTCCCAGGCAGCACATTCCAGACCCTCACCACCCTTTGAGTGAAAAGGTTTCTCCTCGTATTCCCCTCTAAATCTTCTGCCCCTCAACTTGAACCTATGTCCCCTCATGACTGACCCTTCAAGTAACGGGTACCGCTCCTCCCTAGTTAAAAGGTCAGTCATATTGGGACACAGGTCCGAGGTCAGCAGGCACTGGTACGCAGCGATATTGTCTCTCTGGCAGTGGGTGTGAGTGCAATCACTTCCCTCCTCGTCAGGCCAGGGGTTTTTCTTTGAAGTTTACAGTAAATGCTCTGTTATTTCTAGCGACGACTGTAACTGGTGGTTAAACAGCAGAGCTTCAATCCACGGCCCACTCATTGCTCAAGTGTGTTCACACAGCAGCAAGTGGAGGCAGTGAATACCCACATTAACCTGCTCCCTAAGCCTGTTCCTGCGTTCCCAGGACTTTCTTCCCCTATGAATCTGTTCACACCTTACCTCCACCCTCCATGATCTCACTTGCTCTGGCATTTCCTGAGGCATGAGGGCAGGGTGGGTGGGTAGGGTGCTAGGCTGGGAGCATCATTGCCCCTTAATAAGAGTGAAACAGTGCAGATGCATTGTAGCTCAGTGGTTAACACTGCTGTCTCTCAGTGCCAGGGACATGGATTTGATCCCCAGCTTGGGTCACTGTCTGTGTGGAGTCTGCATGTTCTCCCCGTGTCTGCATGGGTTTCCTCCAGGTGCTCCGGTTTCCTCCCACAGTCCGAAAGACGTGCTGGTTAGGTGCATTGACCATGCTAAATTCTCTCTCAGTGTACCTGAACAGGTGCTGGATTGTGGCAACTGGGGGGTTTTCACAGTAACTTCATTGTAGTGTTAATGTAAGCCTACTTGTGACACTAATGAAAAAAAACTTTAAACTTAATAGCAGCACGTGCTGGGAGTGCTCAGCAGGCCAGGCATCATCTGTGGAGGGAGAAACAGAGTTAATGTTTCATGTTCAATCTGATTCTCTTCTGAAGAAAAGTTGTATTCAAGTCAAATTCAATTCAGTTTCTCTCTCCACAGACGCTGAGTATCCTCCCAATACTTGCTGATTTTTATCTGAGCACAATCTGCGTTGTAAAGTCTATTTAAAGTTCATTTATTAGTGTCACATTAACACCGCAATGAAGTTATTGTGGAAATCCCCTAGTTGCCACACTCCGGTGCCTGTTCGGGGGTATACCAAAGGAGAATTTAGCACCTAACCAGCACATCTTTCAGACTGTGGGAGGAAACCAGAACACCCAGAGGAAACCCACACAGACATGGGGAGAACATGCAGACTCTGCACAGACAGCGCCCCCGAGCCAGGAATCGAACCCGGTTCCCTGACGCTCTAAGACAGCAGTGCTAACCACTGTGCCACCGTCCTTGCCCCGGTGTTGCAAATTTCCTGTTTAGTGGTGACCTGGAAATGACCCTGGAAGTTTTGGCTCTGCGAATGGAAAAGATTACATGATATTCCACGGCATTACATTTGCCAGGATTCGGGTGGGAGAGCGTGATGCCATTTTCTGAGTTCACACGATGAACGGAGTATTTGCATTGTGCTGCAGAGGTGAAAAGGTCACAGAAAGGGTTGGATTCATGGTCTGTTCGGAGACAGGAGGACCCCAGATCACGTCTCTGCTTTGTCTATGTAACCCTTCATCGAACTGAGGCTCAATTCTGATGGCCAATAACCAGCCAATAGCCAGCTTCCTTCAAACTGTTAATTGGCACTAAAAATATAATCTGTTACTTCGCTTAGTTTCCCAAATGACTTTTCTTTTCTCCCCCTCAAAGCCACTGACATATAGAATCATGGAAATTACAGCACAGAAATAGATCATTTTGTTACTTGATCCGAAGCCATCCACTTTATCCCATTTCTCCAGCTGGTTTTATACTTTCCAATTGCCCCTTTAAACGTTATAGAATCACATTCACACTGGATTGTCATTCCACATGTGTCAGCACTGCTGCCTCACAGCGGCATAGAAGCAAGTTTGATTCCAGCCTCGAGTCACTGTCCGTGCAGGGTTTGTACATTCTCTCCGTGTCAGCGTGGGTTTCTTCCGAATGCTCCAGTTTCCTCCCACAGTCTGAAAGGCGTGCTGGTTAGGTGCATCGACCATGCTAAATTACCTCTCGGCACAGCGCAGTGTTTGCACTGCTACCTCACGGTGGCAGGGACCCAGGTTTGATTCCTGGCTTGGGTCACTGTATGAAGTTTGCACATTCTGTGCCTGTATGGATTTCCTCTGAATGCTGCAGTTTCCTCCCACAGTCTAAAAGGCGTGCTGGTTAGGTGCATTGGCCATGCTAAATTGCTCCTCGGGGTTGCACAGTTGTTAGCACTGCTGCCCCACAGCGCCAGGGACCCAGGTTGGATTCCTGTTTTGGGTGACTGTCTGTGGAGGCTGCACGTTCTCCCCGTGTCGGCATGGGTTTCCTCCGGGTGCTTCAGTTTCCCCCCACAGCCTGAAAGACGTCATTGTTAGGTGCTTTGGCCATGCCTGTTTGTGGACAGGCGCCAGAGTGTGGTGACGAGTGGATTTTCACAATAACTTCACTGCGATGTTAATGTAAGTTACTTGTGACACTAATAAGTACATTTTGAACTTTAGATGTGAAGGCTAGGAGGATTAGTGGGTTAAATTCGTGGAGTTACAGGAAGTGGGTAGTGGGCGATGGGACTTGGCAAGATGCGCCGGTGTAAGATGCTGTGTCAGAGACTTGATGGACTCAGTGGCTCCTTTTGCATTGTCGGGATTCTATAATTTTTCCAGTCATTTATCAACATAGGAACAGGAAGAGACCATACAACCCCGTCAAGCCTCCCACCTTTCAGTGAGATTTTATCCTGTGTGTATTTTAACTCAATCCATCTGTCTTGGCTTCATAACCTCATGAACCCTTTCCAGAGAATACCAATTTTAAAATGCTGGATTGAGCTCTTCCATCCTGTTGTTTTTTTCCTCTGTTGGAGGGAGGGCCACACCACAATCAGCATCCTTTTATTAAAAAAACAAAGAAAAAGACAGAAACAGGCTCTTCAAGCCCACATCAATCATGATGACCCAACTAAACTAAAAAAAAAATCCTTCTGTCCTTACTCAGCCCGTATCCCTCGATTCCTTCCCTATTCATGTACCTATCCAGATGCCTGTTAAATGTTGCTGGTGTGCCTGCTTCCATCACCTTCTCTGGCAGGTACCACCACTCTCTGTGTGGAAGACTTCCCCCGCACATCTCCCTGAAACTTTCCTCTCTCACCCTCAACCTCTGCCCCCTTGTCATTGACACTTGCACCCTAGGGAAAAAAAAACCTCTGACTATTCACCCTGTCTATGCCTCTTATAATTTGGTCGACCTCTATCAAGACTCCCCTCAGTGAAAACAATCCTAGTTTATTCAACCTCTCTTTATATTCAACATCCTCGAGACCAGGCAACATCCTGGTGAACCTTCTTTGCAATCTCTCCAAAGCTTCCACATCCTTCTGGTAGTGTGGTGATCAAAACTGCATGCTATACTCCAAATGTATGTGAAAAAATGTTTCCAAATTGTTCTCCTGACCAGCTTGACTGTGATTTTAACGTGATTCTCTCCCCCCCCCCCCCCCCCCCCCCCCCCCCCCCCCCCCGTCCGAGACCACAACTACCAGCAGAAAAGCTTCCTTGCTATCTATCCTGTCCTATCGTCTATCTTCATGTCCAAACACAAACATTACCAGGAAATGGGAGACATCACAGATAAACCTGATTCTGCTCTTGTGCTTTAGTTTGGGATTCAGCCCATCTGATTTCCATCAATCACTTGTCTAGTTGAACATTAAAAAATGAATTTATTGGATAAACACACAAATCCAATTCCCAAAATCGGTAATAAAATATAGACAGTCAACAGGTTGCATGAGAAGTGGCTAATACACAGCAGCTTCTTATGTCCCAACGTTTACCATATGCACCATAGAAAGCATTCTTTCTGGTTGTATCACAGCTTTGTATGGGCTCCTGCTCTGCCAAGACTGCAAGGAACTACAAAAGGTCACAAGTGTTGCCCAATCCATCACACAAACCAGCCTCCCATCCATTGACTCTGTCTATATTTCCTGTTACCTTGGCAAAGCAGCAGCATAATTAAGGACTTCACGCACCCCGGACATTGTCTCTTTCACCTTCCTTCGGGAAAAAGATGCAAAAGTCTGAGGTCATGGACCAACTGACTCAAGAACAGCTTCTTCCCTGCTGCTGTCAGACTTTTGAATAGACCTACCTTATATTACGTTGATCTTTCTCTACACCCTTGCTATGACTGCACCCTTACATTCTGCACTCTCTCGTTTTCTTCCCTATGTACAATATGTTTTGTCTGTACAGCAAGCAACATATAGTACTTTTCATTGTATACAAATACATGTGACAATAAATGGTATAGTAGCACGATGGTTGGCACTGCTGCTTCACAGTGCCCGTGACTCAGGCTGATAACCCAGCTTTGGTCACTGTCAATATGGGGTTGCACATTTTCCCCGTGTCTGCATGGGTTTCCTCTGGGTGCTCTGGTTTCCTCCTACATTCTGAAAAATGTGCTGTTAGGTGCATTGACCTGTATGGGCACCAGACTGTGGCGACTAGTGGAATTTCACAATACCTTCAGTGTTAATGTAATCCTTACTTGTGATAATAAATGAGCTTTAAATGAAATCACATTTAGTCCAATACTGTGGGTGAGATAGAGAAAGTAGATTGATCGTTGGATGGGTTAGATAAATGGTCAAAGAGCTAAACAGATTAGATGATTGGCTCGATCAATAGGTAAGAAATGATAGGATGTTGCAGATGGAATAATTAATATCTCCAGGACAGAATATGGAGAGTTCATTCGATTAATGGGTTGATTGGAAAAGTGAGGTGGATCGATAAGTAAGACAGGACAGATATATTGTGCTCTTTGCCAAAAGATTAAATGTAACTTAATTAAGATCCAGTGTTTTCTAGAAAAGATGCTTCTCACTATTGCCAACCCAGAGATAGTATTTAAAGAGAGGGGACTTCCTTGAGTATTGGTACAGATATTTTGTGAAGCGACAGAGTCATGAATAAGCTTCCAGCTTTCATTCTGAGTCTGCATTGAATTAGTTCCTCACAGCTGCAAGGTTACCGCACACGGCAGCAGTGACCACCAATGAGGATGGAGAGGAGAAGATTTGAAATAAGGTGTGTGAAGATAGTGCACAAGGACACAACTAGCCTGAGCCAGGCTTCTCAGTCAAGTCAAAAAGACCCACCGTCCACAAAGATTGGGACAAATCCAGTCTGTCCTTTAATCATAGAATCGACAGTGCTGAAGGAAGCCATTTGGTCCATGGGGCCGGCAGCAATAACAGTCCCTTGCAGGTCCTGTCCTATCCCCATAACCCCACATATTTATCCTGCTGATCCCCCTGACACTAAAGGACAATTTAGCATGGCTAATCAACCTAACCTTTGTGTGTTTGGACTGTGGGAGGAAACCAGAACGCCCGGAGGAAACTCACACAGACACAGGGAGAGTTTTTCTTTTAATTCATTCATGGGACATGGGTGTCGCTGGCTGAGCCAACATTTATTGTCCATCCCTAGTTAGCCAAGGGCGGTTGAGAGTCAGCCACATTGCTGTGGCTCTGGGGTCACATGTAGACCAGGCCAGGTAATGATGAACTTCTCTAAAGGACATTGATGAACTAGATGGGTTTTCCAACAATTGACAATGGTTTCATGCTCTTCAGATTTTTCTTTATTGAATTCAAATGTGCACTTTACAGACTCTGTGCAGACAGTGACCCGAGACTGGAATTGAACCCAGGTCCCTGTCGCTCTGAGGCCGTAGTGCTAACCACTGTGCCACCGTGCTGCTCCAATCACCCCATCAGTCTTCTCCCACCATCTGCAAAGTGATGTATGACACTGTGAAGTGGCACTTAGCACCTGGTAACTTGTTCACCCATGCCCAGATCTCATTATAACCTCAAACATTTGAAATGAGAGTCAGTATGTGGGTGGGGATGTGGTAACACCACCATCTCTACATTGTCTTCATTTCATTTCATAGAATCTCTACAGTGCAGAAGGAGGCCATTTGCCTGTCAAATCTGCACTGACTGCAAACCCACCCAAGTCTTATTCCTGTAACCCCATGCATTTACTCTGCTAATCCCCAACATTAAGGAGCAATTGATCATGGCCAATCCATTTAACTTGTACATCTTTGGACTGTGGGAGGAAATTGGAGCAACAGAGGAAACCCACACAGACATGGGGAGAATGTGTAAACTTCACACAGACAGTGACCTGAGGCTGGAATTGAACCCAGGTCTCTGGTGCTGTGAATCAGCAGTGCTAACCACTGTGCCACCATGCTGCCCTGAATCATTGTCTTTGGATCAAAAATACTGGATCTCTCTCCCTAGAATCTCTGAGGGTGAACTTAAACCACATGCGCTGCAACCATTCTGGAATAGACCTAATATCACCTTCTCAAGGATAGTTCACACTCGGTAATAACTGCTAGCTTTGCTAATGATGCTCACATCTGTAAAAATAAATTGAAGAACAGCTGGACACCAGAAAGAATCATCAAATCAGAGTTCCTACAGTGCAGGAAGAGGCCATTTGGCCCATTCGAGCCTGTACTGACAACAATTGCACCCAATCCCTATCCCCGTGACCCCCACAAGTATTTATCCTGACACTAAGGGACAATTTAGCCAATCAATCTAACCCACCCAATTCACATGATGCTGCTGTGAGGAGGGAAGGTGAAGAATTGGAGAGCTGATTTGTTGAGGTGACTTGCCCATCTTTATCAGGTTAAGCAGTGAACCATCCGGCAGTGGATTCAGGTTTCCGGGGCCGCGTGTTTTGATGTCACCTTCAAATGCCTCCTCGCTGCTTCGGCTGTCTGACTCGGACAGGAAGGTGTCACCCTGATGAGCCGGGAACCACACGACTTTGCACCATCACGTCTCAAAGGCAAATTCCCCCAAGCATCGTCCCTTCTTTACGGGATGTCCGATTAATTACTTTCTGTCTCGCTGAGAGCATTTGATGAAGTGCACAAGGCCTTGCCTGCCATTTCAGATGATTTAACACTTCCTGTTGTCTCTCAAATCATTTTGATTGCAGCAGGTCTCCTCTCTGACTTGGTTCGAACTGATAGGTTTTGTTTTGAGATAAGCATCTTGTGTGAAGACAGTAACAGTCCTCCAGCTCCTCCCCCTCTCTCCTTTGTCCTGTCCTTGGTGTGGCAGCCAAAAGACAAGGCATTGCAAGGTTAACCAGCTATTGCAACTAAGCCCCATCATATCCATCTCCCCTGTCTGTACATTTCATACCTCAGCAGGGATCTTGGGTTCATGTCACCCTGTCTGTAACCCCCGTGACTTGCCTGGGCTTGCAAAATCTCATTAATTGTCCTGATTGGAGACAGTACACAGCTCTTTAAACTGTGCTTAACCCTCTCTCCAATCACATTCTCTGTACCTGTAAAGACTTGATTACCTGTTAAGACTCACATTCCAACCATTATCTTGTAATTGAGTTTGTCAAACAAATCCTGCACTCACCTGATGAAGGGGCAACACTGCGAA
This sequence comes from Sphyrna mokarran, assembly GCA_024679065.1. Taxonomy (NCBI): domain Eukaryota; kingdom Metazoa; phylum Chordata; class Chondrichthyes; order Carcharhiniformes; family Carcharhinidae; genus Sphyrna; species Sphyrna mokarran. The sequence continues at coordinate 18,219,855 of JAGIQG010000031.1, read as the reverse complement.
AGCTCATGCTACTAAATCACCCTGTTGGATTTGAACATGGTGTTGTGAGACTTGTTACTGTGTCTACCCCAGTGCAACGCCAGCATCTCTACATCATATACACTTTGCAGCAAGGGATCACTAGATAACAATTCGGAGCAGGAATTCAGTTTTTTTTCGGGATTGGGCACTGAGACCTAATAACTGATCAAATTGCGACCACTTATCTTAGCCACAGGTTTGTCCTTGTTGTGACTGGGAACTCAAATCAAATCATGTTTACTTGCTGGGCTAGCAAACATAGTGGCATGGTGGCACAGTGGTCAGCAGTGTGGCCTCACAGCACCAGGGATCCAAGTTCAATTCCGACCTCGGGTGACTGTCTGTGTGGAGTTTGCACGTTCTCCCTGTGTGTATGAGTGAGTTTCTTCCCTGTGCTCCAGTTTCCTCCCACTCTCCAAAAGATGTGCGGGTTAGCTTGATTCAACATGGCAAATTTCCCCTTCGTATCAGGGGGATTCGTGAGGTGATTATGTGGGGTTATGGGAATCGGGGCTGGGTGGGATTGTTGTCGGTGCAGGCTTGATGGGCCGAATGGTCTCCTTGTGCAGGAATTCTACGAGAAAAGTGACAATTTTTTAAAGTGTACCAGCGTTCCATTGCATTGTTATAAAGTGATTGCATGGTACAATGCATGCTGCACTGTACAATTGAGTTGCATAAATTAAACAAGGCAGATTGAGGCCATTTAATCCATTGTGTCTATACAAACTCTTCATTACAGCAATCCAAATATAATCCTGTTGTTCCACCTTCCTCTGCGTATTCCACTGCTTTATATTTTAAAGTTTATTCGTGTCACAAGTAGGCTGACATTCACACTGTAATAACGTTAGTGTGAAAATCCCCTACTTGCCACACTCTAGCGCCTGTTCGGGTACACTGAGGGAGAATTTAGCATGGCCAATGCACCTAACCAGCACGTCTTTCGGAGGAAGTCGGAGCACTCCGAGGAAAACCACACAGACATGGGGAGAATGTGCAAACTCTGCATAGACAGTGATCCAAGCTGAGAATTGAACCTGGCTCCCTGGCACGATGAGGCAGCAGTGCTAACCATCGTGCCACCATGTCATACTTATGTGCTGACCAACAGGATGTCCAGTGGTCACTGCCTTAACCAGTCACTGTGGGGAGAACGTTCTGTAGTTAACACAGATAAAAGCAAAATGCTACAGATGTTGGAAATGTGAAATGAACACACTCAGCAGGTCTGGCAGTGTCCATGCAGAGATAAATAGAATTTACGTTTCGAGTCCAATGTGACCGTTCCAGAAACGGGGCCGCTGACCAAAATGAAATGTCACAATGGTGCCAGACTAAGATTCTGCTTAAGCTGTGAAATGTGGTGGGTTTTACTTGAGGACTCTGCTTCTATACTTGATGGAATTTGGAAGGATGAGGAGGGATCCCATTGAAACTAACAGAATACTGGAAGGCCTGGACAGAATAGGCATAGGGAAAATGCACCCATTGGTAGGAGACTAAGGGGATAAAAGGTTAGAGGGAGAATGGGGTTGAAAACCCCCATGATTAAATGGCAAAGCAGACTCAGTGGGCTGAATGGCCTAATTCTGCTCCTCTATCTTATGATCTTTACTTTGTATGTATCCCCTAACCCTAACGCAGCTACCAAGTTACGGTGCTGTCTGCAAACATTGAGTCCTCGTGTAGGAATGCAAAAGGAATCACCTCAACATATGACAACAAAGAGGCAGTGTAACCAACATGGCTCTGAGTGGAATTGTTTAACATCCAGCATTACATGGGCTGCATGATACTTTCTCATCTGGAAGCTCAGTCAGCCCTTTGGCAACACTACAATAATAAATAAAACAGACTGGAATCAGTGTCCAGTGTCCCACATTGATGGATAAGTAACTGGCTTAGTAATAGGAGACAGAGAGTAATAGTGGAAGGGTGAGGTCGGTCACTAGTGGTGTGCCGCAGGGCTCGGTACTGGGACCTCTTCTATTTGTAATATATATAAGTGACTTGGAAGAGGGAGGAAGTGGAGTGATCAGCAAGTTTGCAGACGATACAAAGATGACTGGACTTGCGGATAGTGAGGAGCATTGTCAGGCGATGCAGCAGAACATAGATAGGCTGGTAGCTTGGGCAGATAGATGGCAGATGGAATTCAATCCTGATAAATGTGAGGTGATGCATTTCGGGAGAAAGAATGTAGAGGGGAGGTATATGATAAAGGGTGAGACCTATTAAGAGTATAGAAACGCAGAGGGACCTGGGGGTGCAGGTACACAAGTCTCTGAAGGTGGCAGAGCAAGTGGAGAAGGTTGTGAAGAAAGCATATAGTATGCTAGCCTTTATAGGAAGGGGTATAGAATACAAGAGCTAGCCTTTAATGTTTGCAGTTGTATAAAACGTTGGTTAGACCTCATTTGGAATACTGCATCCAGTTCTGGTCACCTTACTACCAGAAGGACATGGAGACTCTGGAGATAGTGCAGAGGAGGTTTACCAGGATGCTGCCTGGTATAGAAGGTCTGAGTTACAAGGAGAGGTTTGGCAAATTGGGACTGTTTTCCTTAGAAAGACGTAGACTTTGAGGAGATCTGATAGAGGTGTACAAGATTATGAGGGGTATAGATAGAGTAAACGGGGTTAAGCTTTTTCCTAGCATGGACTTGAATAGCACGAGGGGTCACGGGCTTAGGGTGAGGGGGGTAAGGTATAATTTGGATGCTAGAGAAAGTTTTTTCACACAGAGGGTGGTGGAGGTATGGAATGCGCTGCCAAGTAAAGTGGTGGAGGCAGGTACTCTGGAATTATTTAAGAAATACTTAGATGGGCATATGAACAGAATGGGAATGGAGGGGTATAGAAAACTGATTTAAAATAGGGATCATGAGCCTTGGGAGTCCCTGGGAAATGTGTAAATAGATGATGATATTGATGTACTTGTTTTTATCCTACAGGTGCTTTGGTCCACCTTGTTGTCTAACAAGGGGCGTACACGCGATGGGTCGGGAGAGGGCTGCTCTTGGATTTTTTCGAGAGTATCCTAGTGCTTCACGTCGTTAGTGTACGCTTGACCTGGACCATTTGATGGGGCAACACGACAGCTCAGTGACTATCGCTGTTGCTGTGCAGATACATGGATTTGGGGCCCTGTGTCTGTGTGGGGAGTTTGCGCATTCTCCCCGTGCTTGCGTGGGTTTTCTCTGGGTGCTCCGGTTTCCTCCCACATCCCAAAGATGTGCTCTTAGGCTAATTGGCAAAACAAATTCTCCCTAAGTTGTCTCAAATTTGGTTTTTAATCCATAGGTCTATAAACATGGACAGAGGTCGCTGGTAGAGGTGGGAAATCTCTAGAGGTGGCGACATGGGCTCGCTGGGCCGAAGGGCCTGTTTCCTGTGCTGTTTTGTTCTTTGTTCTATTATGAGAACTTGTTCAGTAAGAGGAGTTGAACTGCACTGACTACTGTGAAAAAATTCACTCTGTACGCAGTGTACCTGTGTGAACGTCACATGGTGTTAGCAAGGCCTGCCTCTGGGTAAAAATGCAGCCAACACTCGGTGTTTGGGCTCACCCACAGCTCACCTGGCATAGCAAATTAAGAAGATGAAAAACTGCTTAGGGTTCAAGTTTTTTTTAATTAAATTCTGGGACATGGGTGTCGCCAGCATTTATTGCCCGTCCCAAGTTGCCCTTGTTCAGAGGGTAATTAAGTGTTAACCACATTGCTCTGGAGTCACATGTAGGCCAGGCCAACTAAGGACAGCACATTTCCTTCCACAAAGGACATTAGTGAACCAGATGGGCTTTTCCGACGATCAGCAATGGTTTCATGCTCATCAATAGCTTCGTAATTCCGGATTTTTTTTAATTGAATTCAAATTCCACTATCTGCCATAGTGGGATTCGAACCCGGGTCCCCAGAACATGGTGCTGAGTTTCTGGATTAATAGTCCAGTGGTAATACCATGAGGATATCACCTCCCAAATCACCCCCCACAGCGCCTCCCACGTTGATCATGGAAAAATGAAACGCTGTACAGAAATGCCACGTTGTATTCACTGAGTTTTCTCATAAAGTGTGTTGCATGTGGTGTAGGACATGGCTCAGTGGATAACACTCCAGTCACAAGATTTGTGGTTTCCAAGTCCCACAGTACTGAGGAAGTGCTGCACTCTGCCTTTCCATAAAGATGTGGAGCCAATTTGTCCCCTGGTCTGAATGCAAAAGATATCATTGAAGACGGACAGGTTAGTTTTGACATGTGCCTTTGGCCAGGACATTGCTGGAGAAGATGTCACATCCTCAATGCATAGTAGTGTGTGGGAACTGACTCAGGAACTACCAAATTTCCTGCATGATAACACTTCAAAGCGGATACAATTATCACCCTGTGGCATGCGGTGAGTGTAAGGGTGGCCTGATAGCACAGTGGTTAGCATTGCTGCTTCACAGCTCCAGGGAGCTGCGTTCGATTCCCGGCTTGGGTCACTGTCTGTGTGGAGTTTGCACATTCTCCTCGTGTCTGCATGAGTTTCCTCTGGGTGCTCCAGTTTCCTCTCACACTCCAAAGATGTGTGGGTTATGTTGATTGGTTATGTTAAAATTGCCCCTTAGTGTCCTGAGATGCGTAGGTTAGAGGGATTAGCGGGTAAATATGTTGGGATATTGGGGGTAGGGCTGGATGGGATTGTGGTTGATACAGACTTGATGGGCCAAATGGCCTATTTCTGCACTGCAGGGTTTCTATGATTCTATGTAACAAAATGCCATGTAAATCTAAGCTGTTTCTTTTCACACTGTCCACTCAAGCCATCACACAATGGCTATAGGGAAAATTACAGCAATTGAACAAACACATCCAGAAACAGAGACAGAGAGGAAGGAAGGAGGAGGAATGTTTTCCATTGTAAGCAGGGCTGAAACTTATTTCCCAGGGCAGTACACCCTCAAACATCTGCTTTACCGCCTGTCATTGGAATTTAGTCAGTGGAATTCAATTCAATTCATTAGAGTCAATCAATAGCAATGTCAGATAGGGTGTAAAACGGGGGTATAGGCTGAACCCCAACACCTGCTTAAAAACTGGGTGGCAGGGACAAGTTGGGCTGAAGTTTCAACTGTTTCCATGCTGTAAACCTCTATGACTCAGTTTGTGCTACTGTGAAAGATCTACGGAAGGGTGCAGGAAAGGTGAGCTGCTATCCCAACCTATTTACTTGTCATTTTCCAACTGTGTTGCTGATTGTGTTGTGGAGTGGTTTTCATTTGATTTGATTTGATTTATTACTGTCACATGTATTGACATACGGTCAAAAGTATTGTTTCTTCTTGCTTGCTATGCAGACAAAGCATACCATTCACAGAGGAGGAAAGGAGAGAGTGCAGGATTTAGTGTTACAGTCATAGTTAAGGTGTAGAGAAAGATCAGCTTAATATAAGGTTGATTCATTCAAAAGCCTGATGGCAGCAGGGAAGAAGCTGCTCTTGAGTTGGCTGGTACGTGACGTCAGATTTCTGTATCTTTTTCCCGACTGAAGAAGGTGGAAGAGAGAATGGCCAGGACGTGTGGGGTCCTTGACTATGCTGGCTGTTTTTCTGAGGCAGTGGGAAGTGTCGTCAGAATCAATAGGTAGGAGATTGGGTTGTGTGATGGACTGGGCTAAATTCACTACCCTTTGTCATTCCTTGCGATCTTAGGCAGAGCAGGAGCCATGCCAAGCTGTGATACATCTGGAAACTATTTCACCAACTGAATTGCCATTTCAATCCAGAGAGATCTCTCAACAGGAACTGTATAACAAACTGAAAACTCATCACTCGACCGGTCCAGGACAACTCCTGCCTCTTTCACTAATGGTTCAGAAACCGTAGAGATCAGAAGCTCCAGTAATGTACTGAGCAGAAAGGAGAAAATGCTCTGGATTGAACCCAATTGCATTGGAAACTCAGTCCAAATATAATCTGGCACCAAACTCAAATTGCAACAAATAAATGCTCCAAGTATTCATGGTTCAGTCCAAATTTAGTTTCTTTTTGCTACTGAGATTTATTTTTGGCAGAAAGCTCCTGTTTAAAGAGTGACCATTAACACAATCATGGGGAAAGTGTTTGGCCTGGTGCTTCTCAAACCAGCGGGGAGGACGGTGAAGTGAGTCATTCACTTTTCCAAACTGTGTCATCCTGAATGTAAATGTTTCAGAGATCAGCAATGAGGATGTTTGACTTTGCTTACAATTCCTCGTTTACCAGTCATTCCACAAAAACAGCACAGCATGTGAAGGAGTTGGTCTGTCAGCTCAGGGATTTTTAAGTTGGGGGGTGGGCTGGTGATGCCAGCACGGGAAAACATTAATCAAATCGAGGACTTTATATTGTAAAAACAAATTGATTCCATCATGACTTACTTGAGGAAGGGCAGTATAAAAATATATATGTTTTATATATATGTCTATATAGCACGCAAGAAACAATAATTTTCACTGTATACTGATAGATGTAGTAAGAAGCCTCACAACACCAGGTTAAAGTCCAACAAGTTTATTTGATAGGGAACCCACAAGCTTTCAGGATTTGCCCATTTGTCAGGTGAGTGGAGAATTCTGGTCTCAAACAGAGCGTATAGATGAGACTTTTTATGTGTTTATCCCAGTCCAACGCCGGCATCTCTACATCATGACTAATAGATGTGACAACAATAAATCAAATCAAACCAAATCAAAAACCTGGTCCTCTTAGCCCAGTGACACTGATACTCCAACTAATTGTTGTGTTCACGTTAGGCAGTTTGACACAATTTTGCCTCAATAAATACTTGACATCAAGGCCGCAAACCTGAAATATAGACTCATTGGGTGGGATTTTCCAGCCACGCTGGCCCTGAAATCGGAAAATCTTTTTCCATGGTTCGCCCCTCGCCTGCTACAAAAAGCACAAAAAGAAGACATTTGGCCCATCATGTCTGTGCTGGCCCATCACGCACCTGTGTACTCTGATCCCATTTTCTAGCACTTGGTTCATAGCCTTGTGTAGGGTTTCAAATGCTCAGCTCAATGCTTCTTGAATTTTTTAAGGGTGCCCACCTTTCAAGCAGTGAGTTCCAGATTGCAGACACCTCAAGTGACAAAAACTTATCCTCAGATTCTCTCTAAACCGCCTGCCCCTTATCTTCAGTCTATGCCCCTAGTTATTGACCCCTTGACTGAGGGGAAAAGCTGACCCCTATCCAGTCTATCTCCATCCCTCATAATTTTGTATACCTCGGTCAGGTTCTCCTCTCGTCTGTCTCTGCTCGGCGGAAAACAGCCCCAACCCAACTAGCCTCTCTTCGTAGCTGAAGTGCTCCAGCTGTGGCAACATCCTGGTGAATCTCCTCTTCCAAAAATGTGGTGACCAGAACTGTACACAGTATTCTAGCTGTGGCCCAACCAGCGTTTTCTACAGCTCCATTGTAACACCCCTGCTCTTATATTCTGTGCCTTGTCTGACAAAGGTAAGTATCCCATATGCCTTCTTAACCACATTATCTATCTGTCTGGCTGCCTTCAGGGATGGATGGACTGCTGGCCCTTTATACAACGTTGCACCCCACTGCTCATTGTGCACTTCTCATTCCCATCTGGAATATTTGAGCAGGAGAGCTTTGCCCCTCATGGACCAGTTAATATTCCCAATAGTCAATTGATGAACAGAACATCAGTGTTGCTGAAAAAAGGAACAGGCCATCAAAGTTTTTTACCTTGTATTCAGAAGTTTGGCTTACAGCAAAATACCAAATGAAGCAACTTGGGTCCCCTTACCTAAAAAAAACGATATGGTAACTTTGGAGGCAGTCCAAAAGAGATTGTCATCATTCTGGAATGAGAGGGTTGCCCGATCAAGGGATATGAAATAGAATGGATCTGTATTCCTTGGAGTTGAGAGGAGCGAGGAGTGACCAGTATATGTATCATATACTGAGAGGGCTTAACAGGATAGATGGTGAGATGTTTTGGCTCATGGGAGAGTCTCAAACAAGGAGACATAGCTCTTTAAAACTGAAGTAAATAGAAATTTCTTCTTGCAGAAGAGTCGTGAGTCTCCAGAATTCTCTGCCTGGAAGGGTGGTGGAGGCTGGATCATTAAAAGCGTTTAAAGTGGCGGGGGTGGATGAATATTTGATTGATCAAGAAACAGGAACATGGGGAAATGGCACAGAAGATGAGTTGAGGCCGGTATAGATCAGCCATGATCGTATTAAATGGCAGGGCAGGCTTTAAGGAACTGGTGGCTCACTTCTACTTTTAGTTCTCGTGTTCTTGCGCAGTCATTTGGTATTTGAGGGCAATCTCCATCAACCAATTTACGCAAAGCATGTTCCCACAAGCTGAGAGAGCAATTAACCTGGATTGAAATGATATTGATGTGAGAGGGAATATTGGCCAGGAATCTGGGAAAACTACTCAGCATTCTTCAACAAATCCCGAAGAATCTATATGGCTATAGATAGGACCTGGGTGAGATTGTGTTTGGTGCAGATCCGACGGGCTGAAGGGCCTCTTTCTGCACTGTAGGGTTCTATGATCTATGTTAAAAGGCAGTTTGGGATTGGACTCTGTTTCACACATTAACCACAAGTCGCAGCAATGCTTGTCTGCTTTTGAACTTTGCACCCAGAATTTCCTCAGTTGTGGGAGCATTGAGTGAACAGGTCCTACAGTTCATATTTTTATTTATTGCTTTTTCGTCTCACAAGTAGGCTTACGTGAACCCTGCAATGACATTACTGTGAAAATCCACTAGACGCCACACTCCGGCGCCTGTTCAGGTACACTGAGGGAGAATTTAGCACCAAACCAGCGTGTCTTTCAGACTGTGGGGAAAAAAAATCAGAACGCCTGGAGGAAACCCATGCAGACACAGGGAGAATGTGCAAAATCCACACTGACAGTGACCTGAGCTAGGAATTGAACCTGGGTCCTGGGCAGTGTGAAGCAGCAGTGCTAAGCGCTGTGCTGCCTACATTAGCATCATTGCAAAGGGGAAACAGCCTCTCTTGAGGAAAGTGTGATTTGCACATGACATAACCCCAGATTGTTTGGCTAAAGACAAAAATGCAAAAGCTCCACACTTTCCAGGGTTGTCAGCGAGCCAAAGTGATGTTGACCAATGGGAGGTGGTAATTTTAAGCTAGGGCACGAAGTGTTAAATACTACCATCCGTTCTGGAAGTCAGAGAGTCCAAGAAAAATGTGAGATCCGGCCCCCTTTAATTGTGGCTGCTTTTTACTCCGAGAAAATGCATCGTAATGCGTCCACTCCCTTGAGAAAAACATATTTATCCTAAGACTTTTATTATATGGAATTTCGGCCTTGCGAGGAGCAGACTGCTTGAACTGTCCGAACAAAAGGCATCTTGAAAGAAACCCATATGATTACAATTGAAAAGTGGCGTCAGCAAGTTGAGGCAGTATTCAAAGAATGCATGTGGAAATGATTACCAGCCAACATCCTTATTATAAACCTAACTGAACTTACTAATGTAGTTATGGACAAGCTTGTGCCTAATAACAGCCTGCTAGTGGAGTTAATCTCAAAACTTCTTCACATGCATCATGCTTTAGATTCTGCCTGATGGAATTGTGCAGGAACCGTGCCAGGAACTTACACCTGAATGGGGAGACCAACTCATTTGCAAGTTTGGTTGAAAAGGAACTCGGAAGATGGGTGGCGCGGTGACACGGTGGTTAGACCTGCTGCCTCATAGTGACTGGGACCCGGGTTCAATTCCAGCTTCAGGTTACTGTCTGTCTGGTGTTTGCACGTTCTCTCTGTGTCTGCATGGGTTTCCTCTGGGTGCTCCGGTTTCCTCCCACAGTCCAGAGATGTGCAGGTTAGGTGGATTGGCTGTACTAAATGTCAGGGGGACTAGCAGGATAAATACTTGCGGTCATAAGAATAGGGTCTGGGTAGCATTGTGGTTGGTGCAGGCTCGATGGGCCGAATGACCTCTTGCTGCACTGTATGGATTCTATGAAAATCCCACCACTGTGCAGAGTATCCATACATATGCTTGGAAAAAGATCTCAGATACTGAAACATGACAATAGTGGAAGTTTCACAACACCATGTTAAAGTCCAACAGGTTTATTTGGAATCCAAAGCTTTTGGAGCACTGCTCCTTCATCAAGTGAGGGGAGAGGTAGAAACACACATATATAGGCCAAGCCACAACTGCAATTGCAATGAAAGCTCATGATTCCTAATAAACCTGCTGGACTTCAACCTGGTGTTGTGAGACTTCTTACTGTGCCCACCCCAGTCCAACACCGGCATCCCCACATCATGGTACAAGAAGGCAGGGCGCAAGAATCATCATCAGAACATCTCCAATTGGACTAAGTCTGTGCCCACAGTTTAACAACATGAGGTATATCTTCAACTGCAACCCTCTCACATAACCTCACGTACTTATCCAGCTATTAAACAGCAGGCATAACGGGCCTTAGGATCTTGGGACGATTTAACCAGACTTGACTGTTATTTAATGGGATGTGGGCATCACTAGCTTTGCTAAGCTGGGCATAGCATTTGTTGCCCGTCCTGAATTGCCCTCAAACCAAATGCCTCGACCAGCCATTGCAGAGGGCAGTTGAGAGTCAACCACATTGCTATGGGTCCGGAATCGTATGTAGGCCAGACCTGGTAAGGCGGATTTCTTTCCCTAAAGAACTTGAGGGGAAGAGTTTAAGATAAACAAAAGCTGGGTGTGATAGACGTGAGGGACATTTATTGACTTTTTGTGGTGTTTATTGGGGGGGGGGGAGTGTGGAATGTGACGAGAGGGTCATGTGACCCAGATGACAAATTTGGGGGGGGGAGCGGGGTGACCCCAGCAAGCATGGGTTTCTTTATTGGTTGGATCCTAGCAGCCGTGAAGCCGTCTGCCTCTGTATTATAATCATATATACATAAAGATTGTAGTTATTCATACCTAGTGAATGAGAATTGTTACACTGATCAATTGGGGTACTTTTTGTATCTTGTTAAGTTCTGTCTGGGATTTTCCATGTACAGCGGGGAGGCGGACGGGGGATGACCAACAGCAAATACAACACTCAGATGGAAGCCTGCCGCTTCACGCTGCCCGAACCAAGATGGAAATGGAGTTTTGCAGGGGAGGAAGCTGATGAAATAGGGCAATTAACAGCGGAAATATTCCGCTAGCATCTGCAGAATAAGAAACAGAGTAAACTTCTGTCAGCAAGATGGAAATGTAATGGAGTTGTGAATCAGTACCGGGGGTGAACGACAGAAAGGTGTGGACAGAGATGACAAGAGGTCTGGTGGTGGGTGACAAAGAGAGAAATAAGAGCTCGAGCAGCAGCAGCCCATCTTCTAATGAAGCAATTTACAGCCTTAAGACTATAACATTGAGATCATTAATTCCAGATCATAAGCAAAGATTCTGTGATTCCCATTGGCACCTCATCTCGATCTTATTATGTATCTTTTTCTTGTACCATTGCAACCTCCTTTTATTTTGTGTAACTGGCCCCTTTTGATATTTAATCTCCCTCCTCGCACCCTATCACAAACCTTCCGTGCTTTTGAATGATTCAGTTTGATTTATTATTGTCACACATATTGGCATATAGTGTTTCTTGCTCGCTACACAGACATCGTACATGGAGAAGGAAAGGAGAGAGTGACTGTTCGAATGAATATGCCAAATTTCCTTAGCCTTCTGAGAAAGTAGAAGCATTGGTTGGCTCTCTTAACCATAATGTCAGCGTGGAGGGATCAGGATAGGCTATTGTGATCTGGACATCTGGAAACTTGAAGTTCTCAACTATTTTCTGAAAGTGATCACGGGGTATGGAGAGAAAGTGGGAGTGGGATACTGAACGTACTTGATCAACCACGATCATATTGAATGGTTGGATGTCCTACTCTTGCACCTGTTTTCTACGTTTCACTTCATCGCTGTTGATGTAGGCAGGGGCATATTCTCCACTATGTTTCCAGAAGTCGATGACAATCTCCTCTCTCTTATTGAACATTGAGGGAGAGATTATTGTTGCTGCACTGTCATTTAAACAGTTACACGGGTATGACGGGTATAGAGAGATATGGGCCAAATGCAGGCAATTGGGATTAACTTAGGGGTTTTAAAAAAATAAGGGCAGAATGGACAAGTTGGGCCAAAGGGCCTGTTTCTATGCTGTAAACGTCTATGACTCTGTGTCTGTGAATGCTCTGCCAGCTGATTCGTGCAGGATCTGAGTGCACGTCCGGGTACTCCATCCAGGCCAAGCTGACTTTTGAGACGGTTACTCTGATGTCTGCGATGTTGTGGTGATCTTGTTCCCCCTTCCCCGGAGACCCTTTGCCTTTGTGTTCTTGCTTCACATCTTCAACTTGCTCCAGTTCTGATGTTTGCCCATTGACCTGAGACATTGCTGCTGAGATGCTGCCTGACCTGCTGAGTCTTTGCAGTTTGTGTTTGGACTTGCAGCATGCTGGCTTTCCTGCTGTGATGAGATGGGCAAAATGCTGGAAAATCCCCCCACGTCTGACAATATCTGCGAGGAGAGAATCGAGCCAACGTTTCGAGCCTGGATGGAAAATGACTGACGAAGGGTCATCACCTGAAACCTTGGCTCGATTCCGCAGACCTGCTGGGATTCTGTCTTTGTTTCAGATTCCAGCATCCGCAGTATTTTGCTTTAATCTCAGTGCAATCTGAGGATTGTCACCAGGATCACGCAGAGTGCGTTTGAAGAAAGCACTTCTCCAAAGAAGCTTTCTAACTGGGTTATTTGTGACTAATTTCCTTGAGGAGCCAGACATGCACAAAGGTAAAACATCCATTCATACTTTGCAGCCTTTCAGCTGGCCAATAGATATTAATAAAGTGTACTCACTTGTCACGTTAAAGGCACAGTAACCCACCGGGTAATTAATATCTGCGCCTGAGTTGCAATAACGATTGTGCCTTTGAGTGCACTATTAGATTGGATTAGGCCATTAGCAGCACAGTGCTGCAGGAAGCATGAGCAAATCTAGTCACTGCACAACAGGCATGGTGTCTGATAAATCACCCCAGCTACAGCTTCCTGATCAAACCTTGCGTTAAGGTTTTTCTGATTTGTCACATATCAACTGCTCTTAATCAGCCAAAAAACAACCCTGGAAAATTAATCACAGGTCACACTTGCTCATTCTGCTCATTGAAAATGGGCGGATTTAACATGGCTCCAGTCTCACCGGAAAGATTTGTGATTCTGATTTGCAGGTTGGTGCTAGGTTTAATTTGTACCCCGTTCTGCACAGTGTTCCTATTTTGGCTCATTGCAACCTGCAGGTTCTCACCCTGCTTCCAAATCTCCAAGTCATTGAGAAATGGAAAGTTGCCCGCTAAGCGCATGTTCATGACTTCAAGACTGCCCGAAGCATTTTTCCATCCATCCAATTCTCTCCCTGCATCTTATCATACCTCCAAGGCAGAATTTCATCCATTTCCTTGCCAATAATATTTAGTGTGCTCTCTGGAATTTCAAAGAATGAGGGGAGATCAAATTGAGGTATACAAGATGATGAACGGTGTGGATAAAGCAGAGGTGGAGTGGATGCTTCCTCTTGTGCAGCATTCTGGGATGAGAGGTCATAGTCTTCGGACAAGGGGAAGCAAATTTAAAACAGAGCTGAGGAGAAACAACTTCTCCCAGAGGGTTTTAAATCTGTGGAATTCACAGCACCAAAGTGCGGTGGATTCTGGGACAGTGAGTAAATTTGGGGAGGAGTGAGACAGATTTTTAATTGGTAATAGGGTGAAGGGTTACGGCAAGAAGGCAGGAAAATGGGAATGAGGAGAATATCAGCCATGATCAAATGGCGGAGTAGACTTGATGGGCCGAATGGCCTAATTCTACTTCTGTAGCTTATGAACTTCGGAAAATTCTCAGAACAGATGGCTAGTCTGTCACCAGGAGCTCATAGCTTGAGGGTCAGCCACTCCATATCAAGCATGGCTGACCAGGAGTCTTTTGTGTGCTTACCGCCAGCCATCAGTGTGTTTGGAAGGATTGGCAGGTCGATTCTCAACCTGTTTGACCGCATTATCTTCCTTGGCCATCAGGTCCTGGGCTGGCACTCGAACCTGGAGCTTCTGATTCAGAGAAAGGTGCACGATCCACTCTATCATAGAGCCTCCAAATTACCTTGCATCTGTTAAAACATTATTTAAGTGCAGTAATTTTATTTTTCATTTGTGGGACGTGGGCATCGCTGGTTAGGCCAGCATTTATTGTCCATCTCTTGTTGCCCTTCATTGATATAACTGAGAGTCTTGCTTGGCAATTTCAGAGTCCAGTTAGTTGCAACCACATTGCAGTGGCTCTGGAGTCACAGGTAGGCCAGACCAGGTAAGGATGGCAGATTTCCTTCCCTAAAGGGCATTGGTGAGCCAGATGGGTTTTTCCGACAATCGACAATGGTTTCGTGGTCATCAACAGACCCATGTTTTTTTATTGAGTTCAAATTCCACTGTCTGCCATGGCGGGATTCGAACCCGGGTCCCCAGGACATTAGCTGAGTTTCTGGATTAATAGTCTGGCGATAATACCGGAGGCCATTGACTTCCATAGTATAGAAAACACAGTGCCTATTTGTGCACAGCAAGCTCCCACAGCAGCAAGGTGAGAGTGAGCAGCTAATTTTGTATTTTTTTTGTGATGTTGGTTGAGGGGATATTCTGGCACCAGGGCCAACTCCAAAAAATACAGAGAATGTTGGAAAAACTTAGCAGGTCTCAGCTCTGAAGAAGGATCATACAGACATAGAAACGTTAGCTCTGTTTCTCTCTCCCCAGATGCTACAAGCCCACTTGGTTTTTCCAGCATTTTCTATGTTTAAAGTTTATTGCATAGTATCACAACTAGGCTTACATTAACATCGCAATGAAGTTACTGTGAAAATCCCCTAGTCGCCGCACTCCGGCCCCTGCTCGGTTACACTGAGGGAGAATTTAGCACGGCCAATGTACCTAATCAGCACGCCTTTCAGACTGTGGGAGGAAACCAGAGCAGCCGGAGTAAACCCACGCACACACGGGGAGAATGTGCAAACTCCACACAGACAGTGACCCAAGCCGGGAATTGAACCCGGGTCCCTGGTGTTGTGAGACAGCAGTGATAACCACTGTGCCACCCTTTTGAATTTAAGAATTCCACTTTCCACAGTATTTAGGTTTGATAGAAACCCTAGAAACCTGCAGTATAGAAGGAGGCCGTTCGACCCATCAAGCCTGTACCAACCACAATCCCCTATTCCCATAATCCTAGTCCTCGAATGCCGCACGAGAAGAAATACCTAGCTAATCCCTCAAACCTACACATCCCGGGATCCTAAGGGGCAATTTAGCGTGGCCAATGCACCTAACCCATTTTGGACTGTGGGAGGAAACTGGAGCACCCGGACGAAACCCACGCAGACACAGGGAAAATGTGCAGGCTTCAGACAGACAGTGACCCGAGCCAGGCATCGAACCCAGGTCCCTGCAGTTGGGAGGCAGCAGTGCTAACCCACTGTGCCACCCTTCCACTATCCTCCTTGCAATCAATCCATCCGTCCACCCAATGGGAACCTGAGTTTTTGTGTCCCACCTGCCAGAGCTTGTGGCAGCGCTACACTCTCTCACTGCAGCAGTGGATCGTGAGCTGAGAGAGTTCTTTTCTCCTTTGCCTTGGACTGGGATTTGAACCCACTGAACGTGTGACTCAGGGATGAGAGTGCAGCCACTGAGCTACAGCTAACACAGTGTGCCAGCATTTCTGACACTGCAGAAATCCCCTTTATGATTTGACCATGCTTCTGCCCACAAGTTGACCTTGATCTGCTGTGGTTGACCACATGAATCCCTTAGGATGGCTGTGCAGTGTTCCGTGCAGTTATCTGCGCACAAGAGCGTGGGTCGGAACTCTACATCCTTTT
The DNA here is from genome assembly GCA_024679065.1 of Sphyrna mokarran. Lineage (NCBI taxonomy): Eukaryota > Metazoa > Chordata > Chondrichthyes > Carcharhiniformes > Carcharhinidae > Sphyrna > Sphyrna mokarran. The sequence continues at coordinate 18,203,864 of JAGIQG010000031.1, read as the reverse complement.
GCTTCAGTGACCCCCTCCCCTACCGCCCTCTCTCTCTCTGCCTCAACTCAGAAAAGGAGGCATCTAACATGAAGAACTGATTATGGAGACTGCGACACGTGTCTCATTAATAACTCAATTTACACAACAGCCCTTGGACATAATCTAATGCTTGTCAAGTCTGGTCCCACCTGTTTCTGAGGTGGGACCATTGTTGGCTTGTGGACAAAATGTTCACTCATTGACACAGTCGGTGAACAATACATTGTCAAGTCCCTGTAAGATAATGAGATTTTCCAACTCTGAACAGAAACGGGGAGGAAATAAAGGGGCTTGGTTGTCAGAATGGCTGTTTAATATTGGGTGACGTACAACCAAATGTAGCAGTGAAGGCAGAGAATTTGAGGGTATAGTACTGCGAAGGTTGGAAGTTCTGCTCGCAGTTGTGGATGAGAGGAACATGAAGCCATTTGACTATCCAAGATCAGCTGAGCAGAAGGTGACCAGTGACAGACACAGGAGACTGATTTGGAAGAATTTGACCTTCTTGCACAGTGGGATAGGAAAGATACAGTGCAATGTGTGTAGTGGTGTGTGCAAAGAGAATCATTCAGGATTGATTGCGATCTGACATTCTGCATGGAGTAGTGTCTCTGCAATATGGAGATGAGAGTATGGCGCTCTTCCGGAGAGTCAGTGCAGACTCGATGGGCTGAATGGCCTTCTCCTGCACTGTAGGGATTCCATGATTCTACGTTCACCGTTAGCTTTGGCACTGAGAGCCAATACTTGCAACAATGGATCACAAAGTGTATGAGATCACCCTGTGGCACTCAATATATTTCTGTCCAACAAATAAAGGTCTTCCAGAGTGATTGCAATGTCAACACTTGGTGCAGACAAGTGCCATTTTGCACTTTACTGATGTTATCTGTATCTATTGATGTGATAACCAGACTAATCACTGACCATAATTTTCCGTGTGGAGCTTTCTCAGTGCTGAGGTTGAGTGTTACACCTGATAGGTGTGATGCTTGCTTTGCCTTTGGTTAATTTGCTTACGTTCTTTTCAAGTGCTGAGGAGGCATTTTCCACTATTTCCGTGCACCTGTTCCTTTTTCACAAGACCTTAAGAGGGGTGTGAAAGCAATCCTTTGCTTCCTTCCTCGCTGTTTTTAAAGTTTAAGGTTTATTTATTAGTGTCACAAGTAGCCTACATTAACACGGCAATGAAGTTACAGTGAAAAGCCCCCAGTCACCACACTCGGCGCCTGTTCGGGTACACTGAGGGAGAATTTAGCATGGCCAGTGCACCTAATCTGCATGTCTTTCAGACTGTGGGAGGAAACTGGAGCACCCGGAGGAAACCCACGCAAATTCCGTATAGATAGCGACCCAAGGCTGGAATCAAATCCGGGTCCCTCGCGCTGTGAGGCAGCAGTGCTAATCACCGTGCCACCGTATCATTATCCTTGAGCTATTAAGCATGTACTTCAATTCTTGCTTTACAAAAGGGAACACACACACAAGCTCTCTCTCTCTCATATACACACATGCATGTACACACACACTCACATATACACATGTATATATACACCCACATATATACGCATACATACACACTCTCACACATGTATAGGCACACACACACACTCTCTCACACACATGTACACACACATTCACACACATACACACATATACACACACACGCACACTCTCATACATATACATACTTACACACATACACACACACACCTACGTACATACAGACATGCACCCACACATGTGCGCGTACACACACATATATACATATATACACACATAAACACATGCATTCACACACATGCTCTCACAAACACATACATGTGCGCACATACACACATGCACCCATATGCGCATACACACACACACATATACACACAGACACTCACACACACTCTCATTCACACACACACATTCTCCCCACAGGTTAGCAAGCCTTTAACTCATATGTCAGACACTGCAATGATTTGAAAGCATGGGAGTGTCAATCTCAGTAACAATCAGCGCTCTTTAAGCTGTTCCTCGTGCTGCCTTTGAATTGTCTAATCACAGAAATGGCAGTCTGATGGACAGTTCAAGGATTTGCATTACCCTTGGCCACCACATTACACAAGCGAGATGCTGACTGATTCAGCTGATTGAACAGGTATTTCACTGCGATTGAATCCATCAGGATGCACAGAGCTGTCACTACCTGCTGACAGGTTTACAAAGGCTGAGGTAACTGAGGTTGATTCATTGACGTTACTAGAAATGCAGAGATAGTTAAAGCTGGAAGATTCAGGCTTCGACGCGAGCGATCCGAATCAAAGTTCCTCAGGTTTCATTGATCACTGCTAGGCTAGCGACTGGGGCACTGTAATAGCCCTCACCATAACAGGGACAGTGAGGGAATAACCATTCACAGTTTCCAGTTTTAATCGATAGTGTGTGGGTGCAGACACAGGCATCCTCCACTGTGCACAGAAAAACAGCAACAATTAGAGGACATACAGTCCCATCGAACCTTTTCCACACTCAATTAGATCACAGTGATATGTATCTTAACTCCATCTACCAGCCATTTCCCTTAATACCTCTCCCTGCCCAATGAAAATCCATCAGTTTCAACTTGATATTTTTAGTTAACTCCACCCTTTGCAGAGAGAGAAAAACACTGTCAGATTTCCATCTAACTGGACACTGAAGCAATTTAACATGGCCAATCCATGCAAACTTCATATCAGGGAACACTAAGGGATAATTTAGCATGGCCTATCCACCTAATCTACATATCTTTTCCCTAAAAGAGCCCTAACCTATGTATCTTTAGCCACTAAGGGGCAATTTAGTGTGGCCAATCCACCCAACCTGCGCATCTTCAGACACTAAGGGGCAATTTAGCATGGCCAATCCACCTAACCCCGAGATCTTTGGACAGTAAGGAGCAATTTAGCATGTCCAATCCACCCAATTGCATATCTTGGGACACTAAGGGGCAATTCAGTAAGGCCAATCCACCTGACCTGCATATCTTTAGCCACTAAGGGGCAATTTAGTATGTCCAATTCACTTAATGTGCACATCTTCGGACACTGAGGGGCAATTTAGCATGGCCAATCCACCTAACGCACATATCTTGGGACATTAAGGATCAATTTAACAAGGCTAATCCACCTAACCTATGCATCTTTGGAGAGTGGGAGGAAACTGGAGCACCTGGATGAAATCTAGAGTCACAGGGATTTTTTTTGTGTGTGGAGAAGTGCTTCCTGATATCACCCCGGATAGCCTACGTTGAATTTTAATTTCATGTCTTCGTGTTGTAGGTTCCTCAAATGGATGAAATGGTTTATTTTACTGTGATGTATATACTGTATCAAGGCCTTTCGTCACCTTTCATTTGATTTGATGTATTATTGTCACATGTATTAATCTACCGTGAAGAGTATAGTTTCTTGCCTGCACGAAATAATACAGGCAAAGCATATTGTACACAGAGAAGGAAATGTGAGAGTGCAGAATGTAGTATTACAGTCATAGATAGAGTGAAGAGAAAGATCAACTTAGTGTGAGAGGTCCATTCAAAAGCTGATGGCAGCAGGGAAGAAGCTGTTCTTGAGTCGGTTGTGTGTGACTTTTATATCTTTTTCTCGAAGGAAGAAGGTGGAAGAGAGAACGTGCAGGATGAGTGGGGTCCTTGATTATGCTGGTTGCTTTGCCAAGGCAGCGGGTAGTGTAGACAAAGTCAACGGATGGGAGGCTGGTTTGCGTGATGGATTGGGCAACATTCACAGCCTTTTGTAGTTCCTTGCAATCTTGGACAGAACAAGGAACATACCAAGCTGTGATACAACCAGGAAGGATGCTTTCAATGATGCATCTGTAAAAGCTAGTGAGAGTCGTAGCTGACATGCCAAAATTTCCTGAGTTGGATTCCCCCCCTCTGCTTGTATCATTATATGGGTGAGAATGTGAGAGTGACCTGTCTGTGCGCGAGGGACCAGAGGGTGTGTCAATGGATGAACATGACAGTGGTCAATATCTCCAGGAAGGAGCAGGGGGAAAGTTGAGCCAGACAAATGAAGGGGAAGGCCCCTTCTGTTGCCTCTGACTATTTTGTTTCCAGCTTATTGCGTTTGAAGGATAACCTCGGAAAATGCGCAATGTGACAAATCAGAGAGTGAATGTGATGAACAGCCGGGGTAGATATCTGTCCATGTGTGCGCCATATGGCTGAGTATAAATGTCATGGTGATAACAAGATAACAAAAGCTTCCTGTCCGTGCCAGTAATTTAATGACAGGCAAAACTAACTGGAAATGTTAAACAGGCGGTTTGTTTGTTTGTTTGCTCAGTCCCAAGGAAGATTCCAAGGCAGAGAATGGATGCCTTTCTCAGCACAATGCAGTTCCCCTGAGGTACAAGGTGATACCATGCGGCACCCAAGACACCCCTGGCTTGCTTCGTCCCATTCTTCTCACTCAGAGGACTGAGTGGAGGCACATCCGAAACTGCTTTCAGTTGACAGCGCACACAGATATCCAGTGATATCCGACTTTGAGAGCTGCATGCAGTTGCCTCCCTCTGAGGCTCTGGCCTCTGAGAGGTTTAAAAGTTCAAGTTGTCAGTTGGTTGATGAACTGTTTGCTCGTCCTCCTGTTTTTCTGAAGTAGATCCAAGTCTGTCTTTTTGCATTTTCTCCATCGTTACACATCAGTCCTTGGCCAACAGTGTCCCTTAAAGCCTGCGATGGCCCTTCTGTGAGCAGCTGCTGAGAGAGGGCAGTGACCCAGTGATACACCTTCAAGAGGGAAATGTCTACCATGTATCTGAGATCTGGAACTTTCTTCCAGCGAGAGAAAAGACCCTCACACCCTTCCAAAACACTCTACAGCCAATTAAACCATTGATGGGTTCTCCATGTAGGTAATGTGGCAACTGACTTATTCACCAATAACAACACAATTAGAAGCAGACAATCTCTCTTCATGATGTTGATTGAGGTATGGACATTAGCCAGCACTTGGGGGGAGCTTCCCTGTCCATATTTAAATTGGGTCTGTTCCAGCCAACCGAGGGGACAGATCGCACCCTCAAACTGCCAGCGCTGTACTGGAATGTCAGAGGGGACTTGAGTCATCCATAACCTTGTAACCAACACCCCTACCCCCACATGAGACTGGCACATGTTGGCGCAGACAGCTGTACCACCCAGTAACTACCCAATCAATATCTGTCATTCATTGTGGGACATGTCCACCGTGGGCTGACCAGCATTTTATTACCCATCCCAAGTTGCCCTTGGAGGGGCAAATCCCAAAAGCTTGTGAATTTACTATCAAATAAATCGGTTGGGCAACACATTGCTGTGGCTCTGGAGTCGCATGTAGGCCAGACCAGTTAAGGATGGCAGATTTCCTTCCCTGAAGGACAGTAGTGAACCAGATGGGGTTTTCTGACAACCGACAATGGTTTCATGGTTAGCAGTAGATTCTTAATCCCAGATTTTTTTTTTTATTGAATTCAAATTCCATCATCTGCTGTCACAGGAGTCGAAGCCGGGTCCCCAGAATATTAATTGAGTTTCTGGATTAATAGTCTAGGATAATACCGCTAGGCCATCGCCTCCCCTATGTGAGTATTTTCAGTGTTTGGGTATGGATGTCATGGGCAAGATTTACTTTATGTCTCATTCTGTGTTTTGCAGCAGCAAGAAGCAGTCCGCTTCTTAGTCAATGATGGGATCTTCTGGCTCTGCTGTAGTCAACAGGGATTTCTGCTGCATGTACCCCTTGTCACCATGAAAACCGCAGTGGGGTGCACTGTCAGCAGGAACAGGAGGTTCCCCTGGAGTGAAAGGCCAAAAGGGTCTGCCCAGTGAGTATCAAGTGGAAACTTCAAGCCTTATTGAATTTTCTTATACAATATTTGAGGAGTGTCTCCAAAACTCATGTTCTCTGAAAACAGTGAAATTCTCAGTGACTTGGTGTCAGCACATCCTCTCACTTACTAACCGCAATCAGAGAAGGGTGCACTTTTTCACATGCTTGGAATAGGTATTCCAATTAAATAATTCAGCAGCAAGCTCCGTGTGAGTTTAAACAGAAATATTATTTATTCTTAGATACTTGGACTGAATGGTCACAACGTCACACACTCAATCTCGTGCGCGCACGTCACTAACAGAAATATAGATCGTGCACTTTTACAGATTACACTTCATTTGGTCTCTGATTTATCTAGTCTCCTTCTTGGCAGGCCCGTAGTTTCTTGATTGGATTCAAAGACTCAAAGTTCAAATCAAGATCCTGTAAAGAGAGAGGTTAGCAGCAGGTCATGAAGTTCCTTGCAGTTGAATATCTAGGAGGTCGGTTTTCAGGTGAGTCTTGCTTGATAACTTGCAGCTAGTTTCAGTGTTTGGTACTTGGGTTGGCTGGTTGGTTGTTCTGGGTTGGTTGAACCCAGTTTTGATCACATAATCATTGGACACATGCACATATCTGAGGCTTACTCAGTCTTGTTTGGATAGGGATGGGTACTATCAGAATGAAATGGGAAGTCATTGTATCTTGGCCATGGAGTTTCCAGTCTGGAATATGGGGTGGAATTTTACAGCCTCTCTCAGTGGTGGGATATTCCAGTCCTGCTGAAGTCAAAGGGCTTTTGAACAACTTGCAGTTTTTTTGCCTCAGCCCTGCCATGACAGGCTTGTAAAATTCTGCCCTGGAGTCAGGCTAGAAACTTCATCGTTTATCTGTTAGCCGATCATTTAAACAATGAGATATGTGAATTCCACAAATGATGAGGAAGTGGTCTTATCTGTGTCCATATTTAACGAGGTATTTGCTGGAAAGATGATACTATGTCTCATCCAAATGCCAAAAGTCACATGATTTGTAGCAGCCATGTAAATCACTTGTTTGCGTCTAATTTTGATATGTTAAAAGTTCACGATATGACGTGCCACTACTGGGGCATGCAGTCAGAGGAAGCATGTTCTTAAATCAATACAACGTGATGGTGGGTAAAAAGTGAGACAAAGCACTTGTGGGTGTTGATGCCAGCAGGACAGTGGGAGAGAATTTCAAAACTGTCTCTCATGATTAATCGGGTCAACTAACAGAGGTTATTAAAATTGAGAGAGAGGTTTGATAGTGCGTCTGAATCCTCTGACCCCACATGAGGCGGGTGGGCTTGGGAATTGGGCAGGTTGGGATCAGGATGACGCCTTTCCACCTACACTGCAAGTAATGTCTGGTAGATGATGACCCAGAGACAACCTTCCCAACCCATCTCCACTTGAGACCATCAAGTGGTCAATTAACCTCCGACTTCTTCTTCCCCCACCACTTCCCAGCTCAGGTAGGTAGACTTGCTGACATGTAGCCCACACCACTAGTAAGATTGTGCAGCTACACATCAGCTGGAGGTGGTGTGGGGGTGAGGTGGGGAGTTGCGGATGGTGGGGGAGTGGTGATCTCTTGATCTGTGCACAATTAATAGCAAGGTCCGTTGGCAGCCATAACCACCCTGCCTTTCCTGGTGAGAAGTCTCACAACGCCAGGTTTAAGTCCAACTAATTTACTTGATAGTAAACTCACAAGCTTTTGGGATTTGCCCTTCGTGAGGTGAATGGAGAGTTCTGGCCGCAGACAGAGCATATAACAGCACAGACAGTTTACAGATTACTGACTAGAATGCAAGTCTTTACAACTAACCTGCGATTCAAGTCTTTAAGTGGCCCCGAATTTTTACTTGTGTCGCTCTGGAGTGTGTTATTCCAGCAGCAGCCAGAATCTCCCCCCGGGGCGCCACTGAGCACAAGGGTTGCTGGTCACTGATCGGCCGGCGGCTCTTGGAGAAGTGGGTTGGAGGAGGGGGAAGGGCCACTGAGTCAGGAAGATGCCTGCTGCTGTCCATTTAACTGCCTGATGGACAGAGCACACAGCAGAGCACAGAATCAAGCGTAGCTGCCTTTTTCAGGCAGTGTGTGTTGTGTACGTTGAGGTATAGCTCCTTTAAGGGAATGGATCGTGTGACCGGGAGTGTGGGTGTGAGCTGTTGGGAGCCCCCAGTGTGAACTGTGGGGCAAGTAGACTGAATAAGAGAGTTCTGACAAAGGGTCATCCTGACTCGAAACATTGGCTCTTATTCTCTTTCCACAGATGCTGAGAGACCTGCCGAGTATTTTCTTTTTTGTTTTAGACAATATTTAACCTTTATGATAAAGAGCTGCATTCCCTGACACCTGACTTTGGGGTAGTTATTGAAGATAAGCCTCAGCACAACAGGATTTAACATTGAGTAAGACTCCCATGGAGAGAAGAACGTTCTGCCCAGTGGTTTTTACTTGTGGGAAGACCAGAACCCGGGGCCAGGAATGTCACGAATAAATCCAATTGAAAATTTAGCAGAAATATCTTTACCCAAAGCATTCTAAGCGGCCTGCCCTTTCTTCTTAACCAATGAATTGGGTTAAGTTTCAACTCCTTTCACATCTTGGGAGATTGTAAAATCATAGAGGTTTACAGGATGGAAACAGACCCTTTGGCCCAACTTGTCCGCACTAGCCAATTTTTTTTCACCATTCAGCTAGTCCCAGTTGCTCATATTTGGCCCATATCTCTCTACACCCATCTTATCCATGTAACTGTTCAAATGTGTTTTAAAAGACAAAATTGTACCCATCTCTACTCCTATCTCTGGCAGCTTATTCCAGACACTCACTACCTTCTGTGTGAAAAAAATTGTCCCTCTGAACCCTTTTGAATCTCTCCCCTCTCATTTTAAACCTATGCTCTTTAGTTTTAGACTCCTCTATTTTTGGGAAAAGATATTGACTATCTAGCTGATCTGTGCCCCTCATTATTTTATAGATCTTGATAAGGTCACCCCTCAGCCTCCTACACTCCTGAGAAAAATGTCCCAGTCTATCCAGCCTCTCCTTATAACTCAGTCCATCGAGTCCCGAGTAAATTGACACCGAGTCGAACAGGCCTAATATTCACAGCCGTCCCTCTTGACTGATCCAGCTCGTTGACTTATCTGAAGGCCTGGAGACCACAACGGAGAGACTCATTTATCTAATGTTATATTTATACAAGGCATGTGCCACTCCAGGCTCCTCTCACCCAGTTTGAAACATTATTCATCATCGAGTAAAGCAATCAGAAATAATGCAACATCCCAGCACAGCAAGATCCACTAGAGAAGATGACGAGTAGGTTTGTTTCTAGCACTCTGATTATGAGGTATAGATAGTGACTTGGCTTTCAGGGTGAACTTACTTTGCACAGCTTTGAGATGACATGATGGGGGGTCTTTTGCATCCCCATCACCCCACCATGCAACTCTCTCTGTCTCCCTCTGTCTCTGAGAGACTGGGGGAGAGAGAAAGGGAGTGGGCCTTGGTTTAACACTTCATCCAGGAGACATTAATTCCAATAGGCAGCCCATTCTGTGCAGGAGTCTTCCCGCAACATGCAGCATGTTCTTCCCGTGTCAGCATGGGTTTCCTCCGGGTGTTCCAATTTCCTCCCACACTCCAAAGATGTGCAGATTTGTTGAACTTTCTTCCGTCAGGAAAAAGATATGAAAGTCTGAGGTCACGTACCAATCGACTCAAGGACAGCTTCTTCCCTGCTGCTATCAGACTTTCGAATGGACTTACTCCTTGTTAAGTTGATCTCTCTCTACACTCTAGCTACGACTGTAACACTACATTCTGGGCCCTCTCTTTTCCTTCCCTATGAACAGTATGCTTTGTCTATGTAGTGTGCAAGAAACAATACCTGTCACTGTATGCCATAACATGACAGTAATAATAATCTAAATCAAATCAGATTGGTCATTCTAAATTGCACCATAGTGTCCAAAGATGTGCAGGTTAGGTAGATTGGCCATGCTAAATGCCCTTTAGTGTCCAAAGATGTGCAGGTTAGGTAGATTGGCCATGCTAAATGCCCTTTAGTGTCCAAAGATGTGTGGGTTAGGTAAATTGGCCATGCTAAATTGCCCCTTAGTGTCCAAAGATGTGCGGATTAGGTAAATTGGCCATGCTAAATTGCCTTGTAGTGTCCAAAGCTATGCGGGTTAGGCGGATTGGCCATGCTAAATTGCCCCTTAGTGTTCAAAGATGTGCGGGTTAGGTAGATTGGCCATGCTAAATTGCCCCTTAGTGTCCAAAGATGTGCGGGTTAGGTAGATTGGCCATGCTAAATTGCCCTTTAGTGTCCAAAGATGTGCGGCTGAGGTAGATTGGCCATGCTAAATTGCCCCTTAGTGTCCAAAGATGTGCGGGTTAGGTAAATTGGCCATGCTAAATTGCCCTTTAGTGTCCAAAGGTGTGCAGGTTGGGTAAATTGGCCATGCTAAATTGCCCTTTAGTGTCCAAAGGTGTGCGGGTTAGGTAAATTGGCCATGCTAAGTTGCCTCTTCCTGCACTGCAGTGATTCTCTGATTCAGCACTGCATTGGGAGTGTGGGCCTGTGTTCTCCGGCTGCCTGTGGACAGTGTGTTGCTGAACAGGATACATCGGCGGGGTTCCTCTCTGGCATTCTCTGCAGGGAGGCAAGCAGCAAGAATTTGCACAGCTGGCGCTGTTGCGCCCACAGCTGCCGTGTGTCAAGGACAGCCACTGGGAGAAGCCCGGGGGAATGGAGCGGGGGGGGGAATGGGGAGAGAAAGCAACACAAATCATTCCAGCTTTGGAAGATCGGAAAGCCAGATTGGCACGATTCTGATTGCATTGCTTCCTTCAAAAAGAACAAAAAAGACAACAATTACCACCCAACGATAAGCCCCAGTTGACAAAGAGCTGTAAATTCCTGATTTCCTCTGTTGATGGAGTGTGTTCCCTTTTTGCTCTTCCCACAGCGAATTCCCTGTCAAGGAAACATAAAGATCCTATCTTCTCCTGGCTCCCCAGACCTCCTTTAGTTCAACAGGCCTCACCCTGTTCTGAGGAGTCGGTGACGAGCTTGTTTTCTGGAAGGTGGCCAGGTTAAACCCACCCTTTCCCTTCCTAATACTCCTTGCAGATAGTTCAAGAGGAGCAGAGGAAAAGTACAAGTGTCTCAGATTGTTTAACTTGGACTGGAGGAGTGGAATTTGAGGAGATGGATATGAGATTACCGCGCCTGAAGCAATATCAGCACTCACTTCCTCAGCCCGGCCAAAGACACTTGGAATCATTGACATCATGCACGCTGATAGTCACCCTTTTGAAAAGGAGTGGGTTAAAGATCAGGTTCGGCATGTGTTTGTTGAGGATGAGTGCGGAGAGAGTGCTTAAGAACATAGAGCAGTACAGCACAGCACAGGCCCTTTGGCCCTTAATATTGTGCCGAGCTATGTCCAAACTCAAAATCAAGCGATCCCACTCCCTATCATTCTGGTGTGTTCCATGTGCCTATCCAATAATCGCTTGAAAGTTCTTGAACTGTCTGGCTCCGCTATCACATCAGGCAGTCGATTCCACACCCCAACCACTCTCTGAGTAAGGAATCTACCTCGGACATCCCTCCTATATCTCCCGCCATGAACGTGGCAGTTATGCCCCCCAGTAACAGCTACATCCACCCAAGGAAATAGTTTCTGAATAATCTTTGTGAACTCTGATGGATCCTGAGCTGCAGGGGGCGGGCAGTGGGGAATATGGAGATGTCATGGGGAGGAACATCACTGGCTTTGCTGGGGAATTTGGAAATGACTGTCTCCTCGGAGTCACAGGGTGGTTGGACCCACAGATGAGACATCATTGTGGAACTGGGTTGTCTGAGTTGTCACCATTTGGCGTACTGTCAAACTGAGGCTCTGTGTGAGTAGACCTCAGAATCCGTACAGTGCAGAAGAAGGCCATTCAGCCCATTGCATCCGCATCGACATCACCTAGCCCCTGTTCCATATATTTGCCCCATTGATCCACCTGACACTGAGGGAGAATTTAGCATGGCCAAATCAACTTGCATGTCTTTTGGACTGTGTGAGGAAGCCGGAGGAAACCCACACAGACATGGGGAGAACTTGCAAACCCTACACAGACAGTGACCCAAGCCAGGAATCGAACCTGGGCCCCTGGCGGTGCGAGGCAGCAGTGCTAATCACTGTGCCACCAGTTTTACGTTCCACATGCCGTGGATTGAATCATTTTTGAATAACCTCTGCACGTCGGTTTGGCTGCTGGCAGTAAGTTAGTGACTTTGCCCTTTGATCTGTCTTCCCTAATGATGCGTTAATTGGCGCATTTCTCAAAGCAGCAGGCAAAAGAGTTTGAGAGGAAGATATTGAGATGGATTTTTTATTCTCTTTGCCAGCAATTGTATCAATCCTGGGAGGTAGACAGGAGTGCCTGGGGGCCTCCAACTGTATTGCTGAGGCAGGAAAAGGACCTGCATCCTTTCAGCACCAACTAAAAAGACAGAACGGTCTTAGCAAAAACAAGTCAAAGTCTTTGGCTGCAAGTCACATTCCATCATAGGAGTGGGGTTGACTTTTGGTGGGAGTGGAAAATGCTGCTGGCAGAAGGGGGCTGTAAAATTCCACCTATAGTTATTTTTGATTATAATATGCAGAAATGAAAGCTCACATGATTTACACTCATGTGCAATGGCATTTCTTCAGAACCCAGATTATTCCTCCATAAGGAAACTCTTAAAGGATCAGCTGCGTGTTTTGTGTTTCAGGAAGTGTTTTGTTTGTGGTTGTTTTGTGACTTGTTTGTAAATCATCATGTTGGTTGGGGAAGGCAAAAATATCCAAGATTGACTTATTGAAGCAGGACAAAGCAGAAGACGATCATGGGATGGGGAAGCATGGCATTGTCCACCTTCACAGGGGTTCAGCCAGTGTGAAGTACTGTCATCCTGGAGAACAGATCAATGGTACCCTACTCCCACATTCCAAGCCCAGAGTCACTTCAACTTCACTGCTGTCATGGGACGGCCTCATGGTATTGTCACTGCACCTGTAATCCAGAGATCCAGGGTAATTCTCTGGAGACTCAGGTTCCAATCCCACCAGGGTAGATAGTGAAATGTGCAAGCAATAAAAATCTGTCTACTGTTGACCATTGTCGATTGCCAGAAAAACCCATCACGTTCACTAATGTCCTTTAGGGAAGGGAAATCTGCCATCCTTATTTGATCTGGCCTCCTTTCTCCATCTCCTTCCATGTATTCATAGAATCATAGAACCCCTACAGTGCAGAAGGAGGCTGTTCAGCCCATCGAGCCTACACCGACAACCATCTCATCCAGACCCGATCCCCATAACCTCACGTATTTATCCAGCTAATCCTCCTGACACCATTTAGAGTCAATTGAGCATGGCCAATCCACCTAACCCACACATCTTTGGACTGTGGGAGGACATTGGAGCACCCGGAGGAAACTCACGCAAATACGAGGAGAACGTGCAAACTCCACAAGGGCGTCACCTGAAGTTGGAATTGAACCGGGATCCCTGGCGCTGTGAGGCAGCAGTGCTAAACCACTGTGCCACCGTGTCACCCCCAATGACTCATTAGAGTCACCAACAGTGTACTGCATGCAGAATATTCTCCCATCAGACAGTGACAACGCAACACTTGCCAAGAGAGAGCAGTGCTAGTTATTCAGCCCTTTCAAAGAGACAGTTCAATCATGATGGATGGGCAACACCACATCCTGGTGCCCATTCTCCACTGTGCCCATCTGCCCACCACATGCCCATACCGCATGCAGACTCTTGTGCTTCACAATCCTGTTATTGAAAAGCTTTGGGAAGATGTGAGGGGGAGCAGACTATCCAGTGGGAAGTTACAGTTTGTAAACCTTTCCTGTTTCAGTCAGCATTCACACGACAAGTAGAGAAAAGCACTGCACAAGCCAACAGTGAATGTTCTCAGCCCAAAGAGCCCTGCTGTTGTGGTCCAACTGCTTAAGGTGGCACCTTGGTCTGCGTCTCCACCCGGTCACAGTTACAAAGCTGGCATTACCACCTGCTGTGTAAAGTGATCCTGGAGCACCGGAGTATAATACCGCATCCCCCTGGCACCATCTCACGCAGCAATGCCCATTTCCCACTTCACCGTCTGGTGGAACACCCAAGGGGAGTGGCCATCCTGAATCTCTCTCTCTCTCTAGCTTTCCAGAAGATAAGAACCCTTCCACTCTGGAAACATTTACCCTCATGACAACATTTGAATCACGTAGGGAGACGTTAGGCCAGAGAATCTTGGTCCAAGGTGTCAGGAGTGTAATGGAATATTTCCCACTTGCCTGGATGGCTGCAGCTCCAATAACACTCAAGAAGTTTGACACCATCCAGTGTCCGCTTGATTGGCACCACATCTACAATCATTTAATGCCTCCATCACCGACACTGAGTAACAGCGGTGTGTACTGTCTACAAGATGCACTGCAACAATTCACCAAAGATCCTTAGACAGCACCTTCCAAACCCACAACTACTTTCATCTAGAAGGACAAGGGCAGCAGATACAAGGGAACAAGACCACTTACAAGTTCCCTTCTGAGCCACTTACCATCCTGACTTGGAAATATATCACTGTTGCTTCACAGTTTCTGGGGCAATATCCTGAAAATCCCACTCTAACAGCATTGTGGGTCAACCCACAGCACGTGGACTGCAGCGATTCAGGAAGGCAGCTCACCATCACCTTCTCAAGAGCAACTAGGGATGGACAATAAATGCTGGCCCAGTCAGTGATGCCTGTGTCCCATGAATAGGTTAAAAAATAGGTTCTAAGGAGTGTGTTAAAGGCAATGAGAAAAAGGTTGAAAGGCGGAGAGATTTAGGGAAGGAATTCCAGACTCAGGCATAGGTAACTGAACACACAGCGCCAGTGGCAGAGTGATCAATATGGAGATGTCCCTTTGAATGTTGATTTGAAAGATGTAGGGTTATCTAAAGTTCTAAACCACACTCCCACCTCTGCCAGCTTCCCACTGTTGGCCCAGTCCATTTTGAGTCTGGAGTGTGCCATCCTGGGTTGACCTGATGAGATTGGTCCAGTGGGATAGCAGGTCCCGCACTACCTCCTTGCCACCTCATTGCTATATGATATTCACCCACACTCAAGGAGAAGGCATTGCTACTAGTCTAGCCTGAATATTAATGAATGGTGGAGGTCAGTTTAGCTCAGTTGGCTGGACAACTGGTAAGTGATGCAGAGCAACATCGACACTGTGGGTTCAATTCTTGCACCAGCTGAGAGGTTATTGATGAAGCCCCCTCCTTCTCAACCTTGTCCCTTGCCTGTGATCCTGTTGGGATGGCACGGTAGCAAAGTGGTTAGCGCTGCTGTTTCACACTCCAGGGACATGGGTTGGCTTCCCAGCATGGGTCACTGTGTGGAGTTTGCACATTCTCCTCATGTCTGCATGGGTTTCCTCTGGGTGCTCCAGTTTCCTCCCACACAGTCCAAAGATGTGCAGGTTAGGTTGATTGGCCATGTTAAAAATTTCCCCTTAGTGTCCTGAGATGCACAAGTTAGAGGGATTAGCAGGTAAATGAGTCGGTGTATGGGGATAGGGCCTGGCTGGGATTATGATCGGGCAGACTCACTGGGCAATATCACCTCTCTCTGCACTGTGAGGTTTCTATTGGAGGGGGGAAGCTGCCAGTGGACATCTGGGACTATGATATTTTCTTCACTTATTGATGAATGGGTAACACTACATAATCATCCTCAATCTACAATCGAACACGAGAGAGGGGAGGTTATGCATCAGTTGTACAGAGCACCACTGAGGCCACATCTGGAGTACTATGTGCAGTATCGGTCTCCTTATTCAAAGGAGGATGTAAATACATTGGAAGCAGTTCAGAGAAGGTTTACTGGACTGATACCAGGAATGAGTGGGTTGTCTTCTGAGGAAAGATTGGTTAGGCTCAGTTTGTATCTACTAGAGTTCATTAGAGTAAAAGGCAATTTGAGTGAAACGTAAAATCGTGAAGGGTATTGACAGGATGGATGTGAAGAAGAATTTTCCTCCTGTGGGAGAATCTAGATCTAGGGGGTCACTGTTTAAAAATATGGGTTCACCCATTTAAAGTGGGGATGAGGCAAATTATTTTCACTCAGAGGATCACAGAGTCCGAGAAATACAGCATAGAAACAGGCCATTTGGCCCAACTGCTCCATGCCAACCATGGTGCCCTCCCAGCTAGTCCCAATTGCCCACGTTTCGTCCATATCTCTCAGATCCTTTCCCATCTATGTGGTGGGTCTTTAGAATTCTCTTCCTGAAAAGGCAGCAGAAGCAGAGACTTTAACTATTTTTGAGACAGAGGCAGTAGATTCTTGCTCAGCAAGGGGTAGGTTATTGGGGATTGGAGGGATGCAGATTTGACATTATTATCAGACCAGCCATCATCTTGTTGAATGGCAGAGCAGGTTCAAGGAGCTGAATGGCCTACTCTTGCTCCTTGTTTGTACATTCGTAACAAAATGACCTGACATCAAAAGAACTCAACACAGACAGGAACGCTGGTTCACAAAAGTTTTCCCTTCTCTCCCCGTATAACACTGAACCCAAGTTCAAATCATGAGGATCATTCACTTAGTACTTGTTATTATTGGATTTTAGTCATCATGTTCTGATCAGATAAGGCAGATTGAGGGGGTACTGTCGGTTGTGTAATGTTTAATATCACACATTCTATCTCATTTCCGTCCATTGAAATTCTGTGGTGCAATTTTCATCACAACCCAGTTCGCTGAGGGAACAGAGCACAAAAACAAAGATTGCATTTATAGTGTGCCCTTTATGATGTCTCAAAGCACTTTGAAGTAGCTCTGAATCATGCAGGAAACACGACAACCAATTTTCACACAGTAAATTCGCACAAATAGCACAGTAAGACAGGTCTTTAGTGGTGTTAACTGAAGGGTAAATATTGCCAGGAATCTTGTTCTCCTTTGAAATGATGCCAAAGGGTCATTCACCTGTGACAGCAACAAAAAAACTGCATGTCTGACAGTGCAGTGCTCCCACAATGTCATGTTAGAGTTTCGTACTCAGTTGTGAAGTAGGGCTTGAACATGTACTGTTCTGTATCAGAGAGTAATGGCAATGAAAATCATGTACCTATTTGTAAAATATTGCACAGCTCAATCCCAAATATGTCTGAAAGGAAATAAGGCTACACTGCATCTTCTTGACAACTAAAAAAATACTGTACTTTTAATTTGATTTGATTTATTATTGTCACTTATGTTGGGGTTCAGTGAAAAGTATTGTTTCTTGCATGCGAAACAGACAAAGCATACCATTCATAGAGAGAGGGAAAGGAGAGAGTGCAGAATGTAGTGTTACAGTTGAAGTGAGAGTGAAGAGAAACATCAGCTTAATATAAGGGAGGTCCATTTGAAAGTCTGATGGCAGCAGCGAAGAAGCTGTTCTTGAGTTGATTGCTACGCGTCCTCAGACTTTGGTATCTTTTTCCCGAGGAAAGGTGGAAGAGAGAATGTCTGAGATGCATGGGGACCTTAATAATGTTGGCTACTTTGCCGAGCAGCGGGAAGTGTAGACAGAGTTGATGAATGGGAGGTGGGTTTGCGTGATGGACTGAGCTTTATTCGTGACCCTTTGTAGTTT
Source organism: Sphyrna mokarran (assembly GCA_024679065.1). Taxonomy (NCBI): domain Eukaryota; kingdom Metazoa; phylum Chordata; class Chondrichthyes; order Carcharhiniformes; family Carcharhinidae; genus Sphyrna; species Sphyrna mokarran. The sequence continues at coordinate 18,186,258 of JAGIQG010000031.1, read as the reverse complement.
CTTGCTGTCTTGGGCAGAGCAGGAGCCATACCAAGCTGTGATACAATCGGAAAGGATGCTTTCTATGGTGCATCTGTAAAAATGGTGTTTCACTGATGGATTATTAGAGAAATTATTACAATTTCTTGGACTTAGTCTTTTTTGGATGTCAGAACTCTGATGGGATGTTCTTCAGTTTTCCGTCTTTGTACATTCCTCTGGTTTGCAAATGCCCATGTGAATCAGCCACTCATGACCCCATTTCTCTTTCACTTTGATTCTTTAATGAGATTATCCTGCAATCTGGCGTTATCATCACCACATGGACCGCAGCGGATCAAGTAGGCAGCTCACCGCCACCTTCTCAAGGGCGATTGGGGATGGGCAATGAATGCTGGCCTTGCCAGCGACACCCACTTGCCATGAATGAATAAACAAAATGTAATTTAAAAAAATAACCAAACCTACGTCTCAGCTTGGAGTCAGAGGAGAACCTCAGCCTGTACTGTGAGTGGCTGCTCTGGGATTTTAACAGCACACAGTACAGGATTCGTGAGCCATGTCCCTCATCTCTTGCAGGGGCCAGGTCGCTTGTGAATTTCTCTGGGAAGAGAGGGTGGGGGGAAATGAAGAAAGAAGGAAGATGTCCTGGATCATTCACTGCTAACAGCTCATTTGACCCTGGTGATGCTGTCAGAACAGGAAGGTGCCAGATGTTCCCAGTGGATGTGGGTTGTGGCAGACGAAGCCACAAGGATATTGCAGTGAATGAGGAAAAGATGAGATTTGAGCTCTATATTTAGGTTGGCATCACTGCCTTTCCGTGCAATGTATATGACAGCTGTAAAGCATTCTACTCATGTACACAGATGCAGATGGAGTACACCAGAAATTTCAATGTTGTACAACCATTTTGTTAAATAATTCGCAAAGTTTCTTTCCTTCCACCTTAACATTGTGGCATGGGGAAGCAAGGTACATATCTGTATGAATATGGGACCTTGTTCCCTTCTCAAGACATCTGCACACATATTGCTCGCTACTGACATGTAGGTAAACACTGCAAACTGTTTGTGCACTCCAATATCCCACAAAAATCACTGTGAAAATGCAGGGATTTGTTGGTGAATTCCTGATTCCCGGTTTGGGTCACAGAATCTGTATGTTCTCCCCACATCTGTGTGGGTTCCTCCCACAGTCCAAAAAACATGCTGGTTGGATGCATTGACCATGCAGAATTCCCCCTCAGTGTACCTGAACAGGAGTGTGGCAATTAGGGAATTTTCACAGCAACCTCATTGTAGTGTTAACGCAGGCTGACTTGTGACACCAATAAATAAGCTTATTTTAAGCAGTTTCCAGTTTAACATTTGCAAATCGCTCTGATGTATCTCTTTCTCTCTCCCTCAGGCACAAAGTGGACAACCCTCCACTCCCACTGAACTCCATCTGTCAAACCCCTTCATCGCTCCACGTCCCCCAACATCCTTCTGCTCCCGTCCAGACAAACTCATGTGCCATCTAACCAGGAGTCTTCTTGGAAAAGAATGTCTTCATGTTCCCCTCCCCTATCCACACTGGTTCTCGATATAGGGGCCAGGATTGAAGTAGGAATTGTGAATAATATTTTTGCAGTTTCAGCCTGCACAGCATAGCCAGCTGTGAAGGGAATGAGAAGCGAAAATTGCTGCAAGTACTCGGCAGGTCAGGACAACATCCGAAGAGAGAGAAAAACACAGTTAATGTTTCAGGTTAATGATTCTTTTTTTCTTTCAGAGAAGGGGCTTGAACTGTGGTTAGAAAATTGATTGGGAGAGGGTTGATAGCTGGCAGGAAGCTGACTTGGTGTTCAGTCCGAGTGACTGGGTGAAAATCTCAGGGTTCTCCTTCCTAAAAGCCCCCTTAGTATAGCTGCAGCGGCTCACCGCCAGGATAATTCGAGGTGCTCAACAAATGCTGGACAAACTCAAAAGGGACTTGACATCAGGATCATCCAATTCCGGTGTAACTGCTGGCATTGTCTGCGATTTGGTGGCAAGTAGAACAATAACCAGTTACTGAGATTAACATACAGGTCTGGGAATAAACAAGACTACTTTTTACCAGTAACAATCTCCGTTGTTAAAGCAGACAAACCCTAATGAAATACAGTTAGATCCTGAACCCAAGACAAATCAAAATGGAGTTGGAGCAAGAAGTGGCTCAGGCCACCTTCCCACTTCCTGACCTCCAGTGCTGCCAGGAATTGCTCTACAGATGCACAATAGAAAGTATTGTTTTATCACAGCCTGCTATGGCTCCTACTCTGCCCAAGATTGTAAGAAAGGGTTGTATACACAGCCCAGTCCATCAAACCAGCAAAACAGCTTCAGTTCACTGACACCGTCTATACTTCCCGCTGCCTCGGCAAAGCAACCAGTATAATCAAGGACTCCATCCATCCTGGACATTCTCTCTTCTACCTTCATCCGTCAGGGAAAGGATACACAAGCCTGAGATCATGTACCAACTGACTCAAGAACAGCTTCTTCCCTGCTGTTGTCAGACTTTTGAATGGACTTATCTTGCAATGAACTGATCTTTCCCGACACCCTAGCTATGACTGTAACACTATGTTCCGCACTCTCTCCTTTCTTCCTCGATGAATGGTGTGCTCTGTCTGTAAAGCGCGCAAGAAACAATACTTTTCACTGTGTACTAACACATGTGACACTAATAAATCGAATCAAACTTTTTTTGGCCTTTCACCACTGTGCGGCACAGAGACCCATTGCCAGGGACTGCAGTCACACAAGAGCACGGGCTTTCAGTAAGGACTGGGACATGGTTCCCTTGCTCTGTGCTGCTCTTCGCTTGTTTCTGTTTGGATAGACAATGCTGAGAGATGGGGGTGCGGCTTTGAGGTCAGCACCCTCTGCTATTGGAAAGGATGTACATGTGGCCCTAACTCCAACCCTGTGCAGACCCGTTCCTCCTGTTTAACCTGGGAGTACATCATCTCTTTCCTGAGGCTTGGTTACTAGCTCACTGGCCATCCGTGTTGCCAGTGGTTGCCCGGGGAGGGGGGTGCGGGGGATGTGGGTGTTAGGTGGGAGGGTGGGATGGTGGTAAAACCTTTTTCATTTCTTTACTTGAAACAAGGGACCCCCCCCTCCGCCCATTCCACACTTGAAGAAGGTCTTTGCCTTCCAACTCTCCTGGTCGGGATCCTCTCAAGCACCATGCCAAAAAAGCGACCCTCCATCCACTTTGCGGCTGTTTGTGGGATCGTGCTGTGCACCACTTGGCTGCTGACTTCAGCAATGCCGGGACACTTAAAAAAAATTCTATGTTTGAGATTTTCAGTTAACAAATGAACTGGTGTGGGAGAGCGACGGTGGAAACGGAGGACTAGATTTTGACCCAACTACTGCCAAACGACAGGGGGCAAGGGGACGAAGAGAAAGCTCCTCATGTTAACGATGACTGTGGAACCAAAGACTTAGACATTGTCCCCAGCCGCTGGAGTTATAGGTCAGAAGGATATTCTACACAATTTGGGGTGTTAGCCCACCTAACAACCAGCAGATCGTGGGGATCTTGGAGACAAGAGTGTCTGTCCACGTGCCCTTGATCACAAGGAGCAAAACAACTTACATTTACCCCATCCTGTTCAGACTCCAGGGAGTGTGAACAAACAAAACCTGACTCGCAGGAGACACTTGGACAACCAACCGAAGGCTTGGTCAAACTGAATATCCTTGAAAAGCAGACAAAAGTAGAGAGGCAGAGAGATTTAGGGAAGAAATTAGCATCCAGGCAGATAGTGATGAGAATCATAGAGTCCCTACAGTGCAGAGTGAGGCCATTCAGCCCATTGATTCTGCACCAAAGAACAATCCTCCCCAGGCCCTATCCCCATATTTTTCATGGCTAATCCCTCTAACCTACAGATCCCAGGACACTAACAGGCAATTTAACATGGCCACTGCACCTAATCAGCATATCTTCGGACTCTGGGAGGAAACCCGGAGCACCCAAAGGAAATCCACGCAGACATGGGGAGAATGTGTAAACTCCACACAGACAGTGACCCAAGCCAGGAATTGAACCCGGGTTTCTGGAGTTGTGAGGCAGCAAAGCTAACCACTGTACCTCATTAAAAATCGGGAGGTCACAATTGGAGGGAAGCTGATATCTTGGAGCGCCATGGGACGGAAGAGATTCCAGAGATAAGGAGGGACGAAGCCACGGAGATATCTGAAGATGAGGGTAAGAATGATCCGATTGAGGCACTGTGAAAGTGGGAGCTAAGATAGATCAGCAGGCCCTGGGTCAATGGCAGTGGTGGGGTGGGCAGGGGAGTCTCAGTGTGAGTTCGGGTACAGGCAGGAGAGTTCAGAGGAGAGGGAAGACTGGGACCCAGATCAGTCCATGTCCAGTTGGTCGTGCCCTCCAAAGCTGAAGGTGCAGTGGGGAGAATTACAGAACCATACAGTCAAAGAGTCATTGAGGTTTACAGTGTAGAAACAGGTCCTTTGGCCCAACTTGTCCATGCCGCCCTTTTTGTCAAAACCCCTACGCTAATCCTAATCGCTTGCATATGGCCAGCTGGCACCGTTCTTAGGACTGACCTTGTCTCAAGTTTCCACAGTGCATAACAACTTCCTGGCATCCGCAGCTTCTTGCTGGGAACATACATTTTGGAAAATAAGTCTTATTTTGTCCAGTCTATCCTTTAATTGCACGAGACAAAGGCAATCTACCTTTTACAATCTGTGCCCCTGACCGAAGAACCAGCAGGCAAGACACAGAACAGAATAAATTGTAACATTTCCTGTAACCCTGCAACACAACAGGATAATGAAACATTGAGCCTTGTCAAAGATTTCTCACAGAAGAACAGACTGTGTTTTGCACCTTGGATAAATCTTGCTTCTAATTTATGGTGAGAACATATTTAGTAACAGGGTGGTTTAAAGTCGGTCCCTCAATCCAGCTGCTACAGATTCAGCAGACCACATTAGAATGCCAGTGCCTTTTTTATTTAGATCCCGCTTCACCACTGAGTATAATTGGAAAAAGAACAAGCTCTCCAAAAGGATTGCTGGCAGTTGCAGTCTGTGTGTGATTGTACAGGGAAACAGTTCAGGCTGAGTTCCTGGCCCAGCTTTGACTCAGCGTCCTGACTCAGTTGAAGTATTTTAGGTGGGATTTTTTTCTGGAAATTCCGAGTCAATCCTGCAAAGTCCCCTTTTGTGGGTGACATGACGTGGCTGAGCCAGTCCCTGGACCCAGAGAACAGCAAGATACCACCCTACCAAACACAAGACTCACTAAGAGCTACAGCTGGCCTGTGCTGGGACAGTCACAGAGCTACAGCTGGTCTCTGCTGGAATAGTCACAGAGCTACAGTTGATCTCTGCTGGGATAGTCACAGAGCTACAGCTGGTTCCTGCTGGGACAGTCACAGAGCCAGAGCTGGTCTCTGTTGGGATAGTCACAGAACGACAGCTGGTCTCTGCTAGGACAGTCACAGAGCTACAGCTGGCCTGTACTGGGACAGGCACAGAGCCAGAGCTGGTCTCTGCTGGGATAATCACAGAGCTACAGCTGGCCTGTGCTGGGACAGTCACTGAGCTACAGCTGGCCTCTGCTGGGACAGTCACAGAGCTACAGCTGGTCTCTGCTAGGACAGTCAGTGAGGTACAGCTGGTCTCTGCTGGGACAGTCACAGAGCTACAGCTGGTCTCTGCAGGGACAGTTACAGAGCTACAGCTGGCCTGTACTGGGACAGGCACAGAGCTACAGCTGCTCTCTGCTGGGACAGTTACAGAGCTACAGCTGGCCTGTACTGGGACAGGCACAGAGCCAGAGCTGGTCTCTGCTGGGATAATCACAGAGCTACAGCTGGCCTGTGCTGGGACAGTCACAGAGCTACAGCTGGCCTGTGCTGGGACAGTCACAGAGCTACAGCTGGTCTCTGCTAGGACAGTCAGTGAGCTACAGCTGGTCTCTGCTAAGACAGTCACAGAACTACATTAGCTCATACTGAGGATCTTATCCTGCTCCGGAGGGGTTAACTACAGATTAACCATTCTCACTCAAACTAAAAGAAACTCCACGCAGCAACCAGGCTCCCCACCTTTCTGTTTGTGGTTTTCTTTACACGTTGATTGAACCAATTCGGTCCTGGTCAACTCGAGACAGACAAAAAAAAAGATTGCGATCATTCTCACTCAGACAGGATGTGCCGACCTCAGCAACACATCAGGCAACTGGAGGAGGTCAGGGTGAGATTGCTGCAATTAAACCCACCCTGAATGGTAGAGAAAGTGTGGTCAACAGTCACACAATCTGACCGATATGGTTCTTCACAAATCATCCCAGCAAAGCACAAACCTTTCCATTGCTAGTTTCCAATGGACTGTTTTTCCATTCATTCAGTAGGTATCACATCATTTCTCCTGCTTCCTGAATTGCCCCTTGAGAAGGTGGTGATAAGCTGCCTTCTAGAATCACTGAAGTCCATGTGGTGTAGGTACGCCCACAGTGCTGCCAAGGAAGGGAGTTCCAGGATTTAGACCCAGAGATTGTGAAGGAACGGCCAGTATATTTCTAAGTCATGGTAGTTAGTGGCTTAAAGTTTACTTACTATTTATCAGTCACAAGTAAGGCTTATATTAACACTGCAATGAAGTTACTGTGAAAATCCCCTGGTGGCCACACTCCAATGCCTGTTCAGTTAAACTGAGGCAGAATTTGGCATGGCCAGTGCTCCTAACCAGCAAGTCTTTCGGACTGTGGGAGGAAACCGGAGCACCCGGAGGAAGCCCACGCAGACACGGGGAGAATGTGCAAACTCCACACAGACAGTGACTCAAGCCTGGAATTCAACCCAGTTCCCTGGCGCTGCGAGGCAGCAGTGCTAACCACTGTGCCACCTTACCATCCCATGGAGGGGAATCTCCAGCTGGTGGTGTTCCCGGGTATCTGCCACTTTCTTCCTTCTAGGTTGGAGAGGTGGGTTTGAAAGATGCTGTTGAAGGTGCCTTGGTGAGTTGCTCCAGTGCTGCAGGTTAGCTGCACTCTCAACGGCTTTCTGCTGTCTGAGAAAACGCTTCACTCTTTGGTCTAAACAGTGGGGTCTCTCAGACACTGCAAGTTACCTTTCCTGTGGCTGTGCAACACACATTTCACTTGATTGTAAATGGCAATGTCAAACTGATCAGAAGATATCCGCTCCCTCCATCTACCACTTGTAACTACACACCCCAGGCCTTTGCTCTGTTCAGTGGATCGTTGAGGTTGTAAAGTTTATTATTAATATTATTTCCCAGTTAGGATGGTGATGGGCTTAAAGTTTATTTATTACTTACCAGTCACAAGTAGGCTTACATTAACACCGCAATGAAGTTATTGTGAAAATCCCCCAGTCACCACACTCCGGTGCCTGTTCGGGTACACTGAGGGAGAATTTAGCATGGCCAATGCACCGAACCAGCACGTCTTTCAGACTGTAGGAACAAACTGGAGGAAACCTACGCAGATGTGGGGAGGATGCTTAGACTCTGCAATGACAGTGACCCGAGCCAGGAACCGAACCTGGGTCCCTGGCGCTGTGAAGCAGCAGCGCCAACCACTGTGCCGCCCTTGGGTTACTCGGATTGTACGATCAGAGACACCCAGAGGGCACAGGCTGTGATACACGGACAGGAAGCAACTCGCTAGTTCTCAGTGAGTTCAGGGCAGCCTGTTTTGGGGGCGTTGTGCAATCCTGGAGTCTGCCAAAGTGTACCACAATCCCAGCTAAATGAGCAGTTCTGAGGCTGCATGAATCTGCATTCGGAAGATTATAATCATTATTTAAAAACAGCTTAGTGCCCAATGCCTTTTTTAGAACAGCTGAACACACATGAGACGCAAGACTGGGAAGAAATGCACATTCTGCTTTAATGAGGGAGAATTGGAACCCCATTCATTATGTGAATGGAGTTGAACTCTTCCCTCTTTGTCGACCTTTTGTCTGCATTTTAATAATCTGCCAATTCAACCCTTCAGCAGGCAGCATTCAATCTGGGTTTAAACTGAATTATATGTTCCAAGAATCAGAGAATGGAAGCAGGGGATGATTAAAAACTCACCACTTCATTAACACGGTCTGAATTACAGTATGGGTTGAACAGAAGAGAACAGGGAAGACATGTCCTGAGATATCCTCTTCTTGAGTGTGTTGGTCACTGAAGACTTGATGGGCCAAATGGCCTCTTTCTGCACTGTAGAGATTCTATGATTCTATGAGTGACAAGGCTTATCCTTCTTAGACCTTGATGGGGTTCAACTGGGGGGAACTCTCTGGTGGTTCAGATTATCGGAGCTTGGTTAGTGTGACTTGACTCAACCTTCAGCATAGGAACACTGGCACGAAGCTTCTCAATGGGCCTGCCGTGACCCATGCCCAGCTGGTCAGTCAGTCCATAGCCAACACAGAGACTAGGCTAAACCTCTATCACAGCGGAGAGGCATTGACCTAGTGGTATTATCACTCGACAACTGATCCAGGAACTCAGCTGATGTTCTAAAGACCTGGGTTCGAATCCTGCCACAGCAGCTGGTAGAATTTGAATTCAATAAAAAATGTCTGTGATTTATAATCCACTGATGACCCCGAAATTATTATCAATTGTCAGAAAAACCCATTTGGTTCCCTTTAGGAAAGGAAATCTGCCATCCTTAGCTGGCCTGGCCTACATGTGAGTCCAGAGCCACAGCAATGTGGTTGACTCTCAACTGCACTCGGGCAATTAAGGATGGGCAGTGAATGCCGGCCAGGCAACAGTGCCCATGTCCCATTTCCCAAGAAAGAGAAAAATGGAAGCAACTGAATTGCTCTCCAAAACAGCTGGCAGATATGTGATGGACTGAATGGTCTCCTTTTGTGCCAGGGTAGCATGGTGGTGAGCACTGCCTCACAACGCCAGGGACCCTGATTCGATTCCCAGCTTGAATGATTGTCTGTGTGGGGTTTACACATTTTCCCTATCTGAACAGAGGTTTCCTCCCACAGTCCGACAGGCGTTCTGGTTAGGGTGCATTGGCCATGCAAAATTCTCCTTCAGTGCAACCTGAACAGGTGCTGGAGTGTGCCGACTAGGGGCTTTTCACAGTAATTTCATTGCAGTGTTAATGTAAGCCTACTTGTCAATAAAACGCATAAATAAAACTTAAACTTTAACCCTACTGGAGGAGGGTCAACACTGCCTCAACTCCCTTACCTACATATCCCTTAATAACTTAGGTTCACAAAAATCATTTCAAATGAGCATCTGATCAAGCATCAATGTCTGTAGTTGGGACAGAGTCCCAAACTCCTGTAGCTCTTTGATGGTAGTGCTTCCTAATATTCCTCCCTGACAGTTAACTCTCTAATCCTGGGTTATTGATTCTCCTTCATGATCCAATCTCTCCCAATCCAATAAAGGCAGAAATCCAATTGTATTGAAGCCTGACAAGAAGGTTTAATGTTAGACTCTGGGAACTAATCTGGTATCCTGAAGAAATCTTTATCCATCAACCTCAAATCAAGCTGCCTCACTCATCTACTGCCCAGCATTTGTATTTTAAATCGTTTATCATGCAGCACTGACCAGTCTCCCAAGGCACATCACTGATAACTTTCTGGAACATTTCAAACTTCAACACTGTGTCTCTCTGAAAACTGTGAAATTAGAATATAAGAACTATGGAGCAGGACAGGGCACATAGAAGTTGGCATATGATGTTGCAATTATCTAGAACGTTGGATAGGCCACATTTGGAATACCGTGGGCAGTTCTGGTCGCCACACTATCAGAAGGACATGGAGGCTTTGGAGAGAGTACAGAAAAGGTTTACCAGGATGTTGCCTGGTATGGAGAGTATTAGCTATGAGATGGGATTGAGTAAACTAGGGTTGTTCTCCCTGGAAAGGTGGAGGTTGAGGGGTGACCTAATAGAAGTTTAGAAAGTTATGAAGGGCATTGATAGGGTGAACGGTCGGAAGCTTTTTCCCAGGTCAGAAACGACAAACACAAGGGGTCACAAGTTCAAGGTAAATGGGGTCAAGGTTCAACACAGATATGCAGTATTTTACACAGAGGGTGGTGGGGGCCCTGGAGCATGCACTACCAAGCAAGGTGGTTGAGGCAGACACAGTAGGATCATTTTAAGACTTATCTAGATGGCTACATGGACAGGCTGGGAATAGAGGGAAACAAACAGATAGTCTAGTTAGGAACACATGATTGGTGCAGGCTTGGAGGGCCAAAGCGCCTGTTCCTGTGCTGTATTTTTCTTTATTCTTTGTTCAGCAGTAAGCCATCTGGCCCCTCACACAGGAGTGAATGCACCCGGCTGGATCCACCAGCAAACCAGCATATCAAACCCAAGCTCAGCAGTGTCATCACAGGGCACCGTGCTAAAGATGTGACTCTACAAGGGGTGGGTTGCACCAGGGTGAGAAACAAAACCTGTAACCCGACTAACAGGTCACTGTAACAATGCAGGGAGAGGACCGTGTTTCCTGGCTAAAGTCAGTCAGTATTGCTGCCATACGACTGAGCTCAGGGTATAATTGTTGACTGGCAATATGGCCAGAATTTTACCGGCACGCCTGCCCTGATTCCAGCATTCTTGGGCGGAATCGTACGAACCTGGGGTGGATAAAATTCCGCCCTGTGCTTGGGTCACTTCCCCTGGTTACTGTAGTAATATGAATGATGCTGAGTTTTGGTTCAAACACTGCAAGTTAGTCTGGGTGTAGAGTCGGCGAGGCTGTGGACGAAAGTTGCTGAGCCGATATCCATCTAATAATAAATGACAGCACCCACTCTCCCCCACTCCTTACCCCTGGGACTTGCCATTTCCCATGCCAGCCATCATTCCACTGTCTCGAGGTAAAGTTGACAGTGAAATGCCAATTAACACTGAGTTATGGGCAGCTTGAAAAGCCATGGAAACGTGCCCAGTCTAGGCTGGGATTGGAGCCACATTCCACTTGGAAAATCTAAATCATCCCTTTAATTATCCTCTCAGGATGGGAAAGCCAGATTTCTTTCATAAAAGGCAGCTTGCAGAGGGATCCTGTTGGAACATCACAGTAAATTCCACACAGGATGGAATACAGTTCCAAGGATCGTTCCTTTGTTCACTCAAAGGCAGGTAACTGTTGTTTTTCAATGAAATCTCTTGGCAAAGGGAGAGCACACTGCTAAAGTTTGAACTTTATTTTTTAGTGTCACAAGTAGGCTTCCATTAACACTGCGATTAAAGTTACTACGAAAACCCCCCCCTAGATACAAAGGTCTGAGGTCACGCACCAACCAACTCAAGAACAGCTTCTTCCCTGCTGCCATCAGACTTTTGAATGGACTTACTTTGCGCTAAGTTGATCTTTCTCTACCCCCTAACTATGACTGTAACATTATTTTTGCACCTTTCCTTTCTTTCTCCATGAATGGTATGCTTTGTCTGTATAGCGCGCAAGAAACGATACTTCTCACTGTATCCCAATACATGTGACAATAATAAATCAAATCAAATCATCAAAGGGGATGGAGAGCTTCAAGTTTTTAGGTATCCAGATCGCCAACAACCTGTCCTGGTCCCCCCCCACGCAGACACCATAGTTAAGAAAGCCCACCAACACTTGTACTTTCTCAGAAGACTGAGGAAAATTGATATGTCCACTGTGACTTCTACAGATACACCACGGAAATCATTCTTTCTGGTTGGATCACAGCTTTGAAAGGCACCTGACCAGTCCAAGACCACAGAAAGTACAAAAGATCATGAATAAAGTCCAATCCATCATACAAGCTAGCCTTCCATCCATTGGCTCTGTCTACACTTCCCACAGCCTCAGCAAAGCAGCCAGCATAACTAAGGACCCCAGACATTCTCTCTTCCACCTTCTTCTATCGGGAAAAAGATACAAAAATCTGAGGTCACGTACCAACTGACTCAAGAATAGCTTCTCCTCTGTTGTCATCAGACTTTTGAATGGACCTATCTTGCACTAAGTTGATCTTTCTCTACATCCTAGCTATGACTGGAACACTATCTTCACTCTCTCCCTTCCTTCTCCATTATGTACTTTGTGAACGGTACGTTTTGTCTGCACTGCATGCAAGAAATGATACCTTTCAGGTATATCAATATTTGTGACAATAATAAATCAAACCAAATAATAAATCAACTCAACTAGTCACTGCAGTCCGCCGCTGGTTTGGGTATACTGAGGGGAAATTTAGCATGGTCAACGTACCTAACCAAAACGTGTTTTCAACTGCGGGAGGAAACCGGAGCTCCCAGAGGAAAGGCGCACAGAGACAGGAAGAATGTGCAAACTCCACACAGCCAGTGAGCCAAGCCAGGAATTGAACCTAGGTCCCTGGCACTGAGAGGTAGCAGTGCTAACCACTGTGCCAGCGTGCCACTGTGAGATAAAACAGTAACTGTAGCTTTCTGTGCCTGTCCTCCTCATCTTGACACTTCTCAAGTAAAGACTTGCATTTATATTTATGTTTGAGGGGGGATAGTGGCTTAGTAAGAATGACACTAGACCATAATCCAGCTGCCTAGACTATTGCCCACAGGATAAGAGTCCAAATCACATCAGAGCAAGGCAGCTGGTGGAATTTAAATTCAGTTCATAAAATCTGGAATCAGAAAGTTGGTTTCTAACATCGTTTGTCATAGGGAAGGGGTAATGGCCTAGTGGTACTATCACTAGACTATTCATTGTGAAACTCAACAATGTTCTGGGGACTGGAGTTCGAATCTCACTACGACAGAAAGTGAAATTTGAATTCAATAAAAATCTGGAATTTGAAGTCCAGTGGTGATTACAAAACTATTGTCGATTGTCGTAAAAATCCATCTGATTCACTAATATGACATTGTTCACATGGAGTTTAGCAAGGCCTTTGACAAGGTACCCCATGGTAGATTGTCGCATAAGGTTAAATTTCACGGGATTCAGAATGAGATAACCGATTGGATACAAAATTGCATTGATGACAGAAGCCAGAGTGGAGAGGGATGTTTTTCAAACTGGAGGCCCGTTACCAGTGATGTGCCTCAGGGATCAGTTCTGGGTCCACTGTTGCTTGTCATTTATGTTAATGATTTGGATGATAATATAGGAGGCATGGTTAGTAAGTTTGCAGATAACACCAAGACTGGTGGCATAGTGGACGGTGAAGAAGGTTATCTTGGGTTGCGGTGGAACATTGATCAATTGGGCCAGTGGGCTGACGAATAGCAGATGGAGTTTAATTTAGATAAACACGAGGTGATGTATTTTGGTAGATTGAAGCAGGGCAGGATTTACTCAGTTAATGGTGGGGCGCTGGGGAGAGTTACAGAACAAAGAGATGGAGGGGTGCATGTTCATAGCTCCTCAAAAGTGGAGTCACAGGTGGACAGAGTGGTGAAGAAGGCATTTGGCATGTTTGGTTTCACTGGTCAGAACATTAAATACAGGATTTGAAATGTCTTATTGAAGTTGTACAAGACATTGGAATACTATGTACAGTTCTGGTCACCCTATTAGAAAAGATATTATTGGACTAGAAAGATTTACTAGGATGCTACCGGGCTTGATGGTTTGAGGTATAAGGAGAGAGACTTCTTTCTCCAGAGCGCAGTAAGGTGAGGGGTGATCTTATAGAGGTTTATTTTATTTATAAAAAAATTTTTATTTTGGTCGGCACAACATCGAAGGCCGAAGGGCCTGTTCTGTGCTGTAATGTTCTATGTTCTATGTAGGTCTATAAAATAATGAAGGGTACAGATCAGCTAGATCATCAATATCTTTTTCCAAAGGTAGGGGAGACTAAAACTAGAGGGCATAGGTTTAAGGTGAGAGTGGACAATAGTTTCATGGTCATCAGCTCCCTTTTAATTGATTCAAATTTCAACATCCGCCATGGCAGGATTTGAACCGGGCCCCCAGAACATGAATTATCCAGCAATAATATCACTGGGCCGTCGCCTCCTCATATTCAAATCAGTGTCTTGGCTGCACATTCCACCCTTAACTAACACACTCACATCAGGCTAGCTGGCCATTGATTAATTTACTGTTTGGGACCTTCCTACGTAAATTGGCACAAACTATCTCTTTGCATAATCGCATTGACTGTGGTTCAAGTACAATCCATTGGTTGTAAAGAGCTTTGGGACTTCCTGTGGTGATGATGTAACAACATGAATACAAATCCATTCTTTCTCCAGCACTTGATTCAAATAACATCCTCCCCAGAGATTCCCTTGTACTGAACAACAGTGTGATTTTCTCCTTGTGCACTGGCATGGTTTTATTTCCATCAGAAACGCTGTGACCATTTAATATAGCATGGAGCCACAAGGGCAAACATTGGCAAGCTGATTCTGTGCCTGTTCAGCAGTTAAAGGATGTCTACCATCTGTGAATACTTGATAGCGTATTTGTTCAGAAGAAGATGGATGGTTTGCCTAAAACAAGCTGTCCCCTTATAATGTTAAAGTTTCCATCCTTGTTTTGAAATTTCTCTCTGGCTTCACCCCTTCGTCTATAACCTCTCCAGTCCCCCACCCTTCCCAACTCTCTGTGCTCTGATCTCGAGAATAGCCCTGATTTTAATTGTTTGATTTAATATTATCCCCTAATGTATACAGTGAAAAGTATTGTTTCTTGCACGCTACACAGACAAAGCATACCATTCACAGAGAAAGGAAGGAAAGGGTGCAGAATATAGTGTTACAGTGATAGCTAGGGTGTAGAGAAAGGTAATGCAAGGTAAATCCACTCAAAAGTCTGACAGCAGCGGGGAAGAAGCTGATCTTGAGTTGGTTGGTATGTGTATCTTTTTCCTGATGGGAGAAGGTGGAAGAGAGAATGTCCAGAATGCATGAGGTCCTTGATTCTGCTGGCTGCTTTGCCGAGGCAGCGGGAAGTGTCGACAGAGCCAATGGATGAGAGGCTGGTTTGGATAGTGGACTGAGCTACATTCCCAACTCTTTCAACTTCTTGCGGGATTCCACTATTGGTGACAGTGCCTTCAGCTGTCGAGGTGTGAAGCTCTGGAATTCCCTCCTTATATCTCTCCACCTCAACCTTGCTTTGCACCTTGAAGATGCCCCTTTAATCAATCTTTTATTCCTTTGTCCTAACATCTCTTCAAGTAGTTTGTTGTGGAATTTTGATTGATAACGTTCCAGTGAAGCGATGTTTAGTTACATTCTTGGGGATACAAATATGAGTTGTTTTAAGGCTGCAATTTGGGAAGCAAGGTCCTTCATAGGCAGTGTGGCTTTCCCAAGTTTTGGCAGCTGAGATCTGCGAGGTTCTTCAGAAGCTTAACCCCTGGTTTGAATCAGAAGCTACCCTGCTCTTTATGTATCTCAAATCTCAGGCGCAGAAGGGAAGGTCCTTTCCAAGTGCCAATGGAATTGGCCTGTCGAAAGCAGTATTCAAACCAAGTTCTGCCGGATCTCTCACCCTTCCTGGAGTGAGACCTTTTACTCCCTGATCCTGGATGTCTTGTGCACTACCCTCTCAGAGTGCCACACACTGAACCCACAAGCGATGACTTTGAGTGCGGAAATATTCGAGAGGGACAATATTTCAGGCAGCAAGGCTCCGAGACAGGGAAAAAGGACAAGTTGAATCAGTGTTCCATCTGATTGAAGGAACAGTGCAAAAGAATTGTATCGAGGAAGCAAATATTTGAATGTGTCCATTCCTCAAGCTCAGATTCTTACATCTGGAAACACAGATATAATGACAATTCTTATTACTTTGGAACTATTGTACTTTCCCACAATTTCTCAACATCTACCTCGAAATATGTATGTCCAAAAGATCATTCTTCTCTAAAACAGGAAAGGGACATATCAGTGTCACAACTTTAAAAAGAGACATAACATTCAATCAGTCAACTCACTATACATCAACTTGCTTCATTCCCACTGATCCATGCACTCTGATCCTCATTCCCACCGATCCATGCACTCTGATCCTCATTCCCACCGATCCATTCACTCTGATCCTCATTCCCACTGATCCATGCACTCTGATCCTCATTCCCACTCATCCATGCACTCTGATCCTCATTCCCACCGATCCATGCACTCTGATCCTCATTCCCACCGATCCATGCACTCTGATCCTCATTCCCACCGATCCATTCACTCTGATCCTCATTCCCACTGATCCATTCACTCCGATCCTCATTCCCACTGATCCATGCACTCTGATCCTCATTCCCACTGATCCATTCACTCTGATCCTCATTCCCATTGATCCATTCACTCCGATCCTCATTCCCACTGATCCATTCACTCTGATCCTCATTCCCACTGATCCATTCACTCCGATCCTCATTCCCACTGATCCATTCACTCCGATCCTCATTCCCACTGATCCATTCACTCTGATCCTCATTCCCACTGATCCATTCACTCTGATCCTCATTCCCACTGATCCATTCACTCTGATCCTCATTCCCACTGATCCATTCACTCTGATCCTCATTCCCACTGATCCATTCACTCCGATCCTCATTCCCACTGATCCATTCACTCTGATCCTCATTCCCACTGATCCATTCACTCTGATCCTCATTCCCACTGATCCATTCACTCTGATCCTCATTCCCACTGATCCATTCACTCCGATCCTCATTCCCACTGATCCATTCACTCCGATCCTCATTCCCACTGATCCATTCACTCTGATCCTCATTCCCACTGATCCATTCACTCTGATCCTCATTCCACATCCATTCACTCTGATCCTCATTCCCACTGATCCATTCACTCTGATCCTCATTCCCACTGATCCATTCACTCTGATCCTCATTCCCACTGATCCATTCACTCTGATCCTCATTCCCACTGATCCATTCACTCTGATCCTCATTCCCACTGATCCTTCACTCTGACCTCATTCCCCTGATCCATTCCTCTGACCCACAACCCTCGACCTCATTCCCACTGATCATTCACTCGATCCTCTTCCACGATCCATTCACTCTGATCCTCATTCCCACTGATCCATTCACTCTGATCCTCATTCCCACTGATCCATTCACTCTGATCCTCATTCCCACTGATCCATTCACTCTGATCCTCATTCCCACTGATCCATGCACTCTGATCCTCATTCCCACTGATCCATTCACTCTGATCCTCATTCCCACTGATCCATTCACTCTGATCCTCATTCCCACTGATCCATTCACTCTGATCCTCATTCCCACTGATCCATTCACTCTGATCCTCATTCCCATTGATCCATTCACTCTGATCCTCATTCCCACTGATCCATTCACTCTGATCCTCATTCCCATTGATCCATTCACTCTGATCCTCATTCCCACTGATCCATTCACTCTGATCCTCATTCCCATTGATCCATTCACTCTGATCCTCATTCCCACTGATCCATTCACTCTGATCCTCATTCCCATTGATCCATTCACTCCGATCCTCATTCCCACTGATCCATTCACTCCGATCCTCATTCCCACTGATCCATTCACTCCGATCCTCATTCCCACTGATCCATTCACTCTGATCCTCATTCCCACTGATCCATTCACTCTGATCCTCATTCCCACTGATCCATTCACTCTGATCCTCATTCCCACTGATCCATTCACTCCGATCCTCATTCCCACTGATCCATTCACTCCGATCCTCATTCCCACTGATCCATTCACTCCGATCCTCATTCCCACTGATCCATTCACTCCGATCCTCATTCCCACTGATCCATTCACTCCGATCCTCATTCCCACTGATCCATTCACTCCGATCCTCATTCCCACTGATCCATTCACTCCGATCCTCATTCCCACTGATCCATTCACTCCGATCCTCATTCCCACTGATCCATTCACTCCGATCCTCATTCCCATTGATCCATTCACTCTGATCCTCATTCCCATTGATCCATTCACTCTGATCCTCATTCCCACTGATCCATTCACTCTGATCCTCATTCCCACTGATCCATTCACTCCGATCCTCATTCCCACTGATCCATTCACTCTGATCCTCATTCCCACTGATCCATTCACTCTGATCCTCATTCCCACTGATCCATTCACTCTGATCCTCATTCCCACTGATCCATTCACTCTGATCCTCATTCCCATTGATCCATTCACTCTGATCCTCATTCCCACTGATCCATTCACTCTGATCCTCATTCCCATTGATCCATTCACTCCGATCCTCATTCCCACTGATCCATTCACTCCGATCCTCATTCCCACTGATCCATTCACTCCGATCCTCATTCCCACTGATCCATTCACTCCGATCCTCATTCCCACTGATCCATTCACTCTGATCCTCATTCCCACCGATCCATTCACTCCGATCCTCATTCCCACCGATCCATTCACTCGATCCTCATTCCACCGATCCATTCACTCCGATCCTCATTCCCACTGATCCATTCACTCCGATCCTCATTCCCACTGATCCATTCACTCCGATCCTCATTCCCACTGATCCATTCACTCCGATCCTCATTCCACTGATCCATTCACTCCGATCCCCACCGATCCATTCACTCCGATCTCATTCCCACTGATCCTTCACTCCGATCCTCTTTCCACTGATCCATTCCTCCGATCCTCATTTCCACTGATCCATTCACTCGATCCTCATTTCCACTGATCCATTCACTCCGATCCTCATTCCCACTGATCCTTCACTCCGTCCCATTCCCCCGTCCATTCACTCCGATCCTCATTCCCACTGATCCATTCACTCCGATCCTCATTCCCACCGATCCATTCACTCCGATCCTCATTCCCACTGATCCATTCACTCCGATCCTCATTCCCACTGATCCATTCACTCCGATCCTCATTCCCACTGATCCATTCACTCCGATCCTCTCTCCCACTGATTCATTTACCTTCACGCTCTGTTTCAAAAACTCATTCACTGCCTCCTTCATTCTTAATTCCACAGCAACTCCGAATTTCACTAACACTTCCGTTATTACTCTCTTTCTTCACACTCCCAGGGACACCAATTTTGATTTTGATTTGATTGTGCGAAACTAAGCTCACGCTATCCCATTCCCTATCATTCTGGTTTGCTCTGTTTTCCTATGCAATAACCACTTGAAAGTTCGTAAGCAGGCAGTGCATCCAACACCCCAACCACTCTCTGAGTGAAGAATCTATCTCGGACATCCCTCCTATTATCTCCCACCATGAACCTTATGGTTATGCCCCCTAGTAACAGCTACATCCACCCGAGGAAATAGTCTCTGAATGTCCACTCTAGCTATCCCCCTCATCATCTTATAAACCTCTATTGAATCACCTTTTATCCTCCTCCACTCTGAAAAGAAAAGTCCTTGCTCCCTCAACCTCTCCTCAGAAGACCTAACCTGGATTGGGCTATTGTGGAATTTAGTAGTTCCACAATATAATGTAATAATGAAGGACTGATCTACTGTTTTGCCACTGATATTGTTTCCAGGGAGATTGGGGAGTATCCCCCTGCTCCTTTCTGAAATAAAACCAGGGGATCTGGAGTAGAATTGAAGTAAAAAAGTCCAACAGGTTTATCTGGCAGCACAAGCTTTCGGAGTGCTGTCCCTTCATCTCGCCCAATGAAAGAGCAACGCTCCGCAAGCTCATGGTTTATGCTCCCAAATAAACCTGTTGGACTTGAACCTAGTGTTGTGAGACTTCTTACTGTGTTTACCCCAGTCCAACGCCAGCATCTCTAATTGTAGAATTGAAACCACAGCCTGTGAGTCACAGGCGAGAGTATAGCACGCTGAATCACAGGCAAATTACTGTCATCTTCACTTTACTCAGAAGCTGCTTTTAATAAGTCACCTGCTTAACGTGAAGAAAAAAGCAGAACATTTTTTATTGAGTAAGCCATTCTCCATCCATTGTGTGGTTTGTAATTTAAACCCAGCCAGCTCCGAGTTAAAAGCCTTCATTCAGTGTCGTGGGTGGAATAGTGTTGGTGTTGAAAAACAGCTCATACTTCATCTCTTGGCGATCACTGGAAGCCCCTCATTAAACGATAGTCTTGTAACCCTCGGCCAGTCAACCGTGACCCTCTGCGTTATACATCTGAAGGTGTGGATTTCTGGTCTCAGTCATGCTGTTGAGATGAAAATGTGACTTCTGACCTGGGCTGTAAGCAGTTGGCTCTTTGTGCTGTTCCCTAGCAAACCCTGACAGTAGGTTAAAGTTCAGAGTTGGCAGAGGTGAAGGGGCAAATTGCCTGCCAAAATCCTGCTGCATCTGGATTTGGCAAGGGACAGATTTACAAACAGGAGGGGGGGAGGAAGTGAAGAAGAGAGAAGTTTTTATTTCCACAAAAGAAGTTTTATTTTGAACTCCAGTTTTCAACTATGAATGAGTTTTTAAAGTTTATTTATAAGTGTCACAAGTAGGCTTGCATTCATACTGCAATGAAGTTACTCTGAAAATCCCCCAGTCACTATGCTCCTGTCTGGATACTCTGAGGGAGAATTTAGCGTAGCCAATCCTGTACGTCTTTCAGACTGCAGGAGGGAACCGGAACACCCGGAGGAAACCCACACAGACACGGGGAGAACATGCAGGCTCCGCGCAGGCAGTGAGCCAAGCCGGGAATTGAACCTGGGTCCCTGGTGCTGTGAGGCAGCAGTGCTAACCATGGTGCCACCACTGACATTACCTTATCTGAAGGAATCAAACTAACTGGAAGAATTTTGACAGTTACTCTCATTCAAATTTGTGAGGTTATTGTCTGGACAAAGTTTCAGCGGCAGAAAGACATTGGTAGCTTAGCAACTGCTAGTGGTTGGTGAGAGGTTTTTTTTCATGTTTGTTAGTCAGGTGTGAGAATGATTGGTGAGACCAATGTTAATTCTCCATTTCTAATGTCCTTTGAAAAGATAGCTTGTTTCCTTCTTAAACTGCTGCAGTCTCTCTGGTGTGGCACACTGCTGTACCCAAAGGTGAGGCACTGGAATGTAGAGCACTCAGATGGAACAAAGTCCCT
This sequence comes from Sphyrna mokarran, assembly GCA_024679065.1. Taxonomy (NCBI): domain Eukaryota; kingdom Metazoa; phylum Chordata; class Chondrichthyes; order Carcharhiniformes; family Carcharhinidae; genus Sphyrna; species Sphyrna mokarran. The sequence goes on along the minus strand of JAGIQG010000031.1, from coordinate 18,165,237 downwards.
TTTGGGACTGTGGAGGACATTCATGAAAGGGAGGTTTTCACCCCAAGTTATTCTTTATTTGTCCTTGCGATGTGGGTATCGCCTCGGGTATCGCAGTCTGCCCAAAACTGCACAAAAGGTCGTGAATGTAGCCCAATCCATTACGCAAACCAACCTCCCATCCGTTGACTCTGTCTACACTTCCTGCTGCTTCTAGAAAGCAGCCAGCACAATTAAGGACCCCATTGCACCCCGGACTTTCTCTCTTGCAGCTTCTTCCATCAGGAAAATGATTCAAAAGTCTGAGGCCATGTACCAACCAACTCAAGAACATTATCTTCTTTGCTGCTATCAGGCTTTTGAACGGACCTACTTTGCATTAAGATGATTTTTCTTTACACCCTAGCGATAATGTAACAATACGTTCTGCACTCTCGTGTTTCCTTCTCTATGTTTTGTCTGTATAGCGTGTAAAAAACAACACTTTTCACTGTATGCTAATACATGTGATAGTAATAAATCAAATCAAAGTGGGTATCACTGGGTAGACCAAAATACACTGTCCCTCCTGAGTTAGTCTTCAGAACATGGTGGTGAACTACCTTCTTGAGCCACTGCAGTTCCTGAGGTGTAGGTACACCCACAGTGCTGCTAGAGAGGGAGCTCGAGGATTTTGACAGTGAGAAACAGAGATATATTTCCAAGTCAGGATGGTGTGTGGCTTGTAGCGGGGAGCTTGCAGGTGATGGTGGTGTTCCCAATTGCTCTTGTAGATGGTACGTACTGTTGCTGCTGAGAGTTGATGGTGGAGGGATTGAATATTTATGGATGGAGTGCCAATCAAGTGGGGGGCTTTGTCCTGACTTTTGTCAAGTGTCGAGTGCCTAACTACATGCTAATGTGGTTTCCAAGTATCAGAAATCTTTGATTCATCCGCAGCAAGGATGTGAAAATGTGACTGTAATGCACAAATGCATCTCTGCCCCAAAACTAAGTGGCAGGTCTTGATGGGAAAGGAATATTGTCTTATCATTTCCTGAAGATAATGTTAGTTGCCTGCACGAGTGCAAGGATAAATCCTTCAATCCCGCTTCTCCTCTTTATCATCAGATGGCCTCGTGAACTGGCAGGAGGTTTTGTGCTATAATAGACTGAGACTAGTTATTAAAGTCACAAGTAGGCTTATATTAACATGGCAATGAAGTTACCGTGAAAATCCCCTACTCCAGTGACTGTTTGGGTACACTGAGGGAAAATTTAGCACCGTCAATGCATCTAACCAGCACATCTTTCAGACAGTGAGAGGAAACCAGAGCACCCGGAGGAAACCCACGCAGACATGGGGAGAATGTGCAGACTCCACACAGACAGTGACCCAAACTGGGAATCAAACCTGGGTCCCTGGTGCTGTGAGGCAACAGTGCGAACCACTTTGCCACTGAACCACTCTATTTTAACATCAGGGTCATACTGTCTCAGTGTCTGAAAATTAGATACAGCGCCTTAGAGATGAACTGACGCAAGTGATGTTCATTTTAATCTGTATCCTGTTTGCCAACATGCCTTTGTGTACTCGCTGAGATTGCTGTCTTAAATCTGCTTCCACTGAACGTACGGGTGGGCAGACATAATGTTTAACTCCCAAGCTGTTACGCATTTTCACAATCCTGATGAACAGAACAATATACAATTAAAACAGGGCCATTGTTTGTCTCCCAGTATCTCAGGAACATGGTCTGATTTGATTTACTATTGTCACTTGTATTAGTAAACAGTGAAAAGCCTTGTTTCTTGCACACTATACAGACAAAGCATTCCATACACAGAGAAGGAAAGGAGAGAATGCAGAATGTAGTGTTTTAGTCACAACTAGAGTTTCGAGAAAGATCAGCTTCGTGCGAAGTAGGTTCATTCATACAGCAGGAGGGAAGAAGTTGTTCTTGAGTCAGTTGGTACATGACCTCAGGCTTTTGTACCTTTTTCCTGAAGGAAGAAGCTGGAAAAGAGAATGTTCAGGGTATATGGGGTCCTTTATCATGCTGGTGGCTTTGCCGAGACAGCAGGAAGTGTAGACAAAGTCAATGGATGGGAGGCTGGTTTGTATGATGGATTGGGCTATGGTCTTGGACAGTGCAGGAGCCATACCAAGCTGTGATACATCCGGAAAGTATGCTTTATGGTGCATCTGTAAAAATTGTTGAGAATCATAGCTGACATGCCAAATTTCCTTAGGTTTCTGAGAAATTAAAGATGTTGATGGGCTTTCTTAACAAAAGTGTTGGCGTGGGAGGACCAGAACAGGTTGTTGGTGATTTGGACACCTAAAAATGTGAAGCTCTCAACCATTTCCACTTTGTCCCCGTTGATGTAGACAGGGGCATGTTCTCCTTTACACTTTCTGAAGTCGATGATTATCCTTCATCTTGTTGACATTGAGGGAGAGATTATTGTCACAGCACCAGTTCACTAGATTCTCTATCACTTGGAAGGATGGCTGTGTTGGGAAAACCTGCATCATAATTCTGCACATCATTTTGCAAGTCTGTCTTCATCCACTTTACATTTATTTAGGAAACAGGAATTTGCATTGATGTCTAGTCAAGTCTCAGAGTTGCCTATATTAGTTAAAGTCTGTCAAACAGGTACTATCATCACTAATGGCCCACAGTCTGGTTATGAATAATCTCAGTTTACTTACAGTCAGCTAAACTGAAGATTGGCATCTGACAGTTTTACCAAGGAACCCGTGCAGAGTAATATGGATAAACTATTGGCAGAAGTGATATCACATCCAATAATTATTCTGGGAGTGACAATTGGGGAGTTTCAAAAACAGAAAATGCTGGAAAATATCAACAGGTCTGATACTCTCTATGGGGAGAGAATAAAGCTAACATTTCGAGTCGAGATGATCCTTCGTTGAAGTTCTGGTAAGTCCATCCAAGAATCTGATGGCAGCTGGGAAGAAGCTGTTCTTGATGCAAGTTTGCTTGCAGTCACATCCCTTTGAGCCGAATCCCAGGTGGAGCTTTGCGTTCGGGGAGAAGAGGACCCATTCCCACATCAGTGCATTGTCTCTGTAACCCAATGTACTCACTAACGCCATCGCTGTCAAAAGCAACAAATTCAAAAGTCAAATAAAAACACAGCAAAGCATTAAATGTGTGAAAAAGTTTTTCATCATTTAGTTCACACGTCACAATGCCCTGATCTTACAGAAAGGCTGGGGCTTCGCCTTGAACAACGCCGGAGGTCACCCAGCTGGTTTTGTCGGCCTTACACTGCTTGGATAGTATTGTGTCGTTCACTGAAGCAATTTGGTTTCTGGGACTTCCCTCTACAAGAAGCAGCAACTTTCCAGTATCATCCATGTTGGTCAGACCAAAGCAGTGACCCCTTAGCCCTCCCACCATCACTGTATGTTTCACCTTCTGTGATGTGATAAGAGACACCAAAACAATAGTTACCTCCACCTTAACAATGTTCCATGGTGCCTTGCCGTTCAAAATATGGGCCAATCCATTCTGAAGCCAATTAAATTATCATTATTTTCATAACGACTGCACGCCTTACCATGTTGAAATCCAACATGTCTGCTATGACTTTCATCAACTTCTAAAGATGCACCATAGAAAGCATCCTTTCTGGTTGGATCACAGCTTGGTACGGCTCCCACTCTGACCAACACCGCAAGGAACTACAAGAAATTGTGAATGTAGCCCAATCCATCAGGTAAACCAGCCTCCCATCCATTGACTCTGTCTACGCTTCCCGCTGCCTCGGCAAAGCAGCCAGCATAATCAAGGACCCGATACACCCCGGACATTCTCTCTTCCGTCTTCTTCTGGCAGGGAAAAGATACAAAAAGATCATATACAAAGCAACTCAAGAACAGCTTCTTCCCTGCTGCCATTGGACTTCTGAATGAACCTACCTTGCACCAAGTTGATCTTTCTCCAAACCCTAGCTATGACTGTAACACTACATTCTGCACTCTCTCCTTTCCTTCTCTATGAACGGTATTCATTGTCTGTATAATGTGCGAGAAACAATACTTTTCCCTGTATGTTAATACATGTGACACTAATAAATCAAATCAAATCACAGGATAGTTCGACAAGTGAGCATTTTCTCCAGCAAGGAGAAGGCTGAGAACGGCTGCCTAATCCCACATTGAGGAAGTTCTGCTGATATAGTTCAAGGTAATCCAAGCAGAAACCATTCCCCTCTCAGATCCAATCATGCAAAGAATCTTGACCATCTGGAGTTTACCTGCAGTGATGGATTCTTGGACTGATTCAAGGCAAGGCACTCGTACGTTATATGTCCTGTCTGTCTTGCCTGTTACCAAGGTGTTGTCAGGTTAGCACTGAACTCCAGCCAAGCCACTCAGGACCTGGTCACTCGCTCTCCGAAACAAGGTTGAAGCTGCTGTTATATCAAAACATCAAACAGTAATATCTGTCCACTGTGTTGTGATGGGAAGATACTCTTGTGGTTCCTCATCAGTGAGCATGTGTATGGTGGCCTGGTATGGGTCTATTTTACTGAATTTCTGTTCACCAGCGAGGCCAATAACTAAGTGCTGAATCTGGAGAAGTGGATGTTGGTGAGCACAGAGTATGGGGTTAATCTCCACAGGTTACACAGGGAATCATCACTGTCCAGCACCTTCTCATGAGTGACGGGTGTCACCCATTCACTGTGGGGTAGATGTACCGAGAGTCCTACTTCTAGCAGACTTCACAGGTCAGCTTTGTCTTTTGCTCGTACGGCATAAGACACGTTCTGACCTTCAGAAATTTTGATTGAGAGTCAGCTTTAAGGTTCAATTTTATGGTAATCCCCTTTGTGCATTCCAAATCTCCTTCAAAAACAACAGTGTGTCTTTTTCATAACAGCTCTCAGAACGGTTTCTTCTATTTTTAGTCTGGATGCCTCCCAAGATCAATCAGTACACAAGTAGACACAGGAGGTGATTAATATCGCTACTGTCCTTTAGCACTGTGACAGTCAAACTAAAAGGAAACAAGGATGCTGTGATTCCTAAAAGCACTGGCCTGAAGAGTGCAGAAAGCCAGACAGAACATCAGACAGGATTGTCCTCTACATGGCACATGGGCGGTTTGGCAGCACAGTGGGTTAGCACTGCTGCCTCACAGCATCAGGAACCCAGGTTCAATTCCCAGCCTGGGTTACTATCTGTGTGGAGTCTGCACATTCTCCCTGTGCCTGCATAGGTTTCCTCCAAGTGCTCTGGTCCCCTCCCACAATCTGAAAGACGCGCTGGTCAGGTGCATTTGCCATGCTGAATTTTCCTGAGCAGGCGTGGAAGTGTGGCAACTAGAGGATTTTCGCAGTAACTTCATTGCAGTGTTAATGTAAGCCTTGTGACACCAATAAAGAAATGAAATTGATTTGATTTATTATTGTCACATGTATTGGGATACATTGAAAACTACTGTTTGTTGCGCACTATGCAGACAAAAGCATACCATACGTAGAGTACGTAGGGAAAAAGGAAAGGAGAGGGTACAGAATGTAATGTTGTACTTGCAGATAAGGTGAAGAGAAAGGTCAACTTACTGGTCCCCCCATGCCAACACTACAGTTTAGAAAGCCCACCAATGTCCCTACTTTCTCAGAAAACTAAGGAAATTTGGTATGTCAGCTGTGACTATCACCAACACTTACAGATACACAATAGAAAGCATTCTTTCTGGTTGTATCACAGCTTGGTATGGGCTCCTGCTCTGCTCAATACCGCAAGGAACTACAAAAGGTCATGAATGTAGCCTAATCAATTGCAGAAACCAGCTTCCCAGCCTCTCCACTTCCCACTGCCTTGGCAAAGCAGCCAGCATAACTAAGGATCCCACGAGACATTCTCTTTTCCACCTTCTTCCATTGGGAAAAAGATACAAAAGTCTGAGATCATGTACCAACCGACTCAAGAAGAGCTTCTTCCCTGCTGCTGTAAGACTTTTGAATGGACTTAGCTTGCACTAAGTTGATCTTTCTCTACAGCCTAGCTATGACTGTAACATTACATTCTTCACTCTCTCCTTTCCTTCTCTATAAACGGTATGTTTTGACTGTGTAGTTCAAGAAATAATATCTTTCACTGTATGTTACTACATATGACAATAATGAATCAAATCAACTTAAAAGTCTGATCTGTTCTTGAGTCAGTTGGTACGTGACCTCAGACTTTTGTATCTTTTTCCCAATGGAAGAAGGTGGAAGAGAGAATGTCCAAGGATGCGTGGGATCCTTAATTACGCTGGCTGCTTTTAGAAGATAAGAACATAAGAAATAGGAGCTGGAGTAGGCCATCTAACCCCTCGAGCCTGCCTCGCCATTCAATGAGATCATGGCTGATCTGAAGTGGATCAGTTCCACTTCCCTGCTCCCCATAACCTTTAATTCCCTTGTCTATCAGAAACCTATCTAACTGTGACTTAAATATATTCAGCGAGGTAGCCTCCACCACTTCAACGGGCAGAGAATTCACCACTCTTTGAGTGAAGAAGTTCCTCCTCAACTCTGATCTAAACCGCCCCTCCCCTTATTTTGAGGCTGTGCCCTCTAGTCCTGCTATCCTTTCTAAGTGGGAAGAATCTCTCTACCTCTACCCTATCCATCCCCTTCATTATCTTATGTCTCTATTAGATACCCCCTTGACCTTCTAAACTCCAACAAGTACAAACCTAGTCTACTCAATCTCTCTTCATAGGCTAACCCCCTCATCTCCGGTATCAGCCTAGTGAATCTTCTCTGTACTCCCTCCAAGGCCAATATATCCGTCCACGAATGCAGCAACCAAAACTGCCCATAGTACTCTAGCTGCGGCCTCACCAGTACAATTGCAACAAGACCTCCCTACTTCTATATTCTATCCCCCTAGCTATAAAAGCCAACATTGCATTTCTCCTTTTGATCACCGGTTGCACTTTTTCCGAAGCAGTGGGAAGTGTATGTGGAATCAACGGACAGGAGGCTGGTTTGCTTGAAGGATTAGACTGTGTTCATGATCCTTTGTAGATTTTTGTGGTTGACCTTGTATTTCAGAAAGACGGATAAACGTGATGATGGAATTTCCAACTCCTTTGCAGTGGCCACTTTCTGCTTCATGCCACAGGCTCCCAGTTGCTGCATCAACCTCACTTTCTCTCGGAGCGACAACACTTTGAACTTTATCACCAGTAGATTGTGTATGTCCTTTCATAGTCCCACCTCATTGGCAAATGATGGATGCCCAGTTTTCCATGGTTTTGCACTCTCACCTGGTCTAACTGTGCTCTGATTCATCATATGACAAGCTTCAGCAAGTTGAGGTCATCCAGAGTTACCAGTGTGGAATTCCAGCTCATCCCAGACTTTATTCCATGGGAATTGTGATTTGGCTGCTAAGAATGGTTGACAATTTTGACCTGTCTTCCCACTACAAATCATTGCCACTTAGCTGTGTTTGTGTTTTGAAGGGAAAGGAGGAGAAAGATTCAATTTCAACAAGTATTCCTTTGTGCAGGAAGTCTTCAACCTCTGGATCCAATTGCCAGAACAGATGAGTTCATGTGACTGAAGGAGTTCCGGAATATCAATGGCTTCATCCGTGAGATCCAAGGAGACAGCAGCATTCAGCAAGAGCTTTCAATGAACAGTCTCATGTGCTTTACCGAGGAGCAAATAGACCAAAATGGATATCTCATTAACAGGGGGGTGCCCAAGTGTTGCAAAGTTGAGTAGAGTAATTGTAGATTGGTGTTGGAAAATTGTGAAATGCTAGGGAGGAAACACTGAATGGTCCCATTAAAAGGTGGTGCTTTTTCTGTGCTTAGAGTTAAAAACAGTGCAAGTATACCGAGAGCCCAAACTGAAACATTTGTATCCAAAGGCCAAGCAGCCATGATACCAAGGCACCAAGTTTTCAGGCATGAGAATTTTTTTGGATGCAGCCAATCAGATTGAATGAGGCACTTTGAAACCAAGAACCTACTTGAGTGATAGTGAAAAGAGTGTCAGTTCCTGCAGTCTCCTGGAATTTGTCAATTTATCTTTGGAGTTTGGAAGTAATTCGCCAGAGTGTTTCTCTCAATAGGTTTCTTCCATTAATCTGGCAGAGATATTGATGGTGTGTGTATGGAGCCATGTCCAAATGAGTCATGTTGAAGGAGCCATTTTTGTTTCTGTCTGTCCTTTTTTACAGATTCTTTGCATTCAGAATCATCTTGAGAAATGCTACAAAGGAACTGATTGTGGAGAAACTCCTTGAAGAGTTCAGCAGGTCAGGAAACGAGATGAACTATTCTGCAACACCTCCCTGACCCCCTGAAATTACGCGGAGTGCTGGAGTCTAAGGCCAGCGGAGAAACTGACTGAGGATGGCCATTTACACCATTTGCACAGTTTCTGTTGCACTTCATGCAGGGGAACCCACTCAGATCTCTCCACAATGCCAATGGATGTGTCACCTCAGGGTGTGCCACTGGTGATGGGAAATGGTGGCACAAGGGTTTAACCACTACTCAACAAATCCAGAGACCCAGGGTAATGATCTGGGGACCCCGGTTTGAATTGCACCACAGCAGATAGTGAAACTGAATTCAGTCAGAAATCTGGAATTAAAGTCTGCTGATGACCATGAAACCACTGTCAATTGTTGGGAAAACCCATCTGGTCGTCCTTTAGGGAAGGAAATCTGCCATCCTTACCTAGTCTGGCCTACATGTGACTCCAGAGCCACAGTCTGCCCCCCAGGGTGGGCAATAAATGCTGGCCCAGCCAGCGATGCCATGAATGAATAAAGAAAGTCAATGGATGCTGTTCTGTGTGAGCTTGCTGTGCATATTTGCAAACTGTGTGAGCATCTCTGCTTTTTTTTTCTTTCCGACCAGGATCACGAGCTGTTTTTACATCCATAGCAGCAGGCAGCTGGGGTTTCGATCTTGAAACAATGCAGCACATTCTCAGTGCCTTGCTGAAGTGTCGGGTTAGATTAGGTGATCCAGTCTGAGGCGGGGCTTGAATACGCAACCCCCTGACACAGAGGTGAGAGTGCGACCAACTGAATCAAATTGAAGTTCTCATGTAGACTGAAACCAGAAGTCTCTGGGGTAGAAATCTGAGCCAGAAGCTAACATGCCACAGACAGTTTAATGAATGCCATTCTTCGTACGTGCTACAAAAACATTGCCATCTCCATTTGGTTTAATTCTTGGGGCATTTTTCCTCCTTACTGCGTTTATCTGAAACTGGTTAAGGGAGAACTAGTGCCTGCAAAACTACCTGAATGATTTCAAGCTGTTCACAGCACTCTACAGCCAATCCTTCTAAATGTGGTCCCTTCATAAAATCCCTGCAGTGCAGCAGGAGGTCATTTGGCCCATCAAATGTGCACCAACTACCCAACAGTCCCCAAGGCTAGCCCTGCTCTATCTCTGGAACCCTGTGCATTTATCCTGCTATTCCCCCAACTACACATCCATGGGCATTAAGGGACAATTTAAGAGGCTAGTGCACCGAACCTACACATCTTGGGACACCCAGGGGCAATTGAACATGGCCAATCCACCTAACCAGCACAACTTTTGAACTATGGGAGAAAACGAGAGGAAACCCACGCAGAGACAGTGAAGAACATGCAAACTCTGTACAGACAGTGACCCAACTCTGGAATCAAGCCCACGTCCCTGGTGTTGTGAGGCAGCAGTGCTAACCATTGTGCCACCTTGTCTATGCGTCATTCCTGAAAACATGGCTAACGACTGCCAAATCAGCAGATATCCCAGGGTGACAGGTTCTTCCTTGCTGCTGTCAGACTTTTGAATGAACCTACCTTGCGTTGAGTTGATCTTTCATTACACCTTAGCTATGACTGTAACAGTACATTCCCCACGCTCTCTTTCCCTTCTCTATGAATGGCATGCTTCGTCTGTAAAGCAAGCAAGAAACAATACTCTATGTCAAGACCTGTGACAATAATAAATCAAATCAAAAGCAAGTCAAAGATATTCCCAATGAATTAGGATTCATGGTCCACCGAGGGGTGTGCGGGGAAATTACAACCCAATTCTACAACTGACAGCAAATCCAAAATATAAATTTGATGGAGAGTGAGTGACAGAGAGAACTGATTCGAAAAATAGCCAATAGTTACAGAAAATTGGATGTCAGGCACAAACTGCTGGGAGTTAAGTGTTGCTGAGCAAATACAGCGACTGGCAAAAGCTTCACTTAATTGAAATTTGCTTTTGCTGCGTGAAAGCGAATTAAATCCTCGGACCCTTAATCTGCAGTCACTGTTCACAGGCCAAAGCACATTGTTACACAATTTGTCCCCTCTTTCCGGAGGAGATGGAAGCTCCTTGGTAACAGAATGAACAACAGGAGCTGGTTCCGCACTGGGCAGTGCTATTGAATTGTGGAGAAAGGTCATCCAGGAGAAGTCTGATTGGCCACTGAAACAGGGAAGGGAAAAATATCAGTGCACTCATTGATATACGTCCAAGAAACACAACAGGGCAAAATGCCCTGGCAGCTGACCCAGTTCAACCCAGGGTGACTGCTCTTCCAAAGTTCCACTTTCCTAACTATCTTTGGAGAAAAGCTGGTGTTAAATAACCTCTTTCCCACAGCCCTGAAATGTGCTTTTTTGAATGACATAACCAACCTCCTTTGGAAAGCAGCTGGTCTCCCTCTCCATGTCTCACTGGCTGACGTGTTATTTCCTCATTCTTCCCCTGGAAGAAGACAGCGCTGGTTCAATTCCCGTAGTTATTCTGAGGTTATTCATGAAGCCCCCTGCCTCCTCAGCCTCACCCCTTAGCCTGAGGTGTGGTGATCCCCAGGTTAAATCACTACCAGTCAGCCCTGCCTCTCCAAGGACAGAGCAATCGATGGTCATCTGGGAATATGGCCACTTTCCCATTACTAATTAATCAAGCTGTCCTCACATAGTGACCCTTGGAGCCCCGACTGATGTTCATGTGTAACATTTGCTGCCAGATTGACCAATCTGATTTATCTGGGAATATCCGGACACTGAACACTAATAAATCCTATCAGGAATTTGGGAGAAAATTCTTTACCTGAAGACCACAAAATGTAGGAGCAGAGGCAGGCCATTCAGCCTATCGAGTCTGTAGAAAATACAATGCAGAAGGAGGCCATTTGACAGGCACTGACAACAATCCCACCCAAGCCTTATCTTGTAATCTCATGTGATCCCCCTGCTGCTAATGTGCAATCCTACCCAAACCTGTTGCCCGTAACCCCAGGTATTTACCCGTCCCCTCCAAACCTATACATCTTGCGACACTAAGGGGCAATTCATCAGGGCCAATCCACATAATCTGCACATCTTTGGAGTGTGGGAGCAAAACCGGAGCACCCAGAGGAAACCCACGCAGTTGTGGGGAGAACGTACAAACTCCAAGCAGACAGTGACCTGAGGCTGGAATTGAACCTGGGTCCCTGACACCGTGAGCTAGCAGTGCCCCGTACTGCCATTCTCATCTCTGAGAATGGTCAGAATGTGGGATTCACTCCCAGAAGGAGTAAATGTGGTAAATAGCATCGATCAGTAGTGGACAATCTGTGACCCCAGGGCCCACGTGCGGCCCATCTAGATTCTGAGTGCAGCCCATGACACATTTCATTGCTCACGCGCTGAGTTGTCACATCCCCTGGTTTGTGTCCATGGTTTTTTTTCCCACCAGTACGACGGACAGAAAGGACAAGTGAAGTGAGGTGTTTGCTAATTGATGACGAGCTGTGCGCGGCCTGTTTCCAAGTACGTCTTCTGGGGGTTTTTTTTGCTTGAAGTTGATGCTAGTTCTGTGCAGGATTTTCTGTAACTTTCTCCAGAAACTAGAAGCAGGTGTGGGTCATTCGGCCCTTCGAGCCTACTCTGCTATTCAGCTTGATCATGGCTGATCATCGAATTCAATATCCCTGATCCCCCTTCTGCACCACCCCCTGTACTGCTCGAATGGCACAGAGGTTAGCACTACTGCCTCACAGTGCCAGGCACCCGGCTTCGATCCCCAGCTTGGGTCACTGTCTGTGCAGAGTCCACACAGTCTCCCCATGTCTGTATGGGTTTCCCTCCGGGTGCTCCAGTTTCCTCCCACAGTCCAGAGACGTGTGGGTTTGGTGGATTGGCCATGCCAAATTGCCTGTTAGTGCCAGGGGAACTGGCTGGGGTGAAGCCCCGGGGGCTATGGGGATAGGACCTGGTTGGGATTGTCGGTGACATAGACTCAATGGGCTGAATGGCCTCCTTCTGCATTGTGGGGATTCAGTGATGATTCCTCCCACAGTCTGAAAGCTGGATTAACTATACTAAATTTTTCCTCTGTGCCTGCAAACAGATTCCGGCGACGAGGGAACTTTCAGAGTAACTTTATTGCAGTGTTAATGTAAGCCGACTTGTGACACTAATAAATAAACTTTAAAAGTAAGAAACAATCGCTTTAGCCCCAAGAACTATATCTAATTTCTTCTTGAAATCACACAATGATTTGGGTCGCCCTGTGTTGATATTGGGGAATTGAATGTACCTCTTTAATATATCTACATAAATATACAGCACAGTGATTCTCCCAGGGTGCCTGACAACTTTTACCTATTCTCTAGATGGTGCCTCAGATTTGCATCTATTTTAAATACGTGCTTTGTGTGGCCAAGTCTAACCATCTCTCTATCTCTCCACCTCCCCCCACCCGCTGCAGTAAAGATCACATTAGGACGGCCCATCAGATCGCAAGCAGGGTGAATCAAAATCATCCTGCAAATCTTCAAAGGTGAATTTTTCCTTCCTTCCCAAGAAGGAATTTGCTGGAGTCTGGGATCTGGCGATCACGTGTCTATCCCCTTCCCTCCCCCCCCCTACCATCCACAGGAAAAGGTAGCAATGGACAGAAGGTAACAGTGGAAAAGACTCGAGGAAGAATTTGAAAACACATCTACTGGCGGAGCAGTCCTAACCCGGGTGAGCGTGTTTGTTTGAATGGCTTCACTTTTTTTTGTCTCTGAAGCTTCTTCCCTTTGATAATGTGAAACTGACACGGGGCTGGGGGGGGGGGGGGAAGGTTTGGAGAAAGTTTCCCAAGTTTCTGTGTGCTGCAAAGTGGCGGCGCTTTGTGTGAAAAGTTGCTGTCGAAACCATGTTTCTCTTCACAGCAGTGTTCAGTGCCAGAGGAGGGGAGGGGGTAGCCTCAGGTAGCCCTTCCCCTGCCTTCCCCTTTTTCTGCGGTCAGCGTCTGTGACTGTTCCAGGCGAAAATAGGGGGAAAAAATACGGCTTTGTATCTACAAGTATCCCCTTTGTATCCCTTTTTAAGTCCTATATTTGTGGTTAATGTTTTCTGGTGATGGGGCAAGGATGAACGGGTATAATGTATCATCCGTAAAATAAAAATGAGTGGGATTAGTTATTGGAGAGTGCAAGTTTCAAATCTTTCCAATTTTCCCGGTTGGTTTTGAATTCTCATCGGCATTGTTCTTAATATTATAAAAGTCTTGTCTATTGTTCACCCATTAGGGGTGAGGCTTTTCCCAGTTAACTGGTCCCCAGAAAATGGTGTTTGCTGATGTGATTTTTTTTTCTCTTTCTGATCTTGTTGCTTCCCCCATTCTCCAAGCCTTTTGTTTTCCTTGACTGGTGGGCAGGGCATCTTCTGCTGGGACCAAGTATTTTAGTCTAAGCAAGTTAGTAAAAACTGGGGACCGTCATCCCTGGGCATCAAGGGGACATGGCATTGTCACAGAGCAGAGAGGGAATCTCTCCAGGTCTTGGGCTGGGATGGGGGGGAGAGAGGAATCACAGGGGGAATCTGATCTTGGGGCCTGTGGGAGGAAGGGGAGTCAGAGGGGAGTTTCATATTGAGTTTGAGGTGAAGGGGCGGTGGGAGGGTGTTGGGGGTATCCAGTTTTGGGTCATCAGATGATGGATTCTGATCTTGAGGCTGAGTGACGTTGGATGAAATCTGATGTTGGTGTGGGGGTGTTAGGGGAGAGTTTGATCTACTGCTGTCAGACTTTTGAATGGACTTAACTTGCATTAAGTTGATCTTTCTCTCTGCACCCTAGCTATGACTGTGTCACTACATTCTGCACCCTCTCCTCTATGAATGGTATGCTTTGTCTTTATAGTGCGCAAGAAACAATACTTTTCATTGTTAATACGTGTGACAATAATAAAGCAAATCAAACAGGATGGGGGTTTCAGGGGAAGTTTGATCCCACGGTGGGGACGTCAGTTGGAGTTTGATCTTGGGTTGGATGTATCTTGGGGGCGATTTCATCTTGGGCTTGGGCGTTGGGGAAGGAGTTTGATCTCGGGGTGGGGGCGTCTTGGGGGGGAGGTTTGATCTCGGGGTGGGGGCATCTTGGGGGGGAGTTTGATCTCGGGTGGGGCGTCATGGGAGGAGTTTGATCTCGGGGGCGTTTTGTGTCGGGGGTGGGGCGTCACGGGGGGCGTTTGATGTCGGGGTGGGGGCGTCACGGGGGGCGTTTGATGTCGGGGTGGGGCGTCACGGGGGGCGTTTGATGTCGGGGGGGGGCGTCACGGGGGGCGTTTGATGTCGGGGTGGGGCGTTCACGGGGGGCGTTTGATGTCGGGGGTGGGGCGTCACGGGGGGCGTTTATGTCGGGGTGGGGGCGTCACGGGGGGCGTTTGATGTGGCAGGGGGGGCGTCACGGGGGGCGTTTGATGTCGGGGTGGGTGGGGGCGTCACGGGGGGCGTTTGATGTCGGGGTGGGGGCGTCACGGGGGGGGGGGTTTGGTGTCGGGGGGCGTTTGATGTCGGGGTGGGGGCGTCACGGAGGGGGGGTTTTGGTGTCGGGGGGTTTTGTGTCGGGGGTGGGGGCGTCACGGAGGGGGGGGGTTTGGTGTCGGGGTGGGGGCGTCACGGAGGGGGGGGTTTGATGTCGGGGTGGGGGCGTCACGGAGGGGGGGTTTGATGTCGGGGTGGGGGCGTCACGGAGGGGGGGGTTTGATGTCGGGGTGGGGGCGTCACGGAAGGGGGGGGTTTGATGTCGGGTGGGGGCGTCACGGAGGGGGGGGGTTTGATGTCGGGGTGGGGGGCGTCACGGAGGGGGGGCGTCATGAGGGGGGGGAGTTTGATCTCGGGGGATCTGATCTTGCGGCTGGGGGCATCGGTGAGGGGGGGAGTTTGATCTTGCGGTTGGGGGTATTCCAGTTGAGTTCCTGTTTGTTTTGCATCATGTCTCCACACACCCAACCTTCCCTGAAGCGTTGTGTGTTGTCAAGGAACTCTGACCATGAACATCACCCCCATGGGTTGAGGTGGCTGAGTAGAAAATCAGAGGCTCCCAGCTGTGAAGCTTGTGGCAATTTAAAGGTGGTGTCTGGATGGGTACTGGAATAGGGAGGGAAAAGAGAGATACAGACCCAGTCAGGGAAGAAAGTATGTTTGAGTTTAATTGGAGCATCGTGATTGGGACAGACTTGGAGGGCCAAAGGGCCTGTTCCTGTGCTGTACTTTGTTCTTTGGGAAGTTCTTGTCGAGTGTGGGTTTGGTGCACCCTTGAACCTTTTTGTATTTGTGAGTGAGACTAGCAAGGCCACGTTTACGTGATTGTCCTTCATAGTTTGAGAAGTAAGCAGTAGAAATCCATGTTCCTTCTGGACACTGAGAGTTACTGGTATGGAGACTCAGCCACGTGACGTGGGAATGGGAGCACAGGTAACTGAATACAATCTCCAGTCTCTGGATATCTTTCAAACCATTTGTGTGCATCACTCGGAGTTAGCATTTTAACCTTATTTCTGAGCAGCATTGTGAACAAACTGACCAGAGCTGGTGTGACACTTGCCGTCTGCTCTGGGCCAAGGGACGAAACTTGTGGTTTTGGTTTGGCCTTTTGGTCTCTCCTCTTTTTTTGAAGACAATGGAGAGGGAGGAACCCATGGATGCTGGCGGCTTTCTGACTGGGTTCCTGTGAGGTAAAGGAAGGCTTTCACCAGCACAGACTCATCCTATCCTTGTTTGATGACCAACCAGCCCTCCCCGAGATTGTTTTGTTTTTGATTTGATTTATTATTGTCACGTGTATTAACATACAGTGAAAAGTATTGTTTCTAGCACGCTACACACTCAAAGCATACCATTCATAGAGAAGGGAAGGAGAGAGTGCAGAATGTCGTGTTACAGTCATAGCTAGCATGTAGAGAAAAATCAACTTAATGTGAGGTAAGTTCGTTCAAAAGTCTGACTGCAGCAGGGAAGAAGCTGTTCTTCAGTCGGTTGGTACACTGGCTTTGTGAACATTGTGTGGGAACTGCTCTTGGTGCAGCATTGAGGTATCTTCATTGCGTCTGCTTATTCCTGAATTTGGAGTGATGGGGACAAACTGCTTTTCTGCTGATTATTTCCACCAATTGGATTTGTACAGTGCATCAAGATGGTGCCGGAGTGCGGTGGGCTTCTAATCTCTAATTCTATCCTTTCTCTTGAGCCTATGCTTTTAAAACTCTACCCTCTGTTAACCTCTCTAACCACCCTAGCTTTGACTGTAACAGTACATTCTGCACCCTCTCCTTCTTTATGAATAGCATGCTTTGTCTGTAGAGTGCATAAGAAGCAATATATATCTCTCACTGTATACCATTAGATGTGACAATAATAAATCAAATATCTGGGTATTGGATGGGGGAATAAGGATCAAAAGAGGTTTTGAATCTCCAAGCTCATGAATATATTCTGCAAGACTCCCTGCTCATGGGTGAGCTACCACAGGGCAGTGGTGTATTTAGATATCAAAGAACAAAACAGCACGGGAAACAGGCCCTTCAGCCCAACAAGCCCGCGCCGCCACCTTGATGTTCCCACTTCTACCCATGATTCCTGTCTATGTTTATAGATCTATGTGTTAGAACCAAATTTGAGACAATTTAGGGAGAATTTGTTTTGCCAGTCAGCCTAAGAGCACATTTTTGGGATGTGGAAGGAAACCGGAGCACCCGGAGAAAACCCACGCAAGCACGTGGAGAATGTGCAAACTCCCACAGACACAGGCCCAAATCCATGTATCCGCACAGAACAGCGATAGTCACTGAGTTGTCGTGTTGCCCATCAAATGGTCCAGGTGAAGCGTACACTAATGACGTGAAGCAGTAGGATACTGTTGAAAAATCCAAGAGCAGCCCTCTCGTGACCCATTGCGTGTATGCCCCTTGTTAGACATGTCGTTGGGTTATGGGTCAGTACTGGCTTAGGGATGGTAAACTCTGATTAGGTTCCATTATGTGCAGTGTGATGAACTTTGAGAGGAGCTCACACTTCCTCCAAGCATCAGCAAGACTTGCTTCTTCAGAATGATGTTTCTCAGACGCAGTGGGTGGTGAAGAGGGTGGTGTACCAGTTCCATGCCCCGTTCACTGGGTCTCTCCATTGAGTTCAATGCTGCGTTCATCAGATGGAAGGTCAAACCAGTCATCCGACAGGTGGGTTCACTTATAGTTGCCCCCTTTGTCCTACTGATTTTGCCCATGCTGTGGGTGGCACGATGGTTAGCACTGCTGCCCCACAGCGCCAGGGACCCGGGTTCAATTCCAGCCTTGGGTCACTGCCTGTGTGAAGTCTGAACATTGTTCCCGTGTCTGTACAGGTTTCCTCCGGGTGCTTGAGTTTCCTCCCCCAGTCCAAAAATGTGCAGGTTAGGTGACCATGCTAAATTGTCCCTTGGTGTACCACAATGTGTAGGTTAGGGAGATTGGCCATGCTGAAATGTCCTGTAGTGTCCTACGATGTGTCAGTGAGGTGGATTAGCAGGGTAAATGTGTGGGGTTATGTGGATAGGATGGGTGTGGGCCTGGTTAAGATGTTCGTTTGGAGAATTAGTGCAGAATTGAAGGGCTGAATGGCCTCATTCTGTGCTGTGGGGATTCTATGGTTCTTACTGTTCTCATCCAAGCATTGAGCAACAACAACTTGCTGCACTGAGCTGGTGCCTCCATTTAATGGCTTACGCTGGGATTGGTCTTGTATAAATCAGTGCTCTCAAACTGACTTGAGTGCCTGGAAGTCTAGCTGCTGTTCTGTGTTTAATGCTGCCCCCAGCACAGAAAGAGATAAAGTAACTTCAGGGTATTTACTCAACAGTTGGGTGCTAATATCTGCACCAGTCTCTCTCTCTCTCTCTCTGAGAATGTTTCTCTTCAATGAGGTTCAATGTCAGGAAATGGAAGAGCGAAGGGGACAGATGAGTGAAGCAGAACTGCACACAAAAGCTTTGTGCCAATGGTTCTGTCTGTTTTGCATGTAATTATATGAAGCAGTTGACTGTGTAGGCTTGTTGAGATGTATTGCAGCATGTATTTATGCTATAACCTTATTTTAAAATAGATTAAGAGGATTATTCTGAAGTAAGTAATGTGTCCTCTGGCAAAATGTTTGTACCACACACGGAGAAGGCAAGCTCTCTCTCTTTCTCAGCCCACATTCCCTTTACTTAAAACAAAAGGCTTTCTTTGCTCCAAGCTTCTCCCTAATATCAGGAGGTGTCGGGACAACATTGGGCATTCCGTTCCATGTTGTCCTGAAGGGTAGGGATGGCCACAGATGACATTCTGTTGTGTTGGCTACGTTAACTTGGTTATGCATGGCCAGACATGGGACAGCTTTGGCAGTAGTACGTAGCTATGTATGATGTTGATTTGGTTAAGATTTCTCAGCTGGGGTGTATTTTCTGTCTGTCTGTCTGTCTGTGTGTTTGTATATGGATTCAATGCCAGGATGTTCATGCATTCATTCATGCTTCTCATTCTAATCTTGAATGGCTTGCCTCTGGACCAACTAATGTAAGCATGCAGCATTCTGCCACTCACAGCAATCAGTGGTCAAGTGGGTAGAACACTTAGAAAACACTCAGAGGGCTATTCTCCCAGTGATCATGGTTCAAATCCTCACTTGTACTGAGTAACTTTATGTACTTGGGCGGCACAGTGGCACACACCCAGTCAGATTCATGGTAACTTTCAAAAGGGAACTGGATCCATGTGTGAAAAGGGAAGAATGGCAGTTAAGCAGGGGAGGGTCAGTAATTAGTCATCAGGCGCGTAGATATACAGAGAGATGTGAGACTACAGGTCCACAGATCCTTAAAATTGGCAGCACAGATGGAAAAGGTGGTGAAGAAAGCAGATGGCATGCGTGCCTTCATCGGTCAGGGCATTGAGTATAAAAGTTGGCAAATTATGTTAGTGATATCTGGAATGGTCTGGAACAAGCTGCCAGAGGTAGTAGGAGAGGGGGATACAACTTTGTCTTTTAAAAAGTATTTGGAGTTACAGGTAAAATGGGTACAGAGTGATATGGGCCAAATGCAGGCAATTGTGAGCATAGGGGTTTAAAAAAAGCATGGACAAGTTGAACTGAAGGGCCTGTTTCCATGCTGAAAACTTCCATCGCTCTATATCAAACGTTGGTTGTGCCACATTTGGAATGCTGTGTCCAATTCTGGTCACCACACCATCAGAAAGAATGTGCAGGCTTTGGAGAGAGTGCAGAAAAGGTTGACCAGGATGTTCCCTGGTATGGAGGCTATTAGCTATGAGAGAAAACTGGGGTTGTTCTCTCTGGAAAGATGGAAAATGAGGGGAGACCTAATAGAGATGTATAAAATTATGAAGAGTAAAGATAGGGTGAACAGTTGAAGCTTTTTCTCAGCGCAGAATTGGCAATCCTATGGGCATAGGTTGAAGGTAAGAGGGGAAAGGTACAGTGGAGATGTGCAGGGCAAGTTTTTTTTATACGGAAGCTGATGGGGGCCTGGAATGCACTGAGGTGGTTGAAGCAGACACGTTAGCCACATTTAAAACTTATCTGGATAGACACATGAACAGGCGGAGTGTAGAGGGATATAGGCGGTTGGTCGAGATAGGACAACATGATCGGAGTAGGCTTGGAGGGCTGAAGGGCCTCCTCTTGTGCTGTGGTGTTCTTGGTTCTTTATTGATAGAGCTATTTGTAAACTTAGTTATGCATTTAGCATTTACTCAACCTTAATCAAGGCTTGCCCAAGTATGTTCTGCATTACATGCAGTGAAATACTCCCTTGATTCTGCCTCTGAAGGACTTGAAGGCTTTTGAGAAGGTGCGGGGAACAAGAACAGTTCCAGGGATGAAAGATGTCAATGATAAGGAATAACGGGAGAAACCGGAACTGTGTTGCTTTGAAAAGAGGAGGTTGAGAAGGTCAAAATAATGAGGGATTCGAACAGAGCGGACGGGGAGACACCATTCTTGTCGGCACAAGGATGGAGAGCCAGTGATGACTTCAGATGAGTAGCAAACTCAGAAGGTAGGATCTGGAATGCACTGACTGAGTCATCCATCACACTCTGAACCAATGGTGCCTTTCAGACAGAGCTGGAGAATTCTCCAGAGAAGAGAGAGGAAGAATTTGACGGGGCAAAGGGGACAAGAACTAAGCTGCTCTTGCAAAGAACTTGCGTGGACACAAAATGGCTTCCAACTGGGCGACAGAAGAGCCGCTTTTCTATGTTGTGTCCCGGGTATAGGTTGAGAGGTGACAGATTTCAGACTCCGATGAGGAGGAATTATTTCTCGCAGAGAGTGGTGAAT
Organism: Sphyrna mokarran; assembly: GCA_024679065.1. Classification (NCBI taxonomy): domain Eukaryota; kingdom Metazoa; phylum Chordata; class Chondrichthyes; order Carcharhiniformes; family Carcharhinidae; genus Sphyrna; species Sphyrna mokarran. The sequence continues at coordinate 18,144,644 of JAGIQG010000031.1, read as the reverse complement.
TTGTGGGACTTGCTGCCTGTAGCATGGTGGGACGGTGGGATCTGAATCATTAAATCGTTTCAGGAAGGAAATAAATTTCTAATGTTAAAAAAAGGGATGGGGATATGGGGAACAGGTTGTATTTGAGACCAGGGGAAGAAAAGCTGGGATCTGATTGAAGATGTGTAGGTTAGGTTGGTTAGCCATATTAAATTACTCCTGAGTGTCCCTCGATGGATTAGCAATGGTAACTCAGTGGGGAAAGAGTCTGGGTGGGACTGTTGTTGGTGCAGACTCGATGAGTTGAATTTGCCAATTTCTGCTCCTAATTTCTCTGTGTCTAAAAGTGTGATTTGTATCCTGGAACATTGAGGCACAATAACTGTGCACAGATGGGCTTACGATGTGTTTCCAGCATTTTCTGGACTTTTTAATTTCAATTCATTTTCATTTTAACCCATTCACAAGAACAAATTTCTACTTAATCCTCACCGCTCTTTTATTCTAGCAACTGTGCCACCCTTTCCCCTGTCGTCCAGTTAGAAATAAAACAGTTCCACTCACAAATCTCTCTCTCAGACGTCACTCAGTGCTGTCTACATTCCCCATCACTGTCTGACTGCCGCTGAAGAAGGTAGCATCCTCTTCACGTCTGTGTAATCTAATGGTGGAAGCCCAGGGCCCTGCAGAAAACTCAGTTGATATTTCTGTGATCTTTATGCTCATGGCCTGGAAGAGTTGGAAACTGAATGCTACACCTAGAAGGAGATCATCCAGCCCATGAGACCTGCATCGGCCACCGTCCCACCCAGGCCCCAGCCCCACAACTTCACACATTTACCACGCTAATCCCTCTAAACTACCCATCGCAGGACACAGGGGCAATTTACCTACCTGGCCAATGCACATCTTTTGGGCTGTGGGAGGAAACTGAAGCACCTGGAGGAAACCCATGTAGACATGGGGAGAATGTGCAGACTCCGCACAGACAGTGACCCAAGCTGGGAATCGAACCCAGGTCCCTAGGACTGTGAGGCAGCAGTGCTAACCACTGTGCCACTCACACATCTGGGGGGATCTAAAACAATGGTGAGCACACACTGTCAGAGTAAGGGCTCTCCCCGAGTGGTGGGAGCTGAGCTGGAATCCCATCTCCCAGAGTGTTGAACCGACAGAATTCTCTGCTCTGGAAACTAATGGAGGCTGGCTCCTTGAACATCTTTGAAGGGGAGCCAGACAGATTTTTTCATTCACTCTGGCAATGCGGTGGCACAGTGGTTATCACTGCTGCTTGACAGCGTCAAGGACCTGGGTTCAATTCTGCCTTGGGCCACCGCCAATGTACATCCTCCCCGTGTCTGCGTGGGCTTCCTCTGGCTGCTCGGGTTTCGCCCCCACACTCCAAAGATATGCAGCTGACATTGGCCATGCTAAATTAATCCTTGGTGGCCTTCGGTGTGTAGGTTAGACGGATTAGCCATGGTAAATATGTGGGTTCATAACGAGAGAGTGGGTAAGATGCTGGGTCACAGAGTCAATCCAGACCTGATGGGCCAAATGGCCTCCTCCTGCGCCGTAGGGGTTGTATGATTGAAGACAGTTTGGGGTTTTGGAGGGGAGGGAGGGGTGGCAGGAGTTATTGAATGAATATCAATGCTATCAAATGGTGGTGGTCTTTTTGAATCTACTTGGCGAAATCAGAATGGGAGGTAGATTCAGATTAATATTTCTACCCTATAATATTATTTGCCCTTTGTTCTTAATAAGTCAAACCAGATCAAATCAAATCTATATGTATCTATGAACAATATATGTAGCACGCAAGAAACAATGCTTTTCACAATACTTTTACCAATGACTGTGACAATGATAATACATCAAATTAATAGCAAAACTTTGCAAAATTCTGCTTCCGTCTTAACGCTGTTCAGTTACTGGCGCTGCAATTTAAGAGAAATAAGAAGCGATTGCAGAAACAAGATTTACCAGGATGGTCATAAATATGAGGAACTTCAGTTAACTGGATAGCTGTGACAAATTGTTTAGCTGGCACAATGTTGAGAGGAGATGTGAGAAGGGAGTTGAGAATCCTGAAATGATTGGACAGAGCAGAGAGGAAAACTGATTCACATAGGCAAGGAGAGCTAAGAGCAAGAGGGAGATATTATAAATAGATTGGCAAAAGAAACACTAGCGGCACCAGTGGCAGTTAACTGTCAGTCACAATCAACTTGATCTGATTTCATTTATTATTCTCACATGCATTGGGATACAGTGAAAAGTACCTTTTCTTGCGTTCTATACAGACAAAGTATACCTTCATTGAGTACATTAATTTGGTTTATTATTGTCACATGTAATGGGATACAGTGAAAGGTATTACTTCTTCCGCACTTTACAGAAATAGCATACTGTTCAGAGTACGTAGATTTAATTTGATTAATTATTGTCACATGTATTGGGCTATAGTTAAAAGTATTGTATCTTATTGACCATATAGACAAAGCGTTTTGAGTAGTTGGGGAGAAGGAAAGGAAAATGGGCAGAATCTGCTTTGCAGTCACTCGTAATTTTTCGAGAAAGGTCAACTTAATATAAAGTACGTCTATTCAAAGCCAGTTGCCCAAGTCTGCCTGAGGTTTGTGAGCAGGGGGCTGAACTATCCAGACCTGCAGGATCGCCATTCCGATACCAGTTCTGTGCTGATCCGGGAGGTTTTGACCCAATAACATCCCCCACTGAGGTGTGGGGGGGGCTGGGGGGGAAAGAGATTGAACCACGTAACTGCAACACTAATCTCGGTGTGATCGATATTTCCATGGGAGTGCGATGGTGCGAAGAATGAAGGGAAAGCTATCGTCAGGCAGTCATTCCTTGAGGAAAAGACAGTCTATCCTTCCAGCTCGCATTCCTGTAGGTGACTGCTTACATTGCAATATCAGCCAAAAACTGGTGTCAGCTCAGCTGGGCCACTGATGTGGAATTCTCACAGAAAGATGACTACATTCCTCCCAGCTGTAGTCCTGGAGTGCTGTGTAACAAAACCACCATCAACATGGGCTATCAGATTGAACTGACCGTCTTGCTCATGATAGCTCAGTGGCAAAGTGGGTTAGCACTGCTGCCTCTCAACGCCAGGGACCTGGGTTCAATTCCTGGCTTGGGTCACTGTCTGTGCGGAATCTGCATGATCTGCCCGTGTCTGTGTGGGTTTCATCAGGCTGCTCCGGTTTCTTCCCACACTCCCAAAATGTGCGGGTTAGGTGGATTGGCCGTGCTAAATTGTTTTAAAGTTTATTTATTAGTCACGTGACTTGATTTATTATTGTCACGTACATTAAGACCCAGTGAAAGGTATTGTTTCCTGCGCACTATACAGACAAAGCATACCGTTCGTAGAGAAGGAAAGGAGAGTTACAGTCATAATTAGGGCGCAGATAAAGAACAACTTAATACGAGGTGGAAGAGAAAAAGCTATTCTTGAGTGACAAGTAAGGCTTATATTAACATGGCAGTGAAGTTACTGTGACACTCCCCTAATTGCTACACTCCGGCACCTGTTCAAGTCAATGCACCTAACCAGCACGTCTTTGAGACAGTGGAGGAAACCCACGCAGACACGGGGAGAACGTGCAGACTCCGCACAGATATTGACTCAGGCCGGAAATTGAACCCGAGTCTCTGGCGCTGTGAGGCAGCAGTGCTAACCACTGCTCCACCGTTCAGTGTTCAGAGATGTGTGGGTTAGGCGGATTGACCATGCTAAATTGTTCCTTAGCTTCCCAAGACCTGCAGATTAAGGGGCATGGCAGGGTAAGTGTCTGGGGTTACGGGGATAGGATGGGGTACGAGTCTGGGTAAGATACTTTCAGAAGAGCCGGTATAGACTCAATGGGCTGAATACCCTCCCTCTGCAGAGATTCTTAGAGTACATGAGAAAGTGTTCATAAAATCTTTTCAGTGTGAAAGATTGTGGCTATCTGATGAAATCTGTTGATAGGATTTACCAGTGGGTGTGCACATAGCCATGGCATGAGAATGCTCTGTGGGCAAGTGGATTTTGCCTCCACTCAGTGGAGTTTAGAAGAATGAGAGGTCACTACGTGGAAATAGACCAGATTGTGAAGAGGGGTTGATAGGGTCAATACTGAGAGGATTTTCCCCCTGACTGAAGGAGAATCTGGAACACAGGGGTGTAATGGTTTCATTAATACAGGGACGAAACTGACAGGAGAGTGAATCTTTGAAAGTTCTGCTCCGGCAGTGAGTTGTTGTTGTTGCTCCATTATGAACAGCAGTGAATGCTGAGATGGGCAGACTCTTAATGCTTAGGGAATGGAGTGTAATAAAATAGAGGTTGATTCCTCCTCTGGAACTAATACCAAAACCCCCCCCAAAGAGGAGTACCTCACCCTATAATCTATAAAATGTGTGTGTGAAGTGATGTGACCTGCTCTTCAACAACTTCCAGTGGTTAAATACAAAATAAATCCCTGACATACTCTATCAATATGTAACAATTTATTTATCTGACTAACAGTGTACAAGTTTAATAACCTATTAACAAACTGAATAAATCCCTTCCAACCATGAACTATTCCCAAATCAAACAAGATTCTAATGGTATGATGTTTCAATAAATACAATTCCCACTCACTAACAAAAATAGAATTTAGTCACTGTCTGAATTACAACCAGGTTTTGTATCTCCCAGAATATTGTGGGCCTTTTCTGTTGATTCTTCTGTCTGGAACTTGTTTCTTGTTTGGTAAATTTGCTGTCTAGATGGTGCTTGTTCTCAGATATAGATGAAGCTGAGAGTTAGTGATTCTCTCTCTGAACTAAGAGCTGTGGCAGGTGGCAGTTGCTTTCTCTTTTTGTCCCACTGTCCCCTTTTTTTATACCTGTGATGACATTTTAATATTTCTCACAATAGGATTGGCCCTAGGTTGTCAAAACCACCAGATTTAAATTTAATAGGTTCTTGGTATCTAAGCGCCTAATTCAAATTGATTAGCTAAATTCAAAAGCCTGTTGCCTTGGTATCACTGCTGCTTGGCCTTTTGATATTAATGTTTCAGTTTGGACTCCCTGTGTACTTGCATTGTTTTAATTCTCTAAGTGCAGAAAAAAAACTGCATTTTAAAAGGGCCATGCAATGTTCCCCTTCCCCACCGAGCATTTTACAATTTTACGAATGCCAATCTATGATTACGCTATCCAACTTCACAACAGGAGGGAGATGAAGAGCAGGCTGGAAGCTGGAACTGAGACCCAAGATGAGTTTGAGGACCACTAGGTCCATTGCTGATCTTACGGTGGCTGCTAAGGGAAATGGGACGGTGTCAGTAACACTGATGCAATGTTATGACATTGAACCAGAGCAGAAGATGTTTTAGTTCTCACTTGACCCTGAGTTGAGAGTGTTTGACCCAAACACTGGGTGCCTGAAGTGAATGAAGGAAAGATTTGCATTGACCTAGCCTCTTTCCTGAATTCATTGCAAAGCATTGTACAACTAACGTAGTACTTTTCAAATGAGGTTCCCTGTAATTTGCTCACAGGAAAATCCCACAAACATCACTGTGGAAATGCCCAGCTGATCTCTTTCTGTTTGAAGTTGTTAGTTGAAGGATTAATATTTTCCAAAATATCAGCAGAGTTTCCCTACTCCTCAAGTTTATTTATTAGTGTCACAAGTAGGCTTATATTAACCGTTCAATCAAGTTACTATGAAAATACCCTAGTCGCCTATTCGGGTACACTGAGGGAAAATTTAGCATGGCAGTGTACTTCAGCACGTCCTTCAGACTGTGGGAGGAAACTGGAGCACCCAGAGGAAACCCATGCAGACACAGGGAGACTCCACACAGACAGCGACCCAAGCTGGGAATTGAACCTGGGTCCCTGGCATTGTGAGGCATGATGTGGAGATGCTGGCATTGGGTTGGGGTAAACACAATAAGAAGTCTCACAATTGAATTAAAGTCCAACAGGATTTTTTTTTGTAGCAAACACCACTAGCTTTCGGAACTGGCATGTAAATTGAGTTTGTGTCTTTATGTGCCCTGTTGGTCATCAGAATTCCCACCCACCTGATGAAGGAACACCAATTCCGAAAGCTAGTAGCGTTTGCTATAAATAAACCTGTTGGAGTTGAATCTGGTGTTGTGAGACTTCTTGCTGTGAGGCAGCAGTGTTAGCCACTGTGCCACCATGCTGTCCCTCTTCAAAAAGTGGCATTGGGGGCTCCTGCATCTGCCCAAGGAGTCCTGACCTCACCTGATATGAGGCATCTCTGACAATAATGACAATAATATCTCTGATATTAATATGGACTAGTTGAGAATTTTGGGAATTCTAACTCTGAAAGCTCCTGACTTGAGAAAGCAACTGCCATCAGCTGAAGCACAGGCGAGACCTCTCCAGTACTCTGCTGCCTGGCACTCTCACTTTCAGATCTTCAGCACTTTACTCACAAAAGAGACGTCTCAAATCTGTTTCCACCATATAAGTCAGGTGGGCGGCACAGTAGCACAGCGGTTAGCAGTGTCGCTTCACAGCTTCAGAGATCTGGGTTCGATTCCCAGCTTGGGTCACTGTCTGTGAGGAGTTTGCACATTCTCCCTGTGTCTGCGTGGATTTCCTCCAGGCGCTCTGGTTTCCTCCAACAGTCCAAAGATATGTGGGTGAGGTGGATTGGCCAAGCTAAATTGCCTCTTAGTGACCTGGGATGCATAGCTTAGCAGGATTAGTGGGTAAAATTGTAGGGATACAGGGATAGCACCGAAATGGGATTGCTGTTGGTGCAGACTCGATGGGCCAAATGGCCTCTTTATGCATTGTAGGGTTTCTAAGAGAAGTTCCTTTCTGATCGAACTAAAGCTAGCAAAACGCAGCCAGTAAAACACTGGAGGAACAACAGGCACAGCTTCTGATTTTTGGACTAGGGGTTCGGGACAGTCAAATTCCTCTCAAAGTTCCTCCCTAGTTGCTGCCCTCGGTGAAATCTTGCAGGCACAGGTTCCATCAGCCAGCGAGCGACACCAGCACTTAGCAGAACGCCTTCATTGCCGAGATGAGCACTGTTGAAGACTGCAAGTCTCTATCTCTCACCTGCCGGCCCGCACACATCAATTTTAAATGCTTCGACATTCTTTGCAGAATCCTGTCTTTGAAGTGTAATAAGCTGTTTGCAAAGATCTCCAGGAAAAACGCTACTGTCTAGTCGAGTGGAATTTGTAGGCAATTGCAGATGGCGTGCCTAAAATGGCATCTTCGCCCCCGGACTGCGGTGCCTTGATATCTGTTTTTGGTTTCCTCCCTGCCTCCAGGATTATTCCAAGTAATGCACATGAATGTATTAATGGGCTCAGATCTGAGAGCCACTTTCCCCAACACTTTGTAGGTCTGCCAGGATAAGCAGAAGCCTGACAGCTGTGGGAGCATACGGCCCCACACAGTGCCTGTTCAAAATTGCTCTTCCTCATGTGTGGGAGGGTTAGCTGCAATGATAATGCTGCTGGAAAGACAGCTTACATTCGTCCTATTGGAAAATTTAGATCCAAACGAGACTCAATCCGGCGAGAATTCCACGTGGGAGTTGGATCTTGAACCACCGATACCAAGAGATGTGGCATTAGTAAATCCCAGCTCGCAACAAGCCATTCTAACTGGGAACGTGTTGCCTGAGAAAGCAGAGGATATGATAGCAGTGGGTGGGGGGGGGAGATCAGAGGAGATTCACCAGGATGTTGCCTAGGATGGAGCATTTAAGCTCTAAGGAGAGACCCGATAGGCTTGAAACATAAACAGAAAATGCTGAAAAATCTCAGCAGGTCTGACAGTAACTGCTAGGAGAGAATAGAGCCCAGTGTTTCGAGTCTAGATGACCCAGAGCTGTTCTGACAAAGGGTCATCCAGAGTGAAAAAATTGGTTCTCTTCTTTCCCCACAGACGCTGTCGGCCCTGCTGAGGTTTTCCAGCATTTTCTGTTCAGATTCCAGTCTACACAGCATTTTGCTTTTAGATAGACTTGAATTGTTTTCCGCTGAGCAGAGAAGGCTGAGTGGGCAAGATGATTGAAGTATATATAATGATAAGGAATTTGGACAGGGTGAGTAAGAAGCAAGGAGGCAATGTTCTGGGATAAGGGATTTCAGAAAAGACTTTCTCACTCGTAGGGTGATGGGAATCTGGAACTCGCTGCCTGGGAAGGCAGTGGAGGCCGCTAACCTGACAACTTTTAAACTTGTTTGGGTGTTCACTTGTACAGCTTCCTCCTTTGCTGTACTATCTCATGGTAAAATTGGCCCCTGGGCAGGGAGACGCACACTAAGATCAGCCATCTCTCCCTATAGCTGATGGCTTGCCAATGCTTCAGAGGAGCTGGAGGTGAGAGCAGGGTTGGATTTGGTGTTGGTGAACTAGCCTGTTGATATGGCCAGTGAGGACAATAATGAAGTGTAACGTGGCATTGTGGTGTAACAAAACTTGTACTTGCCAAGGGAAATGAATCCAACACCAGACTGCAAGTTTCAAAGAACTATCTTGGTATCTGATATTTTTATTCGTGGGCACGTACTTGGGAAGCACGGTCAGGGAAAAAGTTAAACAATTAATTCCCTCCAACAAAGAGTTGGATTGCATGAGTGTGCCCTGGGCTAAACAGGGCAGTTTGCATATCTTCCCAATTTGCTTATCTTTTTGTAACTTTCGGCATATTCATTCGTCCTTAACACTTCTGTTATCTTGTGCCCAAATCCTGACCAGCTCACACCAAGCACTGATTTTTCATTTTGCTTGAAGAAAACCTAAAATCCACCACACGTCTCCCTCTCTTTTGCTCTGAATTTGGAAATTTAGCTCCATTCCCCCTCTTGCCAATGTTGGCTTTTCCCAGAATTTTTTGATTCAGCCTGCCAGCATCTGTAGTATTTCACTTGTATACGATGCCATTTGTCGGACCGGTTGAGAACACTGGAGACTCGGGGGGTGCCTAAAATACATCCTGTGTTCAAAGGGGCTTTGTGATATTGCATTTTATATCAATAGTCAATGTTTAGTCCTGGGAAGATGGAAATTCAGAAGGTAAGGCCATTAAAATGCTAGGCTTCGGAGGTTGTGGAAACATCTCACACAGTGACAGTTCAAAGATGACCCTTGCTTGTTCAATGAAGATTGTCTCTTCTATTCTATGTATGAAACAGCATGACTGAGCTAAGTAACAAAAGACGTGTGGTGGAAACCTTCGATCTCTCTCACACAACTGGGCTTCTCTGAGGAGTGCCAAATTCTCCAATCTCGCTGGTAGTGGGGCAGGGTGAATGAGGTGAAGGTCCACCCATGATGTCTGCCATTCCTTCACCAACGGCAGACCAGAATTAAAGTTTTGGGAAATAAAGCTAAATTGGTTTGAAAGCATTCAGTGAATCCTGAAAGGTTGTTTTCAAAAAAAAAACTGTTTATTTCATCAGATCAAAAAAAAGGTAAATGACTGCTAATCAATGCAAAGGTCAGTTTGAGGACATATGAGGGAAGGCTGAAGATAGGTGGAGTGAGGGAAGGTTTTCGAATTTCAATTTATCAGGGTGTTTGCTGAGAGACTTGGTTGCACTTTGGACTGTATGTGGTTTGCAGCTCACTGGAAGAAGATGTCCAAAGTAAAGGATAGTCAGCTAGACCTGCACTGTAAGCAGAGTAAAAACTTATAACTTTTTCATTCACTGCATGGAATGTGGCTGGGCTTAATCTCAGAATCTTGAGGAATCAGATTGTCTAGTTTGAAAGTTGTGGAAGAATACATAGTGGTCCTTGTACAGTCTTGTGGCAAAAGCATTGCCAGGTATGTTAACTTGGAAATACTGGAAGAGACAAGGGACTGAGATATTCATAGTCAAAATAGAACAAATGGAAGCACCACCTCTGGAACTAAGGAGTGGCACTGAGGAGAGCTCTCCAGAGGACTTTGAGGAAGTCCCAAGAAAGTAGACGATTTTAACATTGACTTATTTGATAAGAGAATTCTTGAGGAAAGTAAGAAGTAAACCTGAGTGTATAACATGCACGATTATAAAACATCTGGTTAAGTTAAAGGTGCACGGTGGCACAGTAGTGAGCACGGATGCCTCACAGCGCCAGGGACCTGGGTTCAAATCCTGCCTTGTCTGACTGCATGTGGAGCTTGTACGTTCATTCTCCCCGTGTCTGCGTGGGTTTCCTCTGGGTGCTCCACTTTCCTCCCATAGTCCAAAGAAGTGCAGCTTAGATGAGTTGACCATGCCCCTTAGTGTGCCGATTAGGTGGGTTAGCTATAGTGGAGTTGCAGGGATGGGACTTGGGTTAAAGCTGTGCAGACATACTGGGCCAAATGGCCTGCTCCTGCGCTGTAGTGATTCCATGACTTGTTTAAGTCTTTTATGTACAAAAGAAAAGACTGCTTTGTTTTATAACACACAATCCTGTGACATGCTTCTGTTGGTGAAAATGAACGTTTGGATTTCTCCTTCAATGTTAATGCTCCCTAAGTGGATTGTTCCAATTTAAAATGAATGATTCTCTGTCTCCAAATTTACATCATTGTTCCCCTGGATCTCTCCCCATCACAGTAGTGAAATAGCACCTTGGCAGAAAGAACGTGACTGATTGGAGCCCCAGTCTGCTCTGAGAGAAGTCGAGACAAGTTGACTGTCGGGTCAGTGTCAGTTTAACTGCAATCTATCATAAATTGGAGATGATTTTTTTTTAAATTTGTGCCTGAAATATGAATGGGCTATTTGTGAAAACTCAGGAGGTATGTCCCTGTACAAAGGGATAGGGAAACCCATTTTCCTCATGTTGGTTTGTGTGTGGGGATCAATCTTGATTATCTGGAGGCCTTGTGAAGGATTGTAAATACTCAGGGTCAAACTTGAAGTGTCCGCTTATCAAGTAGTATTTGGCTTTGACAGATTTGAGATAAGCTATCAGGTTTTCACATATATCTCTCCTCTTGACATCTGCAAAGATGTTTTTAGTTGCTTAGGATATATTTCTTTGGATTCTCCAGAAAAATCCTGAGTGTCTCCTCCATTCCTCAGGTCCTGCACTAGTTTTTTGTACCACATACAGGATGTGCTTTTGAGTTGAAGAATTGTATTTATATAGTGCCCTTCACATCCTCAGCATGTGCTCAGAAGCTTCATAATCAAAGAGTTCCTGTTGTTTTGTCAGCAAGTGCAGTAGATCCCCAGCAACTTGTCAAGGCAATGGTGCAGTGGTATTGTGACTGGGTTAGTAATCCAGAGGCTCAGGATAATCCTCTGGGGACCCAGGTTTGAATCCCACCTTGGTCGATGGTGAAATTTGTATTCAATAAAAATCTTCAATCACAAGTCTACTGATGACCAATGAACCATTGTTGTTTTATTAAAAAAAACCCATCTGGTTCACTAATGCCCTTCAAGGAAGGAAATCTGCCATTCTTACCTGGCCTGGTTTAACATGTGACTCCAGACCCACAGTAATGTGGTTGACTCTCAACTGTCCTCTGCAATGGTGTAGCACCCACTCAGATCAGAAACTCCAGTCTCGACAGCAGAAGTTGAGCCCACAGTTTTGTGAAGCGGAGGCAAGATTGTCATCGCTGAATTAAGCTGAAATGTAAAGAACGTTTCCTTTGTTGTCGGAGACAAGAACTAAGTGGTAATTTGGATAGAAGAAGCCAGTGAGTTGTTGCTTTTGGTCTTGGATTTTTTTGTTAATTACAGCCTGAGTGTTGGTAAGCCAGCAGCACAAATACAAACTTCCTGAATTGATTGCTTGGTATGTATGGCCTCTGCATGTTTGCACATGCTAGGAAATGTAGGCACATCTTTTACACAAAAGTATTGTAGCCCACAGCCACAGACTGCAGCACACAGCAAGACAATCGTGCTCAGTCTTAAGATAAAAGCTCCATAAATCTTACAAAATAAAGCACTTTTGTATGGCTGTTATAGCTTTGCCTCTCTCTTTCAGCTTTTTTTTGATGTTACAGCATGTTTGGCAAAGTAACATTAGCTCGCCAGCAAGAGAGTGCTAAATTATGTTACTTAAAACCTTTATCAGGCACAATTTGGGGTGGCATAGCACTGCCGCCTCACAGCGCCAGGGACCCGGTTCGATTCCCGGCTCGGGTCACTGCTTGTGTGGAGTCTGCACATTCTCCCCACCTTTGCACGGGTTTCGCCGGGTGCTCTGGTTTCCTCCCACAGATGTGGAGATGCTGGTGTTGGACTGGGGTAAACACAATAAGAAGTCTCAAAACACAAGGTTAAAGTCCAACTTGTTTGGTTGGACTGGTCAAAATAGTTGGACTTTAACCTGGTGTTGTGAGACTTCTTACTGTGCTCCTCCCACAATCCAAAGGTGTGCAGGTTAGGTGGATTGACATTTTTAGTGTCAGGGATTAGCAAGGTAAATATGTGGCGTTATGGGGATGGGGCCTGGGTGGGATTGTGCAGACTCGATGGGCCAAATAGCCTCCTTCTGCACTGCAGGCATTCTACGGGATTGGGGAGCAATGACAGGGGTGCTGCTTTTTTTACATACATTCTCCACCACCCTCCCTGCCCCAGCTATACCTAATACCTGCGCTGTGGCTCCAGTCAACGGTCTGCTTACACTATAGGAAATTTGGTTCAGCTGCTAATTGGAATGCAAAGCAATTGTTAATTGATGTTAATGTCTTGATGCTGCATAATGCATGAAGGGAATCTGAGTCTGTTGGTGAAACCCATCAACACTTCACACAGGCTCCTGTGTGTCCATGGTGACAAACTGCCATGGTCCCGTCACATGAAGCTGATCTTTCTCTACACCTGAACTGAGTGTAACACTATATTCTGCACCCTCACCTTCTCTTCTCCCCTGTGTTTTTGATGAACGCTACATTTTGTCTGTGTAGTATGCAATTCTTTTCACTGTATCTCATTCTGTACGTACCCTATGTTTTTTACTTGTTAGGCAGCGCTATTGAGTTCTGTCCGTTTGCCCTCACTTTTTAAACTAGGAGTGGTCATCCTCCTCAGGAGTGTTTGTGACGCCTCAGCTTTTTGAGGCGGTCGATTTTTAAATTTAAAACGTACATCTTGTAAAATTGTACGTGGCACATGAGACATACAAGTTTCATTTCAAACATTATACACGTTCAAAGGTATCTCAATGCAGTCTACTTTTTAATACAATGTATTTACAAGCACGATGCGTGCTTTACTCCACTGTTTCTGTTCATTACTTAGACACAAACATCCATCAAATACTTATTTCAGGTGTTCATGTTTAAAGAAATTAAATGCTGATAGTGGAGTACAGAATCACAGAGGTTTACAGCGTGGAAACAGGTTCTTTAGTCTAATTTGTCTATACTGCCTTTTTTTCAACTCCTAAGCTAATCCCAATTGCCCACATTTGGCCCATATCCCTCTATACCCATTGTACTCATGTAACTGTCTAAATGCTTTTTAAAGGATAAAATTGTACCTGCCTGTATTACTACCTCTGGCAGCTTGTTCCAGACACTCACAACCCTCTGTGTGAAAAGATTGCCCCTCTGAACACTTTTGTATCTCTTCCCCTCTCACCTTAAACCTATGCCCTCTAGTTTTAGACTCCCATCCCTTTGGGAAAAGATATTGACTATCTACCTTGTTAATGCCCCTCATTATTTATAGACCTCTATAAGGTCACCCCTAAGCCTCCAGAGAAAAAAAATCCCAGTCTGTTCAGCCTCTCCTTATAACTCAATCCATGAAGTCCCAGTAGCATCCTAGTAAATCTTTTCTACATTCTTTCTAGTTCAATAATATGTTTTTTATAATAGGGTGATCAGAATTGTACACAGTATTCCAACTCTGGTCTTAGCAATGTCTTGTACAACTTCAACAAGACGTCTGAACTCCTGTTTTCAGTGTTCTGACCAATTAAAGCAAGCATGCTGAATGCCTTCTTCACCAGTCTGTCCACCTGTAACTCCACTTTCAAGGGGCTATGAACTTGTACCCCTAGATCTTGTTGTTCTGTAACTCTCCCTAGTGCCATACTATTAACTGAGTAAGTTCCTGCCCTGGTTCAATCTACCAAAATGCATTATCTTGCAATTATCTAAATTAAATTAAACCATTCATCAACCCACTGGCCCAATTGATCAAGATCCTGTTGCAATTGGAAATAATCTTCTTCACTGTCCACCTTGCCACTAATTTTGGTGTCATCTGCAAACTTACTATGCCATCAGTAATCTCATCCAAATCATTAATATAAATGACAAATAACAGTGGCCCCAGCACTGAAGCCTGAGGCACACTGCTGGTCACAGGCCTCCAGTTTGAGAAACAAATCTCTACAATTACAAGAAGCCAATTTTGTATCCAATTAGATACCTCACCCTGGATCTTGTGAGGTTCAACTTTATGCAACAAACTACCATATAGTACCTTGTCAAAGGTCTTGCTAAAGTCCGTGTAGACAACATCAAATGCACTGCCTTCATCCACCTTCTTGATTATCCCTTCAGAAAACACAATCAAATTTGTGAGACATGATTTTCCACTCTCAAAGCCATGCTACTGTGCCTAATCAGTCCTTGCATTGTGAAATGCCTGTAGATCCTACTCCTCAAAATATCTTCATATCAGGCTAGATTTGTGCATTTATTCTCAAATATTTAGCACAGTAAATGTTGTTCCACATATCCATATATATTCCGTAAGTCACTGGGATAATGTATATTGCTTCTGCGCAAGCTGTTCACCTGCAGTCTTCAAGAGTCACCTGAGATTTTCTTTTCCCTACAGCAATATCTTTGTAATTTTGAAGTGGAGATGCTGCCGTTGGACTGGAGTAAGCACAGTAAAAGCTCTCACAACACCAGGTTCAAGTCCAACAGGTTTATTTGGTATCACAAGCTTTTGGATGCTGTCCCTTTATTGGATGAAGGAGCAGCATTCTGAAAGCTCGTTATACCAAATAAACCTGTTGGTGTTGACAGACTTCTCTTTGTATTCTAACATCCTTTCGATCCTTGTGTGTTGTGAATTTTATTCACCTTCAGCTGCCTGGGGTTGCCTCTCACGTACTGTCGCCTGCCTCCTTTCACCTTCCCTCGCTCTCCTCCTCCTTTTCAGGTTGTCCTGGAAACCCCCAACCTCTTGAGCCAAGTTTTTAGTCAGCTGTCACAATGTTGCCTTCAGTGGGTTCCCTTTCAAGTTTTGTGTTTGATGATTGCTCTGGATTGAAGGGGTTCCATGTAAATGCAAGTTGTTGTTGTTGCAGTGAAGCAAAGATGGTCAGGAATTTAGCTGGTGAGGTAATTTCTCCCACTCCTTGGTCCCCAGAGTGACATTGCCCCTCAATTTCAGTATATTGGCGTGACAATTTGTCAGGGGGCAGAGGGTCTGCGTTAATGGGAGAAGTCAGGTTTTTCTGGTCACATTTCATCTCCAGCATATCAGGCTGGAACGGGCAAGAGTTTGTGGTGGTGTGTGGCTGGCAGGTGTTCTTGTTGGGAGGAAGCAGTGACCAGGTGATCAATGGCGAGAACTGGACTTGGAGGACACCTATTTCTGGAGATTATACCATGTGGCTGGCACAGTGGTTGGCACTGCTGCCTCACAGTGCCAGGGACCTGGGTTTGATTCCTGGTTTGGGTCACTGTGTGGAGTTTGCACGTTCTCCCCAGGGGTTTCCTCCGGGTGCTCCAGTTTCCTTCCACAGTCCAAAGATGTGCGTTTAGTGGATTGGCCGTGCTAAATTGCTCCATAATATGAGGGAGGCTAACTAGGTAAATGCATAGGGTTTTGGGGATAGGGTCTGGGTGGGATTGTGGTCATTGCAGACTCGATGGGCTGAATGGCCTCCTGCGCTGTAGGGATTCTGTGGATGGTGAGCTAACCTTTTGCCAACAAGGAAATGGGGAGGAAAGTCTTGCATCATGTTCTTGTGAATGAATCAGGGTTTTGTATCTCATTGTAAGTTTATAGAATCATTCAATCCCAAAAATGCAGAAGGATGCCATTCGGCCCATCGAATCTGCACTGACTATAACTGAGTATCTTAGCCAGGCTCTCTCCCTCTCCCTGTAACCCCACACATTTACCATGGCTAATTCTAACCTATACATCTTGGAATTCTAAGAGACAATTTAGCAGTTACTGCACATCGCTGTAGTACAGGAGGCACCCAGAGAAAACCCACGCAGATACGGGGAGAATGTGCAGACTCTGCACACTGACCTGAGCCTGGAATCGAACCTGGGTCCCTGGCACACTGTGAGGCAGTAGCGCTAACCACTGTGCCACCCAAGCTAGGCCTGACTATGTGCTGGCTTTTGGCAGTTATTGACACTGGTGGTTCAGATAAACCTCTTCCACATAGTAAAATGTGAGAGGTAAGCAGGAAAACAGACTTGTGGGCTGATTTATATCGCTGCTGTTTCTGACACGGATAACAGCAGGGCTGATGGTTTGGAAAAGGTAAGTTTGCAGCATTCAGGAGAATTCAGGCACAAATTGGAGATCCATTCTTTGATGGTCTATATTCCCTCGAGGGTAATGGGGTTAGAGTAACAAGGATCATGGCTGACCAGAGATCTTCAGTATAAAATAAGGAAAAGAAAGGCTTTTAAAAAGAAGAAGGGGAGCAAATCAGCGGAGGCATTAATGAGGTATAGAAACTGCAGGGTAAACGTTAACAAAGCAATTAGGAATGCAAAGAGGGGATATGAGAGAGCTCTCGCTGGTAAAAGTTAGGAAAATCTCAAGATATTTTATAAGGATATTGATGAGAAAAGGATATCCAGGGGAGGAGTAGGGCTCGTTAACAACCAAGGGGGAATCTGTGGATGGAGTGTTTAATGAATATTGTCACATCCGTTATCACTTGAGAGTGAGGATGATAGTATGGAATTCAGGGAGAGAGATTGTGAGGTTCGTGAGCAAATTGACATGGAGACGGAGAAGGTATTGGAGGCGTTGGGAGGCTTAAAAGTGGATAAACCTCCAGATCCAGATGAATTGTGCCCGAGGTTGCTGTGAGAGGCAAGGGGGGAGATTGCAGGGATCCAGAGTCAAATTTTCACTTCCTGTCTGGCCATGGACTAGGTGCCAGATGATCCACTGTTTAAGAAGGATTGTAGAGATAAACCGAGGACTACCGACCGTGTCAGTGGTAGAAAACCAACGAGAGAAACATCTGAAGGAGAGTATCCCTCTCCACTCGGAGAGGCAAAGCTTGATCAGGGATAGTCAGCGTGGCAGTGTCAGAGGAAGGTCGTATCTGACACGTCAGGTTGAGCTTTTTGAGAAGGTGATCAGGTGTGTCGACAAGGGTAGTGCAGTCGATAGTTTGATATGGATTTCAGCAAAGTCTTTGACAAAGTCCTACATGAGAGATATGTAATGAAGGTAAATTTACATGGGATACAGGGTTGTAGAAGTCAGAGGGTGATGACAGACTGCTTTAGTGGCTGGAAGCCGCTGTCCTGTGGCGTGCCACAGGGATCTGTGTTGGGCCCTCTCTTTTATTATTCATCGTTTAGAGAAATGACATAGATGACTGAAATGGCAGGTAGGATTAGTAGGTTTGTGGATGACACAATGTTTGGATAGTTAGTTAATAGCGAGGCAGAATGTCTTGGCCTACAATAACATCTGGACAGAATGGTCAAATGGACAGATCGGTGGCAAATGGAAATTTAACCCTGAGAAGTGTAAGGTGACACACTTGTTGGAAGTAGTATGTTGACAAGGAAGTATTCAATGAATGGTAGGACATTTGGAAGTTCTGTGGAACAAAGGGGTCTTGGCATGTTTGTTCACAGATCTTTGAAAGTGGAAGGCCTTGTTAGTGGGTGGTGAAAAGGGCATATGGAACGCTTGTCTTTATCAGTCGAGGCATAGATTACAAAAGCAGGAAATCATATTGGAATTATATAGAGCTTTGGTGAGGCTACAGCTAGAGTATTGTGTGCAGTTCTGGTCGCCACATTATCAGAAGGATGTGATTGCACTGGAGGGAGTGCAGAAATTTACCAGGATGCTGCCTGGGTTGGAATGTTCGAGTTATGGAGAGAGATTGGGTAGGCTTGGGTTGTTTTTGTTGGAGCGAAGAAGACTGAGGGGCAATATGATCGAGATGTACAAGATTATGAGGGATACGGAGAGAGTGGATTGGGAGCAACTACTCCCCTTACTTGAAGGGTCAGTCACAAAGTTCAAGGTGAAGGGGCAGGAGGTTTAGGGAGGATGTGAGGAGGAGGAACTGTTTTATCCAGAGAGTGGTGATGGTCTGGAATGGGCTGCCTGGGACGGTGAGAGAGGTGAGTTAATTCACATTCTTTAAAAATATCTAGATGAGCACTTGGCACATCCTAACATTCATGGCCATGGGCCAAGTGCTGGTAAATGGGATTAGATGGGAGTTCAGGTGTTTCTAATGTGTTGTTGTGGACTCGATAGGCCTCTTCTGCGCTGTATGATTTTTGGAGTGAAACAGAGGTGGCAGACTTTCTGCTCGTAACTGTTCTGGAGCTCATGTCATTTCATGTGTAGAATATCAGGAAAAGTTTGCCCTTGGTGAAAACGGCCTTTGTGAGCTTTGTAACACCAAAGCTTTGGTAAGTCTTCATTCCCGACATGCGTGACGTGAAAGACATGGGAAGTGTGGACCTGGATGGAGTTTAATTGATCATATGTAACCGCGCAAAGCTGCTTTATAAACTGGGTGGTGTGTAAAACAGGTTGATGGTTGGCTAATGCCCGCGCGCCAAGATGATTTTCGAAGTCATGTTGTTTTTCAGCCAGACTGGTGCATTGTACAGAGCAGGCAGTCACCCTGCAGTGTCAGGAACTATTTGACTGTGGAGAGCATCAGAAATCTCGTTTCCTCCTCCACCTGCTTCTCATCCTGGCAACATATTTTCTAGTGGTAGCCACAGCTCTGGCAGGGTTAAACCCCCCTGCGCCATGCTACCTTTGCCCGATCTATGAGCCAGCTACTGGGATTGAAAGTGGAATGTGACTGGGTTACGCTCTCACTCTACCTACTGATCTTTGCAGGCAATCTGAATAAAGGTAGCCAAGCTCTTAATAGTGTTGAGGAACAGAAGGATCTTGGTGTATGTGTCAATATACACCAATATACACTCTTAATAGTGTTGAGGAACAGAAGGATCTTGTGTATGTGTCAATAGATCCCTGAAAGTAGGCAGTCAAGTGGATAAAGTTGTTAAGAAGGCTTATGGAGTCTTAGCTTTTATTGTGGGGGATTGAATTTAGGGCCGCAGCATCATGTTGCAGCTGTACAAAACTCTAGTGCGGCCGCACTTGGAGTATTGTGTGCAGTTCTGGTCCCACATTATAAGAAAGATGTGAGGCATTGGAGAGGGTACAGAGGAGGTTTACCAGGATGTTGCCTGGTATGGAGGGAGGTCTATGAAGAGAGTGAGGATTTGAGTTGTTTCGTTAGAAAGGAGCGGCTAAGAGGGACTATAAACAATAAGATGATTAGAGGTTAGATAGGGTGGACAGTGATGCCTTTTCCTAGGGAGAAAGCTAGCACGAGGGGACACACTTAAATTAAGGGGTATGAGTTATAGGACGGATATCAGAGGTAGGTTCTTTACTCAAAGAGTGATTAGGGAGTGGAATGCCCTGCCTGCAGCTGTTGTGATGCGCCAAGTTTGGTGGCGTTTAAGAGGTTAGTTGATAAGTATATGGATGAGAGGGAATGGTTTAGTTAGGAGGGGCATTGCTTTTTATTTTGGTCGGCACAACATCGAAGGCCGAAGGGCCTGTTCTGTGCTGTATTGTTCTATGTTCTAAGCCAGACAAGTACAGAGCCTTCCTGAGCAGCCCCAAGCTTTCAACTTTATCCCTGGGGCTGAAGCAAAAGTGATGAACTCGTGGGGGTCCCCGTTTCTCTTGGGGATGTTTTAACTGTCTCTCCCGAAATGACTGAGAGTTGGGAGTGAGAGGGGCTGGGATGGAGAGTTCGGGAATGTTTTGCGTGAGGCTGGTGAGGTGGGGGAGAGGGAGGAAGTGGGCTATTCCGTGGGGAAATTCTAGATGTGTATTGCTGCTATGTAAACAGTGCTGTGTTTAAAATATGCAGCATCTGGTTATAGAAGACCACAGCTTTCACTTCAGTTTGTTAAAAAGCAGACACCTTCGCTTTTTTTTGTGGGGAGGTTCTGTTTTAGGCTGTCCTTATTTGCTGGTGGGGCGGGCAGTGGGGGGGAGCACGCTGGGCTAGTGAGAGGCACTCCCATTGTGGTGTATGTGGCACGTTATCATTCTGCGAGCACTGTTGCCTCACAGCACCAGGGACCAGGGTTCGATTCCCGGTTTGGGTCACTGTCTGTGTGGAGTCTGCATATTCTCCCCGTGTCTGCGTGGGTTTCCCCTACGTGCTCTGGTTTCCTCCCGCAGTCCGAAAGACGTGCTGCTTAGGTGCTAAATTCTCCCTCGGTGTAACCCAAACAGGTGTTGGAGTGTGACGACAAGGGGATTTTCATAGTAACTTCATTGCAGTGTTAATGCAAGCCTACTTGTGACAACAACAAATAAACTTGTAAAACAAAATCTTTAAAACTTCAGAAAGCTGATGAGAATTTATTCAACACTGTAACTTGTAGCTGAACACCACCTTTTTAGTATTTGTGATGCTAATGATGGAGTGGTGGAGCGGGTAGCTGATAAGGATTCTGATTTGAATAATTTAACCAGGGGCTGGGGAAGGAGGGGACAGTGTTTCTCATCATCCCCAGGGTTGGTGCAGTGAGCGCGGATGGCAACCGAGAAACGGTTAGTTATGAAGGTCAATTGGAGGCCAGGAAACAGTGTGCTGGCAGAGAGTAGAGGAGTGGGGGAATGAAACTCATTTCAAGTTGATTAATTAGTGGTTCGCACTGCAAACTCACAATTCCAGAAACCAGGGTTCGATTCCCAGCTTGGCTCACTGTCTGTATGGAGTCTGTACATTGTCCCTGTGTCTGCGTGCGTTTCACTCGGATGCTCTGGTTGCCTGGATTAGGTGGATTGACTGTGCTAAATTGCACCTTAGAGTCAGGGCGCTAACACGGGGGAAAAGCATGGGGTTAGGGGATAGGGCCCGGCTGAGATTGTGGTCAGTGCAGATTCGATGGTCCGATTGGCCTACTTGAGCACTGCAGGGATTTTACGATTCTATTACATTAACGCTGCAATGAAGTGACTGTAAAAATCCTGTCTAAGAACTGTAAAATTAGAGATTAGATCAACTTGAAGTTTAGAATTTAGCTGGGTCTGGGGCTATTCGACCCAAATATCCAGATGGGAGGGAGCAAGAGACAGGCTACAGAGAGAGAGAGACTATTTCAGCAAGTTAGGGAGTGTGGGATGAGGAGGAACAGTTTGAGTCAGAGATATAAGGAGTGAAATTGGAAACAATGAAGGGCAGCAGAAGTTGAAAACTTTGTTCTGCAGAAGAAAATGAGGTGCTCAATCAATCCTTGATTTAGATTCTGAAATTGGCATATCACTACTCTCCAGTGATGGTAAGGCAACTGGAGTTGGATTGCGGATTAGCCGAATGAATGAGGTGGATCAAGCGGGACAGAATGAACCAGCCTCTCCTATTCCCCTCTCTGTGGGAATGGGGAGTCAGGGTCTGTCTGTGAGTGGGGATGGGGAGTCAGGGTCTGTCTGTGAGTGGGGATGGGGGGTCAGGGTCTGTCTGTGAGTGGGGAGGGTGTCAGGGTCTGTCTGTGAGTGGGGATGGGGAGTCAGGGTCTGTCTGTGAGTGGGGATGGGGAGTCGGGCGTCTGTGAGTGGGATGGGGAGTCAGGGTCTGTCTGTGAGTGGGGATGGGGAGTCAGGGTCTGTCTGTGAGTGGGGATGGGGTGTCAGGGTCTGTCTGTGAGTGGGGATGGGGTGTCAGGGTCTGTCTGTGAGTGGGGATGGGGAGTCAGGGTCTGTCTGTGAGTGGGGATGGGGAGTCAGGGTCTGTCTGTGAGTGGGGATGGGGAGTCAGGGTCTGTCTGTGAGTGGGGATGGGGAGTCAGGATGTTTCTGCTGCTAAATATTTGAAGGAGCGCCAATGTGGAAATAACTCTGTTGCTTTTCTCCTTTTTTACCATGGCTCTGGGCTTATTCACCCACAATGGCATTCCCCAAGTCCGTGGGAAATGCACCAAGCTGTTAATAAGCAGACAGCTTGTGTCTCCATCTGCCTCAAGGAATGTGAGAGATCATTTCCTCAAAATGTTTACCTGGTGTCAGACAAACCACGGCTGTAATCATCCCTAATGGCTTTTGAAAGTTGAAGAAATTGGTTTTTGGAAGCTCTGTACTCCCTCTCTCTCGTGTTAATCCTATCTGGGATGTGGGGAATGCGGTCCCATTGATTGGAGAACACCGAGAGTCTTCACAATGGTGGTACAGCTTGGAGGTCGGGCCATGTGCCTCAGCTGATGAGTTAGTTCTCACATTGTGCTGCTTCTGCTCCGTCCATTTGTGTGGCCCACACGGAGCAGGATGTGTAGGGTCTGGCATTGTGTAAAACAGCCGGCAGCCTCTGAAGCAGAGACTCCACAGTGCCACGATTAGCTCTGCTGTCTCACGGTGCCGGGGACCCAGGTTCAATTCCAATCTTGGGTAATTCACCGTGTATGTTCTCCCTGTGTTTGTGCGGGTTTCCTTCCCAAGGTCTGAACGACATTCTGGTCAGCTGCATTGGCCATGTTATGTTACTCCTTAGTATCAGGGTGATTAGTAGGAGTTAAAGGGATAGGGCCTGGGTGGGATTGTGATCGCTGCAGACTGAATGGGCTGAACAGTGGTCTTCTGTACTGTCGGGATTCTGAGTTCAGATGGATTCTGCGAGAGATTGGCAATGACCTCGTGGTATTATCATTAACAGAGAAACTAGAAGCAGGAGGCGGCCAGTCTAAGGGTGCGGGGGGAGGCGGGGAGAGTCTGGGGGGAGAACAGTGTTTTTGGATGAAGTGTCTGGAAGGAGAGCAGTGTTGTTGGTGGGGGTGGGGAAGTGTCTGGAGGGAGAGCAGTGTTTCTGGGTGAAGTGTCTGGAGGGAGAGCGGTGTTTCTGGGTGAAGTGTCTGGAGGGAGAGCGGTGTTTCTGGGTGAAGTGTCTGGAGGGAGAGCGGTGTTTCTGGGTGAAGTGTCTGGAGGGAGAGCGGTGTTTCTGGGTGAAGTGTCTGGAGGGAGAGCGGTGTTTTGGGGAATGTCTGGAGGAGAGGTGTTTTGGTGAAGTGTCTGGAGGGAGAGCAGTGTTTCTGGGTGAAGTGTCTGGAGGGAGAGCGGTGTTTCTGGGTGAAGTGTCTGGAGGGAGAGCGGTGTTTCTGGGTGAAGTGTCTGGAGGGAGAGCGGTGTTTCTGGGTGAAGTGTCTGGAGGGAGAGCGGTGTTTCTGGGTGAAGTGTCTGGAGGGAGAGCAGTCCCTGAACTCTGTTATGTCTGGAGTCTGATTGTTTGGAAGAAAATGGAAAGCTCTGCTTGCCGAGAGTGGAGCCAGGGAGAAAGTTCAAGCTGGTGAATGAAGAATCTCCTCACTGAGTTCCTTACAGCTGCCCACTGTCCTTTACCGCAGCAGAGATCACAGTGCCCAAGAGCCACACCAGGTAAGGGTTAACACAAGAGGGTTGATCACCATGGTGTACAACACTGGGAGATGGGAAGCTGACACCTTAATGATGGACAGTGATGGTCACTGCCTGGTATCAAAGTGCCTTTAGCACTGTCTGTGATGCTGATGCAAAGCTGAGTGCCTGGAGCCAATGGAAAGGAAATGGGGAAGGCACTTTGGATTACCAGCTCGAGTAAGGAAGGCTTCACTGGTGTGCTGGCCAACCTGTCTGAGTGAGCTGGGAGCAGGAGGAGAGCTAATCTCTGAGTGTCAGTCCTGTTGATTAAGCTGTTTTCTTTTGTGTAGTGGGCAGCTGTATGGAACACAGCATTTTGCGCTGGCAAGCTTGTTTTTACAACTCCACGCCTCCCCCACCCAGCCCCTTAAACTAAAAAGCAGAGGTTCACACACAACTGGAACTAGTGGCTGGGAATTGTCAGGAAGCATGGAATGGGATGGGGGAGCTGATCTCGGGAAAGCCCGGTGCCCGGCAAGATTGAGATTTGAAAGTGTGTGGACGTGTATCTGCCATGGTGCTGGATGATATGTCGGTGAGGTGTGAATAGTAATGGGTCTACTATCACACTACTTGTGCTGAACTCCTCATGACTGGTGGAGGAATAGTCAATCAGTTGGCTGAATAAATCTGACCTCGTTCATCCTGATCACCTTCGAACAGGTCTCCATTCTTTATTGGCACTGAGTTGCTGTACCACTACCAAGTCTCATAGCTGAGCAACTTGGACATTGCAGAAGATGCTCATCTGTGCCATTTTCAGCTCAGTGGCACACCCTTGATGTCAGTTAGCGTTGCCCTGACGTGCCCTCCCTTCGTCACCGACACACAGTGTCTACAAGGTGCACTGCGGCATCTCGAAGCTCCATCAACACTAACTTGCCAGTCCCCAACTCCCGCAGCCTATGAGGACAGGAACAAGCAGACACCTGCTCAGACCAGCCGCAGTGTCCCCTGTCAGCAGCACACTGTTCTGATGTGGAACTGTATTACTGTTCCTTCGCTGTCACTGGGTCAAAACCCTGTGGGTCTGGCAGCATCTGCGGACAGAGGAACAGCAGTAACTTCTCAATTCCACTGCCACTCGGCTTTGGCCCTCGGGACTGGAAACATCAATTCTGTTTCTCTCTCCCTGTCAGACCTGCTGAGCTTTTCCAACAGTTTGAGTCTTTACTTCCGATTTCCAGTGTAATAAAATCGCATTTAAGAGGCAAATATATGAATAGAATGGGAATGGAAGAATGCGAACTCCCTAACTGCATATGGTTTTAGTTTAGGCAGGTGTTAGGATTGAAGGGCCGAAGGGCCTGTACTGTACTGTAATTTGTTCATTGTAATAACTTTGAAAGTGACTTGTTGTGGCTTCAGGTTATGAAGGATTTATTCACTGTGTATGTAGAAGCGATGGTGGAGAGAGCTGCAATTCATGTCTACTCTGTCTCTGTCTCTGTCTCCTACTGTCCAGCCTGAGTTATACGTGACCAAGGTGCTGATGAGAGGACTGTGGTCAACTCTGTTCCCCTCACTAGCGCAGCCCTGCCTGAGCTGAAATACTGAGGGATTTGATTTCATTGCCAGCACTGAAGTTCCTCCCCGACCTGGAGGTACACCCTAACACCCGATGGGCTCAGCTTCCCACAGTCTCTCTCTCTCTCTCTCTCCATAAGATTTGGGTCTGAGCACATGACCATCAGGGCTCACTCCCTTGAAGGGGGCCACGTGTTCATGTCCAGCATCTGCAGAATTCCAGCAAAACAAAGTGAGCAGAGCTCAGGCAGTAATTGCTGACCTGGGCTGTGGTGGCCACATCCACATATTGCACAATGTAACACGTGGTCAGACTGGGTTTCTGTGACGGCCTCTCACTCCTCTGACAGAGTTAACTTCCTCAGCTGGGATTCTCCCCTTCGTTGTGAATGATTTGTTTGCCATTCCTACTCTCTCCTTTCCCGTCTCTCTCTCTCTCTGTCTCAGGTGGCAGAGTGGTTAGCACTGCTGCCTCACAGCGCCAGGGACTCAGGTTCGATTCCTGGCTTGGATCATTGTCTATGCGGAGTCTGCACGTACTCCCCGTGTCTGCGTGGGTTTCCTCCGGGTGCTCCGGTTTCCCCCCACAATCTGAAAGACGTGCTGGTTCGGAGCATTGACTGTGCTAAATTCTCCTTCAGTGTACCCGAACAGGCGCCAGAACGTGACAACTGGAAGATTTTCACCGTAACTTGATTACAGTGTCAATGTAAGCCTAATTGTGACACTAATAAATAAGCATAAAAGTCTTTTCTCTCTTCAGAGACAGCCCAGCTCCCCTTCCCCCAAGCCCTGAGCCTATTCATTTCACCTCAGTGCTGATCTGCTGAGCCTCTGCTTCATTTCCTGCCTGCTGATTTATTTCTGGTGCATTTCTTTCTCAGCCTGCTTCGTGCCTGGAAGATTAATTGCTGAAATTGTAATACGTTGCTGCTGCAACTTGGTTTGGCTTGTCCTGTTGCATCTTTTCTCCTCTTATCTGCTGTGACCGAGCTCCACGCACGCTCCCCTTCTTCTGATCATGTCCGACCCATATCCCTCACTGTGTGACCTGGATGAAGATGGCTGTGTCAGTGAGATTGACACCAGCACTCGGGTACCATGAGGCCTTGGCTTTCTCAGAAATCAATCGATTGAAGGATGATCCATGTGGATGGCCGTCCGGCCCATCTTGTCTGTGCTACCCCCCCTTTTTTGTTTGAAAGAGCTTTGTAATTAGTGCTTTGCAGAAAATATGTATGTTCGCAAGCTGTTTGGGTATATCATGAGAAGATTGCTGTTTTGAGTGGGGTTTTCAGATCATTAATTGTTATTTAAGGAAAACATTCCAGCAACAGATGAGTGGGATTTGATCCCAGGCTCTGCTAGGTAATTAACTCTGGATACAATCCCAGAGAAGGGCAGACTAGTGCAGTTTATACAGAAAGGTTTCTCTTCAGCTAAGATGATATGTTTTGTTACTCAGTGTGCATTTGAAGCCTCTGTTTAAAGTTTATTGATTAATGTCACAAGGCTTACATTAACACTGTAGTGAAGTCACTGAGCGAATCTCCCAGTCACCATGTTCCGCTGCCTGTTTGGGTACACTGAGGGAGAATTTTGCATGGCCGATGTGCCAAACCAGCACCTCTTTCGGACTGTGGGAGAAAATTGGAGCACCCGGAGGAAACACCGTGCAGACATGGGGAGAATGTCCACACAGACAGTGACCTGAGGCTGGAATTGAACCAGGGTCCCTGGCGCTGTGAAGCAGCAGTATTAACCACTGTGCCATTTGCTTGATTGATGTATTGGAGATTAGATCGCCATTGTCTATGACAAATGTTGGTCGGTTGTTTGAAATGGGCATGTGTTGATGGCCATTTTATATTATCTATCATTTCCAATTACTCCCAACAGACTTGAAAACCGCTGAAGATGTGTAATGAATTGGAGGCTGATCTAATGTTGCCTAAATCCACCCCTAATCAGAAGGAGGGGTTACATTTATATCCTGCCTTTCACCCACTGAAGTGTTTTGCAATAAAATCACTGTTGTAACATGGGCAATGCAGTAACCGACTGGCACACAGCAAAGTGCTACAAACACCCATATGTTATTAGTATGATAAATATTGGCCAGGAGAGGGGGGAGGGTGTAGAATTTTTCAATCTCTTTCAATTTCAAATTAGGAAAATTGGCCATGGTAAATTGTCTCTTAGTGTCCCACTGGATTAGCCGTGGGAAATGCACAGGGTTATGGGCATAGGAGCTGGTTTAGATGGTAGGTGGATACTCATGCAGACTCAATGAGTTGACTGATCTCCTTCTGCACTTGTAGGGATTTTGTTTCTTTAAAACAGTGCCACGGGGTTTTTGACACGGTCCTGAGAAGGTTTAATGGCTCTAAGCTGCTTGGATTTGGGTAATATTATTATGCAGGAAAACAGGCTAAATGATGTGTATCAGCACAGGCTTGGTGGGCCGAAGGGCCTGTTCTTGTGCTGAAGTGTTCATTTCACTGGAACTTGATCCAGCACAAAAGAAGCAGATTCATCAAGAGTTAACTCATTCCACAAACGCTGCATTTCGAGAACAATGTCATTGCCACTGAGGGGATCCCCTGATGGGGCAAAGGTATTCCAGACTCAAAACCTTGGCTCGATTCTCTCTCCACAGACACTGCCCGATCTGCTGAGATTTTCCAGCACTTTGTGTTTTGGTTTCAGATTCCAGCACCCACAGTCACTTGCTTTTATTTACATGTGGAGTCGGTCATTCAGCTCCTTGAGGTTGTTCTGCCACTGAATAAAATAATTGATAATCCAATAACCGATCAAGTTAATTTTCCTGCAATAGCCCTACATCCCAGTTCCTAAAGTATCCCCTTGTCCACCAATCCCAGTCATAAGCACATTTGATAACTGAGCATCTATAGCTTTCTGTGCTGGAGAACATTCAAGATTTCATCCCCTTCTATTTCGATTGCGATGGCAAACTGGTTAGTACTGCGGTCTCACAGTGCCAGGGAGCTGGGTTTGATTCCCCGCTTGGGTAACTGTCTGTGCAAAGTCTGCACATTGTCCTCGTGACTGCATGGGTTTCCTCCCATAGTTTGAAAGATGTGCAGGTTAGGTAGGCCAGGCTAAATTGCCCCATAGTATTAGGGGGACTAGCTAGGGTAAATGCATGGGGTTACAGGAATAAGACTTGGATGTGATTGTGGTCAGTGCAGGCTTGATGGGTCGAATGTCCTGCTTGTGCACTGTAGGGATTCTATGATTCACAACCCTTTGTGAAGAAATCTCTCCTTTACTCAGTCTGCAATTACCAAACCTTTCTTCTGACATCTGTCATCCCTTGTCCGAGATTCCCAACTCAATCTCTCTGAGTAGGACGATCATCTCATTCCCGGGAATGAGTCTGGTGAAGCTTGGCTGGGGTCAGTAACCTTAATAACAAGAAGAGCCACTTTTTAAAAATGTAGTCCAAAGCGCAATATCTTAAGAGCCAGCAAGCTGTTAGTCAAATTGTCCTTTCAGTGAAAAACAGGGCAGGCACATTGCAATGACATTGGGAAGGATTTGATAAAGAAATTCTTTATCGCAGTATACTTTCTCACAATGACAAGCTGAAGGAAAACGTAAAGCAGGCATTTAACCATCCAAACGAGTGTGTGAAATCAAAGCTGGTTGATACATAGAACTTCAGTCCAAAGATATGTGGGTTAGGTTGATTGGCCATGCTAAGAAATTGCCCCCGAGTGCCCAGGGATGTGTAGGTTAGAGGGATTAGTGGATATAATATGTAGGGAAATGGGGTTAGGGCCGGTGGGATTGTGTTCAGTGCAGACTCAATGGGCCAAAGAGCCTCTTGCTGCACTGTAAGGCTCTATGATTCCTTAATGTGTTGAAGGTTGCACACCCCTATCTTGGCCCAGTGTATCTCCATCTATAAATAAGAAAAATAAAACTCTGCACATTACTGTGGATGGTGGCACAATGGTTAGCACTGCTGCCCCACAACGCCAGGGATCTGGCTTCAATTCTAGCTTTGGGTCACTGTGTGCGGATTCTGCACATTCTCCCCATGTCTGTGTGGGTTTGCTGAAATTACTCCAGTTTCTTCCCACGGTCAAAAGATGGCTGGCCATGCTAAATTGCCCCATTGTGTCAGGGGGATTAGGCAGGTAAATACATGGAATTACAGAGATCGCACTTGGGTGGGATTGTGGTCGGTGCAGGCTCAACAGACTGTTGTGTACTGTAAGTTTTCTATGATCTGGCCTCACCAATGCTGTGTGCAATTGTAGCAAGAACTTTTATTTTGGTGCCACAATTCCTTGGTTTGAAAGAACTGCTAACGTAACAGTTGGCTTCTGAATTGTCTGCTGTAGCCACCACCTTGTATTCTGTATGCCAGGGACAGGATTTCAGAGAGATGGTGGCATTGTCACTTGATTGGATCCAAACGTCTCAGAATAATGCTTTGGGAAGGAGATCTGCCATCGTGCCGGGTCTGGCCTATATGTGACGCCACAGCATACCTGCTGAAATGGCCAAGCATTTGAAGGGCAATTAGGGGTGGGCAATAAATGCCAACCTTGCCCAGTGATGCCCACATCTCTTAGAAGAATTGTTTTTAAAAATGAGCTTCTGTTTGCACAACAGGCAAGAGTCAGAGTGGGAAAATTCTGTCTACACTTTGACCTGTAGAAGGGAAAGAACTTATCTCTCCGGCTGGTGGCACTATCTCCTCAAGGGGGACTACTCATCTCAGTCGCCCTGTGCAGTAATGGACACTGTATTCTGGAATCAGTTGCGCTGTAGGCTAATGGACACTGTATTCTGGGATCAGTTGCGCTGTAGGCTAATGGACACTGTATTCTGGGATCAGTCGCGCTGTGGGTTAATGGACACTGTATTCTGGGATCAGTCACGCTGTAGGCTAATGGACACTGTATTCTGGGATCAGTCACGCTGTAGGCTAATGAACACTGTATTCTGGGATCAGTCACGCTGTAGGCTAATGGACACTGTAATCTGGGATCAGTCACACTGTGGGTTAATGGACACTGTATTCTGGGGATCAGTCACACTGTGGGATAATGGACACTGTATTCTGGGGATCAGTCACACTGTGGGATAATGGACACTGTATTCTGGAGATCAGTCACACTGTAGGCTAATGGACACTGTATTCTGGGGATCAGTCACACTGTAGGCTAATGGACACTGTATTCTGGGATCAGTCACGCTGTAGGATAATGGACACTGTATTCTGGGATCAGTCACACTGTGAGTTAATGGACACTGTATTCTGGGATCAGTCACACTGTAGGCTAATGGACAGTGTATTCTGGGATCAGTCACACTGTGGGATAATGGACACTGTATTCTGGGATCAGTCACACTGTAGGCTAATGGACACTGTATTCTGGGGATCAGTCACACTGTAGGCTAATGGACACTGTATTCTGGGATCAGTCACGCTGTGGGATAATGGACACTGTATTCTGGGATCAGTCACGCTGTGAGGTAATGGACACTGTATTCTGGGATCAGTCACACTGTAGGCTAATGCACACTGTATTCTGGGATCAGTCACACTGTGGGGTAATGCACACTGTATTCTGGGATCAGTCACGCTGTAGGCTAATGGACAGTGTATTCTGGAATCAGTCACACTGTGGAATAATGGACACTGTATTCTGGGATCAGTCACGCTGTAGGCTAATACACACTGTATTCTGGGATCAGTCACACTGTGGGGTAATGCACACTGTATTCTGGGATCAGTCACGCTGTAGGCTAATGCACACTGTATTCTGGGATCAGTCATGCTGTGGTGAAATGCACACTATTCTGGGATCAGTCACGCTGCGGGCTAATGGACACTGTATTCTGAGATTAGTCACACTGTGTGCTAATGGATACTGTATTCTGGGATCAGTCACGCTGTGGGGAAATGCACACTGTATTCTGAGTTCACTGTTGTACATGGTGACCAGGTGACACGATGCCCAAGTGCATAAATCAACCAGCTGAAATCCAATAAGGTTGGCTTTTGAATTATTTACACCAGCTATTGACTTGATGTTAAAACTCTGATGCGGAGAGTGACGCAGGAACTCTGCACAATGTTCTTGGGTGTCAGTTTGCTCCCTCTCTTTTTGGAATAGCTGATTAGTTTTAATAAGGAGAAGCTCTACACGTGGGCCCTGGGACAGATGTGCAGGAAACCTCATGAGCTGACCCAAACAGAGAGGCAGAATGACTTGGTTCAAACTAGGGTCTGTAACAGCCCTCGCGTGTTTGAAAAGCTATTTTCTGTGCATCGCCAGCTTCGGGAACGAGCTTAGAGCAAGCTGATTTTTATCACCTCAGATCCAGCTCTGTGTTCCTGCTCCTGCAATATCTAAGCCACAGGCACACTGATCTTGTGTGGAGTGTGTCGGCAGCTGTGATGTCTCTCTGCGTAGACAGCGCTATGTTAATGTAAGTGGCTCTCCCTCCTGTGAAAGTGAACTGCAGTTCTCTGAACACTGCTGATTTGGTAAATTTAAAACCATTACCAAGCAATCCCATTTCAACAGGACTGCTTTAAAATGTATTCTTGGGGCTGGTCGAGGTTAGGAAACTGGATCGGCGTGAATCAGTTTGGGTCGAAGTGCCTGTTTCCATGCTGCATATTTCTACGTGGGCCTCGCTGGCTAGGCCAGCATTTCTTGCCCATCCCTAGTTGCCCTTGAGAAGGTGGGGGTGAGCTGTCTTCTTGTATCACTGCAGTCCATGTGATGTAGGTAGGCCTGCAGTGCTGTTTGGAAGGGACTTTGACCCAGCATCAGCACAGGAAATGTGGGTGGCACAGTGGTCAGCACGGCTGCCTCTCAGTGCCACGGACCCAGGTTCGATTCCTGGCTTGGATCACTGTGTGTGTGTGTGTGTGTGTGTGTGTGTGTGTGCAATCTGCATGTTCTCCCCATGTCTGCATGGGTTTCGCCCGGGTGCTTCACCGTCTGAAAGGCATGCTGGTTAGGTGCATTGGCCATGCTAAATTCTCCCTCAGTGTACCCGAACAGGTGGCAGAGTGTGGTGACTCGGGGGTGGGGGGGGTGGTGTGTGTGTGTTCACAATGACTTCATTGCAGTGTTAATGTAAACATACTTGTGACACTAATTTCCAAGTCAGGATGGTGAGTGGTGTGGAGAGAAACCTGCAGGTGGTGGAGACGTGAGGTAGATGCTGTGGGTTTGGGAGGTGCTGCCTCTGAATTATAGGCAGCAGATTTAGGTTGTGTGATGTGGATGTGTATTGTCCTGAATGAGGCAGATGCCCAATAAGGCCTGAAGCTGGAAGTTCTGTTGGAGTGGAGGTTCTGTCCTTAAACTTCAGTCGGACAGTTTCTCCTGTTGTGTGTGCGCGTGTGACCCAGCCTGCGATGTCACAGCTGGAGGGAGTGCTTCTGTTGGACAGATGTTTTGCTTGACCAGCCTGAAGCAGCCAGTCCACTCTGCTGCTACATCCTGTCCTTCACTGGAAGGATGCTCTTGTGTTGTGATCTGAGTGGAGAAGTGGGAGCAGCACTGTTACTGGGACAGCTCTGGAGAGATTGCAGATTCCCATCCTTTCACCGATAGACATCTAATCACACGGATCCTGTCTGCTTCCCACATGGGGGCTTCCTGTCTGGTGCTGGTTTTAGGCTCTGTGTTTGATAGAATCCCTATAGTGCAGAAGCAGGCCACTCGGCCCATCGAGTCTGCACTGACTCTTTCCCAATAGAGCATCTTAGGCAGCCCCTCTACCCATAATGCCATGTATTTATCCACTAATCCCCTTCCCGCAACCCACACATCTTTGGGCACCAAGAGGCAATTTAACATTGCCAATTGGCCTAAGCTCTGCACCCTGACCTTTGCCACGACCCCATGAATGGTATGTTTTATTTGTATAGCACACAAAAAGCTTGTGGCAAGAATACATCAAAGTAGATGAACCCACACATCTTTCAGATCATGGGAGGAAACTGGAGCACCCAGAGGAAACCCGCAGAGACACAGAAAGAACGGGCAAACTCTACACAGACAGTAATCCAAGCTGGGAATTGAACCTGGGTCCCTGGCGCGGTGAGGCAGCAGTGCAAACCACTATGCTGCCGTGTGGCATTATGTTTGACATGAGAACCTGGTACATTGACCAACATGTTGGATATGGAAGGAAGGTACTAATTTGTGATGTTCCCCACTCCCTGAAGCTGGTTTATCTTCCTGTCTCCACGAGCAGCAAGCACATTAGGACATGTGGAGTCACAACTCAGTGCTTGAGCAGGACTCGCGTGACATTGTGAAGGCTGTCCAAGAATTGTTCTGTGTGACATAAACAGACAAAGCATACCATTCATACAGCACATGGGGGAGAAAGAAAGGAGAGAGTGCGGAATGTAGTGTTACAGTCATAGCTAGGGTGTTAAAAAAAATCAACTTTTATATATGATAGACTGTTGAATGAATCTAACAGCAGAGAAAAAGCTGTTCTTGCAATTGGTAGGTGATGTCAGACTTGTGTATCTTTTTCCTGACAGAAGAAGATGGAAGAGAATAAGTCCATAGTATGGGGTTTTTGATTATGCTGGCTGTTTTTCTGAGGCAGTGGGAAGTGTAGATGGAGCCCATGGATGGGAGACTGGTTTGTGTGATGGACTGGGCTTCGTTCATGACTGTTTGTAGTTTCTTGAGGTCTTGAGTAGAGCAGGAGCCATACCAAACTGGTACATCAGGAAAGGATGCTTTCTATGGTGCATCTATAGAAGGCTGGAGCCTTTTGGTGGAGATGTACAGTAGCACACTCCAATACCTTGCGGGTCTCTCTAACACATTTTAACAGGTCTTACTCATAGATTTTTCTCTGGATTTAGGAGTGATCATTTCAGCTTTGGAAAAGAGCAAGTGTCAGCGTCTCTATTTCTCAGGAAATGCTGCTGGCTTATAAGAATAAGATCTGGTGAAATGGGACAGTTGGGTTTCTGGATCCAGAAGTGCAGCAATATAGTGATTCAGACTGACAGATTGCACTTGCCTCACAGTTTGAGTATATTTGAGAGAAGAACAAAGCTTGGGCAGTGTCTAGTCCAGCAGTGATGGCATTTTGTTTCATTTAGCAGGGCTTAATTATCCAAATAGCAATAATGGATTGTCCACCACACCTGCCTCGCTGCCTCTTGGTGATTCATGATCCTTTGAACGTTTTCAAATTCAATTTGTTTTCATCCATCTCCTTGGACGCTTCTGTGGAAACCCTCCACAGAAACTATCACAGCATCAGAACAAGAATGAGCCAGTGGGGTGGGGGGGGAACAGTTTGCCCTTCGACCCCATGAACCTGCTCCACCACCTAATAAGATCCTAGCTGAACTGGTTGTGTCCTAAACTCCACTGTTATAATCTCTGTAGAAAGGAATCCACGTGAAGCCAATGGAAAGAATGCATTTGACAATAATAAATCAAGTCAAACCCTCGCTATGACTGGAACACTACCTTCTGCCCCTTCTCTTTTCCTTCTCCCCTTTGTAGTTCATCGTGCACAAGAAACAATACTTTTCACTGTGTCTCAGTATCTGAGACAATAAATCTAATCAAATTGGTGTCAGATTTGAATTTGAACTGAGCATCTGGCCTCATGTTCTAGCTGTGGTTCCCTCTTCTGTAAGATCACTTGACTTTGCTGATCTCCACGGATATACTGTTAAAATTCTTGTCCATGCCTTTGTTAACTGGAGATTTGACGATTCCAATTTACTGTGGACCGGTCTCCCACACTGGGGGTTGCCTTCTTGTGTTCACGGGCTGGATTCTTCCATTGTCCTGTGCTCACTGATCTACTGTTGTCATGATGTGGAGATGCTGGTGTTGGACTGGGGTAAACACAGGAAGAAGTCTCACAACACCAGGTTAAAGTCCACTAGGTTTATATGGTAGCAAATGCCATAGATTTTGGAGAGCTACCCGTTTGTCAGGCTCGCTGACCTACACCAGCTCTCTGTCAAACCATGGCATGATTTGAAACTTGTCCCCCTTTTAACCTGCCCCATCACACATCCTTTGCCTCTCCCTATCTAACCTTGTGGCCATTCTGGCATCTTGTACGTTCCCAATGGTGATAGTACCTTGAGTTTCTGTGACGCCAGGCTCTGATTCTTCGCTCCCTGCACCTCTGTATCCTTGCTTGCCTTCTTCAAGGCACTCTTGAAGTCCTCTGTCTTCTCTGATCTAAGATCTCATTACGTGCCTTGCTATACTTTGCTTCTATAAAGTACTCTGGGAAGTTATGTTACATTTGAAGAGCAGGATAAATATCAAGTTGTGAAATACCAGCTGAAAACCAGACTCTTGGTAATCATTTTTAAAAATGCACACAAAATATACAAGAGCAGATTTTCACTGCTACCCAGGTTTAGCTCGGGGGAATTTATCATCGGAGCCTCTTCTGGAAATGATACAATCGCGTAAAGGATTGTGGCAGAGCTGCTGTACTTGGTCCTTGTCATCTGTTGGTGAAACGACCTACTTTGTAATTGGAACGGCTGGAAGATCCTTGATGCAGTGGCCCCCGTAGGTTGATGAGAAGATCAGTTTATGGGTGAATGGCCTTTTTCTTTTTCTGAAGAGAAAAACTGTCTGATGACTAGTCAAAACATTCCAGCATTCTGCATTCCAGTGTTTCGAAAGGGTGATCAAATATCACACAATTCAACATAACTGATTGTTAATGGTTCCTTCACCATCTCAGAATGTTGGCTCTCTTGTAGAAATGGATTTTTTTCTTTTCTCAATGACTTCATCTGTAAATGACAAGTTCTTGACTTGTAAAGAGATTGCAATAACCTGGTTAGTGTCAGGCTTCTGCTTTTTGCTAATGGGGTTAAGCAGATATGAAACCTCTGGGGAGGTCCCATTCTTAGATGACATCAGGGCATCTGCGTGTCGTGTACAATACATCATGTGCTCGGATGAAGTTGTCCACAGTCGATCACTCTGGATTACAACCCCAGATGTCCTCCCAACATGTCAGGAGGCAGAAGTGAGCCTCTGAGAAATGCAAAGAGAGTCTAAAAACAGACACCTCTAAGAGTGGCTTCCCAACTCATTGCAGTTAGGGACGGGTTGATCTGTTATCCAACGCTCATGTGCACTTAGACCTATTTAGAAAAGGGCTCTATGTTCTGGCTGATATTTATTAATCAATGTCATCATGAAGAAGACAGGAGTTATGTGGTTACACAAGAATGACTGTACTTCTCAAGTACCCCTTCGGCATTTTATACGGTACCTTGAATGTTCTGAAGTTGGGGTAAGTGCGTGTAAATGCAAGCTTCATTTTAGTTTATTTGAGAGTTTGCGACCCGCCTGTTCACCCTACTGGGAACATTGTTGTGGAGATATTGAACCTTGATGGTTGATGAGATAGCTGGAAGGTGTGTATGTGTGAAGAAGATAGTTGTGGCACAGGCACTGAGGAAACAAATGGATTTGATGTACTTGCCTGTTGGTTGAGGAGGTGTCTGGGGAATAAGGGTTGTAACCTGGTCAGGGTCCTTTACCTATGGTACTCTGACAAACGGCAGTGAGGCTAACACCAAAAGCAGAATCCATTCGTAAACATGGCTAATAATGGATGGTGGGCTCTCTGACCCCTCAGTGCAGGCACTGGAGTAATGTTGCTTCCTCAGTGCTCGAGACAACCTGTGTGGTAACTGGTGAAATTAGTCATGACTAAAACTCATCCCAAGCAGCCGTGTCTCTACGAAGTGGGCTGGTGCTCAAGTTGCTCCACCAGCTTTCCTTCCTGGGATGTAGACCAGCATTTATTGCCCTTGGTCCACAACTCCAAAGCAACTTCATCATCACCCCCCCTTCCCCACTCCCGTAAGCAATCTCACCATCCCCCCCTCGCCCCAACTCAAAGCAGCCTCACCCACCCCCCCACCACTCACCTATAGCCACCTCACCTTTCCCCTCACCCCAAAGCAACCTCACTCCTCCTCCAGAGTGGATTTTCCCATCCCATCTGCCTCCGGGATCTTCCTGTCCCACTCAGCGTTGACTTGTGGACACCCCCCCCCCCCCCCACCCCCGAGTCTCCCAGGGTGGAATTCCACCCACCGTGTGAGTGTGAAGTGAAATGTTCCAAGAGGGAGGTGTGTGGTTTTGCCACATTGAAGGTGGGCATTTTGTTTGATATTCCCAGGGTCCAGAGAGGAAGGGAAAACAAGTCATGTTTATCCATTCGCTCCTGTCTAGACAGGAAGTGTAAAAGAGCTTTCTATCAGGGGTGCAGGCTGTGGTGTGGGACATCACTATTGAAAAGGCCAGCTCTCACTGTGAGCGGCTAGCTTCTTTTATATGTTCAGGTGGCGGAAATGTCAAGCATTGTGACTGATTGAAAGCAGACAAGTATTTAACTTGTCCATTAACGCAAACTGGAGCTTGTCTGTCAGATCCAAAGTTTAATTCCTGTCCTGCAACATTATACAGGTTTCTTTCTCTCTCTCTCCTCCACCCTCCTGTGTTTTCCCCACACTTGTCACTCAGGAACATTGCTGCTTTGGCTAGTTATTGATCATCCTGCCAGGGCAGTGTCAGTTTGAGTGGGAGGATGAGTGGGCCATCCACCTTGGACAGTGGATGAGATCCAGGGCCAGAGGACTTGGCCGATGGGCGGCATGGACAAGTTGGGCTGAAGGGCCTGTTTCCATGCTGTAAACCTCTATGACGGTCGTCATTGATGAGAGATGATTCATGCCGTTGCTTTGAAGGGTATGGTCGCACAGTGGGTAGCACTGCCGCTTCACAGCTCCAGGGACCTGGGTTCAATTCCCGGCTTGAGTCACTGTCTGTGTGGAGTTTGCACATTCTCCTCCGGGTGCTCCAGTTTCCTCCCACAGTCCAAAGATGTGCGGGTTATGTTGATTGGCCATGCTAAGTTGCCCCTGTAGTGTCTGGGATGCGTAGGTTAGAGGGATTAGCGGGTAAATGTGTAGGAATAGTGGGTAGGGCCTGGGTGGGATTGTAGTTGGTGCAGATGGACCGGATGACCTCTTTCTGCACTGTCGGGATTCTATGATACACATTGAAGCTTGTTCGTGTATATTGGAGGCATCATTAATGGTAGAAAACACATCACAAAATAGTGAGCTGGGAGAGGTGAAACCATGATCAAGCAGGGACCTGTCAGGGGAGGGTTACTGATCAGGCAGGGCATGAGGCTTGTCCATGGCACTGCTGACACCTGCAATGGTGCTTTTCCCAGGCTCGGGTGGAGTCAAGGGTCAGGGTTCCAATGCAGTTAAACTGAGGTTTCACCTGATGTGATTTTACAAAGCCATCTCTTCCTTTTGCCTAAGATAGAAGCATCAGATGGGCGGTGGCAGTGCCTCATGCTGTCAGTTAGCACTGCCACCTCAAAGCACCAGGGACCCAGGTTCAGTTCCCTGCTTGGCTCATTGTCTGTCTGTCTGTCTGTCTGTCTGTGCAGAGACTGCACATTCTCCCCATGTCTGAGTGGGTATCCTCCCACGGTCCAAAAGACGTGCTGGTTAGATGTGTTGGCCATGTTAAATTCTTCCTCAGTGTACCCCAACAGGCACCGGAATGAGGCAAGTACAGGGTTTTGAAAGCAACTTCATTGCAGTGTTGATGTAAACCTACTTGGGAGACAAATAAAGTTTATTTAAAGTTATTCAAGTTTATTTATCTTGAATGACCAAGCCCAAGATGGGATGCAACGTCTTGTCATCTTGGATCTAGTCTGTCCGTTCTGTGCGGACCACGATTGGACTTGATCTGAATTGGCTTTTTAAAGAAAGTGGAAGGCCGAAGGGCCTGTTCCTGTGCTGTAATTTTCTTTATTCTTTGTACCAGTAAAAAGAAGTCCTTTACTCCGTGTGGGCCACTGTTTGAGAAGTCTTCATGAAACTAAACCTGTTCAGCACAACTGGTATATGTCTCTCTGGTTTGCCTCCTCCTGTTCAGCAGATCTTCCCATTCTCTTTGCTCTCGCGCACACATATATTCAGCTGCTTTTCTCCGACAGCAGATTCCTGTAGTAACCACTTCCATATCGGGAGCACTCTATATCTCTCTCTGTCTCTCAGGAAAGAAATGTCTCCTCATTTCCCCATTTGGATTTATTAGTCACTATTTCAAATCTTGAATTTATGGCTCTGACTTTGCATTCTCCTTCAAGTGGAAACGTTGCCAACTGTTGATAATTTGAAAGACCTCTATCTGTTCTTTTCCACTCCAAAGATAAAAAGCCTATTTCTACCCCCACTCCCATCCCGTGGCCAACCTGTTTGATGAATAATAATCACTTTTAAATGCCATAAACGTGACAGTACCATTGCAAACTCTGCTGGATAAAACGAGCTCAAAGTCACGTTGTTGTTCCTTTGCCAGCTCCTTCTAGAAACTTGGTATCCTTGAAAACTAGGAAACTTTCCTCTCCATTCCCTCCCCTGATGTGCACAGTCCCAGTTTCTCCAATCATTTGTTATTGATATCCTTCATCCCTGGAGCCATTCTCATCAGTCTTCCCCGCACCTTCTCTAAAGACTTCACATCCTCCTTAAAGCATGGCATCAGCCCCAGTGTTTTATCAAGGCTAACAGTTGCTAGCACGGCCCATGCACCTAACCCACATGTCTTTGGACTGTGGGAGGAAACGAGAGCACCCGGAGGGAAACCCACACAGACATGGAGAGAACATGCAAACTCCCCACAGACAATGACCCAAGCCGGGAATTGAACCCAGGTCCCTGGCAGCAGTGCTAACTACTGTGTCACCATGCTTTTCCCAAATGGGATGGTGTCCCGAGCAATATTTCTCCCCACTGTCTCACAATCCCGTTGCTGTTGTTGGGAACTTGCTGTCCACCGATTTAGATGCGATTTTTACAGCAGTGACTCCACTTTACAAAGTATTTGATTGGCTATGCGCCACCTCAGGACTTGCTGCGGTTGTGAAAGGCACTTTTCTAAATCCAAATCTTTTGTTCTTGTACAAATTCAATGTCAAACCACAGGATGATTGGATTTTTTTTTTAATAGACCCGTAGACTGGAATGTATTTGAAATTTGATGATGGTAAACAAGTTGGCAGGGAAGAAATAAATGGCCTGCGGACAAACTGCAGATCAACGTAGGTTCAGTTTGCAAGCTGATCTCCAACTCAGGGCCTCATCCTGTTTGTTCCAATGGCCTAGATAAAGAACTAACCCCTGTTGTGGGTACAGGCAGTTTGGTTCAACTTGGTGCTGTTCCAAGGACAGAAGTGTTTTCAAATCAAAGCCAGCTGCACTGGAGACAACCAGAGAAGGAGCAGATAGTAATCAGGAGTGGGTGTCGCTGAGACTCGAGCAGGGCAGAAGCTGCCTTCATCCTGCCCTCACCATCAATGTTCAACTTGAGGAAGAGTGCTGGGTTCCATAGACATCCACAGCTATTGTATGATATATTTTTTTTTGGTGTGGTTAGCACTGCTGTCTCACGGTGCCAGTGACCCGGGTTCAATTCCCAGCTTGGGTCGCTGTCTGTGCAGAGTCCGCATGTTCTCCCCGTGTCTACATGGGTTTCCTTCTGGTGCTCCAGTTTCCTCCCACAGGAAATTCTCCCTCAGTGTAACCCAAACAGTTGCCAGAATACGGCAACCAGGGGATTTTCACAATAACTTGAACAAAGTCCTAATGTAAGCCTTCTCGTGACACTTGTTAAGAAATAAAGTTAAAAGCTTTTTAGTGCACTGGATGGAGGTATTACACTTGTGGGATCCTACAGTCTTGCAATGAGAGAGATTAGAGAGAATATAAAGCTAGATTTGACCCATAGCTGTAGGCTCTACTGCTAATGTGATCCTCCAAAAGAGACACTCAGAACTTGCGTTCAAACTGGGAGCTTGGGTCATGTTGTGCGCACCACAATTGCTGGGTTCAATTTCTGTGCTAAGATACCGGGCACAGGAGCATGGTTGTTAGAACGGACCAGTAATCCAGAGGCCCAGGTGAATAATCCAGAGTTCAAATCCCAAAGGGACAATGTAAACTCAAAATAAAGCGACCACCATCAACATGAAACTCTCAGATTGTCGTCAAATCATATCTGTTTCGCTCATGTCATTCTCACCCAATCTGGCCTATGCGTGACTCCAAACCCGGATTTCAGCTCATCTCTGAAGTGCCTTAGCAAGTCATACCGCCAGCAATTTGTCTCAAGTGCCGTGAGGGATGGACAAGAAATGTTGGTCTGGCCATTGATGCCCACATCCAGTCAATGAATAAACCCAAAAGAATGTAAGCTTTCACAGCCAAATCGAGGCGTTCTTGGTGTTACAGGCACATAAGAAATTCCCAGGACAGATCTGAGATGTTGGGAAGAGCAAAGCGTGGGATGTGATAGAGCAGCTGTGGGGAGATGGATTGTGAAAAATGAATGGCTAGATTTGACTGGTTTCAATTTGAGCAAGTGGAGTGACCTTAATGGTCAAATCACCTACACACTTGTAGAGACCCAGAAACAGGCCACTCGGCCCGTTGTACCTGTGCTGGCTCCTGGATTGAGCAATCCCATTCCCCTGCAGCCCTCTTTGAGTCCTAGTCCCGCTCCCTTTGGAAAGCTTCTGTTGATCCGATGCCTACTGTCAAAGAACAAAGAAAATGATAGCACAGGAACCTACCCCTTCCAAGTCCTTTGAGCTTACTCCAGATCACAACAACTCTTTGTTTTAAATACCTTCAAGCGGAGGTTCAGGGGAGATTTCAGAGGCATTCGGAATGATGAGGGGTTTTTTGAGAAAGCAAGGATGCAGAGGTTGCTTCTTCCAGGAGCGAGTCAGTAACCAGAGGTGGGAGATTTAAAATAATTGGAAAAGAAGGCAGTCCAAAGATGTGCGATTCAGTGAGAAAGAGATTAGCGGGATAAATATGTAGGGATACGGGGATAGGGTCTGGGTGATATTTTGTCGGTGCAGCCTCAATGGGCCAAATGTCCTCCTCCTGTCCTGTAAGGATTCTATTCTGAGTACCCCAGTCTCAGCAATGCCTCGTACGGTTGTAGCAAGAATCCCTTTTCTTACATTCCATCTCTCTTGGAATGAGCAGTCCAGTTGCCTTTCAAATTCTTTGTACCTGTGTGCAAACATTTTGGGATCATTCCTCTTTACTGCAGCATTCTGCTGTCTCTCTCTCTCTCTGTCCATTGTAAATATCCTGTTCTTCCTGTCAATGTGAACAACCTCACACTTTACTACATAACAGATTTTTGCTTATGCACCGGACTTAGCTGCATTACATAATCTATTTGCATCCCTTTGCAGACTCCTTCTGTCCTCCTCACAGCTTGCTTTCCTGCTTCCCTTTGTACCGTCAGCAAATTTGGCTGGAAGAAGGTTAATCCCTTCACCCAAGTTATTTAAATCATTGGGAAATAGTTGAGGCTTCAGCACTGATCCCTGTGGAACTGCATTCACTGAAGTTTGCCAGGTTTTCCTGAACCTGATTGCTGTGAGTTGGCCAAGGCTCTGTTTGTGCTAATAAAACACGAGCTCTTGTCTCAAGTGGATGTCTTTTTTTTAAGCTCATCTTATCGAGGGCTTTTTGGGTTGAATGGTGTCTTTCTGTGCTTGGAGGATGCACACCACACACGTTTTGGAAGAACAGTCTGGAAGCTGGGAAAGATTGAGAAATAAAGCGGGAAAACCAGGAACAGAGTTCTTAGGAGCTTGAGCGAGTGTGCGCCCGACCCCAACCAGCAGGTAAATCATGTCTCATAGATTCCCTGCAGAAAGAGGCCATTCGGCCCATTTAGTCTGCACCAACAATGATTCCACTCAGCTCCTATCCCAGTAACCCCACATGTTTATCTTGCTAATCCCCCCTGACACCAAAGGCCAGTTCAGCATGGCCAAGCCACCTAACCTGCACATCTTGGGATGCAAAGGGGCAATATAGTACGGCCAATCCACCTAACCCCCCTAGCTTGATAGTGTAGGAGGAAACCAGAGCTTTTGGAGGAAACCCACGCTGACACAGACAGAACATACAAACTCTGTGCAGACAGTGACCAAAGCTGGGAATCGAACCCAGATTGCTGGCACTGTGAGGCAGCAGCGCTAACCAGCATGCCATCTGATGTCTTGATGCTATCTTAGTCGATGTGCGTGTGTGAGAGAGTGGGATGTGTGCCCGCCCACAATTAGAAGGGCCATTCAGCCCATTAGACATGCAATTGATGCTAATTTTACATGGCCTGTGCACTTTGACAGTTGGCATACCAGCCAGTTGGCCAAGCTGAATTCATGTATTTTGGATTCAGGGTGATATGAGAATGAAAGGAAATGTTTGAGTGTTGAGGTGTTGTGAGTGATGCTGACACTTGCTTGATTGTGATTGAGAGAGTGACTTTGCAGCGTTTGGTTTTGGTGGGAACGTGACTGGGACAATCCTGTAATTCCTGAAGGCAGCTTTTCGGAAGCTGGTTGGAAATGCTCTCCTACACCCTGGCAGTGGTGAGGCTTTCAGACAGTGTCTTTCACATTGCATGGCCATTCATTGCTGCCAGTCTGTACACAGATAGTGAGTGGTCTGTCTGTCTCTCTCTCTCTCTCGACAACGCATTAAGGGATCCTGTGTTTGCTTAGCCCCACTTGCTTCAGTCTATGCAAAGACTATTATTTTATGATATTTCTCCCTATGTACAATCATATTAAATGCTAGGCCATAAGATTTGGGAGCAGAATTAGGCCACTCGGCCCATCGACTCTGCTCCATCATTCAAACATTGGCTGATAAGTTTCTCAGCCCCACTTTCCTGCCTTTTCCCCATAACCCTTGATCTCTTTATTACTCAAGAACCTATCTATCTCTGTCTTAAAGACACTCAATGACCTGG
The DNA here is from genome assembly GCA_024679065.1 of Sphyrna mokarran. Lineage (NCBI taxonomy): Eukaryota > Metazoa > Chordata > Chondrichthyes > Carcharhiniformes > Carcharhinidae > Sphyrna > Sphyrna mokarran. Next base: position 18,100,567 of record JAGIQG010000031.1, on the reverse strand, counting down.
CCTCCACAGCCTTCTGCAGCAAAAGAGTTCCACAGATTCACCAATCTCTGGCTGAAGAAGTTCCTCCTCATCTCTGTTTTGAAGGATTGTCCCTTTAGCTTAAGGTTTTGCCCTCTGGTTCTAATTTTTTCCACTCGTGGCAATGTCTTCTCTACGTCCATGTCTTGTAGTATCCAGGCCTCGTAGTACCCTCAGAGTAAACTACAGGGGTTAACTAACTCTGCTAAGCTTAATGATTATAGCTGGCTTGACTACATGTCGAATCAGAAGGCCTGCTGGGTTACCTAGAAAATTGACTGCATTCCCGAAGGGTACACAACGGAGGCAAACAACAGCTTAACAGGATTGTTATTGGCAAGAATTGTTTTTCTCGACAGAGACAGCCTGCAAAAAGGTTGAAATATAGTTTGGTTTTAGTGTGTTCATGTTCAATTTAGGGCGTCACAATGGTTAGCACTACTGTCTCACTGCGCTAGAGAGCTGGGTTCAATTCCCAACTTAGGTCATTATCCATGCAGAGTCTGCACATTGTCCCCGTGTCTGCATGGGTTTCCTCTGAGTGCTCCGGTTTCCTCCCACAGTCCAAAGATGTGCTGGTTAGGTGGATTGACCATGCTAAATTGCCCCTTAATGTCAGGATCACTAGCTAGAGTAACTATATGGGGATAGGATCTGGGTGGGAGTATGGTCGGTGCAGACCTGATGGGCTGAATGGCCTCTTTCTGCACTGTAGACATTCTATGATGGTATGAATTTACTTGGTAGATGCCACTCAGCTCACTGCATGTGTTTTTTTTTGTTGTGGGACTGGCTTAGAATCCAGTGTCCAAGTTTGCCTTTTCTGCTTTTGTCATGTTAGTTTTTTAAAAGTTCTGTTCAATAAAAAAAAACCATTCAAAAACCCGTGCCAGTGTGGTTGTTTTGGCCTCTTCAAAGGAATGAGTGGACCCAACACACATGCACTGAAGAGTTTGATGCTGTAAAATTGCACCAATTCATTTTCCGAGTCACCACTTGGACGCTGGTCAGAACTGATGGAGAATGCTAACAGGTCTGGAAAGACTGACCCTCGGCACAATGCTCCCTTCCACTCTCCAAAAGAACTCCAGCTGCTTTTGGATGACTAGTCTGAGACTGTGGTTTTCTGCCTCCCACGTATATTTTCCTCAAATGCAATCTCTTTCTCATTGCACGGCGCTCGCTGTCCAGGAATGACTGGATAAGTGGAAAACTTTGCACTGTAAACCTCCGAGCTCCAGTTGACCTGGGACTTCCCAAAGATGTGCTGGGTACCCCCTCCACACTTGGCCTGCAAAATCCCAGGGAGACTGCACATTGCGCAGCAATTACTCCCTCACAGCGCCAAGGACCTGGGTTTGATTCCTGTCCTTGGGCCACTGTCCAAGGAGTCTGCATGTTTTCCACATGTCTGCGTGGCTTTCCTTCGGGCATCCGGTTTCCTTCCACACTCCAAAAATGTGCAGGTTATATGGATTGGCCGTGCCAATTTATTCCTTAGTGTCGGGAGGATTAGCAGGGTGAATACTTGGGGTTATGGGAAGAGGGCTAGGGTGGGATTGTTGTCGGTGCAGACTCAATGTGTTGAATGGTCTCCTCCTGCACTGTAGGGATTCTATGAAGCTGAAACTCTTGATCAGCAATTGCCCTGCACAAGAAACCATCTGAATATGCAATTTCAGTTGCAAACTTTGGATGTTTCTGATAGCACCAGTTACCCAAAGAAAGTTGGAGGGATTTAAAGTACTTCTCAGACATGCACAGGTATCTCCCAATGACAATACCTCATTCCCAGTCTCTGCCAGCACTATTCCCCCACTACCCCACCGAAATAGCCAGTTCTACCCACCACTCACTTTCTGACCACTGCTTCCCCCCTCGTGCCTGAACCTGCAGCCCTCACCTATAGGCCTCAGGAGTGAGTGACCCTCCGCTATTCTGGCCTGGCCTGAGTTAGGAGGTTGGGTAAGAAAGAATGGCATGGATTTTGCAAGAGGAAAATGGGAGTGCATCTGTCCCAGATTACCATTTCATGGAAGCTAGGTCCATTGTCTTCATTAAGTTTATTTATTAGTGTCACAAAATAGGCAGACTTAACACTGCAATGAAGTTACTGTGAAAATCCCCTCTTCGCCACACTCCAGGACCTGTTCGGGAGAATTTAGCATGGCCAGTGCACCAAACCAGCATGCCTTTCAGACTGAGAGGGGAAACTGGGGCACCCGAAGGAAACCCACGCAGACACAGGGAGAACATGCAGATGGGTCCCTGGCGCTGTGAGGCAGCAGTGCGAATCACTGTGCCGCCCTTATTGTTAATGGCTGGAGTGATAGTCTGTCCTCTCCTCTTGCCCGAGGTGAACGCGAGGGACAAAATGCAATCTGATTTGCGTTGTTGATTCCTGTATTGAAGGGCTTGAGTTCATTTACCAGCTTCACATGTGCTGACTGCTCACAACAACAACATTCGCATTCATGTAGCACCTTTGGTATGGTCAACAGCCCCCAAAGTGTGTTGCAATGAGCAGCAAAGAATGGAATGCTTTACTGAAGGAAGAGATAGCTGTTGAGTTTCGAGTATTTAACTTGCACACTGTGCAGGTTCGATGGAATCAAATAGATCAGATACAGATCTACTGACAATATCTCTGTGAGGAAATAGAGAGGAAGCAGAGAGACGTCATGTGATGTTACTGTTGCCTTGAGTAACCTGGGGGGTGGGGCACAGAGACACTTTCTCCAATAATGTTCTTCAGATCCCTGGCTCAGGTATAGAAAGTTGCAGTGCTCTGGTTTAGGAGACTGTCAGGTCTGTTCATTTCTTAGAGTAGGCGTAGGCAGCACTAGTCTGAAGTTGAACTTGTATTGAGCATCATTTAACACATCAGAAAGCGAATAAGGATTACTCAGGAGAGAGAGAGAGAGAGATTAGCAGAGCACATCCTGATGTAGACTTGATCCAAACCTTGGACAGGACAGAACTGACTAAACAGATACTGCAATATACGAATTCTTAGCTGTGTTATTGAAAGAACTGGGCACACACAGTCTCCAACTTGGAAAAGACAACTGGCGGTTGTGTTACCGTGAGAGCTTTGTTTAGTCATTTCTGCGAACTATCTGTTTTCAAATGCAGTCAATTTCCAAACTCTTCCCAGAATTCCCAGTTGAGTTTAAAATGTGGCCAAGTTAGCTTGAGCACGGTTAGTTACACAGGCAGATATACCTTCAAATGAAGCCTTTGAACTGAAGCAAACCACACCAAGGATCCCACTGAGTCCGTACTAGTTGCCTGTCTTTGGAGTTCCTGTTGCTCATGGTCTTGCAGTCGCTGCCTGTCACGAGAGGTTGGCTGGATACATTTAGCAGCTTCACATTGAGTTAGCCTTGCCTTGCGATCCAGCCACACGTAGTCTCACCAGCTACCCCCCTCCCTCCCCTTCCCTGGCTAAAGAACCAAAGTAGCTGCCAATCTAGCACAGTCCGCTTGATATTGGGGTGACGGAGAGGGGGTGAGATTGGCACTTGGACGATACCTGTATCCTCCAGCCCCTCCTGTCCTTGGAGCTGGTCTCAGTCTGTCAATACAGAGATGAGGAAGTTCTCCCCTTGACAATAACATAGAGGTGCAAGATAAACCATTGTGTTTTTATTCGTTCGTGGGACGTGACCAACATTTATTGCCCATCCCTAATTGCTCCTGGGCAATTGAGAGTCGAGCACATTGCTCAGGAGTCACGCGGTAAGGATGGCAGATTTCCTTCCCTAAAGGACATGTGGTTTTTCCTGACTGTTGTTGAGTGGTGGTCAGTAAATTCTTAGTTACAGATATTTTATTAAATTCCAATTTCCCACTGCCATGGCGGGATTCGAACCCGGGACTCTGGCTGAGCTTCTGGATCACTAGTCCAGCAGTAATACCACTAGGCCATCATCTCCCCTAAGTGGTGGAGCAGGGTCCGAACTAATACTTCCTTGAGTCCCTGTGACTTGACGTCTGTTCTGAGGGGAGGCTGGGGAGTCAGCTAGTCACCTCTTGTGCTCACTGGGGCTATTTGAGGTCAGGTTTTAAACAGATGTTGCCAATACCACAATACCACAGGCTTGCTCAGTGCGAAGTATCAGGAGATGTTAGGTCAACGTGAGCCCCCTTAATTCAGTTTTTGAACTGAACTGATTGTGGTTCGCAGGCAGAGGTGCAGTCTCAGCACCTGGGTGATAGGAACGTAGCTGGACTTTGGTTGCTTTGACGACGGTGCCATATGCAGAGATTTCAGATGCAGACTTTGCTGGAAGTGTAACCTATTCCTCTGGGGTTTAGTGTGTGTAAAACGCAGCTTCACTTCTTTTGTTTGTCCTGTTTCAGGCAGCTCTGTCTGAGTTAACCATGTCTCAGTAATGCTCCTGCGATGGGCAGCGTGTGGCTGTGCTCTCGATGGGTTTTGGAAGAATGAAATCGCAGCTATTCTCCATTTTAAACATCTGCTATCAATTGTTAGTTGATGAAGAGGAACTGTCTATTTCGTTATTTTATTCACATTCTTTGTTCCTCCTCTCTCTCTCTCTCTCTCTCTCCTTTGTCTCTTTCACCTGCCTGCCCTCCTGAGAAGTGCTGAAGCTGTTTACTTCAAGCTATTACTGTGTTTAAGACTGCTTCCCTTTTCCTTTTCCCTGCTGACTTGGAGAAGTTGAGTTGCACTTGACCCTCTCAGTGAATGAGCATCCTTAACACACACTGCTGAGAGCTCAGGGATAGAAGCAAACAATCCCTCAGTCCAGAAAAGGCCATTCAGCCCATGAATTTTGCTCTGACTGTGTATCTTACCCAGGCCGCCTTCCCCTCCATATCCTTGTAACCAAACAGTTTGACTATAGCTAACCCATCTTGGGACACTAAGGGGCAATTTATACCCACTAATTCTATCCTTTCATTCCATGCTTTGAAATCTCTTTTAAACTCTCTAACCAGCCTAGCTATGACTGTAATGCTACATTCTGCACCCTGTCTTTTCCTTCTCTATGTATAGTACGCAAGAAACAACACTTCTCGCTGTGTACTAATAAAAATGACAATAATAAATCAAACCAAATGTTAAAAAAAACCACCAATCCACCTCACCTATACATCTTGGGCCACTAAGGGGCAACTTAGCATGGCCATTGCACACCTAACTGACACATCTTTGGAATATGGGAAGAAACCAGAGCACCCTGAAGAAACCCATGCAGACACGGGGAGAATGTGCATAGACAGTGACCCAAGCCTGGGAATCGATCCTAAGTCCCTGGTGCCGTGAGGCAGCCGTGCAAACCACTGTGCCACCCTGCTCATGAGCTCCTTCAATACAAATCATCCTGTTTTAGTTGTTTACACATCTCTTCAGCTTTTCGATCCAGGAGAATGGATGAAAGTACACCCAATAATAATCTGGACACTTGACACCATCCATGACAAAGCAGCCCTGTTTGATTGTCACCCTCTCCATAAACATTCACTCCTTCCACTACCAATGAACAATTGGCAGCAGTGTGTACCATCTACAAGATGCATTGCAGCAACTCACCAGGGCTCCTTCAACAGCATCTTCCACCTGAACCATGGGCATGGGGGATGGTGGTGGTGGTTGTTGGCGGGGGAAGAGAGATCAGATCATGGGGTTTAACTCCAAACTATCTCCAGCCTCTCAGTGCACTGGCGTTCCAATCTCAGGCAGACCAATTGTGCCTTTTGGATGTTTTGATTTGATTTAATTTATTACTGTCACATGTATTTACAGTGAAAAGTCTTGTTTCTTGCGTGCTATAAAGACAAAGCATACCATTCATAGAGAAGGAAAGGAGAGAGTGCAGGATGTAGTGTTATAGTCATAGCTAGAGTGTAGAGAAGAATCAACTTAATATAAGGTAGATCCATTCAAAAGTCTCATGGCAGCAGGGAAGAAGCTGTTCTTGAGTTGGTTGGTACGTGACCTCAGATTTTTGCATCTTTTTCCCAAAGGAAGAAGGTGGAAGAGAGAATGTCCTGGGTGCGTGGGGTCCTTAATTCTGCTGTTTGCTTTCCTGAGACAGTGAGAAGTGTAGACAGAGCCAATGGGTGGGAGGCTGGTTTGCATGATGGATTGGGTTACCTTCATATCCTTTTGCAGTTCCCTGCAGTTTAGGGCAGAGCAGGAGCCATACCAAGCTGTGATACAACCAGAAAGAATGCTTTCTATGGTGCATCTGTAAAAGTTGGTGAGAATCACAGTGGACGTGCCAAATTTCCTCAGTCTTCTGAGAAAGTAGATAAAGGTGTTGCTTTCTGTTAGCTGGTGTTGTGCCTGCTGTGGAGTTGAGGGCAAACTCTGGAGGTTTGCTACCTGTTTGGGAAAAGGTGTTTCTGTAGTGGTTGGCATTGCCAGTTCAGATCAGGCTGTGTTTTTTATTTATCCCAATACAATGACCAAGCACTGCAGCTACTGGTAATGTGGAATATAAACAGAGAATGCTGGATATCTCAATAGGTCTAGCGGTGCATGTGTTTACACATGTTATCAATGCTCCACATAATTGTGATTTCAACTGAGATGACTAAGCAGTTAACTGCTGAAATCCTGTGCAAACTTCCTCAGATTTGAGCCTCTCCCAGTCTCTGCTGCTGTTGTGTAATTTGCCCTGAGTCCTGGTTCACCCATCATTCCAGTCTCAAGCTCTAGTCGGACAGCACCTTGATGATTTCTCCATTCTCACCCCTCTCCAACCTCCATCCACTTGAACTTTCCAAGAACTCTTTGTTCTTCTCATTCTGGCCTCGCACTCATTGTGAATTTTGTTCACGACATCCTTCTGCCCTTGCTCTTTAGGATACTCCCAGAAACCTGTGTCTGACCATTGGTCATTTGCTCTACTAGCTCCCATCCATTCCCCAGCCATGCTCTCTTCCAACTTCTTCCGTCAGGAAGGTGATGCAGAGATCTGAGGTCACGTACCAACTGACGCCAGAACAATTTCAAGACTCAAGAGGATGGAAAGTGGTTAGCACCGCTGCCTCTCAGCACCAGGGATCCGGGTTCGATTCCCAATTTGGGTCACCGTGTGGAGTTTGCACGTTCTCCCTGTGTCTGTGTGGGTGTTCCTCCGGGTGCTCCTGTTTCCTCCCACAGTCCACAAAGTTGGATGGATTGGCCTTGCTAAATTGCCTCTTAGTGTCAGGAGGACTAGCATGGAGTAAATGCATGAGATCAAGCCTGGATGGGATTGTGAATTGGTGCAGCCTCGATGGGCTGAATGACCTCATCTCCACTGTAGGATTCCATGATTCTATGTGGCTTGGTGTTAAGTGCTGTTTAATGATGCCACTATGAGGTACTTTGGGTTGTTTTAAAGGTGCTGCACGAAGATAAGTTTGTTATTGCTGGTTTTCCAGTTCTCATGGGGCCAACACATACCTTCGAGCTGACAAGGACGAAGCATCTGAGCCACTTGGCCCAGAATCAAGTCCATGCTGTGTCAGGTGATCTCCTACCTTGTTGTCTACCTTAGATTAATTGGGGCTGGCTAGAAGAATTGCCCAGAGCTCCAAACTCAACGACTAAGTGGATAAAACAATTTACAAGTGCACAGACTGTATATGCACGCACACGCTTTTTGTGTGCGTGTGTGTGTGTGTGTGCAAGGACAGAGCTCAGCTGTGATGGCACTGTAGTCAAATAGCTGACTGCTGCCAGTGAGGGAGCAAGCTGAGTGTGAATTGGAGCAAGGTGATGACTGTGTCGGCAATGATAAACTCTGCTGGAAGACACTCCCTAGTGTCAACACAATGACTCCCTCAGCCAGCATCACCACTATGTCTTTTCATTGAGTGTTTTAGAAGCTTGCTTGTACTATGTTGCTTTGGGATGTTCTGTTGCTGTACAAGACACAAGGTAAATGCAAATTGCTTCTTCATCTGTGTCTCATGATTGTCATCTTATTGAAGGAGAACAAAATATGGATCACAGAATTCTCACAGGACGGAAGGAGGCCATTCAGCCCATTGAATCTATACCAACCCTCCACCCATCCCCCAAAACCCTGTACATTTACTTCACTAACCCTTTAACCTATGGTTTCTTTTGGGAGAAGTTAGCATAGCCAATCCACCTAGCCTAAAGTTTATTTATTAGTGTCACAAGTACATTTACATTAACATTAGAATGAAGTTACTATGAAAATCTCTTAGTTGCCACACTCCAGTGCCTGTTCAGGTACTCTGAGGGAGAATTTAACATGGCCAGTCTACCTAACCTGTATGTTTTTGGATTATGGGAGGAAACTGGAGCACCCAGAGGAAACCCACGCAGACACGAGGAGAAAGTGAGGCCTTCCATTTGGCATTCCAAATGGACAGTGCCATTTGGATTGTGAGAAAGGTGAATCATAGTGCATTCTGGTACTGGGGTGGCACAGTGGTTTGCACTGCTGCCTCACAGCGCCAGGGACCCAGGTTCGATTCCTGCCTTGGGTGTCTGTGGAGTTTGTGTCTGCGTGAGTTCCCTCCTACAATCCGAACGACACGTTGGTCAGGTGCATTGGCCTTGCCAAATTCTCCCTCGGTGTACCTGAACAGGCGCCGGAGTGTGAAATGGGGGGATTTTCAAAGTAACTTAACTCCACTGTTAATGTAAGCCAACTTGTGACACTGATAAATAAATTTCAAACTTGGGTCCCCTTCAATCTCTGTCTCCCTCTCTTCATCCATTGATGCAGACATTGGCAAGGCAGGCAGGTGGGGGGGGGTTACTCACCTGGCCAGCTAAAGCTCCGATACTGAATGGAAACTGAGTTCATTGCTTTATTTCCACACAAATATTGGCGGTGGCAGTGGGAAAGGAGCAGGCTGTCTCTCTCTCTCTCTCTCTCTCTTTCTCTGTCAGCTTGCCAACGCGTTGTGCCCACTGCCTGTGACTTGGCAGTGCCTGTTCTGACTGTGAATAATGCTGAAAGCCGCAGGGTGAAGTTTGGCAGATCCACTTGAATTGGAGAAATCTGTTTCCTTTTGTCCCTCGGTCTGTTTTTTGGGAGCTGCGGAGGGGGAGGGGAGGGAGGTGGGGGCTTCAGACAGTGAACGCCAGTGCAAGAACAGTGCCAAATGCTGCTACTCTTTTTTGTGCGTGTTGTTGCTGATGTTTCCCGCCTAGTTTTTTGTTTTTCCCCCTCCCTCCTTTTTTTTTTCGACTGACTGGTTTGGGGTTGCGGTGGATTGAAAAGTGATCGCTCAAGCGGCCTCTGGGGGAATAAAATATACTTGTTCCGGCGCGGCACAAAATGAGGAAATTAGGAAGGCAGGCGAGCTGAGGGAAGAGAGAAGAGCGGCTTGAAGACTTGTACGCTGGCATGAGTGGGGGTTGGGGGTTGGGGGGGGGGGGTGGTGGAGGGCGCACAGAGAGAAAACAGCTGAAAGGAGAGCAGGGAATCTCTGTGGGGGTAAAAGATGTTTGAATAGAGCTTTGCTAACCCTTTATCCAGCTGGCTTCCTTCAACTATTGTTCCTGACTCAGGAAAGCAATCTGAGGCCCTCGGGCAGTCTCGTTCTCTCTCTCTCTCTCTCCTCCCCATCCCCCACCCCCCCATTCCACTCCCTCGCTCACAAAACTTAAGGCCATTCCCAGCGTTTCCACATGGCTGCGACACTCGCTTGCTCGGGGTTATTAGCTACACAAGCCCGTACCCAGCAGCAGCACAAAGGGACAGACTAATCACCGCCTCCTCCTCCTCAGAGATGCCACAGGGCCTGGGGTCCAAGCTGACTCGGGTTGAAGTGTGGTTTGAGTGATTTTTTTTCTTTCCCTTCCTCCTCTGGGTGGAAATGCTTCACTGCAGTCAGACTGAGAGGCCCAATGAACAGTCTTCTCGGAGGGAGATGGGAGACTTTAGTCAAGTCACCTGGAAGTTGGGGGGGGGGAAACGGGAGGGTGATAGAAACCGCCCTGAAGTTTTGATTGGATTGAAGGACGTGGTTAAAGCTGAGGTGACGCAGCATCGCATTCCTTCACACAAATCGTGTTAATCTGCAACTTTCTCCTGCAAAAATATGCTGGCCTTCAATATAAAACATTCCAAAGCTGAGGTGGATGAGCAGTTTTTTTTCCCTAGAATCCCTGCGGTGCAGAAGGAGGTTGTTTGGCCCATCCAGCCAGCAGCGACAGAGCATCTTTTCCAGGCCCGTACCCCTGTTTGCAGTTTCCATAACCCCACACGCTAAATCCTCCTGACTGACATAGCTTGGGGACCGACTCAAAGAGGCAATTTTAGCACGGCCAATCCGCCTAACCTGCACATATTTATCACGGATTTGCACCTCCTCTAATTTCGCCTTTTGTCTCCTGTTCTGTTACCATTTCTTTGTGCCTTGCACCCATCACTCTTTTCTCACTTAACATCGCCGACTCCCACTCTGATCGGGGAACTTGTTCCTTTGCCAGCTTTCCCTCGTTTCCCTGTTTCTGTGCTTGCTGATATCTTCAACTCTTCCCAGTTCTGATTTTAAAATGTGTCAGCGAGCTGAAATGTTAACGATATTTCTCTCTCTCTCTCTCTCTCCATGGATGCTGTCAGGCCGACTGAGTGTTTGAAATTAGATTTGATTTATTATTGTCATATGTTCAGTGAAAGGTATTGTTTCGTGTGCGCTTTACAGACAAAGCATACCGTTCAGAGAGAAGGAAAGGAGAGAGTGCAGAATGTAGTGTTACTGACACAGCTAGGGTATAGAGAAAGATCAACTTAGTGCAAGTTAGGTCCATTCAAAAATCTGTTGGCAGCAGGGAAGAAGCTGTTCTTGAGTCAGTTGGTACGTGACCTCAGACTTTTGTATCTTTTTCCTGCAGGAAGAAGGTGGAAGAGAGAATGTGCGTGGGGTCCTTAATTATGCTGGCTGCTTTCTCGAGACAGTGGGAAGTGTAGACACAAGAACATCAGAACAAGGAGCAGGAGTTGGTCATTTGGCCCCTCAAGCTTGCTCTGCCATTCAATAAGATCATGGCTGATCTTCCATGGACTCAGCCTCACTTACCTGCCCGCTCACCATTGACCCTTAATTCCTTTACTGTTCAGAAACTTACCTATCCTTGCCTTAAAAATATTCAATGAGGGAGCCCCAACTGCTTCACGGGGCAAGGAATTCCACAGATTCATATCCCTTTGTGTGAAGAAGTTTCTCTTCAACTCAGTCCTAAATCTGCTCCCCTTTATTTTGAGGCCATGCCCCCAAGTTCTAGTTTCACCTGCCAGTGGAAACAACTTCCCTGCTTCTATCTTATCTATTCTGTTCATAATCTTAGATGTTTCTGTAAGATCTCCCCTCATTCTTCTGAATTCCAATGAGTACAGCTCCGGTCTATTCTGTCTCTCCTCATAAGCCAACCCTCTTAATTCCAGAATCAACTTGGTGAATTTCCTCTGTAACCTCTCCAGTGCCAGTAGATTCTTTCTCAGGTAAGAAGACCAAAACTGTACACGTACTCCAGGTGTGGCCTCACCAGCACCCTTATCCAGCTGCAACATAATCTCGCTGTTTTTAATCTCCATCCCTCTAGCAATGAAGGACAAAATTCCATTTACATTCTCAATTACCTGCTGCACCTGCAAACCAACTCCTTGTGATTCATGCACAAGGACACCCAAGTCCCTCTGCACAGCAGCATGCTGCAATTTTCTACCATTTAAATAACAGTCCATTTTGCTGTTATTCCTAGCAAAATGGATAACCTCACATTTACCAACATTGTACTCCATCTGCCAGACCCTCTCACTCACTCACTTAAGACTATCTATATCCCTTTGCAGACTTTCATATCCTCTGCACACTACAGATGCTTTTGTCCTCTGTATTTTTTTTTAAATGCAAGCTATCCAGTGCCTGCAGTATTTGGTTGCTGTGGAATTATTTGTGGAGAGCAGGGAGAAGCGATATTGAGCCAAGGCGCGTCAGCAGATTGCAGCTGATTTATATCTTGACAGGAATGGAAAGGGAGAGCCCAAGTGCGATTTCCAAATCTACCCTTCCCTGCCATCAAAAACCAACTTGACTAACTTTGCTTGAATTAACTTGGCTCTCATCATCTCCAGAACCTGTTTCCAAAATTTGGCCATTTAGTAATTTTGTTGATGGATTAAAACCATGGGGTGTCCAAGCGATTAATACTGCTGCCTCACATGCCAAGGACCCGGGTTCAGTTCCCAGCTTGGGTCGTTGTCTGCACAGAGTTCACCTCGTGTGTGCGTGGGTTTCCTCTGGGTGCTCCAGTTTCCTCCCACAGTGCAAAAGACGTGCTGGTTTGTTGCATTGGCCATGCTAAATTCTCCCTCAGTGTACCCAAACAGGCACCGGAGTGTGGCAACTAAGGGATTTTCACAGTAGCTTGATGTAAGCCTACTTGTGACACTAATCAATGAATTTGAAACTTTAAATCAATCCCTTGACATGGGTTGTCCTGGGAAACCTGAGTCAGTGAGCTTATCCCAAACTTGGGTGCTCATTCCTCAAACTAAGAAACTTGGAGTAATTTGATGAAAGCTGTTAAGATATTTGGGGAAAGATAGTGTCAGTACAGAGAAATTGTTTCCACTGCTTGGAAAACCTAGCATTAAGAGGCATGGTCAACATTGGAACCCATTCTTTCAGGAGTGAATGAAGAAAAGGTTCCATGCACAAAAGGGAATCGCAGTCTGAAATTTATTTCTGCAACCTTTGACGCAAATCTTTGTCTCTTCCTTGGACACAGGCGAGGTCCCAGAGGACTGGAGGATAGCAAATGTAGTACCGTTGTTTAAAAAAGGTCAGAGGGATCACCCAGGGAACTATAGGCCGGTGAGCTTGACTTCAGTTATAGGTAAGCTAATGGAGAGGATCCTTAGGGACAGGATGTATGAGCATCTGGAGCGCTGCGATCTGATCAGGGATACGCAGCATAGCTTCGTCAAGGGGAAGTCTTGTCTTACAAATCTAGTGGAATTTTTTGAAGAAGTGACAAAAACAGTTGATGAAGGACATGCTGTTGATGTTGTCTACATGGATTTCAGTAAGGCGTTTGACAAGGTTCCTCATGGTAGACTGATAGAGAAGGTGAAGGCGCATGGGATACAGGGCCGGGTATGTAGATGGGTCGAGAACTGGCTCGGGAGGAGGAGACAGAGGGTAGTAGTGGAAGGCTCTTTTTCCGACTGGAAGCCTGTCACTAGTGGAGTGCCACAAGGCTCAGTACTAGGTCCTCTTCTATTTGTGGTCTACATAAACGACTTGGAAGTAGGGGTAGGTGGTGAGATCAGCAAATTTGCTGATGACACCAAGATGCTTGGATTGGCGGGTACAGAGGAGCAGTGTCAGGCAATACAACAGGACATAGATAGGTTGGTAGACTGGGCAGATAGATGGCAAATGGAATTTAATCCGGATAAATGCGAGGTGATGCATTTTGGCCGGAAAAATGTAGAAGAGAGTTATAGGATAAAAGGTAAAACTATACGGAGTATAGAGACGCAGAGAGACTTGGGGGTGCAGGTTCACAAGTCTCTGAAGGTGTCTTCACAGGTGGAGAAGGTGATAAAGAAAGCGTATAGTATGTTAGCTTTCATAGAAAAGGGTATAGAATACAAGAGTAGGAGTTTGATGTTGCAATTGTATAGAACGTTGGTTAGGCCTCACTTGGAATACTGCGTCCAGTTCTGGTCGCCGTACTATCGGAAGGATGTGGAGTCCTTGGAGAGAGTGCAGAGGAGGTTTACCAGGATGCTGCCTGGTATGGAAGGACTGTCTTATGAGGAACGATTGAATAGACTGGGGTTGTTTTCCCTTGAAAGACGTCGGCTTAGAGGGGATCTAATAGAGGTGTATAAGATTATAAGGGGTATAGATAGAGTAAATGGTGGTAAACGTTTTCCACCTTCAGAAATGGATAGGACGAGGGGTCATGGCCTTAGGGTGAGGGGGGCTATGTATAAGACGAATATTAGAGGGCAGTTTTTCACACAAAGGGTAGTGGGGGTGTGGAATGCACTGCCGAGTAAGGTGGTGGGAGCAGGCACGCTGGGGCTGTTTAAGGGTCTCTTGGACAGCCACATGAGCGGTATGCAGATAGAGGGATATAGTAGGACTGTTTAACTATGACTTTTTTTTTCCACAGGTAATTCAGTCCAACTTGACCAACAAGGAGCATGCGTTTGGCAGGTGGTGCGAGGATAGCTCTTGGATGTTAATTCATGGGTTGCCTGGTGCTTCATGTCGTAAATGAGTGCTTTATCTGGACCATCTGAAGGGCACCATGACAGCTCAGTGACTATCGCTGTAGCTGGGCAGACACTTGGAATTGGACTGGTGTCTGCGGGAGTTTGCGCGTTCTCCCCGTGGTTGCGTGGGTTTTCTCCGGGCGCTCCAGTTTCCTCCCACATCCCAAAAATTCACTCTTAGGCTGATTGGGAAACAAATTGACCCTATATTGATATTCTTCCATATTAGGAATAACCTAAAATTAGATTAAGAAAATGGAATTGTTACTATAAAGTTATGACGGCGGCGTGGGCTCGTTGGGCTGAAGGGCCTGTTTCCCGTGCTGTGTTGCTCTTTGAAATACTCTTTGAAACCTACAGTTAGTGCGAGAAGAATCATGATTTTGGAAGCTGAGATTGTTCTGTTCACTCATTGTCTGGAGGAAAACGGGGCCAAAGTGGGTATATGAAGTTAGCTTACAGTAAATGTTGGAGCAGGCTGGAGGAAAGTCCCATGTCACATCCTCCTGGGGTCAGCTCCATGCAGCCAATGGGTGTGTGTGGCCATGCACACACACACACCGGTGAAAGAGCAAAGGGAACTTAGGTCACAAGCTTCAGCTACGGTTGTTGGGGCAAGAGTTCTAACATTGGTCTTGGAGCTTAGGCATTAAGATGGTGAAAACGGAGACTTTCTGCTCCTTAGGAAGTGTGTCCAGATAGATGTTGTACGAGAAAGAGTGAGGCTGGTGATAATGGCCACTCCTGTTGGTGAGAAACAGTCACCCACATACACACACAAAACATAGATCCATGCACACAAACCCACCCACCTGTGTATGCACACACGTATATCCCCACCCCTCACACCCGTGCATGAATGCATACAGACACACATACCTACGTACACTCACATGTATACACACACATTCACGTGCACAGGTGCATGCACACACATGTACACGTGCGTCACACACATATATACATACATACCCCATGTGTGCATGTATGCACATACACACATATCCTCATCCCCACATGCACACTCACACATGCATGCACATGCATACTCGCGCATGCCCATATACATGCATGCGCACACACACACGATGTGGACCCACATGCACAAAAATACACAGTCCCCATCAAGCCTCCCAGGTGAGTAGTGATTTCCCGGATCCCTGTGAGGAGAGGACGGGAGAGGTAGAGGGAACTGGATCTCATGTTGATTTATACTTGACAGGACAGTGGGTCAATTCCCCTTTGCTGCTACACACAGTATGGGGGGGACAGTGGCAGGACCTTTGCATTCCTCCTATTCCTGCAGGAGTGACCCAGCAGAGAGTCCCTTACTCAGCCTGATGAGAGGCCAGGCCATGCACGAGAAGCTGACAGGTTCGTGACAGACAGAACATTCTTCTCTTCTGGGGTTGAATTTGGTGATTTTCAGTCCTGGCTGTGGAATTTGAGTTGTTACTCCAGTGTCCGTGGAAGCATCCAGAATTGAA
Organism: Sphyrna mokarran; assembly: GCA_024679065.1. Taxonomy (NCBI): domain Eukaryota; kingdom Metazoa; phylum Chordata; class Chondrichthyes; order Carcharhiniformes; family Carcharhinidae; genus Sphyrna; species Sphyrna mokarran. The sequence continues at coordinate 18,084,819 of JAGIQG010000031.1, read as the reverse complement.
TGGGATCATTTTATAACAACCTTTGCTCCAAGCAGAAAGAATTGGCTGACCTGTTAATGCTGGACGATACTATTGCTGCTCATAGGCAAGGAAATGATTGGCTGTATCCCTGAGAGATCAGCTCCCCGCTGATGAACAGCAAGAGAAAAGAGCCATAATAACCCATCAGGTGAAGATAACAGGCCATAAAATGCTTGGGCAAACATAGGTAGGAATCGGATTAGTCCAGTCCACACAGTGCCATCTGGTGTGGATTATTGACTGACAGTCAACAAGGAAGCTGTGATTTGGAGGAAAGCTGAGAGTTGATCTTGTTGGAGCACTGAACGTTATACAAACCGTTCTCTGATCTCACCGCTATCTCTCCAGGGTAGCAAAGCACTGGCACAGTGCTGAGGAACGGGAGGTGTGAGTATCACCTGTCTTCCTGCTGCTGAAACAGGACAACAATAACCACAGTTGTGCCGAGTTTCAGTGAAAAATAAGTGGAATGTTCTGCTGGTGGACTGTGTGCCCTTAATCCTTTCAGAGTGAAATGTGCCTTTATTGAATGGGATGTAGACATGAAGCATGCGCAGCATTTATTACCCATCCTTAATTGACCTGAGCATCATGCCTGGTGATTTCAGAGAGATTTAGGAAGTGTCAACCACATTGCTGTGTGTCTGGAGTCGCACGTAGGCCAGACTCGGTAAGATTTCCTTTCCAAAGGGTTGGGTTGGTTTGATTTTGATTTGATTTGTTATTGTCATATGGATTAACATACAGTGAAAAATATTGTTTCTTGCACATGTACAGAGAAAACATACCGTTCATAGACAAGGAAAGGAGAGAGTGCAGAATGTAGTGTTAGTCATAGGGTGTAGAGAAAGATCAGCTTAATGCAAAGGAAGTCCATTCAAAAGTCTGACAGCATTAGGGAAGAAGCTGTTCTTGAGTCAGTTGATATGTGACCTCAAACTTTTGTATGTTTTTCCTGACAGAAGAAGGTGGAAAAAGGAATGTCCAAGCTGCGTGGGGTCCTTAATTATGCTGGCTGTTTTTCCAAGGCAACGGGAAGTGTAGACAGAGTCAATGAATGGGAGGCTGGTTTGCATGATGGATTGGGTGCATTGATGACCTTTCATATGATATGGTGGCATAGTGGTTAGCACTGCTGTGTCACAACGTTAGGGACCTGCGTTCAATTCTGGACTCAGGTCACTGTCTGTGCAGAGTTTGTACGTTCTCCCTCTGTCTGCATAGGTTTCCTCCCACTGTCCAAAGATGTGCGGGTTAGATTGATTGGCCATGCTGAATTGACTCTAGTGTCAGGGGATTAACGGTAAATGTAGGGTTATGGGAATAGGGGCTCAGTGGGACTGTGGCTGGTGCAGACTCGATGGGCCAAATGGCCTCCTTCTACACTGTAAGGTTTCTATGATTATGTGACATTGGTGAAGCAGATGGGTTTTTATGATAATTTTATGTTCACCATTACTGAGAGCAGCTCTCAATTCCAGGTTTTAGGAACTGAATTGAAATTCCACTAGCTGCTGTAGTGGGATTCAAACTCATGTCCTCAGAGCATTAGCCTAGGGCCTCTTTGGCTTATTAGACAATGCCACCGGCTCCTCTATATTTTGCCAATGTGTGTACCCATTCTTGGCTTGTCGAGTGCAGGTGGGTGAACTCATTTGGCAGATACCATCTTATTTTGGACCCTTGCATTTTGGGAACAAAGGTCAGAATGTGTATTAAAAATCTGATTGATAAATGGGTCGGATTGGGGTGGGGGGGGGAGCGGGGGAGGTTGCTGGTTTTGCAAGATGAATGGAAGATTGAGCAAACAGTGGAGACAATGGTTAGCACCCCAACCTAATTTGTTTTCTGACCATCAAATAAAGAAACAATAAACTCAGCAGGCCTGACAGTGTGTGAAGAGAGAGAGAGAGACAAGAATTAATGTTTCCCGTCCATACAAATAAAATAACAACATAAGAACTAGAAGCAAGATTGGACTATCTGGCCCTTTGAGACTGCACTGCCATTCGTAAGATCATGGCTGATCTTTCCATGGACTCTGCTCACTCACTTGTTCACCATAACCCTTAATTCCTTTACTGTTCAAAAATTTATCTATCATTGCCTTAAAACAATCAATGAGGTAGCCTCAACTGCTTCCACAGGGAATTCCAGATTCACAACCCTTTGTGTGAAGAAGTTCCTCCTCAACTCAGTCCTAAATCTACTTCCCCTTATTTTGAGGCCATGCCCCCTAGTTCTAGTTTTGCCCCCTAGTTCTAGTTTTGCCCCCTAGTTCTAGTTTTGCCCCCTAGTTCTAGTTTTGCCCCCTAGTTCTAGTTTTGCCCCCTAGTTCTAGTTTCACCCACCAGTGGAAACAACTTCCCTGTTTCTATCTTATCTATTCCCTTCATAATCCTGTATGTTTCTATAAGATCTCCCCACATTCTTCTGAATTTCAATGAGTATAGTCCCAGTCTACTCAGTCTCTCCTCTTAAGCCAACCCTTTCCATTGCGATCAACCTAGTGAATCTTTCCTGCATCCCCTCCAATACCTGTACATTCTTTCTCAAGTAAGGAGACCAAACTGTACACAGTATTCCACGTGTGGCCTCACCAGCATCTTACACAGCTGCAACGTAACCTTGCTGTTTTTAAATTCCATCCCTCTAGCAATGAAGGACAAAATTCCATTTACCTGCTGCACCTGCAAACCAGTTTTTTGTGATTCGTGCAAAAGGACAATTCAAATAATAGTCCATTTTGTTGTCATTCCTACCAAAATGGATGACTTCACACGTACTCCAACATTGCACTCCGTCTGCCAGACCCTCACTCACTCACTTAGACGATATGACCTTTCTACAGAACTCTGATGGCCGTCGGGCTGGTAGGAATCACTTTTCTCAGCAGAGTTCAACAAATGGCACCCCCAGCAGTGTGGCACCCCCAGCAGTGCAGCAGCAAGAGAGAGGCTCTGGAGTGGGAGTGCAACCCTCAACTTTCACAGAATCCCTACAATGTAGAAGGAGCCTGCACCGACCACAATCCTACCCAAACCCTATCGCCGTAACCCCAAATATTTACTCTTGCTAATAATCCCCTGACACCAGGGTCAATTTATCATGGCCAATCCACCTAACCTGCACGTCTTTCAGACTGAGAGGAAATGGGAGCACCCAGCCCCGAACCCCCTCCATCCCTGGCGCTGTGAGGCAGCAGTGCTCACCACTGTATCACCGTGCTGCCCCTTTCTTCGTACCCAGTAAGTCACAGCCCATTAAATATGAGTTATTCCACCCTCCAGAAGACTTTAGATCCCCCCCCTCCCCGCCTCAAAATCATGAAATCTGACCCTTCAACAAACAGCCATCCCTGAATGGGAGAGAGAGAAAGAGAGGCGTTAGGAAGGTGTAAGCTTTTAGTTTGGGGTATTGCTGAGTGTGTGAAGCCAGTGTATGTGTGTGTGATATAAAGAGGATAACAGATTGCACTGTCGGTGGGAGAGATGCCCAAGCCTTGGTCTTTTTGGGAAGGGTATGTTTTTTTTCGCTCTGAGTGTGGGGGTGAGCGGAAGAGGGATGTATGTTAGAGAGATCATTGGCTGGAGCACACATACACAGGATTGAGTTACTGCGCACCATTCCTACCACTTTCGCCAGAACAAATTCTTAAGCACAAGGAAGGATTTTGATTTATTTTTAAAAAAGGTCGACCCCCCCCCCCCCCCAAATCTCTCTTAGCGGACGTGTTGGGGAAAGAGACAGCAGTGTATAATTTGAAGTATTCCCCGCTCCTTTCCACTCCTGCACAAGATCCAGCCAAGAACTTTTCTGTGTGTGTGAGTGGGTGGGTGAAAAGGAGGAGCACAGAGCTTGCAGCGTTTTTATATGTGACTGGCTGGCTGTTTGAACGTGCTGTGGAGATGCTAGCCAGCGTGTGAGTCGCTTGCAATCAAACTCTTCCAACTTGGGGCAATCGGAAAGAATTGAAGGAGGGAAACAAACTGGAGTTTGGACGTGAGGGAGACACACACACACACAAAGTATCGAGGCTGGAGTTGGGAAGAAACGGATTCTTGTCTGAGTTGTGTGGTGGGAGAGAGAGAGACGCTGAAGCTTGAATTATCCCAATCTTTTGTGCCTGGAGAGTGAGTTTTCTATTCGGAAGGAGCCCGGGATTGTTTGTCTGGCTTTTGAGCCCCCGTTGTATTGGGAGTTGAGTGCTGGAGATTGTAGCAGTGCTGAGTTGCCCCGCTTTCCCTGGCTGTATACACACAGCATCTTATCCCCGTGTGTGAGCAGAGGCCAGGAACAGCAGCTCAGAGCACAGCCCGCCGACACACTGCGGAGGGAGGGAGGAAGGAAGCAGCACACCCTCCCCTCGCTACACCTTGCCTTTCTGCTTGCTTCACAAGCCAAGAGGAATTAGTTTGGAGCCGGAACATCACACTGTGTGGACAGGTAACTCCCAACTGCGCGCTATTCGCCCACGGTGGGATGCACTCTCCCGCAAAAAGTTATTTCATTCATTCTCTCTCTCCTTCCCCCATCTAATCCAGATTACCAGCCTTTAGATCCACAGGAACTCTCCTTGTTAATTTCATTAGTTAATTTCAGATTTGTCTGAAATTTTTTATGTTTTATAGAAGAGGAGATAGAAGGGGATTGAGACACAAACCCTCATGCGTTGAGTAATTCCCTTATTTTCCTGATCTGGGCCCCTTTTATTTCCCCTGAACAAACCTGCATGAGGGGTGTGTGACAGCTGTGGCCCTTTCAGTACAGCGTTTTCACTCTGGTGGGGTCCACCAAATGTGATTTAAAAGGGCAATGTTTTGCTCTGGGGTTGGAGGTGGGGGCACTGATGGTGTTGAAGGGCAATTTATTGTGTGTATGATGGGTGCTGTCTTCTTCCTTCACTGTGGGAGCGCGTTCATCCAAACTGTTGTGTGTCCTTCACCAGATACTGAGATCTTTATGGCCAGTGGCTTTTAACAGATTGTTTGGGGCGGTGGGAGGTTGGAGACGTGGGGGAAGGTTGTAGAGCAACTGAAAGAGGCAGCAGAGGGCTGAGAGAGTCTGGAAGGGCATGGGTTTAATGATGTGTGTGAGTGGAGTTGAACTTGACGATGTAGCCTCATTGTAAATCCATCCTCCCCAAGACACTCGCCGAAGTTGGGATAGGGAACTTGGAGTCACTTACTGTGATGTTACAGATTGGACTCATCCAATCTCAGGCACACTGCATGGAGGCTTGAGTTTGACCCTTATCGTGAAACCAGGGTGAAGCGTTCCCCGGCTGCTGTGTAAGAGTAAGACCAATGCAAGCTTTTATTGTTCTGGTTTCAACAGGGTGGTTTGTGCAGAGTTTAGTCATTGAATTTGTCGGGGTTCAGTAATAACAACCTGCATGTATAGTGTGCACTTGACATCGCAAAGTATCCCAAGGCACTTGTAAGAGGAGTGCAGTGAGACACCAGAGTCAAAACAAGTGACAGGATCAGAGAGAATCTCAATGTGACAGATCAGATACCGACAGTGTCCCCCTTACTGCTGTGTCTACAACTTAGAAAGTGGATCACTCCTTCAGCCTGTTCGCCGCAGCCACATCTGGGTCCGTACAGTGAAGGGTCTTTTTATATTTGATGTTTTAACCCCAGCTTGAATGGAGTGAGGGGGGCGGGGAGACCAGTCCCCTGCTGGAATCATTGTCAGATGACATGACGGAGTAACTGGTGAATGTGTTCCAGGGAGTGTTGGCTGGCCGTGGGAGAGTGGAGGGGGTGGTGTTCGGGGATTGGTGGTGTGCTGCAGATGATAGCCACAAGTAGCTTCAGGAGAATTAAGGGGGTGGGGGTGTGACTTGTAAAAAAGGATTTGTCTACTTAATTTGACACTGAGAAGCTTACCTTTTTGATTTGATTTGATTTATTATTGTCATGTACTAACATACCGTGAAGAATATTGTTTCTTGCGCGTGATAGAGACAGAGAAGGCAAAGAGAGAGTGCAGAATGTAATGTTACAGTCGTAGCTAGGGTGTAGAAAAAGATCAGCTTAATGCAAGGTAGGTTCATTCAGAAGTCAGTAGCAGGTAAGAAGCTATTCTTGAGTCAGTTGGTATCAAGTAACATAGAGAAAAGTTCAGAGCTGTTTGTGGGGGGTGATGGTCTGTGTGTGTGTGTGTGTGTGTGTGTGTGTGTGTGTTGCATACAAATAGGTTTCGTGTAGAATTTTCACTATCTGCAAAAGTGCTTTCCAGTCCTTGTTGTAATGAAGGAAGTTCAACAGTCAATTTGTGCAGACCGCTCTCCCCGAAACAGCAAAGTAACTGGGGTTAAGTAATCAGGGGTTAAGGTTAGCCTGGATATTGGAGAACTTGGCTGCTTTGAGCTTTAACCTGGAAAGGCAGACAGGTTAACGTTGACAATGCAGCACTCCCTCAGGACTTGTCAGCCTGGAGTGGGACATGAGCCCATCACCTTCTGACTCCGAGACATGAATGCTATCCACAGAGTCACCCCTGCCACCGATCAGACACGGACAGGAGTTTGGGGTGATGGTTGTGGCAGATCTGACTGAGTCGTACACGGGGGGACTGAGAGAAGCAGGGTTGGGCACCTGGAAATGAGGTGCAGGGATGAGGAATGTGTTTATCCAGCTTCCTGGATGGTTTACTGGACAGAGTAACCCGGAGCTCCCTCATTCTTCTGTAACCTTTGCCACGCACCTGGCAGTGCATCTGGCCCTGATGTATTGGAGGATTAGATCAATTGGTGAAAAACAGGCAGGTCAGTCCTTTTGTTGAACAACAAACACACAGAGGAATTTGACTCCTCCCGCTCCCGTCTCTCCGCTTGCAGGCTAAGCACCAGGGCTGATCCTCAATCCACACGGGTGAACTGTATTAGCTGGAGCTGCCTTTGATTACAGGAGAGCGACCGTTCACTGTGCACGTGGATTTAAATGAAGGACAGAGTCATCCTCAGGAGTACTCCCTCATTTACTGATAACTGGCTGAGTTAACCAAGGAATACCAGAAGCTTTGCTGCTGGATGCCAGTAAGAGATTTTGCAGAGCTGAGAGAAAGACTCAATCAAAATGGGCCACAGTGGGGGAAGAGATTTGATTTGATTTATTATTGTCACATATATTAACATACCATAGAGTCAAAGCATACTGTTTATAGAGAAGGAAAGGAGAGAACGCAGAATGTAGTGTTACAATCATAGCTAGGGTGTAGAGAAAGATCAACTTAATGCAAGATAGGTCCGTTCAAAATTCTGACTGCAGCAAGGAAGAAACTGTTCTTAAGCCGGTTAATATATGACCTCAGACTTTTGTACCTTTTTCCTGATGGAGGAATGGGGAAGAGAGAATGTATGGGTCCTTAATTACGTTGGCTGCTTTGCGAAGGCAGCAGGAGTCAATGGATGGGAGGCTGATTTGTGTGATGGATTGAGCTATGTTTACGACTTTTTGTAGGAGAGGGGTCTTGGGTGATATGGGGACACCTGAAAGAGTTTCACAGCCACTGAAGTCCATTGGAAGTGTCGTCAGTCTTGAGATATCAGTTACAGGGCAGCTTGTTGATGCACAGCAAGCTCCCACAGGCACAGACTCTGTCTGAGGAATATACTGCTGGTAGCTAACTTCTCTTGGATGAGGTATTGAGGCATCTTTTGATGTGAGAGGGTGGATGAGAGTTTGGTTTCATACCTGGTGTGAGGGCCACCAGTTTCCACAGTACTCAGAGCTCAGAGAGATGTCTTTATGCAAGTCATTGGGCACCAAGCAAAGCCACTGCAGGTTACTGAGAGATTGGATATGAATGAGGAAGGATGGCGGCTGCCTGGGTGATCTTGCATTTCTGGTGATGTAGGGGGTGGGGGAAGGGTGCCAGTGAATGAATGGGCTGGCTGCAGCTATTGTGGTCACACATGTTCCTGGCCCTTCAACACGCCTGCTACATGTATGTGAGGCTCCTGAGATAAAGACGTGTGCTTGGCCAAAAGAAACAGATCACCTGGAAAGTTTGTGTGTGTGTGTGTGTGTGTGTCTCACAGAGTGAATTCTATGGTACTTTATGCCTTTGGGTACAGTTCAGTGCAGTCAAAGAATGCACACAGATCTCCAGATGAAGGTGTTAGCAATGATTCTTTCTGTGTTTGTGTACCTGCAGTGCGAATTAGGTGGATTGTGCTAAATTTCCCCTTCACATCAGGGGGATTGGTAGGGTAAATACACACGGAGTTATAGGGCTTGGATGGGATTGTGGTTCAATACAGACTCGCTGAGCCAAATAGCCCCCTCCTTCACCGTAGTTAATAATGTATTCGGGGCAGGGAAGGAAGTTCAAGTTTATTTATTAGTGTCATAAGTTGGCTTACATTAACACTGCAATGAAATTACTGTGAAAATCCCCTCATTGCCACACTCTGGTGCCTGTTCGGGTTACACTGAGGGAGAATTTAGCACCAAACCAGCACGAACTGTGGGAGGAATCCAGAGCACCCAGATGAAATCCACACGGACACGGGGAGAATGTGCAGACTCCATACAAACAGTGACCCAGGAGTCGAACCTGGGTCCCTGGCACTGTGAGGCAGCAGTGCTAACCACTGTGCCACTCGCGTGATGATGTTTCGGTGCGGAGGGCAATTTTGTGATGTTGTCGCATGATTGTTGTGTGAATCTGTGACCCCTCCAGCCTGAAAAGGGGGTGATCTTTCTGGAAAGGGAACAGCCAGTGTTGCCATCAACATTCCCAGGTGCTGTGTCTCTTTGATTTTCTACATCAGGAAGTGTTTCCAGGGCCCTCTGGTCAGGAGAGCTGAGGGATTTTAACTGTGCTGAGCTGGTTAGCTTCTGCTGCTCAGAGTGTGTGAAAAATGCAGATGATGTGACTCTGAATTCTCAGCTCAGTATTCTGATCTGCTGAGTATTCCAAGCTGGAAAAGGATTTGGAGTCTCATTTTGTTGCTGCAAGTTTCGTCAGTTTCCCCAGCTTTCCCCCGTGCCCCTTGACGTAGTTGTCCTTTCTGGAGGCAGAATACCTCCCAGTGTCTCTCCCTGCTGTCTGTTCATGCAGGAGACATGATGTATGTTTTCAAACAAGTGATGTGGAGGTGCATTTACGTAGCACCTTTCACAACCACAGGAGGTCTCCAGCTGCCTTACAGTCAGTGATGAGCTTGCACAGGTTAATCTGTCTCATTGTGTAGGAAGCAACATGCACAGCAAGAGGGGCCACAAACGGTACCGTTGATAAAATGACCCGCTGGTCTGTTTTGAACTGATGCTGATCGAGAGATGAAGGTTGACATGTGGGAGAACTACACTGTTCCTCCGCCATTACACCCATCTGACAGAGCAGACAGGTCATCAGCTCCAACAGGACTAGTAATCTAGAGGCCCAGGACAAGATCTGGGGACCCGGGTTCGAATCCCACCACAGCAGATTCGAATTCAATCGAAATTTGGAATTAAGAGTCTTGTTGTGAGGATCAGGCTGTTCAGTGCTAAAATTGTCAAACGACCCATTGCCGGAATAAATCCATCTGGTTCACAAATGTATTTCAGAGAAGGAAATCTGCCAACCTTATCCGGTCTGGCCTACGTGTGCCTGCAGAGTTACAGCAATGTGGCTAACTCTCAACTGTCCTCTTGAAATGGAGGGCAGAAAGGGACAATCAATAAATACTGATCCAGCCAGAGACTCCCACATCCCATAAAATATATTTAAAATAAGCATAGCAGCATTCCCTTAGCACTGCCAGGACATTAAGGACCTACCCTATCATCACCCAGCCATAATGTTATTATTTTATCCAATTATTTATTTAGTAGAGTCACCAGTCGCCTTACATTAACACTGCAATCGAGTTGCTGTGAAAATCCCCTAGTCACCACACTCCGACGCCTGTTCATGTACACTGGGGGAGAATTTAGTATGGTCAGTGCACCTAACCAGCACATGTTTGGGAACCGGAGCACCTGGAGGAAACCCACGCAGACACTGAGGGATCGTGCAGATTCCACACTGATGGTGACCCGAGCCGGGAATCGAACCCGGATCCCTGGTACTGAGAGGCAGCTCTCACCTGGGTAACACTCTATCCTGAAAGCAACTCTGTAGCTGCCAGTTCTGTGCTGATGAGTGTGGGGTTGGGGTTGTTCGGTGGAGCTTGTGTCGGCAGAAAATTGACATTTGCGTTCTGAGAGTCGAGGTGTAGGTGGCTGATTATTGAAGATAAATGATGTAGAAATGGAGCCTTTGTGGTTGCTGATGCGCCGTTATTGTATGAAAGCTTTCCAGGTCAGGACAAGTGGCATGTTTGTGCCGAGATAATCTGGTGTTGTTCGGATGCTGATGGCATCCTAATGATGTTGTTTCAGATATAAACCACGCATTGAGCCTTCCTCCCAGGCTTGGGGACACAGCAGAGTACAAAGAGCAGCTGATATTTTCGAGTCAGTTTGCAGCCAGGACATGGAGTTATTCTCGCTCTGCTCTCTATGTGAGTCTGACAGCGTTAAACCTGAATCAATCTCTCCCATGCAGGATGGGGTAGCTGCGTGCAGTGATGTATGATGTACAAGGTGCTGAGTGTGTGTGCAGAACCCGATAATGGCTTTAAAAGCTGACAGCAACTTCCCCACAAGGCAGACGATGGTGCTGCCTTGGTTTATATTTAAAGAAAAGTGACTTTTATTCCTGCTTATATTTCCTAATTGCTTTGATTTCTGTGACTCATCGAACTAAGTGTTGGAAATGACTAAGAGTTTCATCCTGTCTGGCTGGGGTCACAGCTTCAGTGATCGGGATGAGACAGCTCCACATTAGAGTTGGCTGGGCATTCTCAAGAACAGAAATAACCACTTCAGTGAATGTAGAAGCAGGAGGAAGCCATTCAGCCCCTGGAGACTGTGCACCCTTCACTTGGATCAGGACAGATTTCTACCTAAGCTACCGCTGGCTCCATATCAGGGAAATCTATCGACATAAGATTAAAAATGGCCAATTGATCAAGCATTCAGTATCTGACTGAGGAAGAGAGGGCTCAGCATCCCAGGCGTGAGGAAATCTTTCTTCATTGCTCTCCTGATATGAAGGTTGTGCCTCCCATTCCCAGGTTCACTCATTAGTGGAAACTCATTCCTAAAGCTTAACTTCTCACTTCATTTCACAGTCCTAACAACTTTCTGCTTTCAGTTAAAGTTTATTTATTAATTTGACATGTAGGCTTACATTAATACTGCAATGAATTAGTGTGAAAATTCTAGTCGCCACACCCCGGCATCTGTTTGGGTACATTGAGGGAGAATTTAGCATGGCCAGTCCACTTAACCTGAATCTCTTTCAGACTGTGGGAGGAAACTGGAGCACCCTGAGGAAACCCACACAGACATGGGGAGAATATGCAGACACAGACAGTGACCCAAGGCCGGGAGTCAAATCCGAGTCCCTGGCTCTGGGAGGCAGCAGTGCAAACCACCGCCACCACTTTCTCTCCTCGGGAATATGGTTGGCCTGAGCTTAGGAAGATCAAGCCAGCCCCAGGTTCCAATGTGGGAAGATTTCCCACTGTCCCAAGATGGGAAAGAGTGTGTCCAGATTGCTTTACTGAGGCAGCGGGAAGTGTTGACAGAGTCAATGGATGGGGGGCTGGTTTACGTGATGGATTGTGCTACGTTCATGACCTTTTGTAGTTCCTTGCAGTCTTGGTCAGAGCAGGAGCCATAGCAAGCTGTGATACAACCAGAATGGTGCATCTGTAAAAATTGGTAAGAGCCGTATCTGACGTGACAAATTTCCTTAGCCTTTTGAGAAGATAATGGGCTTTCTTAACTATAGTCTCAACCTGCTGTTGTAGCCACAGTGTTTAAATAGCTGATCCAACTGATTATTAACAGTGAGATCCTTGACATTGGTTTCCGAGTCCATCACCTTCGCACAGTAATGGCGGAAATAGTTTGGCTTTCGAATCAAATGGCTCCATCCTTCTGTCATTGCTTGGACTGGCTGTCTGATTGGTTCTCGGTTTATCCAATAGCTGCTGTTGCCACCCATGACACATTCACCTTGTTTGGCGTGAAATACCAGTTGGATTGGTGAGAATGTGATGGTAGGTTTGGCTGCGATGAAGGAACAGTATTCATTTTGGTAAGCAGATGGAAAAGGATGTGCTCACTCCGATACTGTGCTGGGGATTATCGGAGAGAGTGAAGAATGGAAGGGGGGACGGTGGGAGAGAGGGGAAGGGCGGCAATGTGGATGAACAGCTGGTTCGAAGGGAAGCAGTGAACAGATGTATAAATCTCCGGTTGGACCTCATTCCATGTGTTGTGTTCAGTTCTGGCCACTGCAGCTCAGGAAGGAGATATTGCCTTTTGAAGGGATGTTACACAGATGTTGCCTGGACTAAAAAGGGTTAAATTTACAGGGACAGATCTCACAGATTAAGCTTGTTGGCCTGTGTATCGGAGATGAACAGATGACTTAACTAAACGGTTTATAGTGATTTAACTAGGTTGCTGTGGCCAACAGCAAGAAACTATTTGATCTGCTGGAGCAGGAGGCCATCGTAAAATTAGAACTCGGAAAATGAGGACGAACATCTGGGACTTTCTCCTCCTGACTTCTCACAAATGCTGAAGAGACTGGCAATGTCACGTTGTAGGGAGGTAATGGCCTAGTAATGTTATCGCTAGATTATTAATCCAGAAACGTAGCCAATGTTCTGGGGACCTGGGTTCCAATCCCACCACAGCAGATGGTGGAGTTTGAATTCCAGAAAAAAATCTGGAATTCAGAATCTACTGATGACAATGACACCATTGTCGATTGCTGGAAAAACCCATCTGGTTCACTAAGGTCCTTCAGGAAAGGAAATCTGCTGTTCTTACCCGGTCTGGCCTACGTGTGACTGCAGAGTTGTCGCAATATGATTAGCTCTGAACTGCCCTCTGAACGAGGGATGGGCAATAAATGCTGGCCAGCCAGCAATGCCCATGTCCAACAACCAATAAAAAACTGAGATTGTGGAGTTTTTATTTCGCAAGATATTCAAAGTATTGGAGTTAAGGTAGATCAAGTTGATGAGAGACAGACCAGTCAAGATCCAACAGAATGGGAGAGGAGGCTCAAGGGGCTGAATGGACTTCTGCTGTGCACCTCTCTTCTGGTGGAGGTTTGAAAACCGGTTAAGAAGCTGGTTAAAAGTTTGACCTGTGTGATTCAGTGGTGGGGGGGAGGAAGCAGGGGAACATGCTGCTAAGATGTTAAAGTCGGATAGGAAAAGGTCATTTTGCCTCTTTGGCAGGGTCAGTGATGGAGCACTGTAATTGAGGAGAAGTAGTAGAAAGAACTTTATTGACACAGCAGCTTGTTGAGAGGGTCAAAGGCTTTATCAAAACAACAACCATTACATCCTTTAAAAGGAGCGAGAAATGTTTGTCACGTCTGAAGGTGCACGGTGGTAGAATTAATTATTTGGTTGTGGTGTGAATGATCCAGATGGTGTCCTGTACGATAATGAGAGCTCCAGAGGAGTTATTAACAAGAGTTTATCAAATAGGAATGTTGAATTGTTTGCAGCTTAGCCTTACTGAGGCCTGAGGGCTCTTTTCACTGTAGGAATGCCAGGAATGTTACAATACCCTTGGCATGTTCCAGCAGCTGGTTTATCTTTCTAAAACAAGCTCTTGGTTTGATTTTTATTGGGTTTTTTTTCCCAAAAAGCAAAGGACAAACATTAAGTGTCCAAATGTGGCTGTGACCTGGTTATCATCAGGCTACGTGCTTTGTGTCTGACAGCTTTGGAGATAGAATAGATTGATGATGTTGCTATGGATTGGACTGGGGCTTGCCGTCTTCAGGAGATTTGAAGATTGGAGAAAATAAAATGTTGAAACGAATCTTGGCACGAGCCTGAAATGGACTGTGGTGCAATCCCGCAATTTCATTCTGGGATGAATTGGACCACAACCTCGAGTGACTGCACGTGCGCAGTGAATGTGCGAGGCAGTAAGTTGCTGTCCGAACTGTCCCACTCTTGCTGCCTACGAGACAGAGACTCACCATGAGAATCCAGGGTGTGAAGTTGTGACACTGGGTCATTTGCAGGAAAACTTTGAGGCTTGTTCGTTCCAGCGTACTGACATGTTTAATTGTGCTGAACCTCAACAAGTGGGGAGCAATATCTCTGGCCCTGAAAATGAACCTTTACAAGCGTGGCTTCTCATTCTTTCATATTTCAGTTGTTATTGGAATTTTCAATTATCTTGAACTTCTTCTGTTCCTGTCTCGTTTATGTATTTCCTCCCCCCCATTTGCTTTCTAAGTCCAGTTTGGCATTGAATTCGATATTCTAGATTTCACAAATCCTTACTCAGACTCTGAGTGCTTCACTAACACTTCTTCAAGCTGATGGGTTAAGAAGGGACACTCCACGTCCTTGATGCCCTATAGCTGTTGTGTAGGTTTGGATTTCCCATCACTGCGATTCCTTGTGCAATGAGTCGCCAGGAGGCCTGTGGGAAAGTGGCAGTGTGGACTGAACCGCTAGCATTGCTCCTTCGCCACGGACTGACTCCAAGCTGTGACTTGACTGGACATTGTGTCACAAGGACACTGTGGCTTAGAACCATTCTTAACTAATGATCAGGCAATGTCAAAATAAAAGCTGTTTGAAACAAAGGTTTACTGGAAACCTGTTGCATCAGGTGGCACAGTGGTTAGCACTGCTATTTCACAGCACCTGGGATCCAGGTTCGATTCCGGCCTTGGGTGACTGTCTGTTTTCCCTGTGTCTGCATGGGCTTCCTCCGAGTGCTCTGGTTTCCTCCCACAGTCCAAAGATTACCACCTTGTATCGGGGGGACTAACAGGACAAATACGTGAAGTTTCAGGGCTAGGGCCAAGTGTGATTGTTGATGGTGCAGGCTTGATGGGTTGAATGATCTCTTTTTGTACTGTCGGGCTTCAATGTTCCAGGAGGAGTAGAAAAATCTTGTTTAATAAGGACTTTGGACCATGTGGTGGACACTTTGCCAAGAGGTAAAGCGTGGGACATGCCTTCCACAGCCTCTCTAGGGTGGAGCATCTGTTGATCAGCTGGAAGGGCTTAGGTGAAGCCACTTGTGTTGCAGAGACAGGAAGTTTGCCTGTACAGGGCTGACTGCCCTCTCTCCAATTAGATGTTGAATTGCTGTAGTTTCTTTGCCGTCTGTACGCAGCTGGGAATGAATTGGGCTGGAACGAATTGTGCACGTGTTCCAGGAGCTATTTTTCATGGTTGCACTAGAGACTTGTATGATGTGAGGTTCTGCACAACTCGGTCAAACTGGCCTGTGTGCTGCAGCATGGCAAATATTGGAGGCAAGGATTTCTCATCTTTGGTAGCATGTTTAGATAGAATGGACGTGGGGAAGATGTTTCCGTTCATAAGAGAGTCGAGGACCTGAGGACACCGCCTCACAGTAAAGGGACAACCTGCTAAAATCGCAAAGAGGAGGAATTTCTTCAGCCGGAGAATGGTGAACCTGTCGCAAAAGGCTGTGGAGAGCGGGTCATCAAGTGTCTGTAAGACAGAGATAGATAGGTTCTTGATCTATAAGGAGATCAGGGGTTATGGGGAGAAGGCAGGAGAATGGGATGAGAATCATATCAGCCATGTTTGCATGGCCTAATTCTGCTACTATATCTTGTGGTATCTATATCATGACCAACTTCTGGGAGCCAAATGATGAGAAAACCTGTCAGCAGCCTCTGACTACCAATGGAGTTGCAATGTTGCAGAGAATAATGTCAATCACATACTAATCTCAGATAGGGAACCAAAATGGAGAGGAGGGATATCTCTTGAGCTCGAGTTTTTCCGGAGTTCAGTGTTTGGGACAGTTTGGTCAGAGAACCTAATCCTGTTTGTGTTTGTCTGTTTCTGACTCTCTTTCTGAACAAGACCTCAAGCTGTGGGTTATTTTTTTGTGAAACTGGGATGGGTTTATACAGAGAGGAACACTGTGTGATGGAAGAAGAAGTCTCCCACAGTTTGTTTTCCTATTGATGCGTTCCAAGTCTTCCCAAGTTCTCCTTTTGAGGTGAATCATTGAGTTTGGTATTCTTGACTGTACTCTTGTGAGCACCATGCAAAGCTGCTTTGTACCCACCCCACGCTGGCACAGCACTGGTTGTAGAGTTTGTTTGTAGTGTATTTATAGCAGTCAGTTACATTTGATTCCGCCCCCCCGCCACCCCCTGCCATGGCTGAGTTAATAAAGATTCCACATCCTGTCCTCGCTCCCAAATTTTGGTTGTTTCTGTTCCGAGCTCTCTGCAGGAAATTTCCAACGATTGAAGTTTCTGAAGCTGAAGAGAAGTTCTTTGGTTGCTTGCAAGACGACTTTCATAGAATCCCGACAGTGTAGAAAGAGGCCACTTAGCCCATCAAGTCTGCATTAATAATTTGTCCCACCTATGCCCTTTCCCTGTAACTCCCATGTATTATTCCTGCTAGTCTACCTGACACTATTCAGCATGGCCAGTCAACCCAACCGACACATCTCTGGAGTGTGGGAAGAAACAGGAGCACCCAGAGGAAACCCACGCAGAACTTGGGTGTGGGCCTTTCAAAGGGTGGATGTTTGAACCCGTTCACAGGGGGTGTGTCCCGCTCATTGACAGAAATAAAGCCCCAGGTTCCTGAATTAATCGCGAGGAGTGGGGGTCGGCGGAAGGGAATGGCCAGAAAACACAGGAGTAGAATGAGGCCGTTCAGCCCATCAAGTCTGCTCCACCGTTCAATCTTAGTTGTGGTGTCAGAGCGTTGGGGAGACAGGGCTCTCTCAGGGTGGAATGCCAGCTGCCTCCTGGGAGCAACATTTTGGGAAGAGTGGCTCAGGCTTTTTGGGGGATATGTTCTGATTGTGTCACATGTGTGTCAGGAATGGAATGAGCCCCCCTGTCCTGCCACGTGGGACTGAACATAACCAGGAACAGGAGACGCCCATCCAACCCCTCGAGCTTGCTCTGCCATTCGCTAAGATCATGCCTGATCTTTTCATGGACTCGGCTCACATACCATAACCCTTAACTCCTTTATTGTTCAAAAATGTATCTATCCTTGCCTTAAAAACATTCAATGAGGTAGCCTCAACTGCTTCACTGGACAGGGAATTCCACAGATTCACAAACCTTTCTGTGAAGAAGTTCCTCCTCAACTCAGTCCTAAATCTGCTCCCCCTTATTTTGAGGCCATTCCTCCTCGTTCTAGTTTCACCTGCCAGTGGAAACAACTTCCCTGCTTCTATCTTATGTATTCCCTTCAAAGTTTTGTACATTTCTATCAGATCTCCCCTCGTTCTTATGAATTCAAATGAGTATAGCCCCAGTCTATTCAGTCTGTCCTCATAAGCCAACCCTCCCAATTCAAATCAACCTCGTGAATCTCCTCTGCACCCTCTCCGGTGTCAGTAAATCCTTTCTCAAGTAAGGAGACCAAAACTGTACGCTGTACTCCAGGTCTAGCTTCACCAGCACCTTTATACAGCTGTTTTTAAATTCCATCCCTCTAGCAATAAAGGACAAAATTCCATTTGCC
Source organism: Sphyrna mokarran (assembly GCA_024679065.1). Classification (NCBI taxonomy): domain Eukaryota; kingdom Metazoa; phylum Chordata; class Chondrichthyes; order Carcharhiniformes; family Carcharhinidae; genus Sphyrna; species Sphyrna mokarran. The sequence continues at coordinate 18,067,211 of JAGIQG010000031.1, read as the reverse complement.
TTTTTTCTTACCTGCTGCATCTGCAAAGCAACTTTTTGAGATTCATGCGCAAGGACACCCAGATCCCTCTGCACAGCAGCATGCTTCAAATTTTTTTTTTAACCATCGTCCATTTTGCTGTTGTTCCTAACAAAATGGATGACTCCACACTTAGTAAAATTGTGCCAGACCCTGGCCCATTCACTTCGACTGTCTATAATCCCTCCATCTACCGGACCCTGGCCCATTCACTTCGACTGTCTATAATCCCTCCATCTACCGGACCCTGGCCCATTCACTTCGACTGTCTATAATCCCTCCATCTACCGGACCCTGGCCCATTCACTTCGACTGTCTATAATCCCTCCATCTACCGGACCCTGGCCCATTCACTTCGACTGTCTATAATCCCTCCATCTACCGGACCCTGGCCCATTCACTTCGACTGTCTATAATCCCTCCATCTACCGGACCCTGGCCCATTCACTTCGACTGTCTATAATCCCTCCATCTACCGGACCCTGGCCCATTCACTTCGACTGTCTATAATCCCTCCATCTACCGGACCCTGGTCCATTCACTTCGACTGTCTATAATCCCTCCATCTACCGGACCCTGGCCCACTCACTTAGGCTATCGCTATCTGCAGATGAAATAAGAAGTGTCTTTGGTGGAGAAGGGTGGGGAGAGAGTGAGTGGGAATTGAGTCAGACGGAGGAGGTATTTGGAGCTTGCGAACGTCACTGTCGCAGCCAAGCAAACTTGTTCCGTGATTTCACGCAGTGTGAGCATCAAAGCTGATATTTAAAATATTTAACAACAAAGAACCATTCCAGATGCAGCAGGCTATATTTTCGCAGTTTAACAGCATCCAAGCATGCTGCTTAGTTTAAACAGGCTCCTTGTACAAACCAGACAGCTGGCATGGCCAGAGCATGGACAAATAAATTACTCCAAACAAGCTGCCTTTTCATGGGAGCTAATCCAGCAAGGACTCTGTCATCTCCTGAAGAGGGGCTCTGAGCTCGAGGAGAAGCTGGGGGTTAGGCGACATGTACAGGGCCCTCCAAGGGAACCTTTCCCACTGGGAATGCAGCCATTCATTTTATTAGTTTGAGTAGACATTTTCTGCTGCTGACCAGCGTACAGAGAGTTATAACTCCCGGGGCACCAACGGATATGGGGGGAAAGGGAGGGGAAATCAGGGTATTGAATCTGATGGTCAACCATGGCCATAATGAACAGCAGAGTCAGCTGGATGGTTCCTGCTTCTAGTCTCTATGTCACTGTGTTTGAAAGAGGTTCTTCCCCCCTGTTAAGAATATGTCTCCTGCATGTGCTCTACACTTGTGGAATAGTCCAGAGGCCGACAATACAAAGGCATCACAGCTGGGCTTGAGCTACTAACACCGCCCCCACACCCACCCACCCATCCACTCCCCTTAATGTCTAACCTGAAAATTGGAGACCGACCAGTTTCCTGGATGCGGTGCCCACTTTCTCCAGCCCTGATGATGTTGGGCATATCAAACCTGACACATTCTCCAGTTTACAAGGCCAGGAGGGAAACTGAATATTGGATTGAGATATCTAGCTGGGTAAATGGGGGCGGCATGGTGGCACAGTGGTTAGCACTGCTACTTCTCAGTGCCAGGGACGTGGGTTCAATTCCTGGCTTGGGGTCACTGTCTGTTCAGAATCTGTACGTTCTCCCCATGTCTGCGTGGGTTCCCTCTGGGTGTTCCGGTTCCCACTCCAAAGACATGCAGATTAGATGGATGAGCCATGGTAAATGTGTGGGGTGATAGGGAGAGGGCCTGGATAAAATACTCTGTCAGAGAGTCAGTACAGACTGGATGGGCCGAGTGGCTGCTTCTGTATGGTAGAGATTCCATGAGGAACTGTGTAGGAACAGCAGAGCAAGTCCAAAGGGCGAAATGGTTGCCTTCTGCATCTCACATTGCTTTGGGTGATACTGGCCAGGAGTCAGCAGGAAGAGTCACTGCCTTCGAGAGAAGTCCATTCAGAGAGAGAGAAAGAGGAGTGCTGAAATGGTCAGAGTTAGCTTCCATCCTTCTGGTGGCAGGTGGGTGTTGGTGTCTGGACCCACACTTGTTGCTTGTTCCTCATTGCTGAAGGTGGTGGTGTGAGCTGACACAGTGCGTGTGGAACAGCGCGAGACCATAGCACAAACTTCACCACCTCACATCGACATCCCTGATGATACAATCTATAAACTCAACTCCTGGGAAATGCGGAAACTGCCTCGTGAGGAATTCTTCCCCTGGTTTGTTGTCTCCCAATTCATCCTGGTGGTTCTGGCTCAGAGTATGTGAAAACCCTCCAAATATCCACTGTCAATATTTCCATTAGCAAGGTACTCCTTCTGAATGACTGTGGAGGGCAACTTTCCACAAGGTGTTCTTGTCTTCATGCCTGCTTTCTCCACCTCTTCCTGCCTGCCATTCTCTCAGTCTGGCTCTGATATAAGGATGTACCACCTAGAATTCCCAGTTTAATGAGGCTATTCATCTTGAGTTTGTCAAGAGCGCATTAGCCCGAGATGACCTCACATGCTGTTTGAGTAAGTGAGTCAGCTCTGTGGTACAGCGGTGGGCACTGCTGCCTCGCAGCGCCAGGGACCCGGGTTCAATTCCAGTCACTGGCTGTGTGGAGTCGGCAAATTCTTCCCATGTCAGCGTGGGTTTCCTCTGGATGCTCCGGTTCCCTCCAAAAGATATTCTCGTCAGGTGCATTGGCCATGCTAAATACTCTGTGTCCATCCCAAGATGTGTAGATTAGGTGGATTGGCCATGCTAAATTCTTCCTCAGTGATACAAGATGTGCAGGTTAAAGGAGGAGGTAAATATGTGGGTTTGTGGGAATAGGATCTGGGGGTGGGGCGAGGGGGGGATGTTACAGAATTGGTGCAGACACTATGGGCTGATTGGCCTCCTATGCTGTCAGGATCCTTTGAGTTGGTGGGTGTGATGTAAATCCAGTTCTGGCCGTGTTTTATTTCCCTTTAATGAGGATTTCAGCAAGATGGTCATGGAGAAAATTGTTTTTAAGGGGTGGATGTTTTTCTTTCTCCAATCTGCCGGTGAGCTGCCTTTCTGTATCTATTTTATAACAGGGACATAAACATTCTCGCTAGTGAGCACTTCTGTTTACGCAAGGAAGCAGCTTCCCAACTGAAGCTAATCCAGGTTGATTTCTAATTTCCTATATAAACGGGTTCCAACAGGAAGTCGGAGAAGAATCTTTCTCTGAATTGCAGTTTATCCGTTCATCTGTCGGCTAGAAGGATTTTGATTTAACCGTTCGCTATCCTCGGTCGCAGTTGGAGGATGTTGAACCATGTCTGTAGTTATAGTGTAAAAAGGACCATTGGGTCGAACAAGCAGTTTGCAGTGTCACTGGTAGTCGTGATATGGAGATGCTGGCATTGAACTGGGGTAAACACAGTAAAAAGCCTCACAACATCAGGTTAAAGTCCAACAGGTTTATTTGTTAGCAGAAGCCACTAGCTTTTGGAGTGTTGCTCCTTCTTCAGGTGAGTGGGAGTTCTATTCACACACAGGGCATATAAAAACACACACTCAATTTACAAAATAGTGGTTGGAATGCGAGTCTTTGCAGGAAATCAAATCTCGAAGGCACAGACAATGTGAGTGGAGAGAGGGTTAAGCACAGTTTAAAGAGATGTGTATTGTCTCCAATGTATTGTATGTGTTTTGTAACTGTCCTGTCTGGAGACAATACACGTCTCTTTAACCTGTGCTTAATGCTCTCTCCACTCACATTGTCTGTCCCTTTAAGACTTGATTACCTGTAAAGACTTGCATTCCAACCATTATTTTGTAAATTGAGTGTGTGTATTTATATGCCCTGTGTGTGAACAGAACTCCCACTCGTCTGACGAAGGAGCAGCACTCCAAAAGCTAGTGGATTTTGCGGCCAAATAAACCTGTTGGACTTTAACCTGGTGTTGTGAGACTTCTTAGAAAGAAGAAAAATCTAGCCTAATGCCATTTGCCCACACACAGTCTGTCACCCTGCAGGTTCTGTGGTTCAGAGATGATGGGTTCTGCGTCTTCTACTCCTTTGAGGCAGTGAGAATTAAAACCTATCACCTTTGATTGAAAAAAATTACCTTTTAACATTACTGTAATCTTTTTACCAATCATTTGAAATCTTTGGCCCCTTGGTTATTATGTGCTGCTGTAACAGATCTTTTCCAACCACTCACCTAAACCCTTCACTATTTTAAACGTCTCCATTCAATCTCTCCCTCAGTCGTATGGGTTCACTGTGATGTCCAGCAGCACAGAAAGGAAGGATTAGATCAGATGCTTAGTGAGGGGGTTATCCAGGATCATAGAATCCTACAGTGCAGAAGGAGGCCATTTGGCCCATCGAGTCTGTGCCAACCATAAACCCATCCCAGGCCCTATTCCCATAACTCCATACATTTACCCTGCTAATCCCCCAAACACTAGGGTCAATTTCACATGGCCAATCCACCTGATGCATGGGGAGTGGGGAGGAAATCAGAGCACCCAAAGGAAACCCACGCAGACATGAGGACAATGTGCAGCACAGACAGTGATCCAAGCTGGGAATCGAACCCAGATCCCTGGCGCTGTGAGGCAGCAGTCCTAACCAATGTGCCAGCCCAGTATGGTTTGTTGAGGGATGTGTAAATTCCTCATTGATTTACACACACCCAGGAACCCGTCACCAGGCTGCAAAACGTCCAGGTGGGGTTAGGTGAGATTTGCCCTCTGCACAGCAGAGTTTGTGTGCTCCTACCCCATCAAGATTGAGTTGTAGTTTGGCTGAAGCAAGCCTTTTCTCTGTCCCAGCTGTCCTGTTAGCATATACTGGTATTGGTGCTGCCTCCTGAAAACACTCAAATGGGAAAGTTAGAATAATAATTAGAAATTAGAAGCAGAAGTAGACAATTCAGCCCTTGGAGCCCGCTCTGCCATTTAACACAATCATAGCTGATCTTATCCTGGTCTCAACATCACTTTCCTGCCTGCTTCCCATTGCTCTTTGTCCCACTTTCCGTCAGAAACGTATTTATTTCTTCATAGAACACAAAACAGTACAGCACAGTACAGGCCCTTTAATGTCGAGCCAAACCCAAGATCAAGCTATCCCATTCCCTATCATTCTGCTGTGCTCCATGTGCCTATCCAATAACCTCTTGAAAGTTCCTTAAGTCCTCAACTCTGCGACCACAGCAGGCAGTGCATTTCCACACCCCAATCACTCTCTGAGAGAAGAACCTACTTTGGACATCCCTCCTATATCTCCCATCACGAGCCTTATAGTTATGCCCCCGAGTACCAGCTTCGTCCACCCAAGGAAAAAGTCTCTGAAATAGTCTCTTCCTTGGGGTTGTTGATTGATTCTGTCTCCACTGCACTCTGGGTCAGTGAGTTCCATAGATTCACAACCCGCTGAGAACAGTTTCTCCTTATCTCAGTTCTGAACCCATCTTCTTCCACTCTACGCGTAGGATTTTCTGAAGCGCTCACTCCAAAACCAGAAAATGCGTCCTGAGATTGATGAATATTTGCATGGCCCATTCCCACTACTTGCCACAATCCCCAGGGAAATTCTGGTCTCTCTCTCTCTCTCTCTGTGGGCTCTTGTTCAAGACTGACCCGTGGAGAGGAACATCTGTTCATTGTGTACCGTATCAATTCCCTTTATATGCCTCAATCAGGCCTCCCCCTCCCCCTCATTGAGCACAAGTCCAGGCTTTGGATCAGGATGTTGCCATTTCACACTTGCCTCCAAAGTGACCAGATATTCTACTGCATTCTGGTCAGGGGTTAGCAAGCTGTAATGAAATATGATGAGAGAAGAAGAGAGTAAAGGATGGCCTCTCAGATCAAATTGGGCAATCAAACATAAATGATAAAACCACCCCCCCCCCAACCCCCCAGCTCCAGATGTGAGGGAGTTGCAGTCTAGTGATATTATTGCTGGACTATCAATCCAAACACTGACCTAATATTCTGGGGACCCAGATTCGAATCTGGCCACAGCTAATGGTGAAATTTCAATTCAAATTAAAAAAATCTGGAATTAAGAATCTACAGGTGACCATGAAACCACTATCGGAAAAACCCATCTGGGTCACTCGTCCTTTCGGGGAGGAAATCTGCTGTTCTTATCTGGTCTGGCCTACATGTGACTGTAGGCCCACAGCAGTGTGGTTGACTCTCTACTCCCCTCCAATGGGCAATAATGCTGGTCATGACCCAGAATGAATAAAACATTTTGCAGAATAGTTGTGTCTTAGCAATTTTTAAAGACAGTGCAATTGGTAGAATCCTTGGATAATGCAATGATGCAGTTTCACGTGCTTCATTACAAATATAAAATGTATTTATTAATAAGAAAAACTTCACAGCAGCTAGCACAGCTGCTCTATTTGCCTACTGTCTAAACAGAGAACTCACCCACTGGGGTGATTAGCCATGTTGTGTCCCAATTGGCCCCGCAAGCCAGCTGACCCTTACTCTGCTGTGTTGCCCTCAAAGGAACGATCACAACAAGAGTCAAAATGGTCTTGAGAAACATAAGGATCCAAGGATACAAATAGATAAATCATGAGGAGCTAGTGATATTAAAAAACACCAACGATGCATTTATAGAACAAAGAACAAAAAGAACAAAGAACAACACAGCACGGGAAACAGGCCCTTCGGCCCAACGAGCCCGCGCCGCCGTCCTAATGTCTTAATGACATATAGGGACCAATTTGTTACCCAATCAGCCTAAGAGCACATTTTTGGGATGTGGGAGGAAACCGGAGCACCCGGAGAAAACCCACACAACCACGGGGAGAACGCGCAAACTCCCGCAGACATAGGCCCAAATCCATGTGTCTGCACAGCAACAGCGATAGTCTCTGAGCTGTCATGTTGCCCATCAGATGGTCCAGTTAAAGCATACACTAACGACTTGAAGCACTAGGCCACTCCTGAAGCAACATCCAAGAGCAGCTCTCGCACGACCTGCCGCACGCATGCCCTTGTTGGTCAACAAGGTGGACCAAACATCCTGTGGAAACAAATAGGATATTTAAACAGTCCTACTATATCCCTCTCTCTGCAGACTGCTCATGTGGCTGTCCAAGAGACCCTTAAACAACCCTAGCGTGCCTGCTCCCACCACCTTACTCGGTAGTGCATTCCATACCCCCACTATCCTTTGTGTGAAAAACTGCTCTCTAATATTCATTTTATACATAGCCCCCCTCACCCTAAGGCCGTGACCCCTCGCTCTATCCTTTTCTAATGGTGGAAAAAGCTTACCACCATTTACTCTTTCTATACCCCTCATAATCTTATATACCTCTATTAGATACCCTCTCAGCCGACGTCTTTCAAGGGAAAACAACCCCAGTGTGTTCAATCTTTCCTCATAAGACAGCCTTTCCATACCAGGCAGCATCCTGGTAAATCTCCTCTGCACTCTCTCCAGGGCCTCCACATCCTTCCTGTAGTAAGGCGACCAGAACTGGACGCAGTACTCCAAGTGAGGCCTAACCAATGTTCTATACATTTGCAACATTAGACTCCTACTCTTGTATTCTATACCCCTTCCTATGAAGGCTAACATACCATACGCTTTCTTTATCACATTCTCCACCTGCACTGACACCTTTAGAGACTTGTGAACCTGCACCCCCAGGTCTCTCTGCATCTCTATACTCCGGATAGTTTTACCTTTTATCCTATAACTCCCCGCTACATTTTTCCAGCCAAAATGCATCACCTCACATTTATCCGGATTAAATTCCATTTGCCATCTATCTGCCCAATCTACCAGCCTATCTATGTCCTGTTGTATTGCCTGGCACTGCTCCTCAGTACCCGCCAATCCAAGCATCTTAGTGTCATCAGAAAATTTGCTGATCACACCACCTACCCCCTCTTCCAAGTCATTTATATAAACCACAAATAGAAGAGGTCCCAGTACTGAGCCCTGTGGCACACCACTAGTGACAGACCTCCAGTTGGAAAAAGAGCCTTCCACTACTACCCGCTGTCTCCTCCTCCCAAGCCAGTTCTCAATCCATCTACATACCTGGCCCTGTATCCCATGCGCCTTCACCTTTTTTATCAGCCTACCATGAGGAACCTTGTCAAACGCCTTACTGAAATCCATGTAGACGACATCAATGGCTTGTCCTTCATCAACCGTTTTTGTCACTTCTTCAAAAAATTCCACTAGATTTGTAAGGCACGACCTCCCCTTAACGAAGCCATGCTGCATATCCCTGATCAGATCGCAGCGCTCCAGATGTTCATACATCCTGTCCCTGAGGATCCTCTCTATTAGCTTACCTATAACTGAAGTCAAGCTCACCGGCCTATAGTTCCCTGGGTTATCCCTCTGACCCTTTTTAAACAACGGTACTACATTTGCTATCCTCCAATCCTCTGGGACCACACCTGTGTCCAAAGAAGAGACAAAGATTTGCGTCAGAGGATCGGCAATGTCATCTCTCACCTCCCTTAGCAGTCTGGGGTAAATGTCATCAGGCCCCGGAGCTTTATAAGGCTTTATGCTGCCTAAAAGCCCCAACACCTCTTCCCTCGTAATGGTTATTTCCTTTAACGGGTCCTCAAATTCCTCAAAGCTGGCACCAGACATCAGGCCCCTCTCCCGTGTGAATACCAACGCAAAGTATTCGTTCAAGATCTCCCCCATTCCCTCAGGCTCTAAGCATAGTTCCCCTCCTCTGTCCCTGAGAGGTCCAATCTTCCCTCTAATCATCCTTTTGCTCCTTACATAGGAGTAAAATGCCTTAGGATTTTCCTTAATCCGACCTGCCAAAGCCATCTTGTGGCCCCTTTTTGCCTTTCTGACACCCCTTTTAAGATCCCGTCTACACTCTCTATATTTTTCCAGCGCTGTCTCTGTCCCCAGTTGCGTAGATCTAACGTACGCCTCCCGCTTCTTATAGAGGGTAGGGATTGAAGGGGAAATGTTGTACAGAATCTTGATCAGACCATCCTGAGAATACAATGGAGAAATCTTTTGTCCCTGTGATCAAAAGGACAGAGGAAACACTGGAGAAAATATAACAGAAGATAACAATTCACAAGGATGATTCCTGAATTACAAGGGTGTATCAGGAAAGGTTGAACAGGCAGGGGAACAACAGTTTAGAAAGAAGGAAAACTGAAGCATAGTCGGATGTAGGTGTTTAAATGATGCAAGAGTTGCTGGAGTGAATGTAGAGGAACTGTTTGCAGAGTCAAAGTAAGTGCTGTCAATTTGTAATGGTTACTGCTCAATCCAGTCAGTAATGTAAGAGTATCTTCTTTTACACAGAGAGTGGTTAGCACGTAGAGTAGTTCAGCTTAGAATGGTGGACTTGGTAAACTTGAGGAGGAAATAAACAGAAGGGTGTGTTGAAGGAGTTCGATGATTCAGATTGGAAAGACACTTGTCTGGAGTATAAACACCAGCATGATCCACTTGGGCCAAATGGTCTCTCGACACCTGCACAGATTAAGGATGAACAGGTGGATATTACGTTGATGTTGTTGGCATGGTTTATAGTTGAGTCACTAGCTCCGAAGGCATGGTCAGGCAAAGCCTTGCACAGATCTGGCAGAGGAAGGAGCCAGGCATAGAATGAAGGGTTAATGGAGCTTCTCGATGCTTTTCTTCTCTCCCAAACATCAGTACCCTGAAGAGCAGTGAAGAGGAGTTAATTGTTCCAGCATGACCCCCCTCCGCAGCTGTACAATAGTCACGGGCAGAGCTTGGCCGATCTGATGAAAGGTGCAGAGGTCAATAATATTTGTGGAATTATTCATCAGTAAACACACTGAGCCAAGTAAAGAGCTCATGGCTCATCACTGAGTCAGAGGCACGTCAAAGTCATGATGTGGCTGCTTTCCCTGCCAACTGATTCTGGGAGGTAATACAGACACTCACTGATTGTCGGCATGCATCACTCTGACATGAACACTTACGTGCAGTCAAATTTATGGCTGGGAGCAAGGTGCCTCGAGGTTCTTGTTTGATTATCTTATGGTTGTGGGACAATTTAAAGTAAAGATTGCGCTGATCACTCACAGTTCCAGGAAGCCTTGCTAAGTGTAATCAACCTTGAAGCTGTTTAGTTTGAAAAGGAGTTCCGTCTGTCATGGTGCTTTTGGTCTCTTGCAGTTCTGAGCCTAGAACCAGCAATGGTGCCTGACAGGCAATGAGTGAGGTGGACTCTCCTGCTCAATAATATTATTAAACCCCTCCTTCAGGCACATTGTTGGATTGTCGACCAGCCGAACTTCAAAGCTGACAGCTTGAGAGAGTGTGTGTGTGCTGTGCAGGCTGACTGCAGCTCAAAATCCATTGTTGCTGCTTCAGGGGAGCAGGAGTTGTCATGTCCTGAGTGTCATTCTGTGCCTGGTGTCTGTACGCTGGTCACACGTGCTTTCCCTAAAACTGACATCTTGCTGTCTGGGTGTATGAAGCACACAATGTGTAATTGGGACTGCAGAGATATTGCAGTAAGGTGAACCATTAACTCAATGAATAAGGGAATGTGGACACTGAAGCAGTTATTCTAGGTCATAACAGGTTAGAAAGGGGACAGCAAAGGATATTGTTGGATCATTTTTATTTATGTGTGTGTGTGTGTCTCTGTCTGTCCACATGTGTGTGTGTGTGTGAACCCCGTGAGTTGCAAGCAAACTGGACACCTGCCATGCATCACCTGGAACAGACTGCGACATGACCTTTCCCTTCTCCCCACAAGGCGTATCCAGCAAACTTAGAGGGCCATTTTGAATCGACTCTGTGATATTCCAAGTGGAGTTATGGAAACTCATGGCCCATTCGCTCCTTTTCCACTGGTGCCTGGTTGAGCGCTGCTGGCCTGCAGACTTGGTGTGAGGAGAGCGGGGTGGTGTCGAGGAAGCACTACCTTGTCACTGGAGAAAGTTAAAATCAAGCCCCCAAAGTCTGCAGGAGTTGGCAACTTTACAGTGCACGGGAGTTAACCTGCATAATTCCATGGTTCACAGTGAGTCGGGGCTAGGGAAACTCAGCCTCGTAGCACAGTCAGCCAGGGTATCTGTGTGTGCTTGGGTTTCTGTTCTCTGTGTGTACCACAGCTTCAGTAAGTTGCATTTGTGTGACACCTTGAATGCAATGATGTGCTCCAGGACACTACCAAGAGTGTGGGTGTTTGCGCGGTCACTGCCAGCGTTGTTCAAAGGTGGAACAGTGAAACACTTAGTTGCAGCATGATTACTTAGGAACTGGACTTGTGATAGTCTCAGTGGGAGTATGTTTGTACAGTGACTGCAGCTACTGATGATTTAGCTCAAAGCCAAAGTATGCGTATGTGTGTGTGTGTGTGGGTGTATTTATATATACATAGCTAACCTTCAAATTGATGAAAGCTCACTCCAGGGCAGTCAGTTCCAAGCCAGGCACTGATGCCATCCAGTCTTCAATGAGCAATGCCTGCACTGTGTTGGTCTAGTTTGCTGACCTGACTGATTTCTAATCCCATCCCTCCTATCTCTCTGTCATTATCCAACGCCCTACGCTCAGCTTTGCACAGTCAGAGTTTGTCGGCAGCTCGTACGTAGCCTCGCAGTTCATTGACAGCCCCTTTGGGAAGGAGATTTCCTGATCACCCAACAGTGAGCCAAAAACTGAATGAGGGGAGGTAGGAAAAGAGCCAGACTGATCATAGAACATAGAACATTACAGCACAGAACAGGCCCTTCGGCCTTCGACGTTGTGCCGACCAAAATAAAAAGCAATGCCCCTCCAAACTAAACCATTCCCTTCTCTTCCATATACCTATCAATTAACCTCTTAAACGCCACCAAACTTGGCGCATCTACAACAGCTGCAGGCAGGGCATTCCACTCCCTAATCACTCTTTGAGTAAAGACTCAAAGTGAAGGAACAGTACTATTCATCATTAACTCTGTAATATTTGTGAATCTCAGACAGACGTTTTCCTGCCTGGGGAAAAGCAGCACTGATTCTGAAGTTTGCAGCTCGTGTTAATGAAATGTTGTCTTCCTTCACAGCTTTCAGCGACCGGCCTCTCGTGCTGGATGAGACTGGAGCACAAATGGTGATGCGTTGGGAGCAGAAGCAGTAGTGGAATGATCAGCTGCGTTCACCTGGTGTGCTGGGCGGTGCTTAGCCTGGGGTCTTTCTCCATGGCACGGCCAGCACTGACCTTCCCAGACCAAGGTAAGACTTCTTATCTCGTTCTGCTGCTCACCTCAGCGAGGTGAGGGCATCCACTATCTACATTGAAGAATATCAGGCTGAGCGCAGTGTGGTCAGATTCAAAATGGAACTCCATCCCCTCTTCCCCCACCCCTCCCTGTTCACCCACAACCTCAGATCATCTAGTCAATGAGGAACACTATGGACTTGGAGTCAGAAGGTTTGAGCCCTGCTTCAGAGACCAGGCTGACCATCCAGTGTCAGAGTCTTGGATTTGATTTTTTATTGTCATATGGAGTAATATGCACACTATACAGACAAAGCATACCATTAATAAAGAAGGAAAGGAGAGGATGCAGAATATAACATTATGGTCATAGTTAGGTTGTAGAGAATGATCACCTTAATTTACGGTAGGTGCATTCAAAACTCTGGCAGCAGGAAAGAAGCTGTCCTTGAGTCGGTTGGTACATGATCTCAGATTTTTGTATCTTTTTCCCTATGGAAGAAGGTGGGAGAGAGAGTGCCTGGGGAGATGATGGCCTGTTAAATTATTAATCCAGAAACTCAGCTAATGTTCTGGGGACCCAGGTTTGAATCCCGTCACGGCTGATGGTGGAACTGGAATTCAATATATAAAAAAAAGCCTGGGATGAAGAATCTACTGGTGACCATGAAACCATTGTCGGAAAAACCCACCTGGTTCAGTAATGTCCTTTAGGGAAGGAAATCTGCCGTCCTTAACCAGTCTGGCCTACCTGTGACTCCGGAGCCACAGCAACGTGATTGAGTCTGAACTGCCCTCCAAGGGCAACTAGGGATGAGCAGTAAATGCTGGCCGGCCAGTGAAGCCCAAGTCACATAATGAATTTTTAAAAAGGTCCAGGGTGCGTGGGGTACTGGGGGAATGCTGCAATGTCAGACACTGTGCCTTCCAAATCAGAGCTTGGGGTGTTGACAGCCTAGCCCATCAAAAATAGGAATCAGCTCTGTATGGAAGAGTAGAGTTAGTCCCCCGCAGTGTCCTGGCCTATATTTATTCCTCACACAGCATCACAAAGAGCTGGATATCTGATTGTTCTCAGATTGCTGTTGGTGGGAGCTTGATAAGAATAAAATTAACTTCATGTTTCGTACGTTACGTGTATGAGTCCTTGATTGGGACATTTTTGGATATTGAAGAATATAAAAAGAATGATATAGATGTAAGACTATCAGTCTGTCTATCCATACTGAGCTTTTTCCATTTCTTGCACCAAACATGCTTTGGATTGTGAGTCCCAGTTGCTGCTGACTTTGGACAGGTAGACGCTGATGGGCTTCTTTTCCTTTGGTCCGATGGAAGGCTTGGAGCATGACCACTTGTAGCCCCTCATCAACAACTCCTAATTCTGCTCATTCGGGTCTCAGTTGTCATGAACGCTATTGGGTCACTGTATTAGAGCCATTGCAAAGAAGCTTGATCTTTGCTCACTGAAGTGAGCATCATCCTGTGGGGCTTGTGTTTGAGACACCGCTGGATATCAATGAAGCACTCAGATATTTCCACCAGTGTTCATTCTCTGTCAGCTCATAGTAAAGTCAATTCCACCCTCTGCATTTAAAGTGAAAATTTCTCATGAAAATGCATCATGCTGTTTACGTGTCTCTGCTAGAGGAGTATCTGAGAAATTCACAGTATGGAAATGGAAAAGATAGAGAATATCTAACTGCTAAGGTCAAAGGAAGTACGACGTCCAATTCTCTGTAAATTTTGTTTCAACGGATGATGACACTCTTGTGTGCAACGTGATTCGATTTTGATTTGATTTATTATTGTCAATGAAAAATATTGTTGCTTGCACACTATACAGACAAACATACCATTCACAGAAGGAAAGGAGAGTGCAGGATATAGTGTTACAGTCATAGTTAGGGTGTAGAAAAAGATAAACTTAATGCAAGGTAAGTCCATTCAAAAGTCTGACAGCAGCAGGGAAGAACACGGTTGGAGGCTGGTTGGTGTCATGGATTGGGCTACATTCATGCGGTTTCTTGTGGTCTTAGTCAGAGCAGGAGCTACACCAAGCTGTGATACAACCAGAAAGAATAATTTCTATGGTGCATCTGTAAAAGTTGGTGAGAGTTGTAGCTGACATGTGAAATTTCCTCAGTTTTCTGAGAAAGTAGAGGCATGGGTAGGCTTAGTTAACTAAGCCTATGAATGAATATTTCATTTCATTGAGATGAAATATTATTCCATCTCAATGAAATTAAGGCTGTGTGTGTTATTTGCAGAGACTGTGGGCCTTTCTAAAGGAATAAGTCAGACACAAATCCGACTGAGCTTGCAGCCTGCTGAGCTGGCACAGTGGAGACTCTGCAATGTCTGAAGCTGTGGGGAGAGTGGAGTGACTGTGTGTTGTCACTCTGTCCTCATCCAGGCTGCGTTTGTTCTGCTGTCTGGAAACTGTTGATTCCGCAACGTGCCCCGACATCTTCGAGGCAGCTCCTGCTGCCTCACTTCCTCCACTCAGTTTGATGTTGCGTCTGTCCACAAACTCCGTCCTGGGATTAGGAATCAGCTGCCAGTGGAATTTTCCTCCTTGTTAATGTCTGCTTTGTCTCTCAAAGACTGTGACATCACACCTTTACCCAAGAGTTTTGGAGCAGAGGTTCTAATGCAAGCAGCCCGACTCAGGAATCTCAGTAGTGTCATTATCTGGACAGAGAGGAGAGAAATTGCAAAAAAATCTGCCAAGCTTGCAAATTGTCTCTTCCCTTGGCCTAGCCGCACTTTGATTTGATTTATTATTGTCACATATATTAACATAAAGTGAAAAGTATTGTTTCTTATTCTTATACGTTATTTGGCCAAAGCGTACTGTACATAGAGTACACAGGGGAGAAGGAAAGGAGAAAGTGCAGAATTTAGTGTTACAGTCATAGCAAGGCTGCAGACAAAGATCAACTTTATGCAAGTGTAGTCCATTCAAAAGTCTGACAGCAGCAGGGAAGAAGCTGTTCTTGAGTCAGTTGGTCCATGATCTCAGACTTCTGTATCTTTTTCCCGACAGAAAAAGGTGAAAAAAAGGGACGCCTTTAATTATGTTTCCTGTTTTCCCGAGGCAGTGGGAAGTGTAGACAGTCAATGGATAGGAGGCTGGTTTGAGTAATGGAATGGGCTTTGTTCACGACCCTTTGTAGTTTCTTGCAGTCTTGGTCACAGTAGGAGCCATGCCAAGCTGTGATACAACCAGAAAGAATTCTTTCCGTGGTGCATCTGTCAATGTTGGTCAGAGTTGTAGCGGATGTGCCAAATTCCCTTAGTCTTCTGAGGAAGTAGGGGCATTGATGGGCTTTCTCAGCTTAATGATTGAACCTTGTGGGTGAGCTTGGCACTCCTGGAGTTGCCTTGAAAAGTGCGGCCACGCATGCCCTATTACTTAAAAGATCCATTGTAGAACCCATCTCTACACTCGAAAGAGTTGAGCACAATATGGGCTATTTACGGAGCAGGAGTGTGTGTGCAGAATACTGGGAAGAAGATATTGTGGAAAAGGCCAGTGCTGAGGAATCCCTTCATTCACCCTCTGATTATCTGCCACCTTACTGGCACATCAAGGGTGCAAGAACCATCATGATTCTGCACATTACACCTCAGAACGAAGGGAGGCCAAGGATGTCTGACTTGCCCCTCACTGTGCTTTATTCATTGCTACAAATAAAATGGATGTGAATGATTACTAGCCGTGTTAGCTGTGCCTCTGTTGGCCTCAAGCCTGTGAATTAGACTTCAGTGGGTTCAATTTCTTCTCCCTTCCCCTGCCACCCCTGGGATTTGGATGCGTAACCTGAGTTCAGACTTCAGTGCTGAGGGAGTGAGCCTGCACCCCCACACCTTCGCCCATCCCCCTCTGCCCTCAAATCACCATGGAAGATGGCCCACCAGTAGTTCAAAGAAAAACACGTGTGTTCTATCTGGACAACATTCAGCCCTAAAGCAGTGTCACAGTCCCGTGTGGGAGCTTGCTGTGCTAAAATTGGCAGCCATACTTTGTACGTGACAACGGTGACTCCACTTTGGACGTATTTGGGTGTGGCATGAGCTCTGGGATATTCTGAAGACTGAAAAGGACAACACAAAAAGCCTTTCTGTCTCCAACATGCCATTGCATAGGAGAGCAGTTATAAAATTATAGAATCCCTACAGTTCAGGAGGAGGCCATTCGGCCCATCGAGTCTGCACCAACCACAACCCCACCAGGGTCTTATCACCATAACTCCACATATTTACCTAGACACTTCAGGGGCAATTTAGTATGGCTAACCAACTTAACCCGCACATTTTTGGAAGGTGGGAGGAAACCAGAAGAAACCCACGCAGAAATGAAGAATGTGCAAACTCCACACAGACAGTGACCCGATTCCAGGATTGAACCCAGGTCCCGAGAGCTGTGAGGCAGCAGTGCTAACCACTGTGCTAACGTGCATGCCTATGGATCTTGTTAGCGGTGAGAGTTTGTTGGAAAGCTCCGGTAGGGCCTGCTTTTGGAATTGTTGAAGCAAGGGTTTGTCTGTCCAAGCGACATTCAGAACTGAGCTGTATCTGTAAGTGCTGTTGATGAGTTGAGAGCACAAATTGTTATGAATGTTATTCTACAACCGTTGCCAAATACTCCTCCGCTGCCTGCCAAACTCAAGGGTCAGACCGGAAGAAATTGTTTCCAGGTGATGCTGCTTGAAGACTCAAGGGTGCCAGGGTGGGACGTGGCAAACAAACTCGGTGATTTCACACTGAGTCATTGAGCCTGGGAACGGCCTACACAAATCAGACCACCCCCCCCCCCCCCCCCACTTCCAGCACCACACCTGGATACTGTGCCACATCTGGAATCACATTTCTGGGCATTGCTTTTTATAAATAAGCCTTGGAAGGAGAGCAGCATAGATTGGCCAGATAATGAGAGATGGAATCAGTCAGACTTCGAATCCCTGGAAGGTGGAATATTTGATTGGGGTTTTGGGGGTTTTGGATGGAATTTGAACAAACATCACAGAGAACAACTTTTCTGATGGCAGTGGAAGCTTAACACAAGTGGATATAATCTTAAAACAGAGTCCAGTCATTCAGTGTTTCCACATTTCTCCCACATAAGCCAGTAGATCGCAAACCCAATCGTTTTCAATCCGGCAGGACTGGTTCTTGCAATTCAAGAGTAGGAAAAGCTATGGAAAATGGATCGATTCAATCCTCATCTCATTGAAAGGTGGAGCAGGCTTGATGGGCAGTGTGTCTTACCCTATACCTTTTGTTTTTAGATATAGAATAAAGCTCCTCTACAAATGTCCCCGTCCCACACTGTCCCCTTCCTATACAGTCCTCGTCCCATACTATTCTCGTCAAACACTCCCAGGACAGGTACAGCACGGGGTTAGATACAGAGTAAAGCTCCCTCTACACTGTCCCCCCTATCAAACACTCCCAGGACAGGTACAGCACGGGGTTAGATACAGAGTAAAGCTCCCTCTACACTGTCCTCCATCACACACTCCCAGGACAGGTACAGCACGGGGTTAGATACAGAGTAAAGCTCCCTCTACACTGTCCTCCATCAAACACTCCCAGGACAGGTACAGCACGGGGTTAGATACAGAGTAAAGCTCCCTTACACTGTCCTCCATCAAACACTCCCAGGACAGGTACAGCACGGGGTTAGATACAGAGTAAAGCTCCCTCTACACTGTCCCTCATCAAACACTCCCAGGACAGGTACAGCACGGGGTTAGATACAGAGTAAAGCTCCCTCTACACTGTCCCCCATCAAACACTCCCAGGACAGGTACAGCACGGGGTTAGATACAGAGTAAAGCTCCCTCTACACTGTCCCCCCTCAAACACTCCCAGGACAGGTACAGCACGGGGTTAGATACAGAGTAAAGCTCCCTCTACACTGTCCCCCCATCAAACACTCCCAGGACAGGTACAGCACGGGGTTAGATACAGAGTAAAGCTCCCTCTACACTGTCCCCCCATCAAACACTCCCAGGACAGGTACAGCACGGGGTTAGATACAGAGTAAAGCTCCCTCTACACTGTCCTCCATCACACACTCCCAGGACAGGATAAAGCAACAAAGCAAAATATTGCATTTGTTGCAAAGCTGAAATAAAAGCAGCAACTGCTGGAATTGTAAATGGGTGAGCGGGGATAGAAACAGAGTTAACATTGATGCTGATGAACTGTTGTCTGGTCTCGGAGCAGTTTGAGGTGGAGTACCTTTTGGGCAAGGACAGAGAGAGGGGAAACGAGTGTGGGGAGATGAGGAATAAAAGATAAGAGCTAGAATGAAGTCCCTAAGCGTAGGGAGTCTCCATATTTTGGATGAATGGACGTAGTATAGACATGATGGTTCTTTGCTTGGTCAGTGCTCTGTTGGATTTTAACCTGGTGTTGTGAGACTTCTTACTCTGCTTAGCCCAGTCCAAAGCTGGCATCTCCCTGGCTTTGGACTGTATTTGAAAGATACCGGAAGCTTGGTGTGAAGACTAAGAGGTGCTGAGGGGAGGGGGCGGGGGTGGTAATCTGATCAAGCCAGCTCCATTCCACTGCCATTCCTCGTGGTGAAGCAGAGGTTGGGTTTAATGAGAATGATAAGAGTTGCCTTTGATACGATGCCGTGTGTCAGGGTAACGCTGTGGGAAGTGTACCACAGTAAGAGGCACTGGGAGCTGCAGCCAGTCTGTGTCCCCGGTGTAACCGCAATCCTCACGGCCAGAAGCACTTCTTCAACAAATCAAGAATTAGAATAGTGGAGGAGGTGTTGTGATCAAGAGACTGTTGATCCAGAAACTCTGAATCTGGGTACTTGGGTTCGAATCCCCCCACAGCAAATGGTGGAATTTGAATTCAGTTTAAAAAAAAATTTGGGAATTAAGAAGCTACTGGTGGCCATTGTCGGAAACGTCACCAATGCCCTTTAGGGAAGGAAATTTGCCGTTGTTCTCCGGTTGAGCTTACGTGTGACTCCAGAGCCACAGCAATGTGATTGATTCTTAACTGTTCTCGGGCAATTTGGGTCGAGGGATAAACGCTGGCCCAGCCGGTGATGTCCCACAAATGAGTGAGAGAAGTAAGGATGGGTCTTGGAGGGGGAAATGAGATTGTAGTGCGTTGCTCAGTCCTGTTACTGGCTGTGTGAGTATTTCTCAGCCCTGGGTATTGTAATGGTTTTCTCACACAATGACTGCTGTGGCCTGTAGCCACTTCTTAAGGTACGCGATTAGCCTGGGTCTGGCTGCTCTGCTCTGCTCTGCTCTGCTCAGACCGTCCCCATTGCCTAAGGCCAGGGCAACAGGAAGCAATGAGTGACGTTGTGTGTTTGGAGCCGTGATTAATTGACCAGCTCCAGGGGAAATGGGAGGCGGGAGCCTTCGATTTATTATCACAAACAGTGGGCCCGAGGTTCAGAGGTTAACTCTGACAGCTGGGGAAATGTTTTCATAGAGCAAGTCCCGCCGAGGCTGGGGGGTGGAGAGGAGGACAGAGAGAGGGTGCCGTTTCTTACTGGCCGAGAGAAGCAGTGGAGGAGGCTGCGTGCCCAGACAGACACTGAACAGTAAACAGGAGGTTATTACAAACATAGCAACTGAACTTAGAAACTCAGTAAATAATTCACTGCTCTCACTCAGATTGTCTTCACAAACCAGACCGCAATTCTGGGAACATTTCTTCAACTTTGCTTTCTGCCTGATAGTTGACGGATATAGAATCATCTAAATTCCTACGGTGCAGAAGAGGCCCATCAACTCTGCACAACCCTCCAAAAGAGCACTCTACCTCAGTCCCCTCCCCTCACTATCCCTGTAACTCTTTGTGTTTACTACGGCTGGTCCATCTAACCCGTATCCTGTGAGAGAAAACTGGAGGAAACCTACACAGTCGTGGGGAGAATGTCCAAACTCCACACAGACAGTGACCCAAGATGGGAATTGAACCTGGGTCCCTGGCACTGTGAGGCAGCAGTGCTATTCCACTGTGCAGCCCAGTTTAGTTTGATGTAAGCACACCAAAGAACTAAAACTGTTTTTCTCATGTTATGGGATCCTGATTCCAGCTTATAAAAAATCCACAAGAGGTTTCAAACTCACCACAAATTTTTATGAGTCTGTGCCGCTTCATTCTTTTTCTGTGTACCTGGCACAGTGGTTAGCACTGCTGCCTCACAACACCAGGAACCTGGGTTCGATTCCTGGCTCGGGTGCCAGTCTGCGTGGGTTTTTCTCAGGGTGCTCCCGCTTGCTCCCACAGCTCAAAGATGTGCGTTAGGTGCATTGGCCATGCTAAATTGGCCCTTCGTGTCAGGGAGACTAACTAGGATAAATGCACGGGGGTATGGAGATGTGGTCAGTGCAGACTCGATGGGGAGAATGGCCTCATGCACTGCTGGAATTCAGAGATTCTCTTCCACTCTGCCATCTTATGCCTCCAACCTTCCTCGGGAGAGTCAGTCTGATATCTCAGACTTCTGTGTTGCAGCAAGAAAGTGAAGGATTCTGGGATTGAGAGACGGGAGGGAGTGAGGGATTCTGGGATTGGGAGTCGGGAGGGAGGGATTCAGGATTAGCAGTCGCGAGGAGGGATTCAGGAATTGGGAATCAGGAGAGAGTGAGGGATTCAGGATTAGCAGTCGCGAGGAGGGATTCAGGAATTGGGAATCAGGAGAGAGTGAGGGATTCTGGGATTGGGAGTCGCGAGGAGGGATTCAGGAATTGGGAGTCAGGAGAGAGTGAGGGATTCTGGGAAAGGGATTCAGGGATTGGGTGTCAGGAGGACTGGGGGATTCTGGAATTGGGAGTTGGAAGAAGTGAGGGATTCAGGGATCAGGAGTCAGGGGAGAGAGATGGATTCTGGAATTGGGAGTTGGAAGGAGTGAGGGATTCAGGGATCAGGAGTCGGGGGAGAGAGAGGGGATTCTGGAATTGAGAGTCACAAGGAGGGATTCAGAGATTGGGAGTCAGGAGGGAGTGAGGGATTCTGAGACTAGGAGATGGGAGGGAGTGAGGTATTCTAGAATTGGGAATCGGGAGGGAGTGAGGAATTCGAGGTTTGGGAGATGGGAGGGGGTGACGGATTCAGGGATTGGGAATCGGGAAGGTTGAGGGATTCGGGACTGGGAGTTGGGAGGGAGTGAGGGATTCAGGGATTGGGAGTCAGGAGGAGTGAGGGATTCAGGGATTGGGAGATGGGAGGGAGTGAGGGATTCAGGGATTGGGAGATGGGAGGGAGTGAGGGATTCAGGGATTGGGAGTCAGGAGGAGTGAGGGATTCAGGGATTGGGAGATGGGAGGGAGTGAGGGATTCAGGGATTGGGAGTCGGGAGAGAGTGAGAGGGATCAGGGATTGGGAGTCGGGAGGAGTGAGGGTTCAGGGATTGGAGTCGGGAGGGAGTGAGGGATTCAGGGATTGGGAGTCGGGAGGGAGTGAGGGATTCAGGGATTGGAGTCGGGAGGGAGTGAGGGATTCAGGGATTGGGAGTCGGGGAGGAGTGAGGGATTCAGGGATTGGGAGTCGGGAGGGAGTGAGGGATTCAGGGATTGGGAGTCGGGAGGGAGTGAGGGATTCAGGGATTGGGAGTCGGGAGGGAGTGAGGGATTCAGGGATTGGGAATCGGGAGGGAGTGAGGGATTCAGGGATTGGGAGTCGGGAGGGAGTGAGGGATTCAGGGATTGGGAGTCGGGAGGGAGTGAGGGTTTCAGGGATTGGGAGTCGGGAGGGAGTGAGGGATTCAGGGATTGGGAGTCGGGAGGGAGTGAGGGATTCAGGGATTGGGAATCGGGGGAGAGAGGGATTCTGGGAATGGGAATCAGGAGGTAACGAAGACAGGCTTTTGTTGGACTGTTGCAATCCCATTAGATTTTGAGTTTGCACCCCTCGTACTTCAGTCTTTTCCCAGTAAACGGTCAGACAGAATCCATGACGTTCTTGTGGATAGTGTTGATAAGGGAGTCTGGGCAGAGTCTCCAGCTCTGTAATTTAATGTCTGCTCTGCGTTCCATATAAACATCGATGGCTTAGATTTCAAAGTTGCTGGTGGTTTTTACAGACTGTCTTTTCAAACCTAGGCCAAACCTTTCAGATGGTTCACATTTAAATTGTATTTTTGGTCCCAAACTCTCTGGTTTTTTGATTCTGTCTCCATGTGGGTGGATCTGTCTTTTTTAGATGCGTTCCCTCTTGAACTTGCCCTGCGTTCATGCATCTGTTACCTCAAGATTTGGCTTTCCCAGTGCTTTCCTTGTCAGATACCCATCTTCCACTCGAGGACTAAAAGTCGAGTTTATCCCAAGTTCTACTGTCCCTTTGTGATGTAGCCCGGGTCCCATTCAGTTTGCTGATCTGCACTGACTCCTGGCAGTTTAAAATTCTCCTGCTAATACTCCAGGACCTGCCCCATTCCTATCTTCCAACTCTGATCTCTGAGAAATCCTTGAGTTTTAATTGTCCCACCATTGGTGGCTGAGCTTCCAGCTGCCCAAGTTCAAAGTTCTGGAGTTCCTTCCCTAGACCTGCCCACTTTTCTCTCCGTCCTCCTTAAATTCGCTCCTTAAAACCTGCCTGTTCCCTGGCGTAATACGTTTGTACGTATTTTTATTCATTCATGGGACATAAGCATCATTGGCTGGCCAGCATTTATTGCCCATCCCTAGTTGCCCCTTGGAGGGCAGTTGAGAGTCTACCCCATTGCTGTGGCTCTGGATCACATGTTGGCCAGACCAGGTAAGGATGGCAGATTTCCTTCCCTAAAGAGACATTAATGAACCAGTTGGGTTTTTCTGACGATCAATAATGATTTCATGGTCATCAGCAGATTCTTAATTCCAGGTATGTTTTAACTGAATTCAAATTTCACCATCTGCTGTGGTGGGATTTGAATCCGGGTTCCCAGGACATGAGCTAAGTCTCTGGATTAATAAGTTACAATAGCACAGCCTTCCCTGGCATGTCTTGTTATGACAATGTGTTTGGGAACACTCGGGATGATGTTCAGCGTTCATGAAGTGCTGAGATACTCGATTCCATTTTGGAGCAAATGCACTTCTACTTTGTGGTAAATCTCAGCCGTAATTTTGGGTTTTTGCTGAATGCATGAAGGCAGTCACCGCAAGACGTGGCCATTAACACTTGAAGATTGTCAAACCAGGTTCAGACAGGGACTGTACTTGGATCACATCTTAATTTTGGAAAGGGCTTTGAGATCCTGAGAGAAGACTTTAGTGTCTGTGATAGAATTCTCAAAGTCAGGTATTAAGATTGCAGCCTTGTTGGGCAGTTTGCTTCTTTCAAAGATCAGGCCAGGTCAGATGGGGGGCAGAACCTTATAGCCCCCATTTCTCCAATCGTAGAATTCCTATAGAGTACAAGAAGGCCATTCGGCTCAGCATTTTTATGAGGGGGCATGGTGATTAGCATTACAGCTTCACAGCGCCAGAGGTCCTGGTTCAATTCCCGCCTTGGGTCACACTTTGTATGGAGTTTGCACGTTCTCCCTGAGTCTGTGTGGGATTCCTCCGTGTGCTCCGGTTTCCACAGTTCTAAGATGTGTGGGTTAGGTTGATTGGCTGTGCTAACTTATCCCTTTGCGTCAGAGAGATCAACGGAGTAAATGTGTGGGGTTACGGGGCTAGGGCCTGGGTGGGAATGTTGTTGGTGCAGACTCGATGGGCCAAACGGCCTCTTTGTCCTCTGTCAGGATGCTATGAGTCTGCACTGACTCTGATAGAGGACCTACCCAGGCTCTTTCCCTCACCCTATTCCTGTAACCCTACACATTTTCCGCAGCTAATCCATATAACGTAAACACCTTGGGACATTAAGGGGCAATTTATCATGGCCAATCCACCCAACCCACGTGTTCCATTCCCGTTTAAATCGATGAGTATTTAAATGACCGGTTGCTGCATTTAAACAACCCTATGTTCGAGACCGTAAAACTAAGCTAGGTTTATTTTTCTTTGTCTTGTTACTGGCGGATGTTTATTGCACCAAGTATCAGTGCGATGCAAAGAATGTTTGCATCTCTTGTTCAGCCCTATCATTATAAAAAGTGGGGTGTTAAAGTGCAGGAATGAATGCCAGCAGATGTTCTGGACGTTTTTTGATCTTTGGTTTAATTCCTCCATTTGCCATCCCAGATTATAACCTTAGTGGATTGTGCAGAATGATTGCAGTGCTGCAGACAAAGTTGGTATTTCTCCTTGGAACACAGGCACCATTTTTTAAGAGACCCATAAAAAATCTGCTTCTCCAGATGTGTGTCTCTGCAACCTTCCTCAGTTCCCTTCACTTGAGATGTTTCCCCTCACTCCAAATATACATCATCACATTTCCTCACTTCCGGTAGAATTAAAACCACTTGGAAAGGTTTTGGCATTGAATTGTCCACAGTAAGAAGTTTCACAACACCAGGTTCAGGTCCAACAAGTTTATCTGGGAGCAAAACCCACAAGCTTTTGGGATTTGCCCCTTCATTAGGAACTCTCTGCTCACCTGACAAAGGGGCAAACCCTGCAAGCTTGTGGGTTTTGTTACCAAATAAACCTGTCGGACTTGAACCTGCTGTTATGAGACTCATTACCGTGTTTACCCCAGTCCAACGCCGCCATCTCCAGGTAATTGAATTGTCCAGACAGGGTCACCAAGTGGCAGATGCGATCCAGACCTGAGTTGTCTGATTTGGAAAATCTCATCTCAGTGCCAAGAGTGAAGTGAAACGTAGAAACTAGAAGCAGCAGTAGGCCATTCAGCCCTGTGAGCCTACTCAACATTCATTATGATCGTGGCTGATCATCGAATTCAATATCCTGATTTTACCCCCCTCCATCCCCCCAAAACCCTTGATCCCTTCAGCCCCAGGAGCTAGATCTAATATCTTCTTGAATTCTCACATTGTTTTGCTCTTAACTACTTTCTGTGGGAGTGAATTCCAGTCATTCACCACTCTCTGGATGAAGAAATTTCTCCTCACCTTGGTTCTAAAAGGTTTTATCCCTTTTCCTCAAACTGTGACCCTGAGTTCTGGACTCCCCCACCATTGGGAAGATTCTTTCTGGATCTACCCAGTCTAACCCTGTTAGAATTTTATAAGTTTCTATGATATCCCCTCTCACGCTTCTAAACTCCAGTGAATATAATGGGAACCGATTTAGTCTCTTCTCATATGACCAACCTGCCATCCCAGGAATCAGCCGGATAAATCTTCACTGCACACTCTGTAAAGCAAGGATATCCTTCCTCAGATAAGGACACCAAAACTGCACACAGTGGCCTCACTAATGGCCTACAGAAGAATGGAGCATGCATCTTGGTGAAAAAGTCACGAGTTTATGGGCTGGATTGGTCTCCCTTGTTTTGATTTCTTTAGCCTATTTTCTTGCTTCCCACATTCAGACAATGACAGTTTCTCAGGCACTGGTCAGCTTCATTTCGTTCCCAAGCTTGTGTTATTTTTTTTGTTTTGCAGGGTATGGGAGTGTTGGCAAGACAGGCCCCTCAGTCTGGCATGAACTCATCCATGTGGAGTGTTGGTGTTGGGAAGATTGGCTGATCTTGAGCTTTGTTGGGACAGATGGAGGGAGGGAATCAGTCACAAGGCTCCGTCTTTGTAAACCTCAGTTACAGTGTTTGGCAGCAAACACACGGGAACTCGTGTCTATGTGAGACCAGGAGATGCAGTGTTACCTGTCTGCCCGGGTCTGACGCTGAGGGAACAAGCTCAGGTCTTTAGACTTTCAGGAGGGCAGTGCAAAGCTTTATAGAAATGTGGTTCGCTCTCCGACACAGAAACAAGAATGTGAGCTTGGTATCAGCGATTCTCAATTTGGCACTGGCAGATGGTGCCAGGCCTGAGATGACTGAGAGTTATGCAGCTGAAAGCTTGATCGAGTGAGGATACCAAGAATCAGAGGTTGGTCAGCGATTAGCATTGCTGCCTCACAACGCCAGGGACCATGATTCAATTCCACCCATGGCTCGCTGACTGTGTGGAGTCTCCATGTTCTCCCTGTGTCTGCGTGGGTTTTCTCCGGGTGCTCTGGTTTCCTCGCACACTTCAATGAAGTACAGGTTAGATTGACTGGGCATGCTGAATTGTTTCTTACTGTTGGAGGATTAGCAGGGTAAATATGTAGGGTTACAAGGATATGGGCTGAATGGGATTATTGGCAAATGGCCTCTTTCTGCATTGTGGAAATTCTATTCTGCTCTGATACTGAACAACAGAATAGACTCAAAGAGCTGAATGACCTCTTCCTTGTCCCTACATCTATACTGAGCTGTATTATTGTGCAGTTTGGGATAGAGAACCTGATTCAATCAGAGTGAGGGTGGCACAGTGGGTTAGCATTGCTCACTCACAGGACCGGGTTCGATTCCTGGCTCAAGTCACTGTCGGTGTGGAGTTTGCATGTTCTCCCCGTGTCTTTGTGGGTTTCCTCTGAATTCTCCAGTTTCTTCCCACACTCCAAAGATTAGGTGGTTTGACAGTGATCAATGTGTGGGGTTACGGGGTTAAGGTAGGGGATTGGATCTAGATAGGGTGCTCTTTTGGAGAGTAAGTGCAGACTCGATGGGCTGAATGGTACTCTTGGGATTCTGTGATCCTCTAATGAAGAAAATACCCTAACAAGGCTGGAAAACATGGCACACAATGTAATCTCAAATACCACTTGAACCAATCATAGAACATAGAACATTACAGCGCAAACAGGCCCTTCAGCCCACAAGTTGCGCCGATCATATCCATACCTACCAGGTCATAGAACTACCTGTAACTCCCAATCCCATTAAATCCCATCAGAAGTCCTCATCCAGAAGTCTTTTACAAGACCCCAGTGGGATCGCCTCCACTACCTGCAGCTGATTCCATTCACTCACCACCCTCTGTGGGAAAAACCTACCCCTAACAACACCTCTGTACTTGCTTCCCAGCACCTTAAACCTGTGTCTTCTCATAGTGACCATTTCAGCCTTGGGAAACAGCCTCTGAGAATCCACCCTGTCTATTCCTCTCGACATTTTATAAACCTCTATCAGGTCGCCTCTCAACCTTCGTCTCTCCAGGGAGAAGAGACCTAGCTCCCTCAACCTATCTTCGTAGGGCACGCCTCCCAATCCAGGCAACACCCTTGTAAATCTCCTCTGCACCCTCTCAATAGCTTCCACATCCTTTGTGTAGTGAGGTGACCAGAACTGCACACACTACTCCAAGTGGGGTCTGACAAGGGTCTTAAAGTTGCAGCATTATCTCCCGACAACTAAACTCAATCCCTTGATCGATGAAGGCCAGTACACCGTACACCTTCTTGATCTCATTTCCTATCCCTTTATATGAACCAGTCTCCTCATGGAGAGAGAGGAAAGAGAACTCGCCCCAATGTCCTGTGGCACTTGTAAGGCCAATGAAGTAGGGGTGACACATCACCTCCTGCTGTAAGGCAGAAAACGTGGCAGCCACTTTGCACACAGCAAGATCCCAGAGAAGAAGGTGATACATGAACACAGCCAGGTACTGGGTGCTGTCCAGTGAATCATGACTACAATGGAACAAAGAGAGCAGGAAGTGTTTTCTTGCCATCAGGTTGTAAATAATTAACACACGATGCTGGAATCAAACACATTAAGAATGAGCTGGCAAATGGCCATCTTGGCTATGGTTATCGATGGCAAGCTTTTTCTTAAAGAATTTTTTTATTCATTCATTTCCGGGTTGGGCTGACCAACCTGGAAATGATCGGAGGATCATTAAGAGTTTACACTTTACTTATAGTGTCCCAAGTAGGCTTACATTAACACTGTAGTGAAGTTACTACAAAAATCACCCAGTCGCCACACTCCAATGCCTGTTGGGTACACTGAGGGAGAATTTAGTATCCTAACCAACACATTTTTGGGACCGTGGGAAGAAACTGGAGCAAACCCGCTCAGACATGGGGAGAATGTGCAGACTCCACACAGATAGTGCTACCCATCTGGGAATCGAACACAAGTCCTTGGCACTATGAGGCAGCAGTGCTAACCACCATGTTGCCAGAGTCAATCACATTGCTATGGCTTTCAAGTCACATGTAGGCCAGACTGGGTAAGGACGGCAGATTTCCTTCCCTAAAGGACATTAGTGAACCAGATGGGTGTGTGACAATGTTTTCCTGGTCATCAGTAGATTCTTAATTCCAAATCTTCATTGAATGCAAATTCTACCATCTGCCCAGGAGTTCGAACCTGGTTCTCTGGATTGCTAATCCAGTGACAATATCATTATGCCACTGCATCCCCACATGTTTCTAGGTGAGAAAGAAACCTTTTTCAATGAATTTGATGAGAAGGTTTTTGCCTGAGTTATATGAACAGTTGATGTCTCGCTGAGCCGACAGTACAGGGACTGATCGAGGACATGCTTCACCATGCTGAATGGGACTTTCACTGTTGAGATCTGGACATCTGCTGATTACAGATTCCAAGTGGATTATGTTTCTGTAATCCCAGCATCAGGCTGTGTAACAGAGAAAATTTCTCCCAGTGTCTGATAAACAACCAGTACGTACATTTGGAATCATAGAATCCTTACAGTGCAGAAGGAGGCCATTTGGCCCATCAAGTCTGCACTGAACACAATCTCACCCAAGCTCCATTGCCATAACATCATAATATACCCTAACTAGTACTCCTGACACCGAGGGGCAACTTAGCATGGCCAATCCAGTTAACTCGCACAACCTAATTCAGAAACCAGAGCATTTGGAGGAAACCCACGAAGATATGGGAACAATGTGCAAACTCCACACAGGCAGTGACCCAAGCCAGGAATCGAACCCATGTTCCTGGCACTGTGAGGTCATGATGTGGAGATGCCGGTTGGACTGGAGTGAAACACGGTGGGAAGTCTCTGTGCACCAGGGTAAAGTCCGATAGGTGTTATTTGGTAGCACAGCCATTCACTTCTGAAGCACCTCGTCAGGTGAGTGGACAGTGTGAGGCAGCAGTGCTAACCAGTGTGCCACCATGCCCGCCCCTGTTTTGGACCCAATTAGACCATTTCCATTCGCCTTTAACTTTGACGGGACTGTAATAACTTGGCAACAAAGAAGGGGCTGTAAAATCCTGGCCCGTGGGAACTTGCCCATAGGCAGACTAGCACTGAATCTTGGTCTTGGCAGGGTCAATTTGAGGAACTCCTGAAGAGACAAAGGCCCGTTGCATTTGGATAGCGCCTATTACCACCTCCCAAAGCATCTCTCAGCCGGTGAAGGTGATAGGGCTGAGCGCTGAGGCTCGGACAGTGGACCCTTGATGGCAGGTTTGGGGGAAATGGGGATATAAAGCCAGTGAGGAACAGGAGGATGGAGAAATTTGGGTAACGTGTGGTGCTGACTGCTCCCTATCTCTCTCTCTCTCTCTCGCTCTTGCTCTGTCTTGAACTGGGTGTAAGGTACAATGTTTTGAAAGGATTATTTCATAACCCACTGCAGCTGCTATTTGAGAGGGAAGGAGTCGTGGGGGGGGGGGGGGGGGTCAACTCTGGTTCTCATCAGTCAAGTTGTGGAGTGAAATCTGATCAGGAGCAGTAATCCCTTGGTCAGTGCGAGGCGAAGTTGAGGTGTGCTGAAAGGAATGCGGTAAATACTACAATCATATTCACTCCTTATTAAATGCGGGGCAGGCAGACAAAAGGCCCAGTGTCTCCGTGAGTTCTCTGCACTCAGTCTGTGCTGCTCTATCAACCAGAACAAAAATGCTGAGTGTGTCAGGAGAGCATTTTGTGTCACTGTGCTGATGGCTGCAACATCGGAGGGGGGAGGGGGGGGTGCAGAAGTGGTCCTCTGTGACTGAGGAGGAGGTACACACACACACACACACACACACTCTGCCTTATGCTTGCTGTTTTAAAATGAGCCTCTTCTGATCATGTGGCTTGTGATGGTTCACCCCTATCACCTCCCCTCTGCTATCCTGCCCATCCCCTGTGCCCCCAGCACCGCAAAACACCCCCCCCCTCCCCTCCCCAACTCCCAAGACAGGAACAAGACATGGGCGAGTGTGAGGCACTGAAGGAGGGTTATGTGGAGTTAGCAGTAGGAGGAAGAGTTAGCAGTCTTCCTCCTGTACTGATCTTGCAGCTGTAACACTGAGTGACCCCCGCGCCCCACCCTGCTCCCATGCTGCCAATCCTTGCATCCTTTCCAAGTGCAGAGGCAACTTGGGTGTGTAGACATTTTTCTTTCTGGGGAACACTCCGCCCCCCACCCCCCGCCCCCCCCAACTATTAGAACTGG
Source organism: Sphyrna mokarran (assembly GCA_024679065.1). NCBI lineage: Eukaryota > Metazoa > Chordata > Chondrichthyes > Carcharhiniformes > Carcharhinidae > Sphyrna > Sphyrna mokarran. The sequence goes on along the minus strand of JAGIQG010000031.1, from coordinate 18,036,677 downwards.
GGCAAACTACCCAAACTTCAACACAAACAAGCTGTATTGCATTGGGATAGCACTTCCCCTCAAGTGTTCGACAGGACAGTAACCAGCCCTGATGCACACACTCAGCGCTGTTCTCATGTAAACGTGAGGATATCCATTTTGGTAGGGATAACAGCAAAATGGCCTTTTATTTAAATAGTAAAAAAATGTCAGTATGCTGCTGTGCAGAGGGACCTGTATGCAAAAATCACAAGGAGTTGGTTTGTAGGTGCAGTAGTAATTAAGAAGGCAAATGGAATTTATCCTTCATTGCTAGAGGGATGGAGTTTAAAAACAGCGAGGTTATGTTGCAGCTGTCTAAGCGTGCTGGTGAGGCCACACCTGGAGTACGTGTACAGTTTTGGTCTTCTTACTTGATAAAGGATGTAGTGGCACTGGAGGGGATACAGAGGAGATTCGCTAGGTTGATTCCAGAGTTGAGAGGGTTGGCTTATAAGGAGAGACTGAGTAGACTGGGGCTATACTCACTGGAATTCAGAAGAATGCGGGGAGATCTTATAGAAACATATGGGGTTATGAAGGGAATAGATAAGATAGAAGCAGGGAAGTTGTTTCTACTGATGGGTGAAACTAGAACTTGGGGGCATAGCCTCAAAATAAAAGGGAACAGATTTAGGACTGAGTTGAGGAGGAACTTCTTCACACAAAGGGTTGTGAATGTGTGGAATTCCCTGCCCAGTGAAGCAGTTGGGGCTCCCACATTGAATGTTTTTAAGACAAGGATAGATAGATTTTTGACCGGTAAAGGAATTAAGGGTTATAGTGAGCAGGTGGTAAGAGCAGCTGAGTCCATGAAAGATCAGTCATGATCTTATTGAATGGCGAACAACTCGGAGGCCAGATGGCCAACTCCTGCTTCCAGTTGTTATGAATAAAAGCACAGGTTGTCTGAGTGAAGAGGGAGGTTTTTGAAGAGAGCTACAGAGGAGGAATGAGAAAGTGAAGGCTTAGAGGATTGGGATGCAGAACTTCAGGAATGAGACTGGAATGGGAATGCTAAAGCGGGGGATGCTGGAGGATTGCAGATATCTCTCCACGTTGTCGGGCTGGGGAGGGATACAGAGATTGGCTTGGGGTGAGGCCATCGAGCAAACGTGAGACACACTCTCCGTCGACCTGTGGATTCGAGTCAGCCCATCTGCTCCCACGTTCTGCTGTGGTGCTGTGCTGCAGTGGATTCGAGTTGCTGAAGACAGGAATTGGTATGGGTATCCCTTTTCCTTCAGCAATAACCTGGAGGTACCCAGCCTTTATGGTGACTAGTGAATTACAGTGAGCTATTTGACTGCTGTGTGCCTCGCACCAGGGCCTGTTTCTGCTCTGGGTGAAGACCGAGGCAATGGGGGGGGAGTTACCTGAACATTGGGATCTTGCTGGTCAGTGTTACAGCAGACAGTCACACAATGACCCGGGAAAGCCATTGGACAGATACCCAAACTCCCCCTTGTGTTCGCTGTGAATCTGACTGGTTGTGAGCTCTGCCTAGCCCGGACAGTCTGAATATTTGCAGTAAGAAGTCTCACAACACCAGGTTAAAGTCCAGCAGTTTTGTTTGGGAGTAAACACTACTAGCTTTCGGAAACGCTGTTCAAAAACAACGGTCAAGGAACAGCGTTCTGAAAGGTAGAGGCGTTGACTACCAAACAGACCTGTTGTTTAACTTGGTGTCGTGAGACTTCTTACCATGTTTAATCCAGTCCAACGCCGACATCTCCTCATCAGTCTGAACATTTCCTAGCCCGTGACCGTTCTGTCGGTTAGTTCAGTCCGCAATGCGCAGATTACAGCAGTAAGCAGGGCCTTTCAACATTCTTTTACATTCGCTTCAGTTTTTCAGAGAATCTGCAGAAGGAGGCCATTTGGCCCATCGAGCCTGCACTGACGACAATTCTACTGCAGCCCTATCTCTGACCCTACTTTTCTAATCCCCCTGACACTAATCGTCAATTTTGCATGGCCAGGCCACCTAACCCGCACATCTTTGGAGCGTGGGAGGAAACTGGAGCACCCGGCAGAAACTCATGCAGACATGGGGAGGTTCATAGCACGTCGAACCCAGGTTCAATTCTGGCCTCGGGTGACTGTGTGGAATTTGTACACGGGGATAGGGCCGAGGGGACGGGGATTGTGGTCGGCGCAGCCTCGATGGGCTGAATGACCTCTTTCTGCACTGCAGGGATTATATGATTCTGACGTGCGGACTCTGCGGCTGGAATTGAACCCGGGTCCAAGGTGCTGTGAGGCAGCATTGCTGGCCAGCGTGCTGCTCAGTTGATAGTAGGTGCATGGCAGGATATTGAGAGCACTAGAGGAAGCTGGAGCTCAGGAGGAGGCTGGTCTGTTGATGTGCTGGCTTTCTGAAAGGATAGTTGTCTTTTGCATATTGCCTGCAGGGTTGCTGCATTCCAGAGGATAAATACTCCAACCAGCAAAACGATGTGGAAGACAGGGCAGAGCGGTGATGGGGGAGCACTGCCTGTTTAAAACAAAGCAGCAAGCTTTCTCCCTCTCCCTCTCTCTCTCCTGTAACCTTCTGGCATTGATGCATGAAATGTGGTGGAAGTTGCAGGTGTTTGCGAGCTTGCGCCAGGCTCTCTGTATTAACAAGCAGGCTAGGGGCGGGCATACACACACACACCCACACACACACACACACCCGCACACACCCACACACACACACACCCGCACACACACACACCCCGCACACACACACACACACCCCGCACACACATACACACACACACACACCACACACACATACACCCACACACACACACCCACACACACACACCCACACACCACCCCCCGCACACACACACACACATACACACCCACACACACACACACACACACCCGCACACACACACACACACACCCGCACACACATACACACACACCACCCCCCCCACAACACACACACACACACACACAACCCACACAACACACACACATACACCCACACACACACACACACACCCCACACAACACACACCCACACACCACACACCCGCACACACACACACACACACCCGCACACACATACACCACACCACCCCCCCACACACACACACACACACATACACCACAACACACACACATACACACACACACACACACACACATACACACACACACCCACACACACCCACACACACACACACATACACCCACACACACACACACACAAAGGCTTTGTGTTGTCATGTGGCACAGGGGGGAAATCAGTGAGAGGAGAGGGCTGAACTAACCCTCCCCCCTCCTCTGACTTCCTGCAAAAGTTGGGAGTGCAGAGCCTACAAACCCTCCCTGGAGGGTTATGGATGGTGGAGAGGGTGGGGGGAAGGTTAGTCAGGCCTTTGGGGAGTGAGAGGGGTGAACTTTCTCCATCACTGTAAACACAGTCAGGGCAGGACAAAAAAAAAATTCCCCGGGCTGCTTGAATATTACAGAGTGCGCGCGCGGAGCTGAGAGAATGATTACACTGGCAAACACAAAAGATCCTTTTGTCCCTCGCTTTGGGCCTTGGCAGAGCAGCAAGTTTGGGAAGCGAGCCACGAATTTGTTGTATAAAATTTAACATGAACTCTGGGTGCCTGAAGGGAAGTTTGTCAAAGAATGTGGCTGGTCTTTGTTTGGAACATTCTGCTTCCTTCCTTCCTTGGGAGCTGAATGAAAAGGTGTGGAGGCTGTCTCTTCATTTCTCCCTCCTTTACCCAGTTCATTTTCCCGGACCCCCAGACACCCCCCCGCCCTTTCCTGCTGGAGATCTATGTCCACCAGCAATGGTCAGGTCGGCCGGCTACTGGTGGCCCCACTTCTCCTGTGTGTGAGTTTCAAAAGCACTGAGTAGCAATAGGCTGATCAGCTGTGGAAGGCCTCGAAGCCAACCAGCTTGGGGCACACTTTCCAAGTGGGAAGGTTTACAGGCAAAAGGGACTGAGCGAGTGCTGATGAACAGCATCGTACTGCGTTTGAGGGTACCAGAAGCAGAGTTGGTGAATAATTTGCCAAGAAAATGAGTGGCACAGTGGTTAGCGCTGCTGCCTCAGAGCGCCAGGGACCTGCGTTCGGTTCCCGGTTTGGGTCAGCGTCTGTGTGTAGTCTGCACATTCTCTCTGTGTGTCTGCATGGGTTTCCTCTGGATGCTCCCATTTCCTCCCACAGTCCAAAGATGTGCAGGTTAGATGGATTGGCCATGCTCCTTAGTGTCAGGGGGAGTAGTAGGGTAAATGCATGGGATTATGGGGATAGGGCCTGTGTAGGATTGTGATCGATGCAGACTTGGTGGGCTGTATGGCCTCATTCTACACTATATGATTCTATGAAAATGGATGCGTATGTGAAGATATTGAATTTTTAGGGCTGTGGAGATAAGAGTGGGAGAATCAGACTGACTGGATTGCTCTCCCAAGAGCCAGCATCGATTGCATGGGCTGAAGAGCCTCCTCCTGTCCTGTAATGACTCTCTGGAGTCCAAGGTTGAACCCACGTTGAAGAATAGAGTCTCCTTTGGGAGTAAAGATCTTTTTTTTCCACCAGCTACCCTGCCTTTCGGAGCTTGTGTTTGTAGACTTTCCAAACAGTGGTGAGTCATTCAGGAAAGTTGAGCTGCTAGATGTCCCCATGTTAAACCTCCTGCATTGGGCTGAGATTGTAGTCCTAGTAATAGAGCGTGGTGGGGGTTAAAGTTCATGCAAGGCCAACTGTTGACAGCGTCCTCCTGAACATAGGAGAACCCAGGCATTGCCGTCTTTCCACAGCTCCTGATAACACTCCAAAGGCCACGTGGGCAATGCAAACCAGTCAACATCCTCTTCCAATCGACAATGCACAGTCTCATAACACTGGGTTAAAGTCCAACAGGTTGATTTGGAATCACAAGCTTTCGGAGCGCTGACTCCCACCTGCTGAAGGAACAGCGAGCGCTGTGAAAGCTGGTGATTCCAAATCAACCTGTTGGACTTCAACCTGGTGTTGTGAGACTTGTTGCTGTGCCCACCCCGGTCCAACACTGGCATCTCCCCGTCAACCAGTAATTGAGACACAAAGCACGGCTGACTGCAAACTAGACAGAGTGGATGTAGGGAGGATATTCCCGATGGTGACGGGGAGTCCAGAACCAAGGATCACGGTCTGAGGATTCAGGTTAGACCATTTAGGACAGAGGTGAGGAGACTTTTCCTCACCCAAAGAGTGGGGAGCCTGTGGAATTCATTCTCACAGGATGCAATTGATACTAAAACATTGAATGTATTCGAGAGGCAGCTGGATATAGCACTTGGGGTGAATGAGATCAAAGGTTATGGGGAGAAAGCAGGATTAGGCTATCATGATCGTGATGAATGGCGGAACATGCTTGAAGGGCTGAATGGCCACCTACTTCTAGCTTCTATTTTTCTCTCAACTGTATGGTGAGGAAGAAGGCCATGAAGAAGAGGGTGGCATAGTGGTTAGCATGGCTGCCTCTCAGCGCCAAAGACCCGGGTTCAATTTCCAACTTGGATCACAGTCTGTGTGGAGTTTGCACATTGTCCCCGTGTCTGCGTGGGTTTCCTCAGGGTGCTCCGATTTCCTCCCATGGTTCAGAGATGTGTAGGTTAGGTACGTTGGCCATTGCTAAATTGCCTCTTAGTGTCGTAGGTTAGATGGATTAGCAACAGGGTTCAGGTTGGGGGGAGGGCCTGATAAGATAGCCAAAGAGTTGGTATTGACTTAATGTGTGTAAATGCAGCTTGACACTCCATTACAGTACTGAAGAAGTGCTGCACTGTCAGGGGTGCTGACTTTCAGGTGATGGATGTAAAATATTTTGCCGTAAAGATATATTGTATGTGTAAAATAGGTTGATTGGCTATGCTAAAATTGCATGCAGTATGATGGATAGAGTCGCATGGTAATAGATTAGGGGAACAGTCCAGAAAGAGCCTGCATGAGGAGCAGCATACCATGCCTGACAGTAACTGGGAGCAGTCCATAGTTCAAGATTACCAATGAATCTTGCTTAAACATCCGATTCCCAAGATCCATCAGAAAATACTCTGAACACCACCGGCAGGGAAGATTCGGGACTCACTGCAAAACAGGAATGGGAATTTAAATGGAAAGAGATTAGCCAGGAATCCTTGGAGGTGAATGAGCTCAGGGCTGATGGGTGAACAGGACTTGGTGTGTGATTAGACACAGAAAGCAGGGCTTTCCGGAGGTTGGTGGAGAATTGAATTTGGGACGTCAGCGAGCAGTGCGTTGGAATGACTGAGTGTGCCCAGTGAGTTACCAGTTGCAGGGACAGCTTTGCAGTTGTCCATTTCAGAGGAGCCATTGGCTTTTGACAATGAGTGCAGTGTGTCTCTGTGTGACTGCTGCAGCATTGGGCTTTGAAGGAAGCAAGCATTTGGGTTGGGAGCTTGAAGCATTGATGTGGTCTGGTGGTGTACTGCTGGCTTGTGGTTGGCAGCAGCAAGGTCTGTGGCTTCTAGCCACATGGTGGGTTCCGGATACCTTGCCCAAGCCAAGTTGGGCGTGCCATAGAGTGGGCGAGGCATTTGCTTGGAGTGGTGGTGGGAGCCAATTCAAACTGCCAAGAAAACAAGCTTGAGACAAATGAAAAGTAAAGCAAACTCATTGAAGAAATGATGCCAAATAAAGAGACTGTCACTATTTAAGCAGAGCTGAAAGACCACAGTGATCTGGTGCAGAGGGCGAAGCAGAAAGAGGAGGGAGTCACCCTCAAGGTAGCTGGGTACCTGAAGTCATATACCAATTGTAAACCAGCTCTGATCGGTGTGTAAGGGTGGCACAAATTGGGCGAGGGTGACGTAGCAGGACAGCTGATCTTGTGGACAGACAGAGCTTATGTCCTGAGTCAGGAATGAATGATTTCTCTGTCCCCTGATAATGACAGGCTCCCCAGGCCTTGAGGCAAAAGGTAAGGGCTTTACTGAATCCCTACACTGCAGAAGGAAGCCATTCAGCCCATCGAGCCTACACTGAGCACAATCCCACCCAGGCCCTATCTCCATTACCCCATGCATTTACCCTAGTTAGTTAGGGGTAATTTAGCACAGCCAATCCACCTCACCCACGCATCGCTGGACCGTGGGGGGGAAACCGGAGCACCCGGAGGGAACCCACGAGGAGAACGTGCAGACCCCAGGCTGGGAATCGAAGCCGGGTCCCTGGCGCTGTGAGGCGGCGGTGCTCACCCACCTTGTTGCCAGTGGGAGAGGAGAGAAGGAGTCGGTGCAAACTTGTAGAGTGCTGGAGGGAACTCAGTTTCCCGTTCTAGTTCACAGGCTGTGGGCCCACTACCCCCCTCCCTCACTACCTTCCCCAGCCAACAGAATGGCTTCCATCTCCAGTGTAGGGATTCAGTAAAGCCCTTACTTTTTCCCTCATCCTGTGTGTTGCAGCCTTTTCTAACACCTCCCCCCCCCCCCCCCCCCGACTCCTTAATTCCTTCCTGCTCTCCATCAAATCCTGAATGAAAGGCTATGGTGAGAGTGTGACACGGCCCTGAATTCCGTGCCTTTGGTACTGTGTTAAGCTGGGTGAAGGAAGCTGATCCTTGTGACGAGCTGCCTGAAGTTGGCAATGTCTGTAAATACCAAGCAGCAATCCCCTCCTCCCCTTTTGTGACTGCAGTCAGCCAGTGACTGGATGAATATTGACAGGAGGGAGAGAGAGAGAGAGCTGCTTTTAGTTTCTCTTAATGAATGAGCCAGGGAACGGGGCGAGGGGGTGGGGGGTGGTTGGCTCTGTGGTTTCTGGCAGTCAGCTAGTCATTAAATTCTGACTCACGCAGTGGCCGTTTGTGTACGAGAGCCCCACACCACCATTCAGAGAGGCTGTCTTAGGCCCATTTCCTGTCAGGGATTTGCGCGACTCGATGGCATGTGTGCTTTAGTTCAGGAAATGCCTTCAGCAGCCCCCCAGCTGGGAATCCCTGTCAGAGAGAATAGGAGAAGGGGGTGGTGGAGTGAGCCGGGGCAGGGAGCTGGGGTCGGGGGGGGGGGGGGGGGGAATGGTGGTGGGGGCTGGTTAACCTGCTGATGAAGGATAGACATTCAATTCCTTCATTGTTGGGCACTTGGCTTGCTCCTTTGTTGTGAGCTTTATTGCAGTCGCTGGCAGTGTGTGTGTGCTCAGGCCTGGCCGATCAGTTCACTGTGTTCCCAAAGCCTTTCTCCCGCGCTCTCTCTCTCTCTCTCTGTCTGGTTCAGCTCCATTGGAAAGCAGTAAAGCACAGAGAGAGAGAGAGAGACGGACGGTGACGGAGGGGGTGGGGTGGGAAGTGAAAAGGCCCAGGGCTATTGGTTTTGGAAACCAGGGTTAATCCCTCCACCTCCTCCTACCCCAGCTTTCTCACTTTCTCTCTCTCTCTCTGTGTTACAGTACAGGATGGGAGTTTGGGAAAACTCCCCGAGCAGTTGGAAAACCAGATGAATTCACCTTCTTTCCAGTTTATACTGGCAGTATTTTTATATCAGCCAGGGCTTTGAGCCAGATCGGGTGTTGTTGGGGGGATGGTTGTTGGGGCAAGGGAAGGTACACAGTTAGTCCCCATTCTTCCATTTGAGATGGTGACTAGGCCCACGCCGTTCAGATAAGTTTTCTTGATGTCCCTTCCTGCCATCGCTCTGCTTTTTTTGGAGCTATGAGGCTGGGGGAGCGATTTGAGAGATTTTTAATCAGTTTGCGAATCCAGAGTGGTGGGGATAAGGTGGGAGATGTGGGATTGAGGCTTATCCGACCAGGTTAGTGATGATCTCATTGAGTGGCAGAGGAGACTCAGTGGGCCGAGTGGCCTGCTTCTGCTCTGATGTCTGAGGGTGCATCCTGAGAGTTCCAATGTGAAGTTGGTGTGTATAGAGGGAATACTGCAGGCTGAGCTGTCCTGGGGCAGGGAGAGACACAGCAATGTGTCACTGACCATGGGCTAGGTCTGCTTTGGAAACTCCGGCCTTCAGGAGAGCGGGAAGATTGATGAGGCAGTGCCAGTCATTTCCACACAAACTAGTGTCCGTGGACACCAGGAATCGGAAGTCAGTTTAGCAAAGAGCAGAAAGGATCGAAGTCATGAGTGCCTGATCGGAGTCATCTGTGCTGTTTGGCCAACAGGGTTGATGGATGAGAGTCACGGACAAATTGGGTTAGTGTTTTGAAACCCAGACACTCGGAGCAATAATGAAGTACTTCACTGAGAGGCACATCTCAGTCCCACTGGATTACAACATGCGCTTAAACAAATTCCTGTCTTCCCCTCCATTCAGGGAAGGTATTGGGACAGTGAACATCTCTGTCCACCTCTCTGTCTAACTTAATCAAGGTCCTTCTTCTGATGAGGCGGGCTTTTGAGGATTCTTCAACATTTTAAAACAGTTCACTTTGAGGGAATAATGTAAAGGTGCAAGACAAGGGCCAGCAGTTAGTACCTGCCAGAATGATGAATTGACTTGATGACCCTGTACAGACACAAGAGCCCCACCCCCTTACCTCCTTAATTCTCCCTCTTCCCCCTTCCCCTTCTCTCACCTCCTGTCTGTCCCTCCCCTTTCTCTCCTTCCCTTCCTTTCACTTCCTCATTCTCCCCTTCCCTCCCTCCCTCCCTCCCTCCCTCTCACTCCTTCCCTCCCTCCCCCCCTTCACTCCCTACCTCCCTCCCTCTCACCCACTCCTCCCTCCCTCCTCACTCCCTCCCTCCCTCCCTCCCTCTCGATCACTCTCTCCTTTCCTCTTGCCCCAGATGGATTTGTCCCTGTCACGGGGGAGGCGAGGTGGGGATGGTTCCTGTGTTTACTCCACTGTGCTGCCCAGTAATGGTGTTTGGGTGGGGCATGGCTGTTTGCCCATTGCTCCTGAGCTGTGAACCACACTTGTAGTTGTGTTTGCGATGGCTAATTCAGCTGGTTCTCTGGGGAAGTTCCCAGCAGTTGTGCTTTGTGTTCCTGCATCATGATGAGTTGTGGTTATATTTCAGCAATGGTCACAGGCTGACATGATCCGTTTTGCCATTTGCTTTGCAGTATCCTTGAAGCAGAAGCCTGAGATCGAGGCGTACTCGGCGCACCCAGGGAACACCCTGGAACTGCGCTGTCGCCTGAGGGAGGATGTCCAGAGCATCGACTGGACCAAGGACGGAGTACAGCTGCTTACCAACAACCGCACCCGAATCACTGCCGAGTATCTCCAGATCACCAACTCCGTGCGAGAGGATTCTGGCCTCTACACCTGTGTCACCGACGGACCTTCCGGCAGCGAAACCTCCTACTTTGCTGTCAATGTCTCTGGTATGTGGCAATCCAATACTCCAGCAGTCTGAACCCTGGTGATGAGGCGAGAGGGTCACCATGGGGTGCACGGTGGCACATTGATTAGCACTGTTGGCTCAGTGCCAGGGACCCAGATTTGATTCCAGGCTTGGTTCACTGTCTATGTGGAGTTTGCACGTTCTCCCCATGTCTGCATGGGTTTCCTCCAAGTGCTCCGATTTCCTCCCAGAAAGATGTGCAAATTAGGTTGGTTGGCCATTCTAAATTGACACTAGTGTCAGGAGGATTAGCTGGGTAAATATGTGGCGTTATGGGAAGAGGCTTGTGTGGGATTGTGGTTGGTGCAGGCTCAATGGGCTGAAGAGCTTCCTTCTGTCCTGTGTGGATTTGTTAATTCTCTCCTGGGACACTAAGGGGAAATTTATCATGGCCAGTCCACCTAATGCACGGATCTTGGAGTTTGGGAGGAAACTGGAGCACCCGGAGGAAACTCAGACACGTAAGAACGTAACGTAAGAAATAGGAGCAGGAGTCAGCCGTCTGGCCTCTTGAGCCTGCTCTACCATTCAATTAGAACATGGCTGATCTTTTTATGGACTCAGCTCCACTTACCCACCCGCTCACCATAACCGTTAATTCCTTTCCCGTATAAAAAAATCTATCTATCCTTGCCTTAAAAACATTGAATGAGGCAGCCTCAAGTGCTTCACTGGGCAGGGAATTCCACAGATTCACAACCCTTTGTGTGGAGAAGTTCTTCCTCAACTCAGTCTGAAATCTCCTCTTATTAGTTCTACTTTCACCTGCTTCTCTCTTATCTATTGCCTTCATAATCTTCTATGTTGCTGTAAGATGTCCCCCTTGTTCCTCTGAATTCCCTGGCGAGAGCATGTAAACTGCGCACAGACGGTGACCCAAGTCGGGAATTGAACCCAGATCCCTGGCTCTGTGAGACAGCCGTGCTAACCATTTTGCCACTGTATACTGCCATGCTTGCAGTGTGAAATAGCAGTGTAGGATGTGATTGCATCTATTTTCTGTCACAGGCCAGTTTCAGCCCCATTACCTTGAATTGAAATGAGCAAAATGAATGCTACATCTGGCTGGTAAAAGCTGTGATATGTCACCATTTGGTGTTCTGCCCCTCTTGATCTGAAGCAGCACCTGTCACCTCAGCACTGTTGGCACTCACTCATCCTCCTTCTCCTCCTCCTCCTCCCAAGCCCGTGTTCTGAGGCTGAAGCAGATTGTTCCGAACCTTGGTGACATCTTTCTGTCTCTGAGATGAACCTCCTGTCACTCGCTATCGGCCCATACCGACCCTCCCTCAGCCCATACCGACCCTCCCTCAGCCCACCCCTTCAATCTTCAGCCATCACTTTGCTACCTGTTCCAACACTGGTCTTCTCAAGTGAGTTTGAAGTCATCCAAGTGCTGACAATGCAAACCCAACTCACTCGCACTCACCATTGTGCTTGCCAATGTAGGAGTCACAGTTTTTAAAAATTAATTTGTGGGAATGGGCGTCACTGGCTCGCTAGCATTTATTCCCCATCCCTAGTTATCATTGGGGAACAGTTGAGAATTGGCCACATTGCTCCAGTTTCCTCCCAAACTCCAAAGACATGTTTGTTTAGGTGGATTGGCCGAGCTAAATTCCACCTTTGTGTCCCAGGAGAGTATGATAAAATCCATACAGTGCAGAAGGAGGCGATTTGATCCATTGAATCTGCACCGACAACAATCTCACACAGTCCTTTATCCATAATGCCATTTAGCCTGCTAATCCCCCTGACACTAGAGTCAATTTAGCATAGCCAATAACTCTGGAGTCATATGGCAGACAGTGCCTCAATATTGAAGTGTTCATTCTTGAATCACTCCATGGCCTCACCCCTCTCTATCTCCTCTAGAACCTCTGCGCTCTGCTCATTCTGGCTTCTTGGATACCATAAATCTAATCATCAGCCTTGCACAGATGCTGTCCCTCAATCTCTGGCTCTCTCTGTCTCCTTCTTAAAGATGTTCATTCAAGTTTCCCTCTGTTACCAATTCTTTGGGACACCTGAGCTATATCTTAGAGTCAAACTTAGTCTTGACACTGTTGTTCACAAAATATCTTGGGATGTTTGACTGTGTTCAAGATGGTATCTCATTGCAAACTGTGAATTCCCCCCTCCCCTGCATTTTATTGGGCAGTTGGTTAGTCGTGGGGTGGGATACCTGGTTCCGGAGTAGGGTACACAGGTCACTGCTTCGGTAGCAATCTGAGCTAATGTGGTTAACACTCAGTCAACGTGAATTCTTGCTGAAGTGTTATTGTGTGGCCTCTGATTTGTGGATCACTGTACAAACTCCTGGTACCTTGACTCCTTAATAACCTGAGCACACTCCTGGTTTAGATACACTGTTCTCAGTGGAGGACGATGAGGATGATGAGGATGAAGACGATGATGAAGATAATGACGGTGAAAATGATGAGGAGGATGAGTCGGAGGAAACAGCCAAGGGCAGGAAGGAAGCACGTAAGTGAAGAGGGGATTGATGGTCTGATGAGGATGCGGCTTGCTCTGATCCTCCCAGCCTCTTCTCAAGTTGGCCATGGATAAATTGTCACTCTGACTGCCAAAGTGATACCATCAGGGTTGGCACGGGAACCATGCTGGAGTTTTTGGAAGATCACTCCGACATCTGGTTGCCAGCAGATTCGGGAGACCCCATTGCACACATAATGCTGACACGTTATTCCAGGAACTATGGCTACACAGATTTTCCCTGTTTGACCACATAGTGAATGGAAGATATACTGTGTGTAATTTCTGGGAATGAATCTGCATTTTCACCACCTTTTCCACAACTTAGCCAGAGGAATAATTCTGAAGTAACATAGAAAACACGGATGCCAATTTTCACACAGCAAGATCCCACTAACAGCAATGTGATAATGAACTGGAATCCCTTTCACATATTATAGTTGAGGGAGGACTATTGGCCGGAGATTGGGGAGAAGTCCCTAGTCCTTCCGCAAAACACTGTCCACATAATGTCTCATACTTGACTGTCAAGGCAGACCAGACTTGGTTAAGTTTTTATCTGAGAGGCAGCACCCCTAATGGTGCAGCACTCCCTCAGTGTGACACTGAAAGGTCATTGTCATCCCACCATTCCCTGGCTCAGAGGTGAGAGCGCAGTGTTGTCACATTTGTAAAGCCAGTGACTGGCACTTTATTATAACACGTTGGGATGTTTAGTCCCAACCTGAGGCTCCGAATGCACTGTAAGCTTTGTCTTTTCTCTGCATTAAACAGTGTTTAAAGAAGACAGTCGTTAGATTGAGATTGTGCAGAATGTGATGTATGAATTAGGGGCAGGAGAAGGCCACTCGGCCCCTCGAGCCTGCTGCACCTTTCAGTACTATGGTTGATCTGATTGGAACCCTCGCCCCTCATTGCCTTTCACCCTCCCTGTTAACCAGGGATCTATCCAGCTTCCCTGAAAGATATTCCCTAACACTGCCCTGCTGCTTTTTGAATGAGAGTGTTTCAAACACCCCGACACTAGAGAAAACAATGTTTCCCTCACCCCCTGTCTTCAATGAGGGAGCCTGAGCTCTGGATTCTCGGATCAGAGGAAGCTTCCTATCCATGTCAATGCCTGTCAATCTCTTTGAAATTTTGCTATGTACAAACCTAAGCTTGCCGATGTTCACTCACTCATTCCCCCTCGCTCCTCGCTCCCCTTGTCCACCCCCAGCTCCTGCTCTCGCTACCCCTCCTCCGCTGGCTCCCTGAATCTCGGAGATTGAGGAGGTGGATGGGGGAGGGTGGCGACAAGCCCTTTGTCACATGCCCCATTCACCATTGTCCATCACTCTGACTGGAAGCTTCCCACTGGTGCCAGGAACACAAAACTCCACGTCAGCATCCAAACACCCTGTTCAGCTCTCACTGACACAAGAATTGGTTTGTCTTTTATTCTTCAGGGTGCGTCAGCGAGGCAACAATCAGTGAATTGTCATGAATTTTTTTTTTATTCACTCTGGTGCTGACAAATCGTCATGATTTGTCCATTGAATTAAATTTGCACCTGAATAGCTGCAGTTTTCAGATTCTCTGAGCGGATATTTTTGACGGAGGACTACTGAATGTGCAATCGTGATTGCAGTTAACGCTTTGTGTACAAATGAAGCCCTAAGAAGTAAGCCATTCAGCCCATGGAATCTGCTCTGCCATTCGACGAGGTCATGATAATCCTCAAATCTATTTCCCCACCTTATCCCCACAACCCTGGATTAGTTGCTGATGAAAATTCTGAGTATTTATTGCCCATCTCTAGTTACCCTTAGAAGGCAGTTGAGAGTCAAGCATGTTGCTGTGGCTCTGAAGTCACACGTAGGCCAGACCAGGGAAGGATGGCAGATTTCCTTCCCTAAAGGACATGAGTGAACCAGATGAGCTTTTCCGACAATCGGCGAAAATTTCATGATCCTCGGTAGATTGTTAATTTCAGTGTTTTTTTTTTACTGAATTCAAATTTCATCATCTGCTGTGGTGGGATTTAAACCCAGATCCCCAGGACATTAGCTGAGTTTCTAAATTAATAGTCTAGAGCTAATACCATCGCCTCCCCTTGACTTTTTGTTGTTGCTGTGGCGGCCAGTGATTAATCAGTAATTCCAAAACCGTCAATTTCACGGCGTCTTTCTTGAGTGTTTTTTAATCCAGGCCTTTCCAATGTGATGAGGTGTCTTTCCATTTTGGATACAGTTTAGGGTCTTTGAAGGCTCCCAATGCTGTTGGAGTCATGATGAGTGCCCCTCTTCTCTCCCCACCCCCAACACTCTGCCTAGTTCCTGGTAACAGCCTGAAGTGGAGCATCAGTCACTGAAAGTAAGCGCACAGTTACAGCAGGCAATAAAGAAGGCAAATGATATGTAGGCCTTAGGAACGAGAGGATTTGAGTATAGGAATAGGGATGTTTTGCTGCAATTGTACAAGGTGTTGGTGAGGCCACATCAGGAGTACCGTGTGCAGTTTTAGTGTCCTTATCTGAGGAAGGATGCCCTTGTGAGACAGGGAGTATGTGAAGATTGAACAGACTGATTCCTGAGATGGCAGATCGGTCGCATTAGGGGAGACTAAATCAATTAGGATTATATTCACTGGAGTTTAGAAAAGTGAGAGGGGATCTCATAGAAACTTATAAAATTCTAACAGGGTTAGACAGGCAGATTCAAAAAGAATGTTCCAGATGGTGGGGGTCATAGTTTGAAGATAAGGGATAAACTTTTTAGGGCTGAGGTGAGGAGAAATTTCTTCATCCAGAAGGTGGTGAATGTGTGAAATTCACTACCACAGAATGTAGTTGAGGCCAAAACATTGTCTGATTTCAAGAAGAAGTTAGATATAGCTCTTGGGGATCAAAGGATATGGGGGTGAGAAGGAGGGCAATCGGAATATTGAATTCAGTAATAAAATCATACAGCGTAGAAGAGGCCCTTTGGCCCATTCAGTCTGGCCCAACATATTAGAAACACCTGGACACCCACTTAATCCCATCTGCTAGCAGTTGGCCCATAGCCCTGAATGTTGGGATATGCCAAGTGTTCATCCAAACCCTTGTTAAAGGATGTGAGGCATCCTGCTTCAACCACAGGTCCGTGTGGTATGCCACTGGCTTCCAGGCACTAACGCAGCCTTCTGTTGTCATACTCTGTCTCCTATAATTGAGCCACTTGTCAAATTATCCCATATCCCATGTAAACTTATCTTTTTTTACAAGTCTCCCATGTGGGACCTTGTCAAAAGCTTTGCTGAAATCCATAT
Organism: Sphyrna mokarran; assembly: GCA_024679065.1. NCBI lineage: Eukaryota > Metazoa > Chordata > Chondrichthyes > Carcharhiniformes > Carcharhinidae > Sphyrna > Sphyrna mokarran. The sequence goes on along the minus strand of JAGIQG010000031.1, from coordinate 18,020,545 downwards.
AAACTACCTCGTCTGTACACCTGGTCACCTCTTCAAAAAAAAAACCATTGTAGTTCCGTTTTGTCTCGAGAACCCTTCTTAAACAGTGGAACTATAGTTTTCCAGTAATCTGGCACCTTCCCCTGTGGCCAGAGAGGAATTGAAAATTTGGGTCAGAACCCCTGCAGTCTCCTCCTTTGCCTCTCACAGCAGTGTTGGGCACAGTTCATCTGGAGCTGGAGATTTACCGATTTTTCAGCCTCCCAATATCTCATCCTGCCCTATGTCAATTTGCTCAAGAACCTCTCAGTCTTGCTGTCTGAATTCCATTGCATCGTCCTCATTCTCAGTGAATCACAGTGAATGACAGATTAGGCTTGAAGGGCCAAATGGTCTCCCCCTGCTCCTAGTTTTGATGTTTCTCTGTTTCTATGAACTGCCTCAAGCTGGAGATAGGATCTGAGTTGAGAGGAAATATGAAATGTGCTTTGTTTAGTGGAGTATTTGGCTGAAGGGGAAAAGAGACCTGATTTGAAATGACCTATTTGCCGCTCCCACCCCCACCCTGCAAACGACACGTGACGTGACTGTAACAGGGATTGAGCAGATTGGGTGAAAGATTTAACTGAGAACTCGGCCAGTGTTACTGGCAAGTGTTGGAACTCTACACCTCAATGTGCCTCTGGCCCTGCTGATTCATCTCTTCATCCGCTGTTCCAAATGTCAGCCTATTCTGAAGCGTGTGATATCCGGAATGAATGGAGCAAAGAGACAAAGGTGCTCAGAGGTGCACACTGAACCCTTGTATCGCGCACATGGAATGGCAGTTAAAACCTCCCCAGCAACGGAAAAAAATTCACCCTTTCCTGACTCGTAGATCCTTCCATGTTGGTGAAGCACACCTTCCTCAGTGCGATCTGACAACACAGCGGTTAGCACCGCTACCTCACAGGGTTCAATTCTGACCTTGGATCACTGACTGTGTGGAGTCTGCACGTTCTCTCTCTATCTGCATGGGTTTCCTTCACGTGCTCCAGTTTCTTCCCATAGTCCAAGAGATGATAAAATGATAGAATCCCTAAAATGCAGGAGGAGGCCATTCGGTCCATCGAGTCTGCGCTGACAACAATCCCATCCATACCCTATTCCCATAAGCCCACATCTTCACTCTGCTAATCTCTCTGATACTAAGGGGCAATTTAGCACGGCCAATCCACCTAACCCGTATAGCTTTGGAGTCTGGGACGAAACACAGATACGGGGAGAATGTGCAGACTCCACACAGGCAGTGACCCAAGCCGGGAATCAAACTCAGATCCCTGGTTCTGAGAGACAGCAGTGCTAACACTGTGCCACTCTAACCCATCAGATATGCAGGTGAGGTGGATTGGCCATGATAAATTGGTCCGTAAATGTCAGGGAGTCCAGTTAGGATAAATACCTGGGGTTACAGGCAATTGGTGCTGGGTGGGATTGCATTTCAGCGCAGATTGAATGGACTGAATGGCCTTCTTCTGCACTGTGGAAGTCTCTGATTCTATGATCCGTCCACATTCACACAGGCTGTGTGTCAACAGCTCTTCATGTTGGCCGTTTTTAGTGGTACTGTTCAGACTGTTGATATGTTTGGCTGTTATGGTGTTGTCAAGAGATTGCAGACTTTGTCAGGAACAAGAGGTATTTATTGATGAGACAAACTTTAAGTACAGGAGGTTTGCAGCTTCAGGCTGCCCTGGGGCAGAGCTCCAGTCTTGACCTGCTTATTATATGCCTGCGGTGTGATTCTCCCTGGGAGAGAGGACTGCACTGTACGGGGGGATCGCTCACCGTTTCCCTCAAGTCAGTTAACTCACTCCTGTGTTGCCTTCAAGAGACCATCACCATATTTACAACAAGCGTGCCATCAGGAAGTGTTGGAACTCTGCATGGTTTGGAGTCAGAAGGTGCTGAGTTGAAGTTTCACACCAGAGTCCAGAATTGATAGTATAGGGGCAGTGCAGTCCTGAGGCAGTGCAGCACTGTTGGACGTAGTGATCTCATGTTTAAATAGAGGCCTCTGGGGTGACAATAAAGATGAGCAGGAGAAAATATTCCCAGTGCCCTGAGCAGGATTTAACCCTGAAGCAACATCACTGAAGAGACAATGTTCTACTCACTCTCTCATGCTGGAAGCATGCTGTGCCCAGATTGACTGCTGCTTCCAACTGTAGCACAGTGTTAACACTTAAATCCCTTAATTAGCTACAAAATGCTTTGGGATATCCACAGTTTTGAAAGGTGCTCTCTCAATGTAAGGCTGCTTTTCTTTCTCATCAGTCTGGCTGTGAGGAAGAATTGAAATGTAAGTTGTTTTGGTCCCAGGTGATTAGAGACTGCACTTTCCTTGGAGCAGGACAGCTGACTGTCCTGAGGATCAACACATCTCAGGCAAGAGGGCAAGGTTGAGAAGGCAGGGGGGCTTCATCAATAACCTCAGCCGCCAGGGGAATTGAAGCCACGCAGTTGGCGTAACTCTGCATCACCAACCAGCCAAACCGAAACCCAAATCTGGAGAATGAGCAACATAGAGATTGGTCTCAGCCCTGTTGGAGTCTGAGACATGCCTTGGTTCCCTCTGTTGGACTCCAGAACATCCTGCCTCATCGCATCACCATCTGTTAGGGAGTGAATTGTGGAGAAGTCTACAACTCCCATCCTGAAGTTCTGGACCATTGGGAAACAGTGGGGAAAAAGCAGCTCAGGAAGATTCAATTTCCCTTCCCCCAAAAGGTAGGAAAACTATCCAGTGATCTCATTTCCATGGTGTGGCCCTTCCCACCTCAGATTTGAGATGGTGGAGGGGTTGGAGTTCAGGGTGCCTGATTGCTCTGAGTTTGACTGCTGGGCCTTGCCAGTGGCAATGAAGGAACCTCACTCGGGATTATGAGAGCCATACAAGCTCGTAGAATCCCTTCAATGCAGAAAGAGGCCGTTTGGCCCATCAAGCCTGCACTGATCACAATCCCACCCAGGCTCTATCCCCAAAACCCCATGTATTTACCTTGTCAGTCCACTAGACACTAAGGGGCAATTTAGTGCGGCAGTCAACCTAACCTGAATATCTTTGGATTGTGGGAGGAAACCGGAGCACCCGCAGGAAACCCACGCAGACACGGAAAGAATTCCACAGACTCCACACAGACGACGACCCAAGCCGGGAATTGAACCCAGGGCCCTGGCACTGTGAGGCAGTAATGCTAGCCGCTGTGCCAGCATGCCAGCCTTGTGGGAGGGAGTGGCAAGAATCCAACAACTCCCTGCAGTTGTTCAACTCAGACAAGGTTCAGTGAGGCCAGGCGGTTGACTTTGTGTCTCGCTGTCAGTTTGCAGAGTTGAGCGCGTGAAATAAAGCAGACAGATAGTGCAAACTGATCCCTTATTGTTTAAAAAGACCCTTTCTGAGCCGACGTGCTCAATATGACAGCTGCAAAGATGAAGCGGGGCTCTTTGACTGACAACTCAAAATGGAGTTCCGGCCATCTTTGTCTGGTCTCTCGTCAGTTTGTAATGAAAGCAGAAAACTGAATCCAATTGGTGGAATTTAGAAAGGGATGAATAGTGGGGGGACAGGAAGCCTCATAGCATCTACTCAGGAGTGGGCTATCAGTTGCAATCACAGTTGTAACTGAGCTGCTGTCAGGTTAATCTCTTAGCTTGGGCTGACTCTGAATGTGACACTGTGAGACAGGCAGCTGGAATGTCTGACTGCTGTCTGAGGCACGGCTGGGGGAACAGCACAGCTTTAAGAACAAGACATTTTTCAGCATGTACTTCCCCAGCTCCAGAATGGAGCAAGCCAGGCAAAGCAATTATCAGATAATCATAGAACCTCTCCCACGCAGAAGGAGCCCGTTAGGCCCATCGACAACAATCCCACTCATGCCATATACCCATATTTAATCCCATGGTAGCACAGAGGTTAGCATTGCTGCTTCACAGCTCCAGGGACCTGGGTTCAATTTCCAGCTTGGTTCACCGTCTGTTTGGAGTTTGCACATTCTCCCCGTGTCTGCGTGGATTTCCTCTGGGAGTTTGCACCCACAGTCCAAAGATGTGCGGATTAGATTGATTGGCCACACTAAAATTGCCCCTTAGTGTCCTGAGCTGCTTAGGTTACAGGGATTAGTGGTAAAGTGTGTATGAATGTGGGGAGTGGGGCCCTGGGTGGGATTGTGGTCAGTGCAGATTCAATGGGCTGAATGGCCTTTTTCTGTGCTGTAGGGTTTCTATGATTTATATGATAATGTGGGAGAATTTAGCACACCACTTACCTAACCTGTACATCTTTGGACTGTGGATGGAAACTGCAGCACCTGAGGGAAACCCACGCAGACATGGGGAGAATGTGCAGAGTCCAAACAGACGAAACCCGGGTTCCTGGCAATGCGAAGCAGCAGTGCTAACCACTGTGCCGCCAGGGAAGATCTAACTCTCAATGTTGGTGCTACTAACAGGCACAAAGTACCCACTCACCCTCCACAGACACAGCTTGTGTTTATTTAACGCCTTTCTGTGTCGGAAGGTGCTTTACAAAAATGACCCGGAGATGTATGGGTCAATGACGAGAAATCTAACCAAGACCCAGGATCTAAAGAGAGACTGAAAAGAAGAGAGAGAGAGAGGGGGTGAGAGAGAGAGGTACATTGCAGAGGTTAGAAGCCACGCAGCTGCCGATAGCAGGGCAAAGTCAGTGGAGGAATGAGGACAGAATTGGACAGTGTAAAGACCCCAGATAATGGGTGAATTCTGGTCAACTGTCACTCAAATTAATGCACAGTCTGTCATTCTAGAGCAATATCTCCTCATGGTCATGCATGCTTTGGTACAGTGACAACAGTGGAACCTGTCTAAAACACATCATTGTGAGTACCAGAGAATAAAACATTAAGAATCAGGCAAATGTTGACCCATCCATGAAATTGGGGAGGTTTATTTTATATTCAGTTAAGTTTGAGCTTTCCCGATTGGGTAGAATGCCCATATTTCTGTTTGCCAGCTTGGATTGGTCCAGTTGAACTGTGTGATGAATAACTTATCTCCTTGGTGTTACCAGGTGCCCCGTACTGGTCCCAGCCAGAGAAGATGGAGAAGAAGCTTCATGCTGTGCCCGCCATGAAGACAGTCAAGTTCCGCTGCCCAGCGAGTGGGAATCCACTCCCTTCCCTGCACTGGTTAAAGAATGGGAAAGACTTCAAACAGGATCACCGGATCGGTGGATTCAAGGTATGGTCAAATCATCATCTCAACACTCAAACTGTCTGACAAAGCGACAGCCAAAATTTCATCTGATAACTTCTCATCATTATTATATGCCGGGATGGCACAGTGGTTGGCACTGCTGTGTCATAGCTCCAGGGACCCTGGTTCGATTCCCAGCTTGGATCACTGTCTGTGCAGAGTCTGCACGTTCTCCCCGTGTCTGCATGGGTTTCCTCCAGGTGTTCCAGTTTCCGCCCACACTGGCGGAATGAACTGGTTAGGTTGAGTGGCTGTGCTAAATTGCCCCTTAGTGCCAGGGGGATTAGCAGGGTCCTTACGTGGATTTACGGGGATGGGACCTGGGTGTAATTGTGATTGGTGCAGACTCAATGCGCCAAATGGCCTCCTCCTGCACAGTAGGGATTCGATGAACTCAGCTTCAAGAATTAGGAGCAGGAATAGGCCACATGTTCCAACATTCAGTAAGATCATAGCTGATTTTTTTTGTCTATAATGCACTTTGCCATTCTGTCCCCACGTCACTGAATTCCCTGATGGTCCACAGACTCCTGTGGTGGAAACTTCCTAGATATTTCTCTACACTTCAATCTGCAGTGGTGGATTTCTACACCGTATCTCCCCAATAAAACGGGTGATTCTATCCCAGCGAACTCTGTTAACTCAGCGGATATGTCAGTGTTCAGGTCAATGATGAGAGTTATTTATTTTGCCAAGTTTAAGAAGCGGGGCTTTAGTTGAGTGGCCTGACCTATATTGGATTAATATAAACAGGAATCTTAGCCACCAAAACCTGAAATCCTGTCACACAAGGTGATACTTTGACAGGTGGTCAAAAGCTTTGTTAAAGAGATATAAAAACATAAATGATTGGAGCAAGAGGAGGCCATTTGGCCCTTCGAGCCTGCACCATCATTCATTACGATCATAGAGTGGACTTGTATATTAAAAAGAGTGCAAAAGGAGGGAGGAAGATCCAGAGATGGTTAGTGTGAGCATTCCAAAGATACCCTCAACGATAGGGCATCAGGAGCTGAAGGCACGGCCATCGACGGTGAGCTGATTAGAATTAGAGGCTGCAGGGATCTCGGAGGGTTATCAGTCTATGGGGGAGTTAATGAGTTGTGGAGGGAGAATGCTGAAGAGATCTCGGAGGAGATAGGAAGAGCCTGGGAGATTCCTGGGGAGATTGTAGAGATGGGGAGGGGCACCTGATGTACAGCCCTGAGCAGCCAGGTGCAAACTGAGATCAAATTTGTGAAAAGCCTGAGGTTCCAGAAATAAAATCCCAAGTCTCAATCAGGCAAATCCAGGCAAGTTAGCGGTTAGATAGTATCCGACTGTCAAGAGCTCTGCATCAGGTATCAGCGCCTCCAGCACAGGCTTAGCTGCCTGTTTAATTAAAGAACTCCTTTTGTTTCACTTTCATACCTTTCTGCTTTGTGGTTTGACCCTGCGATTCAGAGCACTCTGGAGTTTATATATCTTTTTAAAAACTCTGCAGCAGATTTTAAGTGTTGGTAAGGTTTGGAGGCTGTAAACGGATGATGGGGAGATGGGGAATAACACCGCCAGCTGACTGTGTGTACCCAGGGTAGAAGGTGTCTTTGGTCTGTTTCAACCCAAGTCACAATGGCTCAGTTCCTAAATGGTGCCAACAGTGGCAATGTCAAAGCAGCCTTGCTGACCAGACCAAGGCAGTGGGTTTGGTAGGAAAGCAGAGCAGTTGAAGGGGTGGGGTGGGGGGTGTTTCAGTTGGAAACCAGTGCAGTTGAAGCTCTAAAGTTGAAGGGGGTGGAAAGAGAGCCGCTTGCTGAAGCAGACCCATCACGACAACAGCTGAAAGGTGGAGGCGAATGTCTCAGTTTTGGAGCGATGGCACAGATAGCATGCCGGGCTGGGAATATTTCACTCCTCAGGGATAAGCATTTACCAAGTTCCTCTCTCAATTGCACCAATTCTGCTGCCTTCCATTTGGTCAGGCTGGATCTATATTCACAGTGTGCCTAGGTATACCACCTTGCATTGTTACACCACTGTCGACACTTTGGTTGCTTCTCTGCCCTGTATCGGACGTCTGACTCAAATCTGCGGCTGTATCGACAGTTTGTCTTCACTCCCTTCATCCCTCCACCTCATGGATCCTGTAAATAGTTCATAAGCTAGAGGAGCAGAATTAAGTCATTCAGCCCATCGAATCCGCTCCGCCATTCGATCGTGGCTGATACACTCGTCACCCCATTTTCCTGCCTTCTCCCCATAACCATTCAACCCGTTATCAATTAAAAATCTAACTCCTCCTTCAATTTATTCACTGTCCCTGCACTGAGAACCAGACACGGTTATTCCGGGGAATTCCAATCAAGTACCTCCATCAGAGGCACAATGGGCCAAATGGTCTCATTCCCTGCTGCATCACATCATTATTGGGGGCAATACTTTCTCACTCTCTCACCCAGTTCCTGCAATGAATGGACCTATTAACCGCCAGATCTAATTGTTGGTCTTTTGTGGCTGGTCTCACCAGGAAAGGACAAGGGGAATTTTATTCTTCTGGGAATCAGGGAGATGGTGGTATAGTGGTAATGCCACTGGACGAGAGGTTCAGGCTGATACTGAGGGGACATGGGTTCAAATCCCACCACGGCAGCTGGAGGAATTTAAATGAAATTCGTGAAATCTGGAATATAAAGATAATTTCAGTACTGGTGGCCAATCATTGATTGTTGTAAAAACCCATTTGCTCATGTCCGGAGAGGAAGGATATCTACCACCCTTACCTGATCTGGCTTACAACAGATGTGGTTCACTCTTAACTGCCCCTCTGAAATTTACCACGTGCAGTTCTGGTCACCCTATGATAGAAAGGATGTCATTAAACTAGAAACAGATCTACTAGGATGCTACCGCGACTTGATGAATTGAGTTATAAGGAGAGGCTGGAGAGACTGGGATTTTTTTTCTCTGCAGTGTAGGAGGCTGAGGGGTGATCTTATAGAGGTCTATAAAATAATGAGGGGCACAGATCAGCTAGATAGTTCATATCTTTTCCCAAAGATATGGGAGTCTAAAACTAGAGAGCATAGATTTAAGGTGACAGGGGAGGGACACAGAAGTTACAATTGTTTCACACAGAGGGTGATGAGTGTCTGGAACACACTGCCAGGATCAGCAGGTACAATTTTGTCTTTTACAAAGTGCTTAGACAGTTATATGGTTAAGATGGGTATAGAGGGATAGGGGCCAAATGCAGGCAATTGGGATTAGTTTAGTGGTGAAAAAAAGGGTTGGCATGGACAAGTGGGGCTGAAAGGCCTGTTTCCATGCTGTAAACCTCAGTGCCACTCAATTTGAGAGAGATTCTCGCTGAGTAGGAAATGCTGGCCCTGCCAGTAACACACACCCAGCCATCCATGAAAGAATGAAGCAAAAATAAGCCACAAGCAGTGTCAGATTTAGTTTTTCTAATGTTGCTGTGAAAGATGAGAAGCTGCTTATAAAAACAAGTTGTTGCCTTATCCATTGTCCAGTCCTGGGGCAGGTAGGGCAGGGAGAGTTGGGGTGATGGGGTGGCTGTTGTAACACCCTGACCCATTGAGAGAGAGACAAACTGCTGCCTGTCTGGTCTGACCCTCTACGTTGCAGTCAGCCAGATCCTGTGAGGGTGCAGCGATAGGGAAGGGGCAATTGCCTGTTGCTCATTTTCAGGGTGAATGTTACTCAGATAGGACAGAATGCTTGGCTTCCTTCCCCCACCCTTATTCCCATTGCAGTCCCCCAAAACACATACATATGCACACAGACACGTGGATCCTCTCATACACAGCACACACACATAGATTCACTCACACACAGATACACGTGGACTCTCTTGCACACAGACATGCACACTGATTTTTGCACACACAAAGAAACAGACAAACACAAACACACAAATTCTCTTGCACACGCACACAAACGCGACAGGCATGGAGAAACATAGATTCTATCACACATATGCACAGACAAGCATACAAACACACTAGATGCATGTGTACACACACACACACACACACACACACACACATGTACACACATACTCTAGATGCACACGCGCGCACACACGCACATGCACAGAATAGACACATCCACATGCACGCGTGCACAAACACACACTAGATGCACACGCATACACACATGTGCACACGCATGCACACAGACACAGTAATCCTACGTAGCGAAGAGAGGGCTGCATACCTGAGTGACACCGGAGAGACTTTCCCTCGGACTGATTGAAACTGGATGCTGTTGACACCCAGTTTCCATTGTGTGTGTGTATGTGTCTCTGTCGCTGAAGGCTATCCTCAACTCAGAGTGAAGCTTTCTCACTAATGTGCCCTGCACAGGATCTCCAGATGTTTGCAGCAGTTGTGTTCTAACCAGTTGTGAGGCTGGTAATAATCACAGACTGTCACCCTCACTGCTTGCAAAGCTCCGAACCCTTAGCGGAGTGATTTAAAGGGACTGATTCCAATGCTGCTCCTGCATTGATGTTGGTGTTGCTCAGTGCCCTGTACCTGGATTGAAAGCTGCTATCAGAAGACCCAGAATTATGCTTCGCTCCCGTTCTCAGTCCTGCTATCTATGTGGAGCTACTCAAATCTGCCCACTGCCTCAGAATCATAGAAACCCTCTGGTGCAGAAGGAGGCCATTTGGCCCAGTGAGGCTGCACTGACCACAGTGCCACTCAGGCGCTATCTCCATCAGCCCGGATATTTACGCTGATAATCCCCCGACACTAAGGGAAAGTTTAACACAGCCAATCCACCTAACCAATGCATTTTTGCAGTGTGGGAGAAAACCGGAGCACCCGGAGGAAACCCAAGCAGACGCGGGGAGAATGTACATTGACATGCAGACACGCACACACACGTGCACATGCACAGAGAAATACACAGATTCTCTCTTGCACACGCACACGTGCACACACACGACACACAGATTCTCTCGCGCACACATGCTTACACAAACATACACACACATACAGAAACATACACATGCAGATTCTCTCATGCCACGCACACACAGACCGTACCCCAAGCTGGGAATCGAACCTGGGTCTCTGGCACTGTGAGGCAGCAGTGCTAACCACTGTACCTCCGTGCCAGCTCCGGGTGCATAGCAAATGAGAAAGTAACCCGCGGGGGGACACATCCCTCTACTAGGGTGCCTCCACAATATCATCATCGATTACCACGAACACTGCCATAGTAAGTATCCCTGTGAAGACCCAGTGAAAGCAGGAGAATTGACTGCAGCAGACCATCACGTGTGGCTGGAGGGAGATGGAGAGACAAAACAGTCTCCCATTCAACCAACTCTATTACTAGATACCAGGTCTGAGCAAGGCAATGCAATGTGGAACCTGTATCCCTGTGGGGAACTTGGGGATGTCCCAAAGCACTTTACAACCAATCCAGTATTTGTAGAGTGCAATCACAGTTAGAATAAAGGAAACACAGCAGCCACTTCATGCATAGCAAGATTCCACATCAGCAACCAGAATATCTGTTCTCTTCCAGTTATCTCTTTGGCCAAAACATCAGAAGGAGAGGGGAACAGTATGCTTTGATGTTGGGGGGCAGTGGGGCTTCATGTCTTAGTGGAAAGGCAGGCAGGAACATGTTGGGCTGAATGGCCTGTTTCTGCATTATAAACAAGAGAAAGCCTTTTCACCCAGTGTGTACTAAGAGACTGGAAGGAACCTCCTGAGAGAGTGCTGGAGGCAGGATCAATCGAGTTATTCAGAAGGGAGTTATTAAATTGTTGTCTGTGCTGGTTTCCGGGGATAAGGCAAGGGAGCTAGTTCAGAATGGATGGGCCACATATCCACCACCTGCATTGTAAAGATTCTCTGAAATGATTTTGGGGAAATTTGATATTGGGAAATGCAGGAAAAGATGTTAGAAGTCTATGTTTCTGGTGATGGAAATGATCTTGGAGACTGCCTGTAGTAGGGCAGAACGGTGGCACAGTGGTTAGCACTGCTGCTTCATAGGGCCTGGGACCTGGGTTCGATTCCTGGCTAGGGTCACTGTCTGTGTGGAGTTTACACATCGTCCCTGTGTCTGCTTGGGTTTCCTCCGGGTGGTCTGGTTTCCTCCCACAGTCCAAAGATGTGTGGATTAGGTTGATTGGCCATGCTAAAATTGCTCCTTAGAGTTGTGAGACGCATAGGTTAGAGGGATTAGCGGATATGGAGGAAGGGCTTGGATGGGATTATGGTCAGTGCCGATTCGATGGGCCAGATGGCCTCTTTCTGCACTGTAAGGTTCTGTGGCTCCTTTAGGGGTGAATTTTCGGGGGAGTGATGTGACCTGATGGACCAATTGGGCCAAATCCTTGGGCTGTGTGCGAACTTCCTCGGTCCTCCTGAGGCTGAAGTCAGAATAGTTGCTTTCTAGTTTCTCCATGAAACACTTTCTTTAGTGACTGAACTTGACGATCGCCGGTTCTTCGCGGTGTCACACAGCTGGTTGCAGTTTTGGTGTGTTTAGAGATTGCTTCCTCAATCCGTGTGAAGGAGCAGTGGCTCCATACCAGCTGAACATGAAGGGGAGCGGGTGCCGAGCTGGTGAGGAGCAGGTACTCTCTGAAATGTCATTACCTCTGCTTTCTCCTTGGATGTGGCTCTATGGAAGTAAGCAGCTTGAGCTGGTTCACATAAGGATGTGTACCAGTCTAGACCAGCTGGGCCGAATGGCTGTCGTGGTGTTCTACTTAATGACTAACCTGCTGGAAGCAGCCTGTGCTCTTTAAAGGACAGGCTTTAAGGACTGCCAAACTGTCCTTTGTGTCAAATCTACCTCATTTTGAGAACCAGTCAGTGACCAATCCCACTGCCCTGCTCTCACGACATCTCCTGAAGCTTCAGTTTGACCTGAGGAGACTGAATGGATTAAACAGCTTTCTCCACCTGAATAAGTCTACAGGCTGAGGGGATTCCTCCCCAGTCTCTCCATCAAATAGCTTCAGCAATGTGGTTGACTCTCAACTGCCCATCAAGGGTAACTCTAGATGGGCAATAAATGGTAGCTGGTCAGCGATGCCCATGTCCCATGAATGAAAATCTTCTTGAAGAGGAATAATGATGTGAGCTTGCTTTGACTCTGCTTCTCACCGGCTGTCTCCAGTTAAAACCTGAGCCCAGCTGATTGTTTCCACAGGCTGGGAAAGCTGTCAGCCATGTTAAGATGGCTAGCACTGGGAAGGCCTGATGTTCGTGATTCCAAGGTTCACAGTTGCACTTTTGACATCTGCTTGAGCCATTAGATAGTGTTTACTTTCAGATGGAGCCTGTCACACAGCAGCTGGAATCCATTATACCATCCCTCACAAACAGGGCAGCCTTAGCCGGCAAGGATTTTCTTTCCTGCATTGGCCTGCCCTTTCATCCTGGTCAAAGGTGACCGAGAGAAAATGCCCTGGCTTCACCTCCAAGCTAACACAACACCGCAGAATGCCGAGCTTGGCTGCAAATTGACCTCGAGGTCTTTTAACCCTTTGAGTGCTGCGCGGCAAGAACTGAGATATCACTGCTGTGAACAAGCACTCTGTTCCTCAGCAGATTAAACCAGCACTGAAAAGGCAAGTGTCTGGGTTCCTTCCTCATTCTCTTTCCATGCCTAACCACTCAGTGCCCTTGTGGCCTCACTCTTTCTACCGACCTCTCTGTTGCAGAGAGCTCAGAGCTCTGTGAGAATGGAACCAATCTTCCTTTTCTGTCAAAGTCTAAATTTATTTGTTAGTATTGCAAGTAAGGCTTACATTAACACTGCAATGAAGTTACTATGAAAATCCCCAAGTCGCCACACTCCGGCGCCTGTTCGGGTACACTGAGGGAGAATTTAGCACTTAACCAGCATGTGTTTTGGACTGTGGGAGTAAACTGTAACACTTGGAGGAAACCCATGCAGACACAGGGAGGATGTGCAAACTCCACACAGACAGTGACCCAAGCTGGGAATCGAACACTGGGGCTATGAGGCAGCGGTGCTAACTGTACCACAGTGATGCCCCACTCATTCTACAAAGGCTCACTCAGTGAAATTCTCTCTGTGTCTGCTTGTTAAAGATAATGGACTGGGGAGCCACTCAATCATAGACTTACAAGGAGGTCATTCAGGCACTCAGTCCATTTTCACTATGGCTGATCTCAACTGCCTCTCCCCATTGTGCTCTGCATCCCTTGGTTAAAAAGTCCCACATGTGACAAAGTGATGTTGTTAACGAATTGGTTCCTTCACTGAAGTGTCTGGATTGTGTTGTTGAATTTTGAGAGATCTTAAAATCAGTTTTTGCAAGCTGAGTTTTTTTGTGCTGAAGCAGTTTTCTTGCAGTTAAAGCTTGGATGGTGTTTGAACTGCAGACTGATGTGGATAAGTCAGATGGAAATCACTTGCAGCCAAGGCACAATACATTGTCACAAGTCCTGAGCAATGGGACACATATCAGTGTTAGGGTGAGGTACCTTGGCCAACAGCTTCCCTATATCACACATCCACCTTAGTTGGATAAGAAGTCATGTGGCCAGGTTTCAGAAGTATGTTGGCCATGGTTTGGCATTGAGTGTCCACCACATGGGTCAGCTGTGGCTCACTGAGAAGGACCAAGTCCTGGGTTCAGGTCCCTCAGTGAGGCTCGAGTACAAAAACCAAGGCTGATTCTCCAGCACACTATGGAAGGAGTACTAAGTCGGGAATGGGTCAATGAAGTCGGGAATTAAATTGGGAATGGGTCAGTGAGTTGGGAATGGGAGTTTGCTGTGCATAAGATGGCTGCCCGGGCTTCCCACAATGCAACAACGACTAGACTTTGGTAGCAATTGATTGGCTGTAAACAGGATGGAGAAGTTTGGTAGTCACTCAGGGTGCTTTGTCAATGAAAGTCTCTCCTTTTCTTTCTTTGTTTAAAATTTCTGTTCTGGTTAATTCCCTCCAGATCCGATCACAGCACTGGAGTCTGATCATGGAAGGAGTTGTACCCTCGGACAAGGCTAATTACACCTGTGTGGTGATGAATAAATATGGCAGCATTAACCACACGTATCAGCTGGATGTTGTTGGTAAGAACCATTTCTTTTCACTGCAAACTCTTAGCAGTATTGTCTTTGGAAGCCCAAATCCAAGGTAACTGGCTTTATCCATCAGAACTTACCTGTTGTATTGGGGTCTGCTACCTGTTTGAAGTGTGAGGTCCTATTGATGAATTTTGACTTGAAGGAGATGCATTGTGTCTAAAGCACAACCATGTGTAGCTCTATTGGCTTCTTGCAAGAACAGTGATGATCTGAGGAACATGGTGCATAGCTTTCCTCCTTTCCCCTTTTACCCTCATGTCTGGGCCATTCCTCATGGAGCTGTTCTCAAGCTGACTGCTGTAACTTGGTGACACAGTGGTTCGCACTGCTGCCTCACAGCGCCAGGGACCAGGGTTCAATTCCAACCTTAGGTCATTGTTTGTGTGGAGTCTGCACATTCTCTCTATGTCTGTGTAGATTTTTTCCAGGTGCTCCGGTTTCCTTCCACAATCCAAAGATGTGTAGGTTAGATGGATTGGCCATGCTAAATATGGTTTGATTTATTATTGTCACATGTCCCAGTACGTGAAAAATATTGTTTCTTGGGTGCTATACAGACACGGCATACCATTCATAGAGAAGGAAACAAGAGAGTGCAGAATGCAGTGTTACAGTCATAGCTAGGGTATAGAGAAAGATAAACGTAATGCAAGGTAGGTCTATCCAAAAGTTTGGTGGCAACAGGGAAGAAACTGTTTTTGAATCAGTTGGTATGTGTCCTCAGACTTTTGTATCTTTGGGGGAGGGGGAGGGTACAGGGATGGTGGGGGGGAAGGTCTGGCTAAGATGCTTTGTTGGAGAGTCAGTGCAGATTCGATGGGCCAAATGATCTCCTATAATTCTTGAACTCTGAGAGTGACCACATTTCCAGCGCTTCACTTCCCCCTCAAGTATGGCACGTGTCTTCCTGCTCCATTCTGAGACACAGCTTGGAGTGGGAATGAGTCATTAGTGTCTTTCTCGCTCGCACGTACGCGCACACACACGCACGTACGTACATCAATAAGATGATGGAACCCTCAGATTTAGAAGTTGAAGCAACTGCCCCTTTTCAACTTCATTACTACTTGGTCAGCTCAATAAGAGAAAACAGGACAGAGAGACACAACAGGAGGCAGATGGAGTTACAAAGTGAGGAATTGTTGGCTGGACTGTGAGCTATTGACACGGGTGTAATTGATAAAAGAACCAGAGGGAGGATGAGGCAAAAAAACATGTCAGGCTGAGACTTATTAATCTCCAAGGACAGGGAAGCAGGTTCCAAAGGAACTTGGCTAAAAAGGACACACTTGAGGGAAAGAGCAGGGGAATGGACAGATGCTGCAAAGAACCAGTACAGCTGTGATAGGTTGAATAGCCTCCCGCTGTGATTTCAGTTGGGGATTTGAATCTTTGTGTTTGATGATATTTTTACCCTGCCTATGGGATGAGTTGACTGTCCTCTGGGCGCTTTGCAGTGGGGGTTTAAATGTTGAAGGGAGTGTCTATTTCCCTATTCGTAGAACGGGGTTTGGAGACCTTTTGCTAAAAGTGAGGGGAAGGAAGGGCTTGTAAAACATGAGTGCGGAGTGATGCACCAGCCAACTGTGCCCGTGATTCAGGGAGTTGAGTCCCATCAGTGAGTGTACACTTAGCGGTGCAGTCTCCGAACAGAGAAGTATTTCAGGTGGATTTAATGGTATGGCTTGAATTGAAGGAATGGGGGAGAGTTGAGTATTTGCTCAGTGTGCTGCGATGTAGCTGTGACAGGCTCTTTGTTGAGTGATTGGGCCTGCGTTTACTTGCTTTGACCTCTGTCCTCTCTCTACCCCCCTCTCAGTGAACCAGCTGACATATTTATTTTCACTGTTTCTGATGGGGATCTCACCTTCACAGCATCTGAAAGGAAAGCTTTTGTGTTTGTGTTTGGCAGCTCTGCTCTCTAGTGCACTCCGCACCCCCACCTCCCCAGCCCCTCATTACTTAGAGTTTACTTCTGCCTTGCTTATCTTGGGCAGATCAGAAAGCCCCTCCCTCCCTCCCTCTCCGTTCACCCACAAGCAGCTCATTGATGATAGCGATCTGCTTTTATTCAGCTGCCTCAGATTGTGCTTTGATAGCCAGTCAGAGGAGAGAGGAAGCATCAGATTGCGTGCATTAAATATAGTCAGCTGGATATAAACAGGCTGAAGAGCTCCCAGCCCCATCTAATGGACGGACACTGTCTGCAGACCTGCTTTGTACCTTCTTTCAAACTGATTCTCTCAAAGTCAGGAACTGCAGAGAATTAGTTTTTCACCGAAGCGTAGTTATTCAGCTCGATGAGCAGTTTCCTTCTCTCTCTCTGTCTCTGTCTCTTCTCCCCCATCCCCCTAAGTCTGTATGATCCGTTGGAACTTACTTTCCTTCTCTACCACATATCCCAGTTTCCCTTTCCAATACTAGAGCTGATTTGGCAAGCCTCCTTCACCCCTGTGCCTGGGGAGGCGATGGCCTGGAGTATTATCACTAGATTATTAATCCATAAAGTCAGCTCGTGTTTTGGGGAACCCCAGTTCGAATCCCACCACAGCAGATGTTGGAATTTGAATTCAGTTTAAAAAAATCTGGAATTAAGAACCTACTAATGACCATGAAACCATTGTCAATTGTCACAAAAGCCCATTTGGTTCACAACATGCTGTTTAGGGAAGGAAATCTGCCTTCCTTATCTGGTCTGGCCTACATGTGAATCCAGTACCACAGCAATGTGATTGACTCTCAGGTGCCTCCAAGAGGCAACTAAGGGTCACAATCTAAGGGGATTAATTCTCTGACTTCTGGTTTTGTCTGTACCTCAACACTTTCACCCCTGAGTTGGAGAGTTGTGGGCAGCAGCTACATGGTTAAGGGGTAGGGATGGAGTGTGGAGTTGAGATAGAGCAGCCATAATCATATTGAACAGCAGAGCAAGCTTGAAGGGCCAAATGGCTAACTCCTGCTGTTTTCTTCTATGCCTCACTCGAGAGACCTGACCCCAAAAGTTGGCACTCCAGCCCAGAGCTGAGGGAGCACGTTAGTTAGGCACCATCCATCTGAACAAATCATTTAACCGAGGCACAGTCTGCCTCTCTGAACAGAACAGGTCGCATGCCAATGTTTTGAGGTAGAGATGCCGGCGTTGGACTGGGGTAAACTCAGTAAGAGGTCTGGCAACACCAATTTTAAATCCAACCGATTTATTTGATAGTAAATCTGCTAGCTTTCGGCGTTTGTGCCTTCGCCTGACGTGATGCCAGACCTCTTCAATGATTTGAGGCAGAGAGATCTCCCCTGTTTCCTAACCAACATGTCTCTCAGTTGCAATCCTGTGCTGATATCAGGAAAGATGTGGTCTCAGGGCAGGTTTGTTTTTCTATTTCTCTTCCTCTCACTCACAGATGAAACATGAGAGTGCTGACTCGCTGGGTACTGAGAAAGGAATGATTTTGCATCTTTCTTATCTCAGATAGCTCTGGCTCCATTAGTGTACTACTCCCCAGCTTTGGCCTGACGATAGATGGACTGATTGACATTAACTTCCTTCCTAATAAAGCATACGGAAAGAGCAGCTATAAATCCTCACTCTCTTGCGCGTTTATTGTATCTGCAGACTTCCATTACTTGCCCTGTTTTACTTGCACCCTACTTAGCACTAACTGCTAGGGTGCATGAGGTGTCAGAGGGGCAGGCAGTAAATTAGGCCTGTCTGTAACTGCTGTCACTTTAGCACTGGGACGTAAAGGTTTATGTGCTCAACACTGCAACTGTCTGGTGACTTGAGCTTCACAATGAAGAAAGCATAGATGGCAATTAGTGGGAGTTGAGAAATGAATCTTGGTCAGGAATGAAAGCTCACGATGGCAGGTTAAAGTCCGACAGGTTTATTTGGTGTCATGGGCTTTCAGAGACTCACCTGATGAAGGGGCAACGCTCTGAAAGCTCGTGATTCCAAATAAACCTGTTGGACTTTAACCTGGTGTTGTGAGACTTGTTACTGTGCCCATATCGGGGATGAAAGCAGCGGATGTTCCGGGACTAGGCCCCGTGGCCCTTGAAGCCTACTCCAACCTTCAGTAAACGTGTTGCTGCTCTTTGATCCAAACTCTACTCTTCTGCCGCATCTGACAACAGCCTTGTCTGCTCGAGTAATATCAGAAAAGAGGGGGGGGCCTCTGCAACCAAGGGAACGTAATGATAACTATACACCCAGGCATTAATGTGAAAATTAAAAAAGTTCAAGTTTATTTATTAGTGTCACAAGTAAGTTTACATTAACATTGCAATAAAGTTACTGTGAAAACCCTCTAGTCGCCACACTCCGGTGCTTGGCAAATGGCATGGTCACTGCACCAAACCATCATGTCTTTCACATTGTAGGAGGAAACTGGAGCACCCAGAGGAAACCCACGCAGACACAGGGAGAATGTGTTGACTCCACACAGACAGTGATCCAAATTTGGAATCAAACACAGGTCCCTGGCACTGTGAGACAGCAATGCTAATCACTGTGCTGCCCCAGCCAAAGTGTGGCATTGAGTCACCAGCAGAAACAACTTGGTTTTTGTTCATTCATGGCAGCATTTATTGTCTATTCTGAATTGTCCTTGAGAAGGTGCTGATGAACTAGCTTGAATGGGTACATAGTGTAGATACATCCACAGTGCTATTAGAGATGAAGCTCCAGAGTTTTGACCCAGTAACAGTGAAGGAACAGCTGAGTCAGGATGGTGTGCAGTTTGCAGATATCTGGTGTTCCTGTGTGTCTGCCCTCATTGTCCTCCTCAAGGTTGGAGTTTTAGGAGAGGTTGGAGGGACTGGGACTTTATTTCTTGGACCATAGGAGGTGATCTTATAGAGATCTATAAAATAATGAGGGGCATAGATCAGCTAGATAGTCAGTATCTTTTCCCAAAGGTAGGGAAGTCTAAAACTAAAATGCATAGGTTTAAGGTGAGAGGGGAGAGAAAAGTGTCTGGAGGAGCAATTCTTTCACACAGAGGGTGGTGAGTGTCTGGAACGAGCTGTCA
The DNA here is from genome assembly GCA_024679065.1 of Sphyrna mokarran. NCBI lineage: Eukaryota > Metazoa > Chordata > Chondrichthyes > Carcharhiniformes > Carcharhinidae > Sphyrna > Sphyrna mokarran. The sequence goes on along the minus strand of JAGIQG010000031.1, from coordinate 18,001,164 downwards.
GACGTAGTAGTAGAGAGGGTACAACTTTATCTTTTAAAAAGCATTTAGACAGTAACATGAGTAATATGGGTATCGAGGGATATGGGCCAAATGCGGGCAATTGGGATTAGCTTAGCGGTAAAAACTGGGTGGCGTGGACAAGTTGGGCTGAAGAGCCTGTTTTCATGTTGTAAACCTCTATGACTCTATGGTAAAAGTTGTGGGTTTGGCGTTGGAATGACAGTCTGGCCCCCTTAGTGCTCTACTGAGCTCAGTGGAGTTCGGATAGTGAAGTACCTCCATACCTGATTCCTGACTTGCATAGGGACTGTCACGAAGGTTGTGTTGTGACCTGCAGAGGGGAGGAATGTTTGTCTGGGCATTGCTGTGTGTGAGGTCTCCACCTGGGTGAGTATCACCTGATTGAGAGACCAGAAAGATGCTGGTGTAGCTTGGAACTGATCTTATACCCCGAAGAGCAAGAGATTTATAAAAACACACTGAATAGATGAGGTAGCAGCTGGGAAGTCATTTCAGGAAAATAGGAACGGTGCATACACAGTCCGTTCCTCTTCCTCTTGGTTTTTGGTTTGGTTGTAGGTGATACTGACTGAAGAATAATGGGCACTGGAAGACATGAGTGCCAGTCTCAAGAATTGTGCCGTCATGGTTGGTCAACACTGCAAGAACACCAAGTCAACGATGGCTGGATGGTGGCAAAGCCCTTTATCAGCAGACAATAGAACATGGATAACATCAACCACTTCCCCCACCCAGGAAGCAATATCTCCAGAGAGGGTCATGGGAAGACAGACAGCCACACACAGACATAAGAACTAAGAGCAGGACTAGGCCATCCAGCTTCTTGAACCTGCTCCGCCATTCAATAGGATCATAGAGGTGTGCATCGGGCTGGGGAGTCAGTTTGAAGTTCAGTTATGTTTCATAGAATCACAGCATCGTACAGTGCAAAAGGAGGCCATTCAGCTCATTGCATCTGTACCAGCCATGGTCCCACCTAGGCCATATCTCCATAACCCCATGGATTTATCCTGCTAATCCCCTGACACTTCGGCAATTTAGCGTGGCCAATTGATCTAATCTGCACATCCTTGGACCCAGAGGAAGCACTTTCGGACATGGGGAGAACGTGCAGACTCAACACAAACGGTGACTTGAACCAGGGTTTCTAGCGCTGTGAGGCAATAGTGCTAACCAATGTGCCACCCCAGTTTGTTTGGATGGGGAGATAGCAATGAAAACTGTTTAGTATGGCTGCAGGGTAGAGTACGTGCCCTCACTCAGTGCTTAGATGCATCATCACACACACAGTCTCAATAACCAGTGTTTCATTGTGTCTCAACACCCAGAGCTGCAGTTTGAGTCCATCTGAGCGTCCGCACCTCGGCGCATTGGTTAGCACGACTGCCTCACAGCGCTAGGGACACAGGTTTGATTCCAGTTTGGGTGGGTGACTGTGTGGAGTCTGCGTGTTCTCCTCATGTCTGAGTACGTTTCCTCCGGGTGCTCTGGTTTCCCCTCTCAGTCCGAAAGACATGCTGATTAGGTGCTAAATTCTCCCTCAATGTACCTGAACAGGTGCCAGAGCGTGGCAACGTGGGAATTGTCACAGTAACTTTTTGTAGTGCTAATGTAAACCTACTTATGGGAGAAAATGAAGCAATTAGTGAGCTGCTTTGTTTCTCCCCTGTCCTGTATGAGGTTAGGGGTCTGGCACACTGGACAGGTTTAACCACTTCTTAGCTTTTGGCTGAGCACATGTTGAAGAAAATGCCCACCTGCAGCTTGAGAAGTTGAGAGACTCTGAAGACACGGGCTGTAATATTACCGGCGGGTGGGGTGGCAGGGGGACCTCCCTGAGGGATTTGGAAATGTGTGGAATGTGGAAAGGACATTTGATAGCAGCTGGAGTTTGTGGCACAGCAGGTAAGAAAGAGCAAGCACTCGGTAAGTTCATTGAGAAAGAGGATATCATGTGGGCCCCTTCTTTCCTGCTGCTTTTTTGTTTGAGAGTGTGGGCAGTGGTTAACACTTGTTTTGGATTTGTTGTAAGTTTGCGTCAGAGAAGCTGCAATGGCCTACTCAGCCCACTGCTCAGCATCCTATCTGCTCTGTGTGAGTCCCTGTGTCTGTGTGTGTGTGTGTGTGAGTCCCTGTGTCTGTGTGTGTGTGTGTGTGTGTGTGTGTGAGTCCCTGTGTGTGTGTGTGTGAGTCCCTGTGTCTGTGGTGTGTGTTCCCCGTGTCTGTGTGTGTGTGTGTGTGTGTGTGAGTCCCCGTGTCTGTCTGTGTGTGTGTGTGAGAGTCCCTGTGTCTGTGTGTGTGTGTCCCCGTGTCTGTCTGTGTGTGTGTGTGTGTGAGTCCCTGTGTGTGTGTGTGGTGTGTGTGTGTGTGTGTGTGAGTCCCCGTGTCTGTGTCTGTGTGTGAGTCCTGTGTCTGTGTGTGTGTGTGTGTGAGAGTCCCCGTGTCTGTGTGTGTGTGTGTGAGTCCCCGTGTCTGTGTCTGTGTGTGTGTGTGTGTGAGTCCCCGTGTCTGTGTGTGTGTGAGTCCCCTGTCGTGTGTTGTGTGTTGTGTGTGTGTGTCCCTGTGTCTGTGTGTGTGTGTGTGTGAGTCCCCGTGGTCTGTGTGTGTGTGGTGTGTGTGAGTCCCTGTGTCTGTGTGTGTGTGTGTGAGTCCCCGTGTCTTGTGTGTGTGTGTGTGTGTGAGTCCCCGTGTCTGTGTCTGTGTGTTGTGTGTGTGAGTCCCTGTGTCTGTGTGTGTGTGTGTGTGAGTCCCTGTGTCTGTGTGTGTGTGTGTATTGGGCCCCTAAAGTTGCAGGAACAGGAAGCTGTTGCTGCCTAATAGGAAAGAGAGGAAAAGGCATATGAGGCACTTGGGAAAGTTAGTGAGAGTAATTGAAGGCTGCTGTGTGATCAGCGAGTCCCGGGAACACACAGCTCTGTAATCATTCCAGCTGGACACTGGCCCTGAGCGGAGCTTATGGAAGTAGCTCTCACATGATTGTATGGAACTGGGAACTGGCAGCAATGAGCTGGGAATCGTTCCAAAGCAAACTGCTTCTATGAGTCCAGCTCCAGGGCAGGGGTGGCAGAGACAACCCATTCCAATCCCACCTAATAACTCATACTTATAACATTTCCAGGGGAAGGGGGCACTGAGAAGCAGTGTGCCTTTCTCTGTACTCGCTGCCTGTGTGTCTAACTGCACTTGTTTCCATCAGTCAGTCAGCCTGTCTTTCTTTCTCTCTCTCTCTCTCTCTCTTCCTTTCTGTTCCCCCTCCCTGCCTCCCTCGCTCTCCCCCCTTCCTGCCTCTCTCGCTCCCTCCCTCCCTCGCTCTCATTCCCCCTCTCCCTGCTCTCTCGTTCTCCACCTGCCTGCCTCTCTCCCTCGCGCTCTCTTGAGCTCTCTGTTTTATATCCAGCCTTGTTTTAACAGCTCAGTATAGGATAGTGCTCGGATTAGTGAAGGAGCTTGGGGCAAGGATGTTGCTAACTAATGAGTTGCCACTCTCTAACCGCTCACCTGACAAAGGGGCAACGCTCCAAAAGCTTGTGTTACCAAATAAACCTGTTGGACTTTTAACCTGGTATTGTGAGATTTCTTACTGTGCTCATAAAGAAAGGCTTTGCACTGTGGCAGCACCAGCCTGGGAATTTCCAAAGCATCCTACAGCCAGTGAAGTTGTATTGTCATTGCTGTATATGGGAACAAGACAGCCAGTTAGTGCACAGTCAGCTGCCACAGACAGCAGCATAACAATGGGCAGACTTTGTGTTTTTGTAATGGACTGTGGGTATACCTACACCACAGAGTACAGCTCACCACGTCCTTCTCAAGGGTGATGGGGAATGGGTAATAACTAGTAATGCCCATAACTGAATAAATAATAGGATGGGTAAAGATTGGTCAGGATTGCAGAGAACACTTCATTTGTGCTTCCCAGAGAGTAGTGTGATGGGATCTGTGAGGGTAAATGGAGTCATAGAAGTTTACAGCAAGGAAACAGGCCCTGCAGCCCAACTTGCCCATGCCGCCCTTTGTTTTAAACTTTAAGCTTGTCCCAATTGCCCACATTTGGCCCATATCCCCCTATGCCATCTGACCCATGTAACTGTCTAAATGCTTTTTAAAAGACAAAGTTGTACTCACCTCTACTACCATCTCTGGCAGCTTGTTCCAGACACTCACCACCCTCTGGGACTCTCACACACACCCAGTGTGAAAAAACTGCCCCTCTGGACACTTTTGTATCTCTTCCCTCTCACCTTCAATCTATGCCCTCTAGTTTTAGACTCCCATACCTTTGGGAAAAGATATTGACTGTCTAGCTGCTCTCTGCCCCTTATAGACATCTATAAGATCACCCCTCAGCCTCCTACACTCCAAAGAAAAATGTCCCAGTCTATTCAGCCTCTTCTTATTAAGTTTGAGTTTAAAGTCAGTGCCCCTGACTGTGCGGTGCTCCCTTGGTACCATGCTGGGAGTGTTGGCTGAGATGATGCAACTGAAGCTTCAGGAGTGGGGTTGAAATGTTCTGACCCAAGCTTTCTGAACCTCAGCTCTCAGTTGAGGGCAGAGAGCAAGATGCCAGCCTGGGAGGAAGGTTGGCCTGGCCAGCACGGGTAGATTGGGAGGACATTGCCCATTTCTGAATGGCTTCATGATCAATCTTCGATTGCCACAGCCATCCACCCAAACTACATCAGGAATTCAACATAGCTCCTCGGTGTCAGCTAGTACTGGCTGTTTGTTCGCCTCAGAATCCTAGTGACCAGTGCTCTGGCCTAAAGGTGTTGGAATACTTTGTAGATTTATGAATAACTGAGGTTGCAAAGGGAGTTGATGGCAGCATGGTCTGAATGGGTACAACACCAGGAACCCAGGTTCGAATCCAGCCTTGGAGTACTGTCTGTGTGGAGTCTGCACATTCTCCCTGTCTCTGTGTGGGTTTCCTCCAAGTGCTGCAAAGCTATGTGGGTTCAATGGATTGACCGTGCTAATTTGCTTAACGTTTTTGTCTCTCTCAGAACGGTCACCTCACCGGCCGATCCTGCAGGCCGGCCTGCCTGCCAACAAGAGCGTGACTGTGGGCAGCGACGTGCAGTTTGTCTGCAAGGTCTACAGTGACCCGCAGCCCCACATCCAGTGGCTGAAGCATGCAGAGGTGAACGGGAGCAGTTTGGGGCCTGATGGATCACCCTACGTTAACATCCTGAAAGTAAGTTTTCTCTGGGTGAATGGAGAGTTTTGACTTGTCAGTGTACTTGGAGGAAACTAGCCGTGTGAAGATTCCTCATCAGGTCACTCTGTAAAACATTGCTCCTTAAATCTGCCAGGGGCAGCTGCTGAGTATGGGAAACTGTTAGTACCCTTCAGCTTTGTAACTTGATATTGTGCTCAGATACCCCACCACATCAATAAGTGTTACACTCTCACCCCTACCCCCTCCCTTCCCACTTCATCAATATCTAAAGGAAGGGAAATAGCCACAGTTCTGTGATGGTGGAAATGACAGCTGGAGGGATGTGTGATATGAATGTTGTTACCTGACCAGAAATCGATAGCAGCCAAAGTCTCCAGCACAGAATGAAAGACCAATCAGTCCTGTGTTTCAATTGAACGTACTAGGGGAAAGAAACACAGAAAAGGTTGGAAAAACTCAGCAAGTCTGGCAGCATCTATGGAGAGAAAGAAAATAATAGAGTTTGGAGACCTTATGACTCCTTCAAAGCTGAGTAGGCAATGCTAGCTTTTGTTGAACTGAGTTCCGGTTGTTTGGCAGAGAAACTGGTCACATTCCAGAAGACTATTTGTAGATGACAATCCGCCAGTGCTGAAGTCACAGTGAAACAGCTTTGCACTGTTGTCATTGCAGGATAGGCTGCATTCCCCCATTCTTGCTTCTGATATTGAGAGGTTTGAAAGAACCTGCTGACCAATTTCCAACTGCAATGATTCACACAGCCTTTCCCCAGCAGTGGAAAGAGAAACAAAACCCTGCATTTGGCTGAAGGTAGTTTTTGGGATCCTTGCCCACATTGTGCTGGCCTCCCCCTGCACCAAGGATCATGGTATTAGCAAAGGCAAGTGGTGGTACATTGACCGTGATGTTGTGCTGATGGTGAGGGGGATATCATCTCAGGGACAAAGCCACCTTCTGGACATGTTTCTTTTGAATGAAAGGGCTGTGACTGGAATCTAATGCCTGTTTACACCCTCAGTGTATTTCAGTCCTTCCCTGGTGACTCTCCCACTGCTTTCTCATTGACATTCTGCCAGCCCTGTTTGGATTGACTATAATCCCAATTCCTTTGGTTTGTCTTTCCATGTTCAGCCTTCCGCCCGAGAAGGGAACATATCCGTGGCCCAGCCAAACCGGACCACAGGCTCCATACTGACCAAGTCTGTGCCTGGTGCCGTAGAGGCATTTCAGATACCTCGCACTTTCTCCTAAATGTTGGAAAAGTGGCCTTTGCTCCCTCCTTTGTTCCGAGTATGCAGGGTGACATCACCAAGCTGCCCCAGCATACTGGCGTATCAGAGGTCCAGAGCCAGAGATCGCCCTTTGCAATCAGAAATATTTATCAGTCCCAAAATTGAATGAGGAAAACTCGTTCAGAAACTCTTAACAGATGGGCAGCACAATGGTTAGCACTGCTGCCTGACAGCACTAGGGACATGGGTTCGATTCCTGGCTTGGGTCACTTTCTGTGTGGAGTTTGCACATTCTCCCGAGTCTGCGTGGGTTTCCTCCGGATGCTCCGGTTTCCTCCCACAATCCAAATATGTGCAGGTTAGATGGATTGGCCGTGCTAAATTAACCCTAGTGTCAGGAGGATTAACAAGGTAAATATTTGGGCCTACGCGAATAGAGTCTGCTTGGGATTGTTGTCAGTGCAGATTCAGTGGGCCAAATGGCCGCCTTCTGCACTGTCAGGGTTCTTTAAAGTTCTCCCCGCAGTGAGAAACCGAGTTAGTAACTCTAACAGGAGAAAGTTACCCTCACCCCAGCGGTGAACTGGATCAGAAACCTTAACAGTTCAAGTACCCCTCCACAACCTCTTGTTCCCAGTGGGGAAGTGGGTCAGAAACTCAAACAGATAAGGATACCCCCCTCCCCCCAGCAATGTGCAAAAAAGACCTTTTCTTTGTGTGGTACTTTGAAACATTGTGATGATGATTATGATGTACTGGTGGTGGGATCATTGGCGCTTTGTCCACTGAGGAGACACAAAGGGTGGAACCATCCTCTTTCCAATTCTCAATGCCAAAACTCACCAAAAGGAATGGTGTTCTCCAAAAGGAGTGGCGTTCTCCCAAATGTTTGCCTTCTGCCTACAGTCAGGTCTTGTGGGTTTAAGTTGAGAGTGCAGTACATTTTCTCTGCTACCCTCGCATCTTCAACCCTCTTCCTCCCAGCTTGGCGCTGGTCAACTGCTGAGAGTTGAAGGCCTCTGAGCTTTCCCTCATTGTTGCTGGGTGCTGTGACTGTTTGAGCAATGGCTGACTGGTAACCTTTGATTCAAGGTGGTCTCCAGCTCAGACTGACGCTGGCGAGGCCAGCCATCACTTGTAGGCCTTCCCTAGTGGACGATGATTTCCCCCACCCTTTGGTGACTGTTCAGTGGAGAAAGAATAGCAGTTGCATTACGTTGCGTTCTTTTGATGACAGATCTCCCAATGTTCTCTGTTATTGGTTTGTTCTAGCATTCGGGGATTAATAGCTCAGATGCGGAAGTGCTGACTCTGTCCAATGTGACTGAAGGTGACAGCGGAGAGTATATTTGTAAAGTTTCCAATTATATTGGTGAGGCCAATCAGTCTGCGTGGCTCACAGTGCGCAGTCCAAAGTTGGAAGGTAAAACCCAAAGCCAGAAACAAGTCAGAAAAAAGGGCTGGGAACGTTTAGCTGGTGACTACTGAGTGGGTAAAAAGATTGCGTTCCCATCGTAGTGGTGGTGAAGGTTTCGTTCTCTCCCCTTTTTCTGCTGTTTATGTGCAAATCCAAAGATGAACATGGAAAAATGGCCACAATGTGAAGGAACACTCCCTCTGTATCGCCCTACTGCTCTTTCTATCTTTGTTGTCTTCTATATATCATTCCTTTCCTTCTGTGAAACCTCCATGTGCTGATTGGCAACAATCACCCGCTCAATTGGGATTGTCCTTGAATCCCTGTCATCCAAGGAATCCATCATGTTCCCACCATTCCTCTCTCGGAGCTGTCCAAAGCTGCTTTTGTCTTTTAAGCGTATCTTCACGTATGCCCATACTGTTTTATCCCCTTTCATGGCAGAAGCCTATTGAACCACATTACGCTTGCTTCTTCCCTGGCCAACAAGTCCTGGTTTCTAACCCAGAGATAAGGATACTACCCCACTCTTCCACAAGGCTTCCTTCTCAAGCTTTTGGTTCATGGGATGTGGGTGTTGCTGGCTAGGCCACAGTTTATTGTGCATCCCTAACTGCCCTCCGTCTCAAAGAGCAGTTAAGAGAATTGCTGTGGCTCTGGATATACAAAAACTGTGCCACCCTGTTCTTGTAACTTTTTTTTATTGATTTGTGGGATGTGCGCTTTGCTGGCTGGCCAGCATTTAATGCCCATCCCTTGAGAAGGTGGTGGTGAGCTGCCTTCTTCACAACTGAATGGTTTGCTAGGCCATTTCAGAGTCAACCACGTTGCTGTGGCTGTGGAGTCAGAGGTAGGCCAGACCAGACAAGAAAGGCAGATTTCCCTCCCGAGAGGCCATTAGTGAACCAGATGGGTCTTTCAGACAATCAACAATGGTTACGTGGTCATCAGTAGACTTCTAATTCCAGGTTTTTATTGAATTTGAATTCCTCCATCTGCTGTGGCGGGATTTGAACTGAGTCCGGAGCATTACCCTGAACTTCTGGATTACTAGTTCAGCAATAATATCACTGCCTCTGTTGGTAAGGCAATAGAAGAGCAGCTAACAAAACAAGCCTGTCCCGATGCCCTGTTCTTCCTGTAAAGCTCGCCTTCCCATGCATTTCACGGAAGAATCCAGAGCTTAAGGTCTTTAGGAAACATTAAACTATAGTTTAATCTGACATGATTCACCTTTGACCCAGTGATAACATCACCATGGTGTCAAAGAATAACATGTCACTGATTTTTTTTTCTCTGCTGTGAAATTGCTTGTTCAGATTTCTTTTAGTTTGAAGCTAAACCCTTGAGTAGACAGTTTTCCCAAGCACCGCTGTGCCGTAGTCCAAAGTGCTGCTTCTGTCTTTTTCCAGCGTTTCCAGGATGTCATTAACAAGACAGAGCAAGTGAAAGTGGCCAAACTACAGCACAAACACTGTGCTTGAGTTCGGCAGTTTGGACCACCCAAGATTTACCCCACACATCCTACATGAAGGAGTCACTGTGTAGAGAAAACATTGAAAGGATGAGAGGTGATTGCGTTGAACGATTTTGAAATTCTTCAGAGGTTTTCATAGAGCAGATGCTTAAAAGGTCATCTCTCCAGCTGAACAGTCGAAAGCTGTGGGGTTGGGGGAGGGGGGGGGAGGTGTGGAGTGGAGGTGGTTCATAGCTTCAGAGTAGCGTGTCGACTGGGCAGGACTGAGATGAGGAGAAATTGCTCCAGTAGGAGAGTTCTGAATCATTGGAATTCTCTATCCCAGAGGAGGAACCAAGGCCCATTCCAAGGAAGGATTGCAAGTTTTGGGAATTAGTTTTCAAATTGAAGAGTTCATCCTGTCCGTTCGAAGTTTCCATTTTCCCCAGATCCTAGTCACTGCTCTGTCGTATCTCGTCCTCCTGTCTGTGTTTTCAGTAAGTGTGCCTCATGTTGTGGTCACTTACCTTGTCCCTCTGTCTCGCTTTGCAGTCCTGGCTTGTTCTGAACATTGTGGGTGCATTTTCTCCATGTGCCCCATTGCTCGCATGTGGAGATGGGTGTGATAAAACAAAATGGTGGCGGGTTTAACACTTAACCAAAGACCTCTTTTGCTTCCTAGGATGAGTCTGGACTCTGGCAGTCCTGAAAGGTGGGCCAGGTGTTGCCTTAACACTCGCTGGGTGTTGGGCGAATGGCACTAATAAGATGGTTTCTCCAGCTGAATCTCTCCACAATTTCTCAAGTCATCTGCTTGTCCGTTTGCTTTCGTTTTCTCTTCCAGACAGCCGGTGTTAATACTACGGACAAAGAAATGGAAGCTCTATATTTACGCAATGTTACTTTTGAGGATGCTGGGGAGTATACATGCCTGGCGGGTAATTCTATTGGGATTTCCCATCACTCTGCATGGTTGACGGTTCTTCCAGGTACATTCTGCTGTTTTCTTCACCATTAACCCCTTGAACAAAGTCCCATGGAACGCACTGCTTCTAAACAGGGGGCCAATTGTGCAAGCAAAAAACACTGCAACTCATTTTACCACCCAGTCTGCAAGCACAGGCCAACCACGCGTGTATGTTACAAAAAAAGACTTGGGCCCAGTGTGTGTTCCTGTTTATGCTGGAGAACAGAAGTCTCCTGTGTTGGAAAGTGCATTTCCTCTCCCCTGTCAAAAAACTGGCAGAAGTTCCCCGATCATAACTTGGGTTCCTAACCATTTGTGACCACACTTTATAAATAACCACTCAACTCAAGTGCAAACTGCCTGTGGTGAGAAGATAACTACCTCAGCAGTATGTGTGTTCGGAAGCCATTTCTACCTCATATAACCCTGCCCTATGTTACACACCAGAGCAAGAGAGTCTGCAGAATGATGAGGATTGCTTTGAGGTTGTAGAGTGATTGTGTATCTCTGAGGGTCGGGCTATGGAATGGAGAGGAGGGAAGAGTTAAAGACTAAGTAAAATGAAGACGCTTCCACAAGATGTGCGGGTTAGGTGGATTGGCCGTGCTAAATTACCCTGCAGTGTCAGGAGAATTAGCTAGATAAATGAACGGGGGTTACGGGGATGGGGCCTGGGTGGAATTGTGGCCAGTACAGGCTCAATGGGTTGAATGGTCTCCTCCTGCACTGTAGGATTTTATAATTCCAGTCTCAGAAGGAAACGTAGATGTGAGCATCCATTGGCTGATTGATGTTCCAGATGCCATCAAGTACCGGTGTTGAGGAAGTGAAATCATTCTTCCCATAAAACATGGTGGAAATATCATGGGTCCTCTGATTTGTGTGGAACTATTTCTCGGCCACTTCCCTTTGGGGTTCCTTGCATCATTTAAAATCCACGGCCACAGAGGCAAAGCATGAGAGTGAAATAGGGCTGGAAATCTGAGCTGAGCTTCACACAGGGCAGATATCGAATTGGTGAATGGCCATTAAAAGCTCTGAGCCAGGGGGCAAACTTCTGGCTCAGTTAGAATAAGAGCTAGACAAAGCTGAGAACAGTTCAGGATCTCCCAAAATGCTTGTCTGGATTAAATTCTATCTGCCGTTTCTCTGCCCAATTTTCCAGCCTATCTATATCCTGCTGACAATCTCTGACAATCTTCATCACTATCCGCAACTCTGCCAATTTTAGTATCATCCACAAACTTCCTAATCAGACTAGCTATGTTTTCTTCCAAGTTGTGTGTATATGTATACAGCAGAGGTCCCAGCACTGATCCCTGTGGAACACCACTAGTTACAGATCTCCATTCAGAAAAACACCTTTCCACCACTACTCTTTGTATTCTATGGCCAAGCCAGTTCTGAATCCACCTAGCTAGCTCACCCCTGATTGCGTGAGAGTTAATCTTTTGCACTAGTCTGCCATGAGGGACCTTGTGAAAGGCTTTACTAAAGTCCATGTAGATAACATCCACAGCACTTCCCTCTCCATCATTTTTGTCACCTCCTGAGAAAGCTCAAAAGAGCAAGAATGACTGGTGGGATTTTACGGCAATCCAGAAAGTTTCTTTGTCGCCATTACAGAGACAAGCTTTTTCACATGGATTTATTTAATTAATTCAATTCATTCCACAGAACCCATTTTTCCATGTTATTAGTCCACATAACATCTTGTCAGCATTGCCTTGTGACAGTTGAAAGAAAGGTGACAAAATACACAAAATAAAGACAGAAAGTGTTGGAAATATTCAGCAGGTCTGGCAGCATCTATAGAGAGTTGACATTTTAGTTCAAGAATCGTTTGTCTACCTGAAACTTGAATTCTGTTCCTTGCCATGGACGCTGCTGACATGCTGAGTGCTTTCAGGTTTTAAAGTTTATTTATTAGTCACAAGTAAGGCTTACATTAACACTGCAATGAAGTTGGTGTGAAATTTCCCCAGTTGCCACAGTCCAGTGCTATTCGGATCAATGTACCCTAAGCAGCATGTCTTTCAGAATATGGGAGGAAACCCACAGAGACACGGGAAGAAAGCGCAGACTCCGCACAGATAGTGACCCAAGTCAGGAATTGAATCTAGGTCCCTATGCTAACGACTGTGCCATCCAATTCCAACTTCTGCCATGTGTTACTTTTGGCAGTTCAGATGGAAAAGTTCCTTTTATGAACTGACTTGCACGGTGGGTGGCACGATGGCACAGTGGTTAGCACTGCTGCTTCACACTCTAGGGACCTGGGTTTGATTCCCGGCTCAGGTCGCTGTTTGTGTGAAGTTTTGTTTGTATGTTTTCCTCGTGTCTGCGTGGATTTCTTCTGGGTGCTCCGGTTTCCTCCCACAGTCCAAAGATGTGCAGGTTAGATTGACTGGCCATGTTAAAATTGCCCCTTAGTGTCCTGAGATGTGTAGGTTAGAGGGATTTGTGGGTAAATATGTAGGGATATTGGGGTAGGGCCTGGGTGGGATTGTGTTCAGTGCAGACTAGATGGGCCGAAGGGCCTCCTTTCTGCACTGTAGAGTTCTATGATTCTCAGGATTTTGGGAGAGAGAATATTCCAGATTGAACTGCTGAAGACTGTGTACCCAGCAACAGCAAAACCATATATTGATACAGCCCTTTCAGTACAATGAACAATTCCCAAGGCACTTCACAGAGCATTAGAAAATAAAACTACAAAAAATAAATCTTCAAGTCTGCATCAACTCCTGTGAGAAAGACTCATCACTGAGTGTAAATTAAAGGGGTGCCTGTTTTCTTGCCTGCAGACCCTGTGGTGCATATGAGCAGCTCCTGGTTTCAAGAAGCAGTGTACAAACTCCAAGGCAAGCTTATAGAGACCAGAGCAGAATGGCTCTCACCTGAGGCTTTCCTGCAATGACGATAATCAGGAAAATGTCTCAACACCCTCAGTTCTTCAATGTCTGAGGACTAAATTTTCCAGTTGAGTGAAGGAGCTTGCCTTGAAGTGTATGGGCTTTGTTTGGTTTTAAAAATACCTTCAAAATGCATTTTTTGTTGTGAGTGTTGGTTGTCTTTTTTTTTTGCACGTTCTCTATATCAACTGACCATGCTTCCTGCAAAGCATGTTCAAACTGCAACATGCTGACTTGATGTCACCTCCAGCCCTGTGGAAGTGCCCATCAAACCAACGTTGGCAAGGACTGATAATTGGCAGCAGACGAAAGTTACCGATGCAGGGTCAAGCATGGGGAGCAAACTTTCTCAATTATCAGTACTCTTCATCAGACTTGCTGAACGTCAACCTTTCACTTGGAAATTTCAAGTCCATTCTTTTCCTCAGGGTGTGTTCTCAATGCGATCTGTTGGTGGGGTGGTGACAGGAGGAGGGGGGATGGACAGAGGGTGGGATTGTGTGCTGGGAATTGGCACTGTATTGTGTCTGTGTGTGTTTTTTTGCACTGGCTTGTCTTGTATATTCAGTCCGGTTTTTCTCAGACCAAAAATTAAAATGTAGAACTGGAATTTGCCACATCAAGGGTGAACTGCTAAAGCGATTAACAGGGTCGGACTACCCATATTCAGGTACAGTGTCCCGTTTGTTCTCACAGCTGAAAGTAATATTGTTTATTTCAGAACAGAAATGCTGTTTGTGTGTCTGAGCTCTTCTCAGGCTGGTGTGCAGCCAGTCACAGAGAGTGGACAGCGGTGATATGGACTCTCAACCCAGCTTGCTGTCCTGGGGAATGCATGCAAGACATTGGTTGTGCTTCTTTTCTGAGTTGAAGCTACTTGCAGCCAGTATTGGTGTTGACTTCTGTTAGATTCTCAGCCTCCACTCTGCCCTGTCTCAGCAGCATCAATCCCAAGCTCCAGGAACCCATTGGATCAAAAAGATTCAGCTCATCAGGAATGAAAGAAAATGTAAAGGAAGATGTCCAGATGTGAGGTGTTAAAGTTTGGAGATTGTTCACCCCAAGTCCCTTGGAGAACCTCACTGCCTGTTTCAGTATTCATTTCTCATTTCATCGTCACTCTCTTCCAATTCATCAGATGTCTCTCTCTCTCTCTGTCTCTCTATCTCTTTCTCACTCTGTCTATTCTCGATTCCTCTCTCTGTTTACCATGCCTGTCTCTCTCTGTCTCGCACTCTGCCTTTCTCTCTCTCTCTCTCTCTCCCTCTCCCTATCTATCTACTTTCTCTCTCTCTGTCTATGCTCTTTCTCATTCTTTCTCTATCTCTTTTTCTATCCTGTCTTTTTTTCTCTGTATATCCCCTCTCTCTCTTGATTAATCCTCCTGCCCCCTTCCCCACCTCTCTGTCTATCCTCTCTCTCCAGCTCTCCCTCTCTCTGTCTATCATGTCCCCCTCAATTCTCTCGCCGTCTCCCCCCCACCCCAATTGCTCCCTTTCTCTTGCTGATTATTCTCTCTCTTTCCGTCTCTCTCTATCTATCCTGTCTCTTTCTCTATTGTATATCTCGCTATCATGCCTCCCCCCTTCTCCCTAACCCACCCTCCTTCCCCCTAACTCCCTCCCTCAACTCCCTCCCCTTTCCCCCAAATCGCTCCCTCATTCCTTCATTAGCATGTAGTTAATACTTAGGGGATTAGTTAATCCTGCTGTAGAATGCAAAAGGAGGCTACTCAGCCCATCGAGCCCTCTGCTTGAATACTTTAACTAGCCCCATGACCACTAGGTGTCCAACTCTTTTCAATTGCTTCTCCAATTCTCTTTGGAAATGCATGGTTGAATCTGCCTTCGCCTCATTCCAGATCCAAATGACAAATTTTTTCCCCCATGTCGATGATTCTTTACCAATCCTCTCCAAGCCACTCACCATCCTGATTTACCTGTTCTATCACTGTCGCTGGGTCAAAACCTTGGAACTCCCTCCCTAACAACACCGTGGGTGTGTCTACACCATAGGGACTGCAGCGATTCAAGAAGGCAGCTCACCACCACCTTCTCAAGGGCAACTAGGGATGGGCAATAAATACTGGCCAGTCAGCGAGACCCCTGTCCCATGAAGGAATAAAATATATCACTTTAAATCTGTGCTCTTTGACCCTTTCATCAATCTATCTGCTTTATCTAAATCGCTGATGATTCAGAAAAAGCCTATCAGGTCTCCTCTCAATCTTTGTTCTCCATGGAGGAGAATCACAGCTTCTCCAATCTATCCACAGAACTGAAACTCTGTTTTCCTGAACCATTCGCTTCCACCTCCTCACCACCTTCTCTCACTCATTCACATTTTTCTTCACATGCGATGCTGAGACGTTGAGAGCAGGGCTGTGGTTGACTTGAGAATGTTTTGATGCAGTTTAACACAGCCCGCTCACTTCAGACCCTGCGAGGATGAGCTTTTTCACTTGGCGCCGTCAGGGTTTGTTTCTGTGTCAAGCTGTCTTTTAAGCTTTAGGGACCTTGGGATGTGTTTTGGGTGAGGATGATTTTGATGGATTGACTGAAGATTAATACTGAGATTGCTTCAGAGCAGTCTGAAGGCCCAGATCTGGACACATGACCTGCCTGACACATGGACTGAGTTATATGCTGGTTCAGAAATCCTTTGAAGGATCCTCTGTTGTGTCTGTGATGGCATTTTTCCATCTCTTCTGGTTGTGGGCAGTGGAGTGGAAGCTGAGAGGCCTTGTTCCCTTCTCATTCTGTACTGAGTAATTAACATAAACCAACAGAACCTCAATTAGTTTCTAGCCTGAAACTTACTCCCAGGCTATTCGTTCACAAATAGAGGAGGCCCAGTTATTTACAGAGTTTTATTTCCGATTGCCTCATGGGGCATGAGTGCTCCTCTGGGTCTCATTATGAAACCCAAGCTTTCTGCTGGCCTCCTTCTGTGCCTGACCTTTTGAGCAGTCAAGGCAGGACCTGAATGTGGGATGGGGGACAAGGAACTCCAGGATGAAGGGAAGAGAGGTGATGAGAAAAGATGTCTACTTGGAAAGGGTTATTTTTAACTGGGGGGTGGGGGGGAATAGAGCAAGTTATGGGATTCTTGCTATCAGGTAATTCTCAGACTGAAGTGAGCAGGGAGAGGAATTGGAAACACAAGTATCAAATTGACCAAACTTGCTCAGTGACTGAAGGAATGCTTTCCCACTGGATAATGGATATATGGATCAGAGTCCCGGAGGAATTCATTAGTTCAGGGTAAACAGAGATTTTTTTTTGGTGGAGCAGTTTTGGGATTGGTTAAGGTCAGGTGATCAACAGTGGACGATGGGAAGGGTGACGACAGAATAATCAGCAATGGGGTGGTTTTGATGGGGAGGTGGGATGGTTTTCTCATCCTGTGTGCATGAGGCCCTCTCTATTGGTGTGGTCCCAGGTGTGGTCTCAAGATCTGACCAGTACCTAATAGCTGGAAAGTCAGGAATGGAGGCAAGAATATTCAAATGTTAACTGCTCTTGGTGATCCATATGAATGGCATGAAAAATCACTGATCAAGCAGTCTGTTGTTGGTTGCGAGTCCATACTTAATGGTCCAAAGATGTGTCGATTAGGTAGATTGGCCATGTTAAATTGACCCTCGCCTTGGAAATTAGAAGGGTAAACACAAGGGGTTACGGCAATAGGATCTGGGTGGAATTGTTGCTGGTACAGGCTCGATGGGTGGGATTGTTGTCAGTGCAGACTCGATGGGGCAGATGGCCATCTTCTACACAATAAAGATTCTATGATTAGTGACCAGGAATGTGCACAACCACAATGTTTTGCATGCATGAGAAATGAAGGCTGCAAAATGCCAAGCACTGGCAATTCCATTTGTGTGCCTGAAAGGCCAAGAAATTTCCCAGCTTGCACTTGCCATCATTCCAGGTTGAGTGTCGCGCTGTTACAGAAGTGCAGTGTGTCTCTTTCTTTTGCCTGCCTCTTTAAATGAATTTTTCTTTCAACCTGCCCAGTGATGGAGGAGAAACCTTCCACTCTGTCCTCGCCTGTGTACCTGGAGATCATCATCTACTGCACCGGAGCGTTCCTCACCTCCTGTATGGTGGTAGCAGCTGTCATCATTCGCATGAAGAGCACTGCCAAGAAACCAGACTTCAACAGCCAGCTGGCTGTCCACAAATTGGCCAAGAGCATTCCCCTACGCAGACAGGTAACAGAAAGTAAATAAAGAGTTCAAGAAAACTACACCCTACCCTCCAAAGAGACTGCGCGAACTTGCCTTCACCCTCACTCAGACTAGCAGTCTCAACATCCAGTGAGCGCACATGGACTTGGAGAGCCCAATACACTCCTGTGTGCTCTGACATGGTGCCTTATTCAAGAACACCAAATTGGTGTTCAGTTGATGACCATCCTGCCAGAGCAGGCACATTAAAAGGTATGGACTGTCCTAATGGATATAAATCATAGAATCCCTACAGTACAGAAGGAGGCTATTTGGCCCATTGAGTCTGCACTCATTCCCCAACAGGGCACCTCACCCAATCCCTATAACACATGTATTTGCCCTGCCAATCCCCCCAACTTAGACATCTTGGGACACTGAGAGGCAATTTAGCATGGCCAGTTCCTCCAAACCTATATATCTCGGGACACTATAGGACAATTTGGCATGACCAATGCACCAAACCTGCACAAGTCTGAGTTTTCAGCACTGGCTGTATATTTCTCATTGCCACCTGCTCAAAGTCTGCCAAATGAAGCAGAGATGTACGAAACGCGATTACAAACTGTAGGGAAAACTCAGACTCAGCAGCGGGAATGGGCTGGTGGGTGGAGATTGGTACCACCACCACCACCACCCCCCCCTCCCCCCCCCTCCTCGGCACAACTCAAGTGCGGGGGGGAAAGGAGACAGACTTGAGAATTGATAGTGCTGCCAGTCACAGACAGTGAAATATTAACCTTCCAGATACTGAGCAGCAGGGTAAGTCACACATGTCCTCTCTCTTTCTGAAATTGAGTGCAAGGTGTTCTGAAACTCACTATGTGTGCACATCCACATGCACGCAGACGCACACGTACCACAGACACACACCCATGCAGACATACACACGCCGCAGACACAGACACGCACATGCACATGCAGACAGACATGCACAGACACATATACATGTAGACACATGTACTGCAGACATATGTACGTGCAGATGCGCGCACACACACGTGTATACACTTATGCCACTGGTAAATGCAGACACACTGATACAGATGTGTGCGCACACACAAACACACACCTAAGAGATTGTATTCAACGACCACTTATCAAGATTGGCACATCGCCACGGACCATGTATACATCACACTCAAAGTCAGACCTCGAATTAGAAAGCCATGATTTCGTTTGAAACAGTCCCTATTTTTGGCATCTTGCAGCAAGAAATAAAGACATGATCGTGAGAGCTGAGAAAAGAATGTAGCTCTTGGCGTTGATGGAAGAGATGGGAATGGTTGTGAAGGATGGGATCCGGGAATGAGTGAGTGGCAAAGGAACAGGAGCTCAGTACAGTGCAATGTTGCGGAGAGGGTTACCGTGTGTGTGAGCTTGCTCTTGCAGACTCTAATGTCCAGTGTTGTTGTCTGTTCCCACACAGGTATCCGTTGACTCCAGTTCCTCTATGCACTCGGGTGTCCTGCTGGTTCGGACAGCCCGACACTCATCCAACGGAACCCCCATGTTGGCGGGGGTGTCAGAGTACGAGCTTCCCGAGGACCCTCGCTGGGAGTTTCCCAGAGACAAGTGAGTGTACTGCGTGCTGGTCTCTCAGTGACACTGATCTCGAGCTTTCCCAGAGCAGCCTGGGCCCAAGGTGGCAATGTGGTTGTGTGTTCCCTGAACTGGAGGGAGGCGGAATGGGCACTTGGCCAACCTTTCCATCAATGCTCAGTTATTAGTTCATTCAGTCGGAACAAAAACAGGAAACACAGTGAAAAATAGAATGTACTCCAAACGTGACCAGACTTATTTATAGAGCCAGGGCTGCTGCCTGTTTATGAAGCTGTGAATCAGCTGTGGTTCCAGCCTTGGACACGTGCCCTGGGGTGAACTGGGTACTTCATAAGGCTCCAAAGGCCGCCACTCCACCCAGCTGTGAGCCCAAAAGGTCAGAGTGAAGTTGTTATATCTGGAAGCCTGCTTTGAAATGAACCTGAGGCTGCTTTGACTGATCCACAACCCCAGAACTCATAAGCTCACACCGATTGAGAATGCGTGGTGTGAATAGGGAGCATAGCGCAAGAGAGCAAAGCCTGATCTCTAGCTCCACTGGGAGTTTGTAGCTGGTGCAGTTTAACTCTGGTCCAACCTGTGGAGTTTACTTAACACCAGGATCATTGCCACTCCAACCAAACTCTCCTCCAAAACCGAATCGGAGAGGATTCTTTTTTTAAATTATTCATTTGTGGGATATAGACATCACTGGCTGGGCCAGCATTTGTTGCCCATCCCTAACTGAGTCAACCACATTGCTGTGGCTCTATGCTGTGGCGTCATATGGAAGGCCAGACCGGGTAAGGACAGCAGATTTCCTTCCCCAAAGGATCTTAGTGAATCAGGTGGGTTTTTCCGACAATGGCTTCATGGTCATCAGTAGATTCTTAATTCCAAATTTTTTTTTTATTGAATTCAAATTCCACCATCTGCCGTGGCAGGATTCGAACCTGGGTCCCCAGAACATTAGCTAAGTTTCTGGGTTGATAGTTTAGCGATGATGCCACAAGAGCGTTGCCTCACAAGGCATACTGTAGACCAGCAAGAGGGTCACTGGAGAGGATAAGAACATATGAAATAGGAGTAGGTGTAGGCCATCTAACCCCTCGAGCCTGCCTCGCAATTCAATAAGATCGTGACTGATCTGAAGTGGATCAGTTCCATTTTCCCACTTTCTCCCCATAACCCTTAATTCCCTTGTCAATTAGAAACCTATCTAACTGTGACTTAAATATGTTCAGTGAGGTAGCCTCCACCACTTCAATGGGCAGAGAATTCCAAAGATTTACCATCCTTTGAGTGAAGACGTTCCTCCTCAACTCCAATCTAAACTGCCACACTCCACATCCCCTCCCTTATTTTGAGGCTGTGACCTCTAGTCCTGCTAGCCTTTCTAAGCGGGAAGAATCTCTCTAACTCTACACTATCCGTCCCCTTCATTATCCTAAACGTCTCAATAAGATCCCCCCTCAGCCTTCTAAACTCCAACCAGTACAAACCTAGTCTACTCAATATCTCCTCATAAGCTAACCCCTCATCTCCAGTATCAGCCTAGTGAACCTTCTCTGCACTCCCTCCAAGGCCAATACATCCTTCTGCAAATATGGCAACCAAAATTGCACACAGTACTTCAGCTGCGGCCTCACCAGCACCCTGTACAGTTGCAAGAAGACCTCCCTACTTTTATATTCTATCTCTCTCGCTATAAAGGCCAACATTCCATTCGCCTTCTTGATCACCTGCAGACTGGGTTTTTGCGATTCGTGCACAAGGACCCCCAGGTCCTTCTGCACTGTAGCATGCTGCAGCTTTTTGCCTTTTAAATAATAAACCCTCTTACTATTATTTCTATCAAAGTGGACAACCGCACACTTGCTAACATTATACTCCATCTGCCAGGTCCTCGCCACTTACTCAACCTATCCAGATCTGTTTGCAGACTTTCCAACCCTTCACACAATTTGCTTTTCCACTCATCTTCATGTCATCAGCAAATTTCATTATCCTACACTCAGCCTCTCCCTCCAGATCATCTACGTATATGGTAAACAGTTGAGGACCTAGCACCGATCCTTGGGACACTCCACTAGTCACCAGCTGCCAACCAGAATAGCACCCATGGATTCCTACTCTCTGCTTCCTGTCAGACAACCAATCCTCTATCCACGCTAATACTTTACCCCCAACTTGCACCCTAAACTTTTGCAGCAACCTTTTGTGAGGCACCTTATCAAATGCCTTTTGGAAATCTAAAAACACCACATCCACCGGTTCTCCTTTGTCTACCCACTAGTCACGTCCTCATAGAAATACAATAAATTCGAAAGAAGCCATGTTAATACTGGTATTGGGATCATTTGAAAGTTCACGTCTCCGACTGTGCACCGGTACATGAGACAGGAAGAGCAGAGATCCAATCCCAGGGCATAGATTGGTATTTATAGAGGACAGGTTGATGTGCCCTCATGGAGTGAGTGGGCATAGTGTTCAAAACTGGAGAAGCTCCACAATCCCAATTTGAGGAGCTTTCAATTCATGGCGCAATAGGCTGTTTTATTAAATTCTTTCTTGCTGGCACCAGAACACAAGGGTTGAAATTTGTCACTGTTGTCTGTTTGTGAGCAGTGCAGCAAAGATGGATCGACTGGAAGACACATGGCAGGATAGATTTGAGGGTGCAGTTGCTATAGCTATTGAACTCAAAAGGAAATTCAAAGGAGGAGAGGTTAAGCAAATTGGGACTGTTTTCCTTAGAAGGACATAGACTTAGGAGATGAAATAGATTATGAGGGGTATAGATAGAGTAAACAGGGTTAAGTTTTTCCTAGGATGGACTCGAATAGCACGAGGGGTCACGGGCTTAGGGTGAGGGGGGTAAGGTATAATTTGGATGCTAGAGGGGGTTTTTTCACACAAAGGGTGGTGGGGGTATGGAATGCACTGCCAAGTAAAGTGGTGGAGGCAGGTACTCTGGAGTTATTTAAGAAATACTTAAATGGGCACTTGAACAGAATGGGAATGGAGGGGTATAGAAAACTGATTTAAAACAGGGATCATGAGCCTTGGGAGTCCCTGGGAAGTGTGTAAATAGATGATGATATTGATGTACTTGTTTTTATCCTACAGGTACTTTAGTCCACCTTGTTGTCTAACGAGGGGCATATACGCGATGGGTCGTGAGAGGGCTGCTCTTGAATTTTTTTCGAGAGTATCCTACTGCTTCACGTCGTTAGTGTGTGCTTGACCTGGACCATTTGATGGGCAACATGACAGCTCAGTTACTATCGCTGTGCTGTGCAGATACATGGATTAGGGCCTGTGTCTGTGGGAGTTTGCGCATTCTCCCCGTTCTTGCGTGGGTTTTCTCTGGGTGCTCCAGTTTTCTCTCACATCCCAAAGATGTGCTCTTAGGTTAATTGGCAAAACAAATTCTCCCTAAATTGTCTCAAATTTGGTTTTTAATCCATAGATATATATAAACATGGACAGGGATCGCGGGTAGAGGTGGGAACATCGGGGTGGCGGCGCGGGCTCATTGGGCCGAAGGGCCAACTTTGACTTTGTTCAGTCAGTACAATTCAAGCACTCTGTGGAACTTATAAAATAATATAATTGATTGGCAGCTCTATGTTCTGAGGGTATCTCATATAGGTGAGGGACAGGAATCGTCAGAACATCAGGATAGGCATCTGGAGCTTACTCCAGCATTTATTAAGATTTTGGCTGTGGTCTCAACTCCATCTTGCCCCAGCAGCCCCTGCTTCCCCCCCTCCACCTGTAACTCTTCACCACTTCATTGATGAACAATCTATGTAACTCTGCCTTGAATAAATTCAATGACCCACCTTCCTATGGAAGAACATTTCACAGACTAACAACATTTTGAAAGAAAATAATTGTCCTGATCTCCATCCTAAACCAGTTGACCTCTTAGTCTTCAATTGTTCTCCCTGGTTATACTCTGTTCTGCCCAATTAAATCCTCTCAGATCTTCTATTTCTATGGGTTCACCTCTCATTCTCCCAAACTCCCAATGGATGTAGTTCTAACCTCCTTCAGAAGATCAGCCCCGCATTGGTCCTGTGAATGAGTGGAGTAAGGAGTGAATGGTGCTAGCTAAAGCCACAGGACTGTGGCTTTGCAATGAGCTCTGAGGACCAGATATCCAGACAAGCTCACAGAGAGTGTGAGAGACTAGGCAATTGGCCTCGGGTGACACTTCAAGTAGATTGTTCCAAATTATCGTCATGGGACTGACACTGAACCTCTGCGTGGATTCTCCCAACATCCTGCTATCATGAATTAAGAATCTACTGATGAAACCCATCTGGTCGTAAAAACCCATCTGGTTCACTAATGTCCTTTAGGGAAGGAAATTTGCTGTCCTTACCCGGGCTGGCCTACATGTGACTCCAGAGCCACAGCATTGCGGTTGGCTCTCAACTACCTTCCAATTATGAATGGGCAGTAAATGCGGGCCTGCAAGTGACACCCACATCCCAGGAATGAATAAAAAAAGTAGATTACGATCTTGGTGGCGTTGCTTGAGAAACAGTTCCAGCACACTCCCTCTATCAAAGATGGAGGCTGGTTGGGGCATTGACTGGGACACTTGCTCTCTGTAGAATTGTCAGGATCTGAGTCTGGGCCATTTATTTGTTTAATATTAAATCAGTGGAATGATTTGTAGCCTTACTAGCGTTTTACTCTGTTTTTTAATCCATCTGTATGAAATGTACTGTATTCCTAGCTGCCTGGGGGCCAGTTACAGACTTGTGGGCAGTTCACCGCACATTTCAGGGGGGTCTGCTGGGAATGTCGACAAGGGTAAAAAATTGTGCATCAATATCCAACGTTTTGCCGCCATTAACCTGGGTTGTTGCAATGAAAGATTTGCAGAGAAAGGTTTACAAAGAGGGTTAGCTGCTGGGATGTATTTTTGCTGATGGGATCAGCCTCAGCCTGATGAGGTTTAGATGGAGACAGCCAATCTTAGTTTGATAAGATCTGTCTGGGCTTGCTGAGGTTGATTGGGCAATGTGTTGTAGCTTAATGGAAGAGGAGACACAAACTCCTCCACCAAACACCTCTCATGTTTCTTACTTTCCAATATCTGCTCAGAGTTGGAAGTAGAAAAAAGGGAAATCCTAACTGGAAGGATTGTTGGCTGAAGACTAACAGAATGTTGACAGGAGGGGAACAAGAACATCTCAAACTCATGCGCTTCTCAGAGTTTGACCTTTGATAAGTCAGGCAATGGCCATGGAAATATTTTGAGTGGCACGGTTAAGTACAGAACAAATGTGGCAGAGTGGACGAGACTCCTCATGAATTTAGTAATCAATCTGAAATGGAATAAATCAAGTGAACCTTAATCCATGTATTCTCCCTTAACTGGTAGGCTGACACTGGGTAAACCACTTGGTGAGGGCTGCTTTGGACAAGTGGTGATGGGAGAGACCATTGGCATTGACAAGGATAAGCCCAACAAGCCGGTTACTGTGGCTGTGAAGATGTTAAAAGGTGAGTGCTTGTTTGTTTAGTGATGCATCCAATCTCCACAATGGCATCAGTTGCTGCGCTGCCTCAGCCAGTCTGAGGTGTTGAAATTGCTGGAGACTGAGGAATGTGAATTGAGGGAAATGGAAGGTGCTCCATGACTCCACACTCTTTCCCAAACTCCTCTCCCAAAGTGGGAGCGATTTCATGGCCTTGCCTATTGGCCTGGCTATGGAAGAGTGAATGAAGACTGGCAGTGTTGGCAAAGCAGAACGGTTGGTGTAGCTGCTGCCTTTCCAGCAGTATTCACTGCTCAGTGATGGAGGACAAGCTCGCTGTCTGATTCAGGCTTTCTCATTGCCTTGGCTCAGCTCAGCTCCAAACCTTCCTCACTTTGTCCAGTCTTTGCATGTTGGGGAGAAGCTGTAAATTGTCCATCAGTAAAATTCTACTTTGATTGCTAAGTTAACAGGTGATAACCACATTGATGTTCCTGTTACCCAGTTCTTAGAAATTGCCAGTCAGTCACGGCATAGCAATTGGCTGTGCCAATTCTCTGGGGCAGCATTGTGGCACTGTGGTTACTATTGCTGCCTCACAGTACCAGGAATCCATGTTCAATTCCCAGCTTAGGTCATTGTGTGGAGTTGCATGTTCTCTCTGTGTCTGCGTGGGGTTTCCTCTGGGTGCTCCAGTTTCCCCCCTTGGTCAGAAAGACGTGCTGGTTAGGGGCATTGGTCATGCTAAGTTCTCCCTCAGTATACCCGAACATGCGCCAAGGTGTGGTGACAAGGGGATTTTCACAGTAACTTCATTGCAGTGTTAATGTAAGCTGACTTGTGATGAAAGAATAAACTTTACTTGACTTTCCTTTCCACACCTATGTAAAGGTGCAAAACAGAAGGGCCAAGTTTGAGTATGTACATCAGAAATTGACAAAGCCCCTCATCATAGGTTTGGCATCAATCAGCCAGTGAGTAACTTAGTAAAGCTTGCAATCTCATCACATTTTCACACTGCCCTGCTTTCTCCACATGGGCTACAGGGAGTCCTGTCATAGAAACTCTTCCCCGCAGCTCAGCTGGTGAAGCTTGGAGATGGCAAAGTGAGACCTTTGCTCTGTACCAACCTTGTTGATCTTATCAAGGATGTTAGCAGGGGTTAGATGACTGAGGTCCAGGTGGGGACAGCTGCAAGGATTGCCAGTGTGCCTGGCCTGGCTGGTTGTGTGGGTATGATGTGTGTGCCATTGCCCTCACTTTGTGAATAGTTTAATGACACTCATTGTCTGTGGCCACTCCACAAGAACACTCATGCAGGCAAAGAGGTGGAGACACATTGGAAACAGCCTTTTGTCCTGAACTTCTCATGGCAGTGAAGAGGTTAAACATGTCTCAAGAGCAAATTCAAGTGATTCTTCCTTCCCCACACATCTGGGTACATAGATGATATTTGGTCTGTTAGGTTTCAGGATTACTCTGCATTGTGCAGGCACCAGCCTTGGTGAGGAACTGCAGACCTACAGGAAGCCTCTCTCTCTCTCTCCCTTGCTTGTTGCTAAGGGAACTAACAGACAGAATGATCTCTACCATCCCTCCCTTTCTTTACAGCTGACGCCACAGAGAAGGATCTATCTGACCTCATCTCTGAGATGGAGATGATGAAGATGATTGGGAAACACAAGAACATCATTAACTTGCTTGGGGCTTGCATTCAGGATGGTGAGTAGTGCATCGAGGCTAGCAGTGCTGAAGGGGAATACTTCCTTTGTCCAGGACTGTCCCCCAATCAGCCACTCGTCTGTTTGTGTCTTCAGTCCTCATTCTTCCTGTTGCATTTTAACCCATTCACCCTCCTTCAATAGTATGTATTTCTCAACAACATCCCTGATAATGTATTGCTCAAGCCTTACTCAAGAATACATGGACTATGTGAAACAAAACACACCCAAGTTTAACCCTAATCCCTGCCTCCCATGAAGATCACTCCTGCTCCATCGCCTGGCACAGTCATTCTGTGCAACACTGACACAAAGTGGCAGCAGCACCTGTCAGAGGGCACCAAAGCAATTTGTCAGCCTCCTGTGACAGCGCCTTTGCAAGCCATGACCCTCAACCACATGCAAGAAGAAAGGTAGCAGCAGACGCCCAAGACCACCACTCCTGCGTGTCCCCCTCAGACAGGGAAATAGATAAGTGTACCTTCTACATTGCTGGGTCCAAATCCTGGACCTCACAGTGACTGTACCTACACCTAATGGACTGCATTAGGTCATGAATGTAGGTTTGCCAACGTAGGCCAGTCCATCACGCAAACCAATCTCCCATCCATTTACTTCATCTACACTTCCCACTGCTCGGAAAAGCAGACAGCATAATCAAAGACCCCACACACCCTCTTCCATCGGGAAAAAGACAGTGAAACATTCTGAGGTGTCCTGAAGTTAGGAATGGGCTGTTGAAATGCAAATCTGTTCTTAGTTCCCTCCTTACGCCAACTCCTCCACAACGTCCCATACAGCCAGCTTGCCTGAAGGTGATGAAGTTGGTATGTTTTTCTGCAGGTCCTCTCTATGTCATTGTTGAGTTTGCCTCCAAGGGTAACCTGAGGGAGTATCTGCGTGCACGCCGGCCTCCAGGGATGGAGTACTGTTACAACCCTACCCACATAGCGGTGGAACAGCTATCCTTCAAAGACCTAGTATCGTGTGGTTACCAGGTAGCCAGAGGAATGGAGTATTTGGCATCCAAAAAGGTAGGAAGACAGACCAGGGGGGAGCCCGTTTAAACATTACTTCTCAGCCAGGGGCCGGTGTGGGCCAGGGAAGACAGGCTGCTTCTCAGAGTGATGGGGGTGGCAGTCTGTCAGGGAGGGGAACAGCATGGTCCCCAGGATCTGGCTGCTTGAGAAATTCCTTCAGCTGCAGATCAGTGCCATTGGTGCCACCACATTGCGGGAACAGTTGCTCTGTCATTGACGGCAACAGAGTTTGGGATGAATTAGACAAGGAAAGGACCCTTGTGCCACCTACAATAAAGTGGGAGGAGACATCAGCAATGACCAGGCATTGCTGTGGTATCGGGTGATATTACAGACCACTCAACCCTTTTACCCAGAGAGATTGGCTGAGGACATGAGAGAGTCTGTGCCTGACCCATTAACCCTGCCTGTTGCCCAAACTAGCAATCTGAATCTTGTCCTCTTGTCTCCTGGCTCCCAGGCAATCACATTGAGAATGTCTTCATCTTCAAGATACATGTGTTGAGGAGATGTAAATGACTCGTTCAGATGTTGCCCCCATTGTGAGCTGTTCCTGTCACCAAACTAATGGTTCTTAGCTTTGTCAGATTGTTTGCTGTCCCCTGACCTCTGACCCATCCATCTGAACCTCTTCCACCACTCCTCAACACATCTTCAGTTGCCAGCTGGCTCATCAATGAGGGAGCAGGGGCAAGCAGTGACGGAGGGCTGAGGGCAATCTGGTGCCCCCCCACCCCCCGGACCTCTGCTTCTGCCAGATCATTAGATTCAGAGATCAAAGCTCTACAGTATGTGGCTTCACCAACGTCAAGGGTAACCAGAATGGAGTTTTGAAGAAGGAGAGGTGATCTCTTTGAAGTAGAAGATTGGGAGAGAGTTTGACAGGATAAGAGTGTGTTTTACCTGGCTTGGGGGAAGGGGGTGGAGTTGGGAGCGGGTTATGGGGTGAACCATTTCAGACTGAGAAAAAGAGAAATTTCTGGAGTCTTTGAAATTCTTCATCCCAGAGGATTGTGCATCCTCAATCACCAAGTAGATTCAAGGATGAAAGATAAATAGATCTTTGATTTATTATTGTCAATGTACTAACATATAGTAAAAAGTATTGTTTCTTGCACACTATACAGTCAAAGCATACCATTCAGAGAGAAGGAAAGGAGAGAGTGCAGAATATAATGTTACAGTAGTGTAGTGTTATAACTAGGGTGCAGAGAAAGATCAATTTAGTGCAAGGAAGGTCCATTCAAAAGATAGCAGCAGGGAAGAAGCTATTCTTGAAACGATTGGTACGTGACTTCAGACTTGTATCTTTTTCCCAAAGGAAGAAGGTGGAAGAGAGAATGGCTGGGGTGCGTGGTGTTCTTAATTATGCTGGTTGCTTTGCTGAAGTAGTGGGAAGTGTAGACAGAATCATTGGATGGGAGGCTGGTTTGCATAATGGATTGGTCACATTCACATAGTTTCTCGCAGTCTTGGGCAGAGCAGAAGCCATACCAAGCTGTGATACAACCGGAAAGAATGCTTTCTATAGTGCATCTGTAAACATTGGTAAGAGTCGTAGCTGACGTGCCAAATTTCCTTAGTCTTCTGAGAAAGTAGAGGCATTGATGGGTTTTCTTTATCTTAGTGTCAGGATAGGGGGAACCAGGTCAGGTTTTGGTGACGTGGACATTTAAAAACCTGAAGCCTTCGGTTATTTCTATTGCGTTCCCATTGATGCAGATAGGGACATGTTCTCCACTATGCTCTAAGCTCTTAAGTTTTTGGGTACTAAAGAAATGAAGCGATGTAGCGATTGAGGGAAAAGCAAATGGAGATAGAGAATGAGCTGTGATTTTATTGATTGGTGAAGCAGGCTTCAGGAACAAGGTCCACCTACTCCTGCTCCTACTTCCTTTTTCCTCACAATCTTAGTTTCAAGAGAAGACCTCTCATCGTTTGAAACAACTGAGATTATCAGTCAGTTTAATTTGATTCTCCTCAGAAGACATCTATCAACTGTTTATTGCAGCCTTTCTATGGTAAGCGTACTCTTCGTTAGATTCAGAGATCAAAGCTCTACGTGTGTGACTTCACCAATTCCAGCAAGAAAGATATCCTTATTCCCACTGTATTGTGTTGAGTGATGTACAGACCAATCTTGTACCTCTCAGCTTCAGGCCACCTACTGTGCAGCTTTGAGATGTGTGGTAATGACCCCACTGCCCCCCACATGGAGGGGCTCCTGATCTTTCTTTAGCTTCAGTCTGATGATTTGGGGCTTGCAGGCACATGAAGTGCTCTCTCGTAATGGATAAGACTTCACTATTTGTTTTGATTTGAAGCCAGTTTCTTTTGCTGGCTCTGTCCAGGTGCACTCAGTTGGCTGATTTGTGGGTTTGCTAAGTCTTCAGGTGTTCATGGCCCTCTGTCTCTCTCCCTCTCTCCACAGTGCATTCACCGCGATTTAGCTGCACGGAATGTTCTGGTGACAGAGGATAACGTGATGAAGATTGCTGACTTTGGACTGGCACGCGATATCCACCACATCGATTATTACAAAAAGACAACAAATGTGAGTGTGACGGATTGGGAGTGATGTATAGACCAATCTTAAACCGCTGTTATTCAGGCTATCTTCATGACACTCCTGTCCCCAGACTGCTCATCGTGACCTGGGTGCTCTTACATTGTTGAATCTCTTCATCAAGGGAGCAATGGCCAGAATTATAGAGTCACAGAAGTTTACAGCTTGGATCAAGGCCCTTCGGCCCCTCCACGCCACCCTCTTGTTTTTTTACCATTAAGCAAGTCCTAGTTGCCCATATTTGGCCCATATCCCTTTATACAAATCTTATCCATGTAACTTGAAATGATTTTTAAAAGACAAAATCATACTCACCCCCCAACTATTACCTCTGGCAGTTTGTTCCAGACACTCACCACCCTCTGTGTGAAACAGTTGCCCCTCTGAACCCTTTTGTATCTCTCCCCTCTCGCTTGAAACCTCTGCCCTCTAGTTTTAGACCTCCCTATCTTTGGGAAAAGATGTTGACTGTCCAGCTGATCTGTGCCCCTCACTATTTTATAGACCTCTATAAGATTATTAATGGCAGAACAAAAAAACAATTTGCCCAGCCTTCCTTAGAACTTTGCAGGGTAATGTTCGCCCTAGTTAACCCAGCACACACTGAGTTGACAGTTAAAATCACAGGGGACCCACTCCTTCCTTTTGGCTCTGATTTGAACCAGCTCTCCTGCACAGGTTCACCCAAGGCTAAACGGAAGAACTTTCCCATCAGGTCACGGGAGCTGCAAGAAGAGTCTGGGGCCAGGAGAGACTCAAAATTGCCATTTTTGTAAAAATATCCTTTCTTACTTCTTCTGACTTTCTCCCTGTGGGTCAAGAATATACAGAGTGAGGAGAAAGTTCCTTCAGTCGCCATCAGCAAGGTTTGGATTTCAATTTCCAACCTCTGATCCCCAGTTCCTCTCTGATGTCCTTCCTCCACTCTGCTGTCTTGCCATTGGTATGGGGAAATCCTGCCGGGGCTTCAAGTTGGAATCTCCTGGACCTCTGACCAGTTTGACATGCTTACCTCTGGCTTACAGTGACAGTGCACTGGTAGGCATCTGTCAAAGCTGGAGATTTGCCAGTTAAGGAATTTGAATTCCCCATCGGATTGGCTCATGGTTGTCTTGTAATTGTGGCTCCTACACCTGGCTTTGCTCCCCAATCCCTGCTACGTCAATTCTATCCAACCCTTTTTTGATCTAAAAGACCAACCAGGTCGCCCCGAGTCTTGTCTTTCTGAGAGAAAGGAAGGAGTTCCGGTTGGGATACACTTGTTTTTCCAAATAAGTGTAACCCCAGTTTCAGCATCATCCACTTGTACCTCCTCTAGTTCAGCAATATCCTTTTTGCAGTGATTAGCCTGCTGCCTCACAGAGCCAGAGACCTGGATTCGATTCCCAGTTTGGGTCACTGTCTGTGTGGAGTTTACACATTCTCCCTGTATCTACGTAGGTTTCCTCCGGGTACTCTGGTTTCCTCTCTCAGTCCAAAAGATACATTGGTTAGGTGTATTAGCTGTGCTAAATTCTCCGTGCCTGAAAGGCACCAGAGTAACTTCATTGCAGTGTTAATATAAGCATACTTGTAACATCAATAAATAATTTAAAATTTATATTATGAGTACGGAACTATGCTTGGGAAGCTAAATGTGATCTCACTGAGGTTCAGGACAAGTTGAACTTGGGTGAGTTAAAAGCATATTTTGCAATAAACTGACCACAATTCCAAGATGAATTCATTTACTCAGAAACAGATTACAGTTCATCAACTGTGCCCAAAGTGCAAACTCTACCCAATCAATTCTGACATACCTCTGGCCTCAACATGCAACTCTGCATGATTCATGGACACACAACCTGGGCACCCACCATTGGGTGGAGGTGCTGTTCGGGACAGAGAGTTGTCAAACAGATAAGCCATGGCAAGAGCTAATGTCTCACACGGATGAAAGATTGTCTTTTTTGCTGAAGTGTGAGATATTAGAAAGAGATCATTGTGCAGTGTTTTTCCATCTGCTGTATTGGTGCTAATTATCAGGGAATCATGAACTCATTGGTTTTGGTTGGTTTTACAGGGCCGGTTACCTGTCAAGTGGATGGCCCCAGAAGCCCTGTTTGATCGAATATACACACATCAGAGTGACGTGTAAGTATGAGTGGAACATCTCATCTACACAGCAGTTGTATCTTCAGATTGTCGGATATGTGAGACAACAGCTGCGACACAAGTAAATAGCAGCAACTTGTGTTGATTTTAAATTAATTTCTGGGGCATGGGGCATCGCTGTTGGCCAGTATTTATTGCCCATCGTCAGTTGCCCATGTTCAAAGGGCAGTTAAGAGTAAACCAACTTGCTATGACTGTGGAGTCACTTGTAGGGCATACCAAATAAGGAAGGCAGATTCCTTTCCTGAAGAGCATTTGTGACTGAGATGAGTTTTTCTGACAATGGTTTCATGGTCATCTGTAGATTCTTAATTCTAGACTTTTTTTATTTCACCATCTGCCGTGGTGCGATTCGAACCTGGGTCCTCAGAATATTAACGGAGTTTCTACATTAATAGTCCGGTGATAATACCAGTAGGCCAACACCTTCCTTTTATAAACTCTATTTTAATGGAGTGAAACATTGATCATCATGGGAGTGTTGTCAGAGACAAATTGGCACTGAGGCTGGCATTGGGAAATGACTCTCTCCAAAGAGAAAAGGGAGCTGGAGAGGCAATAGTGAGAGGATTGATGGGAAAAGCAGGGACTGCTGATGCTTTGAGACTGATGGATGCAATCTGCAGCAGGAGACATCTCTGTTTCTGTGTTCCCCGAACTGCCACACCCCAAATTCCTGCAGTGCAATGGAGGAGAAGCTGAGGCAATAGCTGGGGAGGAGAGGGGGAGTTCCTGGGGAATTATCAAGTTATGATGTGATAAGCTGTGCCATTTAGCCAGCCACTGGATTGCCAATGGTTTGGTCAGTGCTAGAGAAGGATATCAGTATAGGGAGAGAATGTCTTCCATCCATCTGTTACTCAGTCTCTGATGAGCTACACCGATTGAAGAAGATGATATTGGTAACTGAATTCACTATCAGGGTCCACCCCAACCTGAATGTTTCTTTGCTGCCGACACCCCTTGTTTTGCTGTCCACAGGGATGTCACATGGACTGCTACGATCATCCACAGGTATGAAATGATGTCTCTGCACTCACCAGAAACTCTTATTGTTCCTCAGGTGGTCCTTTGGAGTGCTGTTGTGGGAGATCTTCACCCTGGGTGGTTCCCCCTACCCTGGCATTCCAGTGGAGGAGCTCTTCAAGCTGCTGAAGGAGGGACACAGGATGGACAAGCCCTCAAACTGCACCAATGAACTGTGAGTAAAGGCTCCTCCTCCCTTCTTCTCGGGCTAGTGACGGGTTTATTGTTGCCACCGTACTCAATCGTAGAACCCCTGCAGTGCACAAGGAAGCCATTTGGCCCAATGCATCTGCGTCAACTCTCCTACAGAGCATCTCACTCTGGCCCATCTTCCTGCTGTAGGCATTTACTCCGCTAATCTCCCTAACCTATACAGCTTTGGACACTAAGGTGCAATTTAGCATGGCCAATCCACCTAACCCGCAAATCATTGGACACTAAGGGGTAATTTAGCATGGTTGATCCACGTAACTGGCCCACCATTGAACAGTAAGGGGCAATTCAGCATGGCCAATCCACCTAACCAGCACATCATTGGACACTAAGGTGCAATTTCGCATGGCCAATCCACCTAACCTGCACATCATTGGACACTAAGGGACAACTTAGCATGGCTAATCACCAAAACCAGCTCACCTTTGGACACTAAGGAGCAATTTACCATGGCCAATCCACTTAACCTGCACGTCTTTGGAGTGTGGGAGGAAACTGGAACATTCAGAAGAAACACATGCCATGTCCCTATGCTATTCCCCAAGCCCTCAGCAGAGGTTAAGGTCCTTTTGAACAGTGTACAGTTGTGTCCCATATATGTCATTCAACATAAAACCAAATGTGATGACTGATTAATTCATCGGTTTTGCTATTGTTGCTGAATGGGGAAAGTGTTAACCATGGACATGTCCCTCTTCCTCTTGTGCAGTGTCACAAGGTTTTTTAACAATTGGCCCCAGGGCCTGGAGGTCAATGTCAGTGAAATAACACCTCCTTCTGTGTGACAGGCCCTCAGTGTGTGAGCAGATGTGTTCAGACAGATATACCGATTCATACTGAGTCACATGGAGATTGTGAATAAGTGCCTTGCTGTGATGAATGGTACTACAGGAACCACGTTATTCCTGAATGGAAGGCTCGGATGTACAGAGTACAGACACGGAATGTATTGATACCTCCTCCCCTTGTAGTTTGCTGTGAGATGACCAGACTTAGGACAGAGCCCCAGCTAAAGAATAATTAGGCCTGGCAGAACAGAACAAACATTTTCACAACAAGTCGATTACTGTCTCAACCAGCTGTGCATTTCAGAACATCATGTCCAACATTCAATGTGATTCCACAGTCTTGCTAGTGACAGGCAGCATGGTTTCATATGTGGGAGGTGATGTCTCACCAATGTAATTGAGGAGGTGACTAAAATGATTGATGAGGGAAAGGCTGTAGATGTTGTCGACGTGGACTTTAGTAAGGTATTTGACAAGATCCCTTATGGCAAGCTGGTGCAAAAGATTAAATCTTACGGGATCAGAGGTGAGCTAGCTAGATGGATTCAGAACTGGCTTGGCCATAAAACACAGAGGTTAGCAGTGGAAGGGTGTTTTTCTGAAAGGAGGTTTGTAATTAGTGATGTTCCATAGGGATCAGTGCTAGGACGTCTGCTGTTTATAACATGTATAATGAATTGGAAGAAAACATAGCTGGTCTGATTAGCAAATTTGCGGGTGATACTAAGATTGGCAGAATTGCGAATAGTGATGAAGATCACCAGAGAATAGAGTAGGATACAGATAGGCTGGAAAATGAAATTTAATCCAGACAAATGTGAGGTGATGCACTTTAGTAGATCCAATTCAGATGGGAGCTATAAAATAAATTGCAGAATCATCAGGAGTGTAGACTCACTGAAAGATCTGGGAGTACAGGTCCACAGATCCTTAGAAGTGGCAGCACAGATGGAAAAGGTGGTGAAGAAAGCATATGGCGTGCTTGCCTTCATCAGATGCGGCATCAAGTATAAAAATTGGCGAATTATGTTACAGTTGTTTAAGGTGCAAATTAGGTCAGTTTGGAATACTGTGTCCAATTCTGGTCACCACACTACCAGAAGGACATGGAGGCCTTGGAGAGAGTACAGAAAAGGTTTACCAAGTATGAAGGGTATTAGCAATGAGGACAGATTGAATAAACTGGGATTATTCTCCCTGGAAAGACAGAGGCTGGGGGGTGGTTGACCTGATAGAAGTTGATAAAATTATGAGATATAGATAGGGTGAACATTTGGAAGCTTTTCCCCAGGGCAGAAATGACAATTACAAGAGGACTCTCATTGAACATAAGAGAGGAAAAGTTCAGTGAAGATGTCAGGGAAAAAGTTTTTACACAGGAGGTGTTGGGAGCCTGGAATGCACTGCCAAGTGAAGTGGTTGAGACAGATACGTTAGCCACATTTAAGACTATTTTGGATAGACACATGTTTTTGGATAGACAGGGTCTAGAGGAATACCGGTCTAGGTAGGACAACATCATCAGTGCAGGCTTGGTGAGTCAAAGGGCCTGTTGCTGTGCAGTACTGTTCTTTGTTTTAGACCACACACCTTGTTGGTGCCAAGAATGACACCAACAACCAATTTTAAGATCATCAGTCAGGTTCACAATGTGGCCCGCTTAATTACATCCATCCACAGGGCCCTGAACTTTGCAAACAGTGCATATCCAGGCATTGCACCTATAAATTTCTGTTCCCTTTGAAACCTGGCATTCTCGCCATTCTGTTCTGATGGGTTCAAGCTGAAAAGCTTTGACAGAATGTGTCTTTTTTTCCGCAATATTCTAAAGTTGGGAAATGTCAGGGTTTTCCCAGTGTTTCACCTCTGGGGACTAAGGGAATCTTTATCTTGCACTGCTGTAAGGCCAGGTTTGGAGGAAACTCCACTGTATCAGCATGTTACAGAAGGCAACACTTCCCTAGATGATTCCAGTATAAAAACCTCGGCTGCTGGTCTTTCACTTGAGGGAAACCCCAGCTGTGTTCTTTTAGACAAGTCCACTCTTTGTCAAAAGCTTGAGTATTGGCCAGATTGTGTAGTGAACGGGTGTGTGTGTGTGTGTGTGTGGGGGGGGGGGAAAATCTTGCTTCATAGTGTTGATGCTGCATTTAACTGGCTTCCTGTTCCTTCCCAGGTACATGATGATGAGAGACTGCTGGCATGTCATGCCGTCCCAGCGGCCAACATTCAAGCAGCTGGTGGAAGATCTGGACAGGATCCTAGCCATGACTTCCAATCAGGTGAGAGTGGTGGGGCAGTGCTGAACACCAGTCTGAGGGGATTTGTCAGCGATAACTCAGTCGAGCACTGATTTACCCGAGAGCTTGCAGTTCAGGATGTTAATCCAGAATGAACTCATCCAGTGCAGACAATAAACAGATCACAAAATGTTCTCCTACTTAGAAATCAAAGAAACATCATCACTGCAGATTTGGGGTCTCACCCTGCAAGCTACCCACAATTCTCAACAGGCTCTAATTTATCCTGAGTCAGCTGGTCAGCTGATCATTGCATCATTCTGCCATTGGTCACATGGTTTACTGGATCAGCTGACTCT
Source organism: Sphyrna mokarran (assembly GCA_024679065.1). Classification (NCBI taxonomy): domain Eukaryota; kingdom Metazoa; phylum Chordata; class Chondrichthyes; order Carcharhiniformes; family Carcharhinidae; genus Sphyrna; species Sphyrna mokarran. The sequence goes on along the minus strand of JAGIQG010000031.1, from coordinate 17,964,596 downwards.
TATAGCTTGTTACCATTGGTCACATTACAACAGATCCAATGTTACTACCAGTTACATTCTAAGACAGGAAATGTTGGAAGCAGGTGTGATACTTGACATCCATTCAATGCACAAGGTCCTGCTAGTGACCGTGTCTTCATTGGGGTGGGGGAGGGGAGGTGGAAGGGAAATGTGACAGCAACTGATTTCTGTCATTTACAGAATCCCGCCAGTGCAAAAGAGAGACCATGCAGCCCATCGATCACGCACCGACAACAATCTCCCCAGCTCCATAACCCTACATATTTAACCAGCTAATTTCCACCCCCCTAGCCTAGCCAATCCACCAAACCTGCCCATCTTTGACCAAGGCTTCTCAGCTTCCTCAGTCAGAAGGGTCATTTGTGGTTAGTGAATCCTAAGCAGTCGGTGTTCCCACCCTCCTTCACCCCCCCTACGCCCCCATTCCCCACAGTTGTCACTGGCTCATTGGGGAACAGCTCAGGGCCAGGTCCCTGGAGCAGGCGCACAAACCCTTCAGTGTTTCTGCAACTGGAAACGAGTGGAGTTTAGGACAGCTTGTGATTTGATAGCTCTTAGCATGATGATCTGAGGCCTGTTGGGCAATGGCTGTTGGATATGGAAGTGTGGGGCGAGCTGGGGAGTTTTACTGAGGGAACATTCTTCTGTCCGTGACCCGAATCTACTTGTGATGTCGACTCTGGGCAAAGAAACGTTTCCATTGAGCACTTTCTTGTCATAATATTTGGCTTCTGGAGGGGAATGTAGAAAGCATGTTTTTAGCTCTCTGAAACAGACGAATCTAAGTAGATGGATTATATAGCTGAGGAAATAGAAAGGCCTTTTATAGACAGGCCTTCTCACAGTCTGGAGGATGTGTGGTTACAAATCCTTCAGAGTTTAGTTGACTTAGCCTCACCCACATCAAAAAGCCAACAATTCAAACTTCCAAATGTGTGCCCTGGTGGAGCCTTTTAGTTCCTGGCTAGTCAGGGTGTTTATTTGGAGATTTTGGTTATGGTTTATTTTATCTTGTTGGGTTTGCAGGACTACCTGGATCTGTCCGTCTCCTTGGATCAGTATTCGCCCAGCTTCCCGGATACCAGAAGTTCAACGTGTTCTTCCGGTGAAGATTCCGTCTTCTCCCATGACCCTCTGCCCGAGGAACCCTGCCTTCCCAAGTACCCGGGGCACATGAATGGAGGCCTGAGACGGAAACACTGAGAGATGTCAATGCCCTTGTTCCAGTCCAGTAGAACTCCCGGAGGCATTACTTCATGAAGTCATTATGTCATTCATGGGGTCAGACCTGCTTTCTCTGCACCGCCACTTGTGGTAGCCTGCCTACTTTCCGAGGTTATTGTCCTCCAAGGCTGCCCACCGTTCTTAACTGATCCTTATCCATTGTTTTTGCTTAAAAAGCTATCAGTCATTTCTTGCTACTGCCTCACCAATCGGAACCTTGCTGGACCTCTTGAAGAAAGGCTGGTGTCATATGAAAGCCTTAAGGAACTGGACTTTGTGAGTTGTTGTCAAGCTGTTGCCCGCTTCGTCCTTCTCTTTCTTCCTCTCCCTTTGCCCACCCTTAGTCTGCAGGTGGCCCGAAGATGTGAGGTTATATACTTCAGAACAGTCTGATGTGTACAATCCATCCAAACCAGTGAACTTCAGGAAGTGTACTTTGGACAGTGAAGGGGGGAGCGGAAGGATATCCATATGGAGTGGAGGTGTCTGATCCCTTTTTAACAAGGACTTGGAGGGATTTTCCATTTTGACTCAACTCCGGACTGCACTAAAGTCATTAGGCTGCTCCCCCCCCCCATATTTTTGAGCTGGGACTCTGGTAAGGGACCAATGGACACCAAGTCATGGATTAAATCCCATGCTTTGTAAAACTGAGAACCTCACGCTGGATGTCAGAATGCAGAAGACAGCTCTGCTCTTTGTAAATACAGCCAAATATGTATAAATATAAATATATTTACATGAAATGTTTTTGTAAAGAAAAAAAAGGTGGTTACCAGGATATGTACCTTTAGGGATTAACATATCAATATTATTAATTGTTTCTTCTTCCAAACTTGGGGCTTTCCACACTGAGGAGGGATTCAGATATGAGGGCATCTGGTGATTAATCTGCAAATTACAAATAAATGCAATATCTTGCATCTATATTGTGGGTACAAGGGAGGGCAGAGAGATGGGCCAAATGTCAGGCTCTGAGTTGATTGGTTGAGTTGTAGAGTTTGTTGCTTGACGCAAAAGTAGCCATGGATTTCATGTTTCTGAGGAGTATTGGGTTTCCCCATTTTGATCTCCCACATGCTCCCCGCTCCGCCCTCCCCCCAAAAAATTACTCACATTAACATCGAGCCTTTAACAATAAATCCCGGGTCAGTCTCCGTGTGCAGGACACTGGGAGGCTTTTCAGGGTACAGAGAATAGGATGCAGAATTACCCTGCCCCACTGGAGGAACCCCCACCTTCCAATACCTCAGCAAATCAGTGAGCCTGTCTTGTCCTCCCCTCTCTGAAGCTTTCTGTATCAATACAACCATGAGTTCTCTAAGCTATATTGCATCCACATCCCCTTCGTTCTGAACCCCACAAATCCCAAGAAGGAAGCGGCCCCAGTGACACTGTGGGCAAATCCAAGGCCTGTTCTCAAAGTGACTGATTGATCGAAGTAACCAATTCTTTGGTACCTCCAGTGGTTAGTGTGCTCACTGATCTCAGGCCACTTGTGAAATGTACAGCAATATTTTGAGACCCAAATTCCAATCCTTCCTTGCCCCCCAAACTTCTCCAGACACTCATTGCAACAGCAACTGCCAAGGAAGAAAAAGAGGAAGAATGCACCAGTTTTAACCATGTCTGAGGTGCCTACTTTGTGGGTACGTGGGCAATGCCCCGTTACAGAATGCCACTCTTGGTGAATGAAGCTGAGACACTGAGAGTCACACCTCGTTCTTCCTCACTGCCTAGTCCAGGCAGCCACTATCCAACTAGGGCCCTGATATTTGTCCCACGGGGAGAAAAGTTAGTAAACACAAATCAAGTTGGGAATCTGTACTGAAAGGGCCTATTGAACCATGGGATGACTTGATGTTAAAACCTCTCCCATTCTATAAAATATTCGGTATGAACTTACTGGCACTTCGTGAAGGAAGCCAGTGGAATGTAACTGAAGTTGTCACAGACAGGAATACACAGCCTACTTGTGCTTAGGGCTCGGATCCCATTGCTTATCATAATCACCAGCCAGAGAAACAAAAATAAATCCCACAGAGTAGAAGTTGGCAGCTGAGTTGGTGAGGAGACTGGGCTTGGTAGCTGCAGAGGATTTGTGAATGGGAACATTGTGCTGTACATGGTCCCAGCTGCCTGCCACTGGCTGATAAAGAAACTGCAAATACTTGCCACATTCCGAAGCTGCCTGTTGGCATTGTTGAAAGAACTTGCTGAGATCTTGATCATCTCTCTCCATTCCAACCCAAAGAAGACTACACCTGTCAAGTGTCTTGCGCACTCATTGTGGATAAGGGTTCACATGACCTTAATTTTCACAGATAGTGCTGGAGGAGACCATTTGGCCCATCATGCCTGTACTGGCTCACTGAAAAGAGCAATCTAACTGTTTTCATTCTCTTGTCCTTCTGCATTTGATCTGCTGTTTCTCCATGTCAATTCCCTTGCAGTTGAATTTGTCACAGGCAAGAATACATTCCCGCACCAGCCTTTTCAGGCAATGCATCCCAGATCCAAACAACACAACTGATTTTCCCCCTCTGCTGCATTCAGCAATGATCTAAAATCTGGCCTTCTGCTAGTGGGCAGGATTTGTCCCTGATTGATTAATACTAATCAATTATACATCATTCATTTTAGAGTGGGCTTTGTAACCCCACCTCCAGACCCAGAATCATCCTTGTTCCATTGATCCACCACTAACAACAGTTTTTATTTGTTTGTTCGTGGGACATGGATGTCACTAGCTAGGCTAGCATTTATTGCCCATCCCACATTGTTCTCAAGAAGGTGATGGTGAGCTGCCTTCTTGAGTCGCTGCTATCTGTGATACAGGTACATTTTTGTTAGGGAGGGAGTTCCAGGATTTTGACCTGATGACTGCAAAGGAACGGTGATACGTTTCCACGTCAGATGGTGAGTGGCTCGGAGGGGAACTTGCAGGTGGTGGTGGTCCCATGTATCCACTGCCCTTGTCCTTCCAGAGATCACAGGTTTGGAAGGTGCTTTCGAAGGAGGCTTGGCAAGTTGCTGCAGTGCACCTTGTAGATAGTACACGCTGCTGCTACTATTCATGGAGGATGAGGGAGTGAATAGTTATGAATCAAGGGCCAATCTGGCAGGGTGCTTTGTCCTGGATGGTATTGTGATTCTTGAGTGTTGTTGGCGCTGCACCCAAGTTGGCAAATGGGGACTGTTCCATCACTCTCTTGAATTGTGCTTTGTGGATGGTGGACAGGCTCTGGGAAGTCAAGAGTTGGCTAACTTGCCACTGCATTCCTAGCCTCTGACTTGCTGTTGTCACCAGTGGTTGAAAGATTCATTGGGGACTGAGAGGAGAGAGAGAGAGACCGACAAAGAGACATGGCGGTTATGTACAATGAGTCTCTACCCAAGGCTACAGTTCGAGGGAGCCGCATAAAATGTAGATCTACTTCTGAAAGGGAGATGTGCTGGTGATGTTCATTTCAAATGTAAAGAATTTTGACCATGTTGAGCTGCCCAACCTCCCCTATATACATAGACTGTGTTTTCAACGTTAACCAGCAATGTGACTGAGATGATGATGATTACCCCAGCCTCCCAGCCAGCTCCGCGGGTAACCTTTCTCTGCTCTCTGTGTGGAATCTCAGAGGCTTCCTGATCTTGGGGGCCCTTGTGAACATGTTGTACTTCAATCAAAATATGTGCATGAGGTAAATCTGCTATTACCTAATTTATTGTTTTTTTTAATAAAAATGAACTTTTTTTTTCCCTTTTTTATAAATGTTTATGCCAGTTTTAAAGTTGACCTGTAGTTATTCTTATATTTACCTTTTTTTGTGATTAAATTCTTTTTAACATTTTAGTTGCCTTTCTTTATCATATCTTGTTAGTCTATCTGTCACCTTCTTCTGGGTCTCCTTTCTGATTGGCTACCTGCCCCACTCCCACCCCTTTACTAGGGAAAGCAAGGAAAGGTGAAGGTCCTCCTGTACCTGTCTTCAGGTCTCTCCCATACCCCTCACCTCAGTGCCAGCCTATAACCTGACCTCCATCCTTCTCAACTGCTTGGTGTCTTGGATGGATTCTTAACCTCATCCCTTTGAGCATTTGCCTAGCAGCCAGTAGGTATTGGTGGGCATCGGACAGTGTGGGCGTGAAGCTAAATCCTGCCACTTACTGTTGCCTGGTCGAGTTAAATCATGGTGCTCAGGATCAAGGTGGAATGTAGAGAAAAGAGTAAGCCATTCAGCCCCGCTCCCACCATGCAAGTGGAAAATAGCTGCTCTCTACCTGATTCTAGATATAGCCAAAGCCCATTTTCCTCTTGGTCTTTCTCCTCCTCCTGGCTTGTGATAGCTTTGTGTTCACAGCCACGTCGTTTGTTATAAAGTGTCGGATCATTCATCCACTAATCAAATGTATGTCTACATCCGAAAGTTTGATGTGCTGGGAGTGTGAGCTGGGATGACAGCATGATGAGACAGGTCGGTTTTACCCTGCTGATGATGGTAATCCTGCTTGGTACCAGAGAAACCAGACATTGGGCTGAGGAGCCAATAGTTCAAGGAACTGGGATGATCAGTGTACCATCAGAATTTCCTTGAGAATATCTGCTGGACAGAATAGTTTGGCAGATTAAAATTCTATTGATGAACGATCAAATGAAAGAGATCGCCCTTTCGTCCCTGACTTACTTTGGCCTGGTAATATCGGCAACTCATCCACTACCCTTCATAGAATGACATGGGGGAGGTGATGGCCTAGTGGTACTATCGCTAGTCCCTTAATCCAGCAATTTAGCTAATGTTGTGGGGATCTGAGTTTGAATCCTGCCACAGCAGATGGTGGAACTTGAATTCACCTTAAAAAAAAATCTGAAAATAAGAATCTACTGATGACCATATCATTGTCGATTGTCAGAAAAACCCATCTGGTCTACTAGTGTCCTTTAGGGAAGGAAATTTACCATCCTTACCCGGTCTGGCCAAATGTGTTGCTAGATCCACAGAATGTGACTGACTCTCAACTGCTCTCAGGCAACTGGGGATAGGCAATAAATACTGGCCAGCCAGTGACGCAATAAGAAGTCTCACAACACCAGGTTAAAGTCTAAGAGGTTTATTTGGTAGTAAACACCAGTAGCTTTTGGAATGCTGTTCCTTCAAGTGAGTGGGGAGTTCAGGATTTTATAGCCTCATTCGTGCCAAAACCCTAAAATCCCACCCAAGGTCAATACACCTTGCCATGTTCCACTGCTCACCTGCTTGGATTCCCGTGGCAATCAGGACAGTAAAAGTCCTGTAAAATTTTCTTTGCAATGCTTATGTTGTAATAAGTTGTGACAGACTTGTGATTGTCCGGTTCACCTGAGATGTCACAACAGAATCACCAGTTAATGAGATTCGGAGAGCTAGTCTTTTCAGAGAAACCCTACAGTGCCAAAAGAGGCGACTCAGCCCATCGGGTCTGCACCAGGCCTCATCCCCATATCCCAATGTATTTATCCACTAATATCTCTAACCTGTGCGTCCTGGACACTAAGGGACAATTTGAAATGGCCAATCAACCTAGCCTGCACATCTTTATCGGGGATGTACTGTTCCAGGTGATAAATAGCACTGCTGGGACATGGGCCAATTTCAGATGTCAGAAGCTTCCCTGTATTCTGGCTCAGTCATGTACTGCAGTTTTGAGATTTTCTTCTGCGCTGATATGACAGGTACCCAGATTGGTACCCTATCTCACTCTGAGACTGAGATTCAGTGCAAAACTGAAAGTGAGATTCTTGTTTCACAGAAAATCAAACTGAGAGGAGACTTTGAGTTCACCAGCAAGGCTTGTAGTCATGGGTGTAAGGGTCAATGTGTGGACGCTCTTTAATATCCTTGACAACATTCACAGCCTCAATTTCAAAGCCCTCCATTGTCCTTCTCCCAACACCTCGTCAGTCATCTCTTAACGCCCTGTGACCCAACTTCCAACAACTTTGCAATTCCTATTTCCTTCTTCTGGCACAGTGGTTAGCACTGCTGTCTCTCAGTGCCAGCGACCCAGGTTCGATGCCTGGATTACTGACTGTGCAGAGGCTGCACATTCTTCCTGTGTCTGCGTGGGTTTCCTCCAGATGCTCCGATTTCTTCCCACAAAGATGTGCGTGCTAGGTGCATTGGTCCTGATAAATTGTCTGTCAGTGTCTAGGAATTAGCATGGTAAACCGCGTTACAGGAATAGCCTGGATGAGATTTTTGTTGGTGCAGACTCGATGGGCTGAATGGTCTCCTTCTGCACTATAGGGATTCTATGATTCCTGCATTCCTGGTGTCCAAACCCAATAACCAGTCTTCCCATTTTGTTGTTTTTGAATCTATCCTCCAAGCTATCCAATTTTCACCATGCATTCATCTCTGGTGCACAATGCAAGCCTTCCCCCCCATCCCCAGCTCAGTCATCAGTACCAGAGCAGTAGTACTCTACCTCCAATCTGGAATTCTCTTCCCAAACCTTTCTCGTAATCCCACCATTTCCAAATCTGCATCCATTGATGTCCTTAGTCTCCTCCTGTTCATCCTTTCCCTTCAAAGCTTAGATCACCTGACAAATCCGCCACTCCTCCTGTCACCAAAGACATCCTTCCCCATCACCATCCCTGCTAATGGAACATGGAGAATAATTGAATCCTGTGCCAACAATACAGTGAGAGAAAAGATGAAAAGGGCAAGTTTTGCCATGATATATTTCTTTCAACGACCACTAGACATCTTGAACTGCTGTCGAGCCAGTGAATCATACAGTCCTACAGTACAGGAGGAGGCCATTCAGCCCATCGAGTCTGCACTGACCATAATCCCATCCAGACCCTAGGCCTACTACCCCAAGCATTTGCTCTAGTTTATTCCCCTGACATTAGAGGCAATTTAGCATGGCCAATCAGTCTAACCTGCACATCTTTGTACTTGGGAGGAACCCCATGCAGACATAGGGAGAATGTGAAAATTCCATGCAGACGGTGACTCAAGCCCGGAATCAAACCCAGGTCCCTGGCTTTGTGAGACAGCAGTACCACTGTGCCACCATGCAGCCTATTAAGTACAATAAGAGTGGATTGAGGCATGAGCAGTCTGTGTGAGATGTACTGAATGATCAGAAGGTTTGGGGAAGCCAAATAGTAATTTGGCCATTTACGTTCTTGTGAAAAGCTACTTTTCGCAAAAGAAATAATTTTTTATTCCTTTGTGGGACATGGGCATTGCTGGCTGCCTAGCATTTATTGCCTGTCCCTATATGTCCAAGGACAGTTCAGCATCAACAATGTTGCTGTGGCTCCAGAGTCATATGTAGGCCATGTAGATAATGATGGCAGATTTCTTTCCCTAAGGGACATGAGTAAACCAAATGGGTTTTTCTGATAATGGTTTCATGATCATCAGTAAATTCTTAATTCCAAATATGTTTTATTGAATTCAAATTCCACCATCTGCTGTGATGGGATTCGAACCCAGTCCTCAGAATGTTAGCTGATTTTCTGACTAATAACCTAACTAATAATACCACTAAGCTGCTGCCTCCTCAAATTCTGTGGATATGTTTGAAATGATCCGTTAATCATGACATATTCCATGTTGCCGGAATTGGATGTGAGGTGGCTAATCACTTGATTCTTTGGACCCCTGGTGCTGTATGTGATTCACCTTTGTCAAGAGGTGAACTGTGCAAAGCGTATGCAAATCCATTGGTGGTATTTCAATACAATGTTTTGATGCTTTGTCGGAAAGATAAGTTTGTTAATGAACTTTGTGAATGAAAATGACAGAATGACAAAGTGTAAAAGTAACAGAGTTGTTGTGGTGGGAAATTTTAACTTCCCCTGTATTGACAGGGACTCACTTAGTGCACTGAGTGTGGATGGGGCAGGATTGTAAGGAGCATCCAGGAGGATTTCTTGAAACAGTATGTAGATAGTCCAACTAGAGAAGGGGCCATACTGGACCTGGTATTGGGGAATGAGCCTGGCCAGGTGTTTGACATTTCAGTAGGGGAGCAGTTTGGGAACAGTGATCACAATTCAGTAAGCTTTAAGGTACTAATGGATAAAAATAAATGTAGTTCTCAAGTTAAGGTGCTAAATTGGGAGAAGACTAATTACAACAATATTTGGCAGGAACTGAAGAGTGCAGATTGGGGCAGATGTTTGAGGGCAAATCAACATCTGACTTGTAAGAGGCTTGCAAATGTAAGCTGATAGGGATCCAGGACTGGCACATTCCTGTAAGGATGAAAGGTAAGTATGGAAAGTTTTTGGAACCTTGGATAAAAGAGATATTATGACCCTAGTCAAAGAGAAAAGGACGCATGTGTCAGGGCTAGGAGGCTGGGAATACATAAAGCAAGTGTGGTATACAAAGAAAGTAGAAAGAAACTTAAGCAAGAAATAAGGAGGGCTAAAACGTATCAAAAAAAAGTCATTGACCAACAGAATTAAGGAAAATCCCAAGGCTTTTTATACATATATAAAGAGCGAGACGGTAGCCAGGGAGAGGGTTGGCCCACTCAAGGATAAGTGAGAGAATCTATGTGTGGACCCAAGGAAATAGGTGAGGTATTAAATGAGTACTTTGCATCAGTATTCACCAAAAAGATGGCCTTGGTGGATGATGAATTTGGGAAAGTTAAAGTAGATAGTTTGAGTCATGTTATGGTCAAAAAGGAGAAGGTATTGGGGTTCATATTGGGATTCTTGAGAAATATTAAACTAGATAAATCCCCACGACCTGATGGGATATACCCCAGAATACTAAGAGAGGCAAGGGAGGAAATTGCTGGGGCTTTGGGAGAAATTTTTGTGTCGTCACTGGCTACGGCTTGATGTGGAGATGCCGGCGTTGGATTCGGGTAAACACGGTAAGAAGCCTCTCAATACCAGGCTAAAGTCCAATAAGTTTATTTGGAAACCACTAGCTTTTGGAGCGCTGCTCCTTCATCAGGTGAGTGAGGTACATAAAACAGTAAAGGGGATTGATAAGGTTAAACAGATATCCCCCTTGTGGGACAGTCTAGAATAAGAGCTCACAGAGACCAGAATTTTCCCGGGAATCATGGTGGACAGTGGGTGGCGGGCGGTGGGGGAGGGAGGAGTGATCAATGCAAAAGGCCATTGACCTCAGGCAGGACTTTCCCATTTTGGGATAAGCACAGTTGGAAAATCCCGCCCATAGGGTGAGAGGAGAAATGACTTCTCTCAGCGGATTGTGAATCTGTGTAACTCATTGTCCCAGGGTGCACTGGAGGCAGAATCCATTAACAGCTCCAAGGAAGGGATGAATAGTTTCTGGTGGAAAGCGGGGTAAAGGGCGATGGAGAGCAGGCAGGAAAATGGCGTTGAGACCAGGATAAGATCAGCCACAATTGTGTTAAATGGCAGAGTGAGCTCAAAGGGCTGAATGGCCCACTCCCACTCCAATGAAACTTTTGTCAGAGTTCATTTCTCAAGCTGCTTCCCAGAAGTTTTCAGCTGATAAATGTTAAAGTTTCTTTTTTATTGTCACTAGTAGGTTCACATTAACACTGCAATGAAGTTACCGTGAAAATCTAGTCATCACAGTCCAGTGCCTATTCGGGTACACTGTGGGAGAATTTAGCACAGCCAATCCACCTAACCAGCACATCTTTCAGATTGTGGGAGGAAATCGGAGCATCCGATAGAAACCCACGCAGACACAGGGAGAATGTAGCAAACGTAGTACCGTTGTTTAAAAAAGGTCAGAGGGATCACCCAGGGAACTATAGGCCGGTGAGCTTGACTTCAGTTATAGGTAAGCTAATGGAGAGGATCCTTAGGGACAGGATGTATGAGCATCTGGAGCGCTGCGATCTGATCAGGGATACGCAGCATGGCTTCGTCAAGGGGAAGTCTTGTCTTACGAATCTGGTGGAATTTTTTGAAGAAGTGACAAAAACAGTTGATGAAGGACAGGCTGTTGATGTCGTCTACATGGATTTCAGTAAGGCGTTTGACAAGGTTCCTCATGGTAGACTGATAGAGAAGGTGAAGGCGCATGGGATACAGGGTCAGGTATGTAGATGGGTCGAGAACTGGCTCGGGAGGAGGAGACAGAGGGTAGTAGTGGAAGGCTCTTTTTCCAGCTGGAAGCCTGTCACTAGTGGAGTGCCACAAGGCTCAGTACTAGGTCCTCTTCTATTTGTGGTCTACATAAACGACTTGGAAGTAGGGGTAGGTGGTGAGATCAGCAAATTTGCTGATGACACCAAGATGCTTGGATTGGCGGGTACAGAAGAGCAGTGTCAGGCAATACAACAGGACATAGACAGGTTGGTAGATTGGGCAGATAGATGGCAAATGGAATTTAATCCGGAAAAATGCGAGGTGATGCATTTTGGCCGGAAAAATGTAGAAGAGAATTATAGGATAAAAGGTAAAACTATAAGGAGCATAGAGACGCAGAGAGACTTGGGGGTGCAGGTTCACAAGTCTCTGAAGGTGTCCTCACAGGTGGAGAAGGTGACAAAGAAGGCGTATAGTATGTTAGCTTTCATAGAAAAGGGTATAGAATATAAGAGTAGGAGTTTGATGTTGCAGTTGTATACAACTTTGGTTAGGCCTCACTTGGAATACTGCGCCCAGTTCTGGTCTCCGTACTATCGGAAGGATGTGGAGTCCTTGGAGAGAGTGCAGAGGAGGTTTACCAGGATGCTGCCTGGTATGGAAGGACTGTCCTATGAGGAACGATTAGATAGACTGGGGTTGTTTTCCCTTGAAAGACGTCGGCTTAGAGGGGATCTCATAGAGGTGTAAAAGATTATAAGGGGTATAGATAGAGTAAATGGAGGTAAACTTTTTCCACCTTTAGAAATGGATAGGACGAGAGGTCATGGCCATAGGGTGAGGGGGGCTATGTATAGGACGAATATTAGAGGGCAGTTTTTCACACAAAGGGTAGTGGGGGTGTGGAATGCACTGCCGAGTAAGGTGGTGGGAGCAGGCACGCTGGGGCTGTTTAAGGGTCTCTTGGACAGCCACATGAGCGGTATGCAGATAGAGGGATATAGTAGGACTGTTTAACTACGGCTTTTTCCACAGGTAATTCGGTCCATACTTGACCAACATTGAGCATGCATTCGGCAGGTGGTGCGGGTACAGCTCTTGGATGTTGATTCATGGGTTGCCTGGTACCTCATGTCGTAAATGAGTGCTTTATGTGGACCATCTGAAGGGCACCATGACAGCTCAGAGACTATCGATGTGGCTGTGCAGACACTTGGAATTGGGCCGGTGTCTGCGGGAGTTTGCGCGTTCTCCCCGTGGTTGCGTGGGTTTTCTCCGGGCACTCCGGTTTCCTCCCACAACCCAAAAATTCGCTCTTAGGCTGATTGGGTAACAAATTGTCCCTATGGTGAAAATTTTCCAAATTAGGATTAATATATATACTATTATATAGGAAAATTAAAATAGGATAATGATTTGGTATTACGGTGGCGCGGGCTCGTTGGGCCGAAGGGCCTGTTTCCCGTGCTGTGTTGCTTAATAATAAAATAAAAAAAAATGTGCAGTCTCCGCACAGACAGTGACCCAAGCCGGAAATTGAATCCAAATCCATGGCACTGTGAGGAAGCAGTGCTATCATGGAGCAGGTAGTCTATTTCTGTGTCCCTTCATCTCCCCGTAATCCAGGAAGTGTCAGACTTGGTGTAAATATGCCCTGCCCTCTGAGCTTTCAATGATATTCACGATTGTGATCTCTGCACGGTACACAATGTGGGAGATTGAGTCTGAAAAAAAAAATTGTGATTTACATTGGTTTTCCTACAAATTCAGCATTTAGAATGTTTTTAGGAGAATTGCCCCCACAGTTTTCTTCCCAGGGTAGGAAAATTGAAAACTGGAGGACACAGGTTGAAGGTAAGATTTAAAAGGGAGGTGAGGGGCAACTTCGTCATTCAGAGGGTGGAGCTACCAGAGAAAGTGTTGAGATAGGTTCAATAGCAATATTTAAAAAGCATTTGAATAAGTACATAGATGGGAAAGCTTAGAGAGAGATGGGGTGAAAAGTAGGCAGTTGGGACCAGCTGACAGAGCATTGTGGTCAGCATGGAGTGGTTGGGCCGAAGGGCCTGTTTCTGGGCTGAATTGCTCTATGAATGTTAATCTGAACTCACTGCTGGCAGTGGGTGTCTGGTCTCTCAAGTTGGGGGGGGGGGGGGGGGGGGGGGGCGTGTGGGAATATGTGTCTGAAGAGCCAGAAAAATGAAAGAGGACTATTAATGTGGCAGGAAAGAAATGGAGCAAACAACTGCAACCAAATCATACAGAGAAGCAGAAAAAGGCTTTCACAGATGTGGGTAAGAGTAAACTTTTTTGTTGTCTGTCTGCCTCCTGCCTGCTTGTATAAAGAATTAAAACTGATTGATAGAAGCAGGAGGAAGCAATTTGGCCCTTCGAGCCTGCTCCACCATTCATTGTGATCATGGCTGATCATCAAATTCAATATCCTGATCCCCCCCACCTTTCTCCCATATCCCTTGGTCCCTTTAGCCCCAAGAACTATATCTAATTTCTTCTCAAAATCACATAATGTTTTGACCTCAACTACATTCTGTGCATTCCATACAATCACTATCCTCTGGGTGAAAAAATTTCTCCTTACCTTAGTTATCCTCAAACTGTGACTCCACATTCTGGACTCCCTCAATATTGGGAACATTCTTTCTGAATCTACGCAGTCTAACCCTTTTAGAATTTTATAAGTTTCTATGAGATCCCTTCTCACTCTTCTAAACTCCAGTGACTATAATCCTAACCAACTGAGTCTCTCCTCAGATAACAGACCTCCCATCCCAGGAATCAGTCTGGTAAACCTTCACTGTACACTCTCTATAACAAGGACATCCTTCCTCGGATAAGGACACCAAACTTTTTAAAGTTTATTTCTTTGTCACAAGTGGGTTTACGTTAAAACAGCAATCAAGTTACAGTGAAAATTCCGTAGTTGCCACACTCGTGTCTGTTTGGGTACATGGATGGAGAATTTAGCATAGCCAATGCACCTAACCAACATGTCTTTCAGGCTGTGGGTGGAAACCAGAACACCCAGAGGAAATCCATGCAGACGTGGGGAGAATGTGCAAACTCCACATAGACAGTGACCCAAGCCGGGAATCGAACCCGGGTCCCTGACCCTGTGAGGCAGCAGTGCTAACCCATTGTGCCACCATGCCATCCCTCAGGAGATCCCTGTTTGTGAGGCATTTCTTTCAGATTGACCAGCAGGAGCAGATTAGAAAGAGATGATGTTGGAAACCATTCATCTATAGCTGCCATCGCACAATGGATGGCGTGAATTAACAGCCTGCAGTGTGTATATTTATGAAAGTATTTTATCATGTTTACTGGTCAGTGTTCCTGTTGTCTGATGGTTCAGAGCAGGTTGTCCAAAGGCTAATTAAAAATGATAATGCAATGCTGACAGCAAAACTATTTCTCTGTCCTAAAGAGTGTCTGCCAAGCAAGTAACCGTTTTATTTACTGCAGTTGCTTGGCAGACAATCTCATGGAGCCTTGCAATCAATTCTAACAGCTGCCTGTGTGCACTTAAAGTGTGTCCCTGGCCTCTCTTTCTCAAAAAAAACCTCCTTCCTTTTGGGCTAAAAGAAATCAATGTATTTATTTATGTTTTCCTCTATTGGAAAAGGTTGCCAGAGTGAACCATTTGTCTCCCATGGGGTCACGACTGCACTAATATTGCTGCAGAGAAGTAGGAAGGTGAGCAGACAGCTCACCTTTCACAGAGTGAGGTAATGTAAAAGTCTCATCCAGTATTTGACCACAGGGGGCATCGTGCAGAGAAGCTTGAATCATGTCCATCCATGAGCCACACACTAACCGATATTTCCACCCAGTAAAACATACTGAGGTGCTTCACAGGTACTCCCATTTCGATCTGGAGCCCGATCAGGATGTGACCAATAGCTTGGGCTGCTAGGTAAAACTGAAGGAAGGGAGAGAATGGCTGCCATTAGGGCTCAGGGAGCTGAATGCAAGGCTGCCAGTGGTAGACTGATTGAAATGAGGCCTGAATTGAAGGAGCATCCAGATTTCAGTGGGCTGGAGGAGGTCAGACAGAAACGGAGGGAGGGCGGAGGCAACACATGCACAGATCTGGAAGCAAGGTCCTCTCAATATGAGTCAGGAATTGAACACTGGCTAATGGGCACTTCCTTCTTAAACCATTCCCAGTGAATCACCATTCTGACCTACTCTGCTGCCAGCCCAGCTGAAACCCCTCACCACACCCCCAAACAGCAGATGGTGCAATTTGAATTCAATAAAAAGTATCTGGAATTAAGAATCTACTGATGACAATAAAACCATTGTCAACTGTCGGAAAAATCCATCTAGTTCACTAAGATCCTTTAGGGAAGGAAATCTGCCATTCTTACCCAGTATGGCCTACATGTGACTCCAGAGCCACAGCAATGAGATTAACTCTGAACTGCCCTCTGAAATTGCCAGAAAGTAACTCAGTTGCAAAGAAGGCAGCTCACCAGCACCAAGAGTGACTAGGGATGGGCAATAAATGCTGGCCAGCCAGCGATGCCCATTCCCATGAATGAATAAATATAACAGGATGGCGCATTTGTTTACATATAGATTTGTGACTGGTATGCAGCCTAATTATATATTATATAATTATAGCCTCTCTAACACTTGACAATTAGAAGATAAAAGCAACACTCCTTCATAATCAAATTTATGTCAAATAGTACTTTCTGTATATTCTGCCAGAGATCTGGCACTAAATCTCATTCACCCATCACCCCTGCGCTCACTAATCTACACTGGGTCCCAAACAAGAAATGCATCAATAATGAAATTCTCACCCTGTTTTCAAATGGTCCATGTAACTCTCTCCAGTCCCACAAGCCCCTGAGATATCTTTTGCTGTCTAGAAACAGGCAGATAGTCCAATCAATTTCGACTTTATCTAGGTGCCCTTACTCAGGAGATGGACACAGGACAAGACTCAATACACAGATGACTCAACTTTTATGAACAAATCCTTAGTATACAAACTCTATAAAAACAACTCTTAATTCCCAGAATACTTCATGCTCTCTGTCAGAGATTTCTGATAGTGCCCATGTCAATGAACTTGACTGAGCTGCCAGGTCCAGTTTGCCTCTTTTAACCATCTATTTCTATTTAGTTACTAGTTGTCTAACTTTGCTTTAGAATACTGCTTTGAAAGTGCTGTAAAAAATGCAAGCTGTTAAATTATGTTTCATGGAATTAAAAAGCTCAATATCTTTAAATTGAGGAAGTGGGACAAGGGGACAGACTAAAAGGTGAATTTAGATGACAGCAGAAATTTCCTCTTCACACAAGGCATCTTTCACCGGACAGACCCTGCAATTATTCATGAACCACCATAACGGAAGGAATGTTGGGAGTCTTTCTGGGTGGAATGCTTACAATGGGCTGAAAGGACATAATCTGTAATTATCTTGTAATCTACAATTACACTCTTAAAATGCTAAAAGTATATAGAATGTAGTGCATGAGATGATAGCACCCTATCTTCTGAGTTCACTGTTTAACATCCATTCAGCTTGTTGATCGAGAAGGGGTTCTTGATTTTTTTGATGGGTTGATCTGTATTTAGCTCACTCACAAGCTGCAGTTGTAGTCAGGGTGGACAAGGCCAGTTCAGGAGCAAGGTCTCAACACTTGAGTGCTAAATTTGTCATGTTAACCCATAAAAGCTAAAGCGGGGAAACGAGGCATTTCTTCGATTAATCCAAGTCTGGTCCCGTTGCTCTGCCCTCTCTCTATCTCTCTCCATAACCTTTCATCTTTCTTTGTTTCAGATGATTATCTGTTTCTTCTTTAGACAATAGCAGTCCTGTCATTTCTTGAGAGACAGCATCCTGTTTTCCAGCAACTTTGCATTAACCATCAGCAGAAATGCTTCAGAACTCCCCATCAGTGACTTGGCTACAACTTCCACCCACAGTCAATAAGGGTAAGTCCAAAGTTTTTGAAGGATTGAACTCATTGAACAGAATGTGAGTAACTTGTTGCAGATGAGTGTTCTGACGGAGGGGAGGACAGGCAAATTCATGAGAAGGACAAGGGGAATTCTTTCTTTCAGCTGCTGCTCTTCATTCTCTGGTGGGACGTGGGTGCTACACATTGTCCACACGCAATTAAACATCATCAATATGAGAAGGTGAAAGTAATATGCTCTGTGTTCCTGGATTTGCTGTGTCTGCTAGATAGATAGTTCCTTTAAGTATTGACAGTGCCCTCGAACAGCAGCGCTTCTCCAAAGTCTTGAAGCTATTTGTTTGGACCTGCCTTCATTTAAAACGTGAAACATGTCACAATAAATAACCTTAAATGGCAACTTTACACAGAAACAATCAAATATGTCTGTGCATTTGCTCGTTCCCTTCTGGCTAAGATTGTGGAAAGACATTCAATTTGAATAGAAATGTCTTTCTTTCTGTCTTGGTGTCCATGACGCACTTAGTTAATCCAATTGTTATAAATATATGTCCCAGTCTGTCTTCTGTATGTTTCTTGATGAATCGAAAAGAGATACAATCCCTCAGCAGTCAGCAAGAAGCCATCACACAGACCTCGAGGCTCACTTTCCAAAGAGAACTGAGGGACTGCTGTGTACTGTGTTTCACTGAGACATGGTTCACTCCTGTTTCACTGGACTGTGACCTACAACCAGAGAGCTTCGCAATCTCTTGAAGATTGGCAAGGCTAGGAGAGGTGGGGAATGCCTCCTAATCAACACCTAGTGGTGTCTAGATGTAGCAACACTGGCAACCTTCTGCTCCCCCAGACCTAGAATACCTGATGCTAAAACGCTGCCCCTAATAGCTTCCGCAGGAGTTCACCTCTGTTATCCTCGTGGCAGTTTACCTCCCAGACCATGAGGACACAAAGATTGCACTGGATGAAATATACACCGTTACAAATAGGCTTGAGATGAAACATCCTGAGGCCTTGTTCATCATGGCTGCTGTCTTCAATCAGGCCAAGCTCGAGCATACTGTCAAGTTACCACCAACACAACTCCTGCTCCACGAGAAGCTCAAACATCTTAGACCACTGCTACACAAATATCAAACATGCCTCCTGCTCTATCGCCCACCCATGCTTTGGTAAATCAGACCACAAGGCTGTGCTCCTACTCCCACTTACAAGTGAAAACTGAAGCAAGAGAATCCATCAAAGAGAGACATACGATGTTGGTCTGAGGAATCAGATGATCTCCTATGGGACTTATTGGAGTCAGTGGACTAGTCAGTATTTAAAAACTCTGCAACCAGCCTGAACGGATACACCACTTCATTACTAAGTGTTTAGAAGACTTGTGCCAAAGAAACAAATGTGTGTGTTCCCCAACTGGAAACCATGGATAAACAGGGATCTCCACTGCTTGCTGAAGTTCAGGTCTGAGTTGTTCAAGTCAGATGACACCGACCTGTACAAGAAAGCCAGATATGATCTAAGAAGATCTATCAAAGATGCCAAAAGACAGTACCGGACCAAGCTAGAGTCCCAGGCTAGCCACACTGACCCCCGCTGACTATGGCAAGGTCTGCAAGACAAAACAGGCTACAAGGTGAAGGCATGTAAAATTAGCGGCTCCAACACATCTCTTCCTGATGAGCTCACTGCATTCTACACCCGTTTTGAGCAAGAGGTCAGCAAGAACACGCTCTCCACTCTGGAAGCCCTGAATGAACCTGTATCTGGAGTCACCATTGCAGATTTTAAAGCAGCTTTCTTGAAGGTCAACCCAAGGAAAGCAACTGGCCAGATGGGGTACCCGGATATACACTCTAACCCTACGTGGATTAGTTGGCGGGGTATTTACAGACATCTTCAACCTCTCTTTATAACAATCTGAGATCCCTATCTGTTTCAAGAAGATGACCATTGTTCCAGTATCTAAGAAAAACCAAGCAATGTGCCTTAATGACTATCAGCCGGTGGCTCTGACGTCCATCATTATGAAGTGCTTTGAAAGGTTAGTTATGATACAAATCAATTCCAGACCTCCCAGACTACCTGAATCCAGTACAGTTTGCCTACTGCCACTACAGGTCCACAACAGATACCATCTCCCTGGCCCTGCACTTAACCCTGGAACACCTAGATAACAAGTATACAGATGTCAGACTCCTATTTATTGATGACAGCTCAGCTTTCAAAATATTATTCCCACAAAAGTCATCTCCAAACTCCATAAACTGGGCTGTGGCAGCTCCCTCTGCAACTGGATCCTGAATTTCCTAATTCACAGATGACACTCAGTAAGGATATGCAACAACACTTCCTCCACAATAATCCTCAACACTGGTGCTCTAGAAGGCTGTGTTCTCAGTCGCCTACTATACAGCCTATGACTGTGTGGCCAAATTCCCCTCCAATTTGATTTTCAAGTTTGCTGACAACACTATCATAGTGGGTCGGATCTCAAACAATGATGAGATAGAGTACAGGAATGAGTTAGAGAATCTGGTGAACTGGTTCATCAACAATAATTTCTCCTCAATGTCAACAAAATAAAGGAGATTGTCGTTGACTGACTTCAGGAAGCATAAAGGAAAACATGACCCTGTCTCCATCAGCAGAGACGAAGTAGAAAGGGTCGAAAGCTTCAAGTGTTCAAGTGTCTAGATCACCACAACCTGTCCTGGTCCCCACCTCCTAACACTATAGTTAGGAAAGCCCATCAACACCTCTACTTTCTCAGAAATCTAAGGAAATTTGGCATGTCAACTATAACTCTCACTTTTACTGATGCACCATAGAAAGCTTTCTTTGTGGTTATATCACAGTTTGGTATGACTCCTGCTCTGCCCAAGACCACAAGAAACTACAAAATGTTGTGAATGTAGCCCAATCCATCACGCAAACCAGCCTCCCATCCATTGACTCTGTCTACACTTCCCGCTGCCTTAGCAAAACAGCCAGCATAATTAAGGACCCCACACACCTATTCCACCTTCTTCCTTCGGCAAAAAGATACAAAAGTCTGAGTTCATGTATCAAGCAACTCAAGAACAGTTTGTTCCCTGCCACTGTCAAACTTTTGAATGGACCTACTTAGCATTAAGTTGATCCCTCTCTACACCCTATGATTTTACTACTACATCCTGCACTCTCTTGTTTCTTTCTCTGTGTTGTCTGGAAAGTGCGCAAAAAAACAATACTTTTCACTGTATGTTAATGCATGTGACAATAATAAATCAAATCAAATCATTTCTTTTGGATCAGTCTGACTGGTGTTTGGAACAACAATGAGAATCAATTTGATAAACTTGAAGGAGAGGTTGCTTAAGTTAGTGCGGGTTTACAATGTATTCTCAGACTGAGCTGAGATGTTGGTTTTAGCTGATTAAAAATCTGATCTATGATTCATCTATTGGTGTTTTCCCATCAACATGTGACATGAAGAAGATCACATTGTCAAACTTGCAGCCAAAAGAATATTTTGTTCCATCTCTGAGCTCCTTCCATATTGCACTTCAGACTGGGCAGTGGGCTGGCTACATGTTTTATATCTCAGAGCAAGTACAGACGACACTCATTTTGATCGGTTTACAGAGCTTTGAACATTTCTCCTCTCCGCCTCAGCTCTGCCTTCCCCCTTTTTCTATTTTATTCATTCATGGGATGAGGGCGTTGTTAGCTAGGTCAGCACAGTGGGTTAGCACTGCTGCCTCACAGCAAAGAGGCCCAGGTTCCACACTGGTTTGGGTCACTGTGCAGAGTCTGCACATTCTCCCTGTGTCTGCATGGGTTTCCTCTCGGAGCTCCAATTTCCAATTTGTGAGTTAGGTGGATTGGCCATGCTAAATTGCCGCTTTATGTTGGGGAGAATAGCTAGGGTCAATACATGGGGTTATGGGATGAGGCCCGGGTGAGATTGTGACTGGAACAGACTCAGTAGGCCAAATAGTCTCCTTCTGCACTGTAGGATTCGATGATTTGTTGCCCATTTCTAACTGCCCCTTGAGAAGATGTACTGTATCAGCTGGGCTAAGGGAATAACAAGTTCTAGAGTACATGTCTTCAGTGGTATTGCTGGAATGCTGTCAGAACACACAGCTTTTGGTGAATCCAGAGCCTTCAGCCGTATCTTGTTATCATGTGGAGTGAACTGAATTGGCTAAAGACTCACATCTGTGACCCTTGGGACCTCAGGAGGAGAGCTGTGACTAGTGGTGTTCCTCAAGGATCAATATTGGGACCTTTGCTGTTGTAATATTGTTTGCTGTTGGTAATATTGGAAGCAGATAAAGGACTTGGAGGAAAATGTAACTGGTTTGATTACTAAGTTTGCTGATGACACAAAGATTGGTGGAATTGCAGATAGCAATGGGGAACATCAGAGGACACAGCAGGGTATAGATCAGTTGGAGACTTTGGTGGAGAGGTGGTAGATGGAGTTTAATCCAGACAAATTTGAGGTAATGCATTTTAGAAGGTCTAATACAGATTCGAAATATATAGTAAATGGCAGAGTGTTGATAGAGGGATCTGGGTACACAGGTCACTGAAAGTGGCAATACAGGAGGAGAAGATAGTGAAAAAGCATACAGCACGCTTGCTTTCATTGGCCGGGGCATTGAGTTTAAAAATTGGCAAGTCATGTTGCAGCTTTGTAGAACCATAGATAGGGCACACTTGGAATATAGTGTTCAATTCCGGTTGCCACACGACCAGAAGGATGTGGAGGCTTTGGATACAGAAAAGATTTACCAGGATATTGCCTGGTATGGAGGGCATTAGCTATGAGGAGAGGTTGGAGAAACTTGGTTTGTTCTCACTGGAGCGACGGAGGTTGAGGGGAGACAATGATATAAATCTGCAAGATTGAGGGGCATGAACAGAATGGATAGACAGAAGCTTTTTCCCAGGGTGGAAGAGTCAATTACTAGGAGGCGCAGGTTTAAAATGCAAAGGGCAATATTTAAAGGAGATGTACGAGGCAAGTTTTTAAACACAGAAGGTGATGAGTGCCTGGAACTTGCTTCCAGGGGAGGTAGTGGAAGATACGATAGTGAGTTTTAGTGAGTCTGGACAAATGCATGAATAAGTTGTAAATAGAGGAATATGTTCCCTTGAAAGGTAGGGGGGTTTTAGTTCAGATAGGCAGCATGGCTGGTGTAGGCTTGTAGGGCTGAAGGGCCTGTTCCTGTGCTGTAATTTTCTTTGGTCTCTGTGGAGAGAGAATGTCTCTTTGTATCTATGAAGAGCAAAATAGAGCCAGTCAGGATGACCCTTCAGCAAAGATGACAAATGCTGTCAGACTTGCCGAGTTTCTCCAGCATTTTCTGTTTTTGATTCAGATTCCAGTGTCTGCAGGGTAAATGTAAATGGGGCCTTATGGCTGTGAAGCAGCCTTGACTTTGTGAATCTGATAGCCTGGTGTAATCATGTCTCTCTCTCTCTCTATGAAATCTTCACTTTCTTTATCACACAAGGTATTTGTCCTTGTGCAGACAGGCTGATTTTTCTTCTCTGAATATACTTTGTGAGGTAGAGTTAGGAAGGGGGCTTCTTTTCTCATGGATATTTAGAATGTCGAAAGGCTTGTCAGGACAGACATCTCCAGACAGAGCTGGCAGGAGTTACAGCCCATCAGTTACTGACGTTTGATGCTGAATTTAATTTGCTCTATCCATCTGTCAGGCTTCATGACAGTGCAGATCTCAGACAAGCTACTTTCTCCGAATGAATACTCTTGATGGAAGCTCTGTGCTTGTCTATGCAAATATAGGCTGTGTGTGAAGAATAAGGAATGCTGTTTTGTTTTTAATCGGGGTGGTGTTATCGAAGGAAACCTGGTCTCTCCGGTGCTTTCACAATTACTCATTAATGATTCCCTGGGGAGATCAGATTATGGAGATGCAATCAAACCTTTTCAGACAAGCTTCCTCTTGTCAGATGGGATTTTTTTCACCCTTTGGGTAAATCGAATTGATGGTGTTAATGTTGGAATCTGAGTATTTGTGGGATAGCTGAGCTCCCTGGTGGGTGGTGAGGGATATCAGCTAGTGTACCCATTGTGTACCATTATCCTGGGGCACCTGGCAAAATCTGCAGATGTCTGGGCAGCGGGGGAGGACAGAGTGGACTTGGCTTTGAGGCCTGGGTCCTCTCCGAAGCCAAGGATTAGCATCTTGGGTGAGGTGACAGCAGACTGACGCAGCTCTTCCTGCCAACCAGCAGGAGGAAGCACTTTGAGATAAGAAAGGTCAAAATCAGTGGAGGGGCAAATAAGAAGAACTCTCTTTGGTTAAGTATCAAGTCTTGCACTCATCTGTCCATATCCGATATGGCTGACACTGCAACTCACATTAGGATTCTGGCCTCGGGTCACTGTCTGCATGGAGTTTGCCTGTGTCTGTGTGAGCTTCCTCTGGATATTCCAATTTCCTCCCACATTCCATTGATGTGCAGGTTAGGCAGATGTGCCATATTAAAATTCTTCCTCAGTGTCCCAAGTTGTGTATGTTAGGGGGATCAGCAGAGTAAATGCATGGGGTAACAGGGATGGGCTGAGCCTGGGTAAGATGCTCCATCAGAGAGTTGGAGCAGACACAATGGGCTGAATGGCCTCCTACTGCACCTCAGGGAATTTATGCAGTTGGAACTATACTCATCCAGGTGAGTGGAGAGCATTCCATCACATCCTTCTCTTGTGCCTTGCAGATAGTGGACAGAAGGCTATGGAGCCAGTGTATTTAGCAGAGATAGACAGATTGTTGATGGTAAGGGGATTAAAGGTTATGGGGAAAAGGTAGGAGAATGGGGTTGAGAAACTTATCAGCTATTATCGAATAGTGGAGCAGACTCAATGGGCCAAGTGGCCGAGCTTCTTTTTATTATGACTTTGGGGAGTTAGAAGGTGGATTCCAGAGGATTTGAGCCTCTGACCTGCTCTTACAGCCACAGTATAATGGGACTAATCCAGTTTAGTTTCTGACCTAAACATATAGAGGGGCAACGCATCTTTGCAGCCTCAGTAAACAAGAAAATTACATTCTGCTGCGACTGGAAGTTGAAGATATATTTCCAGGCGCAGATTGGGCCTGGTAATCTGGAGAAATAGAGAGCTTTATTGGCAACACAAATCATATTTACATCATTACTTCATAAACTGATGTTAGACACTCTGCATAAGTAGGAAAAATATGAGTCAGAATTGCTCGCAAACAAATTCTCTTGCTGCCTGACAAATGAATGGAAATCATATTTCTCCCTGAGGAGATGTATTTCATTTCCTGATACTGGGCTGCTGGAGTTAATGGATGGTAATAGTTCCCATCGTAGCCCCCTCATACATCAATGACCTTGACAGCAATGAATCCACAAACCTTTACAACAGGATGAGGTGTGACAGACCTGCTTTCGCAGTGTTGAGAATGGCTATCCATTTGATGCTGCCTTTTGCTCTGGACCTATAGTGGAACATCATCATGAACAGCTTCTGCCCTGCTGACATCAAATGTTTTGAATGGACCTATCTCACATTAAGCATAATTAAGAACCCCTCGCACCCTGGACATTCTCTCTTCCACCTTCTTTCATGGGGAAAAAGGTGCAAAAGTCTGAGGTCACGTACCAACTGACTCAAGAACAGCTTCAACAAAATAGCACTACAAAAGTTTATGAATGTAGCCCAATCCATCACGCAAACCAGCCTCCCATCCATTGACTCTGTCTACTCTTCTCGCTGACTTGGAAAAGCAGTCAGCATAATTAAAGACCCGATGCACCCCGACATTGTCTCTTCCACCTTCTTTTCGGGAAGGAAAATAGATACAAAAGTCTGAGGTCATATACCAACCAACTCAAGAATAGCTTCTTCCCTGCTGCTGTCAGACTTTTGAATGGACTTACCTTGCATTAAGTTGATCTTTCTCTACACCCTAGCTATGCCTTTAATATTATGTTCTGCACTTTCTTTCCTTCGGTATGAATGGTATGTTTTGTCTGTATAGTGCACAAGAAACAGTACTTTTCATTATATGTGACATCTGTGACAATAATAAATCAAATCAAATAATGGAATGGGATTAAGAAATTAAGAGGCAGTGGAATAAGATTGTCCTATTTAGTTAAGTGAGTCTATTTACAATTGAGGCTCACTGTGCTTGGTTGGTTAAGCCTGGGTGTGGACTCTGATGAAGGCAAACAAATGAGCAGAAAGAGCTAGAAGGCAGTGTTGAAATGTGGAGTAGATATGTTAAAGCTCTATAAATAAGAGCTGTTACCCTCATAGCAACTGGTGTTACTTCATAGCTCTGAGCTATTCAATTTACAACAAATTGGCAATGACAATAATTGAGAATTTTATTTTTTAAAATAATTTTATGGAATTGAGCATCGCTGGTGAAATCAGCTCATTATTGCTCATTCCTAGTTGCCTCTTGAGAAGGTGGCATTGAGCTGCCGTCTTTTACCATTGTAATCCCTGAGGTGTAGATATCCACTGTGTTAGGGAGGGAATTCCCAAATTTTGAGCTAGCAACAGTGAAGCAGCAGCGATATCTTTCCAAGTCAGAATGGTGAGTGCTTGGAAGGGAATTTGTAGGCAGTGGTGTTCCCAGGTGTCTGCTGTTCTTGTCCTTCTAGATGATAGAGGACATGGGTCTGGAAGGTGCTGTGTAAGGAATTTTGGTGAGTTACTGCAGTACAGCTTGTAGTTGGTTCACACTGTTGCCACAGTTAGTCAGTGGTGAAGGGAGTGAATGTTTGTGGAAGGGATACCAGTCAAGCAGGGCTGCTTTGTCCTGGATGGTGTCAAGCTTCTTGAGTGTTGTTGGAGATGCACCCATCCAGGCAAGGGGGAGTATTCCATCACACTCCTGACTTGTAGATGGTGGACAGGCTTTAGGGAGTCAGGAGGAGAGTTACTCACTGCAGGATTCTCAAAACCTTTCCTTTTCTTCATCCAGTGATGCCACTTTGCTGTGGGATCAATGGAGTTTGATGTTTGGGACACACTTGTTCCCTATGGGGATGCACTGACAGGATGTAGCAGCAATCTGGAAGCAGGCGATACTCATGCTGGTGTGGAACAGAACGCTAGCAAATATTCCAGCAACTCACAGAAGCTATGTCTGTGTTTGTTTATGGCAGTAAGTGCTCTCAAAAAATACTTTGGGCAGAAGAAAACTGTGATCATCAAACAACATACATTCTGCCAGGGAAATGGTGAGCTCATGAGGGTGACATGTTGCACAGTGGTTAGCACTGCTGCCTCACAGTGCCGAGGACCTGGGTTCAATTTCAGCCCCAGGCCACTATGTGCAGAATTTGCACATTCTCCCTATGCCTGCATGGGTTTCCTCTGGGAGCTCCAGTTTTCTCCCACACTCCAAAGATGGGCAGGTTAGGTTGATTGGTCATGCTAAATTGCTCCTTCGTGTCTTTACTGGCAGAGTAAATACATGGGGTTATGGGGGAATAGGGCCTGGGTGAGATTGTGGTCAGTACAGACTTGATGGGCCAAATGGCCTCCTTCTGCACGGTCAGGATTCTATGACTCTATAAAGCAATATATAGCAGAGTTTCAGCAAGTGCCTACCACATACACAATAAGCAATGCTGACCAAAACATGGCTACTATTGGAAATCTGAAATAAAGACAGAAGATAGTGGATAAACTCAAAGGCTAAACTTAGATAGATGGTGAAAGTTAGAGGAGGAGGAAAATAAGATGAGTATCTCAGCGGTGGGAGTATATTGAACCTTGCCCTGGCTGAAGAATTGAACAGCTGAAGCCTGGCTATGTCTCAGACTTGGACTCAGTACACAGACTTACTTAGGTCTGGTCAGGAGAAAGCTAGGTGACAGAGTAACAAGAAATCAATGGCAGAAAAACATGGAAGATAGGAGAAGGAGGAGGCCATTATAGCCTAATCCTGCTTTCATCTCATAATCTTTGATCCCATTCACCCCGAGCACTCTATGCAGCTGCTTCTTGAATATAATGAATGTTTTGGCATCACCTACTGAATGTCTAGTGGTGTCCTTGCCTCTGTTAATCTTGCACAGACTGTCACACCAGTTCCAGAACAATAATGATTCTTGTTCAGCTGCTCCACGCTACTCTCTTTGCTCCCTGATTGAAGGCTTGGTGAAGGTTGGTACATCTCTGCATTCAGTCACTTCCGTCAGTGCTGTTTTGTCTGGCCTGTGTATAATGCCAGTCTGGGATGATATGCTTCTCCTATTCATTGAATCCAACTCCAAGTTAACACTTGCAGGGTGTGAAATACATGTTGGATTTGTATATCAGTTCCAGCTATTCATCAGGTGACTATGCCTGTTATGGTCATGTGATGATCAGCACAAAATCCTGTTCCATTTTGATTAGGTCAAGGCTTTTCTTCCCACTTAGGAAGGATAGCAGTACTAGAAGGCACACCTCAAAATAAGGCAGGGAGTGGTGCAGTTTAGGTCAGAGTTGAGGAGGAACTTCTTGACTCAAAGGGTGGTGAGTGTTTGGAATTCTCTGCCCATTGAAGTGGTGGAGGCTACCTCGTTGAATATGTTTAAGTCACGGGTAGATAGGTTTCTAATAAGCAAGGGAATTAAGGGTTATGGGGATAAAGCGGGGAAGTGGAACTGATCCACTTCAGATCAGCCATGAGCTTATTGAATGGCAGGCAGGCTCGAGAGGCTATATGGCTTACTCCTGCTTACGCATTTCTTATGTTCTTATGTTCTTTTAGGCATTGTTGGAATGATCAGTATTTATTGCCTGTCTCTAATTGCCCCTTCAGCCCATTGCCTTCTTGAACTCATTCAGTCCCTGATGTCGGTACACTTTAGTGCTGTCAGGGAGGGAGTTCCAGGACTTGAACCAACAACACTGAAGGAACAGTGATGTATTTCCAAATCGGGATGGTGAGTGACTTGAAGGAGGGGATAATGTTCCCTATGCATCTGCTGCCCTTGTCTTTCTAGATGGTAAAGTCACGGGTGTGAGTAGCCTTGGTGAGGTAATGCAGCGTGCATCTTGGCAATGGTACACATTGCTGTCCATGTGCATTGCTGATGGCGGGAGTGTGTGTAAAATATTGAGCTGGCAATCACATTCGTTCCTAACCCAGCCAGTATTGGGGATCACTGGCCAGGTACAGAGACTGGGGCTGATGAAATTTAGCTGTAACCTCGGAAAGGGCCTTCATCTCCCTTCACGCTGCAGAACGGAGTAACATTTAAACCCAAGCCAGTGACATCGCAATCTTCCATCACACTGCAACATGGAGTAACAGTTAAATCTAAGCCAGTGACATCTAATTTCTCCTTGGTTTCCCTCAAGTTCTTATTCTCTTCCATTCAGAGAAATATAGGAACAGGAGTAGGCCATTCAGCCCATGAAGCTTGCCCCACCATTCAATGTGATCATGGCTAATCATCTACCTCAATACCAGTTCCTCTGTGCTGTCTCCTTATCCCTGGACACGGTGACTCTCCTGACACCAATTCCTACGCTCAATGACTGAAATTCCATATCCCCTGCAGTAGAGAATTCCAATGATTCACCTCCCTCTGAATGAAAAAAATTCTTCACCATCTCAGTATGAAATGACCTGGCCCTTATTCTGAGACTGCGGCTGGAATTTTAGCCTCCTGCCCGCCACAGAGATTGGACTGCGCGAGAGACGGACAATGGAAAGGTCTGTTGACCTTGGATGGGATTTTAGGGCTTCAGATGAACAAGGCTGTAAAATCCTGCCCCACGTCTCCTGGTTCTAGACTGACCAGCTACAGGAAACATCCCATCCACATCTGTCCTGTCACAGCCTGGAAGAAATGGAAGTTTCGATGAGCTCAAAATTCTATGGAATACAGGGCCCAGTTTTCTCAATCTCTCCTCCGTAAGGCAATCCCAACATCTCAGGAATTAGTTTGGTGAACCTCTTGCAATCCTTCCTCAGATGAGGATAACAAAACCATACACAATACTCCCAGTGAGGTCTCAGCAAAGTCTGACACAGCTGTGACAAGGTATCTTCACTCCTGTACCTCAATCCCCTGACCATAAAAGCCAATTACAATTTGTT
Source organism: Sphyrna mokarran (assembly GCA_024679065.1). Classification (NCBI taxonomy): domain Eukaryota; kingdom Metazoa; phylum Chordata; class Chondrichthyes; order Carcharhiniformes; family Carcharhinidae; genus Sphyrna; species Sphyrna mokarran. Next base: position 17,935,235 of record JAGIQG010000031.1, on the reverse strand, counting down.
TTCTGAGCTGCCTGCTGCATGATGGACAAGGAAACCCAGATTCCTTTGGACAACAGCACTTCCCAAATGGTTTTCACAGAATGACAGATATCCTGAGCTGCCCTTCCATGCTTAGTTGAGTGGAACAATTTCATTGAGGTACGTTGTTTTACACATCAATGAGCAATTTATTTTTCAGCCCAAATTCCACGCCCTAATCCTAAGGATATGAGTTGGAAGTTGGGCAGCTGTTGCACCAGAACTGAATTCTGCTAACATCAGGTCCAAGTGATGAGAGAGTCTTCCTGAGCGAAATGGACAGTGAGTGCTTGGGGACTATTTAGCCATGCCTGAATGGGCATGGTTAAATGAACCATACCTGGCCTGAATATGGACGTGTGCACAAACGCTCACACCAGTGGAAGAGTATAAAGAGATGGGGGTATTGAGAGATGGGCTTCAGGAAAGTTGGGGGTACGAGAAAGAGAGTCTGTGGCAGAGTTGGCGGCATGGAAAAAGGGATTCTGAATGTTGGGTCTAAGAGAGGAAATTGGGAAGGTTGGGACACTGAGAGGGAGGATTCTGGAGGATTGGGTTTGAGAGAGAGGAGTTGGGGAATGAGAGAGGAGGCTCTGGAGATTTAGGGTAAGGAGAGGAGAGTGGGGAAAGAGAGTGAGGATTCTGGAGGGTTGGGGTAAAGAGAAGGGAGTTGCAAGAGTAGGGGAATGACAAACGTTTCTGGAGAGTTGGGTTTGGGAGAGGCGAGTCGGAGAATGGGAGAGAGGGCTCTGGAGAACTAGGTATGAGAGAGAGGAGTTCGGCTGGTTAGTGTTAGGAATTAGAGAGAGGATTTTGGAGGGTTGGGGTAAAGAGAAGGGAATTGGGGCATAGGAGAGAGGGGCCTGGAGGTTTAGGTTGAAAACAGTGACCCCAGAGAGTGTTGGGTATTGGAGGAGGGAAGATTTAAGCTTTCATGTGCTGGAATTCTATTTGTATAATCCATAGTGTAATACATAGATTGTGTGATAACATTATCCTCTTGGAATGTAATTAGTCTGTGAATGGAATCACGTTCACTCATAGAAGCCTGAATTGGCTTTTTTTCCAGACTTCACCTTGCAATGCTGGAGCAGGAGACAGTCACTGAATCATTGGTGTTCTTTTTCACCTGATACATTCATGTCACTCAAGTGCATCATTAGTCTGCTGCCTGCAGTCTTCCTCCTTATCAGTGTTGGCAAGTTTGACCTAGGATGTTATTTGATGATTGGATTGTGGGGAATACGCTTGGAGCTGAAGGAGCTGTGGAGCTCTGCTATCTGTGTTCCCTCCCTCCTGCTACCTGCCCATTATACTAAGTGCAATTGGAGAATGGAAGCCAGCATTTTATCTTCGATTAGTTTCCTGTTGCTGTCAGTGTCCAGAATACACTTTCATTCTCCTGCTTTTAGCCAGCCATAAGCAAGGTCAGAAAAAGGTCATCTGAACCAATATAAGACCCTCCCTCATCTGATTGCAGAGCAAGCAGGGAGAAGGGTTCACCCTGTTACAAGTTGAAAAAAATTCTGAGAGGCATAGAGAGGGTTGACAGTCAGAATCTTTTTCCCAATACTAGGGGGCATGCACTTCAGGTGAAACAGGGAAAAGTTCAAAGGAGATATGAGATGTATAGTTGGTGCAGTGGTTAGCTCTGTTGCATTACTATGCCAGGGACCCAAGTTCGATTTCGACTCGTGTCACTGTCTGTGTGTAGTCTGCACATTCTCCCCCGCCTCCGTCATCTGAGTGAGTTTCCTCCAGGTGCTCTGGTTTCCTCCCACAGTCTGAAAGACTTGCAGGTTAGATGAATTGGCCATGCTAAATTCTCCCTCAGTGTACCCGAACAGGCACTGGAGTGTGGCAACTAGGGAGGGGTTCATAGTAACTTCATGGCAATGCTAATGTCAGCCTACTTGTGACACTAGTAAAACAAATAAGGGTGATTTTTTACAGAGTGATAAGCGTCTGGAACGTGCTGCCAGAAGTGGTGATGGAGACAGATACGTTTAAGGGACTTTTTGAAAGCTCGTGAATATGGAAGTAATGGAGAAATATGGAGTGAGGGCAGGCAGAAGCGGTTAGTTTAATTTAGCGTCATGTTTGGCACAAGATCCTGGGGCCAAAGGGCCTGTTCCTGTGCTGTATTGTTCTACATTCTATTCCCCATCACAGCATGTGTCAATAATAAATTTGAGAAGCGCAGTTCCAACCCTGTGGCAGGGGCAAGGCAAACCTGAAGATGGAAATGTGGACACAGACTGGGAGGTGACATCAGACAATTTCCAGGAGTTAAGACCATATGTCGTAAGGACGAGTGGAGTCGACGGGAAGAGAGTGATGATGGTAGGTTTGAAGAAAAGGAGAGAGGGAGCCATTAACAGTCTTGGCTGACATGGGAAACAGTGAGGGTCAGCAGCGTAATGGAGGTAACTGAGGTGAAGAAAGCCAGAGATATGGCTTGGTAACAAGATAAGCTCAGACTGGGCATTGGGTGGAAGGTTGACTGAGAGATGTGAAGCGAATGAATAGAGGCCATTATCCCCCACTGGTTCAGCATCAGTGGATAGAAGGAAGCGGGCAGTTCTTGGCTATTCCTCTGAGGTGTGGCTCACTCCTCCCAACTGAAAGGAAGCTAAATCTCTGGTTATTAGCAGAGTTTTTTTCCAGAACCTCATGCATCCTCCGAGTGTACATTATGCCCGCTTTCATCATCAGTGCGGCCAGGTCTGAACTCTCTCCCTGGCAAACTGGCCTTGGAGATGCGTGTTGTGACCAACCTTTTGGTCACCTGCCTGAATTAAGCAGTTCAGTATCAACCTTTGTGACTCCTGTCAGACACTGTGGGACATTGAATTGTATGGAATGGTGTTACATAAATGCAAATCATATTGTTGCATCCTAAATGTATAATCTGAGCCTCATGGATTGACACACACTCACAGGGCTATGATATATGTGGTAGCCATGATGTGGGCTTGCCGGTGTTGGAGGGGGGTGGGCACGGTAAGAAGTCTCATAACAGCAGGTTAAAGTCCAACAGGTTTATGTGGAATCACGAGCTTTCGGAGTACTGCTCCTTCACCAGGTGAGAGTCAGCACTCCCAAAGCTCGTGATTCCAAATAAACCTATAGGACTTTAACCTGCTGTTGTGAGACTTCGTACTGTGATAGCGGGGGGTGGGGGGGGGGACTTTATTGGTACAGGAACTGTACCCTTTAGATTTAAAGCCCATTTATCAGTGTGACAAGTGAGGCTTACAAATAACACTGCAATGAAGTTACTGTGAAAATCCTCTGGTTGCCACACTCCGGCACCTGTTCGGGTACATTGAGGGAGAATTTATCACAGCCAATGCACCCTAACCGGCTCAACTTTAAGACTGTAGGAGGAAACTGGAGCACCCAGAGGAAACCCGTGCAGACACGGGGAGAACACGCAGGCTCCACACAGAATGTGACTCAAGCTGGGAATTGAACCTGGGTCACAGTTGTGAGGCAGCAGTGTGTCACCATGCTAATTTGAATAGTACCCCAAAAAGACAGAACGATTCCAAAACTGGCAGCAATTATTTTGCTTGTTCATCTTTGTGCGCCCCTGGCAACATTTGTTCCCCATTCCTAATTGCCCTTGAGTGGTGAGCCACCTTTTTTGAACTGCTGCAGTCCTTGTGCCGAAGGTACGCTTACAGTGCTGGGAAGTCTGAAGTAATGCTAAGCAATAGAAAGAGCCTTAAATAATGCATTGTAATCTGTGGTTATATAAGAGAGCGAGGTAGAGACAGACGGTGTTGGAGAGTTGAAGATGCTGCATTAACCTCCGAACATGTTATGTGTAGAATGATCACCATCTGGTGGCAGAGACTGGTAGTGTACATTCACATGTCCATCTTCCACTTGCATGCTTACTCTGTGGACATTGTTCAGCTTTGGGAAATTGATTAACAGAAGCTGTTTGTTTTCAGCTTGACACAGTGTGCCCTGGGAGCGTTATGAGATCTGCCTGTTTGTCTTCATGCCCCCTTGCTTACCAGTGAGTGGCCGATGGGGATGGAGATGCGCAGGGGGGAGGAGGGGGGGGTTGTTGGAAATACAAGGGGGCCTCCTGTTAACACTTCAGCTTGACTGCAGAACATTATGGCTGAGTGGCATAACAATGCACGCACACTCACAGGCTTGGTAAGGAACATAGAGGTATTTATTCAGGAGGAAAAACTACACCAAGGTTCACAGCCTCCCCCTCATTGGCTGCCCCAATCCCTACGTATCTTCTAGGTACCTTCTGCCTAAGACAGGACTCCACTTCAGGTTCCCAAGTGGTTCCTCAAGCCACGTGACTCTCTTCTGGTGCATTGTGCGACAATCAGCACAAGTAACATCGGAACCAAGGGAGGGTTACCCAAGATTGGAAAACTTTGAACTTGGGTTCCAGTTAACCCTAGAAGCCAGTGTGCCAATGCTTGGGAGTGTAGCCCTGATTGGATAGGCATGGGTGTTTTGTCTCTTGCAGAAAATCAGCCACCGCTTCCAGCTGCTGGTCTGTGGGACCTAGGCTCAGCCAGCCTGTCGGTAGAAGTGGGTACGAACATTGACATTCAGCTGTGGTCTTTTCTGAATGGATGGTACAGTGGTTAACACTGCTGCCTCGCAGCACCGGGGACCCAGATTCAATCCCCAGATTGGACCACTGTCTGTGTGGAGTTTGCATTTTCTCCCCGCCTCTGGAAGCTCCGATTTCCCCGCACAATTCCAAAGATGTGCTGATTCGGTGCTAAATTCTCCCTCAGTGTACCCGAACAGGTACTGGAGTGTGGCGACTAGGGGATTTTCACAGTATTTTCATTATGAACCCTACTTTGTAATAAATAACCTTTAAGTTTTTGCAGGCTTCAAGGGGCATTTTGACTTGTTCCTGCCACTATTATGGGAAAGCATATGCATTCTGCAGCTTGCTCACAGAAACCGCTGGATTGTCAGAAACTCTGAAACATAATGATGGATTTCTGAGTGAGTCTGTTCTGTACATTGATCTGTGACTGTAATTCTGAATTACTAGCTGGTTCCGCTAGGTTGAAGAGGAAGTGATGCGCATTTCATTTACTGATATTGAACACAGTTAGTCCCTTTAATTGGCAACCAATTTGCACAAAGTAAGGTCCCATGAAACTGCAATGAAATAACCAACCAGAAGATTTGGCCCGTCAAATCTGCTCTGCCATTCAATAAAAAAGACCAGTTGATCTGATTATGAGCTCAACCCCATATTCCTGGCCACCAATGATAACATTTCAACCCTTGTTCATATCGGATCGATCTGGTCAGCCTTAAAAATAGTCAATGACGCTGTTTCCACTGACTTTTGAGGATCAGAGTTCTGGAGACCGTATGGTAGGTTGTTGCATAAGGTAAAGTCTCATGGGATCCAGGCTGAGGTAGCTAAATGGCTACAAAATTGGCTTGATGACAGATGCCAGAGGGTGGTTGTTGAGTGTTTTTTCACACTGGAAGCCTGTCACCAGCAGTGTGCCTCAGGGATCAGTGCTGAGCCCACTGTTATTTGTCATTTATATTAATGATTTGGATGGGAATAGAGGGGACATGGTTAGTAAGTTTGCAGATGATGCTAAGATCGGTGGCATGGTGGACAGTGAAGAAGGTTATCTTGGATTGCAACAGGATCTTGATCATGTGGGTCATATGGAGATGGAGTTTAATTTAGATAAATGCAAAGTGATGTATTTTGGTAGATTGAATAAGGGCAGGACTTACTCAGTTAATGGTAGGGTGTTGGGCAGAGTTACAAAACAAAGAGATCTAGGGGTACATATTCATGGCTCCTTGAAAGTGAGGTCACAGGTGGACAGAGAGATGAAGAAGGCATTCAGTATGCTTGGTTTCTTCGGTCAGAACACTGAATACAAGAGTTGCAACACCTTGTTGAAGTTGTACATGACACTGTGATGCCACATTTGTATTACTGTGTAAAGTTCTGGTCATCTTATTCAGAAAGGATATTATTAAGCTAGAACGAGGGCAGAAAAGATTTAGTAGGATGCTACCAGGACTTGACGGTTTGAGTCATTAGGAAAGCCTGAATAGAATAGACTAAAATAGGAATTTTTTTTCTCTGGAGCGTAGAAGGGTGATCTTATAGAGGTCTATAAAATATTGAGGGACACAGATCAGTAAGATAGTCAATATCTTTCTTCAAAAATAGGGGAGTCTAAAACTAGAGGGCATAGGTTTAAGATGAGAGGGGAGAGAGATACAAAATTGTCCAGATGAGCAATTTTTTCACAAGGTAGTAGTGAGTTCTGGAGCAAGCTGCCAGTGATAGTAGTAGAGGCATGTACAATTTTGTCTTTTAGAAAGCGATTAGACAGTTACATGGGTAAGATGGGGTATAGAGGGATATGGGCCAATCGCAGGCAATTTGGACTAGCTTAGTGGTTAAAAACTGGGTGGCATGGACAAGTGAGGTTGAAAAGCCAGTTTCCATGTTATAAACCTCTATGACACGATCCATCACACCACAGAGAAACAATTAACAGCCTGAGATCACCCAACTGCCGCAGGAGACTATCTAAGATGTTTAACATATAGAAACACACATGCATACACACCACATGCATGTGCACACACAAGCTCACATGCACGCACACAGACAAAAGAACGTGTATTTATATATAGCACTTTTAATAGGGTGGAAGATATCCTAGGATAGTGATCAGACAGAAAAACCACATTGATATATAAGGAAAACTGAACAAAATACATCAGAAGTAGGTTTTAAGGTGTGTCTTAAAGGAGGGGGAGAACTAGGTACAGAGCTGGAGAGGTTCAGAAAGAGGAATCCTAAATGTGCCTCGAAAATTAAAATCCTGACTATCCATGTCAGGACAAAGGGAATGGGGAATATTCCAAAATTGGAATTCCATCCTCAGAGGGTGGTAGGGCCAGATGAGGTGACAGAGATAGGGAGAGTCAAGGCAATGGAAGGATTTGAAAATAAGGATGGGGAATGTTAAAATCTAGATCTGATTGGACTGGAGTTGGTGTGAATCAGCGAGAAGAAAGGAATGGAGAGAATGGGACTTGCTAAGTTAGGGAATGGGCTGCAGATTTTGGGGTGAGTCAGCTAGAAGACCGTAAGTACTGACCTATGTACATATCTGTTTGCTGCTGCCTGGCATTTATCTGAATAATATTCTTTCCTTTCCCACAGGACATGTTGTTACTCGTGAATGCTGAATTCCACCCGTCCAGCGAGATCGAGACCAGTTTCTGACTGAAACACATATCACCTTAGACAGGTACGATGTGACATTCATCACGGTCAGGTTGCTGTCATCCCCTTCATTTGAGGAACTTCCCAGATTCTTTCCCTTGGTCATATCTCCCAGTAGATATCTGGGATGACCGTGAATATATTATGATGTCCATGGTTTGGGAATTGAGTGGGACTAGCTGGATGGATCAGAGAACCTTTCCGTGTTTCAGTGTCTCTATGTGAATGTAGCAGTCCACCCAAACATCCAGATTAATACAGATTCCAGCAATGACCATCAGGGGGTTTTGAGAAACATTTTCTCTAACCCTGGTTTGACAATTGCCTCGTGGTGATATTGCACGACTATTGATCCAGAAATTCAGCTAACGTTTTGCAGACTTGGGTTTTAATCCTGCCACAGTGGACGGTGCAATTCAAATTCAATAAAAAATATATGGAATTAAAATGAAGAAAGTTGGCCTAGAAAACATAGTCGATTGCTGAAAAAATTCATCTGGTTCACTAATGTTGTTTAGGGAAGGAAATCTGCCGTCCATACTCAGTCTAGCCTACATGTGACTCCACAGTCAAATGGATGTGGTTGACTCTCAACTGCCCTCCAAGAGCAACTAGGGATGGGCAATAAATGCTGGCCAGCCAGCGACATCAATGTCCCACAAATCTACAAAAAAACAGAATTTCAATATCCCTAATCGGTTTACTGACAAAATGCTGAGCAACTAGAGCACACTTTAACAAAGTCTGCATGTGTATATTATTGTCTGCTCACCAGAAGTCAGAAAATAGCAATATGCACCTCAACATGGAGCAACGCTGAGGTACATTCTTCCTTTGCCCCTAATACTATTGGAACACTTCAGTATCTGTTATCAGTTAGTCTGTGTCTCTGCTTATGTATTGATATCTAGTGTTCTATATTTATTCATGTGTTCAGGTCTAAACATTAAGGGATCAAACTGACCCCACTTGTCAATCTGTGTGACACAAGAGATAGTTAATGGCTGTAATTGCATTGCACAAATAACATTTGTGTACTCCCTGCACACTGGCACACTGGGGGAATTTTCCAGCCTACATTACATGTAGAAAGCAGATGCTATTCTCCTGGTGAATTGACCCTTTCTGAGTTTGATGGATCACCATGCTCTTGCCTTATGTGGCTAAAAGAGTCTACAAGGGCTTATTGTAAGCATTTAATTACATCCAACTGCCCATCCCCCACATGCCGTAGCTCCTGGAGCTCCAGTATGTGTTGTGTTAAACTGTATGCAGTTCCTGTTAAAGTGGATGGGGAAATGAATTGTAATAACTCTGATGGAATCTAGTGGCAAGTATGTTAGCCCTGTTTTCTCAGCCATCTTGTCGAGTGGTATCTCAGAATCATCAGGGTCTTGCTGTCCGGTATCCCTTCCAAAACTACTTCTCGTTGCAGCTTTCCTCAGATTCAAATGGTTCTTAAAAACCCATCCCTCTAAGCACCTTGCAGCCCCTAACCCAACTCCTAATTATTGTCTGCTCCCCTCCCAGTAGAAGATGGGCGGCAGAAGTGGTTAGTACTGCTGCCTCACAACACCAGGGACGCAGGTTCGATTCCTGGCTTGGGTTACTGCCTTGCATGTTCTCCTTGTGGCTGCATGGGTTTCCTTTGGATGCTCCCATCTCTTCCCGCAGTCTAAAAGATATGCTGGTTAGGTAGCTTGGCCATGCTAAATTGCTCATTATTGTCAGGGAAACGAGCTAAGCTAAATGCATTGGGTTGTGGGGCTAGCGCCTGGGTAGGATTGTGGTCAGTACAGACTCAATGGGCTGAATGGCCTCTTCTATACTGTAGGGATTCCATGATTCTATAGTTCCTCAGCCAATACATGTCATTGAGGTTGGATGTGGGGTGTATGTGCGTCATTGTGAAATAGTATTGAACTCAATCAATGCTGTTTCACTGCATTTGTTCACCAACTATCAGAGTGCCAACGTGATAAGAGTGGTTGGGCTTATTTAGCTCTCAGTTCCCCGAGTTGAGAGCATCTTCCTGTTTGAGTATGGACAGTTTAGCATCTTACCTTCGGTCCTCGGGTGTTGGGGAGGGTGCGGTAGTGGGGAAGAGGTGGCAGCAGGCACGGAATATGGGGTGAAAGGTGGGTGAGGTGAGAGGCTGAGAAAGATGTGACAGGAGAGAGAGAGAGGCTCAGGCAAAACTGTGAGGAGAGTGTTATTGCTTGGGACAGCAGTGATGGGTCAGGCGGAGAACAGCCCAAGTTCACCTGACCAGTGGGTGATTTGTGCAAGTTGCTATGAATGTAACATGCACACTGCAGACACAAACCTGAAAGATATTCCTCATGTAAAATATTGATTAGCGGGTTCACCTCTGACATATTATGGACTGGAGGTCAATCACAGTCATTGGTAATGGAGTCAGAGTGTGTAAGAAGTGGCACAGGAGACATTGAAAGATAAATTCAATCAGCAAAAGATCAAACTGAACAGATATCCCCTGTAATTTAATGAAGTCTTAAGTGCAGTTATGGTTAATAAGATTTCAGAGGGGAGTTAACCTTGTGGGAGTGACATTCTTTCAGAGAATGATGAGACGTCCCCATTTCAGATGAGGTACTGTGTCTCAAGACAAGTTCTCTTTCGTGAAATATTCGGGACCCATCCCAAATGCTCTGGAAGATGTTGAATGCTGAAGTGAGATGCAACATACAAATAGGTAGAGAGTAGAGGGATATGGGCTGCTAGTGACAAAAGGTCTTGAGTTTAAAAAGGCGCTGGCTTGGTGGACCGAAGGGCCTGTATTGTTTTTGTTTTATGTGGTATTGAAAGCAAAATGCTGACAATTTGAAATAAAACCAGAAAGTGTAGAAAACGCAGCAGGTCTGGCAGCGTCTCTGGGGAGGGCAAGATTGCAAGTTCTCATCCTTGGGAAAGTGGCTTGAAGTTGGACCCCAGAGACTTGAGCACAAAACATCTGATGCTGCACTGGGGTGTCTGTCCTCCTTGATAGATGTGAGCAATCCTGTGGCACTATTGTAAAGAGAATCACAGAAGTCCTCCCTCAGAGAGTGATTTTGCTCTCTGAATGAACATGAGAAAAATAGTCACTGCTAATTGTGGAACCTTGCTGTGTGCAGATTGGCTGCTGTATTACAAGTGACTCCATTTGTCTAACTATCAAGTGCTTTCAGAAGTTGTTCACCCAGGTCATTTCATTTCTATGTGTGGTAAAAAGCCAAGGCACCAGTACACATTGCCGAAAGGGCCACCATTTATCACAACGCTCTGTCTCTTAGATATAAAGACGTGTGCATGCACACTCACGCATGCTCACACATGCACACACAGATGCATGCACACATGCACACACAGGTGCATGCACACATGCGTACACACACATGCAGACAAACACACACATGCGCACAAACACACACACACAAACACGTGCAGACACACACATGGATACACTCATGACAAGGTTATCTCCAATTGTTTTTGCAAATAATCTGCTGTGTTGAAACTTATCCAAAGCCCTCTGGAAGTCCATATAGATAATGTCCATAAATATTGTCCATATATACGGTGGTGATTTCCTCAAAGGGAAGTTAACCAGGTTTGTCAGGTAAAACCAATCCTGAATGAACCCACACTACTCTCCCACCAGCTCAGTCTTTCTGTCCATTTCATTCCTCACAACATATGTCAAACTGATGGGTCTGCAGTGATCTGTTTTTCTCACTTCCTCTCTGCTTAAATAACAGAACTGATATTTGACAATTCTCAATTCCAGTTCCTGAATCCAGAGAGAGTTTTAAAAAACAGATTTACATTTCCTGACTTGGTTCTTTTAATTTCACCCCAGATTTAGTACGTATTCTAAATCCACTCAGTACCCCTGCTCATCCTGCTTTTACGTTTCCTTGTCCCACAGTTCTTTAGTCCTCTTCTTCGACTGCAAGAGAAGTACACAAAATCCTCATTGAACAATTCTGCCATTACATGGAACCTTCGCAACTTCAAGATGTTCCAGAGTGTGTTACATCAATGAAGAAATCTATTCAAGTGAATTTACTGTTGTGGCATAAGAGTACAGACAGCCAATTTGCACACAGTGGCTCCTGAATGCTTTTGTTACAATCCTGGTACAGGTCCAGAAATCAAAATAACATTTATCCAACACCCCTGCCTCCCCATCAAATGTAGGAATTACCAAAGGATTTCACTTCTGTAATATTTACTTGAACGCAAATCAGAATCTATGTAAATTTCAGCAAAATCATAGACACTATGATAGCTGGAACACTGTTCAATTCTGGTCACCACACTACCAGAAGGATGTGGAGGCTTTGGAGAGGGTACAGAAAAGATTAACCGGGGGCATTAGCTATGAGGAGAGGTTCGAGAAGCTTTGTTTGTTCTCACTGCAACGATGAAGGTTGAGGGGCGACCTGATAGAAGTCTACAAGATTAGGAGGGGCATGGACACAGTGGACTGGCAGAAGTTTTTTTTCCCCAGGGTGAAAGAGTCAGTTACTTAGGGGGTACAGGTTTAAAAGTGAGGGGCAAGGTTTAAAGGAAATGTCTGAGACAGATTTTTTTTTTACCCAGAGGGTGATGGGCACTGAAACTCGCTGCCAGGGAATGTGTTGGAAGCAGATGCGATGGTGAATTTTCAGGAGTGTCTAGACAAATACATGAATAGGATGGGAATAGGGAGATATGGTCCCAGAACGGTAGGGGGTTTTAGTTCAGTTGAGCAGCATGGTCGGTGCAAGCTTGAGGGCTGAAGGGCCTGTTCCCGTGCTCTAATTTTCTTTGTTCTTTGTCAGTATAACAGAGACTATCTCAGTGTTATAGTCGGGTCCACTATTGGTCTCTGTTTCAGCTATGCAGTTCTTCCAAGTAGAATTCCAGTCCCTTCAACGATTTGTCTGATTCTCTAAGCAACAGTTTCCACATAAATGTGCAATTTTCCCTGTCAGCAGGACAGACTTCCTTCCACAAGTCTTCCTCTGCTTCTATTTTTGTGTCATTCAGACCCCATATTATAACTTCCTTTTCTATTGGTGCAGCTTCCAGGTCAAGGGTCACCAGGCCAAATGGACTCTTTTGTATTATTATCTGAAGAATTACAATTTATTCTTTGCCTTTTCCTTGGAATAAAGAAGGCTGAGAGGTATGAGTTGTGAGAGGTGTACAAAATTGAGGGGAAGAGACAGAGAGTGGATAGGGTGAAGTTGTTTCCCTTAGTGGAGAATTCTAGAATCAGTGGATATAGATTCAAGATAAGTGGCAGTAGGTATAGAGGGGACATGAGGAAGAGGGTTGTGGGTGTTTGGAATTCGCTGTCTGCGTTGATATTAGATGGAGAGACCCTCGACTGTTGTAATAAGTACCCGGCTCTGCTCTATACATATTGTAAGCGACAGGGCTATGGGTTGGGTGCAGAAATTAGAAGAGCACCTAGTCTCCTTGGGATAGCATAGACGATGAGTTGAATGGCCATCTTCTGTGCTGTAACTTTTTTATAGTTCTAAGTGCTACAAACCTTCAAAGTTCTTTTCAAATACTTTCTGAAACAATTCCCGGTATTTTCAAGTCATTTTCCTTATTCTTGCTAGGTCAAAGGTTGTAATATTCTATTCTATTGTTGTGACACAGGGAAACATGTTGGCAAATGTGCACAGAGCAAGATGCTGAAAGCAGCAACATGAGAATCACCAGATAGTCTGTTTTTAGTGAGATTAGCCAAGGGATAAATACTGGCTTCGACATTGGGGTTAACTCCCCTGGCTAACTTTGAGTAGTGAGCTGGACACTTTAACATCCACCTGTGAGGACAGACTCAACCTCAGTTTGACATCTCCTGAGAAAGACAGCACAGTCCAGCAATCCTTCCTTGGAGTGTCAGCCTGGATTTTGCACTTTAAAGTTTGGGGGTGGGACTTGAATCCACAATCTCTGTCTCAGATGTAAGTATAACCTTGCCTGTACTTGTCTTTAATGAGTTTATATTCCCCTTTACCTTCTATTAATATGTACAATACTTATTGTCCATGCAAATTCTATTGTGCCTACTTTCCAAGTCTTGATACTTTGTCCCATCATTGCTATTTGTATCTTACTGACTTTGCATATTTCTTTGCCAACTGCAGTTTCTTATTTTTGTTTTGTCTGCTTGCCATTGAGGAAAGACAAGATTACTGTGTCCTTGGATGTGATTGATTTGTTAATTTTCAGGAAAGGGCCACCTTGCCAATTCACATGTCCACTCTATAGCTGCAGCTTGAGTGACACCAGTCTGTTTAGCATAAAATAACCTACGAAGCTCTGAAAGGCTTGCTAGGACAGAGACAGAGAGGCTGCTTCCCCAGGCTGGGGGGAACCAAGACCAGGATTTGATTTGATTTTGATTTGATTTATTATTGTCACGTATATTAACATAGTAAAAAGTATTGTTTCTTACGCGCTGCAGTGACAAAACATACCATTCATAGAGAAGGATAGAGTGCAGAATGTAGTGTTAAAGTCATAGCTAGCGCATAGAGAAAGATCAAATTAATGCAACGTAAGTCCATTCAAAAGTCTGACAGCAGCAGGGAAAAAGATCTTGACTTCAGATTTATGTATCTTTTTCCCAAAGGAAAAAGGTGAAAAAGAGAATGTCTGGGGTGCATAGGGTCCTTAATTATGCTGGCTGCTTTGCCGAAGCAGTGGGAAGTGTAGACAGAGTCAATGGGTGGGAGCTGATTTGCATAATGGATTGGGCTACATTCACAACTTTTTGTAGTTCCTTGTGGTCTTTGGCAGAGCAGGAGCCGTACCAAGCTGTGATATAATCAGAAAGAATGCTTTCTATGATGCATCTGTAAAAGTTGGTGAAAGTTGTAGCTGACATGTGAAATTTCCTTAGTCTTCTGACAAAGTAGAGGTGTTGATGAGCTTTCTTAAATATAGCATGAGGGGATCAGGACAGGTGTAGATAATCTGGACACCTAAAAACTTGGAAGTTTAGTTTTTTGAAGGGGGAGGTGTTAATAAACACAGAAAAAGGTATTCCATCGGACTAGAATGACATTCTTCATAGAACGACATGACACTAGGAAGTTCTGTGGAACAAAGGAAACTTTGTGTGTTTGTCCATAGATCTCTGATGACAGAAGGGCATGTTAGTAGGGTGGTGAAAAAGGCATATAAGTCACTTGCTTTTATCGATTGAGGCATAGATTACAAAAGCAGGGAGGTCATGTTGGAGTTGTATAGAATTTTGGTGAAGCCACAGCAGAGTACTGTGTGCAATTCTGGTCACCACATTATGGAAAAGATGTGATTGCGCTGGAGGAGTTGCAGAGGAGATTCACCAGGATGCTGTCTGGAATGGAACATATAACTTGTGAAGTGAGGTTGGGTAAGCTTGGGTTGGTTTTCTTGAAGCAGAGATGACTGAGGGGCAACCTTCAAATGAATCCCTTGAAGAATATAGCGAATGTAGGAGTAGAGTTAAGAGAGAAATTAGGAGAACAAAAAGGGAACACGAGATTGTTTTGGCAGATAAGGCAAAAGAGACAATGGCAGGGATTAAGGGAAGATGCCTCACCTGTGTACGTTGTCATATGTGGGAGTCCCTGGAGGCAAGACCTCTCCCGAAAGTCCATGTATGTGTCAAGTGTTTGGAGCTGCAGCATCTGAGGGTTCGGGTCAAGCAACTAGAGCGACAATTGGAAGATGCATTTTTAGTCAGGGAGAACGAGGCAAACATGGAAGGGAGGCAGAGTAAGGTGGCGGAGCCTAATGGGGAGGGGGGGGGAACCTGACCCTTATAGGTGGATTACTGTCAGGAAGGGGAAAAAGGAGAGGGGAGACATTCCAAAGACTTCCCCAGTGGCAGTCCCCCAAAATATCGAGGGCGGAGGGGTAAAAAAGGCAAGGCAGGAGGACCAGAATACCTCAAAGGGGAGGAAAGGGGTGAAAAGGGAGATAGTGGTGGGGAATGGGAGGGTTAAAGGAATAGATAGGTGCTTCTGTTGTCCAAGGCAGGACTCCAGGATGGTAGTTTGTCTCCCTGGAGCAGGGGTGCAAGATGTGTCTGACAGAGTAGAGGGCATTTTGAAGGATGAGGGGATGTGATTATTCATGTAGGAGAGAAGGATGTAGGAAGGAAGTGCAGGGAGGACATACGAAGGTAGTTCAGGGAGTTGGTGGCTGAAGTGCAGAGCCTCCGGGGTGGCGATCTCAGGGCTGCTTCCAGGGCCGGGTAATAGCGGAGCCAGGAGAAATGAGATCCCACAGCTGAATGCGTGGCTGAAGGACTGGTATAGGGCAGAGGGTTTCACATTTGTGGATAACTGGGAAGTCTTCGTGAAAGAAGGGCACCTGTATAGAAGGGACGGGGAACACTTAAATGGGAAGGGCGTGAATATCTTAGCTGGGAGGTTAGCTGGAGTGTTTCAGCAGGATTTAAACTAATATGGAGGTGGGGAGGGGCTGAGACCGATAGCTCAGTAGAGAGTGAGATGGGAGATAGAGTAAGCTTGGATGAGAAGAAATACATCAGGGAGAAGGAGGTTCTGAGTGGGCTCGGAGGTCTGGAGTGTGTCTGTTTCAATGCGAGGAGCATAACGGGAAAACAGATGAACTTAGGGCCTTAATGTTTGCAAGGAACTTGGATATGGTTGCGGTGACGGAGACGTGGTTATAGGAAGGGGAGCAGTAGCAACTGAATATTCCTGGGTATAACTGTTTCAGGCGTGACAGAGGAGGGCTCAGAAGAGGTGCAGGAGTGGCATTGTTAGTTAAGGAGAGCATCACGGCGGTGCAGAGGGAGGACAATACAGAGAATTAGGGGTGGAGTTGAGGAATAGAAAGGAGACGATTACTATGCTAGGGATGTATTATAGGCCACCCAACAGCCCGCGGGTAGTTGAAGAAGGCATATGTAAAGACATTTTGGATAGGTGCAGAAAGAACAGAGTCGTTATAGTGGGAAATTTTAATCTCCCTAGGGTGGATTGGAAAGTACCTAGAGCTGGGGGTTTGGACGGGCAGGAATTTGTAAAATGTGTACTGGAAGGATGGTTGGAGCAGTATGTGGCTAGCCCGACTAGAGAAGGGGCTATGTTGGATTTAGTTCTGAGTAATGAGCCAAGGTAGGTGGTTGATGTTGTAGTAGGGGAACATGTGGCTAACAGTGACCACAATTCTGTCTACTTTAGGGTACAGATAGAAAAGGATGCTTGTTGCTCTAGGGGCAGGGTGCTGAATTGGGGGAAGGCTAACTACGGTCGGATTAGGCAGGAACTTATGGAAACTTATTGGGAACGGTTGTTCGAGGGTAAGTCCATGCTAGGCATGTGGGACTCTTTCAAGGGAATACGAAAATGTTGCAAGATAGATATGTGCTGGGTAAGAGGAAAGATGGGAAAGATAGGATTAGAGAGCTGTGGATTACTAGGGATATTGAGGACTTGGTTAGGAAGAAAAGAGAGGCGTATGATAGGTCAAACCAGCTGGGAACGGAGACAGCGTTGGAGGAATATAGAGAGAGTAGGAGGAAGCTCAAACAGGGAGTTAGAAAGGCAAAAAGGCGGCATGAAATGATTTTGGCGGATAGGATTAAGGAAAATCCAAAGGCTTTTTACTCCTATGTTAGGAATAAAAGGGTGGTTAGATGAAAAATTGGACCTCTTAGGGACAAGGAGGGGAACTGTGCTTAGAGTCTGAGGGAATGGGGGAGATCCTGAATGAATACTTTGCGTCAGTATTCACGAAGGAGAGGGGCTTGTTGACAGCTCCTGTCTCTGAGGGAGCTGTGGACCAATTGAGGGAAATATCCATATCGAGGGAGGAAGTGTTAGAGCTTCTAGGTAGCATTAAAACTGATAAATCTCCGGGGCCTGATGGCATTTATCCCAGGCTGTTTAGGGAGGTGTGAGTGAAATTGCTGGGCCTCTGATGCAAATCTTTGTCTCTTCTTTGGACATAGGTGAGGTCCCAGAGGACTGGAGAATAGCTAATGTTGTACCGTTGCTTAAAAAGGGTAGTAGGGATAACCCTGGGAATTATAGGCTGGTGAGTTTGACGTCAGTGGTAGGGAAGCTATTGGAGGGGATTCTTAGAGGTAGGATGTATAGGCACTTAAAGCATTGCGATCTGATTAGGGATATGCAGCAAGGATTTGTTAATGGGAAGTCATGCCTTACAAATCTGGTAGAATTTTTTGAGGAGGTGACGAAAACGGTGGACGAAGGGTGAGCCATTGATGTCATCTATATGGATTTTAGTAAGGCATTTGACAAAATCCCTCATGGGAGGTTAGTTGAGAAAGTCCAGGCTCATGGGATACAAGGACAGGTAGCTAGATGGATAAGTAACTGGCTTTGTAATAGGACAAATTGGCTTTGCTCAGATGAGGAGGATCGTGACAGACACCTCCAGGCACTGAAGGATGCCCTCATGAGAACAGGATATGGCGCTCGACTCATCGATCGACAGTTCCGACGTGCCACAGCGATAAACCGCACTGACCTTCTCAGAAGACGAACACGGACACAGTGGACAGAGTACCCTTTGTTGTCCAGTACTTCCCCAGAGCGGAGAAGCTACAACATCTTCTCCGGAGTCTTCAACATATCATTGACGACGATGAACATCTCGCTAGGCCATCCCCATCCCCCCACTTCTTGCTTTCAGACAACCGCACAACCTCAAACAGATCATTGTTCGCAGCAAACTACCCAACCTTCAGGAGAACAGTGACCACAATACCCCACAACCCTGCCACAGCAACCTCTGCAAGACACATGCCAGATCATAGACATGAACGACATCATCAAACGTGAGGATACCATTCATCAGGTACACGGTACATACTCTTGCAACTCGGCCAACGTTGTCTACCTAATACGTTGCAAGAAAGGATGTCCCGAGGCATGGTACATTGGGGAGACCACGCAGACACTACGACAGTGGATGAATGAGCATCGCTCAACAATCACCAGGCAAAACAGTTCCCTTCCTGTGGGCGAACACTTCAGCAGTCATGGGCATTCGGCCTCCAACCTGCGGGTAAATGTTCTTCAAGGGGGCCTTCGTGACACACGACAGCGCAGAGTCGCCGAGCAGAGACTGATAGCCAAGTTCCGCACACATGAGGACGGTCTTAATAGGGATCTTGGCTTCATGACACACTATCTGTAACCCCCGTAACTTGCCTGGGTTAGCAAAAAACCTCACTTACTGTGCTGTCTGGAGAAAATACACAATTCTCTAACCAATGCTCAGGATTCCCTTCACACACATTGTTAGCCACTTTAACACTTGAATAGCAGGTTAGATGTAAGGATTCACATTCTAATCAGCAATCTATGACTGTCTGTGCTGATGTGTGCTATTGCAGACCAGAACACTGCATTTGCCTGACGAAGACACAACAGAGTGTTGAAAGCTCACAATTTTACTATCAAATAAATCAGTTGGATTTAAAATTGGTGTTGCTAAATTCTTACTGAGTCCTTTGTAATAGGAGACAGAGAGTAATAGTGGAAGGGTGTTTATCTAGCTGGAGGTCGGTCACTAGTGATGTGCCGTAGGGCTCGGTACTAGGACCTCTTCTATTTGTAATATATATAAATGACTTGGAAGAGGGAGTAAGTGGAGTGATCAGCAAGTTTGCAGACGATACAAAGATGGCTGGACTTGGGGATAGTGAGGAGCATTGTCAGGCGATGCAGCAGGACATAGATAGGCTGGTAGCTTGGGCAGATGGCAGATGGAATTCAATCCTGATAAATGTGAGGTGATGCATTTCGGGAGAAAGAATGTAGAGGGGAGGTATATGATAAAGGGTAGACCTATTAAGAGTATAGAAACGCAGAGGGACCTGGGGGTGCAGGTGAACAAGTCTCTGAAGGTGGCAGAGCAAGTGGAGAAGGTTGTGAAGAAAGCATATAGTATGCTAGCCTTTATAGGAAGGGGTATAGAGTACAAGAGCTGGCCTTTAATGTTGCAGTTGTATAAAACGTTGGTTAGACCTCATTTGGAATATTGCATCCAGTTCTGGTCGCCTTACTACCGGAAGGATGTGGAGACTCTGGAGAGAGTGCAGAGGAGATTTACCAGGATGCTGCCTGGTATGGAAGGTCTGAGTTACAAGGAGAGGTTGGGCAAATTGGGACTGTTTTTCTTAGAAAGACGTAGACTTAGACGAGATCTAATAGAGATGTACAAGATTATGAGGGGTATAGATAGAGTAAACAGGGTTAAGCTTTTCCTAGGTTTTTCCTAGGATGGACTCAAATAGCATGAGGGGTCACGGACTTAGGGTGAGGGGGATAAGGTATAATTTGGATGCTGGAGGGAGTTTTTTCACACAGACGGTGGTGGGGGTATGGAACGCGCTGCCAAGTGGTGGAGGCAGGTACTCTGGATTATTTAAGAAATACTTACATGGGCACATGAACAGAATGGGAATGGAGGGGTATAGAAAACTGATTTAAAATAGGGATCATGAGCCTTGGGAGACCCTGGGAAGTGTGTAAATAGATGATGATATTGATGTACTTGTTTTTATCCTACAGGTACTTTGGTCCACCTTGATGCCTAACAAGGGGGATACATGCAATGGGTCGTGAGAGGGCTGCTCTTGCATTTTTTCTCGAGAGTATCCCAGTGCTTCACGTCGTTAGTGTACGCTTGACCTGGACCATTTGATGGGCAACACGACAGCTCAGTGACTATCGCTGTGCTGTGCAGATACATGGATTTGGGCCTGTGTCTGTGGGAGTTTGCGCATTCTCCCCGTGCTTGCGTGGGTTTTCTCCGGGTGCTCCGGTTTCCTCCCACATCCCAAAGATGTGCTCTTAGGCTAATTGGCAAAACAAATTCTCCCTAAATTGTCTCAAATTTGGTTTTTAATCCATAGATCTATAAACATAGACAGGGATCACGGGTAGAGGTGGGAACATTGGGGTGGCGGCGCGGGCTTGTTGGGCTGAAGGGCCTGTTTCCCGTGCTGGTTTGTTCTTTGATTGTTCTCGACCCTTTCTACTTTGTCCCCATTGATGTAGACAGGGGCATGTTCTCCTTTAGACTGCCTGAAGTTGATGACAATCTTCTTCATTTTTGAACCATAGAACACTACAGCACAGAAGCTGGCCTTTTGGCCCTTCTTGGCTGTGCTGAACCATTTTTCTGCCTCATCCCACTGACTTGCACCTGAACCATATCCTTCCACACCCCTCACATCCACATACCTGTCCAAGTTTTTCTCAAATGTTAAAAGTGAGCCTGCATTTACCACTTCATCTGGCAGTTCATTTCACATTCCCATGACTCTCTGTGTGAAGAAGCCCCCCACTAATATTCCCTTTAAACTTTTCTCTCTTCACTCTTAACCCATGTCCTCTAGTGTTCTTCTGTCCTAAACTCAGTGGAAAAAGCCAGCTTGCATTCACTCTATCTATACCCATCATAATTTTGTACACCTCTATCGAATCTCTCTTCATTCTTCTACACTCCAGGGAATAAAGTCCTAACCTATTCAATCTTTCTCTGTAACTCAGTTTCTCAAGTCCCGGCAATATCCTTGTATAACTTCTCTGTACTCTTTCAACCTTATTAATATCCTTCATGTAATTAGGTGACCAAAACTGCACATAATACTCTAAATTCAGCATTGTCAATGTTTTATATAACCTCACCATAACATTCCAACTCTTAAATTCAATATTTTGATTTATAAAGGCCAATGTTCCAAAAGCACTCTATGACCCAATCTACCTGTGACACTACTTTTAGGGAATTTTGTATCTGTACTCCCAGATCCCTCTATTCTACTACACATTTCAGTGTTCTACATTGTTGACATTGAAGGAGAGATTTTTATTGCATATCAGTTCATCAGATTCTCTACGTCATTCTTGTGTAAGGAGCTAAGAACACAGCCTTGTGGGACACCAGTGTTGAAGGTAATCATGGAGGAGGTGTTGGAGGCATGGTCTCCGGGATACGGGGTCAATTATTTTGGACAAGAGGGAAGAGGAAATGTCCACTGTCTCTGTACGATTCCAAAGAGCTTTCCAGGTCAGACAGAGAGAGGTTATTTTCCCAGACTGGGTTGAAGGGTCATTCATTTAGATTGGCTGCTTGCCAATCTTTGGGATTCTTTCCTGCAAAGGATTGTGGGTGTTCCATTCAATGAGATTGGGAGATTTCTGAGGCAATTGCAGGATTTGGGCAGCCATACAGTATATGGGAGGTCAGGGAGGAGACAAGAGTGTGATTGAGATGTTGGCATGGCAAGAGTCAGGAAGAGTTCAGGTGGGAGAAATATTTTGGTCTGACAGGAGATGATGAGTTGAAGGGACAGAAACAGAAAATAATGGAAAATATTATTGGTCTAGCAGCATTTTCCTTTTATTTTGATGAGTTGAAGAGAGTGGCTCCATCAATATCCGTGTGGCAACTACTGAGGTTCAGTGTTACTTTGAGTCCAGTGTATAACATTGGACAAGGAGTGTGTTACTGAATGTCACCCTTGACTTTTCCACTTCTTTCTAAAGCCATATGTTGACTCTTAGTGCTTTCTAACAGCAGAACCTGTGGAGGCAATTTTAACCTCATGGGTTGGATCAGGTTAAATGTGGATTCTATACTTGTTCAGTGTTGATTTGAGTAGACAGTAAAATTAGGCAGGATGTGAAAGCAACATTCTTCTTCTGTGCTTTCAGTGATTCACTAAATCCCTTGGGTTTCCCATCTAGCAATAAGCTTTTAATTGTTCCCAGTAAATCTGCAGTGATACCCATGACAAATCTCCTTGCTCTGTCTATATTTCCCCATTGTTTTTGGTTATATTAATGTTTGGGTTTTAGCATATGACACATGAACAGACCTGTGTACTTTCAGCATTTTCTGTTCCATGATTTCTTACTTTGTTCAGTAAGCGTGGTGTCACATAATCAATAGCCAGCAGAAAGCAGCAGATCGGTAAACTGCTGATCACACTTTGCCACCACACCAACTATTCACTGAACATCTTCTCCTATCACGTTGCTTGGTTTAATGTTGCTACATGCAGCATTATCATTCAGTTCATTTTCTTTTGAACCCTTAATCCAATAGTTTGCTGGATAGGACAACTTGTTCAGATCCACTTTTCTAACAGAATGATTACCTGGAATACAAGTAATCCTATTAACTGTCCTAGCTTGAGACTGTTCACATCTGTGATTATCCCTCTGTCCATTCAGACTGTGTGTACCTGTAAAGGCTCACATTCCAACCAATATCTTGTAATTGTCTCTTTGCCCATATATGCCATGTTTGCAAACCCAGCTCATTGCTCACCTGCTGAAGGAGCAGTGCTCCAAAAGCTCGTGATTCCAAATAAACCTGTTGGAATTTAACCTGGAAGTTGTGAGACTTCTTACTGTGCCCACCCCAATCCAATGTCAGCATCTCCACATCAGGAATCCAAAAAGACTCTGCCAAGGCTCTCATATAAACAAGTGAATTCAATGGAATTTTTTAACCCAGTCAAGATGGATCACCTCTGTGTGGAGTTTGCACATTCTCTCTGTGTCAGCGTGAGTTTCTTTGGGTGCTCCAGTTTCCTCCCACAATCCAAAGATGTGTGGGTTTTCCTGTATGAAAATTTATTTGTGGGAAGTGGGTTTGACATGCAAATGACCAAATCAATTATCTCCTAACCTACTAGCTGCAAAGTAAGTATCCAGAATGAAAAACTGTTCATTAGCATTATCCTGGTCAGGATGGGATTTTCATTCCAGATTGTGACCCAGTTATAATAAAGGAACGGCAATATATTTCCAAGTCAGGATGGTCTGTGGTCTGGGTGGGGAACTTGCAAGTGCTGGTGTTCCCTTGTGTTAGTTCCTTCAGATGGTAGAGGTCATGGGTTTGGAAGGTGATGACAAAAGTTCATGAACATTCTGCATCGGTTGCGTAGTGCTGCCAACATTGTGTGTCAGCGGGGGAGGGAGTGAATGGTTAAGCTGGCTGCTTTGTCCTGAATGGTGTTGAGCTTCATGAGCATTGTCAGAGTCGCACTTGTCTGGGGAAATGGAGAATATTCCATCATGCTCCTGAGTGGTGTCTCATACATGATTCAGGGAGTCAGGAGTTGAGAACGCTCAGCTGCAGAATTCCCTTGTCTCTGGCTTGTAGCCACAGTATTTATATGGTTGATCAACAATGATTTCCATGAAGTTGATGGTGGGGGGGGATTCAGTGATGGGAATGTTTTTGAATATTGAGGGAGATGGTTAGATTGTCACTTGTTGGAGATAGCCATTGCCTGTCACTGATGGTGAGAATGTTTTATCTTGCTGATGGCTTTGAAGAACCATCAACCTTGTCTGGACGCTGGTTGAATGTATAGCCATCTTGAGCACAAGCTCATTATGCAACCTGAGACCTAAATGCTGACAGTCTGACAGAACGAGAAGCTGTCGAAATGTCTCCAGCAGAGTTTAACTATCTCGGAAGATATAAACAGATGAACGATAATATGTTAATTTGTTAAAATAGTCATGTAGCAGTGAAATATTGAGACATGAGATTAACAGCAAGCTAAACAATTCCCTCCAAATCCACCCTGTTCATGGAACCACAAAATCCCTGCAGTGAAGAAAGAGGCCATTCAGCCCATCAAATCTGCACTGATCACAATCCCACCCAGGATCTATCCCTAAAACTCCATGCACTTAACTTCGCTAGTCCCCTTGACACAAAGGTAAAATTTAGCAATTCACCTAGCCCACACATCTTTGGATTGTGGGAGGAAACCAGAGCACCCAAAGAAAAACACGCTGACATGGGGAGAGTGTATAAACTCCACAGAGACAGTGATCAAAGCCGTGAATCAAACCCAGATCTGTGGCAGCAGTGCTAACCATTGCATCATCATGCTGCCTGTTATCGTGACTGGGTTAAAAAAAATTCCATTGAATTCACTTCTTTATATGAGAGTCTTAGCAATACCTGCCTCTTTTTTTATAGGATATGTTGATAACTTTGTTCCTATTCTGCTCTGGTCTTTTTTCTGTCTCTTTGGTCAGTCCTGCTTGTTTCCCATTGCCCCAATATAAAGGATTTATCACCCGTGTTTCTGATTTACATTTATTTAGTTTCTACCTCTTTGATTCCCTGGCTTGCCCAGCCTACAGACTCTCGCAATACTTCGGGGATTTGGGGAAGGAGTGCTGAGGGCAGAAGTGTCCAAGGGACAACAAGGTGGACCAAAGCACCTGTAGGATAAAAACAAGTACATCAATATCATCAGCTATTTACACACTTCCCAGGGATCCCAAGGCTCATGATCCCTATTTTAAATCAGATTTCTATACCCCTCCATTCCCATTCTGTTCATGTGCCCATCTAAGTATTTCTTAAATAACTCCAGAGTACCTGCCTCCACCACTTCAGTTGGCAGCACATTCCATACCTCCACCACCCTCTGTGTGAAAAAAACTCCCAAGGTGAAGGGGGGCGGTAAGGTATAATTTGGATGCTAGAGGGAGTTTCTTCACACAGAGTGTGGTGAGGGTATGGAATGCGCTGCCAAGTGAAGTGGTGGAGGCAGGTACTCTGGAGTTATTTAAGAAATACTTAGATGGGCACATGAACAGAATGGGAATGGAGGGGTATAGAAAACTGATTTAAAATAGGGATCATGAGCCTTGGGAGTCCTGGCAAGTGTGTAAATAGATGATGATATTGATGTATTTGTTTTTATCCTACAGGTGCTTTGGTCCACCTTGTTGTCTACCGAGGGGCATACACGCGATGGGTCGTGAGAGGACTGCTCTTGGATTTTTTTTGAGAGTATCCTAGTGCTTCACGTCGTTAGTGTACACTTGACTTGGACCATTTGATGGGCAACACAACAGCTCAGTGACTATCGCTGTGCTGTGCAGATACATGGATTTGGACCTGTGTCTGTGGGAGTTTGCGCATTTTCCCCATGCTTGCGTGGGTTTTCTCCGGTGCTCTTAGGCTAATTGGCAAAACAAATTTTCCCTAAATTGGCTCAAATTTGGTTTTAATCCATAGATCTATAAACATAGACAGGGATCACGGATAGAGGTGGGAACATTGGGGTTGCGGTGTGGGCTCGTTGGGCCGAAAGGCCTGGTTCCCATGCTGTTTTGTTCTTTGTTCTTTTGTCCCTTGACTATCCCAGGGATTAATCCCTGGTGCTTGGAGTGACTGATGGTGAGACTGCATTGAGCATGTCAGCAGTGATGCTTTGCTGTGTTCTTGTGAGCTAAGGTCACTGCTGCCCTCATGTGGTTAATTCATACGTAGCAATAATAAAACCAAGTGCTTCAATTTACAATTTATTGTTTTAGTAAATCCATTCTCCTGAATAAGCTAATGTATTGTATCCTCATCAACATCCATGGGGAAAACCAACCCACAACACAGACTTCAGAATTAATTGGGCCTGGGTCTGGGTAAGGTGCTCTGTCGGAGAGTCGACAGATATGATGGGCTGAATGGCCTCTTCTGTACTGTAAGGATTCAACGATTGTATCATGTGGCTTTCAGGATGGGAGACTGAACTAAACACAAGCATCTTGACCTCACTGTTCTTCCAACCTGACACTTGTGATTTTTCTTTAAATCCAGCCTATGGTTCACCTCGATGAACTCTGGAGCCTCAAGCTTCAAAATATAATTGATAAAATCTACTGCAGCTACGCTGGCTTTTGGAGAGAGGGATTTTTTTTTTAAATTGTAGCTTTACTTTATATTTTTTGAAAGTAAAACGTTCACTGAGTTATGTCTTTGCAGACCAGATTGTGATAGATATTCTCTGCAATCTGCGGAATACCGCAGTCATACCTAATTTCAAAATCTGCGTCACTGACTTAGTTCGACAAACCACAACAAAATGCCTTGGCCACTAAGGGCAGAGTCTGCAGTCAGCATGGTTCACCTTCTGAATTGGCAAAGCTTCTGTATTACATAATATATAATCCTGTCCATTTGACTGCCTGGGTATTGCTGAACAAAGGAAGATGGGCAGCAGAGTGGCACAGTAGTTAGCATTGCTATCTCACGGTGCCAGGGACTTGGGTTCAATTCTGTGTGGAGTTTGCATGATCTCCCCATGTCTGCATGGGTTTCCTCCAGATGCTCCAATTTCCTTGCACAATCCAAATATGAGTAAGTTAGGTGAATTTCCCATACTAAATTGATCCTTCGTATTCCATAACGTGCAGCTCAGGGGGTTCAGTGGTGTAAATACATGGGGCTACAGGGATAGGGTCTGGGTAAGCTGCTCTATCTGAAAGAGTCGGTGCAGACTTATGGGCTGAAGGCCCTGTTTCTGCATTGTAGATTTTTTTATGATTCTGTACTTTCGTAACCCATCACAACAAGTGCAGCAGAGTCTGAATTTAATCTCGGGAGGGCAGGGGATGCTTCCTTCTTTCAGTTGTTAGGTTTTCCCTGTGCCTGGGTGACCAGTTGAACATGTGAGTGTGCCAGTTTCATTCAAATATTCAAATGGATGACCTGCCTCCTGAGTGCATTTACTGTCTGCTCCTTGTCCTTAGAACATTGAACTCAGAGAAGATCGAGGCAAACCGTAAGGTACAGAAGCAGAACCAGGCCATTTGATCCATCAAGTCTGCTCTGTCATTCAATCATGGCTAATAACTTTGTCAGCCCTTTTCTCTTGCAGTTTCCCTGTAACTCTTGATCCCTTTACCAATCAAGAACGGAGGTCAGGTTTTAGATAGTTAAAGTGGCACAGATGTTAGCACTGCTGTCTCACAGTGCCAGGGACCCAGGTTTGATTCCTGGCTTGGGTCACCGTCTGTGCAGAGTCTGCACGTTCTCCCCACATTGCGTGGGTTTCCTCCCAAAGTCTCAAAGACGTGTTGATTAGGTGGATTGGTCATGATAATTTGCCCCTTAGTGTTAGGGGGATTGACATGGGGTAATGGGAATAGGGCCTGGGTAGGATTGTGGTTGGCACAGACTTGATGGGTTGAATAGCCTCTATCCATACTGTAGTGATTCTAGGATTCTAAGTTTAGACATTCCATCTGACCTGATTCTGTTTTTTTGGGTGGGGAGGGTGGCAAAGCTTAACCTCCAGTAGTTGAAGAGGAACTGATATTTCAGGTATGAGATGTGTAATTTATCAGAGCACTACTTTGTGTGAGTAAAAAAGGGAGAGCAGAATTCTCTGCTCATGTCATGTTTAATACTATCATGGGACTGGTACTTGAAGTAGATGATATCCGAAGAGGTATTGACAGGGTGGATGTAGAGAGGATGTTTCCTCCTGTGGCAGAATCTAGAACTAGGGGTCACTGTTGAAAAAGGAGTTATGATGTAGAGATGCCGGCGTTGGACTGGGGTAAACTCAGTAAGAAATCTGACAACACCAATTTTAAATCCAACCGATTTATTTGATAGTAAACTTGCAAGCTTTCAGCCTTTGTAGCCTTCCTCAGGTGAATGAGGTGTATGTGTGCTATTGCAGACCAGAACACCTCTTTCGCCTGAGGAAGGCTACAAAGGCCAAAAGCTTGCAAATTTACTATCAAATAAATCGGTTGGTTTTAAAATTGGTGTTGTCAGGCCTCTTACTGAAAAAGGAATTGCCATTTCAGATAGAGATCAGACCCTTTTTTTTCCCACTCAGAGGGTCTTGGGCTTTTGGAATTCTCTTCCTGAAAAGGCAGTGGAGGCAGAGTCTTTCAATATTTTCAAGTATAGATTCTTGATCAGCAAGGGGGTGACAGGTTAATGGGGGTGGCAGAATGCAGATTTGATGTTACCATCTGATCAGCCATGCTCTTAGTAAATGGCAGAGCAGGTTCAAAGGGCTGAATGGCTTCTTCCTGTTCCTTGTTCGTACATTGTCCATTCCTGGTCAATGGCTAACAAACCACATGGGACTTAATTTCAGGGCAGGTGTTCCAAATTTAGTTTGCAGTATGCACAATCCCTAACATCACCATAGGGACTAAGCTCACCCCGTTCCTTCTCAAAGACAATTCGAAATGAGAAATAAATCCTGGTCTAGCCATTGACACCTATATCCTGGGGGCAGCTCAGTGGCACAGTGGTTAGCAGCTCTGCTGGTTAGCACCAGGGATCCAGGTTTGTCTGTATGGAGTTTGCACATTCTCCCAGTGTCTATGTGGGTTTCCAAGGATGCTCTGGTTTCTTCCCACAGTCTAAAGATATGCAAGTTAGATGGATTCACCAGGATAAATTAACCATTAGTGTCTGGGTTATTAGCAGAGTAAACATATGGTGTTACAGGATCAGGCCTGGGTGGGATTGTTGTTAGTGCAGGCTCGATGGGCCAAATGGCTTCCTTCTGCACTGTCAGGATTCTGTGAATTTTTTAAAAATACCACTGATTGCTGCTAATGTGTTCCACAGTGCTTGATTCACTGATCAGGTTGTCATAGTTGAATTTCAATGTTTCTTTTTTGTTCTGCTCTTCACCACAATCGAATGGATTATTTTGAAGATTTTTGTGTCCTTTATTTAAGCTGTGAAATCTGACAGTTTATCATGTGACTGGAACAGTAATGCTGATGTAAATTTAATCCCTTTCTTTTAGAAAAGTGACTGAAACAGGGGTAAAAAGCCAGAATTTAAAGAGCCAGTAAATACAGGAGTTGATTGAAATTTGTTAAACGTTTTCAGTGCTTTTTTATTGCATTTTGTAACTGCAATTCAGATCATTGACAGAACCAAAGCTTCCAACAATAAAAAGCAGGATTTCTGCTTGGAAGGACTGCAAAACTAAACAACTGATTACAAACATGATAAGCAGGGTTAAAAAATCAAATTAAATCAGGATCATTCAAGATCAAACCTCTGACTGGGTGAGCAAGCAATACGTGATGCTGACCTGTTCCAATTTTAACACAAACAGCACTACACCAGTAGAAATCTATGTTTAGCACCAGAGAAACAAGTTAAAATGATATCTTTGGGTCCAACCTGACAGTCCCAGTCCGAGTTATAAGAGGAGAGGGAGAAGTCTGTTTTATCAGAATCTGAATTAGGCTCCATGAGAAGTGGGAGTATGGATGCCAGGTTGGTGGAGTTAACGTTGTGCTATCAGCAGATGCCAACAAAAACTATTACCATAATAGTATTGGTTGGTCACTGGAATAAAAACTGATGTGATTGACCATGCAGTTGAGTGCTTTCCCCCCTGTACTAATGCCATACAGGACACAAAGCAGAAATACTAGTCAGGAGTTCAGCACAACAGGTGTTTTTGCTTGCAGTGTCACTATACTGCATCAAGATGAACTGAGAGTTTACGATAGAGTACTGTCACAGTCACTTTGCCTTTCCTCATTCAGGAGTGCTCTTTGGTTGCAGCATTCATGCACAGGCTACCAGACGGCAAACAGTGTGATTGAAACCCAAAATGTCCAACAGAAGCATTGGCTGCTGCAGGGTTACTACTATTTCTCCAGTGTCCACTGCTGGAGTTGCCTTCAATGTTAGTCAACTTAGAAAAGACATACCATGGTGTGCAGGGATTCTCCGGAGTGATGGCTGAGTTCACACCTTCATTCACCCTGACCTATCTGCAGAAGCCTTTGTTTTCTGGGAGGTTTCTCCATCTGCAGCCTGAAAAACACAAAGGTTAGTGTGGAAGGCATTGCAGGACCAGGAAGAACAGAAAGACTGTGCCATGAGCCAATGCAGTTCCAGGAGTGGGATATAGGGCCAAGAGCAAAAACAAGAACACTCCTGCAGCCTGGAATATGGGCAGAAGGCAAGAGGCAGCTTGGAGTCAGAGTACAGGTGGGAGCTGGAGCCCTCCTGCCCAGCTATCCCAAAAAATACCACCTGCAACTCAGAGTAGAGACTGCGGCTCAGAGTTGGACAGGAGCTGGAGCTCTCTTGTAGGATGGAGTGGAACAGGGTCTTGGGCCCTTCTATGGATTGGAGCATGGACAGAAACTTTGGCACTTCTGTAGATCAGTGCTCAGGTCTCCCTGTCTATTGTCCCTTACATCTTGGCCAGTGCCTCATACATTTGAGAGTGGAGGCAATTGGACAGGACAAGGGGAAGAGGTACAACCCATGCAGTTTTGAGTAGGCGCTCTCTTGCAGCTTGGAGGGGGATCTACCTGCCTGCCTACCACATCCCCACTTTCACTCAGAGGAGGAGGGATAGCAACAACAGCCCTTTGCCTCCTCTCTCCCAGGCTGAAAGGAAAAGCAGCCGAATTTATATATCCTTCCCCCAGACAATGAAGAACACGTACAGAAAGAGGAGCGGGAACACACTATTGTTTGTCTCTGAGGTGGCATCTGCCTCCTTCCCTCAGTCACTAGCACTGAACAGGAGGCACCTGCCTGCCACAGCTCAAGCAGAAACAAGACCAAGGGGAAGAGCAAGAACCTGCCCTTCTCTTGAGCCACTCCAAGAAATTCAACTGATTCCCAGCCAAAAGGGAAGCTGGAGCAGAGGTCCTCTTGCTTCCTATTACTTCCCCCTTGCATCGCTCCTTATTTCCTGATCGCCCCCACAGCCCAACTGCTTTGTGTTCCCTGCTTTCTGAAGGACCCTGCTGTCCATCAAAGCAGAAGTGTCTTGGTTCCTACATCCTGCATCCTGGAGTAGGAATCTAAATACTTCCAGCTGCTGAGGGGAGTGTTCTAGTCTCCTGCCACCTCTAGCTCTGGATTAAAAAGGGCAGACCCTTTTACTCCAACTTCCTTTCTCAGGCAGTCGATCATACTATCTCCTAAAGGAAGTATTGATTTGGGCAGACCGACAAGCATTGCACAAGAGAATGCCCTAAAAGACAAAGGCCGGATTTTATTGGCAGGCCTGCCCCGTTTCCAGAGCCAGACGAAACGTGGAGAATGGCATTCTCTGTTGTCCTCAGGCGAGATCATACGAACTTGGAGTGGACGTGGCGTGAAAATTCTGTCCAAAGTGTCTAAGCACTAACTTGCAACAACTGCATCTTAAAGGGGAAATTGGTGACATCACATCACCATGTCAGCAAATGGATGAAACTCTGAAGAAGAACTATCAGGAAAAACTTGAACCTGTTGCAACAATATCTTTAATGTAGGGAAACATCCCAATGCATTCCACAGGATCATTATAAAACCATATTTGACACTGAGCTACCGGTCAAACAGGTGGGTTCTGAACTATGTTTTACATGAGACAAATGAAAGTTTTGGAGAGGATATTCCAGAGCTTTGGACATCGATGGCTCAAATGGAGTGAATGAAGTAAGAGTAAGCAAGAGGCCAGACAAGGACTGAGATAGGGTTTTGGATTCCATTTGCAGCATTTCTGGACCTGAAGCCCATGCAGGTCAGTGAGCACAAGGATGAAGGTGGATGTAGCTTCAGATGCAGATAGCAGATTTTGAATCAGTTCAAGTGTATGGAATTTAAGAAATGGGAGCTCACTCAGAAGTGTTTTGAGATGATGATGCTACAGGTATAGCAGCAAATGAGCAAACAGAGGAGAGTCCGACAGTGTTACAAATTTGGTGGTCTTGGTGATAGCCCAGGGATGAGATCATTACGGTCAAAAAGTTTTGAATGGCTCATGTCATCTACAAATGAGAGGCACGGTGTCAGAGAGTCTAGTGTGAAATTTTGCTCATCCAATGATGGATCTTGGACAAGCAGTGTGACAGCGAAGGAACGGATCAGGGAAGGTAGTGGTCAGGCAGAGCTAAGAAGCATCAGCAAACTTGTGGCAACTGGTATTGTGTTTCTGTTGATGTTGTCATCAAGTAGATGAGAAGAAAGAGGGAAACTAGGATAAACCCTGAAGGGACACTATGGTCTGCAAATGGGATGAGAAGATACAAATCATCCCAGGCTTACATGGTGAGATCAGAAGAGGCAAGTGTGGTTTCTTTGTCAATAAACCTAGCAGAGTTGTATCCTGATTTTCAAAAAACGTTATGGGTTGTGTAGATGATATTCATACCTTCATATTTTTCAACGTTGGGGCCATGTTAGACAGTGTCTCAGAAACTCCTGTCTCAGAATCTTGCGTCTCAGATTCTTCAGTGATCTTTTGTTCCTTTGGCTCTTCCTTCAGGATACTAGTAATACCTAGCTGGAGGATAAAGACCATAACAGCTATAAATAAACAATCCAATTCAGAAGATAAAATCAAGTTAACTGTTATTTTAAGTGTCCATGAATAGATCAACAAATTACTCTCCTAGTCAGTTCAGCAAGATGAATACATAAAATACATTTTATTTACATTTCCTCTTTCCCTCATGTTTTTAAAAATAAAGATTTCTATTCTCTACTGCACAGTGGTTAGCACTGCTGCCTCACAGCAGCAGGCACCTGGTTTGATTCCTGCCTTGGGTCACTGTCTGTGTGGAGTCTTCACATTCTCCCTGTGTCTGCACAGGTTTCTTCGGGACGCTCCGGCTTCCTCCACAATTCAATGATGTGCAGGTTTGGTGAATTGGCTGTGCAAAGTTCTCGCTCAGGTACACCCAAACAGGCACCGGACTGTGGTAACTAGGAGGCTTTTCACAGTAATTTCATTGCAGTGTTAATGTAAGTCTACTTGTGACTAATAAACAAAGTTTAAAATTTTAAAATCTTAGTTTTCCTGGCAGAACACCTAGTCAAAAATCTCTCTGAAAATAACTGAAGTCAAGTTCAAACAGGTGGGTAGGAGCTCAGACTGATTTGCCTGCTTAATTTTCAAGCCTTGACCCATTTACAATTTGGGATTCAGATTGAGAAAAAGCATAGGTATTATCAAGCCGAGCACAGTGTATTAGAGGGGAAACCACGAATTGGAATGCTGTCATTTCAACAACTACACTTAATTATGCACACAGAAGGACAATAGCAAAGCACCGATTAGAAGCTGGAGCTTCCAATGTTATTGTGTTTTCATCTCTTTCTAGTTTTTATCTGGTTTCCTTAACTGGTCTGTTCCTCCCTCCCAATTTATAGATCAAAACCGTTTTATAAACTAGAATCATCTTGGAAGAAATCACCAAAGAAGTAAGTTACCTCGATTTTTGGTACTTCCTGTGTCACAGATTTTGGCTTGATATCAGTTAGGTACATCGCACGAGACAACAAAAGCAATGATGGAGGCACTTTCTCCTTGAGGTGCAACTCAAGCCACTGCAGAGAAAGGAGTTGATTTGTTTATAAAACTTTGTGCTTTTATTCAATATAGGGACTTGCATTATAACAATCAGTTTTCCAATCCAGAGCAATAGCACTTCACAAAAACACTTGTGTGTTTTTAATACTCCTTTTCAGAAATCTCCCTGAATAATGTTGGGATCAGTTTCTGGGATACATTGCTGAAAGGGTTACTCAGTACAGTGTTATGAAGGAACTTGTTGCTTCCATTTTATTAAGTCAGTATCAGTGAATTGTCAGTTCAGCTCGTGGTTAGATTATCTGCCTTGGATCATCACTCTCGCAGATAAATTAATTTTATAGATAGCCTACAGTCTCTACACAAAGATTCAATAACTAGAGGTCTGTGAACATCCAGACAATAAAAACAAGGTTCTACTTTGATTTGGTGGCAGAAAAAATAATGAGACTACATGAAACTCAGAAGTAACTTTACATCAAAACCTCTGGTGAATACTAGGTTTTGACCTGTAGAATGTCAACTCAGAAAGTGGTCTCCAAAATGAATTTGCAGATCACTAACTCTGCAAACTAAAATGAAAGCAAATGATCGTATTGTTGGAACTTGTGTGTAACGAGACAGGTAGAATTAAAGATCTTCTTCTGAGGGATTCTCTTGGGACGAGTGATCACAGTATGATTGAATTTCTGATGCAGATGGAGGGTGAGAAAGTAGGGTCCCAAACCAGTGTCCCCTACCTGAATAGAGGGGAGTATGATGAGATGAGGGTGGAATTTGTTAATGTAGATTGGGAGCACAGATTGGTTGGTAGGACAGCTGAGGAACAGTGGAGGATTTTTAAGGAGATCTTCTTTGGTACTCAGCAGAAATATATTCCGATGGTAACGAAGGACTGTAAGAAAAGGGATAAGCGTGAATATCGAAGGAAATAAAGCAGAATATTAAATTAAAAACCGATGCATACAGAGCAGCTAAAAAATAGTAGGGAATTAGAAGATTGGGAAAGATTTAAAAAAACAACAAAGAATGACTAAGAAAGCGATAAAGAAAGGAAAGAAAGAGTGTGAAGCTAAACTAACTCTAAATATAAAAGAAGATAGTAAAAGTTTTTACAAATATATAAAGAAAAGGAGACTGGCTAGAGTGAATGTTGGACCCTTGGAGGACGAGAGGGGGATTTAACAGTGGGGAACGAGGAAATGGCTGAGACTTTAAATAAGTTTTTTGTGTTGGTCTTCACAGAGGAGGACATAAATAGCTTACCGAATATTAAAGACACAGAGTTGGTAGGGGGTGAAGTCCTTAATACAATTATTGTTAGTAGAGAGGTAATGCTTGGTAGACTAACAGGACTGAAGGTAGACAAGTCCCCATAACCGGATGGAATGTATCCCGGGGTTCTGAAAGAAACGTCAGAAGATGCCTTAGTAATTATTTATCAAAATTCGCTGGACTCTGCGGAAGTGCCGGCGGATTGGAAAACAGCTAATGTTATGCCGCTCTTTAAAAATGGTAGCAGAAAAAAGGCAGAGAACTATAGGCGGTTAGCTTAACGTCCATAGTTGGAAAAATGCTAGAATCCATCATCAAAGAAGAAATAGCAGGACACCAAAAGAACGGTTTGATCAAGCAGAGATAGCATGGATTTGTGAAGGGGAAGTCGTGTTTAACGGACTTACTGGATTTTTATGAAGCTGTGACTAGTGCGGTAGACAGAGGGAACCGGTGGATGTGGTGTTTTTAGATTTCCAGAAGGTGTTTCATAAGGTGCCTCACAAAAGGTTGCTGAGAAGATTAAGGTACATGGAGTTGGGGGTGAAGTGTTCGCGTGGATTGAGAATTGATTATCTAACAGGAAGCAGAGAGTTGGAATTAATGTATGCTTTTCTGGTTGGCAGTTGGTGACTAGTGAAGTGCAACAGGGATTGGTGCTGGGGCCTCAACTGTTTACCATATACATAGACGATCTGGAGGAGGGGGTTGAGTGTAGGGTAACAAAATTTGACACACAGATGAGTGGAAAAGCGAATTGCGTGGAGGATGTGGAAAGTCTGCAGAGAGATCTGGATAGGCTGAGTGAGTGGACAAGACCTGGCAGATGGAGCATAAGATTAGCAAAAGTGAGGTTATCCACTTTAGTAGAAATAACAGTAGGAGGGAATATTATTTAAAGGATGAAAAGCTGCAGCATGCTACAGCGCAGAGGGACCTGGAGGTTCTTGTGTACAAATTGTAAAAACTCAGTCTGTAGGTGCAGCAGATGATCAAGAAGGCGAATGGAATATTGGCCTTTATAGTGAGGGAGATAGAATATAGAAGCAGGGCGGTCTTGCTGCGACTGTACAAGGCACTGGTGAGGCCGTGACTGGAGTACTGCGTGCAGTTTTGGTCCCCTTATTTGCAAAAGGATATATTGGCCTTGGAGGAAGTACAGAGAAGGTTTACCAGGCTGATACCGGAGATGAGGGGGTTAGCTTGTGAGGAGAGATTAAATAAACTGAGCCTGTACTCATTGGAGTTTAGAAGGCTGAGGAGGGATCTTATAGAGACTTTCAAGATAATGAAGGGGCTAGATAGGATAGAGGTAGAAAGATTCTTTCCACTCAAAGGAAAACAGAACTAGAGGGCACAGCCTTAAAGTAAGGGGGGGGGGTGCAGTTTAGAACTGAGTTGAGAAAGAACTTCACTCAAAGGGTGGTGAATCTCTGGAATTCTCTGCCCATTGAACTGGTGGAATATATACCTCGCTGAATATATTTAATTACAGATAGATAGATTTCTAATAGACAAGGAAATTAAGGGTTATGGGGAGAAAGCGGGAAAGTGGAACTGATCCACTTCAGATCAGCCATGATCTTACTGAATGGTGGGGCAGGCTCGAAGGGCTAGATGGCGTACTCCTGCTCCTATTTCTTATGTTCTTACATTATTAACTTTTCCCTCCCTTGCCCATGTGGCAAACCATCACAATATTGTCCAGCTGCATGCATATCAGTCTATGATGTACGATGATCTGAAACTTTCACAAAGGTAATCTTATTGATCCATTTAGTTACTGGCCCGAGTCCATCCTAACTCCTCAAATCAAACCTGCAGCTCCGTAGACCTTTGCAAGTAAGCAGGATTAACATGATGTGTCTGGGTGAAATTGTTGCAAGTTTTGAAAAATGACTTGATTAATATTACACCAGGTTTATTTTCTACTTATTTCATTCATGACACTGTGACATTTCAAGTATGCACGCATACACAGTATTTTCTACCATACTCAATACCTGTGTGAGCTGATCCCGTAGCTGCTTTTCTGTCAGTCCCAATGATCTCATTCCCCTCGCTCTGCATGCTGTTTGCAGTTCTGACACAGTCAAAAATTTACAACCTTCTTTGGCAATCATCTATAATTCAAAACCACAATAGGGATTACCAATTACAGAGCAACAATGACTATTTTTCCTTTGAAATTCAGTTCTTAAAAAAGCACAGTATGTGGATCTTTGTATGAAATTTCTTTCAACACCATTTTAGAAGTGTCAACTATTTTCAAGAAGACAGAGAAAATGGATTCTTATAAACTGATTGACTTTATGCTAAAATACAAAGAGGTGAATTTCTAAGTAAAAAGTTTAAAGTTTTGTTTTGGAACACTGCAACTGTTGCTAAAACAATTATTTTTGTCTGAATACCTAGAGAATAATATCTGCAATTCTGCACTTACTTCATCGTCTGCTTTTATGAATCTTAGTTCCATCTGTAGCTGGAAACGGAGTAGATTGTTTGTACCAAAAGGCTGCAATTCCAAAAGTTTGCACAGTGCCATGAGTTGATCACGGTTTAGATGCTCCAGTGTCAACTCGTCTTCAAAGTGCTTGGAGAAACGAACTATGTCCTGAGTGCTTGGATTTTCCCCTGAGCGACGCACCTTCATTAAGTACACAAAGAATAGGACAACAATAATAGTGAAGTTTCACATATTTCACTGCTTCTTTTTATAGAAGTAAATTTTATCTAAATTGGTTTGAAATGAAAGGTAGAAATACTTCAAAACATACTGTGATGGGGTTGCCCCAATATCAATCCTGTAAGTGATAATTTTCTCATTTTCAAAGTACCTGTTCACAGGAACTTCCAAGCAAGAATTCTTCGGGACTCCTCATCTCATTTTGAGGAAAGGAGAAATGAATTAACCCATTTGAATGGATCACTGGGGTTTTCTAGATTTCTGGGCTTCATTGCATACTGATTGATGATTATGATTAATTATGTTTGAATGTTTTCTGTCGAACTACCAACCCATTATCCCAATACGAATATTTCATTTTCTGTGTCTGTTTTTCCACACAAACCAGAATGAAATATGGGACAGACTTGCCTGATGACTTCATGTGAAGGATCCTGAAATTGTGCGGATTAGGACCATGTGTGTGAAATGTCTTCATTTTTATAAAAGCACATGATGTCATAAAGTTTCCAACACAAAAATTAGGAACAGGTGTTTCTAAAAACAGAAGCCACATCCCAATGCAGTCGTTGAGTCAGCAGCTACAAAGAAAAATAAGTGTGTGAAATCTGCTTAAGTGTTGGACAAATTATGTTTTTTTTGTCAATTATTCTTTCAAGTGCATCGCTTTCTGGGAAAATCCACAATCTTAAGCAGCAGTTAAAGCAACTGTGGCCCTGAAACCTCATGCTGTGTACATCTGCCAAGTTGTTCCAATAAAAAGTAGTGTGTTGTAATATGCCTGCAGAGCAATAAACATCAGTCATAAAACAGAAACCTCAAACACATTAAATTATGTATTTACTAAAAATAGCAGCTGCAAATAACAGCTGAATGATTCCTGTTCTTCACTTGTGCAATCACGTAGATAACTGAAATATCAATAAAAATTAAAACCCCATCAATAACTTGGTAAGGGATGAAGATTATAGACTTTACACAACTTAATGAAAAGAAACAACCTGAATTGCACAAGTAAATTTGAAAAGTTTTTTTTAATTCTCCATGATATGTGGATGCAGTGAGTTTTATTAAGGCTAAGATCATGATATCATATGGCAGATAACATCATTTTCAGCTGTTCAAAAAACACACCTGCCTTAAAGTCTACAAAGTCTAATATTGACAGCTTCCTGAGATAAATGGTAATTAGGTGATGTTTTGACAGCACTATTATTATTACTGTGTTATTATGGTGACCAAGATTAATTCATTTCAAGAGATCCAAATAATGCCCAATGATAATGGACAGAGCAGGAGCCATATCAAGCTGTGATATATCCAGAAAGGATGCTTCATAGGATGCATCTGTAACAGTTGGTGAGAATCACAATGGACATAACAAATTTCCTTAGTCTTCTGGGAAAGCTGAGATACTTAAGTTATGAGAAAATGTTGGAAAAAATGGACTGCTCTTCTTGAAATAGTGAAGATTTTGAGAGTTGTTGGGAGCTTGGATACACACAATTAGCTTGAAAAGTAAGCTAATTCTACCAATAATTTTAAAAATGGCTGAACAGTATTGGAGAATGAAGAACTTTGAAAATTAGAGATTAAAAACTGCTTTTCCAAGAACTCACATAGGAATGGACTCTTTTTGTACTGTTTTTCCTTGATTCAGTTTTGAATACTGTGGATACCCTTAGGATTATTTTACATTCAGTCTGAGTATCATGAATGAGGAATACTTGCCATTTGTTCCTCTTCCTGCATTTCACTTTAACTGCTAGTTGTCTTCCCTCTTGCTTGCTTATTCAACTCAATCTGCATTTCCTCAGCTGCCTTTTTGTTTCCACTGCCATACATTTGATGTCTTCATTGCCCACTTTGTATTTAGATTCTGAGTCCAAGTCTTGCACATAAATTCGAAGCAGCAGTAGATCAGTACTAAACCCTAATGCATTGGTACTTATCCCTTGAGCTATTCTGATAAAACTTCTTTACCAAAGATTCATTGTGTTCTACTCTTCAGATGGTTTCTATTCATTGCCAGCATTTACCCTGATTCTAAGTGGCTTTAATGAAAAGCATGTTGTATGGAAATTCATGAAACACCCTTCTGAAGTAGAGATAAATGAAGTCATTATGCAATTTTTAAATTTTCAATATAGAGTAATTAAGGAAAGTTAGCATGGATTTGTCATTAACTTGTGTGAGTTTTTTTCATGAGATGAAGAGTTGATGTGGAGTGGATGGACTTCCAAAAGGCATTTGACAAAGTATTTAAGAACATACTTGTCACTCAAATTGGCTGAGTTTCAGGAAACAGAGCTTGGTGGTGAAGAGTTGTTTGTTGGACTGGGGAAAGATATTCCTTCTGGGATTGGTGTTAGTGTGTATATATATTTTTCTCTCAAAGTACTACTGAACATATTTGGGCATGATCTTGCCTGCTGTTCACACCACACTCCCACTACAGTGGAGAGAATTTGGTGGCCAGCCAAATCTCCTCTGTTCATTACAACAGGATAAGAAAATCCCACCGGCAAGAGTGGTGATCAGATTTCAGCCTTTAGATTTTTGAGCTTTCACCTGAGACATATGCTATTCTCTGCAGGAGTTTCCTCGTTCAAGGACTTCTGTTAACCAGCCACTATTAAGAAATGTGAGTTGCTTTGCAATGATCAGCTTTCCTTAACAGGGAAGTATCTGGCAGCAACGTGACACCATGAGATCAACATGAATTCTTGAAGCAAA
Organism: Sphyrna mokarran; assembly: GCA_024679065.1. Classification (NCBI taxonomy): domain Eukaryota; kingdom Metazoa; phylum Chordata; class Chondrichthyes; order Carcharhiniformes; family Carcharhinidae; genus Sphyrna; species Sphyrna mokarran. The sequence continues at coordinate 17,895,083 of JAGIQG010000031.1, read as the reverse complement.
CCTTCTGTACGTAGGTAGAAAACTGTTTGGTCGCCTCTCCACTTTCTGCTTTATTCCTTTTAGCCATTTCTTCAATTGTTTCCTGCAGAAATTTTGCAAGTTCAAGTTTTGCTGCCAGTTTCTTTTTCTGGTTTTCTTCCTGGAAAACAAACAAATTACCAAACCCAATTAGACAAAATTCTTGCACCTACTGTCACCTCAATTAGGGAACTGAGTCTATGACACATCTCTCATCATTGCTCTTACTCCCAACTTCTCAGAAACACAGCCTTGTGTAAATATTGTTATTCCTTGAAATTCATAATATCAGCAAAGCATATTCTTCTTCTTTCAGCATCGATCAAATAGAAAACTCACACAAGGGGCTGTCACAGTGAGTTGCATGCAGTGCTTGTGGATGTCACCAAGTGACCTTTTCAATTTGACTGAATAATGCTGAATAGTTCTGAATAATGTGAATACATTGAAAGGAAGGTCATTTATTGGAAGAGATGGAATCAGACAACACTTTTCTCAGCCTGTCGTTAGTACCTGGTACTTCAGAGAACAAAAACTTGGTTCAGTATTAATACCGTTATCCAAAGATATCTTTTTGGCTCCTGTCTTTCCACAGTCTACTTTCCAGACCCTCACTCTACCAAGCATCCTTCCCACAACACTTGCATCTTTCATCTGGTCATTACAATTAAAAATATTCCATCAAATTCACAAGCTTGTGCATCAAAATATCCCACCAACCTTTGTCAGTTTTGACTCAAATGTAGATGGTAACATCCCAGGAAACAACTTTAAAACAACAGGCAGCAGGAACTCCGTGAATGGTACAATCAGAAAAATCATGAAGGGAACCAGGCGGAAGAGGTCAACACATGTTCGAATAAGCTGGAACAGCATACACAAAACAAAATGCATGATGAATGCAGCAACTGAAGTATAGTTTAGATCTAAAACAAATTTTTTAAAAAATCGAGAAACTTCATAAAGGCAATTTTAATATGATTCAATTCCATGAACTGCAATCAATTGTTAAGTTAGTAACACCTTAAGACGTGAAAAAAATGTCAAAACTGTTGTGTGCTGGAACTAAATGACCTCAGAATAAAACAAGGAAAGTAGAGCTGGATTCACCACTCCCTCAGCTTTCGTGTGTTTTATGCCATTCCAAGTGAGATATTCAGAAGGTGGCAAACACTTAATTTTGGGGTCAGTTCTTTAGAACAGGAGAAAAAAAGTGGAAAGAAATTTTAAAAATAATTTCTTTCTCCATAATAAACTGATTAAAAAGCAATATCACATTGCTTATCTTTTGAGAAATGAATTATAGTTCTGTGATCCTACCTACCCTCCGTCTCTCTCGACGGGTGAGCTGGTGTCCATACAGTAACCTTGAGACTATCCTTGCTGCTACCTTTGTGTCGATCCAAAGTAATTGGAATCCATTGTAGTAGCGTTTCAGTTCAATTATAATTTTCTCCTTCCAACTTTGCTTCACAGCAGCCTTTTCAGTTGGTTGGGAAAGTGAACCTTCTGATTCAGGATCTGATGGCTGCTTGTTTTGACTGTCTGTTTCTTCCTTCCCTTGAAGCCACTGAACTGACAGATGGAATTTGCAAATGGGTACTAAAGAGAGGTGCATGTGGGGTAAACTGCAGAATTGAAGAGAATGGTTTCTCTCAAGTCCCTTATCTGTGGGAAATAGTCTGTTTGAATGAAAATCACGCACATGGAGAATCACCACTGAAGTCCACAAATTGCTCTGTGTGAAACAGCATGTTCCTCTATATAAAACAAAAGGCATTATATTTTGAAATTAAAAATGAATCTGACATTTCAACAAATATTTCTGAATGTACTTTGAGATCATTTATCATATTCACCATCACCCTTCCCATTCAGAAACAGGCAGCAGTCTACAAACACCGGACAAGTTTGATTCCATATTCAACAACATGTTCCTTGCAATATATTTCAAACTGGCAGAATTTCTTCATTCTAAATAACCAGTTCAGATAAATAGTTCTCATAAAGCATTCAGAATTTCAGCAGAAATGGGCAAGAAAGATAAATACAAACACGAAGTCAATAAAGAAATTGTTTGTAACTTTTTTTGAAAGAAAGTTTAAATATGGATGTCTGCTAGTGAGAAACCATCTTTACTTGTCCAACAGGTAGGTAAACATAACAAACTCTGAGCTCCAAACTGTGATTTTTCTTGGGTTTTAGTTTACTGCATATATTATTTATTGTGGCAGGATTTCTTCAATTTTGTAAAACTTGGAAGAATTAACACACTTGTTGACATTAGTGCCAATGTAGCCACATTTATGAAATGGATGAATGAACACGACTAACAAAAGAATTGATTTGCACCAATTGCATATTTTATTCTTCTCTGAAGAATATGAAAATAATAAAGATGTTTCTCATAACTCTGAATGTAGAATTACATTTTGAAATAATTAATCTAATATCGCAGTTTGTATCTCTGGGGTTTTTGAGTGGTCTTTTCCATCGTTTTCACCAACATTTAGGATGCATCATAGAAAGCATTCTTTCTGGTTGTATCACAGCTTAGTATGGCTCCTGCTCTGCCTAGGACCATAAGGAACTGCAAAAGGTCGTGAACGTAGCCCAATCCATCATGCAAACCAGTCTCCCATACATTGACTCTGTCTATACTTGCCGCTGCCTTGGAAAAGTAGCCAGCATAATTAAGGACTTCATGCACTCTGGACATTCTCTCTTCCACCACCTTCCTTTGGGAAAAAGATACAGAAGTCTGAAGTCATGTACCAACTGACTAAGATCAGCTCCTTCCCTGGTGCTGACACACTTTTGAATGGACTTACCTTGCATTAAGTTGATCTTTCTCTACACTCTAGCTATAATTGTAACACCACATTCTGCACTCTCCTTTCCTTCTCTATGAATGGTATGTTTTGTCTGTATAGCACGCAAGAAATAACACTTTTCACTGTATGTTAATACATGTGAAATCAAAATCAAATATTGGTCTCAACCTGACTTACAACTAGAAGTTAAGTTTCAAATTTGTACAATTTGAAGTTCTTCAGGACAAACTGAAACAAAGATGATTAAAGCCTGTATCTCAAAACATGAAGATGTCAGTTACTTACAGGATTCAAAACAGCTCTTCCCACACAGATACTGTTATTGCAGACTGAAGACATACTGCCAAAATTATCCAGAAACAGGCTATTCAGCCTAACCAAAACATTCCAGTGTTTATACTCCACTCAAGCCTTCTTCCATTTTTTTCTCAGTTAAGTCTACCATAGTCACCATTTTTGTGACCCTTTTTCTTGATATGTTTGTCAAGCTTCCCCTTAAATGAAACATTGTGATTCATTTTGACTAGTTGCCACAGGAGTGAGTTCCAGCTTCTTCCCATTCTCTGGCTAAAGAAGTTTCTTCTGAATCCCCTATTGGATTTCTTGCTGACCAATGTAAATTGATGACCTCAAGTTATGCCCTTCCAACAAGAGGAAACATTCTCTCTGAAATCCTTCAGAATTGTAAAGGTCAACCTCAGCTTTTCTTCAAGAGAAAAGAGATCAGATCCGTCAATCTTTTCCTGCTATCATCGTATGAATCTTGTTTGCATCCTCTCCAGTTTCTCCATTCTCTTTTTATACAACCAGAACAGAACGAAGTGTAGTCTAAGCGAGGGTTAATACAAATTAGCATAACTTCCCTACTTTTCAATTCTATCCTTCCAGAAATAAAACAGAGTGAAAATTTTGCTTTTCTTCTGACCTTGCCAGCCTGTGGGACAATTTTTGCTGATTGAAGTATTTGTTTGAGATCTCTTTGTTCCTCTCCCCAATCTAAACTTAAACTTCCCAAGTTATCAGTCACCTCCCCATTCTTCCAATCAAAAGCTATTACCTCCCATTTATCTGTATTGAACTTAATTTGCCAATTGTTTGTCCATTCAGCAACGTTGTTCATGTTGTCCTGTAATTTGGTGCAGTCTTCCTCAGTATTGGTTATCTCTCCCAATATCGTGTCATGCCCAAGTTTAGAAATTGTGTTTATTGGTTCCAAAGTCAGAATCATTAACGTAAATTGTGAAGAGCACTGGTCCCAGCACTGATGGTGAAACTTTTGCCATTCTAAGTAATTGCTCTTTATTCCCACTCTGTTTTCGGGCAGTTTGAAGACAATATACTTAAACAAGTGTGCTCATTTCACAGGGAAAGTGGAACAGCTCCCATTTTCAACAACAATGTTGCTCTTTGACAAATACCCTAATGAATTGTGGACATGTTGCCATGAGGCTACATTTTATGGCTGCTCCTGCCAATGGTTTTTTTCCAGACCCACCAAAGTTAACAGATGTTTCAACAGTTAGCCACATTTTATCATCCCGCACCCAATGTGGCACTGCTGTATAATTCCGCCCGTGCTAACAATGCATCCAAAATGCATTCTGCCCCATTTGTGCACATGTAAAGATGATATTCTGAATGACATGACATGCATCCAGTGTTATGAAACACAATGAAAGCCCTCATCCATCTGTCAGACTGGGGATATAAGAAGGGTAATATTGTAAATAATGTGTTCCCCAATACTGGAGACAATGTTGTCAACATTGGCAAAAGAAAGGATCCAAACATTATGTATCTGTCTTGGAGAACAGGAACTGATAGATGAATTATTTCTAAATCCCTTAAGTATAAGGAATGATAGAGTATGCCATATTTGCATCTGTGTTCATTTTCGTTTGGAGATGAATGGATTATCAATCGTAGGTTTCATTAAGATGTTTATTGGGTTTAATTTTATTAAACTAAGCAATTAATGGTTCTGACATTGGCTGGTAAGACTCCAGAACAAAAAGAATATTTAGTTTGTAAAAATGGAAATTGGGCTTCAGGGACTGGGAAATCCCAACAGGCTCAGACGTCTCTGTACATGCACTGGCTCTGAAAGACCATACATGCACAGATTATTCCTGTTTGCAATCTATAGTGATCATGTGTATTTGTCAGCTGGAGAAGAGCCATACCTGTGCAGTTGGTCAGGAGCCTCATTTGAAAAGCTGATAAACAGTCCTGCACACATGCACTGTTTGTTCTTTTTCATTTTTATTGAAAGGTAACCCTGCTCCTACACTGAAGAGAAAGGAAGAAACTGGAAAATAAAAGTGAAACAGCATGAAAGATTGGGTGAGGTGACCCAAAAGGAAACACCATTATGCAGAAGGGCACAGAAAAAGTGGAACAGGAGATTGGGAGTTGCAGAGAGCAAATTTCCCAGAAAAACCAGAAAAACCTAAGGGAATGGAACAGGAAAACATCTCAAGATGACAGTGAAGTCAAGGACAGAAATCATAAAATAGGTCCTCTTCACTAAAGAGTGAGGACTAGAGGCAGCAGCTCCAAGTTAAAAGATAAGCTTCAGACTTGGGATAAAGTAGGCTTGGCAAAAAGCCAGAAGATCCAAGGAGACTCAAGTGTTGGTGGCATCTTCCTCTTGGTTGGGAAGCAGTGATGTTCTCTTGGCACAGCTGATTCAGAGGGATGGCATATAAGGTGAAGCTTGTATGCGTATGGCATTCCAAGGGCAGAGAAACATTGGAAGGAGAGGTTGAAACCCTGGAAGAAAGCATCATTTAGGAAAAAGATTCCAAGACATGTTTTCTTTCCCTCAAGTGGAAAATAGAAACTTTTGTATGAAAGAAAGAGAAAGGCCTATTGTCTCAGTGCGAAAAGCAATGGGGGAAGATGGAGGTTGCGGGAGTGGCTATTGTGGCCCCGCTGATGAGAAATCTACTGAAATTTTTTTAGGGTGGTGTTTGTCACTTGATTTCAAAGTGTGGCCACAGTTTGTCTGTTGACTTGCATGGTCTGTACACTTAGCATGGACATTAGAATTCTATATAAATTTTGTAACTTGCGTTATTCATAGAAAAATCTGTATATATCCATGAAAACACAGTTGGGGTGAAGGGATAGTGTAATTTGGTTCATTTTTTTTGTTTAAATAAATGCTTTATTCTCTAGTTTAACATTTATTAGCTGTCAGATATCAGTGTTCAGTAGCTGCTCTCCACACTGCTAAACAGAATATAAAAGTTAGCATCCATCAAGTCGAGTTCACTCTGGGGTCTGATTTGTCCACTAGTAATATTAGCTGAGATTGTAAAGTACAAATAATTCAAGATTTCAAAGTTAACATTTCCTCATTAATATATTTTTAAGAAGGATTCGCTATCTTACCTTGATCTGAGAACAGAGGTAAGTAGGTTTGGGTTGAAATAAGCCATTTCTTCATCAAGTGGAGTGTGTAATCCTAAATGATAAGAAGAAATTAACACAGAAATTCTTTAAATTTATCATCTACAAAATGCAATATGCAGTTTAGGCAATGTTTATCTTAATAAGTGAAATGCTTGTTTGTGATTTTGAAGCCATAAATTCCTATTCACTGGTTCAAAGCAGTGAACCATAGTTACTTCCAATGTTGCAATGTTCAGAAGAAGAAGCAGTGCACTCCTGGTCATCAGCCCCAGTTATTAGTATACATGTTGAAGTCAGGTAAAGACAGAACTGTGTTCACATTACTTCCTCAAGCAGTCTGTCAATGCTCTTAGTGTACAAAACATTGAATGTTTGGAAACAGTAAGAAGTATTTAAGGCGAAGGATATTAGGGGTGGGGGGGAGACAGCGGGATCAGGCTATTGAAGTGGATGATCAACTATGATCAAAATGAATGGTGGATCAGGCTTAAAGGTCCGAATTTTATTTTCCTATTTTCTATTTCTATGTAGATCTGTCATGAAGGACAGTCATTTGAGTGGCATGCAGGCAATGCCAGCCATTGAAATATGCCAAGTGAGGTGTCAATGAGGATAACAAGAGGGATTTGGCAGAAAAAACAGGGAGAAAGAAAAGCAAGGTAGCAAAAATGTTTCAGTGATGTATCTTTCTCATTTATTTTCAGGTGGAATAATAATGATGATCCAATTTAAAAGCAATTCACCAATATAACAAAGAGGAAATACGTTTGTATTTTGGGCTGGATCATATCATTGACATAATTCATGTGCAAGAATTGCGTTAAAACAGACACTGATACAAGTTCATTGACAATTTGCAAAACACTGCCCAAAACTCTATCATTCAGGGATCTATTGAAAATTATGTTTTTCTGTCCAGAAAATAAAGCACAGCCAGGAATAATTATAGCACTGAAATGCAGCAATGCCTTTCCTGTGAAGGCTCCAGAAAAGCTAGTTCAGTAATTGTGTGGCTTTGTTTGTGGAGAAGAGGGAGAATTAAAACAAGAGGAGCAGGCACCTTGTTCAATCTTGTTGGATCCTGCTCATGTAGAATCCTATGGCAACAAACTATCCTTTTTCAAGTAGTCATTCCTTACGCAAGCAGTCATTGGGCAATAGTGTCAGTAAATTAGTGAGCCAGCAAAACCAATATCCACACGTCACACTTTTGAATAGGGACAACCAGAAGGTAACCAAAAGGATCCCTGAATGATTTTCCCCTGACAAGATAGAGGAGTCAACTGTGGTTAAGATACCCATTCTACTTCCAAACAATGTCAGTAGAATGAAGCTCTTCCAATAGCTCAACGTGTAAACAAACAATATACTGTGTTGCAACTATTCACAGCAAGAAAGTCCCAGGTTAGTAGTCTATGCTGCAAGCTACCGAGCAGCCATGAAGGATGACAATTGGATTCAGAGAATAAGAACAGCAGAGTGTACCCTTAAATCTCAAAGTAGCTAAATTAGATCAAACTAAATTACTCAAGTTGATAAGGCGTATAGTGTGTTAGCATTTATTGATAGAGGGATTGAATTTCGAAGCCGAGGTGTTATGTTGCAACTGTACAAAACTCTGGTGTGGCCGCACTTGGAGTATTGTGTACAGTTTTGGTCGCCACATTATAAGAAAGATGTGGAGGCATCGGAAAGGGTGCAGAGGAGGTTTACCAGGATATTGCCTGGTATGATGGGTAGGTCTTATAAGGAAAGGCTAAGGGACTTGAAGTTATTTTCATTAGAGAGAAGAAGGCTAAGAGGTGACTTAATTGAGACATATAAGATGATCAGAGGGTTAGATAGGGTGGATAGTGAGAGCCTTCTTCCTCGGATGGAGATGGGTAGCACGAGGGGACATAGCTTTAAGTTAAGGGGTGGTAGTTATAGGACAGATGCTAGACGTGGGTTCTTTACTCAGACAGTGCCCTTACTGCAGCAGTTGTGGACTTGTCAAGTTTAAGGGCGTTCAGATGGGCAGTGGATAGGCATATGGATAGCATTGGAATAGTTTAGGATAGAGGGTCATAAAATTCGTTACATTGGTTGGCGCAACATCGAGGGCTGAAGGGCCTGTACTGCACTGTAATGTTCTATGTTCTAACTGTGCTTAGGAAATGAATGAATTCAGGTGTGATGGATTCCAACAAATGAAAAGTCCAACATTGTCCATTCTGAAACATTGAAACTTGCAATTTTGCAAGCTCCTGGTGTTCTGTTGTAGAGCACTGAAGGAGAAATCATTGGAGTTTGTAACAAAGGCAATGCATTCAACTTGACGTAATTTAGCACAAGTTGGTATTTCAGTTTGTAGTGCTGATAATAAGGAAGCAGTTTATTTGAAAATAAACAGAAAACCAAAATATCTGCCGACGTATACAAGAAAAAAAGTTGTTTACCAATGAAACTAAAGGGTGCTGATTTACACAATTAAGGTATTATGATCACTATTTCCCAGCAAATCTTTGATATTACTAATTAACCTTGCCTCATATAAAATAGCTTTTTCTGAGTCAGTTTCACAATATATTGCTCCACAAAACCATCACTAAAGCATTCTACAAACTCACCTTCCAGATCACCTGTACCGGTTTGGTTTGATCATAGAATCATAGAACCCCTAATGTGGAAGGCCATTCAGCCCAATGAGTTTGCATCGACTCTCCAAAAGAGCAACCATGCCCAATTCCCATGCTCCATCCCCATACTCTGCCCATTGACTATAGTTATTCTATCTGGTCTGCACATTTTGGACACTAAGAGGCAAATTAATATATCCAATTCATCTAATCTGCACATCTTTGGCCACTGAAGGGCTAATAATTGTGTCCAGTCAACCTAACCTACACATCTTTGGAGTGCGGGAGGAAACCAGAGCACCAGGAGGAAACCCATACAGACCATATCTGTGTATCAAATTTAACTGCAATCCACTGTTAGTTTTTGAGATTTGATGAGATAAACAGACTAATAAACAAGGACAAAAGCACTAGATACGTCCACCTTCACTGAAGGTAACAAAATGCAATATCACTTTATCCCCCTGCACCCAATTCCTGATTGTGCATTTGGTTTATGTTCTTGGATCACCTGATGCTTCCTCATGTAATGTGAGCATGAACAGTGAATTTTGACTATGAAGTCAAAATCTACTTTGTACATTTCCAGCAGAGATCATTCGCAACCAGTACCAGGAATTTTTTTTCTGTCTCTTGTCTGGGGTCAAGAGCAACAGGACCATTCCAATTCTTGTTCAGACTAAGACCTGATATCTCAGCATATGTCGATGACATAGAATGTATGTACTTACCTTTTGCATTTATTGGGCCATAATAATATGGTTGAAAATGGAATGCAAGACGGTATTCAATTCTGTCTCCCGTCAAAATTCTCACAGAGGATGACTCAAACTTAGGTTAAGCAGGATAATAACATCCAACAAAACGGATTTTATTGAACTTGAATCTTAAGTTCTAAAGCAAATTATCTGCAAGAGAAAAACATTGCTGATTAGCATAATTACAACACAGAACAAATGAACAAATACAGATTTAAAACTAAGTCAAAACAGACATTTTAAGGTTAAAGCAACTTCGGCATGTGACGCCCATCAACAAAATGGTGATGATGCACAAGAAAAATTGAGGCTTTTTTTTTCCTTTAAAGCAAAGGATAAAACAGCAATCCTTATTTCAATACCATTCCCACTTAACTCTTCTTGCCCTATCCATGTGGAGGTTGTGGCACCATGGGTCAGAGAACTCGAGAAAGAAAGGTGAAACTGTCAAATTGTCAATCAACTTCAAAATCAACCAGTTGGAGAACCATCCAGCTGGCAGGACTTGTATTCGTGTCCAATTTCAAGGGTATGAAACATTTCACAAACAAGTCCTTGCCCAAAATTTGCTTTCTCTAACAGATTCTTAAAAATATACTGGCTGACAGTTTTAAACAAAAGGTGTTGGAATTTAAATATATTCAAATAATAATTTCCAGATTGTGCATTGTAACTGACATTATTACTTTACTGTATAAGACAATTATAATGACTTGTTTGATAAACAAACCATTATTAAAATTATGCCAATCAACAATGTCCAAACTACTTCCACAGCTATTTAATATAAATATGATTTACAGGAAAGCAACAATCCTTGTTGATTTTGAGTTTCAGCAATGTACATTTACAAAGAAAGAACAAAGAACAAAACAGCATGGGAAACAGGCCCTTTGGCCGCCACCCCGATGTTCCCACCTCTACCCATGATCCCTGTGTGTTTATAGACCTATGGATTGAAACCAAATTTGAGACAATTTCAGGAGAATTTGTTTTGCCAATTAGCCTAAGAGCACGTTTTTGGGATGTGGGAAGAAACCGGAGCACTTGCAGAAAACCCACGCAAGCACGGGGAGAATGCGCAAACTCCCACAGACACAGGCTCAAATCCATGTATCTGCACAGCACAGCGATAGTTACTGAGCTGTTGTGTTGCCCATCAAATGGTCCAGGTCACACATACACTAACGACGTGAAGCACTAGGATAATCTTGAAAAAATCCAAGAGCAGCCCTCTCACGACCCATTGCATGTATGCCCCTTGTTAGACAACAAGGTGGACCAAAGCACCTGTAAGATAAAAACAAGTATATCAATATCATCATCTATTTACACACTTCCCAGGGACTCCCAAGGCTCATGATCACTATTTTAAATCAGTTTTCTATACCCCTCTATTCCCATTCTGTTCATGTGCCCATCTAAGTATTTCTTAAATAACTCCAGAGTGCCTGCCTCCACCACTTTACTTGGCAGCACATTCCATACCCCCATCACCCTCTGTGTGAAAAAACTCCCTCTAGCATCCAAAATATACCTTACCCTGTCTCACCCTAAGCCCGTGGCCCCTCATGCTATTTGAGTCCATCCTAGGAAAAAGCTTAACCCTGTTTACTCTATCTATACCCCTCATAATCCAGTACACTTCTATTAGATTTCCTCTACGTCTACGTCTTTCTAAGGAAAACAGCCGCAATTTGCCTAATGTCTCCTCGTAACTCAGACCTTCCATACCAGGCAGCATCGTGGTAAACCTCCTCTGCACACTCTCCAGAGTCTCCACGTCCTTCCGGTAGTAAGGCTACCAGAACTGGATGCAGTATTCCAAATGAGGTCTAACCAACGTTTTATACAACTGCAACATTAAAGGCCAGCTCTTGTACTCTATACTCCTTCCTATTAAAGGCTAGCATACTATATGCTTTCTTCACAACCTTCTCCACCTGCTCTGCCACCTTCAGAGACTTGTTCACTTGCACCCCCAGGTCCCTCAGCATTTCTATACTCTTAATAGGTCTACCCTTTATCATATACCTCCCCTCTACATTCTTTCTCCCAAAATGCATCACCTCGCATTTATCAGGATTGAATTCCATCTGCCATCTATCTGCCCAAGCTACCAGCCTACGTCCTGCTGCATCACCTGACAATGCTCCTCAGTATCCGCAAGTCCAGCCATCTTTGTATTGTCTGCAAACTTGTTGATCACTCCACTTACTCTCTCTTCCAAGTCATTTATATATATTACAAATAGAAGAGGTCCCAGTACTGAGCCCTGCGGCACACGACTAGTGACCGACCTCCGCCAGAAAAACACTCTTCCGCTATTACTCTCTGTCTCCTATTACCAAGCCAGTTATTTATTCATCTAGCTACCTGTCCTTGTATCCCATGAGCCTTGACCTTTTCAACTAACCTCCCATGAGGGACTTTGTCAAACGCCTTATTGAAATCCATACAGACGACATCAACGGCTCACCCTTTGTCAATCATTTTCGACACCTCCTCAAAAAATTCTACCAGAGTCGTAAGGCACGACCTCCTCTTAACAAATCCATGCTGCGTATCCCTAATCAGATCGCAATGCTCTAAGTGCCTATACATCCTATCTCTAAGAATCCCCTCCAACAGCTTCCCTACCACTGACATCAAACTCACCAGCCTATAATTTCCACGGTTATCCCTACTATCTTTTTTTAAACAACGGTACAACATTAGCTATTCTCCAATCCTTTGGGACCTCACCTGTGTCCAAAGAAGAGACAAAGATTTGCATCAGAGGCCCAGCAATTTCACCTCGCACCTCCCTAAGCAGCCTGGGATAAATGCCATCAGGCTCTGGAGATTTATCAGTTTTAATGCTACCTAGAAGCTCTAACACTTCCTCCCTCGGTATGGATATTTCCCTGAACTGGTCCACAGCTCCCTCAGAGACAGGAGCTGTCAACAAGCCCCTCTCCTTTGTGAATACCGACACAAAGTATTCATTCAGGATCTCCGCCATTCCCTCGGGCTCTAAGCACAGTTCCCTTCCTCTGTCCCTAAGAGGTCCGATTTTTCCTCTAACCACCCTTTTATTCCTAACATAGGAGTAAAAAGCCTTTGGATTTTCCTTAATCCTTTCCACCAAAATCATTTCATGCCCTCTTTTTGCCCTTCTAACTCCCCGTTTGAGCTCCCTCCTACTCTGTCTATATTCCTCCAATGCTGTCTCCGTTCCCAGCTGCTTTGACCTATCATACGCCTCTCTTTTCTTCCTAACCAAGTCCTCAATATCCCTAGTAATCCACGGCTCTCTAATCCTACCTTTCCCATCTTTCCTCTTGGCCAGCACATATTTATCTTGCAACATTTTCAGTATTCCCTTGAAAGAGTCCCACATCCCTAGCGTGGACTTACCCTCGAACAACCGTTCCCAATCAGTTTCCATAAGTTCCTGCCTAATCCGACCGTAGTTAGCCTTCCCCCAATTCAGCACCTTGCCCCTAGGGCAACAAGCATCCTTTTCCATCTGTATCCTAAAGTAGACAGAATTGTGGTCACTGTTAGCCACATTCACATGTTCCCCTACTACAACATCAACCACTTGCCCTGGCTCATTACTCAGAACTAAATCCAATATATCCCCTTCTCTAGTCAGGCTAGCCACTTCTGCTCCAACGATCCTTCCAGTACACATTTTACAAATTCCTGCCTGTCCAAACCCCCAGCTCTAGGTAACTTCCAATCCACCCTAGGGAAATTAAAATCTCCCACTATAACGACTCTGTTGTTTCTGCACCTATCCAAAATGTTTTTACATATGCCTTCTTCAACTACCAATATTTACATTAATTGTGAAACCAAAAAATTGTCTTCCCAAACATGGGCTGTTTGGAAAATTAAAACATCAGCTAATGGGATAGATTAAGCATATCAGCTCCTTACAATTGACTTGAGTATATTGAGATGGTACTGCGAATAAGTTTTGACTCATAACACAAGTCTGGAACAATGCTTCAACACAAGTAAGAAAATGGAGGGTTACAGAGAGAGTAGGGGAGTGGCACTAATTGGATTGCTCTTGCAAAACAGCCTACAGGAAAGCAAGTTGAATCTGTTGGCTTTTGCCAGAATAGTGTGATTTGATGATTATTACAAGAAGATTTGAGCTGTGTGGCCTCCCTGATCTCCATTTCCCTTATGAAGTTTGATGTTTCCAATACAGGGCTTAAACTGGGTTCCAGAAGCATTGCTATCTCATGGGCAATTAGCTTTTGTTTTGGTGACAGAAGACACTTGAGAAAATAAACCAACTTTATAAATAATTTTTCCGCACAAGAAAGTTAAAATAAAATCTGCCCTGTCAGTAACAAAATGCAAACGTTAGTAACAGAAACAAATTTAGGCCATACGACCCCTCAAGCCTACTCAATACATCACACAAACCAGCCTCTCATCCGCTGACTCTGTCTGCATTTCCTGCTGCCTTGGCAAAGCAGCCAGCATAATTAAGGACCCCACACATCCTAGACATTCTCTCTTCCATCACGAAAAAGATACAAAAGTCTGAGGTCATGGACCAACCGACTCAAGAATAGCTTCTTCCCTACTGCCATCAGACTTTTGAATGGACGAAGCTTGCATTATGGTGATCTTTCTCTATAACCTAGCTTGACTGTACCACTAATCTTGCACTCTCTCTTTTCCTTCTTCATAAATGGTATTCTTTGTCTGTATAGCACGCAAGAAACAATACTTTTCACTGTATGTTAACACATGTGACAATAATAAATCAAATCAAGTAAAAATCAATTATCTGTGAGATCAGGGCTAATCCTCAATCTCAACCTCAATTCTCACATACCTTAATTCCTTTAAGGACCAACATATCTTAACTTGACAATAATTGGGAATTGAGTGCTCTGGATTTGTGACTCCAAAAATTTCTAACCCTCAGAGTGCAGAGATTTCTCTTCAACTCATTCCAAATTGATTGTCCTCCTACTCACACTACCCCCCGCCCACCGCAAAATATTGCAGTCTTTTGAAGGGGGAAAAGGGTCTGGCAGTATCCAGTCTGTCAGATCTATCAGGAGAGGACAACATGCTTCAGTGAGATTATTGCTCATTCTTGTGAACTTCAGTGAGTATAGACCCATTCTGCTCAATCCAGAAATGCATCTGATGACAGTGCTGACATGATCACAAAGGTGTTTGGAGAAAAAGATTTGGGATCTTTGCACTTGCCAGCAGAATGCAAGAGTGATTGCTAATTGCTGAAGAAACAAGTTGAGGGTGCATTAAAGCTGTTGGCTCTAGTGCTAGGGACCCAGGTTCAATTCCAACCTTGGATGACTGTGTGGAGTTTGTACATTCTTCTCAGTCTCTGTGTGTGTTTCCTCCCACAGTCCAAAGATGTGCAGGTTAAGTAGACTGGCCATACTAAATTGCCCATTGGGTGGCACAGTAGCACAGCAGTTAGCACTGCTGCTTACAGCTCCAGAGACCTGGGCTTGATTCCTGGCTTGGTTCACTGTGTGAAGTTTGCATGTTCTCCTCATGTGGGTTTCCTCCAGGTGTTCCAGTTTCCTCTCATAGTCCAAAGATGTATGGATTAATTTGATTGGCCGTGCTAATCTCAGAACATCTTTGTGTTCTGAGATGCATTAAGTTACAGGGATTAGTAGGTAAATATAAAAGGATATTGGGGTAGGACCTGGCAGGGATCGTGGTCAGTACAGACTCGTTGGGCCAAATGGCCTCTTTCTGTACTATAGGATTTCTATGACTAGTGTCAGGAGGGTAAAGATGTGGGGTAACAGGGCTAGGGCCTGAGTAGGATTGTTGTCCGCGCAGGCTCGATCGGCTGAATGGCCTCATTGTGTCCTGGAGGAGATTCTATGTCTGATGGGGCAGTCTTGATGTTCCAAATAATCATGTTACTGCAGCAAACATTTCACAAAATCAGAGGCAGGGAACTGACATGAGAACGACACTGATGTGAACAGTGAAAGGCCAGCTCCTCACTGGGGTTTGTTGCTCTTTAAAGGGCTGCTGCAATCAGGGTGGACAGGTCCTTCTTAACTCCTTAGCAGATCAGCCTGCTAACTTTTTGTGATTCATGCACTAGGACACTTTGATCCCTCTGTACTTTACTCACTTTTTTTTTAAAGAGCAACACAGCACGGGAAACAGGCCCTTCGGCCCAACGAGCCCGCGCCGCCGTCATAACTATATAGTAGCAAATCCATTATCCTATTATATTATTCCTATATAATAATATATATATTATTCCTAATATGGACAATTCTCACTATAGGGACAATTTGTTTCCCAATCAGCCTAAGAGCGAATTTTTGGGTTGTGGGAGGAAACCGGAGTGCCCGGAGAAAACCCACGCAACCACGGGGAGAACGCGCAAACTCCCGCAGACACCGGCCCAATTCCAAGTGTCTGCACAGCCACATCGATAGTCTCTGAGCTGTCATGGTGCCCTTCAGATGGTCCACATAAAGCACTCATTTACGACATGAGGTACCAGGCAACCCATGAATCAACATCCAAGAGCTGTACCCGCACCACCTGCCGAATGCATGCTCAATGTTGGTCAAGTATGGACCGAATTACCTGTGGAAAAAAGCCGTAGTTAAACAGTCCTACTATATCCCTCTATCTGCATACCGCTCATGTGGCTGTCCAAGAGACCCTTAAACAGCCCCAGCGTGCCTGCTCCCACCACCTTACTTGCAGTGCATTCCACACCCCCACTACCCTTTGTGTGAAAAACTGCCCTCTAATATTCGTCCTATACATAGCCCCCCTCACCCTATGGCCATGACCCCTCGTCCTATCCATTTCTAAAGGTGGAAAAAGTTTACCTCCATTTACTCTATCTATACCCCTTATAATCTTATACACCTCTATGAGATCCCCTCTAAGCCGACGTCTTTCAAGGGAAAACAACCCCAGTCTATTTAATCGTTCCTCATAAGACAGTCCTTCCATACCAGGCAGCATCCTGGTAAACCTCCTCTGCACTCTCTCCAAGGACTCCACATCCTTCCGATAGTACGGCGACCAGAACTGGACGCAGTATTCCAAGTGAGGCCTAACCAAAGTTCTATACAACTGCAACATCAAACTCCTACTCTTGTATTCTATACCCTTTTCTATGAAAGCTAACATACTATACGCTTCTTTATCACCTTCTCCACCTGTGAGGACACCTTCAGAGACTTGTGAACCTGCACCCCCAAGTCTCTCTGCGTCTCTATGCTCCGTATAGTTTTACCTTTTATCCTATAACTCTCTTCTACATTTTTCCGGCCAAAATGCATCATCTCGCATTTATCCGGATTAAATTCCATTTGCCATCTATCTGCCCAGTCTACCAACCTGTCTATGTCCTGTTGTATTGCCTGACACTGCTCTTCTGTACCCGCCAATCCAAGCATCTTGGTGTCATCAGCAAATTTGCTGATCTCACCACCTACCCCTACTTCCAAGTCGTTTATGTAGACCACAAGTAGAAGAGGGCCTAGTACTGAGCCTTGTGGCACTCCACTGGTGACAGGCTTCCAGTCGGAAAAAGAGCCTTCCACTACTACCCTCTGTCTCCTCCTCCCGAGCCAGTTCTCGACCCATCTACATACCCGACCCTGTATCCCATGCGCCTTCACCTTCTCTATCAGTCTACCATGAGGAACCTTGTCAAACGCCTTACTGAAATCCATGTAGACGACATCAACAGCATGTCCTTCATCAACTGTTTTTGTCACTTCTTCAAAAAATTCCACTAGATTTGTAAGACAAGACTTCCCCTTGACGAAGCCATGCTGCGTATCCCTGATCAGATCGCAGCGCTCCAGATGCTCATACATCCTGTCCCTAAGGATCCTCTCCATTAGCTTACCTATAACTGAAGTCAAGCTCACCGGCCTATAGTTCCCTGGGTGATCCCTCTGACCTTTTTTAAACAACGGTACTACGTTTGCTATCCTCCAGTCCTCTGGGACCTCACCTGTGTCCAGGGAAGAGACAAAGATTTGCGTCAGAGGCCCAGCCAAGTCTTCCCTCAACTCCCTTAGTAGCCTGGGGTAAATGCCATCAGGCCCCGGAGCTTTATATGTCTTTAAGCTGCCTAACAGCCCCAACACCTCTTTCCTCGTAATCCTTATTTCCCTCAACCGATCCTCAACTTTGTCAACATCAGGCACAGACATCTGTCCAGTCTCCTGCGTGAATACCGACGCAAAGTATTCATTCAGGATCTCCCCCATTCCCTCAGGCTCTAAGCATAGATCCCCTCCTCTGTCCCTAAGAGGTCCAATCTTGCCTCTAACCATCCTTTTGCTCCTTACATAGGTGTAAAATGCCTTTGGATTTTCCTTAATCCTACCTGCCAGAGCCACCTCGTGGCCCCTTTTTGCCTTTCTAATACCCCTTTTAAGATCCCGTCTACACTCTCTATAAGCTTCCAGCGCTGTCTCAGTCCCCAGTTGCCTAGATCTAATGTAAGCCTCTCGCTTTTTCCTGATCAAGTCCTCAATCTCCCTGGTAAGCCACGGTTCTCTAATCCTACCTTTCCCATCCTTCCTCCTTGCCGGCACGTATCTTTCCTGCAGAGAGTTTAGTTTTCCCTTGAAAGACTCCCACATGTACCTCGTCGACCTGCCCTCAAAAAGCTTATCCCAGTCGGTATCTTTAAGATCTTGCCTAATCTGGCCGTATCTAGCCCTCCCCCAGTTAAATACCTTCCCTTTTGGGCCGGTCTCGTCCTTTTCCATTAATATCCTAAAGCAGACAGAGTTGTGATCACTATTTGACACCTGCTCTCCTACCTCGACGTCAACCACCTGGCCTGGCTCATTCCCCAGAACCAAATCCAGTATAGCCCCATCTCTAGTCGGGCCATCCACATACTGCTCCAAGGACCCTTCCAAAACACACTGTACAAATTCCTCCCCGTCCACTCCTACAGCTCTGGGCACTCTCCAATCTACTCCAGGTAAATTTGCAGGCTCTTCATTTAGATAATCTCCAGTTTGATTCCTCCTACAGAAATACATGACCTCACACTTCCCCATATAAAACTCCATTTGTCAGATATTCATCCAGTCACTCAATCTATCTGTATCCCATTACAGAATCAAAATATCCTTATCACAACATGTCCTTTCACCTATCTTTGTATCATCATTCTGTTTTTTAGATCATTAAAGAACTCATCCCTGCGACTTCACTAGTTGGATTTTTCCACTCTGAAAATGCCTCATTTATTCCGACTCCGTTTTCTACATGAGTCAGTTTTCAATCCATGGTAACGCACTTCCACCAGTTGCATGGACTTTTATTTTATGATGTAGCGTTGCTAGTGTTGGACTGGGGTAAACACAGTACGAGTCTCACAACACCAGGTTAAAGTCCAACAGGTTTATTTGGTAGCAAATGCCACTAGTCAGGTAAGTGGGGAGTTCTGATCACAAACAGAGCATACATGCTCTGTTTGTGATCAAATCTCCCATTCACCTGACAAAGGAGCAGGGGGCACTCCGAAAACTTGTGCTACCAAATAAACCTGTTGGACCAAATTAACCTGGTTTGTGATACTTCTTACCGTGTTTAGCCCAGTCCAATCTCTACTTCCTTCTACATGACAACCAGTTTTCAATCCATGCTAATACACTTGCATCAGTTCCATGGGCTTGTACTTTATGATGTGGAGATGCCGGTATTGGACTGGGGTTAAACACTTCACTCCAGCAGTCACGGGCATTCGGCCTCTGACCTTCCGGTAAGTGTTCTCCAAGGTGGCCTCCATGACACATGATAGCAGAGAGTCGCTGAGCAGAGACTGATAGCCAAGTTCGGCACACGATGACGGTTTCAACCGGGATCTTGGGTTCACGTCACACTATCTGTAACCCCTCATAATTTGCCTGGATTTGCAAAACCTCACTTACTGTACTGTCTGGAGACAATATACATCTCTTTAACCTGTGCCTAATGCTCTTTCCACTCATTGTCTGCATCTTTAAGACTTGCATTCTTGTCAGTAATCTGTAAACTGTCTGTGCTGTTACATGCTCTATCTGCGGCCAGAACTCTACATTCACCTGACGAAGGGGCAAACCACGAAAGCTTGTGAGTTTACTATCAAATAAATTGGTTGGACTTTAACCTGATGTTGTGAGACTTCTTACTTGTACTTTATGCACAGTAAAATGTCAGGGTGGAGGAGGGGGAAGAGTTATCCCGCTGCACAAGCCGGTTTCCATGGGAACAACAAGCTTGGTGCACTCCGCCGCCCTCCCGACTCCCAAAATAGGGAGGGAGGAGGCTTTAAAAAACGGCATGGTCATTTCCCTCCCCCACTCCCATCATAAGGCTGTCCACTCACCGGGAGAAGACTGCGGACTGACCCTGTCCCCATTTCCCCTCCCCCTCCACCCTGCTGGGCGCTTGGACAAGCGGCTCCCACTCAAAGCGCTGCTCGCGGCCACTCTGTGGCGCGCGCCTCTCTCTCTCTCTCTCTCCAACCGCCGGGCTCGAGACTGCCTGGATCCTGGCGGGGGAGGGGGAACCAACCGTCAAAATGTCGCGCGATGACAGCCTCTTCTCCCATCCCACCCTCAAAACAGTGACGCACCGCGCCTTCGATGGCGGGACTGCCCCCTCTCGATGATTGACGTCTCCATTCGCCAATGGTCAGGGATTGAAGATTCACAGTCGCCTAGGACCCAGTCAGGCTTTTCGTCCCTTGGGTGGTGGGCTCAGCCCTTAGTGACCGTCCTGCGCGCGGGGGGGGGGAGGGCGGCCAAGGGCATGTTTGAGAGGAGCTGTTGCATCGTTTGGTCTATACTCTTTGTATCCTGCCTCCCTGATCATCTTCGAGGCGGGTAAATTTTCCTTTGTACTTTGGGTCAAAAAAAAGTTGCACTGGTGATTTCTCCTCGAATTGAGTAACAGGATTAAGTTGTTGTGGAGCATGCAGTAATCCCAGTAGTCTCTCCTATCCTTAATGAAATTCAAATTAATATGAAATACAATCAATGCTCAGTGGTTTACACAATTATAACATTCACAATAAAGCCTGGTATATTGTATCTTCCCGAATATCACAATAAATATTTTCACAGTTCACATTGAAGCCAATTAACAAATTTCTACTACTATTTATTTACAATGTGAACTCTTGCAACCCTTTGCCAGAGTCCCATTTGTTCCACATACCTGCCCCGAAGGGCTGGAAGTTAATTTATCTCTGCTGGTTTCACTGAATGAGGACAACTCAGATCCAGTGGAAGATCCTTGAGCTGAAGAGCTATTTCTCCTGCCACAGATGCTGCCTCACCTGTCCATCATTTCCAACATTTTCGCTTTGTTTCCCTGTACCTTGCTGTTTCCATCCTCTTGTCTCTTTCTCTTTGTACGCTCCAAAACTGCATTACCGATCCAGCCTGAGGCTTTTCCGAATTTATCCAGCTATAAAACAGGACTTGTAACTGAGTGAAGTCCAATCTTGTGTTTCTTCTGCTTGCTGTACAACATGTTCTTTGGAACAAGAATATAATGGGGCTTTATATAATTTAATTATTTCCCGCTGTCATCTTTTTGTTGCTTTGTCGCTTCTCGCTGCTGCATTATGTTATCTTTTAAAATGTTAATTAACTGTTATTTAATTGTCTTGTTTTTACGTATTCCAGATAATGTCAGCCTCTGTGGATTTGTCTGCGTGTTCTCATTACTGAGATACATTTATGTTGCCCTGTGGGCTTCAAGTGGATTTAATAGAAATCTGTGCATTACAGCTTTCCATATATGAGAAAAATGCCAGTAAGAGATTTCATATTTTAAAAAATTGCTCAGCTGGAGTGAATTCACTTTTTTCAGCATTGCTTCAGATTTTTTTTTTGTACAAACAGGAAATCTTTTTGTTCAGATTAAGAATCTTTTCTTCTGTAGTCCTCTCTGAAGGTTTCAATGGCATGCATTTCTAAAGTGACTGTTCTTCATTTGTATGTTTAGACAATATGCAGCAGCATCTATTCAACCATGGCAGATCATTAACCCATTCTTCCCACTGTTTGATAACCATCAATGCAATAGCTCTTTAATCTTTTTTTTCATTCTTAGCTTCTAGTTTTCTAGTTTTCACCCCAGTCACCCCAGCAGTATTTCATCTTGGGGTACAGTTCTGTGGTCACCTATGGCTTGTCACCTAACTAGATGGTTGAGAAAGAATCGTGTTCAACCTGATTCTTTCCTCATTCAACACTTTAAAGGTGAATTTCCAGTTGAGGTTACAAGAAGGCAATTATTAGATATGCGAAGACTGCCTGGTTTCACCTGTGCCTCTTCCCAGCACAATTGTAACATCTGACATTGCTGATGTCTTCCTCAGATCAAATAACACAGGAGGAATGAGGAGCAATTGAATGTGGAACCCTTTTATTTATTTTAGCAATGCTTCCAGCTGTTTTACTGTAAAAAATTAAACATAGGAGAACGACAGGTGGACACAAAGGTGCAGCATTAGAAAGGAGAAAAAAAGGTACATGAAGATTTCAGAAGACGGATACTGGTAGAGCAAGACAGAGTCAGGTGTAAAGCGGAGACAAGTGTCCCAGAGGTTTACAGTGTGGAAACAGGCCCTTTGGCCCAACTTGTCTACGCTGTCTTTTGTTTTAAATCCCTAAGCCAGGCCCAATTGCCCACATTTGACCCTTATCTCTCTTTACCCATTTTACCTATGTTACTGCCTAAATGCTTTTTAAAGGAAAAAAATTGTACCCATCTCTATTACTACCTCTGGCAAGTGAATTGCAACCATTCAAGAAAGTGGCTCACTACCACCTTTTTCAGGGCACTTCAAAATGGATAACAAGTACTGGCATGAATGTGCACATCTCATAAAATAATTTTAAAAAAAGGGAATGCAATAAAGTCTAAATTAGGTGAAAAATGAATGAAGAATGTTAAATAAAGTTGATGAACTACAGGCACAGATAGCTTTGTGGAAATATGATGTTGTAATGATAAGTCTTTGTTCAAAAAACAGGCAGGACTGGACACTAAAGGCAAGGTCCAGTGGCACCATTCCTGCTGGGTGGAATGGCAGAAGCTCGTAGCCGATTCCATGCTGAGAAGTTCATCATATGCGTAGGTGGGTTTCAGCCTGATCACCTCATGGGCGGGGAGCTGATTCATTATTCTCCATCAGCTAGTAGAGTTTAAAGGTCCAGGCACCATATTTAAATATTAAGACAACACATACATCTCTGCAGCCTGTCTGTCTGCACAAAATTGTCAAACATGTCTGCAAGGCACAAAGAAGGATGCATCAGCCTTGATTTAAGGAGCCCAGCTGCCTAAACATGCCCCCTGCCTCAGGAATGGGTTGGGGAGGCATTCCATCTTCACCTCTCTGACCTAGGAGCCATTGCCCAGGAGGTCAGCGCAGTTGGCAACTGCACCCGAAGCACCATCCAGTGCAGGAGGAAGATGAATGATCTTCCGTCAGGGCAAGTCATCTAGCAACTCCCTCAAATAGCTACTTCCTTCATGGATCTCATAGTGGGGGGGGGCATATATCAATGCTTATTTTCTCACACAGACACTTTCACATCACCAACATCCCATCTATCATGTTCCTTGCACTCTATCCTCTGTGGGAGGATTCAGTACACTCAGGAGTCATGCATCTCATCTCTGCTCCATTCCCTCTGTTCACATGCCTTTCCTCTTTCCTCAGCTGGTATATGACAAGTAAGAGTGAAGCTAAACTGGAAGAGGGATGGCTGAGATCTTTGTCCTTACTGAATTTGAGGAGACTGAGTCGATTCCAAGTAGGGGTTGGGTGAGGCTACAGGGATTATTCCTCTGGGGAAGGAGAGATTGGCCTCTCCCAACAACCTAGGACAGATCACAGTTTCATCGCTGCATCAAATCCTGACAACCGCAATGAGTCACATGTAGATTTATATAGCTTATGCTTATCAATCTCATTTCTAGGAACAAGCAGATTGAGGCCTTCCAGGCAGCTGAGCAGCACTCACCGCCCCCAGACCATATCCAGGAATGAAGCAGCTCACAAATATCCATTACAGCACCTACACCCTCCACTAATGCAGAGACCACACCTCAAGAAGGCACAGCTCTTGATTCAGAGGAATAAGATGGGTCAGCTGTTAGTCAGGGAATATTTAGGAAACAGTGAACATACTGTCATATGGAAGCAGAGAAGAGCAATTTAGAGTGAAAATGCTTAATTGGAGGAGAGTCAATTTCAGTGTGATCAGAATGAATCTGTCTTAAGCAAACTGGAATAAAAGATCAGCAAGCAAAATGGTAAAGGGAACAATGAATTATCTTTGGTAAGAAGATGGTTCAGATACAGTCAAGATACATTCCAAGGGAAAGGTATGGCAACCAAAGCCAGAGTTCCCCAGATGATGAAAGAGATTGAAGGTAAGATGAAATGGAAATGGGAGGCATGTGATAGATGTCAGTTAGAGAATATAAATGAGACAGACTGAATATAGAAAGTTTGGAGATAGGGAAAGTAAAATTGAAAATAAGAGCCAAAGAGGGAGTCTGAAAGGAAATTGGCAGTTGACATAAAAGGCAACACAAAACACATCCATGGACATATCCATGGCAGGAATAGTAAACAGAATAGTATGGCCAATTTTGAAACCAAAAAAGGGGACAAATGCTTAGAGATAAGGACAAGGTTGTGATACTAAATGAGTTCTTTGTATCTGTCTTTTTCAAGGAAGAAGATACCACTGAAATCACAATAAAAGAGGACATGCTGCATAGGCTAACAATTGATAAAAAGCAGGCAGTGGAAAGGCTGGCTGTACGTAAAGTTGATAAATCACCAGGACTAGATCAAATATATCCAAAGTTACTGAGGAGAGTATGGAAATTGTGGAGGTGCTGCCCATAAACTTCCGATCCTTCTTAGATACAGGAATTGTATCAGAGGACTGGAGAATTGACACCCTGATTGTGAATAAAAGATGCAAAGATAGAGCCAGAAACTACAGGCCAGTCAATTTAACATCAATATGAGGTTCGCTTTGAGAAACAATAATCCAGGACAAAATCACTTGGACATGAGTGAATTAATGAAGAAAAGGCAGCACAGAATGTTAAAGGTACGTTTTACCAATCAGTTGAGATTTCTGATGAGAAAGCAGGGGGTCATGAGGCAACATGGATAACTGAGTAACAGAAAATAGAGTGGTGATGAACAGTTGAATTCTGGACTAGAGGAGGTGGTGTTCCTCAAGGCCCACTGCTTAATATATATTAATGACCTAGACTTGGGTGAATAGGGCGCAATTTCAACATTTGCAGAGGATAATAAATTTGTACGTGTTGTGAATCGTGAAGGGAGATTTAACAAGAGATTTAAAGAAAATATGGGCAGCCTGTTGGAATGGGTGATGAAATTTAATATGAAGAAATGTCAAGAGATTAATTTCAGTAAGAAGGCTGAGTAGAGGCAACATGTTCTGAAAGAAGCAATTCTCAGGGGAACAGAAAGATCTGGGGGTTCATGTGCACAAGTCATTGAAGGTGACAGATTCAGAACCTAGTTAAAAAGCACGTTATCGGACAACAAACTTTATGAAATTGGGCACACAATATGGAAGCAGACTAAAATCACACTCAGAGCCTCTCCACTAAAAATCACAGACGCAGCCGAGCAGGCAGGAGCACGCTTTTAGAATGCAGATGAGGACTAGCACACAGGGGAAGCTGGTCAGGGTGGCACCTCCAGGAAATGAAAAAACATATCCCACCCCAGTAAATCAGCACTTCTAAACCAGTCAAACAACCTATGGAGACACCTTAAGATTTGCACAGCTAAGGAAGCATCCGTGGTCCCTCAAACTTCCTGAGGATAATTGCACACATATTGTTCAAGCTCCGGAGATTCCAGACTATTGAAAACCAATCAGACAAAAATGATTAACATACACTTAAAAGAATCATCCCAATACTTGAAAACAAAGAACAAAACAGCACGAGAACAGGCCCTTCGGCCCAACGAGCCCGCGCCGCCACCCCGATGTTCCCACCTCTACCTGTGATCCCTGTCAATATTTATAGATCTATGGATTAAAAACCAAATTTGAGACAATTTAGGGAGAATTTGTTTTGCCAATTAGCCTAAGAGCACATCTTTGGGATGTGGGAGGAAACCGGAGCACCCGGAGAAAACCCACGCAAGCACGGGGAGAACGCGCAAGCTCCCACAGCCACAGGCCCAAATCCATGTATCTGCACAGCACAGCAATAGTCACTGAGCTGTCATGTTGCCCACCAAATGATCCATGTCAAGCATACGATGTGAAGCCCTAGAATACTCTGGAAAAAATCCAAGAGCAGTCCTCTCACGACCATAGCGTATATGCCCCTTGTTAGACAACAAGGTGGATCAAAGCACCTGTAGGATAAAAACAAATACATCAATATCATCAATATCATCATCTATTTACACACTTCCCAGGATCTCCCAAGGCTCATGATCCCTATTTTAAATCAGTTTTCTATACCCCTCCATTCCCATTCTGTTCATGTGCCCATTTCTTAATATTAAGTATTTCTTAAATAACTCCAGAGTACCTGCCTCCACCACTTCACTTGGAAGCGGATTCCTTACCCCCACTACCATCTGTGTGAAAAAACTTCCTCTAGCATCCAAATTATACCTTACCCCCTCACCCTAAGCCCCGTGACCCCTCGTGCTATTTGAGTCCATCCTAGGAAAAACTTAACCCTGTTTACTCTATCTATACCCCTCATAATCTTGTACACTTCTATTAGATCTCCTCTAAGTCTACGTCTTTCCAAGGAAAATAGCCCCAATTTGCCTAATCTCTCCTTGTAACTCAGACCTTCCATACCAGGCAGCATCCTGGTAAACTTCCTCTGCACTCTCTCCAGAGTCTCTACGTCCTTCCGTTAGTAAAGCGACCAGAACTGGACGCAGTATTCCAAATGAGGTCTAACCAACGTTTTATACAACTGCAACATTAAAGGCCAGCTCTTGTACTCTATACCCCTTCCTATAAAGGCTAGCATACTATATGCTGTCTTCACAACCTTCTCCACCTGCTCTGCCACCTTCAGAGACTTGTGCATCTGCACCCCCAGGTCCCTCTGCATTTCTATACTCTTAATAGGTCTACCCTTTATCATATACTCCCCTCTACATTCTTTCTCCCAAAATGCATCACCTCGCATTTATCAGGATTGAATTCCATCTGCCATCTATCTGCCCAGGCTACCAGTCTATCTATGTCCTGCTGCATCGCCTGACAATGCTCCTCACTATCCGCAATTCCAGCCATCTTTGTATCGTCTGCAAACTGCTGATCACTCCACTTACTCCCTCTTCCAAGTCATTTATATATATTACAAATAGATGGTGCGGCACACCTCCAGCTAGAAAAACATCCTTCCACTATTACTCTCTGTTTCCTATTACCAAGCCAGTTACTTATCCATCTAGCCAACTGTCCTTGTATCCCATGAGCCTTGACCTTTTCAACTAACCTCTCATGAGGGACTTTGTCAAATGCCTTATTGAAATCCCTATAGACGACATCAACGGCTCGCCCTTCGTCAACCGTTTTCGTCATCTCCTCAAAAAATTCTACCAGATTCGTATGGCATGACCTCCCCTTAACAAAGCCATGCTGCGTATCCCTAATCAGATCACTACGCTCTAAGTGCCTATACATCCTATCCCTAAGAATCCCCTCCAACAGCTTCCCTACCACCGAAGTCAAACTCACCGGCCTATAATTTCCAGGGTTATCCCTACTACCCTTTTTAAACAACGGTACAACATTAGCTATTCTCCAGTCCTCTGGGACCTCACCTGTGTCCAAAGAAGGGACAAAGATTTGCGTCAGAGGCCCAGCAATTTCACCTCGCACCTCCCTAAGCAGCCTGGGATAAATGCCATCATGCCCCAGAGATTTATCAGTTTTAATGCTACCTAGAAGCTCTAACACTTCCTCCCTCGGTATGGATATTTCCCTCAACTGGTCCACAGCTCCCTCAGAAATAGGAGTTGTCAACAAGCCCCTCTCCTTTGTGAATACCGACGCAAAGTATTCATTCAGGATCTCCCCGATTCCTTCGAGCTCTAAGCACAGTTCCTCTCCTCTGTCCCTAAGAGGTCCGATTTTTCTTCTAACCACCCTTTTATTCCTAACATAGGAGTAAAAAGCCTTTGGATTTTCCTTAATCCTAGCCACCAAAATCATTTCATGCCCCCTTTTTGCCCTTCTAACTCCCCATTTGAGCTCCTTCCTACTCTCTCTGTATTCCTCCAACGCTGTCTCTGTTCCCAACTGCTTCGACCTATCATATGCCTCTCTTTTCTTCCTAACCAAGTCCTCAATATCCCTAGTAATCCATGGCTCTCTAATCCTACCTTTCCCATCTTTCCTCTTAGCCGGCACATATCTTTCTTGCAACATTTTCGGTACATTGAGACAGGATGGCTAAAGTCAAATACTGTAAATAAAGCATTCACATTTGACTTGCATACTACACCAAAGTTTGGGTATAACTATCACCCATTGCGGCGGGTCTTTAGAGTGCTTTCTGGACAGTCCAATTGCATGTCCTGACTGCACCTCTGTCGACGTAAAAGAAAATAGAGCTGTACCGTTTTTGAACTTGACCCTGAGTTCATAGCGGTTGTTTCGCCCACTCGCACTGACAATTGGGGAGCTCGTCTGGGATCGCGACCATTGCTAGAACGCTGTTTCCTGGCACTGGGTGAGTATCTTTACTCATTTCATCAAATCTGTGGAATACTAGTGTCCCAATGTCAGAACGGTGTTTCACAGCTGCCGTACTTTGAACTTGTGAACAGGGTCCGTTCAATAGCTGTACAGTGGTAACGTGGGTTTAAGTTTCTTTTTGGGAGGGGGCAGCGACTGGGATCACGAACTGTGATTCATTTTGTTACTTTTATATTCCGCTGACCTCCGACAAGCCTGACCTCAGAATGATTGCCCATTCGGGGATCCGACAGAACAGGTGTGAACAGGTACCGGACAGGGACATTGCCCTGATATTCAAGGTTAAGGTACAATGCAGGGACATTACCCTGGGATTCAAGGTTAAGATGTAAGGCAGGGACAGACCCTGGAAATTAAGGTTAAGGAGGACGTCCAAGATTTTGGGCCACTGAGATCGGACTCTCGGAGTTCGGCACAAATCCGGGCACTGCAAGTTGGTAAGGACCTCTGCAGACGCGAAAGATCGGGCCACTGGGGGCAAATCCACGAGAAGTTTGCTACATGTCTGGACGCTACTGAGTCTGGAGTCTCTGTGAATGCCTCGACCACTACAAGCAGGAGACCTCTGGTAGCATGAAAAACGACTACACATAGGGGAATGCTGACCCGCAGTTGAGAAGCCAATCTGCACCCAGGTCCGGGTGACTCCCAAGGAGATAGGGAAATGGCTTCCTTCTGAGAGTTAATTTAGCAATAGGAGTTTGGGTAGGAGCTAGTGGCCCCGGTCACAGTAGTCGGTAGTCTCTCCAGATGCTGCAGCCCCTGCAGAGAGGTTCTACAGAGCTCACCTGCCTCTGAGAGCGGCAGTCTCCCTGCTACACGCAGGCTGGGCTCTGTGTGTTGCCTCTGAAGGTACAAACATACTAACAGTGGGAACACGAGACCATAACCCAATTAGGATACACGCAGAAGCATCTGTGAAAGCATTAGAGCCAGGGTTGGTACACTACTAACCCTAGTAAGGAAAACTAACATGAATAGCAATAGTACCACCTTTGAGTGGAGACCAGAAGGGTCCTTCACCCACTATCTAGTAGACAAAAACAAGGACCTAATTAAAAGTATGATGAAGGCAGGTGGAAGCCTCACGACCTGTTTGAAACACAGCGGGAGTGATGGGCAAAGGAGAAAAGGAGCAAGGATGACAAGGCTTGGATTCTTATATTAAGGGCTCATGTTATCCTTGCAGGACGAGTTCATAAGTATGTACAAGGCAAGCAGGAGCAAGCTGCACAGCGACAACATGCAGTTGTGATGACCGCTAACCCTGTGCTGCCAGCCCTGTCTGACTTCTCACGCGAACCCCTGAGTGAGGAGTGTCCCGACTGGGAATGTTTAGTGGCTGAAATGGGTCCACTATGCCTGACAGGGGGGAGCATTCCATCTACCACCGATTTCCTATCCCAGAGCGTTATGGCAGTCCCTGTTAAAATAGACTGTGTCCCCGGGGGGCAAGGGGGAGAAGGGCGAGGGTGATCTGCCCAGGCTCGGATAAAGATGACCTATGTATCCCTTACCCTGGGGGACACAATGAAACTGCTGGACAAACTCCCAACCTTCCAGCCCAGACACAGTAATGCGATCTTCTGGCAAAAACTTAAGGAGATGCAAATGAGTCACAATCTACACAATTGGGATGTAGCAGGGCTGGTAAGAGCCAAAATGCTGGAGAATTATTGGACCCGGCTTCACGTAGAACACCAGAATGGGACCTGGTGTGCTAACCTGAATGAGAGTCACCAAGAGCAAGACCAAGCTTTGGCGAATTTTAAAGATGATATGACCCAAATCATGGGGCGAGTCCCCGTGAGCTAGAACGCAATCGTAGGAGTAGTGCAGCAGAAAGAGGAAGGAGCCCAGGAATACGGCGACGGAAATTTGTCACCTTTTTGGCCCATGGGGGGATGCCCAATGCTAATAGACAGAACCCCAATTCCTCCAGCTATATAAGGACAGGCGGAGCCCAGCGCACCAAGCAATCCTAAAAACTGGGTTGTTAAACTTTAACACCTTTGACGAGTTAGAGAACTGGGCTATTATTGTAGACAACTAACAGAGAAAGATCCAAAGTACCAGGATGGGGGTATCTTCCCTGGGAACTGACGGAGTGGGGGGGGGGTACTGCTACAGGTGTGGGAAAGGAAGGACTGTGGAGTCCAGGCGCCCAACCCTCCCACATATGCCGCGATTGCGGCAGGATTGGACACAATGAGTCATATCTAGGAGTTCCCAAGAAGAGAAAGAGAGCTCTCCCAGACATGACCAAACCCTGGCAAGCACCCCTGACTTAAAGGAGAACGAAGTCATCTCCGATACTGCACATCTCAGCCACCAACAGCTGCTAGATACTATACAGACTCTGGTGGCACAAAAGATAGCATGAATTGCATCAGCCCCCACCCTGGTAGTCGACCCCCTATCTGGGTTGTTGGAAGTGCCATGTTGGTGAGGGATATTGCTGCCCCGTATCTATTAATATTTTGCATCACTAGGGGGCCAGCAATGCAAAATATTAATAGATATGGGGCAGCGATATCCCTCACCAACATGGCACTTCCAACAACCCACCATTCAATTGTCGTAGTGGGGGTCGGGGGAAATAGAACTGTAGCTTATCAGACTGAGGCAGCCCTACTTGAGATGGAGGACATTTTACTCCCAGTACACTTCTGGGTATGCCCAAACCAGGAGGGAACGATTTTGGGAATAGACCTCTTGGGTAAGTTAGGGGCGGTGGTGGAAGCCTTCAACAAGTGCCTGCTGTGGACTGCGTGGAAGGAACACAGAAGTGGGATTCAGGGATAATGGGTCCCCAGTAAAAATGTGGCTGCGGTCCAGACTGGAGGCCACACCTCCATAGCCCAACATTGAAAAAGGGAGAGAATAGTAGGGCTTCTATGCCAATCATTACTCCAAGTCTGGGCAGTAGGGAAACAAGACAGCAGCTTCGTAAGAATCCCTCCCCTACACATACACAGGCCGATCCACACCCCCCACAAACAATACCCCATAAAGCCAAGGTGCTACAAATACTAGAAAATTGTTCAGGTTTTGTTTGCCCAGGGTATCTTAAGACCCACAGTGTCCAACACCAACTCCCTGACGTGGCCAGTCCGTAAGCCAGATGGAAGTTACCAACTGACCATAGATTACACTGCCCTAACCAAAATAGCACTGAAAGAATATCCCATAGTCACGAGTCCACCCACTATTTTCAACAGACTCCGACCTTAACATTGTATTTTCTCCATATTAGACATAGCAAACAGATTCTGGTCCATCCCGCTTCACACGGACTCCCAGGAAAGGTTCGCCTTTACCTGTGGAGTGAAACAGTACACTTGACACGCCTCCCCCAAGGATTCCACAACAGCCCCAACATTTTCCATCAAGTTATGAGTGAGGCCCTTGAGGACTGCGATCTGTCCCCATATGGAAGTACCTTCCTCCAATATGTGGACGACATCTTTATTCTCTCCACCAACTTCACGGGACATATAGGAGCCCTGTCCACAATCCTATGGGCCTTGCAGGCTGCAGGGTTTAAAAATCAACCCAACCCAATACAAGTAAACTAAAACTAAGAGGAAACTATTTAGAATGATTGGCAACATAGGACAATTAACAAATTGGAAAGACTTCTCCCGCATACACCTAATTTGATAAACCCGGGGCTCCCCTAAACTGTATGACTGCAGCGTGCAAATGCAGGGAGCACCGGACATAAAATTTGTTAAAGAAATTGGTCTGATGGAGGCGGAACAAGTCCGCTCCTGACCGACAGAGAGGAACTATTATCGGACAACAAATTTTATGAAATTGAGCACACAATATGGAAGCAGACTAAAATCACACTCGGAGCCTTTCCACTAAAAATCACAAAGAAACAGACGCAGGCTAGCAGGCAGGAGCATGCTTTTAGAATGCAAATGAGGGCTAGCACACAGGGAAAGCTGGTCAGATTGGCACCTCCAGGAAAATTCTTAAAAAACATATCCCCACCCCACTAAATTAGCACTTCTAAACCAGTCAAACAACCTACGGAGACACCTTAAGATTAGCACAGCTAAGGAAGCATCCCTGGCCCCTCAAACTTCCTGAGAATAATTGCACACCTATTGTTCAAGCCCCGGAGATTCCAGACCATCGATAACCAATCAGACAAAAATGATTAACACACACTTAAAACAATCATTCCACATACTTGAAAACATCGAGACAGGATGGCTAAATTCAAATACTGTAAATAAATCATTAACATTTGAATTGCATACTACACTGAAGTTCGGGTATAACTATAGCCCATCGCGGCAGAGGTTTAGAGTGCTTTCGGGACAGTCTAATTGTATGCCCTGATTGCACCTCCGTTGACATAAAAGAAAATAAAGCTGTACTGTTGTTGAACTTGATTTCATAGTAGTCGTTTCGCCCACTCACGCTAATAAGCAAATGAGGTTCTAAACTATATGAATAGAGGCAGAGATTATAAACACAATAAAGAAACAATGAACCTGTGGGCTTTGATTTAACTTCACTTGGTATTGAGTCCAATTCTGAGAACTGGACTTTAGAAAGCATGTCAGGCTTCAGAGAGGATGTGGTAAACATTCAGAAGACTGGATCCAGGAATAAGGGTCTTCACTTACAAGGGTCGATTGAAGAAGCTGAGCTTGTTCTCCGACAGACGAGAAGGTTAAGGGGAAATTCAGTGTGAATGTTTAAACTTGTGAGGAATCTGGACAGAACAGATTGAGAGAAACTTTTCTGCCTCTGGTAGAGGGTTGAAAGGGTCAAAAGGTACCAATGTAAGATGATTTGCAAAAGAAGCACCGGCAGAGAGAAATCTTTTTGATGCAGTCAGTGATTACGACCTGGAATGCACTGCCAGAGTGTGTGATGGAGGAAGATTCAATCGTGGCTTTCAAAAGACAATTTGATAACATCCTGAAGGGAATAAAATTGCTGGGAAAGGTAGTAAGAGTGGACGACCTCAGCAGTTCTTGCCATGACAAGTCTAGGATATAATATTATTCTGCGCTGTAATCCTGTTAGGATTCTATAAATCTAAGTTCTAATATCTGCAATCATAAACATTTACACTGACTTTACTATTTTCATAACTCAGAAGTAGAAACATTACATCCTAGAACTTACTGAGACCAACCCACACTCTGCTGAAACTAATAATTATCAACCCAGCCCAATAAATATGTTATCCTGGTTCTCCACTGAACCACCTTGACTCATGGGCTAGGATTTTACAGCTCCCCCCACCCTGCAGGATCTTATAGTCTTCCAAAGTAAATGGAAATTTAAACAGCCTACTGTATCTTCTGGGTGCATGGGGGGAGTTGCGGAACGCAGACCATGATGGGACTGTAAAGTCCTGGCTATGGTAAATATCTAGCAAAGGGACATGTTTGCATTAGGCTTTGACAGAGGTCATCACATCAAATCCATTGGTGTGCATTCTTTAGTTATTTTAAATGAAGGTTTTTTTGTTGTTGTAGACTGAGGATCTGGGTCACAAAGCACAGGTTATGTGGCATCAAAAATGGAATTATTTGAGATCCCCCTTTGTGAGATTTTCAGTATGATTTG
The DNA here is from genome assembly GCA_024679065.1 of Sphyrna mokarran. Taxonomy (NCBI): domain Eukaryota; kingdom Metazoa; phylum Chordata; class Chondrichthyes; order Carcharhiniformes; family Carcharhinidae; genus Sphyrna; species Sphyrna mokarran. The sequence goes on along the minus strand of JAGIQG010000031.1, from coordinate 17,861,016 downwards.
TGATTTCATTTCCAAGTTCAATCCTGAAAAGGCAGCACAGTAGTTAGCACTGCTGCTTCCAGTGCCAAGGACCCAGATTCAATTCTGGCTTCATGTGACTATCTGTGTGGAATTTGCACGTCCTCGCCATGTCTGCATTGGGTTTCCTTTGGGTGCTCCAATTTCCTCCCAAAGTCCAAAGATGCGCAGGTTAGGTGGATTGCTCATGTTACATTGCCCCTTAGTGTGAGGGGATTGGCAGGGATTGGGCTAGAGCTTGGTGGGATTGACTTGGTGCAGGCTTGATTGGCCAAATGGCCTCCTTCTGCACTGTAGGAATTGTATGATTGCATGAAAGGTAAAATCAAAAAGCCATGCTTAACGATATCTTATTTTTCAGCATGAACAGGTAAATTAACATAGTGACTTACTGTGACTCAGATAGGATGATAACTTTACATTAATTATCTAACTGCTGCACCCCACCTAAACTCCTGAACTCTGCTGAGTTATTCTGATGCTGTAAAGATGCCGGCGTTGGATTCGGGTGGTAAGAACTCAGTAAGAATTTAGCAACACCAATTATTAATCCAACCGATTTATTTGATAGTAAAAAAGCGAGCTTTCAACACTCCCGTGTCTTCCTCAGGCAAGTGCAGACACTGCACTTGCCTGAGGAAGACACGGGAGTGTTGAAAGCTCGCTTTTTTACTATCAAATAAATCGGTTGGATTAATAATTGGTGTTGCTAAATTCTTATTCTGATGCAGCAGCAATTGCTAAAGTTTGGGCTGGTGGTCGCTCATGATCCTGCTGGGTGCGAGGAGCTTTAAAATCCTCTTAGTTACAGTGTTGTGCTTTGTGCAGAAGATTAAAAAGAAAATAAAGGAAGTCCCATATTTCTGAAGCGCCTTTCAGAGCATTAAGATGTTGCAAAGAGCTTTACATACATTTAAGTACTTTCAAAATGTAGTCACTGGTAATGTGGAAAATGCAGCAGCTAATTTGCACATTGCAAGGAGATTCCGGTGGTGTCGTGGTATTGTCTCTGGGCTAGTAATCCAGAGACTCAGGGTAGTGCTCTGGGGATCTGGGTCTAACGTCAGCATCTCTACATCATGACCTGGGTCTGACCCATAATAGGTGGTGAAATTTGTTTTCAATACAGACCTGAAATTGAAAAAAAGTCTAATGATGACTATGAAAGCATTGTCAATTGTTGTCAAAACCTATTAGGTTCACTAATGTCCTTAAGGGAAGGAAATCTGCCGTCCTTACCCAATTTGGCCTAGATGTGAATCCAGAACCACAGCAATGTGGTTGACTCCTAAACCCTATAAATAAAGGCTGGCCCAGTCAGTCATACCCACACCCCATGAACAAAAACAACAAAAATAGCAATCTGATAATAACAAAAGAACAAAGAACAAAACAGCACGGGAAATAGGCCCTTCAGCCCAACGAGCCCACACCGCCACCTCAATATTCTCTCTTCTGCCCATGATCCCTGTCATCTCTGTCTATGTTTATAGATCTATGCATTAGAACCAAATTTGAGACAATTTAGGGAGAATTTGTTTTGCCAATCAGCCTAGGAGCACATCTTTGAGATATGGGAGGAAACCAGAACACCCGGAGAAAACCCACGCAAGCACAGGGAGAATGCACAAACTCCCACAGACACAGGTCCAAATCCATGTATCTGCACAGCATAGCGATAGTCACTGAGCTGTCATGTTGCCCATCAAATGGTCCAGGTCAAGCGTACACTAACGACGTGAAGCACTAGGCTCCTCTCGAAAAATCCAAGAGCAGCCCTCTCACAACCCATCGCGTGTATGCCCCTTGTTAGACAAGGCGGACCGAAGTACCTGTAGGATAAATCAAACACATCAATATCATCGACAATTTTCACACTTCCCAGGGAACTCCCAAGGCTCATGATCCTTATTTTAGATCAGTTTTCTATATCCCTCCATTCCCATTCTGTTCATGTGCCCATCGAAGTATTTCTTAAATAACTCCAGAGTGCCTGCCTCCACCACTTTACTTGGCAGCGCATTCCATACTCCCACCACCCTCTGTGTGAAAAACTCCCTCTAACATCCAAATTATACCTTACCCCCGCCCCCTCACCCCAAGCCCGTGACCCCTTGTGCTATTTGAGTCCATCCTAGGAAAAAGCTTAACCCTGTTTACTCTATCTATACCCCTCATAATCTAGTATACCTCTATTAGATCTCCTCTAAGTCTACGTCTTTCTAAGGAAAACAGTCCCAATTTGCCTAATCTCTCCTCGTAACTCAGACCTTCCATACCAGGCAGCATCCTGGTAAACTTCCTCTGCACTCTCTCCAAAGTCTCCACATCCTTCCGGTAGTAAGGCGACCAAAACAGATGCAGTATTCCAAATGAGATCTAACCAACGTTTTATACAACTGCAATATTAAAGGCCAACTCTTGTACTCTATACCCCTTCCTGATGAGAGCGTTTTTTTGTGATGTTAAATGAGGTAAATATTGTCCAGGACACAGGGGATATGGTCCTTGATTATCTTCAAGATAGAGGCATGAGATATTTCACATGGGCCTGAGCTAGAACACAAAGCCTCAGCCCAAAGTAACATCTCCAGCAAAGCAGCACTTCCTCAAAACCCAGAGTGAGCTTTTAATACATTGGTAGCTCAAATGCTACCAACCAAGCCACAGCTGACAAAAAGAGGGTGGGCATTCAAAAAATATGGTGAGTTCAGTAACAGGATATCCATCTTTCAATTTTCAACAGCGTTATCCAAGGGATTATGTTTTTTGCAGTGACAGAAGATGTGTTTTTCTTTACTCAGCTCTCTTGTATAATGGCTTAGGCAAACTCCCAATTCAGATTAAACCCGTCCACAAGAACAATAGTCACACATTCAGCAAGCTACCAATGATAGCAAGCGAGTAACTGATCTGATGATCCAGTTAAAATACTGGGCATTGGAGTATGCCACTTCATACAGGAAACTTCTTATGCGGGCTTGTAACAAAGGATCTTTGACAAACAGCTGTGTACATAAAAATCACAGTGAGTATCTTTTTCTAATTTATACAGTCAAAGGAAACCGTGGAACTGTTTGTCAGATATTGATCTGAAAATTTTGCACACTGATTTTCACAATTTACAACAGTGGGGTTAAATAATTTCTAAAATAGAGTGTGAAGTAGCTGCGCTTTTTAGAGTGGAAACACCTGAGTACACCATCAATCAGTTACATTTGGCCATCAAAATATGCCTTGCAACTACTGATCCTTCCAAATGTCTTTTGTTGCATGTGGCTCTTTTTTATTTCAAAGTGTAATGGCTGTGTAAGGGGGACTGTTTGTGAGTAGTCTGTGCAGTATCTTGACGATGTATGCAGACAACTTATAGGAGCAGTGTTTGACCAAGTTCAGATTTACACAATGTTTCTAAGTAGTAGAAATAAAGAGACAAAAATACAAATTGGTTCCCATGTCCATGTATAGAAACACAGTCTATATCATATCTCTATGAAGCCAAATCTCTCTGCAACTAGTTCATGAAGACAGCAACAAGAATTTGTACATATATATTGTAAATTTATATTTCACTTTAACGTCTCTCAAGAATACTTCATAGGAGTGTTATCAAACAAATTTTGACACGGCAGCATAAGGAGATATCAGAGTAGATGACCAAAGGATTGGTCAAATAGGGACTATAGAGCACAGTATACAACTGGACGCAGCATATAAGATGATGCCATTTTTTGACCCCACTTGGAATATAAGTCAACTCCCTTTTCCACCGCAACTCTACACTTACATTTGTTAGTCAGCCTTAATTTTTCACAGCACAAATGGATGATTTATCTTTTGGTACCTTACGACTTTGTGCAATTGGGATCAAGAACCATGACATGGTATGCTGTGAACTTGCAAAGGAGTTTAAAGTATGACCACATAGAGTGGCAAACAACAAACATGGTGACTACTCACATCAGCAGTTCACTTTTATATTTGGCATGTAAGTTGACTTGTATTTTTAGAGGGATTTTTTCAGGCATCAAAATAGGAAAGAGGGGTTGAGAAGTTTGAAGATTATTTAATAATGTCACAAGTAGGCTAACATTAACACTGCGATGAAGTTACTGTGAAAATCCCCCAATGACCACATTCTTGTGCCTGTTTAGGCTCACTGAGGGAGAATTTAATATGGTCAATGCACTGAACCAGCATGTCTTTTGGACTGTGGGAGAAACTACAGCACCTGGTAGAAACCCATGAAGATATGGGGAGAATGTACAGAATCTGCACAGGCAGTGACACAAACCAGTTCCCTGGCGCTGTCAGGCAGCAGTACTAACCACTATGCTGCCACTGATGTGGAAAGATTTAGGAGGGAATTCCAGAGTTAGGGACCTAAGCATATCATGGTGGTACAATTAAAAGCAGTGTTAATTAACAAACCCAAATTTGAGGAACATTGTAAGGAGATGCAGAGGTATAGAAGGGCAAGGACAGGGAAAGATTTGAAAGGAAAGATGAACATTACAAATCAAGGTGTTCCTCAACTGCCAGCCAATGTGTGTCTGTGAGCACTGGGATGGTGGGTGACTGGGACTTGGTGTGGGTTTGGATACGGGTGGCTGAGGTTTTTGCAGGATAGAACTCAGAAGTGAAGATTTCAGCAGCGCTGGAGCTGAGGCCGGGATGGAGGTGGGTGATGTTAAAGAGGTGAAATGGAAGATTAGATGATGCCATGCATATGTTGTTAGAAGTGTACCTTGGGGTCAAACATGGTTGTAAATAGTATGATTTACTATTAGGGCTGTCTTACGAGGAAAGGTTGAACGCACTGGGGTTGTTTTCCCTTGAAAGACGTCGGCTGAGAGGGGATCTATTAGAGGTATATAAGATTATGAGGGGTATAGATAGAGTAAATGGTGGTAAGCTTTTTCCACCATTAGATTCCGATAGAACGAGGGGTCACGGCCTTAGGGTGAAGGGGGCTATGTATAAGACTAATATTAGAGGGCATTTTTTCACACAAAGGGTAGTGGGGGTGTGGAATGCACTACCGAGTAAGGTGGTGGGAGCAGGCACGCTAGGTTGTTTAAGGGTCTCTTGGACAGCCACATGAGCAGTCTGCAGATAGAGGGATATATGAGGACTGTTTAAATACTTTAATTGTTTCCACAGGCTGTTCGGTCCACCTTGTTGACCAACAAGGTGCATGCATTCAGCAGGTCGTGCGAGGGCTGCTCCTGGATGTTAATTCAGGAGAGGCCTCGTGCTTCATGTCGTTAGTGTATGCTTAAACTGGACTATCAGATGGGCAACATGACAGCTCAGAGACTATCGCTGTTGCTGTGCAGACACATGGATTTGGGCCTGTGTCTGCGGGAGTTTGCGCGTTCTCCCCGTGGTTGCGTGGTTTTTCTCCGGGTGCTCCGGTTTCCTCCCACATCCCAAAAATGTGCTCTTAGGCTGATTGGGTAACAAATTGTCCCTATATTGGTCTCTATATGTCATTAAGACATTAGGATGGCGGCGCGGGCTCATTTGGGCCGAAGGGCCTGTTTCCCGTGCTGTGTTGTTCTTTGTTCTTTTGTTGTTCTTTGATTCAGCCTCAGATACTTGCCAGGGAGTTCGATGGAATCAATGGATATAGAAATTGAGGTTACACCAGGGCCTGAAGACAATAGCTTCGGTCTTCCCAAAACTTAAGTTGCAGGAAAGTTCTGCCTTTCCAATCCTGGATGTAGGACATGCAGAATGACAATTTAGAGACACTGGAGGAGTCAAATGAAATGGTCACCTGGTAAAGCTGGGTATCGTTAATGTACTGACAGTGTATTTTCAGTGTTGTGACTTGCTACATTGTAGATGAGAAGTCCTTGAAGGACGCTCGAGGTAGGAAGTGAATTCATTGCAGTTGATTGTCTGTCTGCAACTTGATAAATAAGAATAATCAGACTTGGCAGTCCCAACCAGTTGCTCAATATTGGGAAAGTGTTAGAAAAGGATGTTGTACTGTCATTGTTAATTGATTATGGCATGACAAGACAGATTGTGAACAATACTATGGAAGGTAAGTATTTACCTCAAAATTATTGTTTTATGACAGGAAATTATACAAATTAAGATTATATTCCCAGAATTTAGAAGGTCAATGGATAATTTGATTGAAATTTTCAAGATATTAAGGGGAACAGATGAAGTGAACAGCAAAAAGCTACTTTCACTGGTTTGGAATTATTGTAAGAAGTCTCACAACACCAGGTTAAAGTCCAACCGGTTTATTTGGTCGCAAAAGCTACCAGCTTTTATAGTGTTGCTCCTTCATCAGGTGAAGAAGCAGCACTCCAAAAACTAGAGGCTTGTATTACCAAATAAACATGTTGGATTTTAACTTAGTGTTTTGAGAGTTCTTACTGTGTTTACCCCAGTCTAATGCTGGTATCTCCACATCATTGGAATCACTGGTCAAGGGGCCATTATCAAAGAATGCCAGAACATCGGGAGTGAAATTAGAAAATGTTATCACTCAAAAAGGATGACTGAAATTTGTAATTCATTTCTGCAAATGGCATTTAATGCTATATCAATTATAAATGTCTAATTGATAGATTTTTGTTATTTAAAGGTAAAATGTGATAAGGAGAAAAAGCAGGTATATGATTTAAGCCTCAGATTAGCCAATTATTAAATGGCAGAACAAATTTGAAGGGATAAATTGTCTTTTCCTGTCCTATTTTCCTAAAACTATAGCTGCCAATCTGTTGTGTGGTGCGATAGATCTTCAAAATTGCTGAAAAGAGAGAAATTTTGCTGAAGATTTTTGCTTTGCAGTTCCAGGACAAATGCAAGAATGCCAAATGTTAAAAGTTTATTTTATTTGTGTCTCAAATAGGCTTACATTAACACTGCAGTGAAGTTACTGTGAAAATCCTCTGGTTGCCACACTCCAATGTCTGTTTGGGTACACTGAGAGAGAATTTAACATCTAACCAGCACATCTTTTGGGCAAAAACTTCTAGGAGGAAACTCAAAAAGACTTGGGGAGAAAATGCAGACTCGGCACAGACAGTGACCCTGCTGAGGATTGAACCCGGATCCCTGGCACTGTAAGGACAACTTATCAGTTTCTTAGTCCCCATTTAGGGAACTTTCTAAAACTTTCTAAAACTAAAAAAGATATTCTAAAGAATTTGAATGATAGACTAGATTTTCACAACAATATACACAACTAGGATAAGTTAATATTCCATCTTTGAGAGCAATTAAGTCACCTTCTGATTCCTCACATACAGTTCAGTGATTACACTATTTTGAGATTTAACAACTGCACTATTTTTAACTGTTTATACTGGAGTTCTAATTTCTGACTAATTCTCAGTATAAAGCCACCATTGGCCACGTCTACCCCTCACAGCCCCCTCCGCCCCAGTGTCATTCCAGGGACCATTCTCTTTATCCACGTCTTGATCCACTACTCCATCACTCCCACCTTTTGATGGCAACTTCCCATGCAATTGGAGAAGATGCAATAACTGCCTTTCTGCGTCTTCCTTCCTCACAGTCCTTTCAGGTGAAGCAGTGTTTCTCTTGCAATTCCTTCAGTCTGGTCTACTGTGTTTACTGCTCCAAATGCAGTGTCCTTCATATCAAAAAGACTAAATGCAGACTGAGTGACTGCTTTGCAGAATAGTTCACATGTATGGTCCCAATTTTCCAATCATTTGTGATTTCAACTCAGCATCTTGCTGTCATTTCCACGTTTGTCCTCAACTACCTGCAATGCTTTAGTGATGCCCAACTGGAGGAACATCACATCATACCCCTATGACTATGTGGCCAAATTTCCCTCCAACTCAATTTTCAAGTTTGCTAATGGGTCAGATCTCAAATAATGATGAGACAGAGTACAGGGAAGAGATAGAGAATCTCGTGACCTGTGTGACAACAATAATTTCTTCCTCCATGTCAACAAAACAAAGGAGATAGTCATTGCCTTCAGGAAATATAGTGGAGGACATAATCGATCACATATTCCTCTTCAGTTCTGTAGAAGGGCCGTAAGGACCGGAATGCTAACTTTATTTCTCTCTTCACAGATGCTGCCAGATCTGCTGAGTTGTTCCAACATTCTTTATTTTTGTTTCCTTTAGCATATTGATTAATTGATGATAATACTGATTTTCTATCTCTAACTTGCTCCTCAAGCAGTAGCTTATCCTACCCTTCCATCACAGTAGACCTTCTCTGATGAGAGTGTGCTGAAACATTAGACCCTCTCCGTCTGCCTATCCTCAAGATATATATTTATGGAACAAATCCCATTCTTGTGTAAGTACTCCTTGAGACCAATCCATATAATGATCAGCATACAGCACCTGAGGTAATACTATGTTTTGTTAAATTAATTCCAACTGATACAATTGTCACAAGTTGAAAATCCCCACTGTGACCTGAGCAATCTGACCTTGACTGTCTCATGTTTCAAGTTCCCATAGACAGTGACGGCCAGATCATCTATATTTTTGTACTGTTGATTGAGAGACAATGTTAACCAGGACATTGGTGATAACTCCCTGACTCTTCTTTGAAATAACACCAAAGGATCTTCCATGATCACCTGAGAACAGACAGATACCCTTTGACCCTATCTACACTTCACTGCCTTGGAAAAGATTTTCCATGACCATCTGAGAACAGACATATACCCTTTTACTCTGTCCACACTTTCGCTGTCTCGAAAAAGCAGCCAACACGGTCAAGGACCCCATGCACCCCGGACATGAAGAAAGTATATAGTGTGTTAGCCTTTATAGGAAGGAGTACAAAGAACAAAGAACAACACAGCACCGGAAACAGGCCCTTCGGCCCAACGAGCCCGCGCCACCGTCCTAACGTCTTAATGACATACAGGGACCAATTTTTACCCAATCAGCCTAACAGCACATTTTTGGGATGTGGGAGGAAACCGGAGTACCCGGAGAAAACCCACGCAACCATGGGGAGAACGCGCAAACTCCCACAGACACAGGCCCAAATCCATGTGTCTGCACAGCAACAGCGATAGTCCCTGAGCTGTCATGGTGCCCATCAGATGGTCCAGTTTAAGCATACACTAACGACGTGAAGCACCAGGCCACTCCTGAAGTAACATCCAAGAGCAGCTCTCGCACAACCTGCCGCATGCATGCCCTTGTTGGTCAACAAGGTGGACCGAACATCCTGTGGAAACAAATAGGATATTTAAACAGTCCTACTATATCCCTCTATCTGCAGACCGCTCATGTGGCTGTCCAAGAGACCCTTAAACAACCCTAGCATGCCTGCTCCCACCACCTTACTCGGCAGTGCATTCCACACCCCCACAACCCTTTGTGTGAAAAACTGCCCTCTAATATTCGTCTTATACATAGCCCCCCTCACCCTAAGGCCGTGACCCCTCGTTCTATCCTTTTGTAATGGTGGAAAAAGCTTACCACCATTTACTCTATCTATACCCCTCATAATCTTATATACTTCTAATAGATCCCCTCTCAGCTGACGTCTTTCAAGGGAAAACAACCCCAGTGCGTTCAATCTTTCCTCGTAAGACAGCCTTTCCATAACAGGGAGCATCCTGGTAAATCTCCTCTGCACTCTCTCCAGGGCCTCCACTTCCTTCTGGTAGTAAGGCGACCAGAACTGGACGCAGTATTCCAAATGAGGTCTAACCAACGTTCTATACACTTGCAACATTAGACTCATACTCTTGTATTCTATACCTCTTCCCATGAAGGCTAACATACCATACGCTTTCTTTATCACATTTTCCACCTGTACTGACACCTTTAGAGACTTGTGAACCTGCACGCCCAGGTCTCTCTGCATCTCTATACTCCGGATAGTTTTACCTTTTATCCTATAACTCCCCGCTACATTTTTCCGGCCAAAATGCATCACCTCGCATTTATCCGGATTAAATTCCATTTGCCATCTATCTGCCCAATCTACCAGCCTATCTATGTCCTGTTGTATTGCCTGGCACTGCTCCTCAGTACCCGCCAATCCAAGCATCTTAGTGTCACCAGCAAATTTGCTGATCACACCACCTACCCCCTCTTCCAAGTCATTTATATAAACCACAAATAGAAGAGGTCCTAGTACTGAGCCTGTGGCACACCACTAGTGACACACCTCCAGTTGGAAAAAGAGCCTTCCACTACTACCCGCTGTCTCCTCCTCCCAAGCCAGTTCTCAACCCATCTACATACCTGGCCCTGTATCCCATGCGCCTTCACCTTTTCTATCAGCCTACCATGAGGAACCTTGTCAAACGCCTTACTGAAATCCATGTAGACGACATCAACGGCTTGTCCTTCATCAACCGTTTTTGTCACCTCTTCAAAAAATTCCACTGGATTCGTAAGGCACGACCTCCCCTTAACGAAGCCATGCTGCGTATCCCTGATCAGATCGCAGCGCTCCAGATGTTCATACATCCTGTCCCTGAGGATCCTCTCCATTAGCTTACCTATAACTGAAGTCAAGCTCACCGGCCTATAGTTCCCTGGGTTATCCCTCTGACCCTTTTTAAACAACGGTACTACATTTGCTATCCTCCAATCCTCTGGGACCTCACCTGTGTCCAAAGAAGAGACAAAGATTTGCGTCAGAGGATCAGCAATGTCATCTCTCACCTCCCTTAGCAGTCTGGGGTAAATGCCATCAAGCCCCGGAGCTTTATAAGGCTTTATGCTGCCTAAAAGCCCCAACACCTCTTCCCTCGTAATGGATATTTCCTTTAACGGGTCCTCAAATTCCTCAAAGCCAGCACTCGACATCAGGCCCCTCTCCCGCGTGAATACCGACGCAAAGTATTCATTCAAGATCTCCCCCATTCCCTCAGGCTCTAAGCATAGTTCCCCTCCTCTGTCCCTGAGAGGTCCAATCTTCCCTCTAACCATCCTTTTGCTCCTTACATAGGAGTAAAATGCCTTAGGATTTTCCTTAATCCTACCTGCCAAAGCCATCTCGTGGCCCCTTTTTGCCTTTCTGACACCCCTTTTAAGATCCCGTCGAGTATAGCGTACAAGAACTGGCCTTTAATGTTGCAGTTGTATAAAACATTGGTTAGACCTCATTTGGAATACTGCGTCCAGTTCTGGTTGCCTTACTACCGGAAGGACATGGAGACTCTGGAGAGAGTGCAGAGGAGGTTTACCAGGATGCTGCCTGGTATGGAAGGTCTGAATTATGAGGAGAGATTAGGCAAATTGGGACTGTTTTCCTTAGAAAGACGTAGACTTAGAGGAGATCTGATAGAGGTGTACAAGATTTTGAAGGGGATTGATAGAGTAAACAGGGTTAAGCTTTTTCCTAGGATGGACTCAAATAGCACGAGGGTCACGGGCTTAGGGTGAGGGGGGTAAGGTATAATTTGGATGCTAGAGGGAGTTTTTTCACACAGAGGGTGGTGGGGGTATGGAATGCGCTGCCAAGTAAAGTGGTGGAGGCAGGTACTCTGGAGTTATTTAAGAAATACTTAGATGGGCACATGAACAGAATGGGAATGGAGGGGTATAGAAAACTGATTTAAAATAGGGATCATGAGCCCTGGGAAGTGTGTAAATAGATGATGATATTGATGTATTTGTTTTTATCCTACAGGTGCTTTGGTCCACCTTGTTGTCAAGTGAGGGGCATACACGCGATGGGTCGTTAGAGGACTGCTCTTGGATCTTTTTCGCGAGTATCCTAGTGCTTCACGTTGTTAGTGTATGCTTGACCTGGATCATCTGATGGGCAACACGACAGCTCAGTGACTATCGCTGTGCTGTGCAGATACATGGAGTTGGGCCTGTGTCTGTGGGAGTTTGAGCATTCTTCCCGTGCTTGCGTGAGTTTTCTCCGGGAGCTCCGCTTTCCTCCCACATCCCAAAGATGTGCTCTTAGGCTAATTGGCAAAACAAATTCTCCCTAAATTGTCTCAGATTTGGTTTTTAATCCATAGATCTATAAACATGGACAGGGATCATGGGCAGAGATGGGAACATTGGGGTGGCGGCACGGGCTCATTGGGCCGAAGGGCCTGTTTCCCGTGCTGTTTTGTTCTTTGTTCTTTGACATTCTCTCTTCTAACTTCTTCCGCCTGGAAAATGATGTGAAGGTCTGAGAACACTTACCAACCAACTCAAGAACAGCTTCTCCCGTGCTGCCATCAGAATTTTGAATGGACCTACCAAATATTGATCTTTCTCTACACCCTAACTACGACTGTAACACTATATTTTGCACCCTCTCCTTTCCTTCTCCCCTGTTTACTGTATGAACAAAATGTTTTGTCTGTATAGTGTGCAAGAAACAGTACTTCTCACTGTATCCCAAAACATATGAAAATAAATCAAATAGATTTAATGTCTCATTTGAAAGATGGTAGAACATGAGACTAGAGTATAATCTGGAATTTTTGCACTAAAATTTCTGGGGTGGAACTTGAACTCACACCTTTCTAACTCAGACACAAACTCACATTGAGCTGAACCTGATGTACCTGATCTGTCTATATGCATGTATTCTATGTATGAATTGTAGTCTAAATTGTGACAACGTACAGTATGAAAGGCACAGTGCTGGTGATTTGAGTCTAAAGTTGAGGATAAAATCTAGATTCACACTCTACTGCTGTTACTGTGCAAATGCTGCATTCTTGAGGTGGGTTGCCTCAAGACCTTAAACCCAAAGCCCATTTTGTTCTTCCAGATGGAATTAAAAGACTGATGGTACTCTTTTGAGCTGTATTGCTGCAACTGCCTCAGTACTCAATGCCAACAACTGCCAGTTTCCGGATGCAATTTTACAACTCATCCGCTTCATCTTGGACCACAATGTCTTCACCTTCAACAATCAGCTTTTCATCCAGACACACGGAACAGCCATGGGGACCAAATTTGCACCTCAGTATGCCAACATCTTCATGCACAGGTTCGAACAAGACTTCTTCACCACACAAGATCTCCAACCAAGGTTATATACTAGATACATTGATGACATCTTTTTCCTTTGGACTCATGGTGAACAATCATTGAAACAACTGTATGATGATATCAACAAGTTCCATCCCACCATCAGACTCACCATGGACTATTCTCCAGAATCAGTTGCATTCTTGGACACACGCATCTCCATCAAGGACGGTCACCTCAGCACCTCACTGTACCGCAAACCGACAGACAACCTCACAATGCTCCACTTCTCCAGCTTCCACCCTAGACACGTTAAAGAAGCCATTCCCTATGGACAAGCCCTCCGTATACACAGAATTTGCTCAGATGAGGAGGATCGTGACAGACACCTCCAGACGCTGAAGGATGCCCTCGTGAGAACAGGATATGGCGCTCGACTCATCGATCGACAGTTCCGACGTGCCACAACGATAAACCGCACTGACCTCCTCAGAAGACGAACACGGGACACGGTGGACAGAGTACCCTTTGTTGTCCAGTACTTCCCCGGAGCGGAGAAGCTACGACATCTTCTCCGGAATCTTCAACATATCATTGATGACGATGAACATCTCGCTAGGGCCATCCCCACCCCCCACTTCTTGCTTTCAGACAACCGCACAACCTCAAACAGATCATTGTTCGCAGCAAACTACCCAACCTTCAGGAGAACAGTGACCACAATACCACACAACCCTGCCACAGCAACCTCTGCAAGACATGCCGGATCGTAGACATGGACGACATCATCAAACGTGAGGATACCATTCACCAGGTGCATGGTACATACACTTGCAACTCGGCCAACGTTGTCTACCTAATACGTTGCAAGAAAGGATGTCCCGAAGCATGGTATATTGGGGAGACCATGCAGACACTACGACAGCGGATGAATGAGCATCGCTCAGCAATCACCAGGCAAAACAATTCCCTTCCTGTGGGCGAACACTTCAGCAGTCATGGGCATTCGGCCTCCGACCTGCAGGTAAATGTTCTTCAAGGGGGCTTTCGTGATACACAACAGCGCAGAGTCGCTGAGCAGAGACTGATAGCCAAGCTCTGCACACATGAGGACGGTCTTAACAGGGATCTTGGCTTCATGACACACTATCTGTAACCCCCGTAACTTGCCTGGGTTAGCAAAAAACCTCACTTACTGTGCTGTCTGGAGAAAACACACAATTCTCCAACAATGCTCAGGATTCCCTTCACACACATTGTTCGCCACTTTAACACTTCAATAGCAGGTTAGATGTAAGGATTCGCATTCTAATCAGCAATCTCTGACTATCTGTGCTGATGTGTGCTATTGCAGACCAGAACACTGCATTTGCCTGAGGAAGACACAGAGTGTTGAAAGCTCGTGTTTTTACTATCAAATAAATCGGTTGGATTATAAATTGGTATTGCTAAATTCTTACTGAGCTCTTACCACCCCAATCCAACGCCGGCATGTGTATATCATGACTCTTTTGAAGCCCAGTGGGTGAGTTATCCTGTGGCCAATATTTATCCTTCACCCAATATTAGGAAAACAGATTATCACTTTGTTGACTGTGGGAACTTGCTGTGTGCAAATTATCTGTTGACTGTTAACGATGAAACACTTTGGAACACCATGAGATCATGAAAGGTGCTATTTAAACACAAGTTATTTTTGTTTCCCACATTCTACCCACCAGGAGATTCAGGTCAATCAATTCTCTCCTTCCCATGTTCTCAGTCACATCAGTTGAAATTCAACTTTTTCCTCAAACAATTTTTGTTTTAGATTCTAACATTCGCAGTATTTCGCCTTTATTTTTAAATTCTCATCCTTGTTTTTATTCTTGGTCTTTTGGTCCCATTCAATAAGACTATGGCTGATATGATTGCAGACTGAACTCTACTTTCCCATCTGCTCGCTCATTTCCCTTCTCGATCAAAAATCTAATTCAGCCTTATTCAATGAGAATTGCACCCATACGCCCCACGGAATTGGTCTGGATCTCAGGAATGCCTTGTTCTCGCAGCATTTTTACTGTGCCACCATCTCCCTTCAACTGGATGATGTAAACTGTTAGCCAGATAGTCATGTTTTCAATATTTTTATACCTAGTAAACAGAATATTTGGAGAGTAATGTTCAAAAGAAAATGTGATGTTTTTGATTCGATTTATTACTGTCACATGTATTGGGATACAGTGAAAACTATTGTTTCCTGCAAGCAGACAAAACACAGTGTTGATGGAGTACACAGGGAAGAAGGAAAGGATCGGGTGCAGAATATCATGTTGCAGTTACAGATTGGGGTGCGGAGAAAGATCACCTTCATATGAGGTAGGTCCATTCAAAAGTCTGATGGCAACAGGGAAGAAGCTGTTCTTGAGTCTGTGTTTTCAGACTTTTGTATCTTTTTCCCTGTGAAAGAAGATGGAAGAGAATACTTCCAGGTGATTGAGGTCCTTGATTGTGCTGGCTGCTTTTCTGAGACAGCAGGAAGTGTAGACAGACACTGGTTTGGACTGTGCTGAGTTCACAACCGTTTGTAGTTCCTTGTTGTCTTGGTCAGGGTAGGAGGCATTCCAAGCTGTGATACAATCAGAAAGAATGCTTTAGATGGTGCATCTGTAAGAATTGGTGGAAAGATGTGCTGGTTAGGTGCATTGGCCATGTTAAATTCTCCATCCCTGTACCTGAGCAGATGCCGGAATGTTTTCTTTAACTTGCTCATGAGATGTGGTGTCACTGGTTGGACCAGCGTTTATTGTCCCTCCCTAGTTGCCCTTGGAGAGAAGTTGAGAGTCGCATATAGGTCAGACCAGATAAGGACGGCAGATTTCCCATCCTAAGGACCATAAGCGAATTAGATGGGTTTTTCTGACAATCGACAATGGTTTCATGGTCATTACGGTTTCACTTAATTCCAGATGATATTTGTTGGATTGGGGTGGGGGGGGGCGATGCTGGTAGGTGGGGGGAGGTGAGGGGCTGGTAGATGGGGGCTGGTGGGTAGGAGGGATGAGGGGAAATGAGGGGTAGGGGGCAGGGGAAAATGAGGAGAGGGAGGGACGGGGATGATGGGTGGGGGGGCAGGGGCAGTAGGAAGAATGAACAAAGAACAAAGAACAAAACAGCATGGGAAACAGGCCCTTCACCCAACAGCCATGCCGCCACCCCGATGTTCCCACCTCTACCCGCGATCCCTGTCCATGTTTATACATCTACGGATTAAAAACCAAATTTGAGACAATTTAGGGAGAATTTGTTTTGCCAATTAGCCTAAGAGCACATCTTTGGGATGTGGGAGGAAACCGGAGCGCCCGGAGAAAACCCATGCAAGCACGGGGAGAATGCGCAAACTCCCACAGACACAGGCCCAAATCCATGTATCTGCACAGCACAGCAATAGTCACTGAGCTGTCGTGTTGCCCTTCAGATGATCCAGGTCAAGCATACACTAACGACGTGAAGCAGTAGGATACTCTCGAAAAAGATCCAAGAGCAGTCCTCTCATGACCCATTGTGTGTATGCCCCTCATTAGACAACAAGGTGGACCAAAGCACCTGTAGGATGAAAACAAGTACATCAATATCATCATCTATTTACACACTTCCCAGGGACTCCCAAGGCTCATGATCCTTATTTTAAATCAGTTTTCTACACCCCTCCATTCCCATTCTGTTCATGTGCCCATCTAAGTATTTCTTAAATAACTCCAGAGTACCTGCCTCCACCACTTTACTTGGCAGTGCATTCCATACCCCCACCACCCTCTGTGTGAAAAAACTCCCTCCAGCATCCAAATTATACCTTACTCCCCTCACCCTAAGCCCGTTACCCCTTGTGCTATTTGAGTCCATCCTAGGAAAAAGCTTAACCCTGTTTACTCTAACAATCCCCTTCAAAATCTTGTACACCTCTATCAGATCTCCTCTAAGTCTACGTCTTTCTAAGGAAACTCAATGAGGCGTGGCGGGAGTGAGTGGTGGGGGCAATAGGGAGTGTGGGAGATGAGGGGGCACCGGAATGAGGGGTGGGGGAATAGGGGTGGGGGGTGCATGGGAGAATGAGGGGGTGCGGGGGAATGAGGAATGGGGGGTGGGGGAATGTGAGGTGGACAGGTGGGGAATGAGGGCTGAGGGGACAGGGTATATGAGGGGTGGGGAGGATGGGGAAAATGACTGGTGGGTGGTGGGGGGAATGAGGGCTGGGGGGCAGGGGGAAATGAGGTGTGGGGGTTGAAGAGGGAATGAGGGTGGAGGCGGGGGCAAATGAGGGTGAGGGTGGGGGGATGAAGGTGGGTCAGGGGGAAATGACGGTGGGAACCAGGGAAGATGAGGGATGGGGTGGGGGATGAGAGTTGGGGTGGGAGGTGAGGGGGAGGCGGGAGTATGATGAGGGATGGGGAACGGTGGGGTGATGAGGGATGGGAGCGGGGTGGATATGGGGTGGATGAGGGGTGTGGGGGATGAGGGTTAGGGGTATGGTGGCGGTTGGGGTGGGTGGTGTGTAGGGGAGTTCGGTGGGATGATGAGCAGGGCAGGGTTGGTAGGGGTGGGGGATGAGAGTTTGGGGGGATGAGGGATGGGGGATGTGAGGTGAGGAGGATGAGGGGTGGATGATGGGGGATGAGGGTGTGCGGGGTCTGAAGGATGAGGGTTGAGGGTTGTGGGAGTGGGGGGGTGAAGGGTGAGGGTTGTAGGCATGGGAGGATGAGGGTTTGGGGGTGGGGTTTCTGGGGGGTGAGGGCTCGGGGGGGGTTAGGACTAGAAGGGTGAGGGTTGGGTGGTTTGAGGAGGCTGATGGTCAGTGTGGTGGGGGTAAAGGTCGGGGGTTGGGAGGATGAAGATCGGGTTTTTGAGGATGAGAGTCAGGGTCAGTGGCTTGAAGGTCGGGGATGATGGGTCGGAGAATGGGGAGATGGGGCTGGGGGATGGAGGTGATGAGGGTCGGGGTGGGGGTGATGAGGGTCCGAGTTGTGAGGGTGATGAGGCTGGGATGATGAGGGTCAGGGGTGGGTGGATGAGGGTCCGAGTTGTGGGGTTGATGAGGGCTGCGGGTGATGAGGGTCGGGGTGAGGGTGATGAGGGCGGGGGGTGATGGAGGGCTGGGGTTTGGGGTGTTAAGGGTCGGGGAGATGAGGGCTGGGGAGTGATAAGGGCTGGGGTTGGGGAAGATGAGGATCGGGAGTGGGGAATGAATGTTGGGGGTGAAGAGAGATGATGTGAGGTGTCAGGCTCCCGGCCACCTCGGCACGGTTGATGACACTGCTGTGCCTCCACTGATTCCTTGGCCACGGGGCCCGGAACTACAACTCCCGTGGTGCATGGCGACGTGCGCGAGGCCGGCAGCCAATGGGAGGGCGGGGATTTGGGCGCTGAGCGGGGCCTTTGTGCGGCTCGGGGTGGGGGGGGCGGGGAGGGAGAGCGGCCAAAAGCAGCACAGATACCCGGACAGGCAGAGGCCTGATTCCGGCAAGGACTAGGCCCAGCTCCTGGAGCAGCACTTCCAAATAAACTGTCAACCCACATCACCTCAGCTCCCAGAGCTGGCTGAGCCTGACAATGGCAGCTTCACCAATCTCCCCCTAACCCTCCTCCTTCTTTCCCCCCTCACCCACCCCCTTTCCCTCCGCCTCTTCCCCCATTAAAACTGCGAGCGGCCTGGACATTCTCCCCTCCCCTCTCCTCTGGATTAATTCAGCCCTATCAAGCTTGAGCCTCCCTGGCTCTGACTATAATGGAACAACCTGCAGGTAGTGTTGTGATTTTATTATTTTGAAAAAAAAATATATCCACACTTGATTTTTCAGATTATATATTTTATTTTCTCCCTTTGACACTTAGCTTTCATTTGATGTTATTGACAGAGCTGATCGTAATTGAAGGAGAGAAGGAAGTGGACATTGGTACTTCTTAAAAAAAAATTGGCTTTGCTGGGGGAGGGCAGAGGAAAAGGGGGTGATGGAGTGAGGATGGAGAAGGGGGAAAGGTACAGTGCTGGATTTAAAGGGGCATTGGCAGCCATGTTGCTGTTGCTGCTGCTGCTGTTACTACTTGCCTCTGTCTCTGCTTGCTGATTGACTGAAGATGTGAAATGAAGTTTTTATGTCAAAATCTTACATTCTGACTTGCCTTTCAGTATAGTTTTACTTACTGGATGTTCGGCATTCATTCTATTCCTTTCTCCCTGACCATCACCACCATCTCCTCCCTGTGTTCAGACATTAAGATGCCTTATCTTTTTTAAATTTCAATTCTTGCAGACTTGGGATGGTGGGGAGTGACTGAACTCCCATCTGTCTAAGCTGTCCAAGAGCTAATTTGAAAAAGTGCTTTTGGCAGGTCAATATTCCTGCCTTGTTCACTTGTGATGTTTTATGTTTATCAACACTAATTTAGAAGTTGGTGATTAAAATGTAACTGTAATTTTAGGAAAAAAACAGGAATGTTTATGAACAGAAGTGATCTTTGCTGATGCAGTTGATGAAATTGAAAAGTTTATTTGTATATTATGTGGCTATCAGGTTTTCTTAAAAGAAATCTGTATTGATTTATTTTGCAGACTGTTTTTTAGATTTATACGGCACAGAAGGGGATCATTTGGCCCACATTGTTCTAGCTTTTGAAAGTGCTATCTTGTCATCTCACTGTGCTGTTTTCTAGGAGCCCTGTCCTGTTCAAGAATATATCCAGCTCGCTTTTGAAAATTATTTAACCTGCTTCCATCATGCTTTCAAGCAGTGCATTAAACAGCATGATAAAAGCCAAACACTGCTAATGCTGGACACTGAAACAAAAAGAGAAAATGCTGGAAAATCTGATGATGTGTCATCCCGATTTGAAATGTTGGCTCTGTTCTCACTCCATAGGTGCTGTCAGGTCTGCTGAGATTTTCCAGCATTTTCTGTTTTTGCATTAAACATCATCACCTCATTGTGGAAAACATAAATTTCTTCATCTCTCTTCTGGTCATTTTAGCAAATGGCTTAAATCAGTGCCTTCTCATTGCTAACCATCCCACCAGTGGAAATTAGTTTTCTCTGTTTACTTTTATCAAAATCTTTCAAAACTTTTACCTCTATTCAATTTCCACTCAATACTCAATGCTATAAGAACAATTTCAGTTTATCTAGTCACTCCAAATAACAGAAGTCCTTCATTATTGGTACCATTCTTGTACTTTGCTTCAACAGCCTCTCCAAGACAGTGACGTCCTTTTTGAAGGGTTATTGCGTACAGTGCACCAGCTGAATAAGTGATGTACAAAAGAGCAGCTTCGGTACCTTGTGTTTTTGTACTCTGCCTGTATTTGGAAAAGCAGGAATTCTCAATTTTTTTAAGCAGCCTTCCTAACTTGACAGACCCCCTTGAAAGGTTTGTTTGGGCAAATCCCGCTGAGCCTTTCTATTCCTTTATTTCAATTAGCATTGAATCATTCATTCATAATGCCTTTTCTTTATTCTAAGATGTATCAATGTACACCTCTCTTGTCAGTATATCTGTTGCCTCCTTAATTCTACTGTGCCCCTCACTGTTAGCTTCTGAGTTTCATATTATCCACAAGCTTTTAAGCCATGTGCTAAATAAATACTCAAGTCCAGGTTGTTAACAGATATAAAAATAATTAATCCTAATACCAACCTCTGGGGTACATCACTTTTTTCCCCGATCCCATTCAGTGTGACATGTAAGTGTTCTTGGGTTTTCTGCTTTCTGTCCTTTAACTAATACACTACCATTTTTTCCTCCTCATACCATGGATTTGAATTTTGTTAACATGTTTTATTTGTATTGGTACTTTTTTCAAACACTTCTATAGAAATATTTTTGTGAAGTCCAAATAGATAGTGTTTTTCATTACTTGATTAAACAACAAAATCCGACGGTTTATTTTCAACAAATCCATACGAGCTTCATTTATAATCAATTTTTCTCCAGGTGACAAGTTATTTTTTACCCCCCAGATTGTCTCAAACTTTCCCCACCACTGATGGTGGACTTATTGACCTATGATTGCTGGGTTTATCCTTTTGAAATAAGTGTGTCACATTTTCAAACCTCTAGGCCTCTTGCAAAATTCCTATAGCCAATGAGACTTCTAAGGGGCGTCTGGATAAATACATGAATAGGGTGGAATAGAAGGATACAGTCCCCGGAAGGACAGAGGATGTTAATTCAGATAGGCAGCATGGTTGATGCAGGCTTGGAGGACCGAAGGGCCTGTTCCTGTGCTGTAATTTTCTTCATTCTTTGAGAGTTGAAAGATTGTAATTACAGCATCCACTATCTCTGCCCTTGCTTTATTCAGCAACTTAGGACGTATCCTGTCTGGACGTTTCAACTTTAGATGCTGCCAACCTTTCAATTACCTTCTGTTTATGAATTTTTATCCCATCCAATCGTTCTTCCATTATGTCAATAGAAACATCGTCTTGTTTTGCGATGACTGTGCATTGTTTATTCAGTATCTCACCCTTTGCTTTCATGAAAAAGTCTCTTTTTTTTTGCACCCTAATTAGCCCTACTTTCTCTCTGCCGTGCTCCCTCCCCAATCCTAACCTTTTCAATATTGCTTTATGTGTGACTTGTAAAAAAATGTGACTGTTTTATATGTGACTTGTAAAAAAAAGTTATTACTAATCTCCAATTTGGCATGTGAAAGTTTTTGTATATATAGAAACACATTTGCACATATAGATCATTGAATTCAATATTGTGATTTTTCTCCCCTTCACCTCCCCATATCCCATGATCCCTTTAATCCCAAGAGCGATATCCAATATCTTGTTGAAGTTGGACAACATTTTGGCTTCAGCTACATTTTGTGGTAAAGAGTTCCGTACATTGACTGTTCCCTGGGTGAAGAAATATCTCATCACCTCAGTTCTAAAAGGTTTACCCTTTATCCTCAAACTAGGACCCGTAGTTCTGGACTCCCCCACCATTGGCAATATTCTTTCTGAATCTACCCAGTCTAACCCTGTTAGAATTTTATAAGTTTCAATGAGATCCTCTTTCACTCTTCTAAACTCCAGTGAATATAAACTTAGTCTCTCCTCATGTGACAGATCTGTCATCCCAGGAATCAGCCTGGTAAATCTTCACTGTGCTCCCTCTGTAGCAAGGACATCCTCCCTCAGATAAGGGCACCAAAACTGCACACAATACTCCAGGTGTGCCTCACCAAGGCCAATACATCTCTATTGCAGTGCTCAAATCTTCTCTCTGTGAAGGCCAACATACCATTTGCCTTCTTCACTGCCTGTTATATCTGGGGTGCTTGCTTTTTGCAGTAACAGTTTAAATACTTCAAGTGAGAGAATATAGAGATGTGCAAAATTATCTGATTGCAGTGAGGCTTGAACCTAAGGAAATTTCTCAACTGAAGGAGAAGTCTGACTGCGAGATATCAAATATATCACTTCCTGATTTCCCTGTCAGCTGTTGTTTACCTTATAGAAGTTCTTGTGTGCCATATTGGCCAAGTTCTCACCAAGACAGCAAAATGGTTGATAGCATTACCACTGGTAGGCTCTGGCGTGCTTTGTGAATAATCCTGAGCATGTTGTTAGTACACAAATGACGTCTTGCAAATGACATTGGTAGCTGACACTTGATATCTCAGTTCATATTTAAGGAAAGGCTATTTCGATGAGATGCTGGAGGACTGCCTGTGGACTCATAGCTCAGCATGAAATGGCTGCCCCATGAGAAAACGTTGAGGGAGGAAATAAAGCCTCTTGCAACATTACTCTTTACCAAAGATTACATTATTTAAAATCCTTAGTCAGCTCTCAGTGCTCAGTGGAGCTTTTAAAACTGTACGGTTCAAGACTTCAGATGCAACAAAGTGACTGCATCAAATTGTGTCTGTTATGAGAAATTCGAGAGGAGAAAAAGCTTGTTACGTAATATGAACTGTGAGCTTGTATATTCTCTGTATTCTGAAGCATCACTGATTTGGATTGTTGCATTATTATTAAAATTCATTAAAGAGTGGGTACAAAGTGATTGCTGAAATTGATAGCAGCTTCTCTAAAAAGGTATTGTCCAAACCAGTGGAGTCAAAATAATATTTTTCACCCTCAATTCAGGGTTATTTCTTTGATGGCAAAGCAGCAAATAATAGATATTCTTTGTCTGGTTAAAAAATGGAGGTTAAGAATAATTATTAATGTCATGCTTTTGAGAAAACAATTTTTATTTCTCAGGTGATGTGCTTTCATTAATAACATTATGCTTATCGAGCAGCGCTGTGACTGTTTTTAAGTCCCCAGGACCAGATTGGCCTTTCTGATAATGACAATTTTCCAAATGGCTTCAATGACTTTTTTGAGAAGGCTCTGTTTTTCCTTTGTTTATTTCAGATTGTAATTCTCTTCCTTCCCCAGGGAAGGGATGTGGCCAGGGTTAATTCTCCAAATACCTCTTCTACCTCTTGTGTCACTTGAAAATACTGAACAGGGCAGATGATGCAGACGGAAAGGATGTGGGTTCGTATTCAGAAGTCACGCAAGTCCCTTTTCTTGTTGTCTCCCTATAGGGAGGGAGGGAACGAATGAACATGAACAGCTGAGTCATTCCGTGCACCAGCAAGCTGCTCAGCTGGTTCATACACATTTGTGAGCAGGTTCCTTTCCAACCCTTTTTCAGCATGGAAAATGTGTAGTATTGTTAGGTAGAAATGTCAGCACTGACGTTTTCTGTGTCAACAAGTGTCGATGGTGAAGCACTTCCTTTAGATTATTGTTCACTCTCTTACTTGAAACACGCCATCAGTGCCTGATGTTATTCTTGTGTTCTGTTTTGCAGTTATTACCACAAATATGCAAGCATTGCTCGCTGAAGCAACCCATCAATTTGCAATATTATATGGTTATATAAATTCTTGCAGCTTTTAACTGTGAAATGAGGTTTTCCATTTCCCCCTCTTACTATTTCTCTGCACTCCAAACGCCCAGTTTCCTCTCTTCCTTTTGAAGCTGTTGCATGTATTGAAACAGTTGTCAGAGATCTGAACAAATGCAGATTTCTCAAGACGTTGTTAAAATATGGCCTAATTTATGAGATTTAAATTCTTTTTCTTATTCCCTATCCACATTGTAACCCTAAGGCCAACTGATTTGATTTATTATTGTCACATGTATTAGTATACAGTGAAAAGTATTGTTTGTTGCATCCTGTACAGACAAAGCATACTATTCACAGTGAAGAAAATTAGAGAGTGCTGTGTAGCTAGGGTGTAGAGAAAGATCAATTTAATGTGAGGTAGGTCCATTCAAAAGTCTAATGGCAGAAGGTAAGAAACTGTTCTTGAATTGGTTGGTACATGATCTCAGCCTTTTGTATCTTTTTCCCGACAGAAGAAGTTGGAAGAGAGAATGCCTGGAGTGCGTGGGTCCTTCCCAAAGCAACGGGAAGTGCGTACAGTGTCAGTGGATGGGAGGCTGGTTTGCATGATGGATTAAGCTACACTTACTACATTGTAGTTTCTTGTGGACTTGGGCAGAACAGGACCCATACCAAGCTGTGATAGAACCAGAAAGAATGCTTTGTGTTGTGCGTCTATAAAAGTTTGTGAGAGTCACTGTTGATATGCCAAATTTCCTTTGCCTTCTGAGAAAGTAGAGACATTGGTAGGCTTTCTTAACTATAGTGTCAGTAATGGGGGGAAAGAGGGGTGGTGCAGTGGTAGAACCAGGATAGGTTGTTGGTGATCTAGACATCTAAAAATTTGAAGCTCTTGACCACTTTTATTTCATCCCCATTGATATAGACAGCGGCATCCTCTCCACTCTGCTTCCTGAAGTCAATAACAATTGCTTTCATTTTGTTGACACTGAGGGAGAGATTATTGTTGTTGAATCAGTTCAGCAGATTTTCTGTCATATTCCCTATTCTGTCTTATTGTTTGAGATCCAACTCACTATGGCGGTATGAAATGGAGTTGGAGAGGAATTTGGCCACACAATCATAGGTGTATAAGGAGTAGAGTAAGGAGCTGAAGACATGGCCTTGTGGGGCATCAGTGTTGAAGATGATTGTGGAGGTGGTTTCACCATTGCTACTTAAAGTATGTGAACCATCTCCATTTAGACCCCAGTTATGATAATTGAATGTTTTTTTTAAAAACAATGGATCAGCTAATACTTTAAGTTTTTAATGACAGCTTCATAGTTGGAATAAAGTAGGTTTATATTGAATAGACTGTCAGGTATCGCTTCAACACCTTCCTGGTATCTGGGGACTGACTGGTACATTAACCCATTAAGTATGTTTAGATATTTTCCCTTGACTAAAATCAGTAGGGAATTCTTTTTTCTGAAAAGTATCAGAGTGGAAAGGTAGTATTGCAGTGCAAGTATCATTCTTCAATTGAAATTAATTTGATGTAGGCCAGTGCTGCTTTAGTTACAAAGTAATGGACATTTTATGAGTAAATTTAAAAAAAATACATTTAACAATGCAGTGTTTTCCATTCTGATGGCAGGTTTGCAACACTGAATTGATTAAAGGAATTAAAGCATGCTGTGACATTTTTAAGTGATGGAAGAAGCATTGATAGGATTCAGCTCATAGTGAAAGGGCTCAAGTCTGCCTTTTGAATTCTGGTTTACAGAATGTATGGCCCATGAGCCAAACCTTAAAACTTGAAATAATTCTGTTTATGAAGTGGGCATTTTAAAATGCCAACTTTGAAATTTCAGAGGCCCAGTTTTCTTGCAAGAGGGTGTTCTGATGAGCAGAAATTTCTTGGGAGTGTTTAGAAAGCTATGTTTGACAGCAAGCGACACAGTGAGATGCTAGGACAGATAACCAAAAGCTTGGTTTTAAAAAGCACCTTTAAAGGAAGAAACAGTGTTGGTGAAATTTTGGGAAAAATTCCAGAACTTAGGGTTCATAATTGAATCAGATCATTGAGGTTGAAATGCAGTACTTTTTTGTATAGTACTTTGTCAAACATGGATGTTGATATTTAATTGCCCTTGTGAATTGGTCAGTTCAAGTCCATTGTAAAATGTATTCAGTGCGTTGGAGGAGACCTCCATCCACCCAGAGAGAACGTTGACTTTTTGTTTCTTAGCTGTTGATAGCTGTGCTGTGTATTTGAAAATTAAGAAAGGGAAAAATGCTTCAGTATCTCTAATCATGTGTGGGAGGGAAATGTGTGCCAATTCTAAGTGATATAGGCAAACGTGTGAAATGCATACCCTGAGAATCCCCTACATTGTTTGGGTTTACAGGTTTACACTGTGCTATTGAGAACCTCTGCTTTTCAGCCACTTATTTGTTAAAATTTATTACTCCATCCTTAAAGTACAAAGCCAATGCTCAGAATGGACTGGGCAAACCCAAATCCATTCTTTGCTTGCTCCAAAAACCAAACTCTGAATACAATTGAATCCAGTTTAAGGTCCTCGAGAGAGAAAAACGTGTTCAAAGCTGACAAGATCAGGCATTGCACCCATCTTGAGCTTGATCTTAGCCAAAAGGCTGAGAAGCATTTTCTTCATTTGCCTTTTGTCCTGTTTTATTTAGATCTGGTGTTGCATGTTATAATATGCCTTCATTCACACCCCTCTTCCTGATACTAGCAATAGAAACTGCAACCCATTTTGTGCTGGTGATTGGATTACTGGCTGTATCTGTTATTTAAGTGCTGCCGTAAAGTGTGTTGTTGCCGTGCTGTTTTTAGATGTCATCTTTAAAAATAGAAAAGCTTCTTGGCAGTCTCCTGTTCTTGCATTCTTACGCACACAGAATGAGTAACTGGGCATGTGGAGGAGGGGCAAAGAGGAAGCACAGCACAGTACAGTGCACTGATTTCAACAGTGTTGTTTAGAAAGGTTTTGAGCAGGCGTCCACTTCTGACATTTATTGTCAGTGATTGGAAGGAAATGTTCTCCAGTGACTGCACCCAGAATCCCATTGGCCTAAATCAGAAAGTACCTTGGATAAATCATCGTAGCTTTGTTTCACATTTTAGTTTTGTTTTTGAAATTTGTAATCAAATATGGGAGTATGAAGTTGGTAATGGTGTATGATATTTTTTCTTTTGAACATTACTGACAAATAGTTCAGGCATTTATATCGCATGTTATTGCATAATATAATTTCCTTCATGTTTATATCTCTCTCTCTCTTTTCGACCCACCCCCGCTGCTGCCTCTCATAAAAAGGGTCAGGCTTATGTTGCATCTGTGTAATTATTGATTTCTCATGTTATGTCAGTGAATGGGAGAAATAAATGTCCATTTAAAACTGGCTTCACAAGCTGATCAGTCACTGGGTTCTTTCTGAAGCAGTGTGTGTTGTTGTTGTTGTTGTTTTTTTTTCGCAATACACAATATCATGAGAGTCCACGTTCCAATTCCTTACAAGTGAAAATGGTGCAGTAGAATATAAATAACTTCACAAATCGTTTTGTTGTGTTCATATCATTTTCAAGCATGCTTAGTTAACTCCCAAATAACTCAAATTTGAATAACATTTCCGAAAGTGACTTCTGCAGTGAAATACTGTGACAACAGTGAACACAATAATAAATTCTCAGTGTTGCATATCTTGTCTCTTTTTTCTGGCTGACATTTCTTGTGTGTAGTTTTTGCCCAGTATCTCTGGGCTGACCAGCAGTGATGACAGTATTTTGAGACACAGTGAAAGCAATAGCTGTAAAACAAAGTTTTTGAGGAAAAATAAAATGAGGAAAATGAGAAATAATTCGTTTTGACCTGAACAGGATAGAGCAGTGTTCTGTGAGAATTGAATCACCACATGTTCTCCTGAAAGCCTCTCCATCCATTATCAGTAAAGCTCGAGATAGACTGTTCAGCACTGGACTGGAATTCCTGTAGAGTTACACATTGAAGTCTTCTGTTCGCTCTATTCCATTTAAAATTTGTCCGTTTGTTGCTGCCCACCTCCATTTACAACTACGTCTTGAGGTTATTTGAATACTGGACATTTCATGTGTTCTCTCTGGCAGCACTGATGGCCTGTGCTCTTCAGCAACGTTGTGTCATTGCATGGAAGGCTTTTCGCTCCCTTTCTTGCTTCTGAGTTCCTGATCTCAGTAACTCTTCTTTTGACACAAGTTTGATACAAACCATTTTTCTGACAACAGGGAGTGGAATGGGTGGGCAGGTGTTGTGAAATAGAGCTGTCCCTATGTGAATGGTGAGATTATTGATGGAAATGTGGAACTGAACAAGCACTTCACTTGAGGATGCTTTGCATTGTTTCTTTTTATTCCAGTTCAGTTACAGTTGGGAGCATTATCAAAGAGTCTTAAGCTTAAGAATGATTTACCAAAAAGATATTAAGCGAGAAAGAAGTTGGAGTGGATGTTATAATAATTTCTTTGAGCAGAAGAAGTTGAGGATGGATCTTGTAGAGTGTTGAGAATTAAGAGTTTGAAAAAATAAATAGTATTGAATGATTTTTCTTGACGGACAAAACAAAAAAACAGAAATGTAAATTAGAGGGAATTATGTTCAAGCAGTAATATGTTGACTGCTTTACTACAAGAAGCTGTTGAAGCATAAGTCAATTTAAAAGGGAATAGTAGAACTAGAGAAATGTGAAATGTGTGGAAAGAACCAGCTATTGGGAGTAAAAAAACAATGCGCTTAAGGCCATTAACACTGTGATTAGATCGTTGGAAACATCTTCAATTGGAACCAACAGTAGTATTTGCAAAATAATGTCCTGGCCTCCCTTTGCATCAACGTTTCAACGAAGAGTATTTGAAACGCTAGCACGTTTAAAACTTGGCATTACAATGGAAATCAGTTTTCGTGTTCATGTCTTCTGGTGATTGACCAAGTTGTCAGATCAAATGATTCAGATGGGTTTTTGGGAGGAGGGGGCGGTATAGGGGATGCGGGTTCAACTTCCTGTCTTTGCTGCTTCGTTCTGTTTGAGGTTAGATTGTTTTTAAAAAGAATTTCAATAGTTGGTTTTGAAGACTGTCTAAATTTAATGCAAAATGTCTTCATGCTGCACCCTTCCCTATCTCTGGAACCTCATTTAGATCGACAACCCACTGTGTGCCTACAATTGTACATCTCGTACACCCTCTCTCTCTTTCCATCTAACTGTTAGCAGTAATGTCTTCATCTTCTGTCTCTCTCTAATTTCAGAAATTGTTCTCCATCTCTCCACATCTTGACCTTTAGGACACTCCTTGAAACTCATCTCTTTGCCCTATTTGATCACCTCCCTCAATATCTCATTCTTAGGTGGTAGACGATGCTCCTGGGAAGCACCTTGTGATGTTTTACACTCCCAGGCAAACAGTATATAATTGCAGGTTCCTGAGTGTTCATGACATAACTGTTCAAGTGACTGGTGTCAGCTGTCAAGATAATCTTGAATAACTTTAATGAGTTCACATTTATTAAATGTTTTGAAGTTAGGTGTTGTGTTGCATGTGTCCTGTTTTACCTGGAATTCTGTTACAAATGGCTGCAAAGGATGAGGGCTAATAGTGTGTTTTTTTTTGCTCATTGTTCCACAGGCTCAACAAGAGAGAGGGAAAGTTGAGGATGCGGGGGCAACACGATGGATCTCTCCTTAACATTCATGAAAGGTATCATGGGAAACACGATTCAACTGCCACAACAACTTATTGATTCAGCCAATATGAGGCAGGTTCCTGACGTTCTGAATGCCAGCAGTGGCATTAGGGAAGACAGAGGGCAATCCTATGAGGCTTCCCTACAACAAGGGTTTATCTTTCCTGCTTCTGGTGCTGATACAGTCTCACCAGTCACCAATGGCTACTCAAGTGTTAATATGTATGAAACACCAAGCAAATACCCAGCATATTCTCAGCTCCCCAATGGATCTGCTAATGGCTATGGAACATATAGGAATTTTGGTTCCACTGACTCTTATACAGGAGGGAATTACTTGGTGAAACAGCCTGAGATTCAGGAAAAAGCACCTTCTCCACCTGTTCCTGAGCCTGTTACCCCAAAGAAGACAGGATCTCCGGAAATCAAATTGCGTATCACTAAGACTTACCACAATGGGAAGGCACTGTTTGAGTCCTCGCTCTGCGGGGATCTCCTGAATGAGCAGCAAGCTCAGGCTGCTGAATCCACAGTGGCTCGCAAACAAAAAAAGGAGAAAAAGAAAAGGAATAAGCATGATTCTTCCAGCGTCGAGAGCCAAGAACATAAAGCTGTTAAGGTGGAGCCTGAAGAATGCAAAACAATTTGTGGGAATCCTCTTGTCCAGGTACAGCTTCATATTGCACGAGAATGTTAATTTAATTTGTTTGAATCAATGCCTGATTTCATAAACATTGAAAAGGTTCTGTATTCCAACCAATTAAAATAAATATGACATTATGCAGGGGTGACACAGTAGGTTAGTACTGCTGCCTCACAACTCCAGGAACCTGGGTTCAGTTCCGGCCTTGGGTGACTGGGTGGAATTTGTACTTTCTCCCTGTGTCTGCGTGAGTTTTCTCTGGATGCTCCGGTTTCCTCTTGCATGCCAAAGATGTGCAGATTAGATGGATTGGACTTGCCAATGCATGTCCCTATGCATCCGTACATCTTTTATAAAAGTTACTGTTATTTCCAAACCACAGCCAAAGCCCAGTTGAACAATATTCAGGAAATACCAGTTGCTCTTCTAACTTGAGTAGTCAGTCATCTTTTCTATTTGTCGCTTCACTGCAGTCAGAGAAAACATAGGGTATGTTGGATCTGGCTTGAGCATACCTACTCTGAACCTGCACATCAATGCTTAAAAAAAAAGTTAGAATACATCAGTAATGCCAAAGCATGAAGGGGTAATTGAGCCTCTTTATTTTTGAGCACAAGAATGTGGATTTGTTTGCAAATTAGTTTATCCTATTTGAACAAAGCAGTAGATAACCCCCTAATCATTCATCAGTTTTAATGAAAAGTATTTTAGTTTGTAACATATCTTTGGAAAAATAATCTGAAGATAGAATCACTGGACTTATCAT
Organism: Sphyrna mokarran; assembly: GCA_024679065.1. Classification (NCBI taxonomy): domain Eukaryota; kingdom Metazoa; phylum Chordata; class Chondrichthyes; order Carcharhiniformes; family Carcharhinidae; genus Sphyrna; species Sphyrna mokarran. Next base: position 17,830,065 of record JAGIQG010000031.1, on the reverse strand, counting down.
AAAAATACATCAAGAAGGACATTTGTGATTCCCAGTACATGTACCAATGACAGCAACTCCTGCAAAGTGCTCAACATTAAATTTATTATAGTATTAGTGCAATACAGGGGCAACTCCATTCTTTCGAACCTGTAATTCATACTGTAGTTCATAATGTCTTTATTTTTATCTCATGTATTTCCTCAAGGCTTACCACCTGCTCCTGAGCCTTTTTTATTCTCATCACAAGCAGTTGGTTAAGGTGGCAAAGCCCTCCTTTGTGATTAGCATACTTATGACATTGACTTGATTTGTCACACAGGCGCTATCCAAAGCATATTGTTTGGAAGAAATCATGGCAGTCAGGCCATGCTGCAGAGCAGTGTAATGGAGCTGTGATGTGTTTTAAAGTCTCACTGCTGCCGTTATGGTGAAATTGCAGCTGTGTTGTTAGGGGCCTGATGTGATAGTGGAGCATGACTCACTTCAGGCAGATGTCTTGTTTTATTTTGTTGCCGAATCAGTTTGGTCTTTTATTCCAAGATTTTTGTGATGTGAATGCACTGTTAATTTCTGCTACTCCTGGTCTAGGTGTGTTGTCTGTAGACATATTTCAAAGGATGATTGAAAAGATCTGGTATTTCAATAATTGTATTAATGGAAACTGGAAAGAAACAAAATGGATATTAAAGGAATTTGTCCACACCAACCTTTGTTCCCTAGATCTTTTTCTTTAAATTGCAGTAGGAGAAATTTTGGAATGTGGTCTGTTTATTTTAACTTGTACTGCTATGGCTCTGTCATCAAATGTAAGAAGCCATGCTTTTTTTTCTCTCTGGTGAATTTTGTTCTGTTTTGGCCCTTCGCTGTGCGTCAGTGCAAAAACATACGGCTGCAAACTTTTGTTGCTGAGCATGTAGCAATGACTTTCCAGAGCTTGTGGCAACACATCCCGTTTCAACAAATAGTCATGTAAAAATGATTCCTCATACACAAGTTTTTTTTTTCCCCTAAACATCTGTTCTCTTGTATTGTTTTGCTTGTTGATTGAGGAGTTCGCTGTTGAATTGCACTTCAAGAAGTCTGACAACCCCAGTTTTAAATCCAACTGATTTATTTGATAGTAAACTCATAAGCTTTTGGCTTTATGGCCTTCGTCAGGCGATTGAGGTGTTCTGGTCTCTGATAGCACACATACCAGCACAGACAGTTTACAGATTACTAATTAGCATGCAAATCTTTACACCTAACCTGCTATTCAAGTGTTAAAGTGGCTAACAATGTGAGTGGAAGGAGCACTGAGCACAGGTTAGAGAGATGTATATTGTCTCCAGACAGCACAGTAAGTGAGGTTTTTTTGCTAACCCAGGCAAGTCATGGGGGTTAAGATGGTGTGACATGAAGCCAAGAGCCCTATTAAGACCATCCTCGTGTGCAGAACTTAGCTATCAGTCTCTGCTCAGCGGCTCTGTGCTGTCGTGTGTCATGAAGGCCCTCTTGAAGAACGTTTACCTGAAGGTCGGGACTGCTGAAGTGTTCGCCAACAGGAAGGGAACAGTTTTGCCTGGTGATTGTCGAGCGATGTTCGTTCATCTGCTGTCGTAGTGTCTGTGTGCTCTCCCCAATGTACCATGCTTCGGGACATCCTTTCTTGCAACGTATGTACCGTGTATCTAGTGAATGGTATTCTCACGTTTGATAATGTCATCCATGTCGATGATCCGGCATGTCTTGCAGAGGTTGCTGTGGCAGGGTTGTGTGGTATTGTGGTCACTGTTCTCCTGAAGGCTGGGTAGTTTGCTGCGAACAATGGTCTGTTTGAGGTTGCGCGGTTGTCTGAAGGCAAGAAGTGGGGGTGTGGAGATGGCCCTAGCGAGACGTTCATCATCATCAATGATATGTTGTCTCCGGAATCTTCAACCTGTGCTCAGTGCTCCTTCCACTCGCATTGATAGCCACTTTAAGACTTGAATAGTAGGTTAGGTGTAAAGATTCGCATTCTAATCAGTAATCTGTAAACTGTCTGTGCTGATATGTGTGCTATTGGACTCCAGAACACCTCATTCACCTGACAAAGGCCATAAAGCCAAAAGCTTACAAGTTTACTATCAAATAAATCAGTTGGATTTAAAACTGGTGTTGCAAACTTCTTACTGTGTTTACCCCAGTCGAATGCTGGCATGTCTACATCATGAATTGCACTTCTGGCAGGGGCTGATGTTGAGGGATCACTTCCCAATATATGTAGGTATTATAGCTCGAGCTAGTGTCCAGCGCTGGTTCCTTTTGCTGTGTGGTTTGAGATTTTTGGAAGTCACTTTGCTGACAATGGCACTGGAGGTTTTGTTGCTAAACTGTGTGTTTAGTTCTGAGGAGTAAGTGGTAATCCATTCATTATGTAATTCGCAAGCCTTTATTAAAGATTTCCCTTTCAGTCAGATCCAGGGAGATAGAATGGAATGTTGGCTATATCTGAGAGAATATTTTCTGCTGGAGTGTGTTTGGATCATATATTACTTGGGAATGTGAATGGGGAAGGGAAAGATTTTGCAAAGTTATGAATGGCAAACATCAAAATGAACCGATCTGAATTATGCAAATGAGACTTGACCAGTGAATAAAATTATCACACTGATTTGATTTTCATAATCTAAATGCCAAACAAATTTTTAAAATCCAGCTAAACTCTGTCAATTTCTTTTGCCAAATTTTGAGCTGGTGAGACCAATTGTGGCACTTCATCATTATTTGATCTGTCTGATTTACTGTCATACATTTAAGGAAATTTAACTATCAAATCGTGAGTGTGTGATAGTGATGACGGTTAATGGATAAGATATATTCGTAGAACATTACAGCACAGCACAGGCCCTTCAGCCCTCTATGTTGCGCCGACCAATGTAACCAATTTTATGACCCTCTATCCTAAACTATTCCAGTGCTATCCATATGCCTATCCACTGCCCATTTGCACGCCCTTAAACTTGACGAGTCTACAACTTCTGCAGGCAGGGCATTCCACACCTTTACTACCCTCTGAGTAAAGAACCCACCTCTAGCATCTTCCTTGTTGCTGAAAAGAAAAAGACGTGTTGGTTTTCTCAAAGACCATGTTTGCATAGTCGTAGCTGACTGCGTATCTGCAGTATTTGTGATTCTATTGGAAAGTTGTTGTTGGAAGCTTTTTTAAAAAAAATGCAAAGGCTTTTACCTGATGACGGTTAGAGAATAAAATACTATTCAAACTATTTTTAACACAAGGGCAAGAGTCTCTGCAGCATTGCTAAAAATTCTGAAGCTTTGCCCTTGTTTTTGTTATGTCACTGAATTAATGCTTTATTGCTACCTGACAAGCTTCCACCTAACATCCTGTATTAAGTAACCAAAATCTTAAAGGATAGGCTTCAAAAAATAATACTTGGTTGAAAAAAGGTGTCATGAAATCTTGATCCTTTTCATCAATTATCTTTCTCGTGCTTTAAAAAAATCTGCATATCAGCAAATACGGCTTACAATTCAATTGGGTAGAGAAGGAGCGTGCCATCTACACTCAATCTTCACCCACAGCTAACTTCTTGAAGACTTGAAAAGAATGCCGTCTTGTGCAGATTGCCGAATAATGGGCATTGCAGTTCTCAATTTAAGTGCTCAACTGTTTTTGTAAGAGATTCACCTTTTGATACACTTTTTGAGACACTCTGCCTATGGACTATAACCTCCTGGCTTCTCAGTGTAGGATCTGCAGGAGAATTCTGGGAAGTGTCCAGAAGGATCAACTTTCCCTGGACAATTTATGCTAGGCTGGGAACCATCTGACAAAGTGACTTTACATCACTAACTTCAGATGGTTCTGCTAGTTTTACCGTGATAATTACTCAGAGTTGCAAGGAAAAATAGCTCTTCTAACTTATGACTAACTTTGTGCTGTAGAGCTCTGCTCATTCTACACATTGATGCTCGTACTCCTAAAATGCTTCACTGGTTTACTCTCACCTAGCTTATGTTGGGAAGCACAGTAAGAAATCTCAACACCAGGTTGAAGTCCAACCAGTTTATTTGCTGGTAACCCACAAGTTTTCAGAAACGCTGTTCTTTCGTCTGGTGTATGGAAAGTTGTGTTGGGAATGTCAGGAGAGGCAGGGGCTTTGGATTTCAAGTGGGATTTAGTCGCCATTTAATCCACTGCTGATTGCCACTATATCGGGTGAGCGGGGAAGTGGCCGGCGGGGTGGGGGGTGTGGTTATGGACCCATGTCTGTGATTCACAACTTGCACTGGAAACGACTGAACAGCCTTTGCTCTTTAGTCTTAACACCACGGGTGTTTGAATGAAGAATGGGAATTAAAGACAAGTATAGTTAAATGAATATATCATCAATGGGAGTGGACTGTGAGCAATACAGTTTTGAGTGGATAGACAATGATTTCTGTGGAAGATGTCTGGCTTGTATGTGGGTTGTCTGCTTTTTAAGAGTGATTTTTAAAGTTTTATGATCAACTTCTGGATCAAGGTATTGCCAATTGAAGCACTAACAAGGTCCTAATTTTAATTCTTGGTCTGTGCTGAGTTAGCAGATCTTGGGCACCAATTAAGAAATGACAATCAACAACATTGAGATAGAAAACAAAAGAATTGGGCACAAGATTGGAAAGTAGACGTGGCAGTATATGTACGAGTGTGTATCAAGAATAGATCAGTTTTGATGTTCTCCATCATCCTGTAGACTGCTGACACTGATCTTGCGTGTGAAGTTTTGTCTGTTGGTCAAGCTGTCACTGGTACCCCAATAAATGTCAGCAATTACAGGAAAAAGCAGCTGAAATAAAAAGAAAATTTAAAACCAGAACCTTGATGCATTTTTTTGATGAATTTATTGTTCATTTGAGGTGACCACTGTTGAGGACACATCCATTTTGGGAAGCAGTGCCAACAGCAACACCAGTGATCACACATAGCAATTCGATGGAGCATGAAGTTGCATCCAGTGTGCACAATAATATCAGTATCAGTATTCAGAAACCATAATAGCATGAACTAGTGCATCATTTTCTACAGTAGTTCCAAATACAGTCTGAGAATTTCATTAGGAAGTTTGAAATGGTTTTGTATTTGAGTACATTGGAACTAGATTAATATTTCCATATTTATTCTTGACAGAGGACTTTTAAATCTATCAGAGAATTGAGACTGAGGGTTTGAGTACATAGGGATCTGTATCTGAGGTAGAAACACCATATTCAGTCTCAGGGTGTGGCTGAGTTCCTTTTTTTTAAGGTTTCCGCTGGAGGACAGTTGTGCAACTAACAGGAACAAATTGGATGTAATCTGTGCTCCCCACCAATATTGTCCACACGCACGCATGCACCCTGTGTCCCTTTAATTTGTGTTTCTGTTCTGTGTGAAGACAAAAGAAATAAGATATAAGAGTAAACTCCAAGATCAAGGATAACATCTATGTCAGGAAACAAATATAGTTAGAAAATAAGTTTTTGTTTTTACTTACCTTTTTAAAGGAAATGGAACAACTACCAAAAGCAATATTAAACTCCCAATTTACTGCAAAGTAAATTGAAATTAAGCAATACACCAAGAACTGAGTGACTGAAGCATAGCTACTTAAAGAATAGGATTAGATGTTTCTGGTTCTAATATTATCAAGGAGGGAAACTACGTGAGTGTTGGTGTAATTGTATTAATATAATGGCAGCAAGATAAAAGGTTTAATGGAAGTAGAAAGATTTGCTGATGTGGCTTCAAGGATAAGGATAAAAGAGCATAGAGTAGTGTGAAGCTGTTGAATCAAATGGCCTGTTTATATCAAGTAAATATTTTGCAATTAGTGAATGTGTTTTCACAATCTCCTGGTGCAGTTTCAAACTAAAGGTGAGAAATGTTTTCTGCCTGTTTCACATGTGAAATGCCATCTGAATGTTTTCATTATTCGTGGGGGCAATGGAAAAAGCCACTTCAGTAAATTGTGAGCAAACCCAATTGTAGAGTATGATATTTCACATATGGCTGGCACTAGAGCAGGTATTAAGAGTCGACCATAATCCTGTACCATGTAGGCAGCTTTTCTTGATTTACAGTGGTGAAAGGTGTACTGAGTGCAGAATCAGTCAACAAGTGGACAGCCTGATGTTTACATACAAATGTTTAACACTCCCAATGTGGCAGGACATATCTTGAAATACGTCAGTGTCACTATCTTGTACCTCTGTCACTTGGTGTGGAGAAAACAAGAACAGCCTTCCCAGGTTTCTGACTGACTTAGAACATAGAACATTACAGCGCAGAACAGGCCCTTCGGCCTTCGATGTTGCGCCGACCAATTATTAAAATAGCAATGACCCTCCAAACTAAACCATTCCCTTCTCTTCCATAAACTTATCAACTAACCTCTTAAACGCCACCAAACTTGGCGCATCTACAACTGCCGCAGGCAGGGCATTCCACTCCCTAACCACCCTCTGGGTAAAGAACCTACCTCTGATATCCGTCCTATAACTATCACCCCTTAATTTAAAGCTGTGTCCTCTCATGCTAGCTTTCTCCATCCTAGGAAAAAGGCTATCACTGTCCACCCTATCTAAACCTCTAATCATCTTATATGTTTCAATAAGGTCCCCTCTTAGCCGCCTCCTTTCTAACGAAAACAACCTCAAATCCCTCAGCCTCTCCTCATAAGACCTGCCCTCCATACCAGGCAACATCCTGGTAAACCTCCTCTGTACCCTCTCCAATGCCTCCACATCTTTCTTATAATGTGGGGACCAGAACTGCACACAATACTCCAAGTGCGGCCGCACTAGAGTTTTGTACAGTTGCAACATGACGTTGCGGCTCCGAAATTCAATCCCCCTACCAATAAAAGCTAAGAGTCCGTATGCCTTCTTAACAACCTTATCGACTTGACTGCCTACTTTCAGGATCTATGCACAAATACACCAAGATCCCTCTGTTCATCAACACTATTAAGAATCCTACCATTAGCCCTATACTCTACACATTTATAATTCCTGCCAAAGTGCATTACCTCACACTTTTCCACATTAAACTCCATTTGCCACCTCTCGGCCCAGCTCTGCAACTTGTCCAAGTCTCTCTGCAAACTATAACACCCCTCTTCACTATCTACCACTCCACCGACTTTAGTGTCATCTGCAAATTTACTAATCCATCCTTCAATACCCTCATCCAGATCATTTATAAAAATTACAAACAGCAGGGGCCCCAAAACAGACCCCTGAGGTACACCACTTGTCACCGAACTCCACGATGAATATCTCCCATCAACCACCACCCCCTGTCTTCTATCTGCTAGCCAATTCCTAACCCAATTAGCTAAATCACCCTCTATCCCATACATCTGCATTTTCTGCAGAAGTCTTCCATGGGCCACCTTATCAAACGCCTTACTAAAGTCCATATATACCACATCAACCGCCTTACCCCCATCCACCTCTTTGGTCACTTTTTGAAAAAACTCAATAAGGTTAGTAAGGCACGACCTACCCTTCACAAAACCATGTTCTATGTTCTATATGTTCTATGACTTGTGGATGCCTAGTTCACTTAGTATCTTCAGGAGAGCTGACGCCCTCATTTTGACTGGGAATTGTTTTGCATGACAAGATCAAGTGTGTAGAGCAGCAGATTTCTTTCAAAGTAGGGCAAAGGATCAACCTCTCTCTGTCAAATCGTTTTTAAATCTTGAAGTTATCCTTTTCTGATTAGTGATCCATAAGATAAAGATCAATTCATTGATATAATGACATTTTAAAATATCTCCCTGATACTAAGGGGTAATTTAGCATGGCCAATCCATCTAACCTGCACATCTTTGGACTTTGGAAGGAAACTGGAACACCTGGAGGAAACCCACACAGACATGGAGAGGATGTGTAAACGCCACACAGACAGTGACCCGAGTTCGGGTCCTGGCGCTGTGAGGCAACACTGCTAACCACAGTGTCATTGTGATAGTTCTGGAGTGTCATTCGACAATTTATCAATGGAGTGGAACTTGAATTCACACACAGCTAATAGATTCTTATCAATCTCACTCAAGTGTGGCTCTGTAGGCCAAACTGTAATGCCCACTCGTACCTCTATAAGGCTGTATTGTTGTGTCCCTGTCTTGCTGTATTCAACAAATGGAGCCACTTTCACTTCGTTTTCTTTGACAATGGGACATATGTTGAGAAATGTTGTATGGCTTGGTTCTATTAATATAACTAATGAAAAATGTGTGTGCACCATGAGATCACATTGAAATTCAAAAATTGTTGTGTTAACTTGAATACTGAAGATCGAGACTGTAATACGGGCTTTCTACTCAACATTTTGAGTATTGAAATTATTTATTTTGCAAAAAAATGCCCAGATGGAAGAAGTTCAAGACTAAGTCAGTTCACAAAGAACTGGAAATTTGAGTTGAGATATTCAGAGTTTAAAATTTGTGGTAATCAGGTAATGACTGCGTATCTCTGCATATGCATTCTAATTGAGTTATTTATAGTCATAGGAGTCCAGGCCAGCATTCTGTACAGCAGTTCAGTCAGTCCTATTCCCCAGCTGTGTCTCATGGTCGTGCAAATTTATTTCTGTGCAGCCCATTTTTTATTGGCCCTCATGCAATACTTCTCAGTTGCAGCGTGTGTGGAACTGCCGTAACAAGCTGTACTGAGCCAACAGCACAACTCGGCCGAGCCTTTACTTTTACTCTTTCAGCTAGAGTAATTTTTGTGGTGTTCCCTTTTTCAAACCGCTCTCCTGGAATATTAGCAATAATGCATGGAAAATATCTGAGTCACCAAACCTTGGTTAAATGCTGTCATCAGTGTTTAGCTTTTTGTTGCAGCACCTTGTTAAAATCACAGAGACTGAAGCATGAAAGTAGGCTACTCAGCCCATTGTGTCTGTGCTTGACCTCCTTAAGGAGCAATTCACTGTGTGTAACCTTGCACATTCTTTTCAAAAAATGATACAATCCTCTTTTTACCCAGTTGATCTTCCTCCACCACAATCTTGGGTAGTGCATTCCAGATCCTAATCACTTGCTGCTTGGATAAGTTTTTCTTCAGTTGCCCTGCTTCTTTTGGCGATTAAATTAAATTTGTGCCTTCTGGATCTTGATCATTTTACCAATGTGAAGAAATTGCCTCTGAACAGTCCCAAGTTCTAAAATCCCCTTCTATGCTACTGATTCCGAAGATGAGGAACTTCATTCTCATGAATTTGTTCTTCACCCTCTCTAATAGTTTCACGTCTTCAAGTGTGATGCCCAGAATTGGATGCAATACTTCGTTAGTTACTGTCAGTGATTTTGTGTACAACTGGGGACATACATCATAGTCTTTTGTTGAATATAACCTTGGAGTGCCGGTATCTTTAGTAAAATGGACTGTGTGTCAGTCAAAATTATTTGAAATAAGCCGGACCATTGTTCGCATACTTGGAGTTGATATAACAGTTTGTTGATGTGCTGCGAATTGATAGCATACAAGCTTGCAGTGACATTTCTCCTGGGTTGGAGGAGGCTAAGCAAAACCAATTCACGAAACAAATTGACTTGTTGACGAGCAGTACTGACTGGGTGGGTGAAAAGAGCAAGAACATGGTGAAATATTAAAATGTGCTGCTTGTGTTGTTCTGGGCTCTATCATTTTCTTTTCCAGTTAGTTAGTATAAATACAGCATTTTGATTAATCACCTAGCCACTTTGGCAAACTCTGTGCTTCTTGTATGATGTCCTGACATTCGTTCTCTGATCTGAATTGATTGTACATAAAATTCTTGATACAAGTTTGTTGCCTTTACGCACCCTGGCCCTGCAGAATCACATACAAAATATTGTGGTTAGAGTAAATCAGAAAGAAGAAGTGAATATGCTGACCAAGCATATTTCTTCAATGTGCTTGAAGTATTTACAAGTGCTGTGCAGACTCATCTGTCAGTGAGATATGTGCAAGTGAGTTCAAGTTAGTCTGAAAAGTACACGTGTATTCCAAGTAAGAAATGCATGGAAAGAATTATTGAATCAAACAATATTAGGAAGGCTAATCGAAGAGCATTCGACTAATCTTGGATTTGTATTATAGGCTTGGAGTAATTCTGAGTAAACAAAAGGAGGAATTCATTATATAATTCATTATAATTCCTATTGGTTGAATTTCAGAAACACACTAACATCCCTTCAAGCAATCCATTTAACAATGGACCGATTTTGTTAAAACGCAGACAAGAAACAGTGCCAGGCATCTGCTCAGCCTGTGAAAGTGATGCAGGAGGGAGGAGGGCCTTGCCTGATGAAGAAATTATATTTCTCTATTCTCACTCCACAGATGATGTCAGACCTGCTGCGTTTTTCCAGCTTTTTCTGTTTTTGTTTCTGATTCCAATACCTGCAGTATTTTGCTTTTATGTCTGTGTTTAACTGACTTCCACTTCTCTTCCAAATATTTAGCCTTTTCTTTTCCATAAATGAAGATGAGTTTACATTTCCAGGAGAGTCAAGCTGAAGGAACTCAGAGTCATAGAGGTTTACAGCATGGAACTAGGCCTTTTGGCCCAACTTGTCCATGCTGCCCTTTTTCTAAAATATCTAAGCTAATCCCAATTCCCCACATTTGGTCCATATCCCTCTATATCCAGCTTATCCATGTAATTATCTAAATGCTTTGTAAAAGACAAAGTTGTACCCGCCTTTACTATTACCTCTGGCAGCTTGTTCCAAACACTCTTACCAGCCTTTGTGTCATAAAATTGCCCCTCTGAACATTTTTTTTTGTATCTCTTCCCTCTCATCATAAACTTGTACTGTCTAGTTTTAGACTCCCCTACCTTTGGAAAAAGATATTGACTATCCAGCTGATCTGTGTTCCTAATTGTTTTATAGACCTCTATAAGATGAACCCTCAGCCTCCTATGCTCCAAGGAAAAACGTCCCAGTCTATCCAGCCTCTCCTTATAACCAAATCATCAAGTCTCAGTAGCATCCTAGTAAATTTTTTCTGCACTCTTTCTTTCTAGTTGAATAATATCCTTTCTATAATAGGGTGACCAAAACTGTATGCAGTATTCCAATGTGGCCTTACCAACTTTAGTCTTGTACAACTTTAACAAGATGTTCCAACTTCTGTATTCAGTGTTCTGATGAAACCAAGCATGCCGAATGCCTTCTTCACTATGCAGTCCACCTGTGACTCCATTTTCAAGGAGCTATGAACATGTACTCCGGGATCTATCTGTTCTATAACTCTCCCCAATGCCCTACCATTAACTGAGTAAGTCCTGTCTGGTTCAACTTACCAAAATGCATCAGTTCCCGTTTGTCTAAATTAAACTATATCTGCCATTTGTTAGCCCGCTGGCTCAATTGATCAAGATCCTGTCGCAATCGGAAATAATTGATTGTGGAATTTCCTCCGCTGGGTGGGAGAATGATGCAAAGCTGAATGGGAGGGTGAGTTGTGAGGAGTATGTCAAGATCTTTCCGTATGTTTGGCACAAGTTGAATGAGTGGGTAAAAGATTGGCAGATATCGTATAATTTGGATAAATGTGAGATTATCCACTTGGTAGCAAAAATGGGAAGGCAAATGATTATATGAAACATAAATTAGGAGAAGGATATGTGCAAGAAGACCTGGGTTCCTTTGTACACCAGATCACTGAAGGTAAGCATGCAGGTGCAGCAGGCAGTAAAAAAGGCCAATGGTTTGTATGTCCTTTATAGCAAAAAGATTTGTGTACAAGTGCAGGGATAATGGAATTATACAGGACCTTGGTAAGGACACATTGTGTGCGGTTCTGGCCTCCTTATCTGAGGAAGGGTGTTTTTGCTCCAGATGGAGTGGAGAGAAGGTTTACCAAACTGATTGCTGGAAATATGGAACTGAAGTATGAGGAGCAATTGAGTCAGTTAGGATTGTATTGGAGTTCAGAAGAATGAAGACGATTATTATAGAAACCTAATAGAATTCCAACAGGAGTAGACAGGATAGGTGCAAGAAGAATATCTTGAGTGTTTAAAAACAAGGGGTCACATTTTGAGGATACAGGGTAGACTGTTCAGGACAGAGATGAGGAGAAATGTCTTCACCATAGGTCAGCCTATGGAACTCATTACCACAGAATTCAAGAAGTAGTTAGCTACTGGTGAAGGGGATCAAAGGGGAGAGGTGAGATCAGGACCTTGAATGTAATCATCAACCAGATTATAATGAATGGTGGAGAAAGCTTGAATGGCACACTGATCCCGTTGTGCTATTTTCTATGCTTGTCCATAATGGACCACTCTACTAATAGTTTAGGAATGTACAAACACTGGAGTGGAGTGTAGTGGGCAGTTGTCAGATTAGAAACGTCTCTGAAGAACTACCAAGCAAGTGGAATCATGACTGCTTCTGGCATAGTCAGCATGGTTTTGTGAAGGGTAGGTCGTGCCTTACTAACCTTATTGAGTTTTTTGAAAAAGTGACCAAAGAGGTGGATGGGGGTAAGGCGGTTGATGTGGTATATATGGACTTTAGTAAGGCGTTTGATAAGGTGGCCCATGGAAGACTTCTGCAGAAAATGCAGATGTATGGGATAGAGGGTGATTTAGCTAATTGGATTAGGAATTGGCTAGCAGATAGAAGACAGAGGGTGGTGGTTGATGGGAGATATTCATCGTGGAGTTCGGTTACAAGTGGTGTACCTCAGGGATCTGTTTTGGGGCCCCTGCTGTTTGTAATTTTTATAAATGATCTGGATGAGGGTATTGAAGGATGGATTAGTAAATTTGCAGATGACACTAAGTCGGTGGAGTGGTAGATAGTGAAGAGGGGTGTTATAGTTTGCAGAGCGACTTGGACAAGTTGCAGAGCTGGGCCGAGAGGTGGCAAATGGAGTTTAATGTGGAAAAGTGTGAGGTAATGCACTTTGGCAGGAATAATAAATGTGTAGAGTATAGGGCTAATGGTAGGATTCTTAATAGTGTTGATGAACAGAGGGATCTTGGTGTATTTGTGCATAGATCCCTGAAAGTAGGCAGTCAAGTCGATAAGGTTGTTAAGAAGGCATATGGAGTCTTAGCTTTTATTGGTAGGGGATTGAATTTCGGAGCCGCAACGTCATGTTGCAACTGTACAAAACTCTAGTGCGGCCGCACTTGGAGTATTGTGTGCAGTTCTGGTCCCCACATTATAAGAAAGATGTGGAGGCATTGGAGAGGGTACAGAGGAGGTTTACCAGGATGTTGCCTGGTATGGAGGGCAGGTCTTATGAAGAGAGCTGAGGGATTTGAGGTTGTTTTCGTTAGAAAGGAGGCGGCTAAGAGGGGACCTTATCGAAACATATAAGATGATTAGAGGTTTAGATAGGGTGGACAGTGATAGCCTTTTTCCTAGGATGGAGAAAGCTAGCACGAGGGGACACAGCTTTAAATTAAGGGGTGATAGTTATAGGACGGATATCAGAGGTAGGTTCTTTACCCAGAGGGTGGTTAGGGAGTGGAATGCCCTGCCTGCGGCAGTTGTAGATGCGCCAAGTTTGGTGGCGTTTAAGAGGTTAGTTGATAAGTTTATGGAAGAGAAGGGAATGGTTTAGTTTGGAGGGTCATTGCTATTTTAATAATTGGTCGGCGCAACATCGAAGGCCGAAGGGCCTTTCTGCGCTGTAATGTTCTATGTTCTATCCTTCGTATTTTTGAGCTCGTTGCCTGGGCTGAATCATCAATTTTGACACTGACAACTTGGGTCATTTTTTTCTTCTTTGCAGAGGAAAATTGTCCTGTATGCATCTAGGAATTGTTACGTTTCAAACTAGTGGCAGAAAGAACTCTATGCTCTATACTGCAATTTGGAAACCTTGTCATCTTTGGAACAAAAGTAACTTTTTGTATTGGCGCACTCTGATTTGAAGCTGAAAAGCTGTAGGTGTTAACGTGCTTCAGCAAGTGTCTCGGAATCGTAGCATGAAAACATAGAAACTGGAAGCAGGAGTAGGCCGTTGAGCTCCTTGAGCCTGCTCCACCATTCATCTCTATTACGAGTGATCATCAAATTCAATATCCTGATCCTGTTTCTCCTGCCCGCACACCCCAATATCCCTTGATCCCTTCAGCCCCAAAGCAAGATCTAATATCTTCTTGAAATCACACAATGTTTTGATCTTAACTATTTTCTGTGGGAGTGAATTCCAGTCATTCACCACCCTCTGGGTGAAAAAATTTCTCGTAACTTCAGTTCTAAAAGGTTTCCCCCTTATCCTCGAACTATGACCTCTAGTTCTGGACTTTCCCTACTATCAGGAGCATTATTTCTGAATCTACCCTGTCTAACCCCGTTAGAATTTTATAGGTTCTATGGGAACCCCTCTCACTTTACTAAATTCCAATGAATATAATCCTTACTAATTTAGCCTAGCCTCATCGTGGCACTATCTGGATGTCGAGCCATGAACTGAACAAGAAGCAGCTGAGGATTTCGGTCATAAGTCGTTTAAGATTTTAACCAAACACTGCATACTTCAGTGAGGCAAAATGTGGTGTGTTTACAATTTCAAGAAAAAGTTCTGAATAATCATTCAGAACAAAACTTCTTCATAATTTTTACCCATATGTTCTGTCACTGGAAGTCAGAGTGTTCTTTAGAAATTTTTTCTTCTTTCTCTCTTTTACCTATTTCAAGTCTCCTTTTATCTCCTTTTCTCTTCCATTGAATTTGTAATTCTGTTGTGTTCCCTTTAGGCTGCCAGCACACATGCTTTCCCTTCTTATGTGTTAGCCCTTTTTTTTTGCAGAGATTACTGGTAGGGATTTTTTAAATAAAAGAATAAAATAATTTGTTACAAGAATTTGTGAATTGACTTTGCTCTGCTGCTGGGCTGCTGTGGTCATGCATTTGCTATGCTGGAGTCAATTCAGTTTGAATCAGCTTGAGAACTTTTCTGGACTTATCTGAGTCTAACAAGCCTGGCCCTTCAGGTTTTCATCATGGATGTTGAATGATTGTATTTGGTGCATTGTTAACACGTTTGTCCTTTATTTGGCCAAATTGATCATGAGCAGATTCCATGTAAGTTCTATTTCAGCTTTTTGTCTAAGGTTCCAGCAAATTCTGTTGGTTAACCATTTGATTGTGCCACAGCTGTTTGATGTAATGTGATGATGTTGCCCTTCCTATATTTTCCAGGATCATCGGTTACCAGTTTCTGGAAATCAGACTGTAGGTTCAACTTCTTGTTACCAGATTGGAGACCTGGTATGGGCAAAGGTTGGCACTTATCCCTGGTGGCCCTGCATGGTGTCCAGCGATCCGTTGCAGCTGGTTCATACCAAGATCAACACAAGAGGTAAGACTGTATCCTATGAGATTAATTAGCAGCAATGATATTTCCCTTGAAAAGCAAGGATCCTCCTTTAGTTTTACTTGGCTATAGCCAAGATGCGGTATTTGTGCTGGAGTCAGGCACTGGGCCACGTGTCCAGTCAGGTTGATGCTCTTGTTGCAAAAAAATTGTTGCTGTTACTAGGATGAACTCCTCTTTTACATGATGTCCACCTCACAGTGCTTCACTTGTTTCACTTTCAGCCTGTTAATTGTGAAGCAGAAAGTTTTTTGTTTTCTTATTTGTAATTGCTGATGTTTCTGGTGTCAGTTTTGCATTGGCCATAAGAACAAGGAGTAGGAGTGGGTCATCTGGCCCCTCAAGCCTAATAAGAAGTCTGACAACACCAGTTTAAATCCAACCAGTTTACTATTTGATAGTAAACTCACAAGCTTTCGACTCTATGGCCTTCGTCAGACAATACGTATCTCAGGTTAAAGAGATGTGTATTGTCTCCAGTGCTGTCTGAAGTCAATACACATCTCTTTAACCTGTGCTCAGTGCTCCTTCAACTCACATGGTTAGCCACTTTAAGACTTGAATAGCAGGTTAGGTGTAAAGATTCGCATTCTAACCGGTAATTTGTAAACAGTCTGTGCTGGTATGTATGCTGTTGGAGACTAGAACACCTCATTCACCTGACGAAGGCCATAGAGTCGAAAGCTTGTGAGTTTACTATCAAATCAGTTGGACTTAAACTGATGTTGTCAGACTTCTTACTGTGTTTACCCCAGTCCAATGCCGGCGTCTCTACATCATGCTCTAAAGCCTACTCAGCCATTCAGTAAGATCATGGCTGATCTTTCCGTGGATTCCACTTAACCACCTGCTGATCATAACCCTTAATTCCTTTACTATTCAAAAGTCTATCTATCCTCGCCTTAAAACACATCGTTCACTGGGCAGGGAATTCCACAGATTGACAACCCTTTTTTGTAAAGAAGTTCCTCCTCAACTTAGTCCTAAATCTGCAACAACTTGTGATTTTTTTTTTAATCATTGGGAAAGCACATGGAAGCACAAGCCCTCTCACTTCATTCAATTCAAGTATTTGAGAGAGACTGGGAAGGTAACTACTATTGGATCACCCCTGGAGGAAAGTCTTCAGTTTCCTTTTTTCCTGCTTCCCACACAGCATCTACTGGTTTTTAAATGATCCCAGTGTTTTTTGTATTTACTGCGACTACATGCAAGCCCACATCACACATTAACTTGATACGGTGAAATTTTTGACAGTGCTCACTGAATTTATTTATCCTGATCTTGTCCAATACGGTTGAACCTTATCCTTCTGTTCAACTGCCATGTTGTAGGATTACTTTTTCTACACCATTTTACCTAAAATATAGTGGCAACAGCTGATTCAAGCGGCTATACTGAATTTATTCAGTCATTGATACCTCGAAGAAGGCAACAGTATTGTCAATCATACTGCTCTGTGCAGCCAATGGAGCAGAAAATTCTCTCATTTCCTTGGCAATAACAAATTGCCAAATACTTGGTAAATTTACCCATCCCCTGTCCAATTCTTCAATTATGACTATAGATTAGAATTGTCATCAGCTAGATATTCTCATGGCCTCAGCATTAGATGAGAGACCATTTGTTTAATGTGGCCTGATAGGCTGGCAGATGCCATCTTGAAACTCTTAATTTATATCAACATTTTAAAAACAAATCTCAAATCCACAATAACTTGGTGAAAGCACCTTGAGAAGTAGCAATGACAGTGGGTTTGATGGTAACTTTCAAAAGGGACTATTTGGCAGATCTATACAAAAAGAACAAACTGTAAGAGAACTGGTCCAAGTACAATAGAGTGAATGATTGCCTCTGTAGTGCCCTGCGATCATGCAAAACGTTTTGTATTTTTATCTGAGCATGTGCAGATGCTGGCTATGCATTTTGGTTTAAGTGTTACAGTTGCAGCCTGACAAATAGTTCTGGAAACGTACATTTTATATTGATCAAACAGTTCTCTTTTTACAACCGGCCAAGTGGCTTCTTTATGGCAGCTCATGGCATAATACTGAATTCAAATGAGATTTGGCTGAGTTTCAATTGTGTACTCAAATTGAATTATTAACATAAAACGAATTTTTTTCTGGGCACTTATCCAATAGCAATATGTAAACAAAAGGATTTTATTTTATGCATTCATTCACAGATTGTGGGCGTTTCTGGCAAGGCCAGTTTTTATTGCCCATCCTTAATAGTCCTTGAGCAGGTGATGGTGAGCACCTTCAGGAGCAGTCTTTGTGGTGAAGGTACCCACAGTGCTATCACGTAGGGATTCCAAGATTTTAACCTCGCGACAATGAAGAGACGGGAATACGTTTACGAGTCAAGATGATATGTGACTTATATGTGAAATATGCAGATATTTCAGTGCATCTGCTGTTCCTGTCCTTCTGTGTGTAGAGGATACAAGTTTGGAAGGCGCTGCCAGTGGAGCCCTGGCAAACTGCTGACTTAGCTTGTAAATGATACACTCTGCAACACTATATATAGACGGGAGGACACCTGTGGTAGCAGGCCACTTGCTTGATTTGTCTTGGATGTTGTCGAGCTTCCTTGAAGGTAGTTGGAGCTGCACTCATCCAGGCAAGTAGAAGTTACTGCATCACACTCCTGACTCTGAAGAAGTCAGTCAGTCAGAATGGTGAATGGCTTGAAGAGGAACTTGCAGATGGTGGTATTCCCAGATATCTGCTGTCCTTGTCCTTCTAGATGGTTGTGGTCGTGTGTTTAGAAAGTGCTAAGGATGTGTTGATGCAGTGCTACTGATGGTACACATGAATGCAACCGTGCATCGGTAGTAGAGTGAGCGGATGTTTTTGGATATGATGTTGATCAAGTGGCACTGCTTTGTCCTGGATGGTGTCGAGCTTCTTGAGTGTTGTTGAAACTGCACCCACACAGACAAGTGGGTAGTATTCCATCACACTCCTGACTTGTGCCTTGTAGATGGTGGACAGTCAGTCGAAATGGTTAAAAGAATACTGCAGTCTACTGTGGATGAAGCTTGTTCTTCCCTCCCCTAGTTAGGTGGGAGGTTGGATGTAGAAATATTTTTGAAGTTATAATTTAGGTGGAAATGGAGTACTGTAATAATCACTTCAGTTAGAGATGATGAAACTGGCTGGGGTTCCTCTTCGAAAGTGTACATATATAGATCTCAACTGAGTGTACGATTGGGCACTTGAGTGAGAAAGCAGAAGGTAAATGACTTCCCTGTCCTACCAAGAAGCCACATTTTTATGTGAAGTAACAAAAAGAAAGAAAAAAATGCTAACCTCTGTGTTTGCGCTGTTGTAATTAGCGACAGGAATGATCTGCCTCGTCTTTATTTTTGCATGACGTAAGCGTCTCTCAGGTACTTCATATCACAGTCATTCCCTAAAATGGGAAATGACAGGTCCCAAATTGAGTTCTTTATTTTCCTTAGTTTAGCACTTGGGTTCTGCTGGCAATGAGGAACTTGCCAGCTGGAATGTGGACCTGTCCCCTGGCTAACTGTGTTTGATACACTAAGAGAGGTTGCCTTTTCTTGAGCAGAAAAGACTGAGGGGGACCTGATTAAGGTGTTGAAGGTTACGAGAGGCTGGACAGGGTGAATAGAGAGCAACTATTCCCCTTAGTTGAAGGGTCAGTAATGGGGAGGGGTGTGGGGTCACAAGTTAAAAGTGAGGGGTGGGAAGCTTTGGGGGGATTTGAGGGAAACCTTTTTTACCCAGAGAGTGGTGACAATCTGGAATGCATTGCCTGAGAAGGTGGCGGAAATGGGATGCCTCACATCCTTCAAGTATTTGGATGAGTACTTGCCACGTCATAACATTCAAGGCTATGGGCCAAGTGCTGGCAAGTGGGATTAAGTGGGCAGGTCAGGACCTCTCATTGTGGTATAGACTCAGTGGGCAGAAGATATGCCTGTGATCTGCCTGTGGGCATTGAATTATCATATACTTTGTACTTTCAATACCTTGATTGAATATATTAAAGATAGTCTATGGAAGCTTCTTCCAATAATATTTGACATTCGTTGATGTGATGCGGGTGCCTCTAGCGAGGCCAGCATTTGTTGCACATTCCTAATTGTGCTCAAAGAGATAGTGGTGAGCTACCTTTTTGAACTGTTGCAATCCATGTGCTGTTGGTACATCCACAGTATTAGAAAGGGAGCTCCAGGATTTGGGCTGATGATGGAATGGTGATATATTTCCAAGTCAGGATGTTGTGTTTTTTGGAGAGGAACTTCCCAAGCAGCTGCTATCCCTTGCCCTAGATAGCGGAGGGCAAGGGTTTGGAAGGTGTTGTTGAAGGAGAATTATTGAGTTGCTGCAGTGGATCTTGTAGATGGTATACACTGCTGCGACTATATGTTGGTAGTGGAGAGAGTGGATGTTTGTGGTTATCAAATGGGCTGTGTTGTCTTGAGTGTTGTTGAGCTTTTTGAGTGTTGTTGGAGCTGCATTAATACAGGAAAGGGAAGGGTATTCCATCACACTCCTGATTTGATTCTTGAGAATAATGTGTGTCTGATTGTAGCTTCTAGTCATGTGGCAGGATAATTAAGATGTTGAGTACAAAGTTTGTTCTGCATATTTCAAGATGTTTTTGTTTTAAAAAATCTGAACCATTTTAAGAGACTGATCTAATTATATTGAATAGCACAATAAAAGCTGTTGCATGTCACAAATTATTACCAATTGTCATCGCTTTTTTTGACAATTTAATGACTGCTTTTGAGGGTGAGAAAGGTCAACTGAATAATGCTTAAAGACTTGTTATTAAATATCGTGCTGTAAAAAGCCAGGGAAATTCATTACAGTTGGGGATTAACAGGATGACAGTACATTTGGACCAAAAAAGTGAGTTCGATAAACCAGGAATAGCTTTGCTTGAGTCATTTTGCCTTGTACTGCAGCAAAGCAAAAACATATCACCAGAGCAGAGTAGATAGGTTGAGTCATTAGCATGAAGTTCCTCATTCTAATGTCTTGTCTTTGACGAGTTGGTGGACTGGCTTGTGTAAAGTATGTGGAGACCAATTCTCAAAGGAGGTAAGAAAAAATAACATTTTGAAGGGAATAAAGGAATCGTCCAACTGCTCAATTTTCGTATGCTGTTGTAGCGAAAGTAATGACAGCCACATTCAATCGTGCAACTAAATTTCAGCAAGGCAGCAAATTAGCAGCCCTGTGTACAATAGGTGCTAATGTGGGGCAAACATGATGCCTTGGAAATTGTCAGTGAGTGCAATCAGAAATATGGTTGAGCTTTTCATTACTGAGGCCATAAAATATCTTGTTTCAGTGGGGAAGTGTACACATGACCAAGTTGTGTCTCCTCTTTGTAAGTACATAGAAATCTGTTAGCATTGATTGGCGATTGCACCACACGCTTTTTAAAAATCATGTCTTTCTTCCAGTCCAGGAGTCCTTTATCCCGCAAATTCAAGGGTCAGAAGTGTATCTTGAGATTGGTGATGTTCAAAGTCTGTTTGATTTGGAAATTGTAATCTTTGATCTGTTTATGCAGGTGCTCGCGAGTACCATGTGCAGTTCTTTGGGACGGTGCCAGAAAGAGCCTGGATCCACGAGAAGCGAGTGGCGTCCTACAAGGGGCGCTCACAGTACAGTGCCCTTGTTGCAGAAACTGCCAAACAGGCCAGCAATGCTGCAGAGAAACAAAAGGTATCCATGATGAGAAATTATCCAAAATTAAACCGAATTAAGTTTTACCTGCAAATATGTTAATGGGGCAGAACCTTCATTTTCTATTGGATCCTATGGATTACTGATTCTTGGGTTTGTTAATTTTTATAGCTTTACTGCAAGGGAAAGTATACTTGGGCTTTCCTGTCTTCATTTGCTTATTTGATACATTATTTGCACAGTTTTCCTGCCCTCTGCTGAAGATCTTCCATCTTGGACCCCTCCACTTGATTGAAAAGATCTCGAAAAAGATCTGAGCAGACGAGCCTTCGCGATTGAGTAGGAATCGGAAGGCTGCCATCACTATTGTTCTCCTATATTCTAATGGCTGCTTTCTTTGATGCCTCTGAAGTCTTCTACTCTCAGATCATCTTGGGTGTTGGGGATGGTTATTCTGCTGATGATCTGTAATGGTGCTTTTTGTTTGTCTGAAACAGCTCAATACAAAGAACCATTAAAACATGATTACTTGTTAGAGGCAAATTGGCTCTTTGTTGCTGGTCTTTGCCTTCTAAAATGGCAAAGCAATACAAGGCAGACAAAATTGAAAATAATTTGCTAAATCTGAAGCCTACAATTCCAGTTGTGTAATCATTATAAAAGCTTTTGGTCCAAAATTTGTGTCGTAGTGAAACTTGTTTTTACATTTTTGCTTCTGTGTCATCTCCTCTCCAACTTGTAATTCTTTCTGAAAGCACTTTGACAGCCTGATAAATTAACCGGAGCTCCCTGTGGGTCGAGCAGTCATTAGTTGCTTGATTGTGATGAAAAGACTGAGAGCTTGTGAAATGTAGTGTATCCCTGGTTTGTGATTGACTATTTCATGAAGTAAGTGTTGTTTGGAAGCAGCCAACTTGAGCCCTGGTATTCCTGGCAGTCGCAGTTAATTCTTTTCAAGTTTCTTAGGAATTGAAAACATTCTGAAGGAGAATCAGACTGATCGTTGTGTTTCAGATGAGGAAGGCTGTGGGGAATGGTGGACATTTTGGCTTAAGATTTGCAAATAAAAAGTTACAGGTTTGTCATATACATAGTAAGAAGTGTTTGTGTGTTTTGAGGTCTAGCAGTTTATCGATACCCACCTAGAAATTCTATGACTGCAATAAAAACCAATGAGTTAGAAAAGTAATTGATTGCTAAAAGTAAAACCCAGTAGGATACACAAGAATTGGCCTTTGGAATTAACAATTATTCCAATCACACGTGCAACACAGTCGGTGAAACTTGAGGACTGTTTTTTTTAATCTTTGCACTGGGAAGAAAATTGCATGATTGGCACTATCTCAAATGTGTTCTGCCAGAATTTGTAAAAATGTGGGTAGATTGACCATCTTTGTTCTCCAAGTTTTGTTCTCAAAATGTCTTCCTCATGAGCATTTGAGACTATGCCCGGGTGCAGGGAATGGTGAGGAGGTCCTCTCCTGAGCTGCCAATTCGCATGTTAAAACAGTGAGGTCATTGAAAGTTACACTGCTTTTCTGCCCACTCCAAAGTGCCATCTTTCAGATGAGACTTGTCTGTCCCCTTGGGTGATGAGAAAAAAAATCCCAAACTGCAATTTGAAAAAAGCACGGACGTTCTTGCTCTTTTATGCCGAATAACATCAGTAAGAAAACAGATGATATGGTCGTTATCATATTTCTGTTTGCGAGAGCTTGCAGATTGGCCGTCACGTTTCCAAAATGCAAACAGTGGAGGTACTTTTCGAATTGTTTTATTGGCTGCAAAGAACTTGGGGTCACCCTGAGGTGGTAAACTGAGTATCAAAATGCAAGTTTTTATTTTTGAATTATTCAGTTATGTATATTCCTTCTGGCTTTTTTCTTTGATCTTTTAATTTGGATTTTTCTGTGCCAATCTTCATGTACAAAATAGCTTGTTTGATTTCATTTCCTCCACCCTGTTATGAAACGGAGGTTGATTCCCCCGCCAACCCACCCACCAAAAATTAACTCCTAGCCACTCGCAGAGGACTACCTCACCTTATAATCTATAAAAGTGAGTGTGAATCTGCTTTTCAGCAACTTGTAGTGGTTAAATCAAAGTAACTCCCTGACACATTCTCTAAAGTCAACAAGTAATAATTTATTTATCTATCAGTGAACAAGTTAACTAAACTATTAACAAACAGAATAAAACATAATCCTAATGGAATGCTATTAAAATAAATACAATTCCCATTATTAACAAAAAAATAAAATTTTAGTCACTCTCTAAATTACAACCAGATTTTGTCTTTTCTGGAATATGCTGGGCTTTCTGTGTTGATTCTTTTGTCTATAACATCTGCCGCCTATTTTTGTTACCTGCTATATCAAGATGGGCTTTCCCTTAAGATATAAATTAAGCTAAGAACTGAATTAACAGCTGTTACTTTGGCAGATGGCAGTTGCTCTCTCTCCAGAGCTGAATTAACAGTTGTTAGTCTGGCAGACGGCAGTTTTGCTCACCTCCTGTGCTGCACTACCCTCTTCCTTTTATACCTGTAATGATATATCAATATCCCTCACAATATGATTGGTCCTCGATTGCCAAAAACATGGGATTTAAATTTAATGGGTTCTTGGTATCTAAGTGCCTAACTCAAATTGGCTTAGCTGAATTCTAAAACATTCAAAAGCATGTTTGTTGTCTTGGCAACACTGGTGTCTGGCCCTACGATATGAATGTTTCAGTTTTGGGCATTCTGTCTGCACTTGCATTTTTTTAAACTTTGTAAAGATAGAAAAGGGACCAAACAGTGCTTGATCCCCAGCACGTCACAATTTTACAAACACCAATCTATAATTACTGTACTTAACCTCACAATAACTCCCATTTGCATTTCCTTTCTTGGTAGAAACAACCAACGTTCATTCAGCAATTCCTTCTTTTTTGCAATTATTTATTCAATCTTCTCAAGTGCAACCAGAGGTAGGCAAAAAATGTTGACAGCCAGTGACATCCACATCCTACAAATGAATTTAAAAACAAATCAAAATCCAATTGGATCTAATTCATAGTCCCCACAAGGGAGATAGACAAGATGCAAGCTGACCAGATAAGGCATTATACCCCATCTTGGGCTTGATCTGATGCTTGATCTTGCACAGAAATTAGAAGCAAGATGTGGCCATTCAGCCCTTCGAGCCTGCTCCAGCATTCATCTTGATATTGGCTGATAATCAAATCCTGTTTTTCCCCCCCTTTCCTTCTATATCCCTTGAACCCCACTTCAGCCAAAAGGCTAAAATCAGCAATTCATCTTGACAGAATGGAAAACGTACAGGAATTGATTCGATGGAGAATTGAATGGAACAGGGAATAATCTGATGTGGTACTTGGGCACAAATATTAATTGTAAATCAGTTGTGTTCATTATATGCAGGTGGGGAGCATGAATTTGGTTTTTGCTTGAGCACTTATCACAGACACAATGAAACTTGGATGGCTGAGTTTGAAGCTGTACGCTTATTCTGTTTCACTCTTTAAATAAATGTAAGACTGAGTAAAGAATGGCTCCAATATCACCCTTCACCCATTAGTTTTCTGGACTGTAAAAACAAGTATTATTTTCTATTGTAGGTCCACTTTGACCGACTGGTAGCAACTCTCCTCTGGAGTCAGAGGGCGATGGGTTCAGTTTCTGAAGGATTGTTGGGCTGACAGAGATGCTGCCTTATGACTCAGAGGTTTAATCTCTTTATCTGCTTGAGCTGGATGTAGAAGAGTGCATCACTACTTGACACAGAGCTGTCCCAGTATCATATCCAAGATCTTATTCCTCAAACAAAATCACTTGTAGTGAAGAAAGGAAGGGAATATCTGGTCATTTATCTCAATCTTATGCATGGTACTTGGCTGTCGCAATTGATAGGTTTGCCTATGTTACAGCAGTAACTGCACTTTAAAAATGCTTTATTGAATCATTTTGGCATATACTGTAGATTGAGAAATGAATACAAGTAGTCTAATGACTGTGTGAATCCGGAAGAAATGGCAGAGGTGCTTAACGAGTACTTTGCCTCGGTATTCACGGTGGAAAGTGAACTGGGAGATTGCACTGTAGGTTTGCGGCATACGGAAAAGATTGAGTATGTGGATGTTAGGAAAGAGGATGTGTTAGACCTGTTAAATTCTATCAAGATAGACAAGTCGCCGGGACCGGATGGGATGTACCCCAGGTTATTGTGAGAGGTGAGGGAAGTGGTTGCAGAGTCCCTGGCGATGATCTTTGCGTCGTCCATGGAAACGGGAGAGGTTCCGGAGGATTGGAGGATTGCGGATGTGGTTCCTATCTTTAAGAAAGGGAACAGGGATAGTCCAGGAAATTACCGACTGGTGAGTTTGACTTCAGTGGTTGGTGAGCTGATGGAGAGGCTTCTGAGGGATAAGATATATGAACATTTGGAGAAGTTTGGACTGATTAGAAATAATCAGCATGGTTTTGTCAAGGGCAGGTCATGCCTTATGAGCCTAGTTGAGTTCTTCGAAAACGTGACTGAACACATTGACGAAGGAAGGGTGGTGGACGTAGTGTACATGGACTTTAGTAAGGCGTTTGATAAGGTCCCAAATGCAAGGCTTCTGGAGAAGGTGAGAGGGCATGGGATCCAAGGGGCTTTAGCCTCGTGGATCCAGAACTGGCTTGCCGGCAGAAGGCAGAGAGTGGTTGTGGATGGGTCTTGTTCTGCATGGAGGTCAGTAACCAGTGGAGTGCCCCAGGGATCTGTTCTGAGACCCCTGCTGTTTGTCATTTTCATAAATGACCTGGATGAGTAAGTGGAGGGATGGGTTAGCAAGTTCGCCGACGATACAAAGATCGGTGGTGTTGTGGATGGTCTGGAGGGATGCCAAAAGTTGCAGCGGGACATAGACAGGATGCAAGACCAGGTGGAGGAGTGGCAGATGGACTTCAACGCAGATAAATGTGTAGTGGTCCATTTTGGCAGGAAGAATGTGATGAAGAAGTACAATATAAGGGGAAGGAGTCTTAGCTGTGTTGTAGAGCAGAAGGATCTCAGGGTCCGGGTCCATAGGACTCTTAAATCGGCCTCGCAGGTGGAGGAAGTGGTCAAGAAGGTTGAGAGGTGACTTGATAGAGGTTTATAAAATGTTGAGAGGAATAGATAGGGTGTACTGGCCTTCATTAATCGAGGAATAGAGTTTAGGAGTCAGGAGGTAATGATGCAGCTCTAAGACTCTTGTCAGACCCCAGTTGGAGTATTGTGCGCAGTTCTGGTTGACTCATTATAGGAAGGATGTAGAGGCTATTGAGAGGGTTCAGAGGAGATTTACAAGGATGCTGCCTGGATTGGGAGGCAGGCCTTATGAAGATAAGTTGAGGGAGCTGGGATTCTTCTCCCTGGAGAGACGTAGGTTGAGAGGCGACCTGATAGAGGTTTATAAAATGTTGAGAGGAATAGATAGGATGGACTCTCAAAGACTATTTCCCTGAGCTGAAATGGTCACTACGAGAGGACACAGATTTAAAGTGCAGGGAAACAAATACAAAGGAGATGTCAGGGGTAGGTTTTTCACTCAGAGGGTGGTGAGTGAATGGAACCGACTGCCGTCGGAGGTTGTTGAGGCAAACTCACTGGGGTCTTTTAAGAGACTTGTGGATGAGTATATGGAAAAGAATAGGATAGGGGGTTATAGATAGGTCTGTGGATTGGTAGATGTGAGCGGCGCAACTCGTGGGCTGAAGGGCCTGTTTGTGCTGTATTGTTCTATGTTCTATGTTAATAATTATGTTCAGCATGGTGATTAATTGTAATTGATAAACCTTTTCAATTTCCATTTACAGATTCTGAAGCCTATAGCACAACGAATTCGCCCTCAGTGGGATGTTGGCATTGCTCAAGTTGAAGATGCATTGAGATTGACTCAGGAGGAAAGGATAGCACAGTACACTTTCATTTATGTGGACGAGAAGCCTGATGTGTCAGCAGATACGACTGCAACGTCATTAAACGTTGAAGCAAAGAGAAATAGACGACTGGGAACATTATCCAGTCCTCCACGTGACCACGGAGTGGTGAAGCAAGCAGCTCTTGTGATCCCTGCTGCCAGTGACACAGGTCAGCTCACACCTGAAAGGCAAGCAAATATCCAAGAGCCTCCCCCCAAAATGACTTGGCGAACAGCTGCGGCTCGAAAATCACTGCCGCCTTCCCTTGCAAACCTCAAGGGAAACCAGGCTGAGAAAAGAAATGGTGGCAGCTCTGACTGTGAGGTGTTGCCCATAAGAAAAAATGATCAGGTACTTGAGAAGAAAGATGCCAATGGAAAATTGCCTAATCAGTATTTAATTGCCTTTAAGAGGAATACCACAAGGGTAATTATTAAATAGATTTCTTTGAAGGGTTAAAAAGAGGCAAATATCATTTGATTGTTTTGCCCCATATTCCTTGCTCGATCTGTTGGCAGACTGTTGGTGATTGATTGAATTGTTTTGTGTGCATGTTGGGCATAACAATCAGTGTCAGTCTTCAGTTTTAAATGAGTAAAGTTGTTTCCTTTTTGTTTGAAGCTCCATTAACAGCCCACCAGTCACTTTGTTTGCAATCCTATGACACCCCATTGAGAGATCCATTTGCTGCACAAATTCCCCCACCCCATCCCCTCACCTTGAATCCCATATTTTATTTTCTTGGGCCATTTTTTTTTCCATTTGAGGGAAATATAATTGATGCCCATGACTGTGATGAGGAAAGGCAAGTGAAAATAAACAAAAGCCAGGAATCCCCCTTAGGATTGCTCTTGTTTGACTACTGTCCTGTGACTCCTGCTGGAAAATAAATGTGCCTGAGAGAGAGGAAGATTGAGAGAGCACTGGCTTAGTCTGATGCACTATCAGATTGTATTTAAAAGCCAAATGTTAAGACCCAGGCTAGAAATTCTAAGGTGTTTTATGAAGTTAGTGTAAACGGGAAATTTTACATTTGATTTTGGCATGGATGAGCATAAGCTGTTTCACTCCAGATATGATTCAAGTGACCCACTAGGAACCTTTCATGAAACGAAGTTTATTTAAGAGCACAGTTAAAATATAATACAATGAATTAGCATAACTTTGAACAATTACAAGACTTAAACACGATCTAGTATAATCCTTAACGGTTAGCTATCTATGTTGTTCCAAATCGAACACCATCCCGCAGACAAACGCCCTTCGTCAGACTGAGCACAAAAAAGCAAGTATGCTCACATGATGCTGGATCTTCAGCTTTTTGGCACCGGGTCCTTTGAATGTTGGATCAATTCTCCGAGGCTGCCCCGTCTTGAAACTATCAAAAAGCCCCTGGAGTGAGAGAGACAGAGAGACACTGCCTCCTTCCACCAGCTTCTGGCAGCAACTGAAACAAAATTTAAAAATTTGGGATGCTCTGTGATTTTAAAAAAAAAAGCTTCCCCAGACATATCATCTGACCTGTCAGTCATCCTCAATCAAGCTCTACTCAGCAATCCCAAGGGACACCAAAAACCACAGGACCCTGTATTAGTTCAGATTAAAAGCATGATGTCTAGTCTGTCACTTCAGTATCAGTTAGAGGACACTGGCTGCAGATAGCATGGTGCTGACAAAATCCTGTGGACAGACATGATTAAAATAGCAAAAGTAAAGACAAAGTATCATGACACTTGCCATTTAGTGAGATACCAGACTGCAACTAGTACCTGTTCAAATAAATCCAGCCAATGCCAACTCCTGGTGGATGAAGTAAATGTTGAAGATGAGTCAAGACTGTATTGAATGGTCAAGCAGGTCAACTATCCCCTTCTACTCTTATTTCTTAGGCTCTTAAACTGAGGTGAGAAAAAGACAAATGGAATCATTCCGTGTTTCTGTTGTTCCTGAGTTTGGGATGGATGCCTGCCACCTGAGATTGTTATCTGCTTTTTGGATGTCAGGCAGCTAATCAGCTACAGACACACTACTTTCTGTACTTCATAAACAACTCTGGTTGAAGTTTTTCTAAGATCACGTGTTGTCATCAGTATTTGCATAACATGCAACAGAGTGAGAGAGAATTGCAGAAAGTGAAAATTCCTTCATTGACAACTTGAATGATGTATGAAATTATGATTTGTTCTTGTAGACTGTTGCTGTGTTGGTGACCAAGTGCCAAATGTGAACAGAATGACTGGGCATATTAAAATGCCATGCACCTTCCTGCTGGAGATGCTGACTGTGTACATTAATGTATTGTTTATACTTGTCTCATGGTTGTCCAGACTGATGGGATGTTGACATAAAAGTGTTTTCTTCTGGTGAATGGAACTTGCATTGTTCTGTAGGATGTACATGTGTCTACTTTGGTTTAAATGATCTACTAGATAACACACTTAACAAATCTTCTAACTTGGCTTTTTCAAAATAATGTTTTCCTTCCCCTTTTTCTCTCCTGCCTTCCTCCAGCTAAAGCTACGGTGATGATTTGGGATAATCTGTTTCCTACTCAGTGTTTTCTTGCCGTAAAAAAAAAAGTTCTGAGTTTTTAAGATTATTTTGGAACATTTGTAATATGTATTTGATTCCCATGAAAATATTCCAGATGAGAAGACTCACCACTTGGCATTCTTCGAGTCAGAATAATGCCTGTATCGTGTTGAGCAAAAACCGCATCCGGTTAGCTGATTATGGAACTGCTTTGAAAATGTCAACAAAGAATTCCATCTGAGCTGGAAGAAGGTTCAAAGAGAAATATTTGGGATTTTGGATAAAGTTATTTGAATGGTTTAGAAAGACAGGAGGAATGTAAAATTGAAACTTCAAAAAAGATACAATTAGATACAATTAAAATTAAACCTGCTAGGAGGATTGAGAGATTTTCGTATCCTACGTCTTAAAATAAAGTTTATTTATTTAGTCACAGTAAGGTTACATTAATACTGCAATGAAATTATTGTGAAATTCCTGTATTCACCACAGTCCGGCACCTGATCGGGTCAATCCACCTAACCAAAATATCTTTTGGGGAAGAAACCAGAGCGTCCGGAGAGAACTCACGCAGACACGGGGATAATACGCAGACTCCACACAGATAGTGACCTAAACCAGGAATCGAACTCAGGTTCCTGATGCAATGAGGCAGCAGTACTAACCATTGTGCCACCACGCTGACCCTTCCCTGTGCTGTTTGCCCAAAAACATGCCCTCTAATGTTGTTGTGTTGTATCAATTTTATTGGTAAGATGCAGAACAGGGGAAGAGATTTGCAACTCTCAATATATTTTCTATCCGTGAAGTAAAATCTCCCTAGAATGTATTATCATTTTATGGTTATCAGAATAATAAGTAGATCTGCATTGCTTTGAAAGATCCATTTGACTTAAAATTTGCATTTTCTCACCAAATAATTTTGAAGACTTGACATTTTATCTTCCCTTTTGTTTCCTTCTTTCTCATGACTTCCCTTTGTGTTTGGGGTACCTCAGGGAGGTGATGGCAGCTGATTTTGGCTTTGTATGGGTAATGGAATCATTTTATTCCTAGAAGGGGACGAGTATTAAGGCAGAGCCGTTGCCAAAAGATGCCAACGAAGTTCTCATCACACCATTAAGCCTACGGAGTGAGAAACGGGAAGGGGAAGTTCATTCCTCTCTGCATGGAGAGACACACCTGACTGCTTCAGGTAAACGCTTATCTTTGTCCCCTTAACTTTAGTATCTTGTACTCTTCACCACCATTCTTCTGAAATGCAGGCAGGTTTTTCTCTCTCAACTCCTCAAACGACTCTGAAAGTTGGCTGCAGAAAGGCACAGATGTGGTGACTCAGAAATTAAGGTGTGTCTGGGTGAGGGTGTGTGTGTGTTCTTGAGTTGGAAGGAAGGGCCACCTCAGGGCATCATTCTGGTGATGCTGTCAGTGTGGGGTAGGCTTGCTATACTTGCAAGTGTGAGTGTAAACCCAAACTGGAAAATACTGAGTTTTATATTATTATATCATTAGCATTGGCCAGGCAACTCCAGGATTACAGAATGAAGCCAAACTGATAAAATTCCAATCTGAACTTGGTGTGAAAGTTTGGAGCTGAGCCAAGCCAGGCCTTTTCCTGCTCTTTGTGAACCTTCAGTGTGAGCTGTAAAAGAGTTTCTTGTTCTCCACTCAGTGTTATGATTATTTAATTTAACTGTCAGATTTAAACATTAATTTAAGGGTTGGGGATGGAGTACAATTTGTTGGGGGGAGGTCTGGGAAAAGTAGTGGGAAGTCGGAGAGGATTATCTATTCATTGTAGGAGAAGTGGAGTTTTCTTTTGTCTCAACTGTTGAATATCCCAAATTCAGCTAATCTGTCTAATAGATCCTTGTCAAAGCCTTTTGATATTTCATACCAGCACGAATGCCAAAGTTTTTAGTTTCTTTGTTTTCGTTTAAAATTCTCTTTCATGTCCTTCAGAAAGGAAACAGCAAAGAAGATCAGTTAGAAGTCGTTCAGAATCTGAGAAATCGACTGAAGTTGTGCCAAAAAAGAAAATGCGAAAGGAACAGGTATGTCCTTTGAGCCGTGGGGTTGGTTACACAGTCAGAGAGCATGGAAACTCATGCCCAAATGATCCACACTGACTCTGATGCCCTCTCAGCTTGTCCCAATTGCCCATGTTTGGCCTATATACTGCTGATCCTTTTCCACCTATGCAGTTATCCAAATGTTTTTTAAATGTTGCTGCTTCAATTACTTTCTCTGGCAGCTCATTGGATATGTGCTCTGAAGAAGTTACCCCTCAGGCTCCTTTTAAATTTTACCCTCTGCGCCTTGATGCAAAACCCTCTACTTTTAATTCCCATTCCCTGGGAAAAAGATGATGTGTTCCCTTCCTATCTGTGGTTGTTAGAGTGGAGACAAACTCATGTTAGGATGTGTCAAAGACACGGGAACCAGAAATATCCCATTGAGGCCCCCTTGTGCTCATCTCATCCTTCTCTTGGTTCACAGCTGAATTGTCCCTTAATTCCATTTGCTCATCTTTAATCCAAATCCTTAGGTACGCTTAACTAGTAAATATCAGTTGGTGTTGAAAGTTCCAATTGCCCAGAATCTACAGCATTTCGGTAGGGGAAACGAATTGGAAAATTCCACAATTGTTTGTGCGAAGAATGTGCTTTCAGATTTTGTTTCTGAATGACCTAATTCTCAGTTTACGCCCACTTGTTCTGGGATTCTCAGTAAGAACCAGTAGTTTTTCTCTACTGAGTTATTTCCTTTATTAATTTAACACTGTGCTTAGTTAATCACTCAGCTATCTAAACTTAAAGAAATACAGATTAGGTTTATGTTACATGTATTTGATTCAACCAATAGTTTTGCTAAATCGGTTAATTTATCTGTTGGCTTTGTTGCATTTTGTTCCCATTTAATTAACCGGGTCTTCAAACTTAACATCTGTAAACTTAGATGTATGATGCTCCGTTCCAAGTCTCTCAACACTACGTTCAAGTCCAACAGGTTTATTTGGTAGCTGAGCTTTCAGAGCACTGCTTGTTCATCGTGTGCTCCAAAAACTTGTGGTGCCAAATAAACCTTGTGGACTTGAACCTGGTGTTGAGACTTCTTACTGTACTACCCCAGTCCAACACCAAAATCTCCTACATCACAACTCCCTTTTCAAGTAAGTAATTGTTCCATCCAGAACATCTACCAACCCTTTATCCTTCTGCAGCCCATGTCCCTTCCCATTCGCATTCCCCGTTTCTTCCCAGATGTAAAAGGGTTTTGTCTGTTCTCGAACTGAAGACCTTTTATTTTAAAGATGAAATCTAAATGTGAAATCGCAGTACCTGTGAAATTTTGCTAGTAATTTTTTTCACTTGCATCTCCTAAACATTGTACATCAAACACAATTATTGAACTACATCAAGTGCAATTTAGTGTCTCTCTGCTGTAAATGATAAATTGGCTAAACAGAATAAGGGAGATAATTTGTGGTTTCAGTTTTTATTTGAGAACTGGAATGCTCTGAAATAAAGTTCGTTACACAACTTCACTGCATTTAACACAAATCACTCAAAATTTAGCTGGAAGATTTGGAAATTTGTCTTCTATCTTTCCCCAGTGAAAATAAAAGATGCAGCATTGCAAGTGCCAGAGGTTGAAGAGAAAGTTCCCATCAGTATAACTGACTGAACAGTATTGACGAACATTGAGTTTGCAGTATGTGTGCAGGTTGCACAGTGCAAATTTAGCTGTTAGACACTGTTCTGGGCAAGATGATCATGTTCGAGTCCAAGCCAGGGAATTCAAGCTAAGGCTTGAATGAAAGCACTACTCCTAATTCAGTGGATTAGTTTAACTATGTTCTTGTGAAATATGCATTTTTTTTTTTTGATTTTATGTTCAGTTCAAACCTTACTTTGGACATGCTGCTGTAGTTGAGGTGGGACATGATGGGTGAAAAAATAGTTCATCAAGCGTTTGAATTGATTGGTGTGAACCAGTGGTCTGAGTATCAATCACTCAGTATACTGTACTCTTTACGAGAAACTTGGAAGGCTGACATATTCCAAAAACACTTGTCATGAATTTTCAGTGAAATGTGCCCTCTCGTTACCATACTCAATCATTACTTGATATTGATTTGTGAACTGTACTGACAAACCTTTGGATTGGCTATTAATTTGCATTTATGATTTGTGTTTTGGTTCACAGATGGAAGCTATTCCAACGACAGCAGAGATGATTAGCCCACAGAGAGGTGCCTCATTACTCCATGCACATGGGACAATGAGTTCAGCTCTGCCAGGTAAGGCACCAATTACCACATAGAGCATGGAACTCTACAGTCACTTAAAATACATTAGGACATGTACATGATGGGAAAGATTTAGCACGATGTAGACCAAATGCAGGCAAATGGGACTAGTTCAGTTTGGGAAACCTGGGTCGGCGTGGACGAGTTGGGCCACAGGGCCTGCATATCTCTGGGACATAATGAGTCTACATTTGGAAGTTACTTTCCAAATTGAAATAGAAATGTTGATCATAAAGCATCACTACTTAGAACATTGTGCGGCACAGTAGCGGCTTCACAGCTCCAGGGACCTGGGTTCGATTACAGGCCTTTTGGCCCATCGCATCTGCACCGATCACAATCTCACCCAGGCCCTATCCCCATATCTCTACACATTTACCCACTAATCCCTCTAACCTACACATCCCAAGAGACTAAGGGGCAATTTTAGCATGGCTAATCAATCTAACCCGCACATCTTTGGACTGTGGAAGGAAACCGGACCACTAGGCAGAAACCCATGCAGACATGGGGAGAATGTGCAAACTCCACACAGACAGTAACCTGAGCTGGTAATCGAACCCTGGTCCCTGGAGCTGTGAAGCTGCTACCTTGCCACACAATGTTCTACAGTAGTGATGCTTTATGATGAACGTTCCTATTTCAATTTGGAAAGTAATTTCCAAATGTAGAGTCATTGTGCCCAGGAATATACAGGGCCTGTGGCCCAACTTGTCCATGCCAACCCAGGTTTCCCAAACTGAAGTAGTCCCTTTTGCCTGCATTTGGCCTGTTTCCTGCTAAACCTTTGCCATCCATGTACATGTCCTAATGTATTTTAAATGACATGGGTTAGGTTATCTCGTGACTCCTGTCTATTCATTGTGCTGCATGGAGCAAAGGGCACAGACGAAAACTGTAACTTCTGTCATACTGTCTTTTGTTCTTAGGTGCCAGCGAGCTTTCTGATTCATGCAAGCCACTGAAAAAACGTAGTCGGGCTTCTACGGATGTGGAGATGACAAGTCCAGGCTACAGGGAAATGAACGACTCTGATTGCAGAGGATTACTGAGTGAGGTAGGAATGTGACAGGTGGAAAAAGAGTGATGGAAGGAGGGGTTTGGATGATTTATTTCTCGAAGGACAATACTTGAATACATAGCAATCCATTTGTTGCCATCAGCCCCATAATCCTCCAAGGTAGTATCCTATAGCTTTGGCCTCTTGAGCAACCCTGATTTCAATTTTTCCACCATCAATGGCTGTGCCTTCAGTTGCCTGGAAGCAGGTAATTTTAACTTATTTATACTTGCATTTCTGGGTATTAGAAACATGTTATAGCTTTAAGTAACTTCTGCTTAATATAAGGAAGGGTTGAAACTTTAACTTCATATTATCAAAATTGCCTCCCAGTCAGAGAGTTTTAAACTGTGCCATCATTGTAATGAGAATTTATGATGTGAAAACAAACAGGGTTGACAGAAAGAGACTCATCTGTCACTTCACAACTAAGGGCCACCTTAGGTTAGAAAGGGCTTTTGAGTTCAGATTTAAGCTGGATCCAGAAGAAGGTAGACAGGACCAGGGAGCTGCAAAAAGCTGACTTCCCGTAAGATCAAAAGAGACTCCAGAAACCTGTGAGTTGGGAGACAAAAGAATGTGTCAGGAAGACAGTTCTCGTACAAGAACTAAGAACAAGAAGCTGAATAAGGTTCAGTTAGATGAACTTCAGGTAAGAAGTAGAGTTAAAGCGACAACCACAGGACTTGGATTTAATGAAGAAACCAGACATCCGAGGTAAATCAAAAATTTGATAAAATCTTAATTGGCCTGTGAAGCACTGGTGTTCCATTGGCATGGCTGAGTATCTCAGAGGTTGTGTGGCAGCTTGAATGCACATGGTAATCTAAGGCAGTGGAATACTGAACAGAGAATTTGAAATCCTGGGTTTGGATCCTTGAAGAAGTCATCTGAGAGAGTGTCTTGAGTAGGAAAAGATTTCAAGGTATGTTTTTCAGGAATGATGATTGGAAACCTTCGTGTGGAAGTCGGGGTTTCAGTGAGACCAGCTGGCTTGCAGTGTGACAGGCATCTAGGGGATTCATAAGAAATCCATTTAAATTGTTTTGGATGGGATCTGCCACTTGGTTTAAGAATTTGACCATAATTGACCTATTGTTCATGTGAATTGTATACTTAGTGAGAACATTATGATGTTTTGTAACATGTTATTTTTAAAACTGTGTACAACTCTGAAGATGCAAGTTGGGTGAAGAACTAGTGTATTCTAGTCAATATTTTTATGTTTAATAAATGTTTTGTTCCTTTTTTAAAAAGTTAATTGGTACTCCTGTGATTCTGTTCATTTACATCTCTAACTAAACAATAAAAGCTGTGGTCTAGTGAGCCAGAATCCCATTCTGGGGCCTTACTGTCCAGTCATAATATCAGCTGGGATTATAACATGTCAAGAGCCTCAGCTCCATAAACCTCTACACCTCTCATTCGTCCTTTAAGATGTTCGTTAAAATTTATCTCTTTGACTAAACGTTTTGGTTCCCTGCACGAATATCTCCTTTAGCGCTTGGTGTCAAATTTATGCTTTGCACTGCTTCTGTAAAAAGTCTTGGAATGTTTTATTACATTAAAGGTGTACTGAGATAAAATTTGTTTTAAGTCTCAACAGAAATTTCTGAAATTATCAGCACTTGGAGAACGTAGAGTTACCAGCCGCAATCAGTAGCTTTTCAGAAGTTTATATATCAAATAATAAACAATTGAATTATGTTGTAATTCAAAGGGGTGTGTGTGGAAGGCCGTTAAGTCATTTTTTAAAAATTCATCAATAGGATGTAGCCAATATTTATTGCACATCCCCAGTTACCTTTGAATTGAGTGTCTTGCTGTACCAGTTCAGAGGCTATTGAATACTTCACTACATTGCTGTGAGGTCAACGCTTTCTGTTGTCATCATAATAAATTTAAATGTTGAATGCTTTCAGCCTGATCAGAAATTGCATTAGGCCTTAAAATGGTTCCATGTGGGTCTGGTGTATATTACCCTTTTAGTAGATCCAGGAAATGGCCAAGAATTTATCAACTGCCAACCAAACCTGAATGGGGAACTATCCAGTTTTTTTTTTGTCGTACGTAGTCTGAAATTTGAAATTTTGACCCCGCTTGCTTCCTTTTCTGGTCCTAGTCAACATTCCACATCACAATGGTGGTTATTAGCCAACAGCTCACTTGTTGCTGTAAAATGGCAGATCCCAGAGGATCTGAGATAGCCTGTGCATAGTTATTGAACAACAATATCTATTTGTAGATTTATTCAGTGCCTTAGAGACTAAAGCTGGCCTATAAAAATTTTCATGTTCATTAATGGGTGTTGATTTCTAAACTGGCCACAAATACCTCTTTGTCCAGGTTTAGTTGCCAAAGTGGCAAATCAGCTCTTGACCATTTCCTGACCTGATCAATAGTGTTATTTGACAGTTGAAGTAAAAAGCAATAGAAAGAAACCCCCTTTCAATATATTAGTGAAAGACTGAACAAGGAAATCACGAAGGAGTCTGAGATTTGGAAAGAGGAATTTGGCAATCAAAGCAGATCACCAAAATGAAGGAATCGTAGAAAGTGATGCACAGTTGAAACTCCTCGTTTTCGGATAAATCTGTTATGTGGGTTTTAATAAAAAAACATTAACCGAGAAAGCTTTGTTCCGTTGGCATGCCCTTGTCAGGCTAATGGATTGCCACCACAATGTGTGGTTAAAGCTCAATTGTGACCTATAACAAGTCTAGAAAATTACCAAGAATTGGTGTGAACTGAGCATCGCCAAATGTGCCAGCTACAACCTGGGATGTTGCTATGATGATCTTTGCTGTCTGGGTTTTCATGAAGTAATATATACGATTGTAGAGAATAGTTGGCATTGAGTTAACAGAGAGCTGTGTGGTGCTGCCAAAGATTTTAATGAGAGTGACTGCAAGTCTGAAACTTGTTTGATGAGCACAATCTGGTTTAAAAAACATTTGATCTGAATTTTTTTTGCCTTTGTAGTTGAGAACTGCGTACGTGTTGTGAGGTGTGGGCACTGAAGTGCGGTGATGTAATCAGTAAGGAAATGAAGATGATGGCATATTTTTCCATTTTCTCTGCCCAGACAAAAGGCTGAAAATTGGAGGGGGTGGTGGTGGTGGTGTTTTCTTGGGCCAAAAGGTGCTGTCAAAAGAAATGTTGATAGTATATGTGAAAGTGTTCCACAATTTGGGGTGAAGGACAGGTGGAAGATTTGAATGTGGAAATGGAGAATGCTGTCAGTTACTACTATCACTTTTTTGGTGAGGTAAACTTCCCACAATTGTGCAGCAAATGTGAACGAAACTCATCATCGATTTTTAAAACAATTTTTAAACAACATGATGTGTTTAAATACTGCATCAACTTTTCACTGCTACAAGTGTGGGCTTCATTGCTTCAGCTTGTCATTTGTGTTTTCTTTCAATTAAATTGATTTATATTTTTCATTGTCTCTTTTTCTTCCCCGCCTTGGTCAAATTTTTTCCTGTTTCCCTTTCTGTACCTGAATTTGGCATTGAATTTACCACTCCAACTTGCACTTCCTTGTTCACTTGCACTGTTGACGTCATGATCCTTCAGTCCGATTTTCACTGAAGCAATGCAGACTAACTGTGCACTGTACGAGGTATTGCATCTTTACCAGTTCACAATTGCAGCGTCTTGTATTAAGTGTGGGGGAGGAGGGGAGATGAAATGGATAGGGGTATTCAAATGAAGAGCCGATAGCATTTCCTGAATTGTGACAGGAATTTTGGGCCTTTTTGGAGGATCACTTCTCTTGCTCCTGATGAGACTGGGCTTGGTGCCACCTTGTGGCGAAAGTATTGCCTATTCCAGATCAGTTCAGAGAACAAATAAGTTTGACTTAAGGATGAAAATCTCCAAGACCATCATGAATTGAAGTTGTACATAGCATATAAAATAGCATTGTCTTCAGCTGCTGAACTGTCCAATTAGTTTCTGCTACTTTCAGGGTTTTACAAAATAAGCATAGGAACAAGGGCATAAACCAGTCCTTCAGAATACACTCAGTGAGACTCTTGTTGATCTGTTCTCTGAAAACAGACACTTACTCCCTGGGCCTCCACCTGTGGTTTTATCTTGGTGATTTCCATCAAATTAGTTCTTTCACTAATTCTACTTGATCGATTGTTATAATGACTGATATGGACTCGTTACATGCAGGAAGCTGACCCAATTTCCAGCAGTGTACCAGCAATGACTTGCATTATTGCAATTGGGATAGTCAACCAAGCTCTACAGCAGTTGGCAGCAGCAGGAAGTTGCATTTGTTGGATCTGACTCCAACTTGATAGACTGACATTTTGTAATGTTGGTTTTTAAATGCTGAGCTGTTGGTGAGATAATTATTGAGTTTCTCCTGTGATGATAATATTTTTCGT
Organism: Sphyrna mokarran; assembly: GCA_024679065.1. Lineage (NCBI taxonomy): Eukaryota > Metazoa > Chordata > Chondrichthyes > Carcharhiniformes > Carcharhinidae > Sphyrna > Sphyrna mokarran. Next base: position 17,790,791 of record JAGIQG010000031.1, on the reverse strand, counting down.
CCAACTGCCAGTAGTTTTGGTGAGAAAAGGATAGGCATGTAGATTGATCACAAGTCGAGGCTGGCACTATTCCAGCATTGAGCTCCTCAGTGTGGCCATGTTATTTTTATTGGACTCATAATTGCCTCCCTGCTTGGCATCTGTTAACTTGCGCATGATATACTTTTGCGACATCTTGTGGTACAGTGCAAATTGACATCTCATTGAGACTCTGTTTCTGAAGAAGAGTCATGTAGACTCAAAACATTACTTCTATATTCTCACTCCAGATCTGCTGAGTTTTTGCAGCATTTTCTGTTTCTAATTTAAATTCTAGCATCCACAGTACTTTTTCTAATCTCAGTTTTAGAAACATGATTCATTGGATGTTATAGATTCATAGAATCTCTACAGTGCAGAAGGAGGCCATGTGGTCCATTGAGCCTGCACTGAGAACAATCCCATCCAGGTCCAATTCCTAACCCCATGTATTTACCCTGCTAGTCCCCCTGACAGTAAGCATAACCAATCAATCTACGTACTTCGGCATGTAAGAGGAAACCAGGGGGAGACTACACAGATATGAGGAGAATGTCTGTGTGGAGCCTGTACGATCAACCAAGAACAAAATTGAACCTGGGGCCCTGGTGCTGTGAGGCATCAATGGGAACCACTGTGCCATCAAATCTGAGATTTCAGTACCACGAAATATTGAGTTATGTTTGCACTCAATTTTTGTGCTTTTCATCTATTAATGTCAATGCAACCACACCTCAATCACCCTCCCATAACTTGCTCAGTGGTCGTTATTCAAGAGTTACCTTTGACAATGAATCAACTAAATGGCGTGTCACTCATGCAGTCTAGTTCTAATAAGGATTAATAGATAACAGTTAGGAATGTAAAATCTAATGATTTAGCACCCACACGCACATCTATTTTAATCACCTTGCTTTCTGTTTGAGTATGTTGTTGACCAGGTGACATTTTTAACCTCTATACTCTATAGGTTGGTTTAGAGAAGCGAGCTGACAGCCCAGTAGTTCTTCCAGGTTCTGAGGTCTCCGACGAAACATCAATGGATTCGTGTTTGTCCAGACGTGGCAGTGGAACATCCAAGAGAGATAATATCTGCCAGGTGAGAACTGAATGAAGATGGTTTTAACCATTGGCCTGTGATTGGCTGATTAAAATTTATTGGTCCGTGGTTGTGAATTGGTTTATTAAAATAATGTTAAAGATTTAAGTGGCAGATGGGGACAAGTTACATCTGCAGTCCAATCTTAGAATGACTGTTCCAGACCTTCAGAATAGAAGTTGTTTGCTGGCCCACATTCCCATGCCTTGCGGCTATCAGCTTGAATGATCTGTTACAAACTACTTGCGTACATTAAGATCAAAGCAAAATACTGTGGATGCTGGAATCTGAAATGAAAATAGAAAATTGTGGAAAATCTCAGCAAGTCTGACAGTATCTGTGGAGAGAGAATCAAGCCAATGTTTCAAGTATGGATGGCCCTTTATCAGAGCTCTGGGTTAACATCTAGGATTCTCTGGATGGTTAATCAGAGGCACTCAAACACTGAAGAGTGTAGCTCTGATGAAGATCATCCAGACTCGAAATGTTGGCTCTATTCTGTCTCCACAGACCTGGTGAGATTTTCCAGCATTTTTTGTTTTTATTGTGACTTGCATGCAATCAATTAGTTATGTTCATGGGCACTAATGCCCATGTACTCGTACCCAAATCACTTATCACAATGATCACAAAATAATTTTGCCATTTTGTGTTGTCATGCATATTAAAATGGTCAAGGAAGCAAGCTGTTCTCTTTAAGTTGAATAAAATTAGGGCTCGTGCTTTATTTGATGGAAAATAGGGAACTACAAAATATAAATGGGTTAAATGTTATTTGGATTTAAAAGCTGTTGCTTTAGATTACTCACATCAGGGTTTTTATTTTGACCATCTGCTGCCTTAGATTTGTGAGAAACCTGGAGAGTTGCTGGTACCCTGTGAGGGAGAGTGTTGCAGAGTCTTTCATGTGGAATGTCTTGGATTGGCAGAGTTACCCAACAGGAAGTTCATATGCATGGAATGCACGACAGGTAATAAGGGATGGTTTTATCCATTCTTGAGCCTCTTTCCTTCCACAAGTAAGTCATTGTAAACATTTGGTAATGTCCATTTGACTAAGTGATCTGTTGGGTAATGTCCTTTTTACTCAGTAATCTAATTGGTTCAAGGTAAAAGCAAATTACTGCAGATACTGGAATCTGAAACCACAAGAGAAAACACTGGAAAGTCACAGCAGGTTTGGCAACATCTGTAAGGAGAGAAAAGAACTGATGTTTCGATTCCAGATGATTCTACAAAGGGTTAGACCTGCTGAGATTTTCCAGGGTTTTCTTTTTTAATTGGTTTGAGCAATGTCAGTAATCCAACTGGTTTGAGGATTGGGTCATGTCCATTTTACTTAGTAACCCGGTTGGCTTGAGATGTGTCACATTGATCAATATTTTGCTGATGACACATGATTAGGTAATGCCTTGGCAGTTCATAGGAACTTGAGAATTTGAGGTAGAACCTTAGCTCCCATTGCTCCATTTGCATGGGGTCATACCATAGCTGTTGGCTGCAGTTGAGGTTCAGAACTCAGCATGCGATTCATCTTGTTGCAATAGTTATTTGTGACAACTGCTCTAGCAAAAGTTGAATTGTAATTGCACTTTGCACCAAAACACTTGGATGTTGGAATTCAAGATAGTGGAATTCTGATGTTTCTCAAATACAGAAGCAAAGTTCTGGTCAAGTGACAGGTCATCGTCTTCCCAAAACTTGAACTGTTTCTTTGCACAGATGCTGCCTGACTTGTTGAGTATGTCCATTATTGGCTGTTTTTTTTATTTTTAATATTTCTCTGTTCTGGTATATCTGTTCTCTGACAGGAAACCACACTTGTTTTTCTTGCAAGTTGTCTGGGAAGCTTGTGAAGAGGTGTTCAGTAAATTCGTGTGGAAGGTTTTACCATGAATCCTGTTTGAGGAGTTATTCTTCAGCCATGTTTGAAGGGAAAGGTTTCCGTTGTCCTCTGCACTGCTGTTTGGCATGCTTAGCGGACAACTGTGAAATGGCTAAGGCAACAAAAGGTGAGAAGGAAATCAAGTTGATTATTTCTTGCAGCAGACTGAAAGAAAATTCTTAATATTAACACTTGAGTAATTTGAGGATCAAATGCAAAAGTAAGAATTTAAAAGCTCATTGAAAGTGTCTTGAGTGGGGTCTGGATCCATCTAGATAGAGATCGACCCTCTGACAAAGCAGAGATTGTTTGTGTTCTTTCCTCTCTGGCTCCTTGTTTCATTAAGACTGGTCCAGCTGTCAAGTGACTATGTAGTTGTGATCACTGCAAAGTTATCCCTGGCATTATTGGTTTTAGAAATATTGCCCTTGGCAAATGGCTGCAGAGTTTTAATGTGGTAGCCCTGTAAAAGTTAAAAGCTGTGAGGTGAAACAAAGCAGCTTAGGTTAAATCATCAAACAGTTGGTTCTAAATGTTAGTTATTGATGGAGCCTTTGGATTTTGCCTGGCATAGGATGTTGGCCATTGAGCTTCTAAATTGAGACAGAGTATCAGGGTGCATTTTGGGGCTCCCCATTTTGTTATGTAGGTGCAATTAGGATTTATGTCCACATTGCATATTTTTAATGTTATGCACTTACTGTATGTGTAGTATCTTTAGATATTGCATTGTGCTTGTTCAGTTTGTTGTATCACTTTGTGGCTGAAACCACATTTCACCTCAATGATCTCAGCTTGGTATGCGAGGAAGACATGCAAAAAATCTTTGGGGTGCTTCCTCCTTGGAAGTGAAGGTGAAATGTCCCAGAACATAGCACAAGTGGCTTTGGTAGTAAACTTTGATTAGATTAGATCGTCATTTCATGGAAATAGGTCAGCCAGCCCAGTTTAGAGTACATCTCCCACGTAAGCCCCAGCTGCAAAACGTGTGCACCCTGATCCCTTACCCCTTCATCTGCCTCTGCTTCAGCCACGTATATAAGGTTTATTTCAACAATATTACTGAGTGAAAGAAATGACTGAGTTCAGAAAACATAAAAAACCCCTTGAATGAAATCCTGATCACTGTTCCATTCAATGCACTTAAGAAGACTGTGGAAAATGGCTGAAATACTGCATTGGGTAGTTGATAAATAGCTATTGCAAGTTATTATTTCACACTGTCGATTGGGAATTAATTTGGCTTGTTACAAGCTTATATTTAGTTAATCGAGCAACTGGCAAGTCCTTTGTAAAACCGGTTGTGTTTTATATACATCTATGAAACCAGGTCGCATGCTGCGCTGTTTGCGGTGTCCTGTGGCTTATCACACGGGAGAGAGCTGTATTGCAGCTGGCAGCCTTGTCCTTTCAACTCACAGCATCATCTGCAACAACCACTCCAGCTTGAAGAAGGGCAGTCGTGCGTCTCTCCAAGTAAATGTAAGCTGGTGCTTTATCTGTGCCAGAGGTAAGACCATCTTCCAACTGTCTTGAGTTTAAATGACGCATCAGCTTAAAATGTAACATGTATAACTTGAAATTTTTCAAAGCTTTTTCTTCACTCCCATCTGTTTTTTGAAACCAAAAAAAAACTTTGAGACTAAATTAATGTTTTTCAGATTTTTTTTCGGGGGGAATCATGGGTCTTTTCATTGCACCTCATGTTTTTTATTTGTTTCATGTAGGGGTGATTGAACAAGACCAATCCGAAACCCTTATCAGTTCTTATACATATAAGTCGCACTACCTCCTGAGCGAGTCAAATCGTTCGGCTGAGTTGTTGAAAAAACCTATGATTCCTCCCTCACCGTCAACTACAATAAAGAAATGTGGGAAAGGTAATAAAACACAGTTTATCTCCGGAACCATGTGTGCTTGAATTTTCTTACTCCTCAACCCACCCCACCTACCATGCTGTTATCCCTACCCTGCATCTGCTAAATCTGTGGCTTTATCAAATCCTGTCTGATTTTGCTTATGATAATGTGTAAATTTAATTATTTTCCTTTTTTTGGACTGGCTGAGTTTAGTGATCAGAATTGAAGGAAAATGAAGTTAATCTGGGCTTGAAATAATTACAAGGTCAACATTTGATCCTTAATCAGGCTTTTCGGAGAAAAATATACGCGTGACGGCATCGTTCTGTAATATTGCAGAATCCTTTTTTTCTGCTGGATTATGATTTGGCTTTGGTCATTTCATACTTTCCCGCCATTGACATCTGAGATGATTTGACAATTGCTTTCATGGCATAATAAAACTATAATAATTGGGGGGGAAGTTACTGTCACAAATCTTCCATATTCCAGGCATTAAATTGAATTCCTGTTGCTTTTTAACACAAGATTTTTTTCAAGGTGAAAGGAAAAAAAAAATCACTGCATGTTTCAAGGTTTCACGATTTGGATATGATTCTTCTCGTGTAGTTCGCTCCAGATACAATGGACATGAATTGTCTTGACATTGAAATAAATATCAGGCAGGATGCACCTTGCCTGAGTGAAATGCAGATATTTGTATTTTTCTATGTCTTTTCTGGACAAACTATTTGCAAGTCCTATTTCCTCCATAGCTTTGTAGCCTTCTCTGTCCCAGGCTCTTGATTTAACCCTCTGCGTTGGTCTTTCTGCTTTTGGGCTCTCTGTTTCATTTTCTTGGGTTTGTAGACTGTGGCCTCTGGTGTGCATGCCTCACTCACTCCGACTTTGTATCCTGGACTTTGGCTGCTAATCTTGGTCACTGCTAATATTGTCCTGCTTTTTGAGTTCCTATTTCTTCAATGTTCACCCCCAGAATTGTCTCCCACTTGAGAAATGATTAGTGATGTAATCATGTACCTGTTGCCAGACTATTGCAATAATAAAAAAAAAAATTAATGCTTGGAGAATTTGCCATGTCAAAAGCAAATTTCTCCTTTTTTCCCCTTCGGCTGTAAATTTTCCAGAGTTAATGCATAGCTGGGACATAAACGATAGATGGATTACTCATGGCAAATATATAGATTTCAGGGATACAGAAGGAGGATAAGTCCTAGCTGTTGGGAGTGGGTGCAGATTGGATGGGCCAAATGACCTGTTCTGCATTCTGTGATTGTATGATTCAAATATCTGACATCATCAGGCCTTCCCACCTTTTCAAAAGGAGTGCAGACTTGTTTTAATCACATGGCAACCAAAAAAGATAATTTTTGCTTTGCTTTGGTGATTGGTAATTTGTGGGTATCAGCATATATTCCACGGAGGGAGCCTTGCAGTTATTTTGAGCCCCAATATTGCTTAGCATGGTTCAGATGCTGCTTAACATACCACCCAAGGTCAGCGGTGTTATCTGCTTCTCGTTTTCAATTGAAGTTTCTGCTTCACTTCTGTCCATCCAGCTAACTGGAGAATGCTGCATCCATGCTTTTGTGTTAAAGAGACAAACTAGTTTGCTGGCATGCTTAGATATTGGGGGCTGAGAATCATTTCTTGTTACTTGTTCAAGCCCCCTTTCAAAAAAAAAGGCATCTCTTGAGGAAAGAACTGGAGGTGAAGATTTCAATTAGGCAGGACTGAGAAACAGGCAATATTGCATCAGCAGCCTGTTAAACATCCTGCCTCTTAGTCAGCTGAAGTGGCTACAATGGAATTGAATATTGGGTCCAAATTGTAGTCAGTGGCCTAAGCAATGCCACAAGTTTCAATCTGTCACCTATAATGAATTTCCACCTCTCTGCCCCTTGTCTTTTCCTTTTCTTAGCAGCTGACAAGAATCTGTCTAATGTAAAATACACTTAATTCATAGGAAAAGACAAAAGCCAAGTTGATACTATTTTTATACCAAAAGTGAGGGAGTTGCCAGCAATTAAGCAATTCTTGAGCATGTTTTATGTAACAGCTGTGTCTGTTATTCTGTTGTGTGCTTTTGTTCATCTTTACCCTCCGCTTTCATCTCAAAACACTGTTCTTGAGTGCGTGGGGGGAGGGGGGAAATTGCATGCCTGGAACCAACTTCTCCAATGATAAAGTTTCCCTGTGCTTCCACTGAAAAAATGCACATACTGCAGGGCAGCCTGGCCTTAATTGTGTTGTTATCTACTTAATTATTCTTCTGAGTGCCCTTCCATTGTTATTGTCTGGTCAACACTGATGATTACTCATGTCATTTCTGTTGGGCAGATTTGAATATCCATCTGCACTGAGATTCGCATTAACAACTGTGAAATGAGCAATTTCCTTTTTGAACTTGAGCAAAATTCTGTTTTTGCTTGCCTGTAGAATTTTCTCCTGTGTACCCGCTGTGATGGGCTACACATCTGGGATAGGTTTCATGCAGCTGAGTACATCAGTGCCATCTTCACTGCAGTAAGATGCTCAGCTGTGTGGCTTGTTTTGAGGGCTGGAGGAGTAATGTGTTTGCAAAGACTGGGAATGCCCATTGGCCCTGGTAGTCTTGGTTCATCAAGCAGCATAGCTTTTGTGTTGATTGACAAAAACATTTTCGTTTGGTAAACATTCAACTACTTCACATTTGGGTTTTAAAATTTGCAATTAAATTATTTAAACAGAAGTGACTGAAATCAGTTCAGTTTGAATTTGGAATATTCAAAAAAAAATCTTGACTTTTGGGTTTGAAATGGGAATTTGCTCATTTGTTCTGGGTATGCAGAAAATGCCTGTCTGAAATCTCTCTGCATGATGCTCAGCTGTGGGTGATAAATGACTCTTGATGAGCATTCCTTCAGATGATTGTGGAAATCCCAGTCTGTAACTGGGAAAATGGTAAACACTAATAGTTGTGCCAGAGATGTGTATTTACAAGAAATCAGTAAAAGAAAGTTTCCTTGTATCAAGGTGGCCGCCTATTATGCTGTGAATCCTGTCCAGCATCCTTCCATCCTGAATGCCTGATGATTGATATGCCAGAAGGGAACTGGTATTGCAATGATTGTAAAGCTGGCAAGAAATCACGCTACAAGGAAATAGTCTGGGTCAAACTGGGCATTTACAGGTAACTCGTTTGTCTCTTTTTAATTTAGCAAACAGCTTTACTAACTCTAAAGAAGTTACTGAAAGGAAGTTTGGGATCAGAAATAGTTTTTGGCACTGTTGAGCTGAAATGTAATTATAATGCACCACCGGAGATAATGGAGTGGAATACGAAGAGGTGAAGGGAATTTTGCCAGTGTTTGCTGCCCGTTGTCAGTTCCAATTTCTTTGAGAACTCATTGCTGTTGAAGAATCAAAAGAGAATAGCGTAAGCAGCTAAGTGAATTGAATAGAAAAGGAATGCCATTTGACTTTAGTTTGTATGTTTTATTTTGATGTGTGCATTAAGGTGTAGTGTGTTTAAATTGTAGATAGATACAAGGGAGTGAACCAGATGAAACACTCGGTGTGAGAGTCAATCACAAGTTTGAAATGTTAAACGTTTATAAAATGTATTCCTCTGATATCCCTTGAAAGAATGTAGTCATAAATGTCATCATTAAACAATGATTTCAATAGTGAAGAATTTGGATTCACTTTCACTCAACATGTTTTGTGAACTTCTCTAGCTTAAAAAGTCTTAACCCAGGTGATTGAATACATTTTAAAATGTATTTCCTGGCCAATTCATCAGCAAGCTTTAAGAGTCCTTTGCCAAAGTGACATAGGTTGTATCTTCTGGTGCTGAATATGTATTCAGTTTTGAGACCTTGCTGTTGTTTGGATGGCACTGAATGGGGAATGTCTCCTTGTCTGTGCCAGTGAATTCTTTGTCCACTGACGACATGTTGTGATGTGTTTTTGTTGCAGGTCAGGGCCACTAGATATGGTTGACCTGCACATCATAAAGCAAAACCAGATCCAGCTTCTAGATTTGAAATAAACAAAGCAATTTAATGACACATCTCTTCTGCATGACAAATATTGAATAAGTTATTGCCCTGTTACATTGCCTTCAACTGCAATGCAGTTCCTGAGTGCTGGAGATAATCTGACAGTACAGTGAATATGAACAAGTATCAAGAGACCACTTTAAAGGGAGAGCCTCACGCTTTGCAGCAGTTGGTGAAACTCAAACAGTTTAAAGACTTCTATTGGCCAAGTGCATTCTAGACTATGGCTAACTTGAAGACTGGGGTGTGGACATTGCAAGGTCAAACGCTGCATGGGTCTCTGTCCTATTAGAGAATGCTGTAGAACAGTAATATTGGCACTCTAGTTCCGTACTGCTGTTGCTCACCATTTCAGAACAGCTATACCGATTAAATTAGTATTTCCAGGATAGGTGAAATACAAACAGAAAATGTTGAAAATAGTCTGCAGGTCAGGGAGTATCTGTGGAGTGAGACAGAGTTAATGCTTCAGGTCAACAACTTTTCATGGATGCAGCACCTGTTAGACAGAAATCATAACGCGAATACGTTTTTCAAATGAGTCCTTTTAATGTTCAGTTCCGGAGGTAACAATATCAATGCATTTTCTTGTACTAAACTGTCTTTGCACGTCAGATTTAGCAGTGGTATTTCTCTAATGATTGAAAGTTGATGAATATGAGGGGGAAGAGTTACTACAGGAAAGTCTAGCGGATCACTTGTTTATCATCGTGTTTGTCTGGGAATAAGCAAACAGTGTGATGGGAGTGATTTTAAAACAAAACCATAATCCCATTTTAGGGGAGAATTGGACAGTTATGTTGAGCAGAGGGGAGATGCATTTGTTTGGTGAGTGAAAGAGGCAGTGGTTTAAGTTTCTGATTGTTATTCCAAAGAGCAATCATAGATATCATGGCTCAAATGGCCATGTTCTGTGCTGCAACCTGGTGTATTCTGTGATGAAGTTTTTGTTTGTGGTTCATGTTTTAGTCATCAACATTCCTGCCTTTATATTACCTTAAACACAGCAACACATCTCAAAAGTGTGTCATGGATGTCAAAAGACACACTGAGTCCAAGGTGATATTGGATCGGTGACCAAAGTTCTGATCTATAATTTTGCTTTGGCGCAAGAAAGCATCCTGACCAATGTTGACGTGAAGATCAAAATATGGAGGAGGAGGGAAAGTTTATCTCAAGTTCCCTTAACTGTTGACTTCCCAACTTTCATCCCTCGCCTCCTCTGCCAACTTATGTAAATAGTTATCACTCCTTAGGTAGTTCCCCTCCTTTTCCAAGCTTCCAATATCACCTTTGCTCCTGAAAAACCAATAGTCAAACATCAGAATAAGATTCCTGACTAAAGATCATGAACCTGAAGCATTATCTCTGCCTGTCTCTCTGGAAGTATCCATTCCAAAGGTTGGCTATTTACAGCATTTTCTACTTTAATTCCACCTTCAAACTTTCTGAGCTTGTCCTGAACCAATCTCCATCACCTTACCATAGCTTGTGAATACCTCTTAAACCAATGCTCACTGGCATGGAGTATTGCATCGCTTGGCAGAGCACAGTGAGGACTGAGACTTGATGTAGTTGAACAAGATCTGGTGATGGATGCTTCATCTAGTTGTTAGTAAATATGTTATTCCAATTTCTTAGATTTGTTAAAGTGAATGGGGGCCAGAACCAGTGTGAGACACACAGATTTTCTAAGGGGAGTGTTATCAGAGATGGTGATGTTGTTGCTGAGCAAAGAAACAGCAGGCAAATCAAAGGCTTAAGGCTCAGAAATGAAGAGTTTGATGTACAGATGCAAGTGATTTGGATGAGAGTTTAACTCAGGAACAGAGCAGAAGGAAAATAGATTGGATATATATCTAAGTGGTGAGGGATGGGTAGATACAATGGAAATAGAGCGCAAGAGATGACAATGTCAAATAGGTGGATCATGGTGAAGAACTTCAGCTTGGTCCATGTGAAGATTCAGATTCAGCCAGTCAGAACAGTGCCTTTAGTATGAGACAGATTCAAAGTATGCTGCCCAATTTTTCCAAGATTTTTATACATGATGTGTTTCCTTTCTGCTATTTTGGGTCAGTGACAGCCTTTCATAGTTATAGACTGCATATTTCTGAAATTACTCCTGTTTGTAAATGCACTTATGCATGAGATTGTTAATAAGTCCTTGTGTTGTCCTGTTGGCCATGTGTGACGTGGTGATGACCCGTGCTTTTTTGCAGTTGTCCTTACCCTGATGTTTGTTTCAGGTGGTGGCCAGCAGAGGTTTGTAATCCCAAATGTGTGCCACTTAACATTCAAGCAATGAAGCATCATATAGGAGAATTCCCTGTGCGTTTCTTTGGATCGAATGATTACTATTGGGTGCATCAGGGCAGAGTCTTTCCTTACTTAGAAGGAGACAAGGGCAACGTGTCCGATGGGCGTGCTGGTGGTATTAACGAGATTTTCAAGAAAGGTAAAATCTTCAGCATACAAGCAGAGATTATCTTTCCCTAATGCAGCCTGCGCTTGTATAAACAACTATTGCACGTTTGTCACTCGTTGTATTGGTCGCTTTGTGTTGCTTCCTTGCTCTTAAGTCCTTGCTGTAAGGGAATGAAATAATTCCAGCTTGTAGACATTTCCACAGCCATTGAAAGTCATCCTAGTCAATCTAGTGTGGAAAAGAGATCCCTCCATAGCATCTTGTCCATCTCTGAGCCTGAGGAGTGCTGTTGAAATCTGTTTGGATTGATGAGGAGGAGCTGAAGTGCATGATTTTTCAACACTTTGCATTTTGCTTCAGTTTTCTTGCTGAGAATTTGGATGCTGTTGTTGTATAGTTATTGGGAAAAGTGGAGCTAACTTGTTATATGCCTGCAACAATATACCAAATGCCTGAAGTTTATTATATAGCGGGGGGAGGAGAACCCCAAATAAAAATGTTGCTTTCTGCCACTCCCAGCACTGGAAGAAGCTGCTAAACGATTTCAGGAGCTAAAGTTATTGAAAGAGAGCAAGGAAGCACTAGAAAATGAACGCAATGAAAGAAAGCCACCAGCGTATAGATTCATTAAAGTAAGTTCTGTCAATAATGAAAAATAAAAGTAACCAGCATCACTTGAGATTGTTTCAATGATGTTTCTGAAGAAATTGTTTTTAAAGTCAACTTTTAACAATTTTTTAACTCTGGACGCCTTTTTCAGACAAAAATGAAGCACAAACTGTCTCTGCCACACTGTAGAGATGCTGGCGTTGCACTGGGGTAAACTCAGTAAGAATCTGGCAACACCAATTTTAAATCCAACTGATTTATTTGATAGTAAATCTGCGAGCTTTCGACTTTTTCATCTTCGTCAGGCAAATGAGGTGTCCTGGTCTGCAATAGCACACATATCAGCACAGACAGTCACAGATTGCTGATTAGAATGCGAATCCTTATACCTGACTTGCTATTCAAGTGTTAAAGTGGCTAACAATGTGTGTGAAGGGAACCCTGAGCATTGGTTAGAGAAATGTGTATTTTCTCCAGACACCACAATAAGTGAAGTTTTTTGCTAACCCAGGCAAGTCACGGGGGTTACAGATAATGTGACATGAAGCCAAGATCCCTGTTAAGACTGTCCTTGTGTGTGGAACTTAGCTATCGGTCTCTGCTCAGCAACTCTGCGCTGTCATGTGTAATGAAGGCCCCCTTGAAGAATGTTTACCCGAAGGTCGGAGGCCGCATGCCCGTGACTGCTGAAGTGTTTGCCCACTTGAAGGGAACTGTTTTGCCTGGTGATTGTTAAGCGATGTTCATTCATCTGCTGTCATAGTGTCTGCATGGTATCCCCAACGTACCATGCTTTGGGACATCCTTTCTTGCAACGTATTAGGTAGACAACATTGGCCGAGTTGCAAGAGTATGTACCGTGTACCTGGTGAATGGTATTCTCACGTTTGATGATGTTGTGCATGTCTATGATCTGACATGTCTTGCAGAGGTTGCTGTGGCAGGGTTTTGTGGTATTGTGGTCACCGTTCTCCTGAAGATTGAGTAGTTTGCTGCTCTGTTTGAGGTTGTGAGGTTGTCTGAAAGCAAGAAGTAGGGGGGTGGGGATGGCTCTAGCGAGATTCTCATCGTCATCAATGATATGTTGAAGACTCCGGAGAAGATGTCTAGCTTCTCTGCTCCGCCGAAGTACTGGACAACAAAGGGTACTCTGTCCACCGTGTCCCATGTTCGTCTTCTGAGGAGGTCAGTGCGGTTTATCGCTGTGGCACATCGGAACTGTCAATCAATGGAGACTATTCTCCAGAATCAGTTGCATTCTTGGACTCACGCATCTCCATCAAGGACGGTCACCTCAGCACCTCACTGAACCGCAAACCGACAGACAACCTCACAATGCTCCACTTCTCCAGCTTCCACCCTAGACAAGTTAAAGAAGCCATTCCCTATGGACAAGCCTTCAGTATACACAGAATTTGCTCAGATGAGGAGGATCGTGACAGACACCTCCAGAGGCTGAAAGATGCCCTCGTGAGAACAGGATATGGCGCTCGACTCATCGATTGACAGTTCCAACGTGCCACAGCGATAAACCGCACTGACCTACTCAGAAGACGAACACAGGACACAGTGGACAGAGTATCCTTTGTTGTCCAGTACTTCCCCGGAGCGGAGAAGCTACGACATCTTCTCCGGAGTCTTCAACATATCATTGATGACGATGAACATCTGGCTAGGGCCATCCCCACCCCCGCCACTTCTTGCTTTCAGACAACCGCACAACCTCAAACAGATCACTGTTCGCAGCAAACTACTCATCCTTCAGGAGAACAGTGACCACAATACCACACAACCCTGCCACAGCAACCTCTGCAAGACATGTCAGATCATAGACATGCACAACATCATCAAACGTGAGGATACCATTCACCAGGTACATGGTACATACCCTTGCAACTCGGCCAACGTTGTCTACCTAATACGTTGCAAGAAAGGATGTCCCGAAGCATGGTACGTTGGGGATACCATGCAGACACTACGACAGCAGATGAATGAACATTGCTCAACAATCACCAGGCAAAACCGTTCCCTTCAAGTTGGCGAACACTTCAGCAGTCACGGACATTCGGCCTCCAACCTTCGGGTAAATGTTCTTCAAGGGGGTCTTCGTGACACACAACAGCACAGAGTCGCTGAGCAGAGACTGATAGCCAAGTTCCGCACACGTGAGGACGGTCTTGACAGGGATCTTGGCTTCATGTCACACTATCTGTAACCCCCGTGACTTGCCTGGGTTAGCAAAAAACTTCACTTATTGTGTTGTCTGGAGAAAATACACATTTCTCTAACCAATGCTCAGGGTTCCCTTCACACACGTTGTTAGCCACTTTAACACTTGAATAGCAAGTTAGGTGTAAGGATTCGCATTTTAATCAGCAATCTGTGACTGTCTGTGCTGATATGTGTGCTATTGCAAACCAGAACACTGCATTTGCCTGACGAAGATGAAAAAGTCAAAAGCTCGCAGATTTACTATCAAATAAATCAGTTGGATTTAAAATTGGTGTTGCCAGATTCTTACTGAGTCTGCCACACTGTGCAGCTTTTCAAATGAAAATGAAATAACATGCAGCATTCATGATTTGCAATGTTTTCCAATAATGGGCCCATTGACAAGTCTGAACTTGCTCACTGAAACTAAACAGAATTTTGTTTTAATGTCTCTCAGTAGAGTATATTGCTGTTTCCTTGCACTTTACTTTTGCTCCACTCCTCAGTGTCCTAGATGTTGCTTGGAGTGCACTCTTACAGAATCCTGACAACCCCAAGTCCCCAACATATTTGCCATTCTTCACATGAGTCTAGCTGTTAACCTAGAAGTGGATGATGGCCATGTTGGGGAAGAGCATTGTTGAGTGATAGATTGACATTGATTTTTTTTAATGGAACTGTACCTCAAGCAGCTCCTGCCCATGAAAATATCAAGCAAATCTCATGTGTGGGCACAGTGGTTAGCATTGCTGCTTCAGAGTGCCAAGGACCCAGGTTCGATTCCTAGCTTGGGAGTTTCACTCCGTGTCTGTGTGGGATTCCTTCGGGTGCTCTGGTTTCCTCCCACAGTCCAAAAACGTATTGGTTCAGTGCATTGGCCATGTTAAATTCTCCCTCAGTGTAAACAGATGCCAGAATATGGCGACTAGGGGATTTTCACAGGAGCTTCACTGCAGTGTTAATGTAAGCCTACTTGTCATGAATAAACAACTAAATTTTTCTTCTTGAAGGAAGTGTTTCCTTTTCAATCCTGGATACGTTAGACGCCCAAGCACATACCGAAAGTCACACCATAGGTTTATTGATTTGCAGAACTGATGGCAGTAACTATTGTTTTAAATGTACCTTTCAGTCGTTGTTTGTATCATCATATAGACAGTTGTCGGGCGAATTAACTCACTTTGTTGATTTATTTTTATACTTTTTATCACTTTCAGTGGTAATTTGGCTATTAGAAGTGACCTTGAGCAAATTATTCAAGTTCAGGGAAAGTATAAATCAGTGAAGCATATGCACTAATGAAATATGGCGCTTTTTTCTACACCAGTCGAACAAGCCAATTGGAAAAGTACAGATCCATGTTGCTGACTTATCAGAAATACCACGGTGCAACTGTAAGCCCACAGATGAAAACCCTTGTGGACTGGACTCAGAATGTCTGAACCGGATTCTGATGTATGAGTGCCACCCGATGGTCTGTCCGGCTAGAGAAAGCTGCCAGAACCAATGCTTCACCAAGCGACTCTACCCTGAGACAGAGCTGGTGAGAACAGAAGCACGTGGCTGGGGCCTCTGTACAAAAGTGGACATTAAAAAGGTGACTTTTTAACTCACTTTATTTCCTTCTGACTTGTACACAATGGCTGTCATTCGTGAGGTATCGACCTTGTGTGCCATCCATATGTATAGTTGAACATAGTTATGTTTCCAGCCAAGCTTGCTGAACTTGTGTAGGTGCTCCAACAAATACCTTGAGTGGGTGGGAGGGGTGTTCAAAGCACCATCACATCTTCCTCACCTGTCATTTTTGCATGCAGGGTCAATTTGTGACGGAGTATGTTGGTGAGTTAATTGATGAAGAAGAATGCAGAAACCGCATAAAATATGCTCACGAAAGCAACGTTACCAATTTCTATTTGTTGACCTTAACCAAGGTAAGGCAGCAATGTATTGGGTGCGACTATTACTTTTGTGATGCTAATGAGGGATGGATTGGGAAAACAACAATTGCAATATCAGGCTGGCACTCAGGGCTCCCATGCACTGGGATCAGTGAATGAAAAGGTGGCAATCTGCATTCTCTTGAGGTCCCATGTCATCAATTCTAGTCTCGATAAGAGGCATCAAGTGGAAAGCAACCAAGTGCTTTGCAGGAGGGAATGCTTTGTGAAGAGGGAGCCTCTGTGCCAATTTATTGTGTAAAAGAAGCCAGGAAAAGAAACCCGAAGTGATTTTATGCCCCAGAGTGCTTTGTAATCAATCGAAAAGATTTTGATGTGCGGCTGATGTATTATGAAATGCATCAACCAATTTGCATAACCAATAGCAACCAGGTGATCTGTTCTTCATCAAAGCTGGTTGAAGGATAAATGTTCACCAGAACTAACAGGCAAACTCTGCACTTCTCCTTCAGTTCTTCATTAAAGTGTCAGACTAGGTTTTGTCCACTTTTCCTTGAGTTCTGAATTGTGTTGGTGAAAAACCTAGCACAGTTTGTTGGACAACCTTCTCGCTTAATGAATCACGATGGGCAAGAAATTAGTAATGAATGGTCAAAAACAGTCCTGAGTAACAAAATAGCTTGGAAGAAAGGAAAGCTACTTCTGCTTCAGTGCTGGAAGGGCTGTCGCATCCAGAATCATATGTCAACCCCCTGGCCTTATGGTGTTGTGATATCTGTGGTAGAATATTGGCTTTCATTGCAAGGGGGCTGGAGTTTAAGAGAAGTTATGTCTTGTTACAGTGATATAGGGCATCAGTAAGACCACACAACACTACTGTGTACAGTTTGGGACTTATTATTGAAGGAAGAGTATGCTTCAACAGCATTGGAAGTAGTTGAAAAAAGGTTCACTGCTCTGAAGAAGAGTCATACACGCTCAAAATACTTATTCTCTCTCTGCAGACCTATTGAGTTTTTTTCCAGCCTTTTCTGGTTCTAATGTTATTAGGCTGATAGTGGGATGAAGTATATTGTCTTAACAGCAAAGGTTCAGCAGAAGTTCTGCAAGTTGCAAGCAAAGGTTCTGCAAGCAAATTCATTGGCATAGAGAATAGAAGAAATATCAAAGATTCTGAAAAGTCTTGATATAGTAGATACTGACAGAATACTCCCCAGAATTAATGGACCCAGTTTAAAACCATGGGGGCTCCCTTTTAAAACTGATATCTGAGAGGGCTTTTGGACTTTTGAATTATCTCGCATTCTCTATCCTAGAGAGCTGTGGAGATTGGGCATTGAATATGCTTGAGGCCAAGTTTGAGAATGTTTTGATTCACATGGGAGTCGAGGATTATGGGTGCAGGCAGGAAAGTGGGAGTTAAGACCACAATCTGATCACCCATGGTCTTTTTAATTAGTAGAGCAGACTTGAGAGACTGAATGGCCTGCTCCTTCAACTTCTTACCACCTTTTGGTCCATCTCCCTCCTGGTTCATCAGATCTCCACCTGATAGATTTGAGAAGCAACAAATGATGATATTGGCAGAAAGCTGGCTTTTCATGATAAAGAATTCAACTTGAATTCTGATCAGACCATTTGTGTGTCTGGCTAGATATTGCGATTTGATTGTATAAACTTGTGTGTGATTGCGTTAGCTTTGAGCAGTCACTAGTTTCAACAATGGCATTGTATTTATTGCAGACATCATCTATTATCACTTTACATTGACCTGATCGTCAGTGCTTGTCTCCATGCCCTTTGCTGGGAAGCAAAGTGAAGCCTTGAATTAAGGATTCTGTAAGGTTAATTCAAAACCCATGTGAAAATAAAGAACAGCCTAGAGTTACTTTCATTTTGGACATCAGATAACCATTGTAAACCATGGCATTGCATTTTCAGAGCTCTAGGTATCTTGGTGATCCTCCACAGGTGGACTGGATACTTTGACCATGATGGTGTTTTTTTGTGAGCTGTAAACGGGAAAGGTTTCTGGGATCACGAAGATTCTGAAGGTCAAGAGTGAAGTGAGACAAAAGTTTGAATTTGTGTTTTTATAGGATCGGATCATTGATGCTGGGCCCAAAGGCAATTATTCCCGCTTCATGAACCATAGTTGTGATCCCAACTGTGAGACGCAGAAATGGATGGTTAACGGTGATACCCGTGTTGGACTGTTTGCACTTTGTGACATAAGAGCGGGTGAGAATGGAACGGATCTTTATTTGAACTGGATAGGAGGCAGTTAGTTTGACTTATTGAGATAAGTTATGAAGTTGATTTGAAAATCCATTCACGAATAATTATTTGCACATCAGAAATGAGTGAATGAATGCAGTGATATGAATTTCACACCATTCTTGGTGAGGTTACTTAACCTCCTATTATTAGACTCCAGAAATTACTTCAAAACAGGAAGGAACACTGTTATTTGCATTTGCTTCCTCATGTATCAATGCCCACCAATATTGTACTAAGTGGTAATTGAGTTGGGTGAAACCATATGCTTAAATACTGGCAGATATTACATTGTACATGTTATTAGTTATGTTATTCCTGTGCCATGATGTGATTTTAGTCTCATACTACTTGTTAAATAGGACATTGCAGAAAGCTGTTTTAAACTGATTTCAAATGTTGAAATGTTATTTTGGCCTACTTTTGATTTTCATTGAATTGTCAGAACAGGTTGCACGTCAGGACTTTAGTATGTCTGAGTTAAAGAAGCTTAATCATACAAGCCTGACTTTTCTCTTTTTCATGTCTTTGAACCTCTGTGGAGATTGCCTCTGCAGAGTGATAATGACTTTTGAAATTGTGTCCATTTGTTTGTCCTTCAGGATCTGAACTGACCTTCAATTATAATTTGGACTGTTTGGGTAATGGAAAGACAGTATGCAAGTGTGGAGCTCCCAACTGTAGTGGGTATCTGAGTGTGCGTCCAAAGGTGAGTTTTATCTTTGTAACAGGTGGGATTGTAACATGAGATTTATTTCAGTGATAAATATTGGGATTAGCTCAAATGGACGATTGGAAATGTGGTATTTTTGAGTAGATTGCTGGAGATAATCACTCCAGAATGAAGAAAAAGGAACTTGCTTACCACATCCAGACAATTGAGGAACGATGCCTCCTTTTCATATTACAGATTTCCTTCTTGCTGAGATGTGTTGACACATTAAACATTCTTTTTTTCGGACAAACTTCACGATAGAGCTTTTTGTATTTATGCTTTTGAGCTTCCTTGTTTTAACAACACCTTGTTCTTCTGCAGGAAACTGAAGTATAGCCAGAGCACCTTTTCAAGGGCAGTGAAGGATGGGCAATAAATGCTGGCCTAGCCAGTGATGCCCATATCCCATTAATCAATAAAAGAAAAGGAAGGCTGGGGGGAGCTCAACTGTGGTCCAACAAATTCCTTGACATTTTCTTGCTGCCTTCTCTGAAGGTGCCTGTGACATTGGCTGATAATTCCATTATGTTCTTAAATTTCTGCTTTGTTTATTCATCTATCTTTGTATTTTTCTCAATCCTAGCAAGTAAAGAATTCCTATAGTGTAGAAGAGGGCCATTCAGCCCATCAAGCCTGCACCAATGACAATCCCATCCAGCCCCTATCCCTGTAATGCCATGACCCCTAATCCGCATATCTTTGGTTTGGGAGAAAACCAGAGCACCTGAAGGAAACACACACAGACAAGGAAAGAATGAATAGACTCCACATCGACAGTGGCCCAAGGGTCCATGGTGCTGTGATGCAACAGTGCTAAGTACTGTGTCACTGGGTCACCCTATTATAGGCTTGAAATACCACAGGCTCAGCTAACCAAAGAGATGCAATAAATTCTGTCGACCTGTTCAATTTTATTCTTTTTTTTTTTGTTTCTTTATGTTGTGTTTGTAGCACATTAAACATCTGAAAGTGTGTGCTTATTGCAATTTTTTTGTTGCTGATAATCTGAAGCTACTGCGTATTGCAACAGTTAAGTTTTTCTTGATGGATGTTCACACAATTGCCTTGATTGTACTCCATTGTTATACCTTGTCACTTTTGTCTTTGATTTTAATTCTTCCCATTCATTTCTAAATTAATTATCTGCACTTCCTGAAAATGTTAGTGTTAGGAGGTTGCTGTTCTGTGCCATCATTCTGTTCCTTGCCTTTGAGTCCCTTCATCATGTTTCAAGCCTAGCTTGAGTTATCAAACTCTGAGATTTTTAATGTTAGTAAGGTATGAAAAGGAATCAGAACTGTATTTATCAAACCTTCATTCTTTTCTGCTATTTTAAAATGGATTTTTTGCTGAACCATAAAATGGCTTCTACACGCCACATGACTATCTGGCTATTGGCTATCTGTTCTGAAATGTTCTAACAGAGAAAACAAGCAAAGTAGTTGCACTCTCGCTCTTTTGGGATCTCTCACTGCATTGTAAGACTTCACTATGATGATGAAACTGGGTGACTGTCTGAAGGAAGCCATTTGGCCCATCAAGCCTGCACTGACAACAGTCCCACCCAGGTCCTATTCTCTGCTAACCCTCCTGACAGTTTAGCATGGCCAATCCATCTAACCTGTATTTTGGACTGTGGGAGGAAACTGGAGCAACCAGAGGAAACCCATGCAGAGAATATGCAAACTCCACATAAATAGTGACCTAAGTCTGGAATTGAAACCAGATCGCTGTGCTAACCACTGTGACACCTATTTTCACACACTACCTTTGTTTTGTTTTCGCATATCCTAATTCTCCATTGTTATCCAAAGAACTTGGGCATTGGTTCTCTTCCTTTCTGACCTTTCTTGGATAAATATAGCTTGCATTTGAACCATCGTCATTAAAGATAATCCATTGCAGCTTTTCTGATCAATCTTTTGTTCCGTTTTACCTTGGTTGGTTCTCTTCCAATCCTACTCGAGTTTGCTCTTTTCCAAATTAGAATGTTGACCTCAGAAAACTTCAGTTCTGACAAACCAATGTGAAGTGTTCACTGAGCGGAGATGAAAGTGGAGAAATAGACGTTAATTTTCTAAGTGGTGATACACTGCTTAAAAAATTGGTTGGATTTTATGAAACTGAAATGCTGCATTTTGCTTCTTGGATTTACTAGACAGCAGCTGCAACAGCAAATGAAGAAAAAGCAAAAAATGCAAAGAAGAAGATGAAGAAGCGGAAAACAAAAATAGACGTCAGAAAAATGCATGAGGACTACTGCTTCCGCTGCTGTGATGGAGGAGAGTTGGTGATGTGTGATAAGAAGGATTGCCCCAAAGCTTATCACCTCTCATGCCTAAACTTGACCAAACCACCATTTGGTAAGCACTGATTGCATGGATCTTAAAAACAGGTTCGATATCTACGTTTCATTGTGGAAGGGTAATGCCAATTTTCTGAGACATGATAGCTGTTTTTTTTTTAGCCAAGTATATTTTGGGGCACATTAAAATGGTAGATAATTTAAAGGCACTTGGCTGGGATTATCAACAATTGTTGTGTTCTTGACATGCAACTGTGTAGCCCTAATGTTTGCAGCTCTATAACCAAATTCTAGGCCTTTATCACCTTGGAGTGAGGAATTTTCAACTACTATTTACTCTTCACATTGCTATTAATGGTGTGATTTGAAGAAAAGGGAGCTGACTCAAAATTTTCCATCCTTTCAGAGATGTTTTACTGGTTATCATAACGGTGCTACTGTAAAGGTAACCTCTGAGAGAATCATTTACTCATCCAGAAGTTCTGAAAAGCCACCAAAAATGTCTCTTGTAATGTACGCCATTATTTCCTACAGCTGCAACCTGTGTGTTTTGTGTGTGATTAGTAAGGGGAACTTGAACAGAGACTGGGTTTGTAAATTGCAGAACAGCATTTTGATCTAGTTTTTCAAGACTTCTGTGGGGAGGGGAATATTTTCCTACGCTGCCCACCATGGGAATCGTACCAGCGGGTGAGGGGGTGGGGAGGGCAGACCATACAATGGTCCGTTGATCTTGGGTGGATTTTCTAGTTGTGAGGTGAGTGTAGCCAGAAAATACCATTCTGTCTTTGATTGCTTTCTTGCTATTTTAGTATGTGCAGTCTGTGAAATGTCTCGGAATAGATTTGTCATCCAGTATCTCAATATTAGTATTGATTTATTATATTCAATGTTATTATAGATTTTTCTTAATATTAGCAGGGCAACTTGAAGGGAGCAGGAGGTATGGTAGGGGCTTTGGCGGGGGGCTGAACAGGAGGAGACTCAGCTTTTTGCTTGGAGAGAACACGGACTGTTTTATACATCTGGTGGTCACTGAAGTGGCTTCACAAAAGGGAAAGGCACAAACTGGTTGGTTGTCTTTTTAGATTGGCTGGGTATTAATTGAGAGGAAGCAATTTATACGATTGTGAATCGGCTTGCAGAAGTTGTGCGCTCCATGGAGTATACTCCATGGAGTATAAAAGGAAGGCCAAGGTAAGACAGCGGGCAGCGTCGGGAGCGGGCAGTGGAGTGAGACGGGAATTAGAGTGAGAACAACAAGGGCTTAAGCTCACTGGGTTTGGGCGAGCGCAGGCTTGGACACGGTGAGTAACGTGCTTCCTACCTAATCACCTTTAAAGGGGTATACAAAATGCCACGATACTTGGCCAAACGCGTCCACTGTGTACGCTGCCATATGTGGACCTTCTTGGAGGCATCACGTTTGCCGAAGGCCCACATATGCGCAAAATGTTTAGAACTGCAACGTTTACGAGCAAAGTTGAGACAGCTGGAGCTGCGCTTGGAGGACGTTTGTCTAGTGAGGGAAAATGAGGATACAATGAATAGGGAAGGCAGACCTGCAGGGACCCCAGGATCTAGTAGTAGGGATGGGCTGGGTACAGTTACAAGAAACAAGAATAAAAATCAAGGCACAAAGGCCATCTCTAAGGAGGATTCCCAGAAAACCAAGGTGGGGGTAAAGGCTGTGATGGAGAGGGCAGGTGAGGGGGAACAAAATGCCACAGAGACCGGCGGGAAAGCAGGAGGTGAGATAGTGGTGGGGGATGGGATGGTTAAAGGGATCGATAGGAGATTCTGTGGGCAAAAGAGAGACTCCAGGATGGTAGTCTGCCTCCCTGGAGCAGGGGTCCAGGATGTATCAGAGAGGGTAGAGGGAATTTTGAAGGGAGAAGGGTCTAAGGCAAATGTAATAGTTCACATAGGACAGAAAGATGTAGGAAGAAAGCACAGGGGGGACTTACGTAGACAGTTTAGGGAGTTGGGGGCTCAACTGAAAGGTAGGGCCTCCAGGGTGGCGTTCTCTGGGCTGCTGCCTGTGCCCGGGACCGATTGGGTAAAAACAAATGAGACACTACAACTAAATGCATGGATGAGGGATTGGTGTAGGGCAGAAGGCTTCATATTTATTGATCATTGGGAGGTCTTCAGGAGGGAGGATCGCCTATTCACGAGGGATAGGGAGCAGTTGACTGGGAGGGGAACACATATTTTAGCTGGGACGTTAGCTGGAGTGTTTCAGAAGTGTTTAAACTAATAGGAAGGGAGGGTGGGGAGACAGCGGGAACTGGGAGTGGGAGAGAGAGGGATGATAGGGTAACACCAGAAGGTAGAAAGGAATATCCTAGAGCTGAGGGTCTTCAGTGCATGTGTTTTAATTCGAGGAGTGTGACTGGCAAAACAGATGAACTGAAGGCAATAATGTTCACGAGGAGTTTAGAAGTGGTGGCGGTGACCGAGACGTGGTTGAAGGAGGGGCAAGACTGGCAATTGAATATTCCAGGGTATAAGTGTTTTAGGCGTGACAGAGTTGGTGTGAGGAGAGGCGGGGGAGTGGCTTTATTAGTTAAGGACAACATCATAGCAGTGCAGAGGGAGGGAGGTATGGATGATTTAGGAATTGAGTCTCTATGGGTGGAGTTGAGGAATAGGAAGGGAGCGGTTACTCTGTTGGGTGTTTACTACAGACCGCCCAACAGCCCGCGGGCCGTGGAAGAAGGGATATGCAGGGACATTTTAGATAAGTGTAGGAAAAATAGGGTGGTAGTAGTGGGAGATTTCAATTTTCCTGGAGTAGATTGGAGTGTGCCCAGGGCTGTAGGAGTGGACGGGGAGGAATTTGTACAGTGTGTTTTGGAAGGGTCCTTGGAGCAGTATGTGGATGGCCCGACTAGAGATGGGGCTATACTGGATTTGGTTCTGGGAAATGAGCCAGGCCAGGTGGTTGACGTCGAGGTAGGAGAGCAGGTGTCAAATAGTGATCACAACTCTGTCTGCTTTAGGATATTAATGGAAAAGGACGAGACTGGCCCAAAAGGGAAGGTATTTAACTGGGGGAGGGCTAGATACGGCCAGATTAGGCAAGATCTTAAAGATACCGACTGGGATAAGCTTTTTGAGGGCAGGTCGACGAGGTACATGTGGGAGTCTTTCAAGGGAAAACTAAACTCTCTGCAGGAAAGATACGTGCCGGCAAGGAGGAAGGATGGGAAAGGTAGGATTAGAGAACCTTGGCTTACCAGGGAGATTGAGAACTTGATCAAGAAAAAGCGAGAGGCTTACATTAGATCTAGGCAACTAGGGACTGAGACAGCGCTGGAAGCTTATAGAGAGTGTAGACGGGATCTTAAAAGGGGTATTAGAAAGGCAAAAAGGGGCCACGAGGTGGCTCTGGCAGGTAGGATTAAGGAAAATCCAAAGGCATTTTACACCTATGTAAGGAGCAAAAGGATGGTTAGAGGCAAGATTGGACCTCTTAGGGACAGAGGAGGGGATCTATGCTTAGAGCCTGAGGGAATGGGGGAGATCCTGAATGAATACTTTGCGTCGGTATTCACGCAGGAGACTGGACAGATGTCTGTGCCTGATGTTGACAAAGTTGAGGATCGGTTGAGGGAAATAAGGATTACGAGGAAAGAGGTGTTGGGGCTGTTAGGCAGCTTAAAGACATATAAAGCTCCGGGGCCTGATGGCATTTACCCCAGGCTGCTAAGGGAGTTGAGGGAAGACTTGGCTGGGCCTCTGACGCAAATCTTTGTCTCTTCCTTGGACACAGGTGAGGTCCCAGAGGACTGGAGGATAGCAAACGTAGTACCGTTGCTTAAAAAGGTCAGAGGGATCACCCAGGGAACTATAGGCCGGTGAGCTTGACTTCAGTTATAGGTAAGCTAATGGAGAGGATCCTTAGGGACAGGATGTATGAGCATCTGGAGCGCTGCGATCTGATCAGGGATACGCAGCATGGCTTCGTCAAGGGGAAGTCTTGTCTTACGAATCTAGTGGAATTTTTTGAAGAAGTGACAAAAACAGTTGATGAAGGACAGGCTGTTGATGTCGTCTACATGGATTTCAGTAAGGCGTTTGACAAGGTTCCTCATGGTAGACTGATAGAGAAGGTGAAGGCGCATGGGATACAGGGTCGGGTATGTAGATGGGTCGAGAACTGGCTCGGGAGGAGGAGACAGAGGGTAGTAGTGGAAGGCTCTTTTTCCGGCTGGAAGCCTGTCACTAGTGGAGTGCCACAAGGCTCAGTACTAGGTCCTCTTCTATTTGTGGTCTACATAAACGACTTGGAAGTAGGGGTAGGTGGTGAGATCAGCAAATTTGCTGATGACACCAAGATGCTTGGATTGGCGGGTACAGAAGAGCAGTGTCAGGCAATACAACAGGACATAGACAGGTTGGTAGACTGGGCAGATAGATGGCAAATGGAATTTAATCCGGATAAATGCGAGGTGATGCATTTTGGCCGGAAAAATGTAGAAGAGAGTTATAGGATAAAAGGTAAAACTATACGGAGCATAGAGACGCAGAGAGACTTGGGGGTGCAGGTTCACAAGTCTCTGAAGGTGTCCTCACAGGTGGAGAAGGTGATAAAGAAGGCGTATAGTATGTTAGCTTTCATAGAAAAGGGTATAGAATACAAGAGTAGGAGTTTGATGTTGCAGTTGTATAGAACTTTGGTTAGGCCTCACTTGGAATACTGCGCCCAGTTCTGGTCGCCGTACTATCGGAAGGATGTGGAGTCCTTGGAGAGAGTGCAGAGGAGGTTTACCAGGATGCTGCCTGGTATGGAAGGACTGTCTTATGAGGAACGATTAGATAGACTGGGGTTGTTTTCCCTTGAAAGACGTCGGCTTAGAGGGGATCTCATAGAGGTGTATAAGATTATAAGGGGTATAGATAGAGTAAATGGAGGTAAACTTTTTCCACCTTTAGAAATGGATAGGACGAGGGGTCATGGCCATAGGGTGAGGGGGGCTATGTATAGGACGAATATTAGAGGGCAGTTTTTCACACAAAGGGTAGTGGGGGTGTGGAATGCACTGCCGAGTAAGGTGGTGGGAGCAGGCACGCTGGGGCTGTTTAAGGGTCTCTTGGACAGCCACATGAGCGGTATGCAGATAGAGGGATATATTAGGACTGTTTAACTACGGCTTTTTTCCACAGGTAATTCGGTCCATACTTGACCAACATTGAGCATGCATTCGGCAGGTGGTGCGGGTACAGCTCTTGGATGTTGATTCATGGGTTGCCTGGTACCTCATGTCGTAAATGAGTGCTTTATGTGGACCATCTGAAGGGCACCATGACAGCTCAGAGACTATCGATGTGGCTGTGCAGACACTTGGAATTGGGCCGGTGTCTGCGGGAGTTTGCGCGTTCTCCCCGTGGTTGCGTGGGTTTTCTCCGGGCACTCCGGTTTCCTCCCACAACCCAAAAATTCGCTCTTAGGCTGATTGGGAAACAAATTGTCCCTATGGTGAGAATTTTCCATATTAGGAATAATATATATATTATTATATAGGAATATCAAAATAGGATAATGGATTTGCTACTATATAGTATGATGGCGGCGCGGGCTCGTTGGGCCGAAGGGCCTGTTTCCCGTGCTGTGTTGCTTAATAAAAAAAAAAAATGGATGCACAACACATTAAAACTCAAATGCATTTAAGCTTCTGCTCTCTTCACATCGTGTATTAATATCCTGGGGTAAAAACAAATGTTCCGATATGGTATCTATATGCTCGATTTAAAATTGTCTTCCAACACAAATGACAATATGTAATCATTTAGGACAGAACAGCTTCACTACAATACAGGAGTCAGGGTGGTAGAGATAAAATACAAACACAAAATTATCACTGCAGCATAAACTTTGGGAACAATATTGTGTCCAATTGTCTGTTCTTCAATGGACACAGCTGGTATCTAGGGCATGTGGAGGAGAATCACTGGGATGAAGCATTTGGAAACAAGTAGAGGGCCAAAAGATGCAGAAAACTTGCAGTGAATTGAAGTGATTTCATTTCATCCTAACAGTATTTTCCCCCCCAATCTCTAGGAAAATGGGAATGTCCTTGGCACCACTGCGATGAGTGCGGTAAATCCTCCACCTCCTTTTGCGACTTCTGCCCAAACTCCTACTGCAAGGAGCACCAGAAAGGAGCCTTGACTGCCTCCACGCTGGATGGCCGTCTCTGCTGCTCTGAGCACGATCCGAACTGCCCCACAGAATTTGACTCATCCTCCTCCGTCAGTCTTCAGAACAACTCGGCAGCTGAGGACACCGGTGAAGAAACCACTGAGTGAATGCTTCCAAGTGGCGACATCATGGACTTGCAGTACTTATCAGGGCAACATTTAGTGTTCTGCGATAAAGGGCTCTGGGGATTGCAAATCATGCAGAGTGGAAAACCCAGATTCCGAGGGAGTAAGTAAAGATGACCAAAAGATTGTTCAGATTTTTTTTTGGTTTTACTTTTGGACACCTCAAAGTGATGATTGTCCTTTAAGAATTATCGTAATGACAGGAAACAGTGCTCTCATTTTTGTCTTTCTCTGAATTGTTAGTGTTCAGTGGTATATGTGCCCGATTATTGACGTTGAAAGAATTACCTGCCCTTGTCCATTTAAAAACCAAAATCTAAGGATAATGCTATGTAGTTTGTTTGATTTATGTTTAAATTAAAATGAATAATTGTGGGCAGGGGAAAGGGCTGGGATAGGGGGGAAGGGAGAAATTAATGGACAATACATGAATTCCACTGAGTGGTCAGAAGGGGAAATCTGACCCCCTTGCCTTCACTCCCATTTCACCTGTCCCCACTCTAAGATGGAAAGTGGATTGTGTACAGCACTTTGTTAATCTTGAAGAATCTTTCAGTGGACCACCACGATCTGCTCGTACCAGGAGTGGGAAAATAAAAACCCATGTTAGAAGCAATTGTAAACTGCCAGATCAACAGTTGTTAAGCCTCAACAGGAGAATATGAAAGGGTTTAATTTCCAGCACGGTATATGAAGCCTAACAGTGGCTGGCAGTGTTGTGTTATCCTTGAGGTTCAGATTAGTGCAAATAGCCTAGCTTTTGCCCTTTGTGGCATTGGATGTCATCTGATAGTCAAGTGTGGAACATCCTTTCCACGTTTTACTTGTAATTTTTATTGATATTTACAGTTGTATTTCTCCACCTGTATAAGTGAGCATTCTAATTTGAGTTCTGCCTTTTTGGAGTTCATGTTTTCTGTTGTCAGCACTACCATTATGGCTACGTTTATGTGATTTTATTATTTTTATACATTTATATGTAAAAAGCAAAATTATGATTGAAAAGAATCATGATTTAAAAAAAAAACTTAAGTGTCATCTTTACTCATAGGAGTGTTTTATGAACAACTAAAATGCTCTTACTGAGTTAAAGTACTCCAAGAATCATAGAATCATATATAGCACAGAAGGAGGCCATTGAGTCCATCACAGCTGTGCTGGTTCTAAAAGAGCCAACCAAGTTTCTTTGCCCCTTTTGTCACTCATCATCTGCTTTCATCATCCCTTCAGTCCTGATTATCATAACTTGCTGTGCAGAAACAGTTCTCCTTAACTTCCTTCTTCCTTTTGCCAGTATATTAAATCTGTATCCTGTTGTTCCCGACACCAACCCCAACCCCCATTCCCTCCTGCCAATGTAAACAGTTATTCACTATTTACCTCACCCAAACCCCATGTAATTTTGAACACCACCATTGAATCTGCCCTTGACCTTCTCTGTCCATCTATGATTCTATGCCAAAATACTCCTGTATATAATAAACATTTAAATATGTCTGTATATTTAAAATAACCTTATAACTATCACGTTCTGATACTAGAACTTCGGTAGAATAAACTTGTGACATTTGTTTTTCAGCGTTATTCACGCATTGTATTTAATAGTAAAAAATAACCCTCCTCATCCATCACATGTCTATGTGTTGCAAATTCAGGGTACCTGTTGAAAAATGTATCGGTAAAACTCCAAGTTTCCTCAGTTGCTCAGACTGAATTTCCATTCATTTGCTTTTCCACTGTGAATTTTCTTCCATTGGCTCATGACTCATTTGTTGAGTTGTGACTTTGGGTGCTACCTACCTTTGGACACTCCCTCCTTGACTGTTAGCTGTGTCAATCCTTTCTATATCCAGCAAAATAAAAAAGAGTAACTGTCTATTGGCAGGTGCGTTTAGGACAGTGAACCTAAAATTGGCTGATTTTTCACTCAGGCATCTTTTGGAAGAGAACATTGGATTTCCATTGGTCCAATTGTGCTTTGTGCACCAATATATGGAGATGGATAAAGTGGCAGCTGATGGGAGACAAATGAGAGAGGTGGTGGGAAGGAATATTCTTCTGCTTCCAAACCACTTGTCTGCATTTGTGAGTCTCACCATTCGCCAAAATTATCTGGAGGTGCACCTGTCTCTGGCACTCTGTTTGCAGTCAGCCTCCAACTGAAGTACATTGCTGACTCCAGTTCCGAGTGGGACTGACAAGTCAGTGAAACATGTATCCACTCTACTCTGACAGATGGAAGATGTTGAAATTTTTGCGTTGGATCTCAGTTTTTCATTGCTAACAATGAGGAAATTTCAAGTCCATGTAATCAGGACACATGATGCTGGAAAGAAATGTTATTGTAGAATATAGTTATCACAATGGCTTTCTCTCCTCTCCCACCTACTTGCTTTTGACCAAAATTATTTTTTTGCTGCTTTTGCTGTATTCTGTCTGTTTTAAACTCCTCTCAGTTTTGCGTTATCTGTTTGTGCTTTTCAAAGATTCTTGTGTGAAGCTGTCTTTATTTTAAATGAGATTTTTTAATTTAGTCTTAAATGGCTGCACTTTATCTTTCCCCTCTGTCTCTTCCACTGAGTCTGTTATTGTACTCAAGTAGAAAGAACAGCTGGGGTCTCACAGAAGTTTCTTTTGAAATCAAGCACGTGGAAAGAACATGTGAAAATGTCTTGTCCTCATTGGATAGTTGCACTAAGTTGTTTTTGGGGTAGAGATGGGTACTGTGTTTCCACTGCTCCCATTTTTCCATGTTCAATAAATCACCCGCCACCCATGCCTATACCAGGCATTTTGGCTAAGAGTCCATTACCCTGCCAAATCCATGGGGAGACTGAAAAATTGATCTTTGTGTCACCATAGCTCAAAAACACCAACTCATTTTTCAAGAAAAGCATCGAAACCTGATAAGTATGTCTTCCTTTTGGGTTTTTGTTTCATAACTCTGCGACTTGACCCATTTCTCCTATAAAATAGCTCGGAGTACTGAACTCGGAGCCAGAATGCCTTATGTGTACCTCTGTTCAGACTTCATTTCGTTGTGCAATTTGTGGCATTAAGTACACTACATAGTGACTGTGGTTGTGCAATGTGTTAGCATTCTAGCAAGCCAACTCAGCTTGTCTGCTTTGATGGTGAGCCTTTTCCCTCCTGCAGCTAGAGCTAGCATTTTAGAAGTATTTTCATAAATTGGCTAAACCCATCTGACAGCCTTTTTTTAAACATAGAGTCTTCAAGCAATTGTGCATACCCGGAGAGCAGCACTTTTGAAATGACAGGAGTGCAACCTTTCATGTTGGCCATGCTTTCATAGGCATTGAAAAGGTACTGAGGTGGAGGGAGGTGCAAGTACTGATGTTTAACTGAGCTGCTGGCTAGAAGAAAACCACAAAATATAGGTGGGGAGAAAGCATTTTCCCCTTCCACCAGCCACCCCCATCCTAGCACTGCCTGTTTTCCTTAGCGGTCTGTTGAACCATAACTGTTAATGTGAAGTAATTTTCAAAAGGTCTGTTTGAAGGTTCCTCTATTCATAGCATGAGTTGGTGGTAGATTGGTTAAGCTGATCTTTTACCCCTCTTCAACCTATCCCTTACCTTTCACTTTAAACTCCATGTATTAGTTCGCTAAGTGCGGTGTCATTTGTGACTTGATAGTTAAATTGTCTGTCATGTGGCACTAACTTCCTCTTGTTTTGATTGTTGTTGGCTGGTATGGGTTCATATTGGTAGGGTGTGAAACGAAAGAATACAGAAATTCAACTGCTGCTTTGCATTGTCTCAATGTCTTGGTTTGTAAACTAGCAACTTGTAATCCAGCACAGGGGAAGAGAGGAGAGAGGGAGATCTCCAGGAAAGTTGAAGCTTACTCTGCAGTTTGAGAATGGCTGGTATCAGATGTGCTGCCAAACTAGGATGTCTATGAATGTAATGTATTTTCATTTATTCAACTGAGGACAGAGAAAACGTCTGGCAAAATATTGCATGTGGCTTCTGGGATGCATCTGCAATGAAAAGATGGGGAAACTTTGAACAGAGTATTAACATTGGTCAGCCTGGGAATGTTCAGGTAGGAAGCCTATGATTTAGAACAAGGAGATTTCTACTAACTGAGCTGTTTGAATAGAGAGGAATTTGTATTGCCTTTTGCAGCACTTAATGCTGGTTTAAAAAAAAATTCCCTCTGGCTGGAAGGCCGGGCTCTGAATACCATTGTTGAATGCATATTGCTCACTGAACATTACAAAATATGAAGAGATGGTTGTAAATCCAATGGAAGGGTCTGGGACACTTCAAGTGGGAAGATTTGATTGTTAATTGCACCCAAGAAGAATATTCAAGACCATTTTTTAAATTTATTGATTGTTTATTTCATTATTAGCTGTATCCCTCCATATCCTGCTAGTTTTACTTCAGTTGCTTTGTGCCACCTGATGGAAAAGGGTATCTTTATCATTGTTGAAGATTCTAATGCTGCTTACCAGTTTGTCGGTGGGAAGAGCGTTTTATTAATTAAATCTTATTCTTTTACTGTATAATCATGTAAATATGTGAAACACGTGAACAGGGTTTTAACCTATGAAGCGTTCCATTGTGTACAGAAAGGTGGATGTCTGGAAGTATGTTTATTCTTGCTGGGCCCTGGTCTATTAACTCTTATCCCTGAATATTCTTTGGTTGGAGATGCATAGTCGCTCCAATTAACAATGTGTGATTGGCCTTGAGATTTTTATATGCAGAAATAATTTAGTTACAAGCAGTTTTGAACCCAAAAATAACTGAAACATTAAATGTACAAAATTTTGAAAGGCTAGGATTCGGGTGAAATTGTTGAAACCATTTATCGTGAGAACTACAAAGAGAAATGCAGAAACTTGGGGTAAGTTTATCAATCCTGTCTGTTAGAAATGGGAACAGCTATACATGTGCAGCATTGCTTTAATTTATTATGTTCTTTTGGGATTTTCTTCAATGCTGGTGGGTGTTTTTCAATCATGAGTCTCTGACACTGTATGGAAAGGACATGGATTCTGGTCACCTTGGAGTGAAAGAGAAGGGATTGTGGGAAACAAAATAGTGAACTCTTGAAATCTGATCTAGTTCTGCCAGGAATTGCATATTGGTTAAAGAAGTAATACAGGATTGGGTTTTTCTAATTTGACAAAGCAAGACTGATAAGCACTTGGACTGATTGCTTCTGGAGTGGTTATCATGTCTTGTGTTACTTGCTCTTAGCTGGATGGCATTTATAATGTGTTTACAAGAGAAATGTGACTTGGGAAAGGACAGATGATATTGGGTACAGACCTGGCTTATTACTTGGATGAGGAGTCAGTGAGAATGATGACTTTGTACAGACTTCGCCAATCCTGTCAGTGGAGGGTGTTTTTTCAATTATGTTTTCCAAGTATAATCGAATCACCAAGAGCCAGCGAGAAAGTACAGGTGAAAATTGTTTGTGGGGACCATAAATTTCATATGCTAGCTTTCGGAACTTTTTGAGCATGGGAAACTGAGGGGAGGGGGGATAACAAACAAAACATGCTGAAATAAAGCACTTTGAATGACCGCTCATACTTAGAGAACTAAAGAGTGTGAAGTTGTTTTGATAGGAAGTTTCTCTGATCAGTGGACATACTGTAGAAGTAGACGCCTTGCACATAAAGCTCAGAACACATGCAAGCTCTATGTTGCAGTGTCACTACGGATGTGGATTACCAGCTTCAGTGTCCATTTCTAGATGGCTTGTTAAATCAGTGTACAACTCTCTGCGAGGCCCTTCCTCAGCTCTTGAAATGTCTTGATCGAGGTCAGACTTCCACAACTCTGGGAATGTTTAGCCAAGTATCTGAGGGATGTCCTCATTTGGGAGAGAAGATCCAACTCGATAGTTGCCAGAATTCCACTTAACCTGTTGGCCCTCCAGTGTCACAAAATGATTCCATAACCAGGTAGCAACCCTTCTATGGCTTTGAATGACTCTGATGTTGTGGTGTAAATAGACCCTCAGCTATTTTCACTCAAATAAAGCAAACTACTACAGATGCTTTGAATCTGAAATAACAACAGAAATGCTGGATCTCAGCAGGTCTAGCAACATCAGTGGAGTTCACGTTTTAGATCTAAATGATCCTCCTTCGGAAAGATCATCTTTTTTCATGTCTTTCTATCTCTTATTCAGTATTATAGATTTGGATTAATCCTGACATAGCGAGAGGTTTTGTCTTTTTTTAACACCATCAGCCAACAAATTCAGCAAATGTAGTGCACTTAAAAACTTCCTCCTTTTGGATGCTGTCAAGTTGTCTTTGCGAGAGAAAACGCATTAAAATCCAACTCAGAGCATTGATTCATTTGAATCATCACTGGTACTAAACAGTCGCTCCTCTTACCTGGCTTCACACAAAAGTGTCTAAGATATTTTTTATTACTTGAAAGTTCTGTATCATTTCACAGTTATATTTGTTTTTGTAATTTTATTTATAGGTAGACAGTGCTGCAGTATATTTTTGTAATGCCATGAAATGTTGACTAATTACAATTCAGTATAGCTCATTATCAGGTAATGAAGTGTTTCTTGCAAATACAGTATACTATAGGATAATGTTGCACAGCAATCAAAAACAATTCCTTTCGTATTTCCCCATTTATTTAAAATATGACATTTGTACAGCTTGTTATAGCTAAGCATGTTTCGTTTTTGAAGAAAATTGAACTGCTTTGCAAACAAAAGACAGGATTTGGGGATTCAGAATGCTGACAGAACACACTAACACTAACTTCCCTTATCAAACCACTTGGGGTGTATTGTTGCAAAGACGACCTGTTGCTGTTCAGAGTTTGCAGAATGCTGCTCTTAAATCTTGTCATTTCCACATGTAATTGCACAGAGTGTGAAAACTTGCAGCTTTACTGAATGTACATGGACATCGCCCCTCTCCTCACTAATTGGACTGCTTGTAATCTAGCCTGTGACTGTATTCTGTGTTTGAATGTAGGATTGTTCAAATTCTTTTTGTATATGATTAGTCACTGAGATGGCTCTTTTTCTTAAAGAAAATTTTATTTCAGATTAAAGTTGAAAATTTGCCATGGTTTGCTTTCATAAAAGGTTCATTTTGAAGTTTTGTAATGACATTCCATTGATCTAAAGGGAAAATAATACCAACTTGCTTGATATTAATTTCAATAAACAGTTCTCAGTGTTCAAATGGAGGGTCTGCTTTCTATGCTTGTCTAATCGAGGTACAATTTCCAGGCAACCAGAATGTCGTTGTAATGTCTTTATATTAAAAGAAATCCAACATAATTTCCAAATAAGATTGAGGCTGAGCCAGCAAGCAGGGTAAGAGGGATGACTGAAAGCCAGATTAAATGGTTTGATTCTGAATTTGTAAGTTAGATGGAGGTGGCTGCGTAGAGAAATAGAGGAATGCTGAGATCCAGGAGATTTGGAACAGAATTGTCAGCTGGAGGGGTTTGTAGAGATAGGGAAGCATCTCTTCCAGACAAGGATTTTGAACTTAGAGCATTAGGAGCTGGGGAGACAATGCAGCTAAGTGCAGAGGGAGTGATGGGCAAATGGGACAGGTTGTGATTAGCAGAGTTTAGTTCACTGGAGAGTTAATGAATTGTGAAAGTAGGGAGGCCAACAAAGGAATCATTGTTTTCGAAGGTGGTAGCTAAAAGGGCAGACAGGAATAAAAATAAAAGATGCATCTTAATTGAAATCGAAACCAAAGCTGATGGGGTTTTGATTTTGGTGGGGAAGGTGTGATGGAAGAAAATCATGTGGGCCATTCCAGAATAAATTGGTTAGATAGACCATTTCCACTAACTATATAGATAAGCAAATAACCTGCTTGATGGTCTGAACAGATTTTTGCTGTTATTTTACATGTCAGACATTGGGCATCTAAAAAATGTTGCTTTCCCCAGAGATGTCAAGAATTCTCCCCTTACTGACTATTGTGGGAAACTGGGGAGGGATGCTCTGTGTCAGAGTGATGTTGGGAAATAAAGGTGGGCAAAGAACGCTCAGCTAATGAGTGGCCCATCTACTGATCAATGTGACCTGATACATTATTCTCTCCAACCAGCTCATTGTGTGGTTATTCAACCAGTATTGACTGTGGCAGCACATGATCCAGGTTGCAGTAGCTCAAGGAGAGGGCCCACCATCAATTTCTCAGGATGATGGTGGCACGTCCTAGCTTGTGAACATTGTTGTTCGAAGTTAAACAAATTCTCTACGACAACTGGAGAGCACTGTACCTGTCATGAAGGAGCAAATGAGACCGGTTTCCCTTGATTTTTCTATTGCTTACTGTGAGCCAGAAGCTCTGTTTTGAACTCTCGGGGTAAGACCCAATCTGAACCAGGTGGTAAGCAAAACAGAACTGGCTGCATTTTGCAGTCTGAACCAACGAATAGTTTATATAAAGAACATCGCAGAGTGTGCGGACGTTGTAAGTATTTTCAAATTCTTTCACTTTATAACACTTTCAGATGTTTGGTTACTCTAGAAGTTCTCGATAAATACAACTTTTTTGTTGCATCAAGCTAACAGAAAGGGGCAGTGGCTGCATTTGAAGCCCATATGGTTAATTGCAATAGGAAGGGAGGAGGGTGGATCAGTTTGGCCAACTGGCCTGTTTTTCTGCTATCGGCAGAAGAGTATATATATAAAATTTGTGTCACAAGTAGGTTTCCATTAACACTGCAATGAAGTTACTGTGAAAACCCACAGTAGTCGGCACACCCTAGCGCCTGTTTGGGTATACTGAGGGAGAAGTTAGCGTGGCCAATGCACCTAACCAACACGTCTTTCAAACTGTGGGAGGAAACCGGAGCACCCAGAGTAATAAACCCATGCAGATGTGGGGAGAACATGCAGACTCCACATACGGTGTTCCAAGCTGGGAATCGAACCCGGGCCCTGGTGCTGTGAGGCAGCAGTGCTAACCACTGTGACACAGCTGTAAGTACTCAGCAAGTAAGTACTCAAAATATTTTTCCAGCTTCAAGAATAATTGGGGCTTGAAGCCACTCTCAGGAGCACATCAGAGACTTTCTTAAAGCAATAGAATCCAGGCATATCTCAGACACACTTAAAACTCCAGGAACTTTTGTGCTGTTAGCTTGATAGTTTGGCACGTTGGAAAAATCTAGCATGGATTTTGAAACCGTGAGAATGGATCGCAAAAGGGCAGAAATATGGGTTGATTAATTCTGGAGTTGCCTGCTACATCGAGCCAGCCTCAGAGGCCACAGAACCAAGTGGAGTCCGTCATTTAAACACAGACGGGAGATATGAAATGAGAAACCTGAGGGGGCATGAGTTAAGGAAGTTGTGGGATTAATGGTAAGCAAGTGTGCTTCCAAACTCAGAGGACGAGAAGGAGTTTTAAAGGCCAGTTGGGGAAGCTGTTTGTGTGCATGGTATGAGGAGGGACAATGTTGAGTATAAATTTGCAAGGCTAGTATATTTTGGGGTGAGCAATCACAGAAATTTTCAAGGCTAGTTAGTATGTTTTTACGTTTCAGTAAAACATATTGGAGCATAAAAACTTCAATGTTTTTATGTTGTAATGTGCAGTGTGGGGATTTCATTCAGTTTGGCCAACAGCATTAATAAACTATTTTTAGATGCCAGCAACTTTTCTATAATGCTTAATTTGAGAGATATGAATGGATGTGGAAATGAACAGGTAGTATTTATTTTTTAATCTTAAATAGATATAAAATTGCATAAAACAATAAAATTGACTTAAAATGGGCAGATAAATGGTAGGTGCAGTTGAATGTGTGTTGAGTGATGCAACAAATTTGGTTGAATCCTACTTGCACTCGATGACGAAGTGACCCACTTTGAGTTCAGTGAATCCTATCCAACTCTGCATATAAAGTCACCTTTGCAATCTTTAATCCTTAAAATTAGTGCACAGGGATGGCACCCTTATATGACATTTATAGCAATATTAAATATACATTTACTAATACAGTTTTATAAACAGGAAAAGTCTTCCTCAGAATATTCTAATCTCACTATCAGCTAGGGTCACATGGGATAAAATTTCCATCAAAGTGTGAAGTTCCTGGAGTTTTAAATATATATGAATTGTACAGGTCCTGGACCAACAATCTGATTGTTGAGATTCCCCTGCTTCAAGAAAGCCTGTGAGGTGCTCATTTTTAACTGCAGAATTTTTGAAGTTTTTACATGTTAAAGAAAAATTAACTTGCAATGAAATTGCCTTGTGTACACTAATTGAGCTTGTAAATATTTCTATTCCATTTTCAAATTATTTTCACTGATTTTATCTCAGGTCACTGAAGTGGAGGACAGGAGAGTCTTTTTAAAATGCCTTTGTGATCAACTCATTGTCAACTGAATTAATAAAATAGCACCAAGTTATCACTGTGATAAATCAAGGAATGCTTTTCTTTAGTGGCAAAGGACACTTCTTCTGTTGCAATGCATGATTGCTCAGTTTAATGGAAGATTTTATATTGGTGATTTTGCTAATTAAAACTTTAACAAATTTAAACCATGTCTCTAAGCCCCCTCCCTCCCCTGCTTTTTGGCCTCCCTCTTTCTGAGGAAGGATGTTGTTGCTCTCGAGGGAGCGCAGTGAAGGTTTACCAGGCTGATTCTGGGGATGGAGGGACCTATAAAATTCTAACAGGACTGGACAGGGCAGATGCAGGGGTCATAGTCTGAAGATTTGCGTTAGACCATTTAAGACAGAGATGAAGAGACATTTCTTCACCAAAAGAGTAGTGAGCCCATGGAATTCATTACCACAAGAAGTCATTGATGTCAAAACATTGAATGTATTCAAGAAGTAGCTAAATATAGCACTGGGGTGAATGGGATCAAAGGTTATGGGGAAAAAGCAGGATTAGGCTATTGGGTCAGACAATCAGCTATGATCCTGATGAATGGCAGAGCAGACTTGTGCTCCTATCTTATGTTTCCTCCTTTTTAAGATGTGGAGATGCCAGCATTGGACTGGGATGGGCACAGTAAGAAGTCTCAACGCCAGGTTAAAGTCCAACAGATTTATTTGGAATCATGAGCTTTTGGAGCTTTGCTCCTTCACCAGGTGAGTCACTTTAATCTCCTGTTGAGAGACTTCTTCCTATGCCCTCCTTTTTAATGCACTTGAGAGTTTTCACAACAATAGTTTGTATTTTACACAGAGAGTTTATGTATTTGACATAAAATGCAGACAACCATTTCTGTTATTTTGTAAGAATTTTGATTAGGTATCGAGATTTCACCTAACTTCTGTATGTGGTTTCCTCCAACGAGAATTCTCGTGTGCAGGAAAATCACACCGAAAAGGTGATCATTCTGGCATAGAACAAAGTACTGAGCAAAGCAATCACTCAATCTGTGTTTGCTCACACCTAGCACATCATGAGCATTGATTTACAGGATGCTGAGTACAAGGAGAGTGTGGTTTGGGCTGGAAAGAGTATTTAGGGATATGAGAAGGGACAAGATGGAAGGTCAGGAGTATGGTTTAGGCTGGAAGGAGTGTTGGGGATGTGAGATGTGATCAAAAAGGCGAATGGAATGTTGGCCTTTATAGCGAGGGGGATAGAATATAAAAGCAGGGAGGTCTTGCTGCAACTGTACAGGGTGCTGGTGAGGCCGCAGCTGGAGTAGTGTGTGCAGTTTTGGTCACTGCATTTGCGCAAGGATATATTGGCCTTGGAGGGAATGCAGAGATTGCTACAGGAGATGAGGGGGTTAGTCTATGAAGAGAAATTGAGTAGACTGGGTCTGTACTCGTTGGAGTTTAGAAGGCTGAGGGGGTGATCTTAGAGACAGATAAGATAATGAAGGGGATAGATAGGGTAGAGATAGAGAGATTCTTCCCACTTAGAAAGGATAGCAGGACTAGAGGGCACAGCTTCAAAATAGGGGGGAGGGGGGGCAGTTTAGATTGAAGTTGAGGAGGAACTTCTTCACTCAGAGGGTGGTGAATCTCTGGAATTCTCTGCCCGTTGAAGTGGTGGAGGCTACCTCACTGAATACATTTAAGTCACAGGTAGATAAGTTTCTGATAGACAAGGAAATTAAAGGTTATGGGGAGAAAGCGGGAAAGTGGAACTGATCCACTTCAGATCAGCCATGATCTGATTGAATGGCAGGGCAGGCTCAAAGGGCTGGATGGCCTACTCCTGCTCCTATTTCTTATCTTGTAGAAGAGATAGGATGGAAGGGGAGATGCCACATCTTCTGAGCTTGTGGAGAAGATAAGATGAGAAGTGGAGCGGTATTTGAAGAGTGGAAGTAGTTTTTTTCCCAAATGCTGCAAGATGTGATTGATTGTTACAGTGCTGGAAGTGGCTGAATTGTGGAATGCATGATCCATCTCTGCCCCCGATGTTTCCACCCTCATGTCAGCCAGTCTGTGTGATACGAAAGAGCAATGGATACAGCCAAGGTTATAAGCCTTGACAAATCATAGCGCCCAAAATATGGCGTCACTAGTCAAGCTGTTCCAGTAGTTGTAACAATTGCAAAATTGCTTGTCCCTTGCAGAAAGAGAAGGAAAAAAAATCTCAGCTTAGCCAATTACTTCCAATGTCAGGATTCTTTAAGCCCAGCAGTGTGATCAAAATCCTGCCAAGTGCTTGTTCTGATCAGCTTTGATCCACTGGAGGATAAAAGAGGTGAATTCCAACAGTGAGGCAAGAGTGCCAGTCCTCAGATCAGGCCCCAATTGTCTGACTGGAGCATCAACAAACCCGAATAAAATTCAAGTCAGGAGAAACTGATTAGACTCATGTTAAGCACAAAGATTGATTGTTTGAAGTCATCATCTCAGTCTCAGGACACGGCAACAAGATTTCCTCTGGTGAGTATCTGAGGCTCCACCATCTTCAGCTGTTAGATTAATGACGTTCCTTCCTCTTAAGGTCAGAAATGGGGATGTCCGTTGATGACTGCACAATGCTCTCTATTCATGACTCCATAGATATTGATTTTGTGTTCATGTTGAGCAAGACTGGAATATTGCTAGGAAGCAAGTAATATTGTGCCACACAAGGACCTGAGAGAGTCTAACCATCACCCTTTGACCTTAAATGGTATTACTATGACTGAAATACCTACACTCAACATCCTGGGTGTGACCAGTGACCAGCAATGGAACTGGCCTAGCCATATACTGTTGATACAAGATCCAGTCAGAGGCTAGGAACACTATGGAGAGTAACTCGCTTCGTGACTCCTCAAAACCTGTCCACGATCGACCAAGGCATCAGTCATGACAGAACACTTACTGTCCATTTAGCTGAATGGGTGCAAATTCAACAATACTGAAGAAGCTTGACACCATCCAGGATAAAGCATTCTGCTTAACTGGCACCCTATCCACATTCAGTCTCTCTACTACCACTGCACAGTGACAGCAGTGTCTATCATCTACAAGATGTAATGTAGGAACTCACCTAACCTGCTTCAACAGCACCTCTTGAAGTGAAGTGACAGGCCCATTGGAAGACTATCTGGAAGCTTTCCTCCAAGTCAATTGGAATGAGATTGCCTTTACTACTTCATCATTTGGTAGAAATCCTAGAACTCCACATGCTAATAGTGCTATAGGTGTCCCTGCAGCTTATGGACTGCAATAGTTCAGAAAGTTAGTTTCTACTTTCATAGATTAGGAACAGATAATAAACTCCAATCTTGTTATCAAGTTCAAAATATGTGAGCACAGAGTGCTCACTGAGTGGTTTGATCCACTATAGCAGTTACTCTAATGCTGACTTGTGCCTCCTTGACCATCTCTTCCTTTTTGAACGAACCTTCAAATATAAAGGCTTCACATTGGTAAAATCCTTTTCAAGGATGTAGGAAAGAAAATTGCATGCAAAAAAAAAACACATTTGCTGCTGCCTTCTTGTACTGAAGGGAAGTGTCATGAGAGGGCAGCATATATTACTAGCTCTTCAAATTTGAAACAAGAGCTTCATCTTTGTTTTTGTAAACAATTGTTAAAATATTCAACAACTAATGACTACTGTATAGATCATAACTATTTAAATGTAGCATCACTATTTTAAAGTAATTTGTTTATTAATGTGACTTCAGTTCTACAGCGTAGTGAATGGTAGACAATAAAATGGCCATAATTTAAAATTTTACTTAAGTCATCTACATTTAATTACATTTATACATACATTTAATGAACACTGACATAAGCCTTGACAAATCATAGTGCCTAAAATATGGCGGCACTAGTCAAGCTGTTCCAGTAGTTGCAAAATTGCTGAGCTATGTCCCTTGCAGAAAGAGAAGGAAAAAAAATCTCCGCTTAGCCAATTACTTCCAATGTCAGGATTCTTTAAGCCCAGCAGTGTGATCAAAATCCTGTCAAGTGCTTGTTCTGATCAGCTTTGATCCACTGGAGGATGAAAGAAGTGAATTTCAATGGTGAGGCAAGAGTGCCTGTCCTTGGATCATGCCCCAATTATCTGACTGGAGCATCCAAATAGAAAGCGATACAGATTTCAAAGATTTCCTGCACTAAACCAATCCTATTTAAAGCAGTCTAGCTATAGCTCCTGCAGTTTAGTGTTTCAGGATTACAATGACCTACACACTTGTTTGAAATTGATTTTCCCTTAGTCACATCAATATTATCAGTTGTTGATTTAAGGTGATATTTCAGTAGTTTGACCAACTGCTGCTCTGATTTCCCTTGCAGCAGAGTGCATCTGCAGCCAGAGATGACTGGGTGTGTCTAGTAACTTACTGGCTTTTATTGAATTGCATTGTAAATTCTATACTGCCTTCTTGAACTCGATGCCAACTCTGGTGTTAAGTAGCAGAAGCTTGACTCCTGCATCTAGAAAGGTGGCACAGTAGTTAACACTGCTGCCTCGCGGTGCCAGCTATCAAATCCAAACTCGGGTGACTGTCCATGTGCTGTTTGCACATTCTCCTCATGTCTGCATGGGATTCCTCTTGTTTCCGGCCATGTTAAATTGCCCCTTAGTGTCAGGTGCATTTGTAGAATAAATATCTGAGTTTACAGAGATAGGGCTGGGTGGGATTGTTGCGTGTGCAGGCTCATTGGGCTGGATGGCCTCCATCTGCACTGTAGGGATTCTCTGATTCCAAAGCCTACAGTTTTTAATAAGTAGCATACAAAACATAGCATAATGGCAGAAAGGACAAAATTAGAAAAGGCAGATAAACTACTGCAACAATTACCATTGTGAATCCAAAATGTAGAGTGGTTTTAATTTTACAAAACAATCAGGCAATAGTACTAACTGAATAATTGGAGCGTACAATCATATGTATTTGTACACAATTTTCTTCTCCACTGTCTGAACTTCCATCTTGACAGGACATTTATACAGGTATGAAAGGAGAGTCTCAGTATAGCCTATTAAGAAATAGAACTTTTGAGGTGGCAATTTCTGAATGAAGATGGCACAGATGACAATGACATTAGCTCTTCGCTTCAAGACCATTTCATTGGCCAGACATCCGTGGAATGTTCCATAAATAAATTTGCGAATGAAAACATCTTCAATTATGCGGTCTGCAGCTCCCTCCTCGCCATCCAGGTTGCCTGAATCAAATTGAAGATGTTTAGTCTCCCTTTACTGTTGCTCAAGTGGTGCCAGCACAGTTAATCTGATAGCAAATCATACAAGTCCTCAACAGCACTACCCTCTGGGCAGTCTGTCCAGAACCACTTGTGGAGAAGGCTATGATCCATATTTCTTTATGGACAAAAATTGCTGAACTTTTTGAAATTGGAACACCATCAGCAGATTAAGTCACAATTATAAATTTTTCAGTCGTATCCAATTTAAATCAATCTCCATTTTCTAATATGCTGTACTGGCGAAGTGGTTTACTAGGAAACAATGATACTGCCTCGTGTACATTCAATGCATTTTACCGTGCTATCTTACTTTTAGGGAGATCTTGGGATATTTTATTGCTTT
Organism: Sphyrna mokarran; assembly: GCA_024679065.1. NCBI lineage: Eukaryota > Metazoa > Chordata > Chondrichthyes > Carcharhiniformes > Carcharhinidae > Sphyrna > Sphyrna mokarran. The sequence continues at coordinate 17,747,122 of JAGIQG010000031.1, read as the reverse complement.
CTAACTATGGCTAGTTGATTTTAATCAAAAATAAATTTGTAAATTACTTACTGGTGTGTTGAGAGAGCCAACCTTTCCTGTGAGCAATGAAGTGAGGTGGATGCACCTCCTCGTAGGTAACTGGTTTATCACCTTTGCTAACACGAACACGAGCTGCTCGATTCTGGAAAAATAAGTTCATCTATAATGAATCTGTAGGCTAGTTAGCTTAATGTCTGTCATGGGGAATGTGTTAGAATTGATCATTAAAGAGGTTCTAACTGCGCACTTAAAAAAAATCAATGGAATCAGGATGAATTGGCATGGTTTGGTAAAGGTATTTAACCAATTTATTCGAGTTCTTTAAAAATCTGTGAATATTTTTGTTCTATTCCCACTCGTTAATTATTTTTAATTTCTCTCCTTGGGTTTCTTGACCACCCCAGTAAATCTTCTCCATCTTCACTTCTACTAATTGTTTACTCCAATTCAAGGTCCTGGGGTGACCTATCCTGACCAGGCAGAATACACCCAGGTCAGGCGCCAATCCAGCTCAGCACACATCCAAACACTAATGGGCAATTTTACTGTAGCCCATCCACCTTATCTACATCGCTGTGGACTATGGGAGAAAACTTAAGCATCTGGCTGGGAGAATGTACGATCCCTTCACAGATATCTGAAGCTGGAATTGAACCTGGGTCTCTGGAACCAGGCAGCAATAAGCACTGTGCCACGCTGGCTTTTACGTTTTTCACCAGTTAAAGATTCGTCAGCTTCTCAGGTTAGCAAATGAGTTCAGTCAAATCTCTGATAGTTAACTTAAGTAACGCTTTTACCTTGAAGCATGATGCTGTCGTTTGTATACTTCTCCATGCAATCCCATGTTGCCAAGATGACAGAATCTGAAATTCAAAAAAGTTTAATCTTAAATTGCAAACTTAATGAAATAACACTAAATTGAGCAAAATTTATTTTAGTTGCTCTTCCTTCACTGTTTTGGGAATTTCTCCCCACTGTTCTAATTTTTTCTTACTAAACCTGTAATTGTATTTTAACAATCAAATAGGTGATAGGGACTTCATATTTAAAGATAGAAAAACGGGCAGAGGACAGATTAACTGGTTTCACCTCATTGTGCCAGATTCAATTCCTGAGACTGGGTTGCAAATGTATGAAAATGATCTCTGCAAAAGACCTGGACGAGATCTCTATAATTTCTGGACAATAGGTCTAGGACTGATAGTGAAGAAATGAGAAGCATGTCAAGGGCAGAAAGGGAAAGCATATGTCAATGATCAGTGCTAAATGATGCAAGAAATGTTTGTACAAGTTCATTTCAGGAAAAAAAATTATCAGAGTTCCTTGCACTTAAAATGGGAAGCTGTTGCAAAGTAATCAAATTTCATACGTTGAAATAAACTTATGGTCACATCACACTTTGAAATGAGAATACATTTACGTAACAAGCTGTCCACAACCTGCAAAACTTCCCGATTATGGACAGTATTTAGAATTTGATGTTAGAAGTGCTTAAGGTTATCATTTAACTGCTCGTGTTTTGCCTTGAGTCACAGGGTTCAAGGAGGAAGTTCCAGTCTGAGGATTGAGAACAAAACTTGAAGCTAACACTTTTTTGAGCTGAACCTTGTTTGGGCATTATGGTCATTGTCTAAACAAATAGTTTGTCCTCAATCAACATCATAAAAACAAATTATTTGGTTATCTAAATGTTACATCCTGTATGGGATCATACTGTGCACAAAAAAATTGCGGTGTTTCCTCCGTTGCAACACTGGTACTTAACTAAGAATAGAAAAATGCAGCAGATGTGGCTGCACCAGGGACAAGAGAAACAGTTAACATTTGGAGTGCGTCTGATTCTTCAAAGCTCTGGAGAAGTACTTTCTTGACTGTGGAAGAGCTAATGGTTGTGAAAGGCGATGGATAAATGCGAAGCCTGTCTGAGACAAAATGGGTGGTGGGAGGCGAGAGAAACAAGGAATGCTGATGGATGGTTTGCCCCTGTTCAGATGTGTGTGTGTGTGTTATTTCTAGGGAAGCATACACTTCTTCCCTCTCCCTCCCCCCACCCCGTCCCCCCCCTCTCCCCTCGCCGCCGCCTCCTCCTCCCCCCTCGCCCCTCGATATGATTAGTAGAACCCTTCACTACCCCTCGGCTCGATATGATTAGCAGTGAGACATTTCCCAGACAATTTGTTAAATACAGGCACTCAGGGATGTTTTAAAAAACATTGTCGCTAACATAAAGTGCTTTTTTTTTACCAGCAGCTGACAACAACGGCTCCTCGCTACGGGCGCCGCCATGTTGAATTCGCACAGGACTGTGGGAGAGAACGCCCGGGTATATTTTCTTATAAAAAACTGCGGTGAGCGCCGAACGTCTGAGCCTTCGGTTTGTCGACTGTAGAGGTAAAATAATAAAATGAAATGAGCCGCAGCAGGAGGGCCGGGGTCAAAGGCACGGTTGGGTTATCAACGGTTGCTTGCAACGGGGTGGGGCAGTGCGCAGGCACGGCACGAGGCCAGCGCGCGTCGAGCTAACGGTCGAGGCACGAGGGGGGGCTGAGGTGTTAATTTTAAAAGTTTATTTTATTAGTGCAACAAGTAAGGCTTCACATTAAAACTGCAATGAAGTTGCTGCGAAAATCCCCCGTTGCCACACTCTGGCGCCTGTTCGGGTTACACTAATTTAGCACCAAACCAGCACAAACTGTGGGAGGAAACTGGAGCACCCGGAGGAACCCCACACAGACACGTGGAGAACTTGCAGACTCCGCACAGACAGTGAAGCAATCCGGGAATTGAACCCTAGTGCTGTGAGGCAAAAAAAAAACAGAAGCGCCAAATGAGGAGTGGGTGAAAGCAAATCCGGACGTGGTAACCAGAAGAGCAAGCTAGTGTGTGCGTGGCGTTAGAGCGCTTGATACTGAAAGAAGACTGTGCGTGTCCCCACCCTGAGACAGATGAATTACTAGTTGGGTGAGCACACGTGATTTGCTTATCTTCAAAACATACATCTTTATTTGTCACCATAAGATTTATGTGCAGCAGTGAAGGTGGTTTAGGGGGTAGCAGCATTATTATTTACACATGAATTAAGAATGTATTCATTAACCCACTGTAAGGGTGACGTCTTGCAGCTGCAGAATGTGGGCGCTCCCCCACAGCCAGGTTGGGGAGACACATTTGCAGTGGTTTGTCAGCCCTGAGTCATCAAACTAGAGATTAGCTATAGCTCTTGGGGCTAAAGGGATCAAGGTATATGGGAGGAAAAGGGGATCAGGATATTGCATACAATGATCAGCCATGATTAAAATGAATGGCTGAGCAGCCTTGAAGGGTCAAATGGCCTACTCGTGCTTTTAATTTCTGTGTTTCTAGGGTGGCTGAGCTGCAATCATCACGATCATCAGGGAGGGCTAAAGTTACCTGGGCATCTTTTTAATAGCTGGTAGTCATATTCTTCATAATAGAGTTCAGTCAGTAGTCAGAAACAGGAGGATAGGACCTGTGAGTGAGGCAAGAAAGGGTCTCTGAAGGCAGAAGTGTAGGAGCTTTAGCTTTATTATGATCCAACAGATTTTAGCTTTTTGCAGCCCGTGTGGATTAAAGTGGTGGTGACAGGGAATAAACTGACATCGTCACCTTGCTACAGGAAACCATTGTAGTACATAGAACATTACAGCACAGAACAGGCCCTTCGGCCTTCGATGTTGCGCCGACCAATATAAAAAGCAATGCCCCTCCAAACTAAACCATTCCCTTCTCTTCCATATACTTATCAACTAACCTCTTAAACGCCACCAAACTTGGCGCATCTACAACTGCTGCAGGCAGGGCATTCCACTCCCGAACCACCCTTTGGGTAAAGAACCTACCTCTGATATCCGTCCTATAACTATCACCCCTTAATTTAAAGCTGTGTCCCCTCGTGCTAGCTTTCTCCATCCTAGGAAAAAGGCTATCACTGTCCACCCTATCTAAACCTCTAAATATCTTATATGTTTCGATTAGGTCCCCTCTTAGCTGCCTGCTTTCAAACAAAAACAACCTCAAATCCCTCAGCCTCTCTTCATAAGACCTGCCCTCCATACCAGGCAACATCCTGGTAAACCTCCTCTGTACCCTCTCCAATGCCTCCACATCTTTCTTATAATGTGGGGACCAGAACTGCACACAATACTCCAAGTGCGGCCGCACTAGAGTTTTGTACAGTTGCAACATGACGTTGCGGCTCCGAAATTCAATCCCTCTACCAATAAAAGCCAAGACTCCATATGCCTTCCTAACAACCTTCTCGACCTGACTGCCTACTTTCAGGGATCTATGCACATACACACCAAGATCCCTCTGTTCATCTAGACTACTAAGAATCCTACCATTAGCCCTATACTCTACACATTTATTATTTCTGCCATAGTGCATTACCTCACACTTTTCCACATTAAACTCCATTTGCCACCTCTCGGCCCAGCTCTGCAACTTGTCCAAGTCCCTCTGCAAACTATAACACCCCTCTTCACTATCTACCACTCCACCGACTTTAGTGTCATCTGCAAATTTACTAATCCATCCTTCAATACCCTCATCCAGATCATTTATAAAAATTACAAACAGCAGGGGCCCCAAAACAGACCCTGAGGTACACCACTTGTCACCAAACTCCACGATGAATATCTCCCATCAACCACCACCCTCTGTCTTCTATCTGCTAGCCAATTCCTAATCCTATTAGCTAAATCACCCTCTATCCCATACATCTGCATTTTCTGCAGAAGTCTTCCATGGGCCACCTTATCAAACGCCTTACTAAAGTCCATATATACCACATCAACCGCCTTACCCCCATCCACCTCCTTAGTCACTTTTTCAAAAAACTCAATGAGGTTAGTAAGGCACGACCTACCCTTCACAAAACCATGCTGACTATCCCCAATCAATTCATTTCTCTCTAAATAACTATAAATCCTATCCCTAATAATTCTCTCCAATACTTTGCCCACAACAGAAGTAAGACTCACTGGCCTATAATTCCCTGGAAGGTCTCTCTTCCCCTTCTTGAACAATGGGACCACATTCGCTATCCTCCAGTCCTCCGGAACCACACCCGTAACCAACGAAAACGTAACCAATTGTGGTAGGGATGTTAATAGAAATGTGGTCATTTGGGACAATGTAGTCAGGGGGACAGGTACATTTTCTGCAGCTGAAACTGAGAGTCCACCCAGCTGTGTTACCTGTTCTGTGCCAAGGTTGGGGACATCTGTTTTGGGTTGAATTGCACAAAGAGGGGAAGATCCCAAAAACATAAGGTTCTGCTGAGGGAATATGAATAACTTGGGCTAAACCTGAACCATAAACAAATTGGCATTGGGTAAATCAGAATAGAGTTATATGCATGGCTGAAAGAATACTATTGGGAGAAATAGGTTTTGGGAGACTTGCACCAAAATTGGGGAAAAGTGGGTGATACACAGTTGAGATGGGCTTCATTTGAATTGTGCTAGATGACAATTTTGGCGAATGGGGTAAAAGAGAGGGTAGCACAGTGATCAGCACTGCTGCCTCAAAGTGCCAGAGACCTAGGTTCAATTCTGGCCTCGGATAACTGTTTGCAAGTTCTCCATGTGTCTGCGTAGGCTTCCTCCTGGTGCATCAATTTCCTCCCACACTCCAAAGATGTGCAGGTTAGGTTGGTTGGCCATGCTCAATTGCCCCTTAATGTCAGGGAGATTAGTGTGGGGTTACAGGGATAGGACCTGGATGGGTTTGTTATTGATGCAAATGGCCTCTTTCTGCATTGTAGGGATTTGGTTTGGAAATCAATCAGGTTTGGAAATATGAGATAAATTGGAGAAGACAAAAGAACAAGGTAGGAATGTGGGATGTGATGATCGGAGCATGGCTCTGTAGTGCACAATAAGCATAGAATAGTGTGCACGAGCAAATAAGACTAGAGGTTCCAAAAAAGACACAAATGAAGGTTTTGCATGTGGACACATGAGTTGACAGCACAGAGAGAAATTAAAATCTGTGATCTGATAGCTATTACAGAGACATGGCTGTAGGATGTCAAAGCCCTGAATATTATGTTAGGAAGGGCGAAAAACGAGTAAAGTGGAAAGGTTAATTAAATGACATTGATGCAGGATTTGATTTGATTATTATTGTCATGTATTAACATACAGTGAAAAGTATTGTTTTTTGCATGCTGTGCAGGCAAAACATGCTGTTCATAGAAACAGAATCATAGCTAGGATGTAGAGAAAGATCAACTTACTGCAAGATAAGTCCTTTCAAAATCTGACAGCAAGAGGGAAGAAGCTATTCTTGAGTCGGTTGGTGCCTGACCTCAGAATTTTGCACTTTTTTCCCGAAGGAATGTCTGGGATTTTGGGGCTCGAGATATAGAACCAGCTTGGTAGAAATGAGAAATAATAAAGGTAAGAAGTCACTTGTGGAAGTGATTTATTGGTCTCCAAACAGTAACCACACGGTAGGATGAGATATCAGGAAGAAAGTCTCATTAGAAAGGTACAGTGATAATTATGGGTGTTTGGCAAACGTAGCTTGGAGGATGAGTTCATAGTGTTTTCAGGATAGTTCCTTAGAACAATAATATTTTTGCACCAACCACAGAGCTGGCTATGCTAGATCTGGTAATGTGCAGTGAGACAAATTAATTAATTATCTCATGGTGAAGACATATTAACTAACAGTGACCATGCTGTGATTGAATCTCCCATGCCACTTGTTTGAATGGAGTGGTTCTAACATTAGTATTTTAAACTTAATTGAAGGCAGATATGAGACCATGGACACAACTGGCAAGAGTAAACTGGGAAATTAGGTTAAAATATAAGTCAGTAATGATGCAGTGGCAGACATTTAGAGATATTTCAGAACACCCAGAAAAGATACAGTCCAGTGCAGAAGAAAAACTAAAGGAAGAACTTTTAGTATCAAATTGAAAGAAAAAGCATATGATTCCACAAGATAGGTTGGACAGAATGTAATGAACAACAAAGAATAACCAGAAGATTGATATGGAATGAGAAAGTCGAACACCAGAGAAAGCTATTTCAAAGTACAAAAACAGATTCGGAGTATTTCTGCAGATATTGGTCCTCTGGAGAGTGAGAATGGGGAATTAATAATTGAAAATAAGGACATAGCAGATAGTTGATCAGCTATTTTGCATCAATGTTCACTATAGAGGATATGAATAATTACCCAGAAAAATCTGGGACTCAGAAGACGAAAGGGAGAGAGGAACTTGAAACAGTTGCAATCACCAGAGAAATTAAAACTGATAGCTTCGCAAGTCCTGGTGGACTTTATCCTCGTGTCTTAAAGTTGCAGTTACTAAGCTAGTGGATTGATTTTAATTTTCCAAAATTCCCTAGGATCTGGGCATATTGGAAAACAATAAGTGTGACTCCATTCTAGAAAAGAAGGAAGTAGAAAGCAAAAAACTATAGGACAGTTGGGTTAATATTTATATCTTTGCTCAAGGAGGTTATGGTAGGTCATTAAAATCTCAATGCAAATCAAGCAAAGCCAGCATGGTTTTGTGAAAGCGATGTCATACTTGACTAATTTATCAGAGTTCTTTGAGGAAGTAAAAGCAACATGGATAAAAGAGAAACTGAATGTGCAGTATTTAGATTTCCAGAAGGCATTTGACATCAAAGGTTACTGTGCAAAATAAGAGTTCCTCGTATAGGGAGAAACATATTATCGTGGATGAAGGATGAATTAGCTCACAGAGAACAGAGGTTAATGAGTCTTTTTTTGGGTTGCACCTATGTCAGACTCCTATTTATTGACTATAGCTCGGCCTTCAACACTATCATTCCTACAAAACTCATCTCCAAACTCCGTGACCTGGGCCTCGGCACCTCCCTCTGCAACTAGATCGTGAACTTCTTAACTCATAGACCTCAATCAGTAAGGATAGGCAACAACACCTCCTCCATGATCGTCCTCAACAATGGTGCCACACAAGGCTGTATTTTCAGCCCCCTACTATACTCCTTATACATTTATGACTGTGTGGCCAAATTCCCCTCCAATTCAATTTTCAAGTTTGCTGACGACACTACCATAATGGGTTGGATCTCAAACAATGATGAGACAGAGTACGGGAATGAGATGGAGAATCTGATGAACTGGTGTGGAAACAATAAGTTCTCCCACAATGTCATCAAAATGTAGGAGATTATCATCGACTTCAGGAAGCTGAATCGACTAAAGGAGAACATTTCCCTGTCTACATCAATAGAGACGAAGTAGGAAGGATTCACAGCTTCATGTTTTTAGGTGTCCAGATCACGAACAACCTGTCTATATTATATATACTTATAATTATATATAAAAGGATACATTTCTTAACTATAGTTAAAAAAGCCCACTAATGCCTCTACTTTCTCAGAAGGCTAAGGAAATTTGGCATGTCAAGTACAACTTTTACAGATGTACCACAGAAAGCATTCCCTCTCCATCTCTGAATGGTATGTTTTGTCTGTATTGCATGCAAGAAACAATACTTTTCATTGTATGCTAATAATATGAAAACAACAAATCAAATCAAAGCAAGATGTAATGATTCAAATGCCACAGGAATCAGTGCTGGGACTGCAACTATTCACAAATTATGTCAAAGATTTGGATAAAGAGACCAAATATTTTCTGATGACACAAAGACAGGGGGAAAGTAAGTTGTGAACAGGATGTGAGACTTCAAAAGAACATCAGTTAAGTGATTGGGCAGTAAAAATTGGCAAGTCAGGTAGAATGTGGGATAATATGAAGTTGTTCACTTTGTTAGGAAGAATTGAAAAATGCATATTATTTAGAGAGATTGCAAAACTCTGAGGTACAGAGAGAGCTGGATGTTTTGGTATGTGAATGGGGAAAAGTTATTATTTGTGTACCGCGAATGACTAGGATGGCAAAGGAAATGTTCAAATCCACGATTTTTTTCAGGCTAAATACTTATCAGGGCATCAGGTTTAGCACTTGAAATGAAAATGGTAAAATGGTAAAAAATTGTGTTTTTTTAAATTTCCGGGTAAGAGATGATAATAAATAACCTTATTTTTAAACGCACAAAAAGCTTGCTGATGGAATTATTTAAATTGGGACAAGTTCCCTGTGGCTACGAAAGCACAGATACCCAGAAATAAAACATACAGATCAAAGACAGTGAGAAAATATATAAATTCTATGCATGACAAAAGTATTAGACCATTTACTGGAAATGGTAGTCTGACCAGATCTATATTCAAAGACATACTCATGTGATATGGCTGACATGAAAAAGAAACTTAACTTGAAACCTACTGAAAATCAGGACTTCTTCTCAGCTGTTATCACGTGGCCAGCAGCAAGACTTGTTGAACATATGTTACTGCCATGTGAAAATCAATGACAACAGATTTTAAGTTATAAAGTTTATTTATTAGTGTCACAAGTAGTCACCATTAATACTCTGCAATTAAGTTGTGAAAACCCCTAGTTACCACACTCCAGCCCCTCTACGGGTAGACTGAGGGAGAATTTAGCATAGCCAACGCACCTCATCAGCATGTTTCTCGGACTGCCGGAGGAAACCCTTTGCACACTAATGTGAGTTGGTATCATTCACAATCAATAATAGTGAACCTTGGTGGGAGAGAGGCACAACTGGAGAAAGTAAGCTTGTTAAATAAATAAAAGTGCACAAAATTTAAAAATACATCACTATAAACAGCTGCATTTAGTAAGATGTGGCAGTTCTCAGCTAGAGGTCTGACAAGTACAGTCTGCCACTAATATTCTGATCTGAAGCCTGGTGTGTGGCAGTGTCCTGTTGCCAAATCCACAGTGATTTCAGTGCACAAAGACAAATTGTCCAACAGTTCCATCTGTACATTGGAATAATTTAAGATACAGCATTTAAACATTAATTTTAAAACAATTAATTAAGTAATTAATGACTAAAGGTTAACCAAAGATTTGAACCATCATAGTGAGAAGTATTGCTTCAATGACAGCTTGTTAGTGCCTTCTTACTTAGCCACATGCTATTACAGGGTTTGGCTTATCTCTAGATACATTTGTCTTCTAGTTAAACAGCTGTGATACTCAAATGTTAAGTATAAGTTCTAAAAGGCAGTTAGTGTGGAAGCTTCAGTGGTAGAGCAATAGCTTAAAAAGCAGGAACTGACTGGGTTCAGATCCCGTGAGGGACACTGGATTTTTTTTAACCTGAAGAATTTTTTAAAAATTGAGAATTAGTAAAAGAACAAAGAGCAACACAGCACGGGAAACAGGCCTTCAGCCCAACGAGCCCACGCCGCCGTCCTAATGAGTTAATGACATATCCATGACTTTCGGCTATGCCTATTGTGGACGATTCCCATATAGGGACCAATATAGGGACAATTTGTTACCCAATCAGCCTAAGAGCACATTTTTGGGATATGGGAGGAAACCGGAGCACCCGGAGAAAACCCACGCAACCACAGGGAGAACGCGCAAACTCCCGCAGACACAGGCCTAAAACCCGCAGCTTCCACACTAACTGCCTTTTAGAACTTGTACTTAACATTTGAGTATCACAGCTGTTTAACTAGAAGACAAATGTATCCAGACATAAGCCAAACTCTGTAACAGCATGTGGCTAAGTAAGAAGAGCACTAACAAGCTGTCATTGAAGCAATACTTCTCACTATGATGGTTCAAATCTTTGGTTATCATTGAATTTGAACTTACTCCGCACTAAGTTCACTAGCTCTAACATTAAATTATTTAATCTAGCCTGTTCTATCTTGAACTGCATTTAAGGCCATAGCTAAGACTTGAACGTAGCACGTTTCCGGTCTCATCCAATTGTCTAACTATTGCGCCACCAGACATGTACCTGAAAAAGGATGCTTTTCAGTCATACTTGAATGTTGAAATTTTATCATTAAGTCAAAAGCTGAGTTATTCTATTGAACTCTTCATTGAGAGTAAAAGATGCTTCTCCAGATAAGTTTTCAGTTATATGCCTTTTATGTCTTGAATACATCAAGTCCAAATACCACCTGTGTGTCTGGACAAGTGGAGGTACTAAAATACCAAAGTACCTAGCCGTTCTTTGCAAGCCAAGACCAGACATAATTACTGTTAAAGAAGAGATTTTTCAATCTCAAATCTTCAAGAACCATTTGATGTTTTTCTATAATGCTTTAAAATCACAACGCTTGATAACACTGCTAACAGAAAAAGCCCAAATTGCAGAAAGATAGGGCATAACATTTTAATCACAGTCTCAATAGGCCATCTTCTACCAATGGAGATGTAATCAACAAGCTGCCACAAGCTAACAGCAACCTTTCTCCAGGTGACCATCCCACACTTTGAAAAGGAACAAATGTGATCAAATTCCTGTCTTGTGGCAAAACTTTGGGAGCTAAAACTATCAGTTGAGGTCGCCAAGATAAGGTCAATGTCTAATCAAGAAGCTCATTGAACCTTTTCAGTGTATGAGAGGCAAGGAACCCCACAAGAATACAAAGATGCCTCCAGTGTCCACCTGTACAAACAGAAAGGGGGCAAGGGATCAGATGTAGGCATACGCAAAGTATCAAAGAATGGATAAGAGAAAGGCAGAAGGTGTTAGAATAATAAACAGAGCATAACGGGAAGAGCCAAGGAGTAGAAATCAAAGACTAAGTCAACAGATAAGGCAAGAGTTGCAAAAAGTTAAAAAAAAAAAGACAAAAATTAAGACTTTATATATGAATTCACATTGCATTCAAAAAAAAATGAACTGGCAGTGAAAATAGAGATTAACAAGTACAATCTAATAATTGTTATAGAGACATGGCTGCAGATGGTGCATATGTTGGATCAGTGTCCCTTTAAAAGGTGAGTCACGTGAGTATGTAAAATCAACCATAAGGTTCATAGGCTTTTTCTTCCGTCTTGTATTACAGAGTGCATAGCTGGCAAATAAACTTCCACATTGAGTTAGAGAGAATTTTATGTTCTTTGTTTTGACTGCAGCCCAGTAAATTGCCTAATACAGAATAACTGGTAATGAGGAGATTTCCGGCAGCCAGTGTGAGAGAGCTACACAACACAAAATTGACCAATGGGAGAGGAACCACATCTGATTTTGGACCCTGTAAAAATGATTGTGGGGGAAGCAGATTCCTTTGAACTTGAACAACAGAAAAAACTAAATTGAAACTGGGGAAATCCAGAGGGTCTTGGGCTGCAGAGTTCACCATATGCTATACTAAGAGAGTTCTTTCAGGCATGGCGGCAGAGAAACGAAGGGAACTTCCATTTGGGGATTAGAAATTAAAGAAAAGGTGCTGCATTTTGGCTGGGGGAAACCGAAGGAGAAAATATCAAATTTAAGCAGGGTTTGAATATAAAAAGGACCTCAAATTAAAAAAAAACAAAATCGCAGGTTAATTTACTGCTATCACATCCTTTGAAGAAGAATCAGAAAGCTCAAAGGATTACAGTGAAAGATTCAGCTAATATGGCAAATAAAATTGTAGATGAATTGGTACTACCCAAGTTCATCAGCACTATAAATCGTAAGGCAGCTAATTTGCTTAGAAGCCTCGTCCAGTCATCAAATCTCAGGAATTAATTAATATTTTGGAGGATTATTATGCCCCAAAAACCTTTACTAGATGCAGAGAGATTCAGATTTCACAAGAGGAATCAACCGGAAGTGGAATTTGCGGCTCAATTCATCACTACTCTTAAGCGACTTACAGAACATTGCAAGTTTGGAAATGTTTCGGCCGATGCCTTAAGAGACATGCTTGTATGTGGTCTGCGAAATTAGACTATTTAGTGAAGATTACTATCTGAGAAAATCTAAATTTTAAAACAACATTGAAAGTTATGTCTATGAAATTCGCAAACAAAAATGTTGCACAGCTGAAGGCCAGCATCTGAGTACATAAAATGATGGCCATGTTAAAGAAACCTGCACAGCAACAGGAGTGCCACAGGTGTGGCAGACTGGATCTCTGAAACTAACTTATGGTACAAGGATGCTCAGTGCAAGATCTGTAAACAAAAAAGCCATAATGCTTGGACCTGCTGTTAAACTCAGGTTGAAACCAAACATCTGCGGACATGCACAGTTTCATAAACCAAGCGTTTGAAAGTAGAAGTTGAATAGGGTGGTGGACGCCAGCATAGCTGAACCACTGACGATAAGTGATCAGTCAAGTATTTAAAATATGAGGAAACAATCCGAATCTGCGGTGATCTCAGAGTTACTGTTAATTCAGTTCCGTGTACAGATAAAAACCTATTGCCCTTGATCCAAGATCTGTCCAATAGTCTGGCAGGTAGTAAAAATACACAAAGATGGATCTGTCATAGGCTGAGCTGGAGATGAGAATGGCTGCTGAATCCCAACATTTTCTAAGCATTGTAACAAATGGGCTCATTTTGCTATAAAAGGCTCCCTTTTCGGCTCACATCAGCATTGTTTTAGAGGCCTATGGATCAAATCCTAAGTAAACTCAAAGGGGTAGAATGATGCCTTGATGATGTCTTGAGGAAGAACATTTTAAGAATCTTGAAGCAACCCTAAAATATCTGCAGGCACAAGGCTTACAAATCAATTCGAAATGTTTGACTTCTTTGGACCGATACTTAGGGCACATCACTGACAGCTGCAACATAACTTCGCTGTTTTTAAGCTCCATTCCTTTAGCAATGAGGACAAAATTCCATTTACCTGCTGTCTGCAAACCAACTCCTGTGATTCTTGCACAGCAGCATGCTGCAATTTTTTATCATTTAATAATCCATTTTGCTGTTATTCCTACCAAAATGAATGACCTCACATTTAGCAACATTGTACTCCATCTGCCTGACCCTTGACCACTCACTGAGACTATATCCCTTTGCAGACTTTCAGTGTCCTCTGCACACTTTGCTGTCATCTTATTGTTCTCTGTGAATTTTGACACACTACACTTGGTCCCCAATTCCAAATCCTCTATGTAAATATAAATAATTGCAGTCCCAACACCGATCCCTGAGATACACCACCTAGTCACTGATTGCCAACCAGAAAAAAACCATTCACCTCCACTCTGATTTCTGTTAGTTAACCATTCCTCTTATCTATGCTCGTACATTACCTGTAACACCATGCAGCGTGATCTTACGTAGTAGTCTTTGGTGTGGCACCTTGTCAAATACCTTCTGGAACCTAGATACACCACAATCACAGATTCTCCATTGTCCACTGCGCATGTAATATTCTCAAAGAATTCCACCAAATCAGTCAAACATGACTTGCCCTCAAAACCCATGCTGCATCTTACCAATGGGATAATTTATATCCAGATGTTTCACTATTTCTGCCTTGGTAGATTCAAGCATTTTCTCTCCTACAAAAATTAAGCTAACTGACCTATTACCTGCCTTTTGTCTACCTCCTTTTTCAAACAAAATTTTTAAAAACTGAATATTGAATTGGTGCCCTGTCGTGTACCCTTCCCAATGGAGAGGCTGATTATCTTTGTTTCACGTGTTCCAGCCAATGCAGAGACATGAAACGCACAGCTAAAGAAGGAGACAGCACTATTTTCAGTGTGAGGAAATTTTACCACTATTTATGTGGCCACTACTTTGTACTGTTAATGGCCCATTATCTACTTGTGTGCATCTTCGGCCTATACTTTGCGATTCCCTTAATGGGCCCTTCTCATCCCAACAGACATCAGAGTGGCACAAAAATACAAATGCATTGCGTAGGCTGTCCTTGTCCTCAAATGGAGAGCAATCCAGAAGTGGATTGAAGATTCTCTACTCCGAAAATGTGATGGTAATGGTGGCACAAGTGAAGAATCATATCACCATTTTCTGAGCCAGGTGATGGACTTGGTTCTGAAAAGGAGGGCCAGTAGGAACCATCCAGAATTGAAGCTGTTTATTTCCTGGCAATGGGAGTTGTCAGATTAGAATGGCTGCCTGCACTGGGGGATACATGTAATCAATCCTCTGAACTTAAGATAGAAGGGTGCTGGAGCAATTGCACTAGGGCTAATCAGGGGTGATGGTGATGAGGATGAGGATGAAGAAACTAGCCGGGAGCCGTTTTATGAGCATACAAACTCAGCTACCAAAAAGGCTAATTTATTGCCAAACGTGCCGCCATTGTCACTGTTCCAGGCCTCTCCAGGAAAATTCTAGTCTGAGCCCAAAGTCCATGATCAAAACTTATGAACAGCAAGCTGATTTGCTTATTTCAACAGCACACTCTCTGTCAAGCTGTCTATATAAATGACGACAAAATATGCACAAAAGGTACCAAAGCAAGCTTACAACACATTTTGAATATCAGCTTGTGAATGAAGAGCAAGAGTGCATATCAAACTGCAAGTCTGCCCACTGTGTTCTACTTACAAGTCTAAGAAAAGAAGTTTGAACTGCTTTGGGAAGCTTCTAAAGATCAGATACTAGGACTAAAGGCCAGACTCCGAGCTGCTTATCTGTGCTGGCTTGCCAGGCATCCACACTGTACTGAGACAGAACATAGAACATTACAGCACAGTACAGCCCTTTGGCGCTCAATGTTGTGCCAAGCTCTGTCCAATCCCAAGATCAAGTAATCCCACTCCCTGTAATTCTGCTGTACTCCATGCCTATCCAATAACCGCTTGGAAGTTCCTAAAGTATCCGACTCTACTATCATAGCAGGCAGTCTATTCCACATCCCTTCCACTCTCTGAGTGAAGAATCTACCTCCTACATCCCTCCTATATCTCCCGCCATGAAGCTTATAGTTATGCCCCCTAATAACAGCTACATCCACCCAAGGAAATAGTCTCTGCACGTCCACTCTATCAATCTCTCTCATCATCTTATAAACCTCTATTAAATTGCCTCTCATCCTTCTCCGCTCCAAAGGGAAAAACCCCAGCTCCCTCAACCTTTCCTCATAAGACCTACCCTCCAAACCAGGCAGCATCTTGGTAAATCTCCTCTGCACTCTTGCCAATGCTTCAACATCTTTCTTATAGTGAGGTGACCAGAACTGAACACAACATTCCAAATGTGGTCTCACAAATGTCCGGTATAGTTGCAGCATTAACCCCTGGGTCTTAAAATCAAATCCCCTGTTAATAACACTGACACACTAGAGCTTCTTCACGGTTCTATCCACTTGAGTAGCAACCTTCAGAGATCTATGGATATGAACCCCAAGATCTCTCTGTTCCTCCACATTGCTCAAAACCCTGCCATTGACCCTGTAATCTGCATTCAAGTTTGTCCTACCAAAATGAGTCACCTCACACTCATAAGGGTTAAACTCCATCTGCCACTTTTCAGCTCTGCATCCTGTCAATGTCTCTTTGCAGCCTGCAAGAGACTCATCCACTGCTCCACCAATCTTACTGTCATCAGCAAAATTACTAACCCACTCTTCAGTCCTCTTCCAAGTCATTGATAAAAATCATAAATAGCAGAGGACCCAACACTGACCCCTGTGATACACAGCTGGTAACCGTTCTCCAGTCTGAAAATTTTCCTTCCGTCACCACCCTCTGTCTTCTATGATACAGCCAAATTTCCTTCTATCCCACACATCCTTATCTTCATGAGCCTACCTCAGGGAACCTTATCAAATGTCTTACTAAAATCTATGTATACGAAATCAATTACTCTAACTTTATCCAAACATTTAGTTACCTCCTCAAGGATTTCAGTCAAATTTGAGAGGCAGGATTTAACCCTCATGAAACCGTGCTGACTATCCCGGATTAAATTGTATCTTTCCAAATGGTCATAAAATCCTATCTCTTAGGACTCTTTCCATTAACTTATCAACCAACTGGCCTATAATTACAAGGGTCATTCCTATTTCCTTTCTTGAAAGAGGGACAACATTTGCCACTCTCCAGTCCTCTGGTACTAGCCCGGTGAACAGTGAGAACCCAAAGATCAAAGTTATAGGCTCTGCAATCTCATCCCTTGCCTCCCAAAGTATCCTAGGATGTATCCCATCTGACCCAGAGGACTTATTCACCCTCAGGCTTTTCAAGATTGCGAATATATCTTCCCTCAGAACATCTACTTCCTCCATCCAATCAGCCTGTATCACGCACTCATCCTTAAAAACATGGCCCCTCTCTTTAGTGAACACTGAAGAAAAGTATTCATTCAATGCCTCACCTATCTCTTCTGACTCCATGCACAAGTTCTCACTACTATCCTTGACTGGCCCTAACTTCACCATGGTCATTTTTTTATTTCTCACATAAAAGTAAAAAGCCTGGGGATTTTCTTTTATCCGACGTGCCAAGGACTTCTCATGTCTCTTAAGCCCTTTCTTTAACTCATTCCTAGCTATGTTGTAACCCTCAAATGACCCAACTGAACCTTGTTTTTTCATCCTTTCGTACAGTTCCTTTTTCCTCTTAACACATTCAGCCTCCTTTGTGAGCCGTGATTCCCTCATTCATTTCCTCCCTGCCTGTCAGGGACATACCTATCAAAGACACACAATATTTGTTCCTTGAAACAGCTCCACTTTTCGTTTGTGCCCATACTTGAGTTTGTGTTCCCGTCTTACGCTCCCTAATTCTTGGCTAATCGCATCATAATTACCCCCCACTCCAATTAGAAACCTTGCCCTGTTATGTGACCCTATCCCCCGCCATTGCAATAATGAAAGACACAGAATTGTGTCACTATCTCCAAAGTGCTCCCCCCACAAACAAATCTTAACACTTGGCCAATTGATTACCAGTACAAAGTCCAATGTGGCCCCACTTCTTGTCGGCTTATCCACATACTGTGTCAGCAAACTCTCCTGCACACACTGTACAAAAAGTGTCCCATCCAAACTATTCGACCTATAAAGGTTTCAATCAATATTGAGCTGGTCATATAACTGGAACCCTTGCTTCCAAAGCAAATCTCACGGAGAGTTTGAGCTGGGGTATGCTGTCATGGTCAACAAAAGAACAAGGACATTCTGAAGGTTTTGATATCAACCTAAGTCTGAGAAGAAGCTTACACAGGATCGATATACCTGGCACAACTAAATGTGCCCTCTTTGAAAGAAGGTGCATAAAGGGCAGAGAGAAATGCAAAGCAAGTAAATCTTGAACCAGCTACCTGCCCAAAACTCAGTCATCTCTGGTATCATGTCCTCTTTACAGCAGAATCTTCTGGTTGCAGATTAGCCTCAGTACTTACTTACATGTCCACTGGAACGCTGCAGGTGATGGATAATGGGTTGTGAACATGGTCATTTTTGCCTCAAAAGACAAAAAAAAATTCTTGCCCGTGCCTATTTATTAAAGAACAAAGAACAAAACTGCACGGAAACAGGCCGTTCAGCCCAACGAGCCTGCGCCGCCACCCCGATGTTCCCACCTCTACCCACAATCCCTGTCCATGTTTATAGATCTATGGATTAAAAACCAAATTTGAGACAATTTAGGGAGAATTTTTTGCCAGTTAGCTTAAGAGCACATCTTAGGGATGTGGGAGGAAACCGGAGCACCCGAGAAAACCCACACAAGCACGGGGAGAATGTGCAAACTCCCACAGACACAGGCCCAAATCCATGTATCTGCACAGCACAGCGATAGTCACTGAGCTGTCGTGTTGCCCATCAAATGGTCCAGGTCAAGTCTCCTGAAACATAATGCCATGCATTCTTTATGTGAAACATCATATGACAGTTAACATAATCTGCTAATTCTTCCTCCAAAAGACAAGGGTAGCAACATTCAAAGAGAAAGGACTGAAAGAGACTGGACTTGAGATCCTTTTCATTCTCTTCAACCATCTTCCCTGTTATTTCATCACAAAATTTCAGTTACATTAGTCAAACATTATTTGCTTTTTACAAATTGGTGCATTTTTAGAAATGTTTGTGAATCTTTGGAATTCAGCTCTTTGGTCCATTTGGGCCAAATCTGGAATGCAAAGTACGTTGAAGAAGCAGTAATTGATGAGTGTGTGTCAATTGACAGTACTGTTGACAACTTTTTTTGTCACTTTGCTGATGATTAGACGCATTGGATTTCTCCTGATCTTTGTGGATAGGACATACTTGTACAATATTTCACTTTATTTGGTTAATGCCAGAATCATATGCTGTTATACACTGTCCTCATTGAGCCACAATTGGTACATTATCTTGGTAACAGCAGAGTGAGGTTACAGATTATGGTGGAATACTGCTCTGCTGATGACTCACAGTGACTCATTGAAGCCCAGTATTTGCTGCTAGATGTATTCTGAATATATCCCATTTTGTTTGTTTTAGTGCCGTCTAATTAAATATTATCAGTGTGATGGTGGGATTTTGTTTCCACTAGTGCGATGCTCATTCCTACCAATGCTATCATGGACAGGAAGATTGACATGATCAACTAGGTTTCCCCTTTATGTTCCTTCTCTCACAACTTGCTGAAAATCCAGCATGGAACAATTCACTTCAGAATTTGTCCAATTTGGCAAGCAGTGCTGCTATCAAGTCACACTTGAACATGGATGTTACCACCAGAGTATGATGTTTCCTTTTTACCCTTAGTGCTTTTTCCCAAGTACTGCACTGATTGATTCATCAGTTGAAAGAGAGTAGAAAGCAGATGTAGTAGAAAGCAGATGTTTCCTGGCTCACGTTGGACCACTTTAACCTGATTGTATAAAACTCTGGTCAGTCTGACCTGTTACTGGGACAGGACATAGCAGATGTTGGATCAAGGTGTGATTGTAACAGCATGAATGTTCTCGGCAGTTTTGGCACAAGGTCCCAGATGTCATTGAGGATGAGTTTGCAGAGTGACTGGGCTTTATTGGCTGTTATATTCATGTGATCTGTCCCTTTTCATTCCTACCTTTTGTACCATTGTGATAAAAAAAATTGAGTAGCCTGCTAGGCTGTATTCAAATGGCAGTTAAGAATAAGCACACTATTGTGATTCAAGTCATTTTTAGGGTTAGGACAGCAGATTTCCTTCTCTAAATTATGTTAGTGAAGTAGATGAATTCAGTGTCAATTCAGTAGTCCAATACTTACTTTTTTAAATTCTAGATTTATTTAATTAACTCAATTTGAATTCCTTTTCCTACTGCATTGGGATTTTCACAGTATTTTCATTGCAATGTTAGTGTAAGCCTACTTATGACACAAATAAATAAACTTAAAACTTAACCATACTCCTGGACTGCAGAGATGTCAGAGGATTGTAAAACTGGTGGAAATAACAGTGTGATGACAATATGCATGAAAGTTTTTTAAAAAACAAGACACTGCAAGATCATGGCCTGCAAGAGGAAGGTCATTGACAATGAATGGCCTTTGTGATGAAGATCAGGATAATTGTTTGGTCTTCCCTTTATTTTCCCCAAAACTGGATATCAGCCAGGTAGCATGGCAACTCAGAGGCAGTGGTGGCAATGTATAGCAGGGTGTTGTCAGTGTACATGTTGAACCTGATAATGTCATTGAGGGGCAGCATATAAATGAAAATCAAGGATAAATAAATCTTTGGAGGAAAGCAAACATAACAATGAAGGACTGGGAAGAATGTTCTTGCAGGAGATTCTCTGGCCACAATTTGGTATATGGGAATAGAACCAGATGAGGCATTAGAGGAAGATGGTGTAGTCATCAAAATCGGTAGCTAAGAAAAATGAGAAGGAACAGTTCATGACAAGTTAATTACATGGATTGCCATTTATGAATTTAATAAAGATCCTGTCTGTTGAAACTTAATGCATGGCTCAAACATGGGAATTGACAGAAAAATGGGCAAGGACTTCAGACATATCAATACATTTGAGGTATTCTGTGACATGCAGCACTAGTTTGTGAGGCCAGAGAAGTCAAGACTAGATTTTTTTTTGAGGTGGGGAGGAGGGAACAATCTCTGTGGAGGGAGAACTGCTAACAATACCACATGAAAACCAGGAAGGAAAGCGATGTTAGGTGGCCTGCAGTTAATAATGAAAGTACTATTTGCAACAATCACCTGGGTTATATCTTAGGTTGGTGGGATTAAAATAATGGTCACTGTTGGACTGTAAGAATAACAGATTAAATTAACATACACACAGTGTTGTGGGTGCAGATCTCAGCTGAAATTTTCTGGCCATTGCCACTGCAAGATCTTCTGGTCCCACTGATAGCAAACCTCACCATGAATATAACGGGAAATCTGTTTACAGGCAGGATCGGAAGATCCCACTGCTGGTCCACAGCCTCGCCGTGAAACTTGCTATGGAGGTGCATAAAATTCTGTCCATAGTATATAGTATGTCTGATAATTCAACATTAATTTAGTTACTAATTTCAACTCATTGTAAAATTAGAGGTTGATGGTACTTAGTTAAAGAAACAGTTGCCATTCGGCTCATTGAAGCTGCACTGATACCAATCCCACCCAAGCCCTATAATGCCCTTGACATTAAGGCGAAATTGCACCAAGACCTATTCTCAGTAACCCCAAGTATTTACCTTGCTAATCTCCCTGACCTACACATCTTGGCACACTGAGGGCAATTTAGCCCCATCCATTCTCAGTGACAACCCAGGCTCAATGGAAACACTTATGACCGGGATGGAAAGTTATGGGTTCAAATACATCCTTAGAAATTGACCAAATAATCCTGGTCATTTCAGTATAGTGGAACGCAGTGATGCTGCCTTTTCAATGAGATGTTGAACTGAGACTCTGTCTGCACACTCAGGTGGATGGAAAACATCGCACAGCACTACTCAAAGGGAAGAAGCACGTACTGACCAACATTCATCTTGCAATTATGACCAATAAACTCAGATGAATTGCTCTTTCACTGCTACTGTGACCTTTGAGTATGCAAGTTGATTTTGTATTTTTTTCAAAAGAATAGTAACTGCACTCAAAGCAAATTCACTGACTCAAACATTTTGAAACACTCTGTTAGAGCACAAGGCATTACATAGATTCTTCTTCAAGCAATACGTAGATTGAATAATTTTATTTAGTCCTAATACCTGCCTTGAGCACCTGTGCAATAAACAAAATGAAAATAGACAATGAGTCTTTAGCATTTAGAGTTAGCTTAGGGGGAGTAGGAGGAAAAACCAGCAAATCAGTTTCAAAGCTGTTCTCACTCTCAATATTGTATTTGTGCACCAGGCTGGCTCATAAATCAGAAATGCACTGGTTTAATGTGGACCTGCCTGGATCAAGTATCGAATATTGAGTATCTCACAACGGTGACAGAGATCTATATTTTTATTATATATATCCATCCTCCTGTGTTAATGTCTCGTTGTTGGCAGTATGCATCAGAAGTGGTCAGTTTTGTTTAGTTAAAAACTCAAAACCTGTACCTGCAAAATATTATCTTTTGTAAAGGAATACTGAAGGACTCTTGCTCATTCTCAAAGTAATGATCATATATCACCTAACAGCTGGAATTCAGAATTTTTGTGGTATATCAAGTACAGAGCTGTCATTCTTGCATACTGCAAAAGGGCTGAATTTCAATGTATATTCAGCATCATTACAATATAAATCATTAATAAAATAGTACGTTCACACTGTAGTCATATCGTCAAGTTTTATTTCTAACATATCAACAGTTTTAAATGGTGAGAGGAACACATAGACCACATCCTGTAACATAATGTTTTTTGTCCTCATATAAACCAGACCTGACAATTTCAGCTGCAGAGAACTTGAATAATTAAAAAAAATCACATTTCATATTCAGGCAAGTTGCTGTGTAAAAAGCAAATATAGTCCATCATTTTCAACCGTAAAAATATCTCCAGCAAAATCAGCATTTCCACACTTCAAGCCACGCGAGGCATTAAATGAGGTAAAACTCATTTGTTTAATTCATGGGTTCCACAGCCCTTGTAAAAAAAATAAAAAAATATGATCCACACACAGCTCATTACACTTAAGACCCCTAAGCTGTCTAATTTAAAACATTCATAAAAACACGATAAGAGGAGTCCTCTTGATGCGTTTCCACAGCCCTGCACAAAATTGTTAAGCGGTTGATCGAGTGCATGCAAACAAGGTTTCCATTACACATCAGCAGACAAAAGAAGATTTTATGCTGTTACAAAGCTCAGAAAGGAGAAGGAAAGAGAAATGTAGAGCTCTACAGGCAATCATTTTTGAAACCAACGGGGTTAATTATGTCATGCAAAAAAACATTTTTTTTGGCTATTTCAATAAGCTATTTCCTACACGAGTTTAACAAAGAAACCACAAAGTGATCATGCCTTTCTGAGAGGCCTTCCAGCCAGACTGAACTCAGGCATCAGATTGTTTTACTACACGCATCCAAGACTGTGCAATTTGAAAACAATAAAGCTCAGTACATCATCTGAACCCATGGCAAGTTAAACACAAAAATTATTGGCTATAAATATATAACATGCATTTGTAAAAATGCATATACAATTTTAACTAATGGCAACAGGTTTTTCTTTAATTCCTAGAGTTGGTAGCACAGTATAACAAAACAGTCAAGAACACTGAATTAGATCTTGCTACTTCAACATGATATAATTAACTTATTCACTTCTTAAATGAACAGAGCCAGGGAGAAATTCTCCCGAGCTTTTTGAGTTTTCACAGATCACTTATATCTCAGCTCACGTACCTGTTGACCTTTTAAATTAACTTTTTCTTTGAACGTCATTATATCAAATCAACACATTTCACATGAAATAAGAGAAAAATCCATAAACAGAGCTATTTTTCCCCCAATACAGTACACACAAGGTATAAGAAATGAAAAATCAGGTTGCTGTGTTTCTTCATATACTTTAGTTGCACTGAGACAACCTTGTGTGACAATTTGGTGATGGCAGAAGACCATTTCAGAAGTGATAGTTCCACATTTTAAACAGTGGTTAAGAGGCCTGTTTCAATGAAATGTTGGCTGCTTAATTCAACTGGCTGCCTTCTGTCTTAAAACCATCCAAAATTATCAGTGGCTGTGACAGTGCCTCATTTACAGTTTCACTGAATCAAGTGTAACTATGTTAGAACTTAAGATTTCAAAAGTATAAGTGACACATCTTAGTGTGCAAGAAAATATAAAATGGAACACTAACCCTCCAACATTAGGATGATCACCATTAAATTTTAACCTTCATGCTTTGGCAAATGTTTTGAATGAATTGTACAAATCACTGCCATCAAATGTGAATTATATAAAGTACATATACAGTAGCCATTTTTCATTTTGTAGATTTTTTTCTTTTTTTTGTTAATGTCTACATCTTGAGACAATCGAAAGAAACACCATATAGTTCCACGAACGTGACAATTATGCAGCCACCAGGAGCATAATGTGCATGCGGACACGTGCATGTTACTGCTGGTCTTCAGAGGCCACCAGGTTGTGGCTCAGCTTGAATGGTTGCTTGGGCCAGAACTCTGCCGACTTCTTCAGCTCTGCAGAGACATTTTTAAAATCAATTCAAACTAGACTCTTCCAGCCCTTTCTGAACAATAATCAATTTTACTTGCAACATGGCCCAGTAGCAAGAGCATGGTAAAAATATAATGACATCAAAGTAGAACTTTTTTGTTCACCAGTCATTTTTATGTAAAGCAATGAAAGAAATGAAGGTAATTTTTGGTGCAGAGCCCTGATGCTCTGCACCAAATGATGTTGAACTGAAACATTTCACACATGTTTTAGATACAATGCTAGTTTTAAAATGCAGGTGTAACAGTCATCTACACAGCATGCCATGCACTTTCAAATCTACATTACGTGCTCAGTGTCGCCCGAGTGTGACGTAGAAAACAGGATGTGTTTTGAAGGAACTAAAAGTTTGACCACAAGTTATGAGTCTCCCAAAATGACTTGCTATGTTTATCAGGTGTGTAAGCGGGAAATGCTGTGCAAGACCCACAGGAACTGCAATTTCTGGAAATGTGAAATTAAAACAGAATGTGCTGTTATTTGTTGGACTCACTGGGCAGGATTTGCTGGCCATGCTCATCCTAAAGCCAGAAATATCCACCCAATGGACCTTTGCCTGAAGTCCAGAAGGCTATCAAAGGCCATATTATGTTGGGAGGAAGAAGAAAATGGTGGGTGAATTGATTTGAATTTGTCCGTTACAATCCTCTTACAGTCTTGCAAAATGTTTGCCACCACTTTTCAGGCAGCAGTTATTGGCAATGCTTCTGACATTCCCTTTACAGCTTCTTCTGTTGAATCATTATCTGTTTTTGATTTACACCATCATTCTGTCTGAAGTTAATTTTGCCTGTCTTCCACCGTATCCTGACCTTTTCCTCTTCCCTGCCTCCTTTCTTAACTCTGTACTTACCTAAAATCTACTACTTCTCTGACTTAGTCCTGGACAACATTAATGAAAAATCATTGAAATGTTCAATCTGTTTCTCTCACACAAATACAGCGTGAGTTGCTGAAAATTTCCAGTGTTTTCTGTTTTTAAATTGTGAGAGCAATGTTCAATACCAGGAGAAATAATGACTAGTAGCGTGAGGTGGGACAGTCATAGTAAACTATACAAGAACGCTGGAACTAAAAGCAGAAGTACGTCACCAATCCCTGCCATTTAATACGATCATGACTGATCTATGCCAACCTCAACTCATCTTCTGTGCCATTTCCCCATGTTTCTGTTTCTTCATCAGTCAAATATTCATCCACCGCCACTGTAAATGCTTTTAATGATCCAACCTCCACCACCCTTTCAGACAGAGAATTCTGGAGACTCACTACCCTCTGCAAGAAGAAATTTCTATTCACTTCAGCTTTAAAGAGTTACTTCCCCTTGTTTGAGACTTTCCCATGAGGCAAAACATTTCACCATGTATCCTGCCAAGCCCCCTCTGTATGTGATGCATTTGAATCAGGTCACCCCTTACTCTTCTAAACTCCAAGGAATAGAGACTCAATCTATTTAGCCTCTCTTGACAGAACAACCCTCTCATCCCAGGAATTAGCCTGGTGAATCTTCTTTGGACTGTTTCCAATATCCCTCCAGCCCTTTTTTAGATAACGGGTCCAAAATGATGTAGCTGAGGCCTCAGTAACACCTTGTACAAGTGCAATAAAACCTTCCTAGTTTTAAACTCCAATCCCTTTACAATTAAGGCCAAAATACCATTTGCCTTGTTGGACCTGCCTGCTAGCTTTTTGTCCTTCATGCACTGTAACATCTTGAAACCCCTGTACTTATGCCCATTTTTCTCCATTTAGATAATCTGCCTTTTGATTCCTTCTACTCAAGTTCAGACCTCACACTTCCCCACATTAAATTCCATTTGCCAGGTTTTCACCCAGTTACTCAGTCTATCTGTATCCAATACAGAACATGCCCTTTCACCTATCTTGAAATCAACAGCAAATTTGGGAATCTTACATTCCGTTCTTTTCTCCAGGTCATGAATGTGAATAGGAAACAGCCATGAGCCAAGAACTGATCCCTGCAGTATTCCAATAGTTACATCTTTCCACTGAAAAAGACCCATTTATTCCAACAGTTTGTTTTCTAAGTGACAGTTTTCAATCCATGCTAATACACTTTCTTCAAGTCCAAGGGCTTTTATTTTATGTAACAGCCTCTTATGTGGCACCTTGTCAAATGCCTTTTGAAAATTTAAATGCACAACATCTACAGATTCTGCTCTATCTCCTATTAACTCCTCTATTAACATCTTCAAACAATTTGAGCAAATTTGTCAAACATGATTTACCTTTCATAAAACCATCTATGTTTGATTATATTCAAACAAGGCGGGTGAATTGGTTAACCACCTTAGACAACTCCTCTCTTGTACATGTATTGCCAATAATAGATATTAAACTAACTGGCTGATAGTTCTCTGCATTCTCCTTTTTTGAGCAATGGCATCACTGACCATTTTCCAATCTTCTGTCAGCTTCCCGGAATTTAGTGAATTCTTAAAAATTTCAACCAATGGGTCAATCGACTATCTCTACAGCCATTTTCACTAAAATTTGGGATGTCTACCTTTAGCCCTTTGAGTTTCTCTAATATTATCCCTTATGTTTGGGATTTTTCTAAGTTTTACCATGTTATTTGAAATCAGCCCATCTGATGTCTTAAGGATATTTGCAATGAAACTGACTTGCAATATTTGCAATGAAAGATATTTGCAGTGAATTCTGATGCAAAACATTTATTTAGTATACCCAGCATTTCTTTGTTTCTTGTTATCAATTCATCCACATTGTTCAGTAAAGATCCCACATTTACCTTAGCAGGCCGCTTCCTATCATATATCCATAGAACTCTGATTGTTTATTTTTATTGTGCATGCAAATATTTTCTCAAAGTTCATTTTCTTTTTTATGAGCTCTTTGATCTTTTACTGCTGTATCCTAAAATCTTCCCAGTCCTCTGGTTAACTACTTTTTTGACATGAACTGGCTGGTAACTTGATCTCCCAAAGTGATCAATAAGTGGAAGGTTGAGTATATTGCACTTGCTGTCCCATGCCATTTTGAATATCCTACTTTTCAATTTAACAATTTACCTCCTTAGTTAAACATGGATTTTGCCTTTCTCATGGAAACCCTATTTTGATTGGGATAAATTCCTTCTGGGCAGGAGTAAATATCTGCCACGGCTCACTACTGTTTGAATATCTGCCACTGTTTATCTACTGACCTGTATCTTGTTCACTCAGTTCACCTTAGACAATTCCTCTCTCGTACCATTAGAATTAGCCTTATTTAAGTTGAAGACTTGTGTAAGTTGAAGATACAGCATATTCTGGCAAGTTTATTTAAAATTTTGCCATTATTTTATACAGTGTTCTATTTAACCACAAATATTAAAAACTTGGCCTCAGAACAATGAGTGCAGTGTACTCTAGTGAATATTAGTGAAGTATTGAAGTAGTGGGAGCTGGAATAAATATGTGCATACATATATTCTCAAAACTCTCAGGAACTCCCAGTGGTAGCAACTAAGCAGATGGTTGGGAACAATCAAATAGTGGGTGATGGGGAAGGAAGAATAAACAGAAGAAAACTAAGACTTTGGGAGATCAAGTCACTGGTTAATTCATGTCAAACAAGTGCGTCACTGTCTATGAACTGAATCTGCTACAAATTAATCGTGGTAGTTTTTGTATTATGGACAGTCTCAAGTACTCAATCTCAAGGCTGGTAGACAGGATAGCAAACATTCTTTCAGGCATTTTGAAGTTAGGTTTTCTATTGTATTGCCAAACTATAAATTCATGCCAGTGTTAAAACAAAATGTGTGCATGCTTGTAATGTTCCATTATAAGCT
The DNA here is from genome assembly GCA_024679065.1 of Sphyrna mokarran. Taxonomy (NCBI): domain Eukaryota; kingdom Metazoa; phylum Chordata; class Chondrichthyes; order Carcharhiniformes; family Carcharhinidae; genus Sphyrna; species Sphyrna mokarran. The sequence goes on along the minus strand of JAGIQG010000031.1, from coordinate 17,718,813 downwards.
ATCTCGTTTTCCCTTTCTCAATTGTATTATTATTTCATTCCCAACTTTGAAATTGTACCTTCACTGGAGTGGTGCTGCTGGAGAACCTGAGCAGTGGAAATGAACATTTTGCCATTTGCTGTCCCGACGGTGCCAGACCCGTGTCTCCTCTGACTGGGTTGTCCGTGGCCTACCCTGAACATCGATATACTGGGTGAGGCGAATGTATGCTATGCAGGCAGCGTCTTCCCCAATCAGATGAACATGAGGGTTCAAAATAGTCGTGTGGATGGGTTTGCTGTTTTTAGATAACACTACATAAGAGAAGGAGGACAATAGTCAGTTCTTTTAATTGTAATCACTTCAGTCTAGCAATTCAGTTTCTTCCCATCAACAGGAATTTTCCACAAGAACAATAAGAAAAAAACTTCTTTATTTCCAGTTATTATTAGCAGCAATTATTCCTTAAGTCCTGGACATGGTTACTTTCCGAATATCTGCATCTTTTGATTCCTTCAGTACAATAAATTTCAAATTGGACACTACTTTCCTGCAGTATTGCAGGGGCGATGTGGCAGTACACAGGGAGGCAGAGAGGAGTCAGTGAATTATCAGCACACAATGTGTTAAGTGTTGAGTGAAATTAGTCAAAGCCTGCGTCAAGTTGCCTGTCTATATTTTAGCTTTTGTATACACTGAGGATAACATAAGAGGTGTTATGTTGGAGGGTTCTGGCAGATAGGTGGGCAAATGATTTCCTGTGATACTGGCCGAGGTAACAGTTTATATGTGACAGGCTAGCAGTTTTGGTGTCAGAGTTCTAAACTGGGAGGCTGCCTTTTAATCAAATGGTAATTAGACTGCTAACATGTGATGCATCTCACATGCTGGGATAGCATACAAAGAAATTGTATTCACTGGGAGTGCATTCAGAAAATCTGCATTAAATTCTCTCTGTACTTTACAAGTTTTCTGCCAAACTATCAGATGAAACACCAAAAGGTATTAAAGTGATGGAAATTTTTGAACAGACACCAGGAAAACTATGCAACCAATTATTTACTGAGTACAAGAAGCACCATGTATAGAAATCAAGGAACCAAACTGTTCTAAGTTTAAGGAGAAAGAAATCATGATGGTACATGCTGGAACAAGGACATACTCTGCTGAAGAGATCAGGCAAGGACACAGTTAGTTTCTCATTACATGAAATATTTTCCAATTTAGCATTAAATTACATGACATGCAGTGTTAAAAATTGCTTACAATTCTCAAAATAAAATCTGTGGAAGTCCATCCCTTCAACAAGATTACCCAGTGCTTCAGGTTCAAATGAGGTCAGTCCTGGATCACAGATTTTCCTGAAAAGATCAAGAGAAATATCATCTTATGAAAATGTCAATTCTAAACACTACTCAGGATAATCAATTTCAAAAGTGACCTGTTGTCAGGATTGGTGCAACCACTAAGCAAACTAGGCAGTTGCTCAGAGCAGCAAAAAACAGTGATATCGGAATCTATATCTACTGTTACGCATCCACATATGCTGATACACATATATGTTTTATTTGTATATATATACACACACACACACACACACACACACACATGCAGGGAAAGAGAGAGAGAGAGATGCCATGTATTTACATTTGCAAGCTTTCTCAAAATTTCATTCTTTTTTCCATATTCTGTTCATGTGACAATCTATAAATTTATACATCTGTATGATTATTCCAAAATAACAAACCTTTAAATAATGCCAAAGTACTTTAATAAAGCCCACTCTGTCACAATAATAACTGAGTCTGTAAATTGTATATATAATAATCTAGTAACTGTTGCAGTAAAACTGAGTACTACATCATGTGAATCATATTACGTGCATTTTTTTTAGTAGTACATATCCTGGGTATTGTAGAACAATGAGATGGACTATCATCATATTCTTTTTTATGTGAAACCTAATTATAAATGCAGAATTTTTATTCATGCTCATGCACAATATTCATTTTCAAAACTTAATCTGTGGAAGTGGAGGGGGCGTGGAGTGGGGTGGTGCAGTAGAGTTCCAGCTGAAGATTCACATTGGGTGCTTAATACTCTTGCCCAGCCTACTGTTGGGTCCTAATCTCAAGAAATATGCAATTATTTATTCAGGAGCAAGATATGGGAGAAACTTGCTTGGAATTGTTGCCCTGAAGTATAAGTAGTCATGAGGATGCAATTTACTGCTACATCCATATCAATGCAAAAATTAGGGCTATACATCAGACATCAGGTCCTGAAACTTAAGAAGGTGTCACTCACTAACACCAACCCAATATCAGAACACATTTCAAAAGTATGTCCAGACAGCAACAACTGCCATGGAAACTTTAATTCTGAAAATACTTTATAGGGTGTGGGCGTTGCAAAGCCAGCATTTGTTGCCTATTCCTAATTGCCCAGGAGATGATGATGGTGAGACATCCTGAACTGTGGAGGTGCTCTCATACTGCTGTTAGGAATGTAATTCCAGGATTTTGATAAGCGACAGTCAAAGAACTGATATATATTTCCAAGTCAGATTAACGTGTGGCTTGGAGGAGACATGCAGGTGACAGTAAACCTGCATCTACTCTCCCTGCCCTTCTAAGTTGTAGAGGTCAGGCATTTGGAAGGAGCCTGGTACACGATTAGCATTGATGATGAAGGTATGAATGTTTAATATGGTGGATGCAGAGCCAATCCAGCCATCTGTTTCTTCCAAATGGTGCCCAGGTTCTTGAGTGAAGTTGTATTCAGCCAGGCAAGTGTAAAGGATTCTATCAAGTCCGGTAGATGTTGACAAGCTTTTGGCAGTCAGGAGGGCAGTTAATCACGACTTAATTCCTAGTCTCTGATCTACTATTGTAGACATAATATTTATATGGCTCATCCAATTATGTTTCCGGTCAGTGTTTGCCCCCAGGGTGTTGACCGTGAAGGATTCAGCAATAGTAATGTCATTGCATGTCTTTGGCAAGATGTTTAGGTGCTCTTTTGTTGGAGATGATCATTGCTTGGCACTTATGCAATGTAAATCTTACTTGCCTTTAATAGCTCTCTATTTCTACGAGGTGTTGGAAGGGTAATGAAGTGTTAATGAATGGGAAAGATGATCTCTAAACTTACGCGTAAGCTTCAAAGTCCCCATTGTTGATAGCTTCAATCAGCTGTTCAGTTAACTTGATGATTTCTTGCTTCCGAGCTGAAAATAAATCAAAAAGAAAATGGGACAATTGATACCACCCAAACATCATAATTACTGGGGACAAAAATTAGCAGTTTGATCCCTGCTTAATGGTATCAATTCCCATTTAGTATAATTTGCTTTATTATGTAGCTAATTAAAATTGGTGCCTAGAATAGCTGGTAACACTAACTTTTACGATTAACTTTAAACTTGTACTTTGTATTGTTACCGTAATTTCACGAAAAAAAACCTGGGCTGTAACCTAATTACCATTATTACAGTGTGTTTCTGAGAACAAAAGTAAATCACGTGTAATCCCGCACAATGAATCCATCCCGCGTCAAAATGGCCTGACACAATGTCTGATAAACTACCCTCTCATTCATGTACATAAAGACTTAAACCCAACCATAAACACGCTAATTCCCTTGTTCACACAGTTTAAAATCTTAGCCATCTCCACTTTTGCAATGACTTACCTCTTACCTGTAGGAAGACCGAAGTTGGCCAGCCATCTGCAAAAAAAGTCGCACATATAACCCGCCCACGAATATAAGCCACATTGCCTCTGGAATACGTTTTAAAAGATATACCCTGCAGGTTGTTTTCGTGAAAGTACGGTAATTACTTAAGACTTGCGACTCTCCGAGATGTGATGTCCTTCTAGTTGCTTGTTTTCAAGAGACAAGACATATAACACACAACACACAATTAAGCAATGTTCCCAGAACCCATGAACAAGATACATCATGGGGGCCATGGCTCAATTTACACTGAAACTGCATTATTATTTGCAATGCTTGCGTTGTTAAACTGTTTTGTTTCTTAAAGAGCACTTGAAACCTCTGCCATTTGAGATAGTAGCTATGGGCATAAAACACAAATTGACTTAGTTACTGTCAATAAAACAGTTGCTGTAAGGTTCTGGTCACAATTAAAAAGACGTTTGAATTGCTATATTCAGTAGTCATATACTGAATGTCAACACAAAAATGCATCTAAGGGGCATCTTTGAAGCCAAGTGATGTAAAATAATTAAGTTATAATTCACATGAATAATTCAGAGACAGTATCCCAGACCTTATGAAGTTTTGTCATTTTATTAAGACAAAAAAGTTTTGTTTGAGGAATATACTTGTTCACTGTCTTACAGTTTTTTCGTCTGAAAAATAAATCACCATCCTGCCCTTCGAAGACCAAAAATAGTTGGCATTTAAACCGCTTCCCACACCGCCCCCCCACCGAATTTGTATAAAGGCAGGGCCAGGTTGGCATCTTAGAAGTGCTTCACAGAGAGAGATTTCTGACAGTATTCAAATTCATTCAAAGAGCATCTGACACAGGGATCTTTGAAATACTAAACATTGTTTCACATACTCCCATACTATTGTCAATGAATAGGCTGAAATGTGTTATCTGACAACAGAGATTACTATCCATGCTCCCCATGCATATATCAGAATGTTCTGTGGGAGACAATGAGCACAGTACATATTGCCTCCTGCAATAGGCTACAATTAAGAGTTATGAGAGTAGCCAAGTGACCCTCATACAGTAAAGTGAGGCACTCCTTTAAATGTATAACCTGGATATTTACATGATGACGACAGATCTGTATCTCATTACTCTGTGACGTTGATGTACATAATGACAATACCCCACACTGCTGCTGTCACTACATCACGAACCAGCCATGCAGCCAACTGAGCTAAACGACTAAAGTTATTCACGAAGGCCCACTTTCTCAACCTTGTCCCTCACTTGTGGTATGGATATCCTCAGGTTTTCATTAGCCAGCTCTCTCCAGGTGGCAAGGTGACCCAGTGGTTAGCATTGCTATCTCACAGTGCCAGGATCTGGGTCTGATTCCCAGCTCACTGTCTGTGCGTAGTCTGCACATTCTACCTGTGTCTGCATGGGTTTACTCTGGATGTTGCAGTTTCCTCCCACAGTCCGAAAGACGTGCTGGTTAAGTTGATTGGCCATACTAAATTCTCCCTCAGTGTGCCTGAATAGGTTGCGGAGTGAAGCGACAGGGATATTTTCACAGTAATTTCATTGTGGTATTAATGTAAGCCAACCTGTGATACTAATTAAAAAAAAGTTTAAAAAGGGGAGTAAAGCCTGTGGTCATCTATGGCAACTTTATTGATACCTCTTTCGACAATAATTCTTCCCAATTTTTAATTGTTTTATCCTTTTGCAATTTTACTTAAGGCAAAGGGGAACCATACTAATTGAGATTGTATGTATTCATTTTTAACTCATCTCACTTCATATAGTGTGCTAACATGTGATTATCTTTGAGTGTCTTGAGACCGAATGCAGATATGGACTCAATATTTCATGAAATGACGTGATAAATACTTCAATCAAAACTGCAGCAGCCTTTGAGACCACAAGAATACAACTGATTTTTCTCACTTCCTATCTAATTTTAACATTTTTTTGTTTTGAAGAAAACGGAATATATAAAATATGTTTCCAAATACAATGGCATAGTACAGTGATGGTTGCATATTAGCTTTTTGGAGATGAGTTTGTGATCAGTGTAATAAGTAGATACTGTAAGTTTCCCAGGGGTTCATATGGTATCCAAGTTGTATTTCCCAAGCAACAGAACACATACAGGACATAGTGATTTTACAGCTCTGTGAACAGGTTATTCATGAATGATGGCTGATTTTACACTTGATATCATGTCAAATACTGCCAAATCTCCAAGTGCAATTCTTGCACAAGCCGTCTGCAAGCTAGGTATGTTGTCAAGTCTAGCAGCCCAAATAATCTACGGGGAAGAAGATTTCTGGCAGTTTTAAACCTGTCACTATCATTGAACCCTCCACTTGGAAAACAGTGACGTTAATGTGGGTCTCAAAGGTAGCTAACATTAGATTATACCTTGAAGTAATTACAGTTTTGTTTGAAATTGTTCTCTAGTCTGCAAAGTGTTAATGTTTACAATTTCTGTGTTAATATAAAGAGTATCATGGTTTTGGCTGGTTAAGCTGTAGATATACCCGATCTTCCATTATTTACACAGTAGGAGTTTGAGACATAAATTGCAGGCATTTCTCTTACCTTCTTGCAGAGAAATTGAAGATTATGACTATTGTATTGGTACTTTCTACTGCTCAGTTGATTAAACCTTAAAAAGGTTTAAATGATCACCACAAAGGCAATGCCTCTCCTCCCCTCATTTTCTTCCTCTTCTGTCCACATTTCACCGTGACATTCTTCTTTCTTACATTGATACTCCTCTTACACTTAACTCTTGTTGGCACTCTTCTCCCATCAGTTCAAACTGAGCCTCCTCTCCACTAACATCATGGGTTTCCCAGGTGCAGTATCCCAGAGTAACTGAATTCACCATGTTTTTTGTTTCACAATTTAATTTGGTGATAATTCTATGATGGAGAGTTACTATACAATATTAATAGCTCCTCCTTTCTTCACTGACAAATATTATATAGAAAATAGGAAATGTTTCAGTAAACCCAAATTGTACTCATTTGAGTCTAATGATTCTACAGCTATTTGTTCCCAAGAAAACACAGAAAACAATTGAAGGAAATTTTTTTTTGGCTGTAAATGCAATTCTCTCTTCTCCCCCTTTCCTCAATTAATCTTCATCAAACTTGCCATGCAGGAAAATATTTCAGAGTATAATCACAAGTAGTCCACATCAGTTTTCTCACATAAGATTTTTTCTTCTCTGTATAAGTTGACGTTAACATGTAAAAGACCATGATTTCCATTCAGACTAAAATGGCAGAAATGAGAATGAATTAATTTGAAAATGATTCGTCAGTTCATTTTCTAGGCACATGCATGAGGGACAGCTGTGGGAGTTCCCACACACTACAAAAACAAGAGTGGTGCATCTTCTCAAGAGCAATTCAGGATGGGCAATAAATGCTCACCATGCCAGCAATGCCCACATTCCCAAAAGTGAACAATAAGAAAAAGTGGACCCAGTGCCTGAGCTGGGGAAAGAACATCTAGTCATGATTCTTATTCCTAAATGCTAACCAACGACCTCTGCTGAAAGCATGAATTGGTGCACATCAGGTAAAGATGGAAATTGGTTTGGATGGAATACCTATTGTAGTTGATTACACTTAAAAATTGATCCCTGACCTTCGACCAGAGTTTCTTAATTTTTAACATTAACCTTGTGTGTAATCTGACCCTACTTTTTGAAGGATATGAAAACAGCGAGTTTTTTTCATATTTTAGTGTAAACACAAGCTACTATCAGTGATTATAATTTCCTGACAGTATAGTCAGACTACCAATATTCTGTGATTACCTAATCTTTAAGCACAATATTCTCTGGTACCACAATCCATATTATGTCTTCTAACGAGATAAGAAATAATGTGAGTTACTAATCCATTCAGATGGGGATGCCAGCAATAAAACATGCATTACAAACTCTGTTGCCAGATCAGAATGACGTTTCCACCAATATTGCTTTCTAAACCAGCTGATACTAGGATAAATAACCTGTTTTGACCAGTAATTTTAATTTCCTGATATTACGGTCATAATCTACCAATTGTTTTTGGATTATATGTGTTTTCCTCTGTTCACTCAGTATGGTTTACCACTCATCATATCCAAAAAGAAACTGAGGTTACAGCTCCTATTATTAACCTACTGAAAGTATGGCATAGCTCACCAGTAAATGGTAAATATTTTTCATATTTTAAGTGAATAGTTGTCTCTCTAACATGCATAGATTTCAACCTCTCAAAAATATTACTCACTTAAAAATCAGCCCTCTACTTTTTACTTAAACATTTGATAAAAAAAATTACTTTTACACAAGTACATATGGTAATCTGCATAGTTGAATAGTTGCAAATGCCTTTCACATGAGGATGAAGAGCTTAGTAAAAATACTGGAGCTTGTCAGGTGTCTATGAAGTCCTATCCTAGCCAGATTGATTAGTTTAATTTACAAAGTTCTTTACCTTAAGAAAGTAGGGCAAGATTACATGATAAAAAGGGTGCAGTCTTTTGATCATCACTGCTGCATTCTACACAAAGGTTAGGAAGCACTTCTTGTTTAATGCTTCATTTACACAGAATGAACACGGTGGCATGATGGGAGGGAACATACATTACAATTTGGCTGCTGTGATTGGCTGAAGTACCATTGGCTTGAAAAGGGAACAAGAAGTTCACAACTGAGCTGTTTAGAGTTGCCATTCAGCAAGCCCTGTTGGGAATGTAAGAAAATTGAAAAGGATATTTTCATGGAAGAAAAGTGTTTAGGAGAATCTCCTGTTCTTCACTCAGACAATACAACTGTGAAGGAGATAAAAATATTTCAAAGAATCTATTGAGGAAATAATATTTTCAGTATCGACTGTTAACTATTTCCACCATCCCGAGAGAAACATTAACCTGCATTTCTAATTTTCGATCGACCTCCTGTGCTCTCCAAGTATTCTGTTTCTCGAACTATGATTTTTTAAAGCATTGGAATAAGCATTGAAGATGTTATGCTTTCGCATTCTCCCCAGAAAAACATAGGAAGGGGCAAAGAACAATTTGGAAAAAAGGCTGGAATGTGGAAAAAAACCTATTCACATTATTTCACATCAATGTTTTCCAGAATTTATATTGACAGCTTGTGGCCAATATTAGCACAGGCCAACTTTACAATGCAGAGAGATTAAATAAGCATACATTCATGGCCTTTAATGTTTAGAAACAGAATAGAATGTAAAGATGTACTTTATAGATAGTAATACCTGTAAAATACATCTTTACATTCTATTCTTCCAGAATTTCCTGTTAAATGTTTTAAATACTTAGAACAAATAGAACAAAGAAAAAAGTAATAGGAAAGCTTAAACATTCAGTATTAAGTAAATCAATTTGAAGTATTTTTTCTATGATCATCCATCCAGCTTGAATTTTTCCAGAATGTAGACTCAAAAAATCTTTAAAGGAATGAAAAGTTTCCATTCACTGAATAATGATACATGACAGAATTAGTGCTCCATAACAAAGCCTGTTCTAATCAGATCAGCTTTCTACGAATTAAATATGATTGGTTCATTTCAATACTCCTTTAGTGCAATGTACAAAACTGTCCTGTCAAACAATCAACCAGGATCTTAAACTGGGTAATTATGCAAATGAACAGTAACATTGACTTTCTTCTCCAGGCTGCCCGTTAGTTGACAATCATAACATAGTTCCTTACAACCAAAGGAAACAGCACTTAATGCCAATAATTCGACAACTGAAAGCAGACCAAGATGTTTTTTCCATTCATCTTAGCATCTTTCACTAATATAAGTTGAGCTTTCTGAAATTAACTTGCTCATTGCAAATGCCAAGAAACATCCAAATATTTTATGATTAGAGAAAGTGTTCTTACAGTTCAACATACCTGCCACTTTGCTGGTCATTTCTGAGTGCTTAGCCATATCTTTCTACTAATGACACTGAGCTGTTATTTAAACTGAGTGACCTAAAGATGCTATTATTATCCAGCTGTCCTCAGATTAGATTTACTTGACAAGCTATGCCCTTCCAGATGCTCTAATATTGTAGCTGTCATCTCTGGTTCATTATAAATCGAATTTAACATGGCAAAGGGAGGAGTTTATCAGCCAGACAGATTAAAATAATTATTACCTGCTCATCAAAGAATAAATTGAGAATAGAAAGAGTACATCCTGTCTCTAGAAACTGTGATGTTGGTGATGAGGAAAGGTTACTTATGCCACGTTTGTAATAACTCTGCTACTTGTGAGAAATTAGGTACAAAACTTATGAAAGTTTTGTACTGAAAGCAAGAATGATTATTGACTCCTCAAATACAAATTATCATCTGGAGTGATTCCCCTCCATTTAATTGGAACTGCTAAGATTTCATAGCACTTCTAGTGTGGAAGCAGATCATTCGGCCCATCAAGTCTACACCAATCACAATCCCACCCCACACCTTTACTCTACTAATCCCTTTGACACTAAAGGCCAATTTAGCATGGCCAGTCAACCTAACCTGCACATCTTTAGACTGTGGGAGGAAACTGGAACACTCAGAGGGAATCCATGCAGACACAGGGAGAATATGTAAACTCTACACAGACAGTAAATAGGCCAGAATTGAACCTGGGTCCCTGGCACTGTGCTAACCACTGTGTCACTGTGCCGCCAAAAAAAAAATGAAAGGCACAATACCATGTAAGAGATTTTAAAAATTGGAGACATGCGATATTACATGAAATGTAACCACAAAGACAGGGACATAGCTGGAGAGCATAATGCAAGATCCTAGGTAAGTGTTTCATTTTAAATTGGCAAGTTGCAGCTATGGAGAGATACCTTGTTTCTTCATTACTACTTTCTTTGCTTTTATTTCCAATGACAACTTCTTCATTTAATCTCTCCAGCCCACTATTATATCCTAGACCTTCCCTTTAGTTCTTCCTGCCCCCTCCCGCACTCAATGCCATAAAATCCATCACATTTCTTCCTCCCCCCAGTTCTGGTTAACTTGAAACATCAGCTCTGTTTCCCGCTTCACAGATGCTCCTAGATGTGCAGATCTAAACAGAATGCAAATTTGTTATTAAAGATGTTTACTGCCTCAGCCACATAGATTGCTTGCAAGTGGTCTTCTGCTTGTTATTCAGTGGAGATGTTATCTAGCTATTGGGAAGATTAAACCACCACCTCAAAGTCATGAACTGGAAATTTAGAATGATTCTCTGTGCAGACTTAGCAGTCAGCTTGAGACCTTTAGTTTTGACTTTGTCAGTCTAACATTAAAAACAAGTGGAAGAATGCACCTGATTTTATGGAAGTTAAAGTAATAACCATCAAACATGTATTTGTTGTTTCTGTTGTTCGGTCATTATTATCAAGAAACCTGGTGTATGCCACAAGATGAGACATGCTGGAATTCCCTGATAGTCTAATTAGAATGAACCCAGAAGTATAAATGGATGCAAATTAACAATGAGGGCTAATGGAATCTACCATACTTGCACCATGTAGCCTTTAAGTTTGAAAATTATATTTCCAACTCATTCAGTTATCATTCAAACACAAGCTACAGCATATTTAAAACCTGTGACAAAGTACTCCCATTTTTGATGTCATATAAAGAAGGTCTTGCTTGGAGAAAAAGAAGAATAAAAATTCAAAAATATTGCAGTTAAACACCAGCAAAATTACTTTTATGCTGTTCGTCAAATTCCAGTCACAATTTTGAGAATGAAGGAAAACGGTCAGTTTCAGAGTTGGAAATGTACTTGGGGTAATAGAATCAGTAGATGGGATTATAAATTCTTTTTTAAAGCCAGATCATTGACATACCAGATTTGTGCATCTTGAGCTGTGACCAGGAAGGCAAATCATGGTCATCGTTCATAATAAGTCACTACTAGACCAGTCCTTTGGTATCTATAAGATAATTTTTCACTCGATTTCACATCAGAACAGTGCTGACTCAGTTCTTAAGTGCCAGTCGTTCATAATGCCAGTAGGAAAAGTGCGTAATTAGTTATTTAGGCACCATTGGAAGAAGTGTTTCAGTTACAGTCAAAATCTTCTAGTCGCCACACTCTATCGCCTGTTCAGGAGCACTGAGGGAGAATTTAGTGTAGTCGGTGCACCTAATCAACACTTTTGGACTGTTGGAGGAAACAAGAGTGCCCGGAGGAAGCCCGCACAGACATGGGGAGAATGTGTAGACTCTGCATAAACAGTAACCTAGGTCAGGAATCGAACCCTGAACCTAGTGCTGTGAGGTAGCAGTGCTAACCACCATGTCACCATGCTGCCCTCTTTCAAGGTGTAACCCTGTGAAAATATTCCTTCTCCATTTATTTTCAATTGGGAAACACTTTACAAAACTAGTGCCTAAATTAGGCACAACTTTTATGATTTTTGTGATGTTCAGATAAAAGTTATGTAAGTTGAAAGTGCATATTAGCTTATATAATCAAAATAAATAGTGCTGATGTAAACAATTTTTTTTCTCGGTCTCAAAAAACATCTGTTGGGAAAAGGCTGCAGTTGCAGCAGTTATTTTCTAATATGAATTGTTCAATGCCATCCTTAACTTTAATCACAATCTACAGAACCCTAATTCTCTTTCCCTTATCTTTTACTTCTTAATCCCATTCCATTTGGTTTTGATAATTGGACACTTGGCCACTTCAGTGTATGATCTTTAGTAGAGTTGTGCATAAGGGTATATTCCCTGCTTTTCTATTCCAGCTCAAATTCATTCTTCATTGGAGAAACATGTTTAAAATGTTAGTTCAGGAGTGCTGTTTTTGGCCATCTCTTGGCAACTATTTGGCTGTGTAAGTTTTCATCTTAGTTGTAGGGTAAATCATTTCCCATGTTGCACCATAATAATAAAGTACTATTACATTATAATTTAAATGGCAAGCCAAAGCCATTTTTCAGACAGAGTTGGGAACCAATATATGTAACACTTACATTGAGTTGGAGGTGGTGAGCTGAGGGGTCTCTTGGAGTCATTGGTCTGACTCTTAACACTTATACGGTCCAAACCTTTAGCAACTGAGTTTGTGGAAAAAATTATATAAAATGTGAAAGAGACACAGAATATCAGAGACTAAAGCAGAAATGGATAGACTTTGAGGGAACGAGTGTTTCTCCAAAAATATAAAGCCATATTCTCAAGAAGAATAAATAACTTCCATTCTAAATGTGTGATAATTTTATTTCCAAAATGTGGAACTTTATTTTTTGCATATCGCACTCTTCTGTCACAGAAACAATATCTTGCACCTTTCATGACCACAAAGCATTACAAAATGCTTTGCAGTCAATGAAGTGCTTTTTGAAGCCTTGGTCTTGTTTTGCTGAAGGAAACATAGAAACCAATTTGCGCACAGTAACTCATGGGAATGCAAACATGTGTGATGTTGATTTAAAGATTAAGGTAAGCCATGAGGGCAGGAAAACCTATTCTGCTTTTCTTAATAGCTTCTTGGAACCATGTTGTTATTATATTTAGTTACAAGAAAGATTAAATTTGTCTGCCCCATTGTAACAAAGATGGTGAATTAGATTCACAATATGTTGGACTTGAAAATGGTTCTCATATGGCTGTGATCCTAATCTCAGTGACCTTCAAATTTCAGTTTCAGTGAGCAAAATTGTAGTTGGGTAATGCTACACAAAGAGCTAGTGAAGAGTACTTCACAAAATAGAGGTCCAATTTAATAGACACTGGATCTCTGGATTTGAAGTTGTAATTAATTCATTTTCTCTCTCCTTTGCAGATCAGCTTTGGCAATCCTGTGTCATTCTTTGGCAAGTTTCAAAACAACTGGCTCAAGGTACCCTGAGAGAGAAAGGTTTCTAAATATTTTTTCCTCTCTTTTTCTTCTGTCTAATGAGACAGATAATTTGCTTTGTGCAGAAATGTGGACAGGAACTCATTGCTGCAACTTTAGCACCTAAAGGTGATATGCAGAATCAGGACTTCTGAAATCTGATTTTAAAAATAAAATTAATATTATCTTTGTAAACACTCAGGTAAAATGGAAGAGAATATGGCTTTTAAGATTAATCTATAAATTTGCTAACAAATGTTGCCGTGTTATTGTTTATATCTGGATTACAAACTAATTCAGAGAATCATCTCACATGGTACCAATTCAGTTAGAAGTACAGTTAAGCAGATATCTCATAATTTGTTTTGAATTAAGTGTCAAATTGGTCAGCCAATGAACAGCAAACTGAAGAATGTCAAACCAGAAGTCAGGCTGTGCCACAGAAAATATTGAATGAAAGCTTAGTATGTAATTGAACCAACAGCTCAGATACAGTTAAGCTCTGTACAAGCATTTGATGACTGTAATGTTGCAGTAATGAAAAGTTCTCAAACATGCTGCACATCTTGGTTTGATAATGGAAACAAAGTGCCGAAATTGAGGGTTATTCATGCTATGTTGCCAAGCGTACAAAATCTTACTCAGCTAAAAATCTGATCTGCTTTTACAATTATAATAAACTTGAACTGCTATTTTAATATTCAGTTAATTCCTTGATTAATCACAGATCAGTGGAAATTCCCTGGATGTTAGTTGCAGTTTTTATTTCAAATGGAAATGGTATAAGCAATGCGATCGCAGCCACTATAACAGCACAAGTTGAAATCAATTGTTTGATTCGTAAAACTCTGTAGTTAGATGTGTTATCACGCATCCAGTCTATGACATGCTGAGTATCCTGACATCTTTTAAAATATACGGCTGCCATCTCTTCCCAAATGCCATAAAATGAACCAAATAGTAAGAGTATAATATAAACTGTTGACAAAACTAAGCTTGGCTATTGAAGCATTAAGTAGTATGGGGAACTGAGAAGAAACAAAACTTATAGTATCTAAAAATTCTGACAGTCATGGATGTCCAAATTTGAAAAGTGGCATTACATGGCAAAGGTGTGCTGTTTAATGAAGCAAACATAAAAATGAAGGGGCCCTCTGAAGTTGGAGTAATCGTCAAGTCCAAACTCCCACGTCCAGTTGCTGTGTTTCAGTGGATTGTATCCTACTGTCCACAGTGTATTCAATTCTGTAGTCCTTATTGGGAGGACTGATGAATCAAACAATAAGCTAAGCAGTAACAAGGAGATAATCTTAATAATTAACCCCCCATTACCTCTTGTTGCATTAACAGTGAAGAGTCAGGTTTTGATAATGTCTGCCCAAAACGCCAGCCTACGTGCTGCTTCATGAGTGCTGGTTGCATTATTTGTGACTTTGTGAAGTTGCATAGTAACATATAGTGGAATTGTCTAGATATTCATTAAAGCAGCATAAAATTAAACATGCAAAATAAATGGATGAATATACAAGAAAGTGAATTAATTTATGAAGATCTGATGCAGATTTAGGAAAGTCACATTCATAGAGTTTCAAGACAAAGTGGATCAGCTATTAAACTGGTTCTGGCAGCCTCTTCCCATGCGTGTTGTCAAGTTTCCGCAAAACAAAAAGTCACAGCATTTTATATTTTAATTTCACAAAGTTATACTAAAATGCCATATTTAAATATGAAATAAATGTTTCACATATGCTTCACTTAAAGTAGACGCACTAGGCAGAAGGAAAAGTGCCTAAGTAACGGACAGCAAGTTGAAATGCCAACTTGTAACATCTGTCAAATCAACTGTGTTAATGTAGCTGGGTGCAGAATAATTTGCAACATCTCCTTGCAAATGGGAGAGATAATCATGGGAAGTCTTTTCAGGATCCATTAGCCTGCATTTCTTTCTGACTGGTTCAGAAGAGCCACTCAGTCGAGGTTTGGCAGAACATTACATTCTGCCTTCAATCAGTTTAAGATATACAATTCTTTCAAAAGTAAAAACATAATTTTCGAACAAGAAGTGATGTCTAACGTAGCTCAAAAAACAATTCGAAGAAAAATTGTTAAGTTTCACTTTCACACACAGGTGTTCAGGTAATAGGAAATCGTGATATTCTGCATAGGAAAATGTATTTTAACAGTAAATAACCACTGTTTTAAAAAAATACTTAATACAAATAAATGGCTTCCCGATTCATGTATATTTATACATATCCAGATTCATTTTAAGGACAGTTTTCTGGTGCTTTAATTAAATGCCTCAGAGTCATATTGGGAAGTTTAGCTAAGAGATCAGCAGTGTTCGGAATTGAAACATAGGTTGAATTGTACAGTCTGATCATGGCGTGACTGGGCCATAAAATGCAGCAAGCATTCAAAGTCCACTGATTTCTCCCAAGAGTAGAAAACTGTGCCAGCGGAAGGAACTGTAAAATTCCACCCAGGAGATAAATACTTGCACATGAGTCAACTTTTCAGAATCTTCATTCCAAAACAGATTGAAAACTTAAATTGGCTCAGGAACAAATGATTTTAGCTTTGGTATTCAGAGCTCAATTTGTGTTGTTTCTCGGCCTTTTGGCTAAGATCAGGTGTCGTTCTGACATGCTGTACTTGGTTGGAGTCATTAGGTTACATTTTAGCTTTATTTGAAGCAATTTTTAGAAGTGGCATCTCGGCCTTTTGGCTAAGATACAAATGAGATCAAGCATTGGAGGAGGAGTTATGTCTACTCCAATCAGCTTGGATCATGTACATCAAGCCCAAGACAGCAGAGACCCTGTCTTGTCAGCTTGGATCGGGAATGTCTCAACTTGTTGAGATTCTGAATTGGACTTGATTTGATTGAATTTGAACAAAAACAAAAAGGAATGAACAAGTAACAGTTATCAAGTATTATAATCTTGATTATTATCCAGGAATGTAAATATATCAGGCATTTTCAAGAAACTGTGTTTAGCTCCTGAATGATTTCATGTAATCTGTTATGCTCTACTATTTCTATCATGCCACTGAATTTGTCTTATGTTTAAAAGCTCAGGTTGAAATTAAGTACTAAATTGCTTTTGCATCGTTCTACTCACTGCTGCTTGGTAACAAGAGCCCACGCGAGTCATAAGCAATGCTTAATTACATACTCATGTACTAAATTAACATCCAGCGTAAGTTTTGGATCACTGTCAATTATAAGATACATGCCTTCCACATGCTGTAAGCACATAGCATTCTCTGACTCTTCTGTGGAATGAAGAACTCAGTCAGGAAGCACTTCTTGCTTACTTACAAGGGGTGGAGAAGGGTATGAGAGGTGGTGTCTGAACAGACTGGCCGCCCTCAGCTTCAGCAAAAGGTGCGGACCCTCGCCGCACACTCTTTAAAACATCTGTGAACTTTGCAGCTGAGGATGGAAGGTGAAGAGATGATATAATAACATGCAGGGTTTTAAACAACTGCTACAAGTGAAAGCATGGCAGGCTATTTATTACAGGTTATGATATTGCTCAGCAAGCTGCATCTTGGACAAGTTAAAAAATTTAGCAATGTGATTTTCCTTCTCATCTTACATTGCTTCAAACTGTTCATTAAAAGCTTTGGAATAATGTTTTGTCATACAACTGAAGGAATTGTCTTGCATAAGTAAAATTGCTTTACGGATTAGAATGAAGAGAAACTTCAGACTTCCAGTTTTCCGCCAAGCTGGTGTCTTGATTCTGAACTCATGATTCAAAAGTTTTAAAGCAGGGGTGGACAGCAACATTAAGAAGACGAAAGTAAAGGTCACCTGATCATTGTACACAATTATATTTAAAATAGTGTTCAGCAGTGCACCTAAAGTTTTTGGAAAATTTGAACTCTAGTTGCAGTGTGCTTAAAACATTTTAACACACGATCCTGCTCTCATGCCCACATGTGTCCTTGGCCTGCTGCAATGTTCTAGTGAAACTCAACACAAACTGGAGGAAGAGCATCTCGTCTTTCTGCTCGGCACTTTACAGCCTTCCGGTCTCAACATGAATTCAACTTGCTCTACCCCACCTTAACTCCTGTGTTTTCATTCTATTCAATTTAGTTCTTTTTACTCTTCTCTACTTCTTATTTCTTGAATTGTCTGTCTTCATTTTTCTCCCCCCCCCCTTTCCCTCCACTTTATGCCCTTTCTCTTACCTTACCGTTTCTCTCCCTTCGCTTCTCCTTTTCTAAATTTTATTTCTGTGCCATCCATTTTCCTCCTCCCCTCCCCCAATATCTTCATTTTAGCTTCTGTGCCATTTGGCCATTCACATTCTTTATTCTCTCTGTGGACAGCTAATAGCTGGTTTCCCTGGTTTCTATGGCTATGACTCATCTTTCATTCCCTCACTCTGCAGTTTAAATATCTCCCATTTTCTATGTCCTTTAGCTTTGACAAAGGGTCACCTGGATTCAACATCAGCTCTTTTCTCACCTTACAGTCAGTTGCCAGACCTGCTGACATTTTCCAGCATTTCCTCTTTTTGGTTTCAGCTTCCAGCATCCGCAGTAATTTGCTTTTATCCAATACTTAGGACAATGTGGACTGTCTAACAAGGCAGCATCAAACTGCATTTATATAGCACCTTAAACACAGTAACATATCCCAAAGCATTTCATGGGTGTGTCAACAGATAACGGACCACAAAAGATGACGTTAGGGCAGGAGACTACAAGGTAGGTCTTAAAGGAGGGAGTTCCACAGCTTAGGATCAAGGCACCTAAAAGTTTTATTGCAGTGAAGGGCAGGGGAGAAGGAATTGGAGATGTAATAAAGCCAAATGTGGGAATGTATAATTTTGAGAGTTGTAGGGATGGAGATAACAAAGGGATTTGAACACAAAGAAGAGCATTTTAGATCAAGACATTGCTTTATTCAACATTTAGGTTAGTAAGCACAAGTGAATGGAAATTCATGAGTTCACTTTGGAATGATCTCCAGGGAGTGGAAATAGGAGGCTGGCTAAATAAGGACCAGGATATAAAGGTGTCTGAGGAGATATATTTCTCCAAAAGAATTGGACAGCAGGGATGCAATCCAATATTCTTCAGCATTGAGTTAATTATTCCTTCAGTCTTAAGTTTTCTGAATTTTATTTTAATTAATAATGTAATACTGCAGAGTATTTTTTAAGCTTTACTTTAGAAATCCTCAGTGTTCCTTTAATTTTAACTTGACATGAAGTAAACATGAATGGAGGTGAAAAAAGTACCCAAGTTTTACTGAAACCGATAAAAAAAAACCAAGGAAAATAAACAATGCAATGGTATGTAAAGTTATGATTGACAACATAATTAGACCCTATAATTTACATGACTATTTAATTAATCTCTACACAATTCATGTTAAGGAAAGCCATCCAATTTCATTAACTTTTGTAGGCTTAAGGAAGATATAGCATGGTTGCATTTATGTTACACTGAAAAATGTTCAGCCACGTTCTATTTGAAAATGCGCTTGTTAACAACATATCTAGTGATTGTTCAAGGCAGTGCTGCTCTATACTGCGGCAGAGCACTGTGTTGTGGTCTGCTTGCAAATATCATTAAACAAACTTCACAACAACTTTATTGAATATTATCCACCAACACTGAACTCATCAGTATTAAAATGTGTGCTTCAAATGGGACTACAATACTGGCATTGCAATTTCAGCATTTATTTACCAGGAAGGTAAATAGCTTTCACCCCAGTGCCAAGCAGTAACTTAGGTTGTATCTTTTATTGGGCCATCCAAGTCTTTTTGCTAACTATCTGCACAAAGCTCATCATGTGTGTGTACAGACTTGCATGCTGTCAGTACGCATGCTGCATGCTGAGTTATCTCCCATCACACATTTACTTACTAGGCATAGAGGAGGGAATGATAGGAGGCATCTGAGGCTGTGTGGCAGGAGTCTGGGGCCCCTCATGTTCAGGAAAGGGTCCTGACCCTCTCCGCACACTGCTAAGAACATCTGTGAACTTTGCAGCTAATAATGGGAGATGAAGAGAAGCTAGGATGAAAAACTGTGAAAAACACAATCCTTATGGAAAATTGAAGTAATTTGAAACATATTTCTTACATCCTTACGATGGTGAAATGACACGAAATGGATTTCATGAACTCAGTGAAAACACAAAGCTGTAGATCTTAAATATTTGGCGTCTATTTTCTGTGCTGTTTTAGTTAGGCGATAAGGTTATAAAAGCTATATTTGCTCTTGCATGATATTTACCAATATATTTCAGTGTTTTGTTTTCCCATAAGTTGAACAAGGAAATAAAGTAACACACAGACAGGGAGAGAGTCGCTGAAGAAAAAGAGAAACAATAGAATTCACCACACTGCAGAACTTACATCAAATCATGAACCTTTTTTACACAGAGATTAATATTTCACTAGTGCTATTGGCACCACAGAGTTTGGGTTCACCAATGGTGCAGATTAAATGCAGTTCATTCCCTCTCACTGTATGCTGAAGACACTGTGTGATCCAGGAAGCAAACTACAACCACAGCACTAAATCAGAACTTGCTGTGGACTAATCCTGCACATGTGAGATTTAATTTAGGATTTCTGGATCTTTTCCAAGATATGCTGGTGTAAGATATCTTCTGGATAGAGTCCAAATTAGGAAATAAATTTCTTAAGGTTTCTACAAAGTTCTGCAAAATTTTTGGGGGTTTTTAATTTTTCTCTCAGAACAACTCTGTTGCTTTTCATTCTGTTGAAGAAAGGTGAGTTTAGAAGTCAAACTCAAAAGATTTACACACTGAAATATATTGAAAGATCGTATCTTTTCATATTCCAGTTTTTTTATGTTATTGGCCTAAAAAAAATGCTCACTGGCCAACACAAGTGTTGCTTTGCAACAAACATTAGGTATGTGAACATCGGCAAGATCGATTCATCCCATGATATTTTGAAGCAAGTCTCATCTCAACACATCTGGTGGCTCAGTGAGTAGTGTCTTTGCCTCTGAGACAGAGGCTCTGGGTTTGAATTCTACCCCAGGTCTTCATAGTTGAGGAAGACAGAGTCTTAATAGAGCCAAACAAACAAAATCCTTCAACGCCAATGGCAAGCATTAAGAATAGGAGAGTTCTGGTCAACCGTGTGATGGAAAAAAAAGCTGGAGCTTCCACCAACATCATGCGTAACCTCAGACTGCAACATACATGTAAATGTGCATACTCCCACAGCAACCTGGGAGTCCTGGGAGCTATCTGTAACAACCATCACCACATCTCAGCACATCTGTTGACAGTTTTCTATTTTGGGAACTAGCAGAATAAAGGAGGTTATTTCAATCACCAGGATGGCTACATTTGAAAAAGATGGAATAGCACAAAGTAGAATTCCAGAATATTAGTCAACCAATGAGAATGCAGTATTGCATAATAATACATCAGGAATCACCCTGTTTTATATCACCTGTAATAGGTTAGCTAACATACGTATTTGATATTTAGGGTACAAAGATGTGTTATCCTGAAACAAATGAATGATTTTTGTAACTATCTTTAGTCATACACATTTTGACTCCTAACTTCATCAGAATGACAATTTCCTTTGGATTGCCACTGTCAATGAACACATCACTGGCTGTAACTGCACAGCACCCGTCTCGCCCCAGCTTTCTCACTCAGGCTGGGTGAGACAGGAGTAGTGCTGCACACCTCCAGCAGCATTGGCGTAGAAAAACAGGGGCACAGAGAGGTATGTCAAACTTCCCACCACCTTTCATGTCAGTAACTAGGAGTGGGGAAGACACAGGAACAAGTAAAGGGATTTCAGGGTCCCCTTGGTGTACCATGCGAGGTCTGGTCTGGTTTTTTAGATTGCTACTGCGGAGTTACAATGTCTTTTTCCATCTCTTTGAGATTAACTAACGGTAAAACTGGCAGAAGCAAATTAAGTTAGTGACTTAAATCACTTCTGTCAGATGTTTTCACCTAGTGCACTGTCCAGAGGAAGTTAGTGCTTCTGAGTAATTGCTGGGTAAATCCTTAACTTCCTAGAGGAGCTCCCCAACGCATCATTGGGATAACCCCCAAATACGACACTGCGGAACCTGGAAGTTATGAGCCAAACGCGAGTAATCGGGACTAGCTTAGAAAGAAAGAAAAAATGTGACTTGGACAAGTTGGGCCAAAAAGCATGTTTCCATGCTGTATGATTCTATGACTCTGTCATACATGATTTGTTTGAAACAGAGATTGGAGTTCAAATTCTTTAAATTAAAACAAAATGAAGGTGAGATGAATGAGTTGCTGTCCCAACTGGTCCACACATAATTTTAGTGCAGATACTCAAAGTGGTGCATTCTAAGCTGTGTGCTAATAAAATTAGGACTTGATTATTTGTGGGAGTCATATGATAGGCATTAAACTGTTTGTGTTTCATTGGATACACTTCAGCATTCATGATAATGTTTCATTTTAATCAGTATCCAATGCACTGGCTGGATCTGAAATTTCATTTTTTCCATCAGGTTTTTTTTTGCATGTATATTTTGTACATCATGAAGCACAGAGGTTCTTAAACAGACTACATGCTTTAGAATAGTGCGTTTTGAGATTCTGTCATTTACCACACTTGTTAATTCAAAACAAGTTCCCTTGCTGAATAAAACACCTGATAACTGTTCCATGTTGCAGAAATGTAGCACTGTCCAAATCTTCTAAGATTTACAGTAATGTATTTCCAGCCCATTTCAACCCCTACATTTTAGCTCTGCACCATCTACCTACTGAATTGATCGTGAACATTTGGGATGTTGAGAACAGCAGGGAGGAAGGGTGGGGAATTTTGACCCTTCACATATGTAACCTGTTAACTTCTCCCCATGATTATTAAGTAATGAAATCAAACTGTTGAAATCAGACCTATGCTCCATGATTAAAAGTCATAGTGAAGACCAGACTGCATTAGTAGTTGCCCACCAAACATCTTTGGCAAAATGTGCTTTCCAAAGCTTCATTTTAAGAAACTATGACAAAATACCAACTAAATACAATTTCAGATTATCCACCAGAAGCTGATATTTATATTCTGTAAGTTAACAGTGAAAACCATCATAAGAGTGAGATACTGTGTCAGATTCAGTGAGAGACATCTCTTAGGAAGGGAGTAGAATGTTTTGCATAACTGACCTTGTGACCAGTGCAGTAAAAGTTCTGGGCAGATGACAGCTATTCTCAAATGGAATCACACTGCTTCGAGGAAGTTGGACATAACTCCATCTCAGCAGCAGAAATATAGATCTCGAGGTTTCAGTATTTTAATTCCCAAGATGGAAGTAGCATCTTAATTCAATGAATCTAATGAGCCTTTTCAACATTTTCATTATGAGTAGGACAGCTGACGAGTACTTATGTGGTATCTTTTCCCGATAAAGGCAGGGGCCCAATATTGTAACTGTAGGCCTATTTTGCTCTTGGATCACCAATGTTGAAGGAATGGTACCAATGCTGTCCCAGTCAGCTTTCCTTTATGACTGAACTAACACAACATCATCTTTGTTTAAATTAACATTTTAAAACATTCGTAAGAATAATAAAAATATGCAAAGCAATCTTTTCACAGATGATCATTCTTCTAAAATTCCATGTAGTTTCCTATAACTCAGTTTCGGTATTCCTCCCACCCACCAAGGCCATTAAAGATGGCAGATGTTAAAATCCTTTTAGACATTTCATTAGAAATATAGGAAACTTTGGAGATGTGTGAGACAAATGCAATGTGATTTAAATTATGGATGTTGCATATGAATGTCTTCAAAGCTGCATGAACCCACATTTTGATGCTATTTTGCCATGTCCATTAATGAGTCACTGACAGACCATCTTAAGAATTAAATTAAAATGACAGACTTTAACCAATCTTCACCCCTTCCAAGCTTCCATTTCCTTCGCAATGAAGAGAAATGTTATGAAATTTGAGCCAACTACAACTAATAGCTAAATAATTCCTGAGTAAGAAGAAATCAAATCACAGTCTAGCCAAAAATGGACCTGTTTGTAGGTACAATAATGTATTTGTGGTCATTG
Organism: Sphyrna mokarran; assembly: GCA_024679065.1. NCBI lineage: Eukaryota > Metazoa > Chordata > Chondrichthyes > Carcharhiniformes > Carcharhinidae > Sphyrna > Sphyrna mokarran. Next base: position 17,695,184 of record JAGIQG010000031.1, on the reverse strand, counting down.
TACATAATTAGCAACCCAGAGATTATAAATTCAATCCTAGCAAGATCTGAAACAATTTCAATAAATCTGATAACTTGAATTCACATGAAAGAAAACAAAATGACCATGAAGGCTGCCAGATTTTAGTTACAAAAATCTCAAATGGTACCTATTCTAAAGTACAATGGCTTCTAATCCCAGACTACGTGGTTGACTGTTCAAGACCTCAGATGTGGTCTTGTAAATTATTGTGTTAGAAACCAATCAATATGAATTACAACATCCATCATTATTTTCTTGGGGTCTTTTGGGATGAGCAAACACTGCAGCCTCATTTATACAGTTTACAATTGAAAAACAAAATAAATAAACAGGGACTCTGTGGTGAAGTGAAAGCTAGGACAAGAAGCAGAATGGCAAACAAGATATTTGCAAGAAATCAAGATTTTTGACATAACTTCACAGAACTGAATCTACAGCAGTCCCTTTTTGCATTCTGGAACTTTCAGCTTTTATGCTGACAGTGGCAATATTATCCAACACAGGTCAGACTGATTAAAGTGGACAAATTCATATTTGGGAGAAGAAATGCCTCAAAACATAAAGATGGAATGGGCAAACTGAAAACTGATAGAATTGTAAACAATATCACCTTGTTTAGGGATTGCTTCTACACTCAAGAGAGACAACTGTGAAGATGGATGGATTCATTTTCAAATTTTTGAAATTCCCTGCAAAATATATATTTGCCCAACTGAGCCAGTCAATCATCATGTGACGAGTTTTGACTGTAAATTGAATCTATGGCTTGAAGGTATGGTATTCAATACAAGCACAAAGTGCTGCTCCCCTTCTTTCCCATCCAATCAATAACATCAAAATCACAAATCATGCAGCTTCAAACATGAGATTCTGTATTTTGGGATGATTACAATAAACCATGTAAACAGTCTTAATGCTTCAAGCCAAGCTGCTGAAGCTGAACAGCATGCAGTTTTTAGCTTCGGCCATTCATAATAAGTCTTGCCACAATATTCAACTATCTGAGTAATTTTAGACTCCATCTAAACAAAACACTAACAAGTAACTACAAGGTTGACAATTGCAGCTTTCAATATTTTGAATATTCACACTTTTCACTGTCGTCTATTGCATATAAAGCTCTTTTGCAGTTTCAGTGAGATCAGTTTTACTTTCGGGACAACGGCCACAGCTACATCATTAGATCTGTAAAACTTAAAAAAAAATCCAAATTTTGTTGCTGAATTAATGTAATTCAAAACACGAGAGATAAATTACTTCAGTTTCAAAATAGTTAATTCCACAACTAAAGGAATTTAAAATTGGATGATGTTGTGCATAAATTTGGTATATTAGAATGGAAACTGGGCAGCATAAGTTTTCCTCTCCTTTCTTCTGCTTAGTTGATATCTTAATTGCTAATGACTAAGAAAAAGATGCAAGCACTAAAAAATTATTTTGGTTTCTGTGTCTTTTCTTTGAATGTCTTTGACCTTTTTTGTCATGTCACCTCAATTTTGCCATCTTATGTGTCATGTTACTGATATGTTTTTACATGTGGGACTTAAAGTTTCTCAGATGTAGCTGAAATTACAAAAATGCAATGAATCGTTAGATTTATAGGCATTGTTTTAGCATCATTTGTAATTTACTTAACCTGATATCCAGCACACTAGTTAATTTCTTTTGTGAGAAAGTTCAAAGCAGTAAGATTACTTCATGCCATTGTGTGAACACAATAGATGTTAACTTCTTCTGAAGTACTAACTATGTTCCTGGCTAACTACCTAACTGTATGATGCTCGATCAATCTGATCATCTCTGGGCAATCAAATCTGCAGAAGCTAGTTTTCTTTTCCACTATTGTTTCAATAGTTCAGATAGGTTTTTGTATTTCTGTCATCTCTAATTAACAAATTTAGCTAATTTTTATATGGAAAATTCAGTCACTTTTAATTTTAAGAATAATTCAAGTTTCACTAGTGTGATAGAGAACAGGATAAACAATAAAAAAAAATCAGATTTTTGGAACAAATTAGTGGCTTGACCTCAGAATGTTATTCCGTTTTTTTAAAATATTATCAGTTAAGGAGATTAACAGAAAAACAACAAATTAACTATATATTGAGAGATATTTTCAGTTTTGTTTTTATGAATGGCCACTTTCTACAACTTGGTTAACACACACAGGCAGTCACGTGATATGCAGAACACAGCATGCCCAGACAACTTACAGAGTACAGGAGGCGGAGGGTGAGCAGACTGGAGCACCTCGGCCTGAGGCCCAGCACCTGACTGGTTCCTTACAGCACTGCTCTCAGCGCCCTTGGCTGGAGGCAGCATGCAAAGGACGATGGAAACAAACACACAGAGCATGTTACACAGTAAACAGAATGAATGATGAAAAACACCACAAGGTGAGAGGGCAAAAATAATGACGGGACATAATCTTTCCACAAGGCTCAAAATCTAGTTTGGCTTATTCAAACATTTTTCTTCAAAAGGTCTGAAGTGGAGATGTGCACATAAAAGGCAGAATTATTGAATATTCCATTAAAAGAAGAAATTTCTCAATTCATAATTGAAAAATTTCACAATTTTACATTACAGGTCCATGTCTACGATCTCTCCTACCCCCCGGGATGAGAGTCTCGCACTGAATTTTATAAGTGCCACATATGCCTCCATTTTTCTCATTTTCTGCTGATCCACTGGACAGAGCAGCTTAGAAAAGCAGAAACAACATTTGTTTTTGTTTTGGACAAGGGAATTTGGAAGAAAAATTGGAAAGAAACAGTTTGTCTGCCTGTTGTCACAGAAAATGGTGATCTACCACTGAGTGATCACAGCGATAGCAAACAGAACCAATCTCCAACCTGGTCATGACTTCAGGCAGATAAAGAAGTACAATTTAGACAAATGGCACACGACAGTCAGTCAAAATTCATTACTCGCCTTTTGACATTCTCAAAATGTATTTTTGCAATGAACAAAATGGAATTCTCTGCTGAGATGAAATGGCAAAGGATGAAATAAAAAAGCACACATCATGACAAACTATACCAGTTACTCCACAAAAGTCAAAACTTAGACTTTGTATATAAATACATTCTGACCATAGAAAGCATTTACATTTATCAAGCCTGTGAGCTGATGGCTTCACATGACAAAATTAGGACAAGTTTCAGGTCATAATCCCCAGCAATATAGAAAACTTCTTTGCATTTCACTCTTAAGATCCATGCTTCAGAAGTGATCCACACATCATGGAAATTCCAATCAGCCCCATATCAAACTTTAAAAACTTGGTGATTTCTGGTAATTCACCACTGGACACAGTTTCTAGCCATAGACCATTGTAGAGTCTTGAACAGTTTTACATGTGCTCAGAATTATTGCACCATCACATATCTCACTTGGAGTGGAAATAGGCAAAGCAGTTTGTTTTTGCCTGGGATGAGCCCAGAAAGTCACATATCTCTCTAACTTAATTTTTTAAATTCCAAAACTTGGTTAACAGTTAGCACATTTCACTTAGAGTCACAGAGGTTTACAGCATGGAAACATTCCCTTTGGCCCAACTTGTCATGCTGCCCTAAGCTATTCACAATTGTCCATATTTGGCCCATATCCCTCAGTACCCAGTGTACCCATGTAACTATCTAACTGCTTTTTAAAAGACAAAATTGTACTCGCTTCTACTACTTCCTCTGACAGCTTGTTCCAGACACTCACTACCCTGTGTGTGAAAAAATTGCTGCTCTGGACACTTTTCTATCTCTCCTCTCTCACATTAAACCTATGCCCTCTAGTTTTAGACTCCTCTACCTTTGGGAAAATATGTTGACTATCCAGCTGATCTAGGCTCCTCATTACTTTATAACCTTTATAAGATCACCTCTCAGCCTCCTACACTGCAGAGAAGAAAGTCCCAGTCTATCCAGCCTCTCCTTACAACTCAATCCGTCAAGTCCTGGTAGCACCGTAGTAAATCTTTTCTGCACTCTTTCTAGTTTAATAATATCCTTCTATCATAGGGTGACCAGAATTGCACACAGTATTTCAAGTATGACCATACCAATGTCATGTACAACTTCAACAAGACATTCCAACTCTTGTGTTCAATGTTGACTGATGAAACCAAGTTTGCTGAATATCTTCTTCATCATTCTGTCCATCTGTGACTCCACTTTCAAGGAGCAATGAACATGTACCTCTAGATCTCTTTGTTCTTTAGCTGTCTCTAATCCTCGATCATTAACTGAGTAAATCCTGCCTTACTTCAATCAACCAAAATGCATCACCTCACATTTGTCTACATTTAAACTCCATCTGTCATTCGTCAGCCCACTAGCCCAATTGATCAAGATCCCACTGCAATTGGAAATAACTTCCTTCACTGCCCACTATGTCACCAATCTTAGTGTCATCTACAAACTTACTAACCATGCCTCCTATATTCTCATTCAAATTATAAATATAAATGACAAGTAACAGTGGACCCAGCAGTGATCTCTGAGGCACTCTCCTGGTCACAGGCCTCTAGTTTGAAAAACAACTCACTACAACCATCTCTGGCTTCTGTCAAGAAGCAAAGTTTGTATCCATTTAGATACCTCATCCTAGATCCTGTGAGATTTAACCTTATGCAACAACCTACCATGTGGTACCCTGTCAAAGGCAATGGTAAAGTCCATGTAGACAACGTCACAAAAGTCACTTGCCCAACCATCAATTTAAGATAACACTGAGACTCAGTAAACTTGAGTAAATTAATGCATGAGACAGACAGCTAGAACTCACTCACTATGAATGGATATTTGCATAGCTGAGATAGCAGACTTGAGGTGGAAATAAATCAGTATTTATTTCACAAAAGACTGGCATTTTTCTTAGGTGCGAGTTCAGTTTGTAGAAAGACTAAAAGGTGGGCAAAGGAGGAGAAACATTGACTATCTTTTTTTATTACCTTGATTAATACTGTAGATATCACTGAAGACACTAAGGACCTTCAGTTTGCCAAACAAGTTAATACCCTGCTTACTACCTACTGAGCAATCTTAATAGCATCTAGCATCAGCCTTGAATGTCAGTTTTCACAATACACCTACATCAAATCATCTCCAAAATCACGGCAACTGTTAACTTGTCACAACAAGCTGAAATCTAGACTAAAGAATGAGAACATTAGTGGGATGACTCAAAACCTACATTGTTGTCAAGTGTATAGTTAGAAAAAGATAAAAACAGAATCACTGCTGGGAGACTTTAATGAGATAGCAGCAGATGCAAAACTTGCTCAAAGAAGAACATAACTTGCTCAAAGAAGAACATAACTTACTGAAATATTGTAGAGTATCTGTCCAACTGGTCTTTTGACAGCAATGAGCAAAAAGATTTGGCTTTGATACAAAGGTTGGCTTACCTGAATCTACCCCTAATTGCTCTGAAATTCTCATGAAGTGACAAAGATTTATGATAGCTTGCTAAATGAGACATCATTGCCCAAAAGCATCTAGTTGCTTTTATCCCAATAAAACATAACATTCTGAAACAATGAGGCAGTTTGATGTCTCTATTCAACCACATTCCACTTTTAGATCTCATTGAACATTAGCAGACTAGAGTAAAACAAATTCTACTTATATTCTGTACAGACCTCTCTATCAAATAAAGAACATCAAAGAGGAGCTCTCAATGAAATGATAACGTTCTTAAATGGTATGGAAAATATAAATCTGAAGTTGCAAATATCCAAGTACATAAATGACAAATTAAACGAATGAGAATTACATCTGAAAATAAACAAAATAACCTGGGGTTTTAGCATACTATTTAATATTTAAATACTTCAACAGGAACTGTCACTTTACTGGCTCCTTATTAGATTCTAGAAATTGTATTTCTGCAAGCTTTGAATACACTCATGGGTGCTATTTACTTTTACTGAAGCTGTCTTCCATTTAATATTTAGTGGGATGTAAATTTGGAAGGAGGCCCAAAACATTCCAAACATGTAGGACCGTTTTAAAACAAATATTAATAAAATAATTGTTGATTAAATTTATTGGTCATACTTTCCAATAACATAAAGGCTAATCTTATCTGGAACACAACCATTTATATCCCTCAAAAGATTCCTTCCCCAATCCCACCTTCTTAGTTCTAGACTGTAAGTAGATCTTGAACTTACCTAATTTCCACTAAATACTCATTCCATATTGCACATTTGATCAAACTTCTTCTTCCCTCTTGCTGCATGTACCAAGATTTTTGTGTAAAATGCTGAAGTGAATAGATTTCCTCTGTTGTATCTGAAGACGCACTTGATCGAACAGGCTTAATATCCAGCAGCTTGATTCACTTCTTAAAATATGTTTCGACAAGGATCATGACGAGTTCACTCTCTGGTCTTAATTCTCACAGTGATGATTCAATTCTCTGTTGGATACTTGTATGGCATACTTTCTTTGAGTAATGTGCAATATTTGACATGCATCAACATGGAGTATCCAGTGTGAACTTCTTACAAAATATTTCACTATATTCACCATCATATCGCTCACATTTTCAAACCACCATTACATCTGGTCAACTTACAATTTTGGCTCCAGTATTCAGGTTATTAATGCAAATGTGAAATCAGAATTCAAGCGCTCATGAAATCTATTCACATCTGAATAAGCAGCATGGTTAGGACTGTTCATCAAACATGAAATATTAACCTCTCTCTCAGACCTGTGATGCATTTCCAGTATTTCTGGTTTTCTTTTAAGTACTAATACAGTGTTCAGTGTGCCATGAAGTTTCACTGACACGCACCTGGACTGGTGACAACAGAAACCAAACTGATATGGTTCCTCTTCACCACAGAAATTGTAAAGTGTGTCAATAAAGTCCTGATGTAAATGTAAATAGCTTTGGATATAGACATGATAGAAGCATTCAGTAAATGACTTATCACAGCATCATTCACAAAGGCTTATTGTGTTCGTTTTGTTGATGATTTCCTGATTCAAAATGACAACAGTAGAAGAAAATTTGAACTGCACGTATGATTTGCAGAACTGATGTCCATAACAGCAATATTACTGCATGTACATTGTCGAAAAAAATGCAACATATAAATCAGTGAGTTGGAGCAGAAGGTTTCCATCATTTGTGTCCAGAATTTTTAAAGTTGCACAAGAACATTCTGAATACCCTGTGTGAAAGTAGATTATTTTCCCTTCCTCACCTGAAGACTTTGAATCATAGTGGAGTAGTTTTCTACTAGTGTCCTCTGTTACCTCTCCCAGGTGTCCATACTGTTATTTGAAGTCAGACATTAACTAATTGAGATAATTTGACTAGAGTAAACCGAATGTTAACTTCCCCAAATCCACAAATAGAATATTTCAGCAGGGCTCATTGGAAGCCTGGCTGGTTTTCCCTTCTGCAGCCCAGAGCACTTAAACCAACTGTAGCACCTCAACTGCTTTACTTGGCTCAGACTAGTTATTTTATCAAAATTAGAGATTCAACCAGTCAATCTTCACAACTCAATCACATTCTGCTCTCACCAGATGAGCTGACAGGAAAGCAAAGAACTTTAAGATAATAAGTACATCAAAACTTGTCAACTCAGTCTATGAAGAGACAGCACACTAGAAATATGACATTACAATTCTTTGCCATAAATCATTGGTGATCTATTCTTTTGAAACCCAAGACTACTTTGTGAGTTCTTCTGAAAAAACAAGATACTTTAAATTTGAATTTCCTTGATTGAGACAATGCTAAACTATGTGCTGTCAGTTGAAAGGATATAGAATTAGTGTTCATGAAAACTAGATCACTGAATTAACCCCAAGATCTCACTGAAATTACCACCTTCCATTTCCTGTACTTGACCATAGAAAAATCAACAATTGGCTAAGTTGACATAATTCAAGGTCAATAAAGGTTAATATTTTGTTCATAACTGCCAGTGGGTTTATGCCCCACCCACGATCAAATCACTGATCATTTTGAGACAAAGGATTCACATGTTCCTAAGTATCAGAAGAATGACCTTTCAAAGGTCATGAGTAAAATTGTAACACACTGCAGAGGGATACAAATTACTTAAAATCATACTCCCAGCATTATCCTCCCTGGATATATCCAGCTTTAGCTTTCTTGCAAAAAGACATTCAGTTAATTTATTATAAAAATCACAGATTGATGCTGAATTTAAAATGGCTCAGAGCTTGAAGGCAATCCTGTTCAAACCATTCCATACAATGCCTGCAGTAAATTTTGCAACTATCTAATTGCAGAGTCTCTGATGTGACTGCAATTATCATCAACAGTGTGAGTGGAATTGCAATGAAGTTATACTTTGTGTCACAAACATTTAATGAATTTAAGTAGTAAAAAAAATCAGTTCAATCTCTGAGACTGAGTTTTTGTCCACTGAAACCAATCTTCAGGCATCCGGCTGACACCACTGTCAACACATCTGTCTTAACATGCATGTGTGTTTTTTTGTCCTTGTGGAGGAAAAGGTTTTGAACTCTTCAGAGTGCTTTGTTTTCTTTACTCTGACATCTGAATGTACAAAGAGCAATGTTCTTGATATTAGGCAAAGGGATTAATTAGTAGACAAGAACTGTTTGCACCCAAGGCTGATTTCAGGTAATGAAACAAATAAAAACACAGCCATCCTTGATTGGAGCGAAGCACAAAGGGAGAAGATAACTGGAGAATTCATCACTGCTCAAGTTGGAACACAGCTGAAAAAGGCAGCAACCGTCAAGTCCAGCTCAACATCATTTACACTAGTGTTGGAAAAGTGGGAGAATTTCTTCTTGTTGAGTGTTCTTCGATCTTGGAAGTATTGCAGTCTTAAACTGGTTCAAAGTCCAAGTACCATCCAGATCATGATGTGTAAATACCATTGTGACTCACTGAAAATTCTGACACTAGATTCACAAGCGTCTGTTTGCATTCAGCACCAATGAGTAGACTAATGCAAGATCAGTATACCTGAAACCCTCAAGAGTGAAACTGCCCAACAAAGCTGGTCAGCTTCACAAATGCAGTGCAAGTCTGCAGGCTGCCCGAGTTTGTGATCAGAACTCTTCACTCACCTGACGAAGGAACAGCGTTCTGAAAGCTAGTGGTGTTTACTATCAAATAAACCTGTTGGACTTTAACCCAGCATTGCGAGACTTCTTGCTGTCAGAGGAACAGGCGTATGACAGCAAAGCGATATATGATATACACTGAAATTAATCCACTACTTATAACCACAGATTCAGCCTCATCTTTTTCGAGTCTACGGATGATGCACTTTTCAGTAGGTGCAAACATCACCAGCATAAGAATTTTCTCAAACTTAGCATGCGCATGCTGAAATTTCAACCAAACCAGTGTGATCTTAATGATGAATGAGATGGTATTTTTAATACACTTGACAACACATTCATTGCAGATTTCCTCTGATGTCACAACTTACCATCAACACTTTTATTTAAGAACTAAATTAACAGCAACAAGAACTACTTGCTTTAACCATTTCCATCTGGGACTTTAGTTAACGTAGGTGCTGCTGAAGCTAAAATTTCTAACACTGTTCGTTGAAATCTATTCTTACATCAAACTTGGTTTCTTCCCAAACCATTTTGCTCACAAACTGAAATACTGCTTCTCCCTCAAAAGCAAAGGGTGTGCAATCAAATGCTCTCCTGACCCATGTTGGCTTGACTTTTAAATAGCCAGCAGTCCAACCTATCAATTAGTTAGACAGGCAAAGGTTCATCAGAATGCATGAGAACCACAGGAGCAGAGTGAAAGCTAGATACATTCTCACTCGACCTTAAACAATGATATCTGTCTAATGCAATTGTCATTAGGCACCAATGAAAAAGTTATGTGGACAATATATGAATTCTAAAGGTCATATTGAAGTGAGTAGATTTGAAACAATGGATTGATGAGATCATTTATCTCTGCATTTTGATGGTAACTATAATGCATGATTACATCTTTTCTCTGGTTTTGGATATTAACTGAGTTACTCTATGTTGATAGTGGATTATGGTTACATATTCATTCATTTTTCAATCAAAATTATTTGCAACCTTTTATAAACTGCAAAGTCTTTGGATACAATCAAAAATATTGTGTTGAGGCCTCAGTCAGATGAGTCATGATCTTACGAATGGCAGAGAAGGCTCAAGGGGCTGAATGGCCTACTTCTGCCCCTAATTCCTAAATTTAGATAATTTCAAAAGTTTATTTAGCTGGAGAAAACTTAATCCATGCCTACCCATTTCAGCAAGGCACATGAGGATGAGCAAAACCAATGAAATCATAATACAGAAGCACATACAAGCTGACTACAAAGAAATACAGGAATCTGTCCTTGAGCCCCTCATGCCTGTTTGATCATTTCAACATTCCATGGATTTTCACCTCACAGATAACAAGCTGGATGTGGGACAAAGCATAATTACTTGTTCGAAGAGCTAGCATGGGCACAAAATACTGAATGACCTCATGTGCTGCAAGTTTCTCTTATCTTGTAACTTCAACTCCATTTACTTGACTTTCCTCCAATCCCTTACCTACCACCAATCTTGCTTTCAACTGATCTGATGATGTCACTTACCACACCACAGCTTCCAATGAGTACTTTTTTAACCATTATGTTTCCAAAACTTAGCTTATCATTCCCGCATTGCCCACCCCCACCCCCGAGCTGTGACCTGACCTTCAGCCTTCTCATTTGATAGATCATGTACTGCTATTTCCATTACCACTATCCAAATATCCTGCTATTTCCATTACCACTATTACCCTCCACTCTCTTATTTTCCATATCCACAGTTTAAGATTCTGTCACCTGTACTATCTGTTCTCTTCCCCCGGCACCTTACAGCGCAGGGTCAGAAATGTCTAGTGATCTCCTCCCACACTACTTTCTTGAGTTCCAAACTGCTCCTCGATCAGACAACAATTAAGCACACAATCATGGTTGTTCTCGGTCCACAGTTTTCTGCATCACAAAGGTGCATTCTGCAGATGTGCTGAACATTTCTATTCTGTCTTCAAATGTGATCCTATCCTGAAACTCTCTCCTGCCAACTAGCTCAGTTTTCATTCTGGTTGGCAGTTGGTGACTAGTGGAGTGCCACAGGGATCGGTGCTGGAGCCTCAACTGTTTACCATTTACATAGACCACGTGTAGGATAACGAAATTTGCTGATGACATGAAGATGAGTGGAAAAGCAAATTCTGTGGAAGGTGCAGAAAGTCTGTAGAGAGATCTGGATAGGCTGAGGAAGTGGGCGAGGACCTGGCAGATAGAGTATAATGTTAGCAAATGTGAGGTTATCCACTTTGGCAGAAATATTAGTAGGAGGGATTATTATGTAAAAGGCAAAAAGCTGCACATGCGACGGTGCAGAGGGACCTAGGGATCCTTGTGCATAAATCGCAAAAGCCCGGTCTGCAGATGCAGCAGGTGATCAAAGCGGCGAATGGAATGTTGGCCTTCGGAGCGAGAGGGATAGAATATGAAAGCAGGGAGGTCTTGCTGCAACTGTAGAGAGCACTGGTGAGGCCGCAACTGGAGTAACGTGTGCAATTTTGGTTGCTGCATTTGCGAAAGGATATATTGGCTTTGGAGGGAGTGCAGAGAAGGTTCACCAGACTGATACCGGAGATGAGGAGGCTAGCCTATGAGGAGAGATTGAATAGACTAGATCTGTATTCGCTGGAGTTTAGAAGGCTGAGGGGGGATCTTATAGAAACATATAAGATAATGAAGGGGCTAGATGGGGTAGAAATAGAGAGATTCTTCCCACTTAGAAAGGATAGCAGAACTAGAGGGCACAGCCTCAAAATGGGGGGTGGGGGGGGTGTGAGGTGGAGTTTTAGATCAGAGTTGAGGAAAACTTCTTCATTCAAAGGGTGTTAAGTCTCTGGAATTCTCTGGCCATTCAAGTGGTGGAAGCTACCTTGCTGAAAATATTTAAGTCACGGGTAGATAGGTTTCTGATAGACAAGGGAATTAAAGGTTATGGGGAGAAAGTGGGAAAGTGGAACTGATCCACTTCAGATCAGCCATGAGCTTATTGAATGGTGGGGCAGGCTTGAAAGACTATATGGCCTACTCCTGCTCCTATTTCTTATGTTCATTTGACTCCCCTTCTAACCTCAGTCTTTGGCTTTTCAATTGTTCAAAAAAATTCAATGCAAGTCCAAAGAAGAACACCATATTTTTATAACCCTCTTAATCCCATTTGTCTTTAATAATGCCACACCTTACTTGAAGCTCTCATTTTCCCTCTTTCAGAAAGCTACAACATAAGAACTCTCAATAGAACTGTTGGTATACTTATACCAGATAAACCGTAGTGGTTCAAGAAGGCATCTCGCTACCACCTTCTCTAGATCAATTAGGGCTAGAGAGAGACATGCTGGCCTAGCAAGTGATGCCCATATCCTGTAAAGTAATAAAAACAGACATGATGACTTTTCTTACCGTTTTGAGGTTAAGCGAAAAGGGAGATGTTGTGCAGGTAATTGCTATGTTCTCCTCATTAGATCACTGCACTGGTGAAATACTATGCAACTTTGGTGACAACCGATCACGCACCTTGAGTTATGGAACCTGCTCAGTTTTGCCATTCTTCATACACTTTCTCTATTACCCTTCCACCCTTCAGCTAAACTAATGCTCTTTATTTTCTTATGTCAATCTCAAGTCTTTTTTTTTTATCTCCTGAGGAAATTAGAAAAAAGAGGGTCAGTAGGCCATTATTGGGAACTGATAGCACAGAGCTAATACCACCATTAGTATTCCGAAGTGCAATCAAATGATCTTCAGACCTTGGTTCACCATGGCAGCTAGTTGAATTATTTAGAATTTAATTAAATATTAAAAATGCGGAATTGAAAACTAGTCTCAGAGTGCCATCAAAGAGGGCATTGTCAGTGATGCCCACTTCCCATGAATCATAGAATCCCTACAGTGCTGAAGGAGGCCATTCGACCACAATCCCACCCAGGCCGTATCTACATAACCCCGCTTATTTACCCTACTGGTCCCCCTGACACTAAGTAGCAATTTAGCATGGCCAATCGACCTAACCCACACATCTTTGGTCCGTAAGGGGAAACCGGAGCACCTGGAGGAAACCCATGCAAATACAAGGAGAATATTCAAAGCATGAAAGAACCACTTCTGTTGAAGTGTCTGTACTAGAAATTTCTCTCACCACAGATGCTGTCTGACTTGCTGAGTCATTCCAGCATTTTCTGCTACAGTATCTCGCTATTTACCCTTGAACATGATTTCCTGACCTTAAAATATAGCAGCCATGATCGGCTCTGACAGCAGCTGCCAAAAGGAGAAAGATTTGTTTCCAATCTCTTTACAGCTGAGATGATCATGTGAAATGAAAAATCAAATCTGAATGAGGCCACTTCAGTTTGAGCCTTTGATGGTCACGCATTGTTTTTACCCAGTTAAGAACCCTAAGAACAAATGACTTAGTGTGGCTCTGAGCCCTACAATGCCATTTTCAAAAGCTGCTCTCAATGTAGTGCTCACCTTTAACATCTTCGTCTTCAATAGTTGTATTACTGCTGTCTGAAGACTCCTGCAAAAAAAAGAGATAACCTTACTTGAAATACTCCATGCGTTCACCACCTCAACATTGAATTAGCAGTACAGATACTGGTAGAAAAAGAAAAGCCTTTATACAAAAGCTTGAGTGAAAAAGAGCAGGAGAAAGCATGATGATAAAGCAGAGAAGAATAAAGGAACTAGTTTTTATAATTTTGAACTATGCAACTTTCTGTTTACACAAATATCCTATTTATTTTTATATTATTATAGTTTTAATTTGGTGGGTTTTTAAAAAAAGATCAGTTTAATCTGGTGGAAACATATTCAACAGTAGCTTGCTGTTCTAAGTAATTTGACTTGAGAGCAAGGAGGAGAGCAGGATCAAATGCATATTGAAGTTGCGAGCCATCTGATGTCTGGCAAACATTTTTAAAATCAAGTTCAAGCCCTATGAACTTTAAAGGGCCCCACTGTTCAAATGCTTAAAACAGTTGCAGTGTTCAGACAAAGCTCTTATAATTAGAGCCACAGTGAATGCTGGCCAGTCATTTTAAGTTCCTGTTCAAAGAATCATATCTTTTACAGTCTGAAGAATATACTGCACATTCATTGCAAAAAGATTACAAGGAGAGATGATGCTGAGTTGTTGATGTTATAAGCTACTTGATTTGAGTGATTTATTGAAACTAACATTTTGGTTAATTAGGGATTCCTCTCCAATACAGGCCAAATTAATTTCTAACTCTTTCCACATCCGCTTGATATGATCACTTCTAACTATCATAGCTTTAACGCTCTGGATATTTTGGGATTAGTTTACCTGCAACTCAAGACCCAATATATTCACAATTATTTCAGAAGTAAAAACTCAGTAAGTAGACTCATTAATAGATTGTTTTGACAAGCATGTTTGTTCAATCATTTCTAATTGGTAGACTCAAGAACAAAAGCTGCCATTGGTCTGCCAGGCAATACAATGCTGAGATACAAAGTGCAGCTTTTTGCTGTCAGTTGGAAATACAAATGTGTTTCCAAAAGATGGAGCTGCAGTTTGATTTTTTTAGCAAATGCATCTAGTGAAGAATTAGAAGGGTCACGATAACATATCATTTCATAAATTACATCTCAAATTCTGGCATTATATGATTGAGGGAAGTTAGTGTGCCATAACTTGGATCCAATGAGATGTGTGAAGCAGGGCTCATGATTGTAGCCAAACAGATGTTATTTCATGGTTTGTACCAACATAGAATCCTTGCAGTACACAAGAAGGCTATATGCCCCACTGAGTCTGTACTGACCACAATCCCACCCAGGCCCTATTCCTGTAACCCTCATTTACTCTGCTAATCCTTCTGACACTAGGGTCAATTTAGCACAGCCAATCAACCTAACCCATACGCCTTTCAGATGATGGGAGGAAACCGGAGTACCCAGAGGAAACCCACGCAGACAAGGGGAAAACATACAGAGAGAGACCCAAGGCTGGAATTGAACCTGGGTCTTTGACACTGTGAGATAGCAATGCTAACCACTGTGCCACCAGCTTCACTTTATCACCAAGTCTTTATTAAACCAGTCTTCGGAATATCTTTGGGGAATTTAAATCACTTCTTTATGTCTACATTACAGCTCATAAACCGAAATGGTGAGATTTTTAAAAAATGTTGTCTGCTGACTGGGTGGCAAAATTATGTTCTCTGTTGGGTATGAAGTAAATGGGTAACTTCATTCCACAATTTAAATCCAAGAGAAAAGGCTGTTACTTATTATACAATTACATCAGAATGGAACAACTTGAGCACCTCAAAACAGTACTATACTTCAATCCAATCCTGAAATGGACTTCAGTTTTTTGATTAAAATGGTAATATATTTGGTTACAAACCAAAGCTTTCTCATTAGCTATCTATTGCACTTCCAACCACAGGTGGAAGCGAGAATGCTGACTAAATCTGCCATAACATCTGTTGGTCAACTGCCTTCAAGGGTGACAAAAACTTAAACTTCTAATCAATAGTGTTCGGAGAACCAAATCTAGAATGTATGAAAGTTCTGATGAAGGGGCCCAACACAGTCTTCAGTCCCCCTTATTTACAGTAATTTTCTGCCCAGTTCCAAGTAGAAGACCCTCAATTCTGTCTTACTCAAAAACAGAACCTTTTAACTCTTACTTAATAACAGGGACACATTTTCTTTGACAGAACGTGACAAAGGAAGATTTCAAAGTTGGGAAAGACTACAGCACAGACAGATGGTACCTTTATCCCATCCACAGGATTATGGATAACAGTAGTTTGTGGTTCCTAAAGAGATGAAAGCAGATATAGAAAAGGAAATTTTAGTGCGGAGAAAAGAGTTATAAACCAAACTAAAAACAGAGAGGCAGAAACGATCAACGAAAAGGAAAAAAACAAAGAAGGAGGAAAAAAAACTTGACACTTTTCTCCTGTAGAGTTTTACCAAAATAAATAGTCTTGAATGGCTAGAAATGGATAAAAGATGAAAGGATTATAAATCATGATTTGAATGGGATGATTGTTCCACTGCTAAACTGGTCCTTTGTAAAATTGCAGAATGAGAACTCAACATTCCTACAGTTGGGGCCAAATGGTAGCCTGATTTCGACATTCTGATAGCTTTGGTTGACTGCTGCATTCAGTGGGGACTGATACACCATCCCCAATGCCTCCCAATTTACCATCCAACTACGAAATTGTAAAGATAACATTGGTGAAAGAAAAAGCAACCTATCACCTAACATGTAATGAGCTGGACTTGTATATACCAAAATTTCTTGCAAAAGTAAAAATTAGGTCAGCAATTGTTTTAAACAGCTGATTAACTTCATCTTTAACCACAAGCACAGACACGGCATGAAGAATTTAATGACTGGGAGAGGGATCCAGTTTCATTCAGCACTAGGGGTTGATGTGTCTGGTTTCAGACTGGAGCTTCCAATTAGCCACTCCCTCTCACAACCCAGAGCACCAAATGAGTAGAGAACTTCCTGCTCTATTAAATCGGGGAAGAAGAGGGTGGAAATAGGTCAGCTGGGCAAGTAGAAACAGGGATACCAAGCCTCATAAGATAAGAATCCCACAAAAGTGAGGCACTCCAGAAAGATGTTACATATCAATTTAAAGTGGAACAAACTAGATTACATTGCATCAACAAGTCCACAAGGGTATTTAAAGGCCAAATGCTGTATAGAGAATACTTACATAGACGTTCTTCCAAAACGATTGAACAATCATGGTACAGATCATGTCAGTGGCTCCCAATCATGAGAGCTAAACGAGGATATGGGATATAAAGGGAGTGGAAATGTGTATGTGGCCATATTGCACACTGTTACCTTCAAACGTCTGGATCAAGCTGCAATTTTAATATTTTCACTGAAAATTAACGTATCGCATTAAACAGTTAAAAAAAAAAGCTGGCTGTTCTCCATTTCTACCATGAACATCAATGACAATGAAAACCCAAACATATTCTTTTAACTATAAATGTCCTGACATTCAATGCCACATGGACCATGTTGATCAGGATGAGAAGACAGGAAGCGGGATAAAAATGAATACAGAATTCTTCAGCAGTGCTTGGGAACAGGAAAGAGGCTGTTGGAATGAACAGGTATTTTTCTCCTGGATTGTGGAAGAGGGGAATCTTAAATGGATTAGGCAACAAAGATGAATCACTGAGTACTGTGTTAGTGTTACTGAGTTCACCAGTTCCAATAAATGCAAGAGCTGAAGCAACCTGTCAAAATTTGGTGGATCAGGGAAACTGACCAATTTTTCTAACGTAATAAATATCCCTTGAGGCATACATGGACAAGCACAAGGACCTAGTGGTGTGATGGAACTAAGAGACTTGCCAGGCCATTAAAAAGAGCAGTTGAGAGTCAAACTCAAACATGTGAGACTGCAGTCACATAGGGCAAAATCAGTAAAAGCACATTTCCCTAAAGGGCACGAGGGAACCAATCAGATTCTTGCAACAATCTGGCAACTTCATGGTCACTTCTTATTTCTGCATTGTCTTTTTACGGAATTCAAATTCTCACGCTGCAATTTAAACTCCCGTTCTCAAGGTTTTTAGGCCAGCATCATATCCTCCAATACAATTAGCATTTACAGTACATAGCTGATAAGGTTCTTATATTGTCCAGTCAGTGTTGATTACCAAAGCATATTTATTAACAAAACAAGATATCTGATTAACGCGGGACTGTGCTGATGTTAAATAGACCCTGAAATTCTAAACATTTGGATCAAGTCTCGATATTAGGTTCCAAATAAAGTTAGTGAACCGTTCAAAACATGACACTGTGCCAAACGCTGGGAAGAAACCCTTTGAGGGACCAAAGCATCAAAATATACTGAACAGTAGCCAAGTAAAAATCCTGCCAATGTAAATTTCGGAGTGTCAGCAGGCTTTGAACGTCTCAAGGCAAAATATTCCCTCTGCACTCCATGTTTTGTGCACGTACAATGTATTTTTATGGTGTCATCTCAGTTTGCTTTCTCTTTGTGCTGACTGTGGATCTTTCCGCTCACCCTTCATCCAGGCACAAAGACAGCCAAATTTAACTCTGGTCCTTTGCATCATAACCAACCATATAAACATGCACAGAAAAACAATTAGCTGGAATTTCATGGATCTTTCCCCCTCTTCAAGAAATCAGCGAGGAAGAGTAACCAAAATATTTTTAAAAATTTGGACAAAAACATTCATTTCTGATGAGAATTGTACTGAGCGTCCTTTCCTACTGACACTCCCGTTACATACTGCTAAATCACGTCACAGTCATTTGCAAAAGGAAAAGCCATTACAAGATAAAACAAGCCAACTAATACAGGAGGTACTAATGAAACATGGCTTTCTTCAGGCCCCTGTAATGTAGGTGCCAATTCCATATAAACACTAATTAACTAACTCAATTTAAATTAGCACCATTTTATTTTCAGTCATCTAACAGGAAATAAAGACCACCAAACTTAGTTGGAACTCAATGCACAAACAGTTCAAGTTTCTGTCAGCCAAGCTATTAATTAAATGGAAACTTTGCCTTGAAATCTTGTATTTTCAAAACAAAGTGTTTTTCCTTCGGCAAGTCAGAGGATTTAAGAAACAATCTTAAGGCTACTTGAAGGAGACTCAACAGGAAAAGCTCTTTGACTTAACTTGTATGAAGGCCATCATGCCCCTAAAACTATGTCAAAGTTTGGTCTTGAAACAAAGTTAACTAACAATCTAGCCATGCTTCACCAATGCCTCTGGAAGAAGATGGTATAAGAAGAAGAGAGCCAATACCAGTGCAGGGCAGGGAATGTTTCCTTTGGGACTGGTTACTACGTTGTTTTTGGTGCTGTTTGTCTGAGGCTGTGCAGAAAACAACAGAGGGTTTAGGTTTATTTCATGTCCACTTTTCACCTCCTAGCCCCGCCTGGGACAGTAGATCAAGCTGAGCTGGCAGATATTGAACTGTCTGAGGTGCACAGCCTATTCAGATCCAGCTGCAAAGAGTGGCTTGTCCACTGCTAGTTGATGGGATCAGGCTCACTTTGTTACTGTATGAACTGGCTCTTAAATGCAAGCCTCAAAGAGGAGGAAACATAATTTTGATCACAAGGGAAATTTTTTTTAAGTCAATATATTATCCTAAACAGGCACATTAAAATTGCTTTATCTTTGTGCAATTTTATCAGAAGTCTCTGAGTCCGGAAATTATACTACAGCTGTTCTGGAACTTTTCCTACCACACATTGTGAAAGCTGTATTTCTGCACTGCAGACTGCACAGAGATCCATTAGCACAGCAGACAGTTCAATTTCTCTGGAAAAGCAGAAGCAAGAATTACAAACACCAAAGTCAGTGACACCATTTCCAGCATTGTTTTTCAATCCCTTATTAACCAAGTTAGACCAGTCACTGTTGTCAGCCCTACAGATTGAGTCTGAATGAATAATGGTGGTTTAACAAGCTGCACAGTGTAATTTAATGGATGGTGTAACATTATTAAAATGTTCTCCCATTTCCATACTCACAGAAGTAGTGCTATTTTGCACAACTAACACCTTGGTATGTAGCATCAGAACCAAAACCAAGAAATGGGATCATCTATCATCACCCACCAAAAATTAAGTAGTTTTTTAAATTGTTGCTTTCATCGTTTTTCCCTAAAATGTAGAAAAGAAACTTCTTTCAAAATTCCTAGCAGAGGACTAGTGTCTTCAATTTTTACTCAATATAGTCGAGTGAGTGTAAGTAATTAACATAGTTAAAAAGTTCTATTAATAATTCTTTCCTGATCCAACAACAAATGTTCTGACTGTAGATCTTTCTGCTGTTTCAGCTGGGCTGAGGCTTTGTCATTTATTTTGGATTTCATATTTTAAAACCTCCATCATTAATAGGCTAGTGACCTTTTCCATTCAAAGTAAAGTTATATCAATTTGTAGATTCTTGTATAAACTAAGCATTTACTATTTGATCTACAAGGCCTGACTGGTCCACCGATGGCTGCACAACAATCAAGCCCTCCAGCTGTCTTTGTGGCTGCTGTCACTACCATAGCACATCAAATTGAAAGGAGATTTTTGGGTTAAGTATAGTAGGAATGCACATGAGGATTTTGCAAACAGGTCAGGAGAAATGGCATGGTGGAACAATGGTTAGCATTGGTGCCGCACAGTGTCAGGGACTCAAGCTTGATTCCTGGCTTGGGTCACTGTCTGTCTGCTCACGTGTGGGTTCCCTCCGGGGTGCTCCAGTTTCATCCCACTATCTGAGAAAATGCTGGTTAGACGCACTGGCATGCTAAAATTCTCCCTCAATGTACCAAACAGATGTTGGAGTGTGATAACTAGGGGGATTTTCACAGTAACTTCATTGCAGTGTTTATGTAAGCCTACTTGTGACACTAATAAGTAAACTGTAAAAGTGTTTGGTACATTGGATGCAGCTATTTCCAAATTTAGTTCACATCAGAACAAGCCAGTTAGGTCAGTATCAACTTTTGGGATTTTACTTGGATCTTTATAAAGAGATGAATTCATAACTTAAGAAATGGAAGGTCTGAATCTGACTCAAAACTAGTGTCAAAAATAGATCTGTACAACTTAATTGTACTTGCAGCTGAATGCTGTGTACCAAAGATAATCTATTTACTTGATGAGGTGCTGAGAACATAGTCAGTTTGTGACACGAGGGATGAACTTGATTTTCCTGACCACACAATTGCAATTAATTATTTCTTTAAAGCTTAGTCTACAACATTACCACAAAGCTGCCTGCCTGAAAACACAAGCTTCAGCTCATTTTCTAATGATAGAAACACACAATCATCGTCTGTATTCATTCATCAGTTGTGTGTGAGTCTTGCTACAGAACCTTTTTATTTTCTGCTGGTGAAATTAATTGAAAATGCTTAAGAGTGATGGCAGGGTCACTTGGTAAGCAAAGGAAGAAGAATGGTTCATATTTCAAGGGTTTAACTTGAACCTATCCTCTTCTTTCGCTGACGGCATTCATCAAGCTGCTGCAGTATCTTCTCTGGGATTTCAGGTTTTCATTTCCAGAAAAAAATACCTTCAGATATTCCAAAATATTTCCACAAATACCAAATATTAGATTTGGAATCACTCAACAATTACCAATCAAATTCTCAAAACTTGTACCGGTGGTTCAAAAACTATTTTCAATGCTGCAGCCATAGAGACAGAAGGTGCTATTTTTTTCTTTGCTCTAATATTCAATTTAACTTAACATGCCCCTGAAGTTCCAATTTGCAGATGTCACAGCATTGACACTAATTCTTGATGCAATGCAAAGGAAGTATTGCTCATTTACTATCAAATCTTAACGAGTTCCATTCATCCATTAACTCTGTGCTTATTGATCTACATTGCTTCCCAGTCCACCAGTCAACACTGAAAGAAATGTCATCTGCTCAATAAAATCCCATTTTGGCCTTTTATCTTCCCATCTTGTGTACTGGGCTCAACAACACACCCACCATCATCACTCACATCACCAGATTAATGGAGGCAACAGCAAGAACGTTGCTCTTCACTGCCTCGTCAGGTGGAAATTGAGGAGTCTTGTGGTACCGGTGGCCTTAAGAGAGGCCAACACCAGGATTTAGTATGACTGCTGTAATGAGAGGTGTTTGGTGTCAAGGATTACTCTTAGAAAGCAATGCGGCAAGGTATTGGAAACGCAAAGGCCAGAACAGAGACGACAAACAGATGATATTTTGGTGAGTGGTCTCCATGTCAAAATCTCAATGCTGTGACTGAGATGGGGGATGATAATTTCTCATGATTTTTATCATTTTGCATCAGATATCAAACTGAGGCTGGGCTTCCCAAAGTTATGCATAAAAGATGTTACCACATTATTTTGAAGAACAACAGTGGAGAAATTCTCCATTAACTAGTACATTGCTATTTTTGGGAGCTTGCTGCACACTAATTGGCTGCTCTGTTTCCTTACAATACAACAATACGATACTTCTAAAGTACTTCATTGGCTGTTAAGTGTTTTGGAGCATCCTGAGGTTTTGAAAAGCATTCTCTAAACATAAGTCTTTCTTTTTGATCTGATGGTGAGGGACATTTCTAATTAACATTTAGCAAATTTAGAACTGCATTTCTGACATTTGTACAAAGCTGGATTGTGGCGCTATGATTGATGACTGAACTACAATCTTGTGAGATAATCCTCAGCCAAATTCAAGAATGGTTTTGAAAGTTCTTTTCTGATTTAGTTATTGTCCATTTGCCCAGTAACAGACATCCATAAGTGAAATCAAATGCTCATATATAAGCACAAAAGGTTAAAAAGGGACAGAATCCTATCTAATCACTTGACTGCTGCTTTGGCTACTTGCAATTGGTTGAATTATCTAACTGACGAGGTTTTAATTCTGCTACAATGTTAAGTGCTACAGTGATCCAAAATTACATTACTGAATTTTACAAGGAGAAGCAAATGGAGAAAGTTGCAAGAGAAAGAGAAAAAGAAAGGAAGCATTAGATCAGTTTAATGCTATTTACGAAGATGGATCTCTAACCGTTGTTAACATGCACATACTTCAGTACTTTCTATTCTGATGGGGATTTAAGTAATGAAAAGCTGTAAACACAAACAGATGACTGTCACCTCCTGGCAGAGAAGAGAGGGGAAAAAGAATAAGTGAGATTAATGTGAAGTGAATTGAAATTTCAAAAGGGTCCTCACCATTAATTGAACACTGGAACTTGACTTCCTTTTCTGAATAGAGACCAACACAAGAAAAAGAAAAAAAAGAACAAGAAATTGTGACTTGTTGCACATGTGGCACATTTCCTAACACCAGGTCCAGATCAGGTACACAATCTGAAGACTAATTCTCAGGGTCAATGTTTTTAAAAGGACACCATTAAGAAAACAAAATGCCTTGAAATCCTGAAAAAAGTGCAAATCATATGACTTAAAGACACAAGTGCTGAGCTGCAGTATCCCTTTCTGAGAGGCTCAGGTGCACTTCAAAGACATAAAAATATAACATAATTCCAATGGACCCAAGCTAAATAGGAAAATTTTCCAGTATCAGCTTACTCTGGATCAGCTTTATTGTGATCGAGTAATGGGATGGCAATCAGGCACCTTATTTACAGATCTTGCATCTCCAATCTGTTTAGTCACTGGAGAAGGTGTGATGCGTGTTCAAAGATGATTGAGGTTTTTGACTGTTTTTCATCTTGGACTTTCACCCTTTGTTCCAGTTCATTTCAGGCTCTTCATTAAGATGAAATGTTGAAATCAACTAGTCAAAAGGGAGAGACCGGGAAGAAATGAATGGCAGTAAAGCAGAATTATTCCATTCTGCAAAGTGATTTTGTCTTGGTTGCAATTGTTGAAAGGCCAGCTAGTGAAGAAATTCACAGTTTAAGCTCCACCATTGTCCTTTCTGACAGGTGAGGGCAATGACCAAGACTGAAAAAAGAGACAAACCAGGTTTGAGGTGGGGAACCTGAGAGAAAACATGCAACAATGGGATGAGAATTGGGGAAAGAAGAGTGCCCAAAAAAACAGTTGTAACAAATGGAGAGAGCAAATCTGAAAGACCAAATGGTCTACTCCTGTTCCTGAGTCTTGCGACTGAGACTTGTATGTCAACCCAGTTGCTTGGTCAAGTCTATTTGTTTGTTATTCTCTATCAATGATTCTATCTGTTAAATGGATAACAAAATCTTGTTCTTTTCAAGCATTGTAGTCAAGGAAAAAGTCTTCCCAGAGGCAGCTGAATCCCACTATAGGTTATCTGTAGGCTTCCCTGAGAGAAGGACCTGGATTAGACTGAATGCAGCACTGGTCTGTGCTAATCATACTGATCACTGAGTAGCAAGTCATTATCCAATCCAGTGAATCAGATTTTCACTTGGATCTCTGACCGTGTGACCAGGATTCATGTCGTGACTGAGATGGCAAATGGAAATTTTAGAACATCATTCTTTAAATGATTCAGTGTTAACAACAAAAGGGATGCTGCAGCTTTATAGCATAAATTACAATTAATCAAAGAATGGAACTAAAAATAGCTTTTACCACCCTTTCATCAGCCCATTTGATTTAAAATCAATCTTTATTGAAACATGTTGAAAGGTTAATTTTAAACTCAATTGCTCTTTTTTGGTAATATTTCAATTTGAATAAATTCCCTGCACAATGCTTCACAGCAGAAAACCAAATCTAATTGTTTCACAGGAAGAGAAATCTTTCATTGTGAATTCAAATTCTGAGACAACTCCACACAGGAGCCATTAACAGCATGCCTGCACTGGTGAAAGGGCTCATTCCATACTCAGGTAGAATGCTCAAAGGAAGAATTGTGAACATGCATACACTTTGGTATAAATTATGACATTAGTTGAGATATTTTCGATCATGCATTTTATGTGAGACATCACTGATGGTAATTTTATAAACCTCTTTTCCCACCACTTCACCCAACCACCTTCCAGCCAAACTCAAAAAAAATTCCTCAATGGGGCAATTTTTTTCTTAATTTAGATAATTTTCTTTTTAATCTTAACATTTTCTCTTCTATTTCTTGTTTGATGTTTGCCTCTTTTGCTTAATCAGCTTGCCTAGGGAGGAAGCTGGTGCCTCACAGACCCATATAATAGTCACAGCTAATCCTTTTCCAAAGTGAATCAAAGAAAACAGGAAGGACAGCTCATTTGTCCTCTTGTCCAACCTTGGCCAACCTTCCTTCACCCACCACCTTGTGGAACACTTGATTTGGTACCTGTAGGATAAGGTGGCAGAACTCTCCCAATTGAAATGGGCAGTTTGAAGAATCGGGCAAGGTTGAGGTCTCATGGGCCCCGACCTCCTGCATGAGCGCCAGGCTGGCCCACATGACCTTTTTTCTTTCCTAAAGCGCAATTTAAAAAAACAGGATTATACAACACATTTTCTATCTTATTTCTGAAGTTTCCGAAATTTGTTTATTGATCCATTTGTTTTGCTTCTGCTTGCCAACATGTGTGGCAGCATTGGAGAATAGAACCCATCATTTTCTCTTTTGCATCCAGTGACAGTACTTCAGATTTGCATTAGTTTGGTCTTTGAACATTCTACCCATTTGCAGTTCAAATAAAAGTAGAAAAACAAAAGGAGGAGTTTGAAAGCCATAGGTGACCTTACACAACTTTTTTCAAATAGACCAAGTTTCAGTATTTCAAAGCTGTTAACACCTTGACCCAACTAACTCCTTCAATGTTTCATTACACAAGGGATGAGTTTGCAGTTTACATTGGTATGTAAACATAACTTTATCATGTAAAAGCAGTGGATCTTTTTTTTAAGATTGACACTATTCTTTGTTTTCACTCTAAACAATAAGTCAAGGTCCAGAGTTATTCACTTATCTGTCATTGGTTGACCCATCTTTGTCTGGCCGGGAGCTATGTTGTGACTAAATTGCATAGGCTACAGCACCAATATCATCCCAACAATTCCTGCAAGTTTTTGAGGCACGGCCCAACAATTGACTCCTCATTCAGCACTGATAACTGAGGGTGTTGGCAGCA
The DNA here is from genome assembly GCA_024679065.1 of Sphyrna mokarran. Taxonomy (NCBI): domain Eukaryota; kingdom Metazoa; phylum Chordata; class Chondrichthyes; order Carcharhiniformes; family Carcharhinidae; genus Sphyrna; species Sphyrna mokarran. Next base: position 17,669,492 of record JAGIQG010000031.1, on the reverse strand, counting down.
ACAAACAGCTCTTAAAAGGGAAAAAAGCAAGTTTCCTAAGCTCTCCACACAAAATCTCCAACCCCATCTTTGCTTCTAAATATTTCATATCCAAAATATCATTGAGATGCTTTGGCTTGAAACACAATGTTTAGTTGTTTTGTTTTGGTTGCGTCCACACTGAGTTAGATAGTGACAGCCTTCCATCTCCTAAAATAATAGTTTGCATCAGGCAGTCAGCTTTGTTGAGCATTGATTAGTGTGGCTGAGAAGTCCTACTTTGGCATCACAGTTGACTACATTTGTTTCAGAGGGAGAAGGTGCATGATTCACAGGCCTCTGCTAAGCCAGCTGAGCTTTTCATTTCTGCTCACCTCTCCCAATGCCGATCAAAACATTCATCCTCCAGACTCAGCACTGCAACTTCAAAGCATAATCTAAAGAATTAACACTTAAAATCACTAAATATGCTGAACTGAGATTCAATAGACAAACTTGGGATAAAATCCAATCCCAAAAGATGATTTGAATAGATATGTTCCTACTTCAAGATCTAATTCAGAAGTGCCAATAAACAGCTTCAATCTTCCACACTAAATCTGCAATATCAAATCTGGCACTTGGGAAACCTGCAGACTTCATTGATAGATGGCTTCCCCACCAACTGACCCTTTTAATGAAGCAATATTCAAACTAAGGAATGGAAAGAAGTTTGACAAAACCAAACATTTTGAAATGAACTTGTCAAAAAGTAACAGAATGCCATTATCCCACAATTTAGTTCTGAATTTAATGCTGTGCTTTTATGTCCCAGCCTGGCATCAAAGGGAAAACTGAGATCACATTACTCATGAGCAGCACTCATATGCCAGGGTACCCATGACAGACAATGACACACTGAGATGACCTTACATGCAGGTTCTGTTCTCCCTGGCTCACAGAATCCCTACAGTACAGAAAGAGCCATTTGGTTCATCGAGCCTGCGTCAACAACAATCCCACCCAGGCCCTGTCCCCTTAACCCTGCTCGTGGAAATTTTGCATGGCCAATCATTCTTATCCTCAAAGGGTGTACAGTTGGGAAGAGGTTAAAGAGAAAGCTTTGATTTGGTTAAGCAAAAGGAAATCTCGTTTTCCTATCCTTAGAGAAAGTTGAATATCAGCAACATCAAAATGGAAACTTCTAAAAATGACAACAGAAAAGGAATGACTGTGAAAAAAGTAGCACTTTAAATAACAGTTTGCATTTCTAATTCTTCATGCAATGAATTTCTAACCTTAGCTGGGTATTTGAGAGAGAGCTTTTGTGTGACATGAGACACTCAATCATATGAAGGGCACCCTCAAGTCAATGGCTCACAGCAGTCCTGGTGTCTCATTCACAATGTGGGTAGGATTTATAGCAGATGGAGGGATGAGGGCAAGATGTGATACACAAAATGGAGCTTTGGAGTCAGTTGAACATAGTTTATCTTGTTCACAGGTAACAACTGACATCATATGTGACCATAGTAAACTGTCTCTCCTTGCCTTTCTCAACCTGTTTGCAAACTTCAACAGTTGATAACACTATCCTCTAACACTTTCCACCATTGTTTAGCTGAGTGGCACTGGACTCGCTGATCAATTCAGCCTTAACTGGATAATCCCCTGCAATGGTTTCTCTTCCAATACTTGCACTATTACCCCAAGGAGCTAATATATACTGCCTTTTAATAACATCTTTCAAAAACACAACTTCAAAACTGCCAAGTAATACTGATTCACCCTTCTCTTAACTTCTCCCTCCCTTCCACTACCTATGATTTGCTATTATGCTTAGCCAGGACCAGATAAGCGGAATTTTCTCGACTTAAAATATTGGGGAAACTGATATTAATGTCTTTGGTCACCACCATAAACTTCATTCTTAATTTCTGACTTTATCTTTATTCTTAGGCACTGAGTTTGAACCAGACCGTTCATAGTTTTGGTATCATCTAACCTTGAGCTGATCTTCCACTGCCATATACTCTCCATCAATGAGATAGCCTCCTTCCGAACTCTATAATATTGCTGGATTCCATTATGACTTCAGATCCACTATAGCTGAAACCCTCCTTTGTGCCTTGTTACTTCAAATTCGTCTCATTCAATGAACATGGAAATCCCATGTTGCACTTTCTATGAATGAGAACAAAAATTGTTTCCCATGTCCTAACTCACATCAGGTCCTGTTCATCCATCACTCTTGTGCTCAGTGACTTACATGCTGCCAACTGGGTAAGCTTCAATTTTGAAATTCTCCTCATTGTGACAAATCCCTCTTTGGACTCACCCTTCCCTATCTCTATAACCTCCTTGAAGCGAACAATCCTCCAAGATTTCTGTGCTCCCCAGTCTGGACGCTTGAACAACCATGATTTAACTGCTCCATCAATGGGATCAATCAATTCCTTCGCCTTCCAAGCTTTTAAACTCTGGAAGTTGCTCCCTTATTCTCTCACTCCTCTGATAAGGCAAACCATAAAAAACTTCAATAAAGCTTTTGGTGACCTATCGCAATTTGTCCTTATATGACCCAGAGTCAAAATTTGTTTGATGATGTTAAAGGTGCTATAAAGATATTACTGAGTTGTGGTTTGATTTTGTAAGATAATTGGGATATTGATTAGCAGTTCTTGTGGATTTGAATGACTATTGCACTTACTGGGGGCTGACAACATGGTGAGAAGTGTAGAATGAAAAAAGTCTCCTGATTTGGCCATGGATGGTACATGCAATAGAAAATATATTCAAAAATGCCAAGTATAAAGGAAAAAAGAATTTTCAACACTAATAAAATGTCAAACAGCAACAAGAATGGAGGCCAAATGTGTGCAGGTGAATTGAACCTGGAAGGAAAACCAGAGCACTGAACTGGATGGTTATGGTGCAGAATCATCTCCTCCAAAGCCTATATGGATAAAATCAGAATTTAAGAGATGGGACCTGAATCAGGTACCCTCAAATGTTACGTAGCATTTAAAGGCTATGCTTTTGATTAGATTAGTTAATGTATTGTTTGGGCTTGCAGTTTTACATGTTTAATGAAAGTATTTACACAAGTATGGTTTTCCTTCAAATTTTATTTTAAAAGAAATGACCTTATAATTAGTTCTTTTCTTCCTTAAACTGGTTGCTCCTGTTTCTCACAGCTGTTAAAATACAGCTGTCTCCTGAATCTTACCAATCAATAGGCAATCTAATTATTCTGACAGGTTTTCAAATAATGCTCGTGCCTTTTTAATTCTTGGTTGCACCTGAATAGGCTGCTTTAATTGAGTAAAGCGTTTGTCCAAACAAGCCTCAAGTCTGAGTCAAGTGGAAACTCAACAGTAAGGATTTCAAATACTCAGCTTTAGCAAGGAGCTGAATGGGTCTGAACGAGATTAGGCCTCAGATTAGCTTCCTCATCCTTACTTATACTTGATGCACAGAAATGCAGGAGGCCTAAATAAACAACCCTGCCACAGTATGTTGGTTCCCTTTAGTAACGACTGCTAACAGCTCTGAAATACCATCACCAAGGGCCATGACAAAGAAATACTGAATTTACTGTGGACAACCAATATTCTTAATGGGCTTGTAACAATAAAACTAGCTAAATATATCCTTAAATATGACATTGCTCGAGCGGATGATGGGAAACTGTGATCAGTAGTCTGCCTTTTAACTCCGAGTGCTGATTTTTCTGAGATTGTCTGCCCACAAGCAAATTGCACCTATTTATTCAGTCATTGCAACTCCACTAAAAGGTCCTATTACTTTGAACAATTCACTCATGTTTTCTTTTGAAGGGACAATGGAAATTAATCTTGATTGAATACATCTTAGAGGCTGGAAAATTCTGTCAAATATGTAAGTTCATAGTTTTTCCGTTTCATTGCCTTATGAGTAACAAATTACCTAATTTTCCCAAATGCACGTGTCCTTTGTTATTTCACTCAAGTTCAATTCATTATTGGTCAAATTAAAACATCAAGATGTGGTAATTGCGCAAGACATAACCTAACTGCTTTTCGTAGTGGAGTCTCACGAATCCATTGGGTTAGCAAAGCAATTTGTCTGCTTCAGCTGCATTCTTCATTTGGGATTCAAGGTTTTAATGACTGATTCAGCTACTTAGACTGTCACACCTTTCTGACATGATTTAACCAAATGCTTGTTCCTTCTTTGCATTACATCTACACTTCAAATAGTTGTGAATAAGCTGTTTTAGAAAAATCAACAATCAGTATTGGTGCTATGAGGAAACAGAGTATGAAGTCAGTTAATGCTGTTTCTCCCTGAAATTTATATATACCTCATTGTGAACTTCTACCATTAGAGTCTATTTCTTCAAGTTCCAAGTTGCTAATCTTATTACTTTGATAACTTAATACCTTTAAAATGCACTTGATCTGATCTTTGGCCACTTTATAACATCATCTGAAAACATGGGCTCAGTTGCAATGTATGCTGACAACATCCAGTTCTACTTCTCTGCCATCTCCCTCAACTGTGTTATTCAACATGCAGTGTTCCATAATTCCACTGTCTTTGGTTCATGCCACAGATCATATTCCTTCATGGCAGTTCCAGCCACTGTCTCAGGCTGAATTAGATTACTTGAAACCTTGCTACCTCATACATCCCTGAGCTCAACTTCTGACATCATCTCATCCCTCCATCACAATGAAACTTCCTTCCAACTCTACAACATTACCTACTTCAACTCATTTGTTCAGAAAACACACATCCATGCACTGTCACCATCACAATCCACTCACATGCTTTTCTGCCTGATCTCTCCTTCATGTACTGGCCATTTTGCATTATTTCAAAGCTGTCTTTCAGCACTGCAAACATCCCTCTAACTGGACTTTTGTCCGTCTATCCTTCACCCCCACTTCCTGCATTAGTGATTGTGCCTTCAGCCATATCTGTCTTTGTCATGTACTGTAAGAAGTCTCACAACACCAGGTTAAAGTCCAACAAGTTTATTTGATAGTAAACCCATAAGCTTTCGGGGTTTGCCCCTTCATCAGGTTAGTAGAGAATTGTTACTTTAACCTGGTGTTGTAAGACTTCTTTCTATGTTTACCCCAGTCCAACGCCAGCATCTCCACATCATGTTTGTCATGTGTGCCCATAACTGAACCTCTATGTCTCTTTCTCTGCTTTTAATCTTAAAACCCTTATCCAACGAAGCTTTTAGCTAACTCCCCCTTTCCCATACTTCCTTCACCCCCTTGCCCAACCAATAATTCTGTGTTAACTTGCAGTTCATCTTTGACTGAATGAGCAACTTTGAAGAGGTTTCATAAATGCAAGTTGCTACTATAGTAAATTCCTACCTTCTCTTGGAATTCAGGTTATTGGATAATCTCTTTCTTTTCCCATACAGGAAGCGGTCTCTCAGCTAAGATGCTTTTGCTGGCCCTTTGATAGATTGAACACCTGTTCTTGCCCCAGAGCATTGCATTTTTTCCCATTTCAAGGAAATATTGATTTTTCTTTTGTTTTAATTTAATTTATTGCACTGACTTGTCAGATTATTCAAGATCATCAAAACTCAGTGCCTTAAAAAAAGCCGAACCTCTGGTTCTTATGCCAGTCTGCATCTTCTTTGGACCTATTAGCAGTTGACTAGAGTGCAGTGGGTGACTCCTCACTTTTTAATTTGAGAGTTTACTAGATAGTCACCATCATGCACTTGGCTCAATGAGCACATATTTTCAGGAGCATTCATTTTTCAGCAGAGAAGTGGATAAATATTTAAACAAAAATGATAATGGAAAAAGGACCCAAGTATGGAACGTAGTGGGCAGCTCTTTTGGAGATCTGTCTAATGATTTCCATGTTTGCCACAGCATGAATGACAAAAATGAATGAGAAAATATCAGGGTTTCCTGCAATTTTAAATTTTTGTTCCCATGGATTTATGGCACATGAAAAGCAAGGAAATGACAATTTCTAATCTGAATTCTTACTTGAATAGCAAACCGAGTGCTTTGGCTGCGTCAGATGTGCCAACATCAGTGTTGATTTCCTGCCGCAAATAATGGCGTGAAATTCAAATATATAGCAAATCCATTAAATGTAAATATTTGTTTGAATTTGACCAATACTCTAAAGAGAAGCACAATGTCAATCATGATGTGCTGGGCCACAAGTGAATACATCAGGAAAGTAGACGTCATGGAACCTGACAGCATAGGAAGTGGTCTCTCAGCCAAGATGGTTTTACTAGCCCTTTGAAAGATTGATCACCTGTTCTTGCCCCAGAGCACTGCATTTTTTCCCATTTCAAGGAAATATTGATTTTTCTTTTGAAATTTACAATTTAATTTGTTGCACTGACTTTTCAGACAGAGTATTCAAGATCACCAAAACCCAGTGCCTTAAAAAAAAGCCTCACCTCTGGTTCTTATGCCAATCTGCATCTTCTTTTACTAACCTTTTTACCAGTGAAAACAGTTTCTTTTTATGTACTCTATCATAATTTCAAGCATTAAATTTTCCCTTAATCTTCTCTACTCAAACGAAAACAATTCCAGAACAATTTTCTGCACAGAACTGAAGATGCTCATCCCACACTTTCTATTCTTTTGGCATCTGATTGAGAAGCAAAAGCCTGGGATGGTATAAGAGTACTTAGAGGGAATATAACTGTATACAAAAAGAATCTACACTGATGAGCACTGAATAAATAACTTGATGCACATTTGTAAACATCTTGCTCTCTTGGAGTGATACCAGCAACAACTGTTGTCAAATGGACTCTTAACTATTTTAAAACCTTTTCCTGTATTTTTTCTTCATTCATTTGGTGAAGGATACTTGGAGGAAACAAAACACCTTCTTCTTAAAATCTACAGCTTTCATTATTTGCTGCTGTCATTCCTATTCTTCTTACCAATCTTGCTGAGAGGGAAAATTCACCAAACATGTAGACCAATTTCCACAACCTGGTGCAAAGTGCCACAGTAGACATTATCTATGCAAGCTGATTACTTTTAAAACCTTTTTGCCTTCTGAAAAATCTTCACTTCAAGATGAACTTCCCTGTAGTGCTGAAGATGCTCATTTACTACCTTGAACCTCTCAGTACACAATTAGACTAGTTCAGAATGAAGGTCCACTTGGTTTTCCCATCATCCCTCCAACAGACCAATGATGGATAGAAATGTGCAACCTGGTAGATAAACAGCAAATTAAAATATAAAAGGAAGGGGACAGAACAGGGCAGAGTGCTGTCAAAAGGAAGCAAGAGAGAAACCAAGACTGTAGGTAGAATGTAAAAATACGCTACCACACAGGTGAACAATACCAAGCCCTAAATAGTTTTCTTACCCCCACTACATGTACCGTCAAGCAAAAAAACAAATGATCATTGTAACAAAATGAATGACCAAAGGACTTGTTTCAAGTAAGGGGTTTTATGTAAAGGATAGTTCATGCAGAATGTAATGATGGACCTGAATGTTGCAGTGTGTACCTTTATGACTCTCTCTGTGCTTCCATATGGGATTGTTGCTGTATTTTGTGTTAACGTTACACTTCTCTGAAACCAGTCACCGGAGCATTAGTGTCATTAATTTATTTTGCATAGCTTTAAAACCAGGGATTAATCCACGGTGTTAAAATAAGGCACTTGGAGATGTTCTCCTTGTTTACTTAAATTCCCCTCCAAATTTTGTTTTTAAAAACGTTAGTTGCTGTCTTTAACTCCTTCCCTGCCAGTCTTGTACAAGAAGAAAGGCTGAGGCCTAAGAGCACCATAAATTGCCTTGCCCTCTTCCTGTCTTTTTGTCTCTTAGGGGAAGCCTCTCACCTCCGCTCTGAACCTTCCACCTTAGCAGAACTGGAAATCAAGGGTGGGTAAAACTTGCAGCATGCTCTTCACATCTGCTGCTCAACTTCACTGTCAGCTAATAACCACTGATACATAAATAAGCAGTGAATCAATTAACTTGTCAACCCTGAAGACATAGGCCAATATATGGTTGAGGAACAAGACTAGGCTGCTCTGGCACAGCTCAGTCACAAATATATCATATTTAAACAAAGATGCACTGAAGAAAGTGAAGTCAAATTGAGAGAAAGACTAAATCATGTTCAACTGACATAGGGATAAAGATCAAACAAATACAAAACACCAAGTGGATTAATCCCTAGAAACAGATATTCTGGAAAAATACTCATTGAACATATGCAAATGATTTTAAACCATTCCTGCTTTTTGAGAAAGAAAGTATCAATTAAAAGACCGTTTTGAGGCAACAGAGTACAGTCTCCTTCACAACACCGTTACTGCACTTATTTCATGATTAAGTTGGAGTATTCGCCATTTAGTGTTGAGTGTGGCATTTGTATATAAAGGTTAAGAAGTAACCAAAAGTAATGCTAGCTTAACCATGTTTACTGTTATCCAATGGGCATTACAAAGGCACAAATTTATTCCAAATAGTTTAAAGAAGGCACAGAATGCAACTGGAACATGGGAGGTCCAATAAATGCATTGTAGATGCATTGAGGTGTACCGTCATTTGCCAAGCAGAAATAAGTAGTTGACTGCTCAGCATTAAGAATCACAATAAAATTAATATTTTGCAGTGAAAACCTGAAACATACAACATGTTAGAAGAAATACAATGCTTCATGTATCAAAAATCTGTGAATAAAATAAAAATCTTAACTCCCGACACTGTGAAGGCTACAATGCACATAATTGCTTTGCAAAGACACACCTTCTAAAAGGTTTCCTGGTCCTGCTCACCCATGGCATAGAAATTCAACAGACTTTTTGCTTGTCCGTCAGATTCTCCATCCCACTTGCGACAACTGCCGCAGCAAGCAGGTCAAAAGATTCAGGCCACTATATCATCCTGACTTCTCTCCACTTCTAACTCAGAAATTGTTTGCCAACAATGCAATTTAGTTAGAGAATTGCATATGGTATGAGAAGATTTTGGCAAACACATCATTTGCAATCATTTCATAGCAGATATGTGAAACACAGTTTACAATAAACTGCATGGCTTGGACTGATGTAATACTGAGTCATTCAGAGCAGGCAGCTCCTAGTTTCCATCTGCTATCCTAGTTTGAGTTGGCTGATTGCAGTTAGGATCTTTAAAAACTGCCTCAATCAGCCAGATCTTATACTTCTGATCATTATCATTACTTGGTAAAGACAGGGCATGGTTTAGGAATAAATAGATGCATGAAGGAGTGACCAGAGGACCATTCATGCCCGCGGAAGCACCAGTCAAATACTTTCTTTCTAACGAGGGCAATAGAATAATAACTTTCCAATCTCCTCTGTCTCCCTCCCAGAAATAATCTTTGAAGAGACTTTGGGAAGAAAAATCGTAATGGATCTGTACTTCTACTTGAATAGTAATGCCCATTTTCTTGGTTACAGTAGCAGCAGCTATAATCTATACTGTCATATCAACCGATCCTCCACATGGGATGATCTATCCCTTCATTTCATATAACCTATCCAACAATATGGAGACAAACAAGTTCATGCTTGTTCATATCTGACAGGTATTTTTCTTCTTCTACCCTTCAGAAAGTGTCAATTAATGTTATAATTCTTGCTTTTTCCATCCAAACAGCAATTCCTGATCTGTAGATGATCTTCAAACCAAATTGCAATTTTAAAATTAAATGGATTGCAATGATTTTATGCTTTCACTCTCATCTGTCAACTTCATCTCATCAATACAGACCAGAAAGTATAAACCAGAGTGAGCTTGGTTTGAAAACTTGCTGGAATGTGATTGGAGAGCACAGCCAGAACACAGACTGTAATGCTGGCCCTTGTCTACTGTGTTGCTTAAGAGTGCTTTGCCTCACAGTACTACAGCTATGCATACAAAGATGCTGGACATGCAAACAAACAGGGTCATCTGGAGAGTATCAGAATTGCTGAGCAGCTTCCAAAGCTGTGTTACACCAACTTATTTGCAACATCATTGTGTACATAAAAGAGCACAAATAACACCGGCCTGCCATTTGATGAAAATATAAAAATCGACTTGAAAACACTCAAAATGGCACAGGCTCTTTGGGAAAACAGCAGCTAACATTTATCCTGTGGTTTGTCGTTAACCTACCCAATTGGACAGAATTGTGGAATGCATGCAGAATAAAGAGTCAAAACCTTACCACAGGCCCAACAGCAGTGGTACACAAGTTCATCTTGCTCATAGTCAATGGACAGCACTCAAGTCAGTCAGCATCATACAAGGACAGTGTGCCACCCACTTCACAAATGGAAGGTGAGGGACAATCCAGAGTGGAATTGTGGATATGAGTCACAGGCCGTGAGACACATCACATCAACCTGACTGCTAATATCTGTTTCTCTTCACTTGGCAGTTTAGTCATCAAATTAGACCTTCCATTATCAGCATTTCTTGTCATGCAGTAATAGTACTATAGTATTATGGGAGGGAAATATGACAACTTGTTATACTTCTGGCAAAATTAAATGACTAAAAAAATCCTACTGGCCATCAAAACAGTGGACAAGTATAAACAATAATAAGACTTACAATTATTTACCATTCACGGACATATCTCAAATCTGCTATGAATGTCACTTGCCCTCATCTAAACTAGCCATCATCAGACATGTCATAAAATGTCCAGGAGGCTATTTCAAGTCAAAAATCAGTTACTTGGTTTGACCATGTGTAGTTCATGTCTTCACGGCAGCGTAAGGATCTGAGTGTCATCTTCTATATGAATATAGTTCAACATCATTACTACAAATCTGAAAGACAATTTTAATTTTTGCTTTATTCATTAATGGGATGTGGGCATTGCTGACAAGGCCAGAATTGACTGCCATCTGTAATCCCCTTTGAGAAGGTGGTAACAAGCCGCCGCATTGAATGCAATCAAGTGCTCACTCAACCATACCAAGTTTAAGGTCTAAGTTTCCTTCCTCAAAGAGCAATGATCTTTCTACATAAAACTAGCATGCAGGTATAGCAGATAATAAAGATTGCAAATGGAATATTGGCATTTATAGCTAAAGGAATGGAATATAAAGGTAACAAGTTGTGTTGCAACCACACAAGACATTAGGGAGGCTGTACCTGGAGTATTGTGCACATTTTTGGTCCTCTTATTTTAGGAAAGATGTAGCGGCATTGGAGGTGGTTGAAAATCAAACTCGGTTTGATTCCAGAGATGAAGGTTTGTGGTATGAAGAGAGATTGAACAGTTTAGGCCTATGCTGTCTGGAATTTAGAAGAACGAAGCAGATCAAACTGAGGTATACAAGATGATAATAGCTATGGATAGATGTGGAGCAGATGTTTCCTCTTGTGGGGCATTCTATGGCAAGAGGTCATAGTTTTAGGATTTGGGGGAGCAAATTTAAAATAGAGCGGAGAAGAAACTATTTCTCCCAAAGTGTTGTGAATCTATGGAGTTTGCTGTCCCAAAGACTGAGAGTAAACTTGGGGAGTTTGACAGATTTATTAATTGGTAAAGGATTTAAGGGCTATGGAGATAAGGCAGGAAAATGGGTTTGAGGAGCATATCAGCCATGATCGAATGGTGAAGCAGACCCAATGGGCTGAATGGCCTAATTCTGCTTCTATATCTTATGAACTTATACACTATACACCCAAATGCACAAAGATTGCATATATGTAGCTAGGCCTTTCTTGATTCCAATGAGGATCAAACTGGTTGGTTTTATGGTCTGCAATCAGTGCAAATGGTTCCTTCATTTGTAAAATTTAAAACTGCCACTCATGAAATATTCCATTTTATTCTGACACTGCTGGAACTGAGGGATGCCAACAATTAATAAATTAAGTTAAAACAATTCATCTTCTAAGACACTTATGCAACGTCCTTGGTCAATCACTATCATCTTAATAGGGAGGGTGGGAAGCTGTTTCTTGAGGAATTAATGGACAAATTGCCTGACTGGTACATTTTCAGAGTCTTTATCATTAGAATATTAAAAATTAAAGCACACTACAAACCAACTGCTCAGATTTTAACAGCTATTCATCTTTACTTTCTCAGATTGGGCATTTGGCTCGCTTTAATGGCATTACATTTATGAAACCTAATTTTTTTCTGTTGCTGAATACATTTATAATTTGAATTTTTTTAAATAACACAACTGTTTTGTTCATTCAACAACATGTGGGCATTGATACCGGGCCAGTACTTGTGGCACATCTCAAATTGTCCTCAAAATAGTAGTGGTGTGAGCCATCATCTTGCACAGAACTGAGTGATTTGCTCAGCTAACTCAGTGCAGCTAGAAGTCAGCCACGTTGTTGTGTATAAAAGTCACATACAGGCTAATACTGTGAATTGCGTAATAGTTTTATGGTAACCATTACTGCTGCAAGCATTTAAATTCCACATTTATTTACTGACTGAAGTTTCCCAGATGCTGTGGTGGGATTTGAACTGATACATCTGAATTATTAGTCCAGACCTCAGGATTACTCATCCAATAGCATAACCACTGTGTGACCGTGCCCTATAAATTGGTTGCATATTAGTTCTGCTGTTAAATTTTGCATTTTTTAACATTTAAATCAATGAATATTTCTAATACATCGAAGCATTAATTACTAATGTTTAAGCTAGACGAAACAGATGTTTGAGAAAGAAGTTCCTTGAATGCACTCTCTTTGTTGGTTTAAGAAAAAAACCCTGCACTCTTCTGTGATTGCAACAAGCTGCCCATACAGCCCCATTTTTTTCATTCAGTGGCCACTTTGTAGTGCTTTGTTCAAGATTAGAACTTTTCAAGAATGCACAACTCAGTCCCAGGCGGAGGCTGTTTCTAACATGCACGGTACTTCTCTTACTGGAGAAACAGATGACTGAAATAAGTAGGGGTAAAATTCTTCACGTTGAATTTTGTTTTTGGCCAAGATTTTCATGAACATTTTTCAAGGAAGAAATTTCACTCCAGAGCATTTTGAAGCAAATGATCAGAAATATCGCACAAGATTACATCCGTTTCCCAATTCTTCCTCATCCGATCAGTAGCTTTGGTCACATATTGTGGACATTGTACTGTCTGCCAGTTACACTACAAAATGTACAGACATCACCCAATAAATCAAAACCATCCTTTCCTTCTGCCATTACACTTGCATCTCTACACTTAGTGCCAATACAGGGGATATCTGCTGGTCATTTTACCACTGAACTATGCTCAAGATGGGAGGCAGATCGTGTGCTTGGGGCAAAAAAGGTGACTGAGCTTGTTAAACTACTGATCCAATTATATAACAGTAAGTAATTCATTAAATCTCCAAGCCCTGAACTATTACAGATCATCCTCATCACGACTGCCCAAACTTATTCAACAATCTGCTGATAATGAGCAACCATGTCAATAGACTGCTCTTTTCAGCTGCTGCTTTGTAATTGTCTGCAAAACCACATACTGATGCTTATTCGTAATTGACAAATTAGGATCAAAAGAAATCTGGAAACAGAATTAAAAAGTGGAAATGCTTGGTAGACTACAGCAACAGTAAAAGTAAAAATGGTAGCCTTTCTGACAGAAGCACTTGGTTAAAGCTTTTATTCAATTATGGGCTATGTCAACCATTTTAAATACTGACAGGCCGAATAGATATTCTTAAGTCTTTAAACAAAATCTGTTTTTAGAACAGGTTTAAAACAGCACACCTTGCAGACTTACACCTTACAAGTTGTGTAATATGGATTCCTTTTCCCAGTCAATAGTGGATTGCACACTGTTGACACAAGGTCTAGTCATCTGGATAAACTGTAAGATTATAACTTGTTTTGTTCATGGAAAGAATGTCACATTATAAAAAGCTGAAACATTTCCCATTTTAGCTTAATTTTTCATTTAAGTGATACTAAAAAACGTCTGAGCTGTGATATCAGGAACTAATTATTCATTTCACTTGAATTGCCCAGTTGTCTGTGACGAGGCAGATGGTACAACCAGTCTCTGCTGGTTGTCCAATATGATTACTTAATGGTAACCTTACCATGTGCTTGTCCGAGCAGGTACATAAGTTGCAGAGACAAGAGCATTTGGCTTCACAGCAAATACTCAAGTTCAAGCCCCGGCTACTCGTCTGAATATTTTTCCCACAACATCTGCTGGTTTTGGTTGGGCATTTCAAAACATCAGGGAAGGGAAAAACATCACTAATGTTTATCTCACCATTTTTCCCTCTGTTCAATGCCCACCAACTTCCACTAAGAGTGCACACCTAAACTGAAGGATGATAAGACGGGATAGCACAAGAGGAATGAGAAAACAAAATAGAACTTAACTTACTGCCTCTGAACTTCATCTGAAGGCAAGGTTATTTTGGCCTTTACTATACAGTTTGCATCATTTTTCAAAGGAAATCAACTGAAAAACCAACAATACTGGCTTATAAAGAACTGTAATGGAAAGATTTTTTTTAACATTGATCTTAAGTGATTTCTAACTGATTTGAACTCCCACAATGTGTGAAACTGGTTTGTATTGTGACTGTAGCCACGCATAACATTACCTCATTGATCACTGCTGAAGTGTACTCTGATATTAATCACACTACATGCATCACCTCAGCCCTGGATGCATAACATTGTTTGTGTGATTATAGGATGTGGGGAAGAAGAACGTGTTGGGAGGGAAGTCACAATGGAGCAATAATTAATCTTTTTTTACATCGTCTTTTCTACTGAATAAATGCCAAAGATTTTGTGAAGTTAAACCTTTGGTTTGAAGCTTGCCCATTCAGTTTCCCTTGGGTCAAATGCAGCTAAATGCCTTATCCAGAGGTATACAATATATTTATATGTTGAATCAATGCAGTCGCCCATTTTGTAGCTGGACTACTAATTTGCAGTTCATTTAGTACTTTTGAATATCTTGCATAATTGCTTGCTTTTTATTTTGAAAGCGCCTTTTGTATTGTTCAACTGTGATAGCAGGCACTAACAGAAGCCAGAAAATGCAAACTAAAAATATAAAAATTAAGCAAATAAGGATCGACCAACCGACTGTGAAGAGAAAGGAAAGACAGAGGTTGAGCTGAAAACCTACCTTGACTCCATCGGCCTTCTTGTTTAATAAACTTTTGGCTGCTGTATTTTGAAAATGGAAAAGAAAAGAAAATTACATTTATATCTGAACTTGCCATGACTTTCCTGTCAGGATTATATTGTATCTGTTTTCAATTGTGCTATAAATATTGCAAACATAACACCCTGTCCAAGTACAAATAAACCAGCTCAGATGCTCAATAACATTGAGCGACAAACAGGGTCTTTGACTCCCTTGTTCTTCCTGTTGCATACACAGGTCCAACATTTGCCTAACTGTGACTGTGCACATCAGCGTAAACTCATGAGCCCCTCTACAAAAATCCCAGCTGCCTGCCTGCCTCTGGTGTACTTGCGCATTGAGAGAATTCCTCCCCCATTCTCTAAAGAATTGGCTTGGGGGAATTAACAAGTCACATATCATAAACTATGAGCTCACAGTTCAAGGGAAGATCTTTAAAGATATTCTGTTAAAGGGGTTGCAATGTTTGCTTTACCCACGTGGTCGGGCTCCATCATGTCATCAATATTTACATTAATCTACCATATTCAAATAAGAGGTTGTTCAAGGCAATCCCAAATGTTGTGTCACAATTTAATTTTTCAACTGTGTTACCAGTAACTTCAATCCCTCAAAAGAAAAAGTAAATCGTGGAATAAAAATTTGGATTAGATGCATCAGAAGCGTACCAAGAGAAATAGCATTACTGTAAATCATCTGCAATACCGTTGTGGTTTTACCCAAAGATTCTAATCCATTCCCTTGTAAAATTCTTGTACACTTACCTGTGAAATGATATATCTTTTGTGGCTCAATCCGAACCACCGATAGGTTATGTAGTCAATTTAATAACTAATTAAATTAATTAATTGTAAAGAATGGCAAATAGCACATTGATTAGTGCTGCGGCCTCAAAGCACCAGGCACCTGGTTCAATTCTGCCCTTGGGTGACTGACTACATGGAGTTTGCATGTTCTCATCATGTCTGTGTGGGTTTCCTGCAGATTTCCTTCCACACTCCAAAGATGTGTAGATTAGATGAATTAGCCATGGTAAAACGAATGGAGTTACTGGGATAGGGCAAGAGGGTGGGCCTGGGTAAGTTGCTCTTTCAGAGAATTGATGCAGACTTCATGGGCCAAATAACCTTCAGCACTGTAGGGGTTCTAATGGTTCAATTGTTTTATACATGTGGGCAACTGATATATCAGTAAGTAAAAAGAGTGTATGCCAAACAATCTTCCAGCCAAACACCACAGTCGGAGACCACTAACAATGCCTCAAGAAGATAACTCACCACCACCTTAAGGACAATTAAGGGTGGCAATAAATGCCAACCTTGCTCACATTCAGAAGATGAAATTTAAAAAATAATTTTGAACTAGTCATTTTTGCTTATTGCAGTTTTGGAGTTGTTCATTGCCTTATATAAAAAGCACACATGAAAAAAAAACTTTTTGCAAATCCCAGCTGAAATTTTTTCAGAGTCTGCATTCCACAATTGCTGCTCACTGCTATTATCTTAACATCAACTGCAAACTCCAGCACTCTACCCTGAAATTGGTCCCAGAATTTGCTGTTCCAAAACCTCAGGAATGAGCCCGAATCACACACACTTTCTCAAGAAGCCTTCTAGTGTTGCTGCTAAAAAATGAAAGATTGGGAATTTGGAGGAATGACAGCCAGGAACAATGTGCCCAGTGGTCTCCACAATCAAAATGAAAGGCCAACTATCCATTGGACACTTAAGTCAATACAAAATCCAACACAAATGTAAGCCTGTAAAGGAAATGCTACAATCTTCATGCCTGATTTGGTACAGTTCTCGCAAACTAGGAAATTAATTGGTGATAAAATGGAGGCATTGAGGACATTCAGAATTCCAAAATTTAAATCTTCAGTTTTTCTTCAAAACCAGATGTGAATTCTGGTGCCATCTTATCGTGTCACTTAAGCTGCCATAAATCTATGATTGATTTCATTGTTTTAAAAGAAATTAATCTGCAAGTCCCAGTTGTAATGTGAACCCTAATGTAACCCCAGGCACTGATATACACAAATTTAGTCATCATAGTGGAAAGTTTTCCAAATGTCACCTTGACAATTTCAAACCATGCAAACCAAAATAAAGGATGGTTTCAGTGTCACCATCATATAAATCTCCATCCACATGGAGAAAAATATCCATATTTTTAGAAAGCTTTAAAAACTCCAACTAAACCCAATATTGTATCTTACATAATGTATTGCTGCCAATCTACACATCTGTTCAGGCATGACTGTGGCTAAACTGGGGTGAAAACAGCAAAAGAGAAAAAAAAAACGAAGAGGTTAGGTCAAAAACAAACCAACATTAGCAGAGTTAAGTACGGAGCTTGTTGGAATGGCAGTGAAGCCCTAATCACATTACTGCTTACCTTGCAATAAGTAGAGGTGGAGTCAAGGAGATAGATGATTCAAAAGAGAAAGACAAGAAATTAAATCACATAGTGGCCAGTTTTCAACAGTTCCTTGTGGTTCAATGGGTCTCAGGTCTCCACGTTCCCATGATTGTGCCTATCTTTCTGCAGCACGACTTTGAAAGCAGTTGAAACATTACATCAATCCTATTTACAATTGCCCATGGCCACTATGCATAAAGCAAGGAAAGCTTACGACCCTGGCAGTTCTCAGAAGGAATGAATCTTCTGAGCAAACATGGCCCGAATGGAGATGCCTCTGGTGCATAGCTCTGAAAAGCAGTGTCCAAGACCAAATCAAACAAACTGTATCACAACCATGCTCCAAAGTCAGAAATATCTATGAAGAAGAAGGAAAGTATTTGCATTTCCTTTCAAACAGATGTCTTTCATTTTGGAGAAGAGTTATTGAGTCCGGGTTAGGTTAATTTACTTGATTTGAGTTGCATTCTTTTCAGACAGAGATGCCACTATCATTTGGTTGTTGGGAAAAGGAGAAGAGATTTGGTCTGAGGGATAGAAAGGGGAATCCCATGAAGAGTGCTGTGCTGAGGGATCGAGGAGAGTATTCAAGCTGGATTATTGAGGGTGGAACGAATGCAATTAGTTTATTTGGGAAGGGCTGTAAGATGCAACCTCTATGAGGAGTTTGATGAAAGGATATGTTCACAGAAGACCAATAGTTTCTCCAAAAAGGATGGGGTTAGAAAAAACGTAGTCAATATTGATTGCCCTTGTGGCCTACCAACAAAAGGAAGGAGAGAGGTCAATTGAATTCTCTGATTGGAAATTGGAGAAGTGTGAATTCTAAGTGAATTTAGACTGTTTCCCTGGAAACTTATGCAAGAAAGAACCTTCAACCAAAGTATCATTTTTAATCTGAAGCAGTGTGTTATTTCTATTTAAACCTTTTTAGTTGAACCATTTCAGAAGGTCTCATGCTTAACTGCTCTCCAGCACATGACCCTGTAAAGAATTGTATTATCTTCATATTATTTTACCACCACACATGCAACTCATCCCACTGCCACGAGATACTGCGAGAGGGAGAAATAACCTTGTAACACACAAAACAGAGCAAGCAAGCCCCATTTTCACATGCATATGGTTTTTTCTTTCCGCATGCAGCATTCACTTTTCAAAAGTGCAAGTACAGCCATTGACATGTCGAAGCAACAAATCAGTTGGCAAGGCAAGAAAATTATCCTCACACTATACTGACACTACATATCATCCCCAGGGTATGCAAACCCAGCTCCACTTCCGCCACATCAACTTAATCCCTCCTGTTTCTAAAATTCCTCTCTTTCGCTCTTAACATCTTACTCTGCAACGATGTTGAGATAGTTTTGAGTGAATGTTTCACGAACACAGCTGCCTCAGTGTCTTTATAACTGAGTGGAAACTCAGACAAGCCAAATACAATTGTTATTTTAACAAAATCTGTTTGATTTTTGTATTTTTTTCCCCCAAGTACTGGCAATAATTGGGAATTCTGATATAAGGCTACTTTTTCTCCCCACTGTTAGTAGTATCCAGGAGTGCACTGCTTAAATGAGATTACACTTGAATAACATTCAAGTATAATCTTCATTTCTTTAGCTCTGAGTGTTTAACTGCATAAAGCTCATTGCTAGCAAAGCTTCTGTGATATTGAAGGGACATTTAACAGATTCTGGAAAAGCTGACTGATCTAGTATTTGACTAGTTCCCAAAAGAAAATTATCCTCACACTATACTGACACGACATTCTTATCCCCAGGATATACAATACTGTCAACACCACCTCTCCTCCTTAGCACAGACTTGCATATTCACAACTACTATCTAAATCTGAGACTGAATGTCAGCTGGCGTAATGAGTCTTGCATAATGCTCAAGCCCAATACTCTCTTCACTCAGTGTCTACACTGGAAGACCTAGCTAAGATCACTGGGTTATCAGTCAGGTTCAGGGACCCAGGCTGGCAAATGTCAGGTTGAGCAAGTCCATGTTAACACCTTAATGGGTGTTCTAGTTAAGGTTAGATTATTCAATTCAGGTAAGGGTTTCAAGTAGGGAAGGAAGAGGCAGGCTTCTGTTTGTGTGATGGTGGCACATCATAATGCACGTATCAACTGAGAGGAATGAAAGAGTACTCTTTTGACTGGACTTATATATCCAGGCACAATTTGGACAGGCAGCATTCCAAACTCATTAACACTAGTTAATCCAAATATTCTACAGCATTCTTTCTCTCACTCGAACAACACACCATTGCCCTTCGAAAAATTAAGTGGAAGATTAGTCCCCAGAGATCAGATAGAAAGATATGTCAATGCCTAGCGCGCCTGTTAAATATTAGAGATGATCTAAACTGAGGAAACCAAATTCAATTTGTCATGTTTAAAACCCACACCTGACTTGTTTCAGACGACAGCAATTGTGCTACATAAAACATTGCACAGTTGTGCAAGACAGGGGCATACAAAATAGACTGCATCAAGCAAGACAGACACTTAAAGGACCAGTAAGGTTAAAAAACATGTAAACCAAACTGACTGCAGCAAATGGACATTGCAATCTCGGCTATACCACACAGCAAGTGCAGCTTGCTGGTTTTCCGAGTTCTAACTTTATGGTCAGTGCCTTTGGATACAGCAGGTGTTTACTGTCATCAACTTGAACCATTCAGAAGAACTGCACCAATTGTACATTAATACTTAGGCTAAAATATGCTTTTGCCAAGCAGCTCAAAGGCTGATCTCAAGCATTACTCATTCACAAATTATTTGAAATCAAACAGATGCCTATTTGATTGAGTGCCTGTAATGGGAGTTCCTTTCTCATTCTGATGGTCCTCACATTAAAAAAAAAATCACCCAAAACTTCTCCTTGCTGCCCAGCCAGTTAAAATGGAATTGAAATATTCAGACAACAAATACATGAGGTAGGGTACGTTCACAAGATATGAAAGCAGAGCATTAGTTCTGAGCATGCCCTCCACCTGCAGTGTCCGCCCGCACACGTCTACCTTGTTCAACGAGACCAACAGTCGCGCTGGCGGCAGCTGTCATTGTAGCTGGCGCAGTGGTTTGTCTGCCCACTGTTGGCGGGAATAAAAAGAAAGCAAGTAACATCAGCAAAACACTCAGCACTGCTTCACTACACACTGAATTTATTCCAGGTGGATTACTATGCCACATATTTCTATGAATTTTTGTCAAATCCTGATGCACATCTGCAGTCATTGGAACTCCTTTTTTGCATATAAATCGAAATTTGGCACTTCTTTGACCACTGCATCTGGAACGATGCACATGGATAACTATTTAAGGCTCCAATTCAATTACAGTGATTCAAAGTATTTCTCATACTATGGAGTTTAACTGGTTTTACATCAACCATCAAAAATCAATGAACCAGACAGGGGCATGAAAGAGATCTCCAGAGGCTGTCTCTTCACAATGCCAAGAGATTCTCATTTTTTTTGGTGTACAATTTTGATATCCTGTTTAACTCTCAAATTTTGCTGATCATGGATGCAATTTCACAGCTAAGCTGGGAACCACAACAATATTGGCAGCTTACTGGGGCATAAGTTGCAGCAGATAATTAGGAATTCTACCTTTCTTCTGAAAGTTCAGTCAAATCAGGGTAAATATGACTCAGAATTTTATAAACTGAACAGAAACAGCAAATATGTAGACACCCTCTAACTTCAGCAGAAATCTCATTAATTCTACAATGGTTCAAATTTTACTAACTTTGCATGCCAATATCTGCTACCCTATCCTCCCAGAAATGCTTCTGCTTCATCATGCAATTTTGTTCACTTCCCTTCTCTTCTCTCTTCCTTTGTCTAGCAACATCTACATCATCCCCACCAACTATTCTCACTCACAACACACACAAACACAGTCGTCAATGAATTGAAACCCACCAGTATATCAGGAACAGGAAACACTTCTCTCCTTCAACCGAACAGATTCCAGATACCTTGTCTAGCAAGTGCTGTCAGGAAAGATTTTCCTGGTGATAGCAGGTGCATTACCTGGGCTTCAGAGAATTGTAGCACCATTGGTTACATTACTGGACATGCAATCTAGAGATCCAGACTTATGACCTAGCGACGTGAGCTCAAATCTCATTGTTAAATCACTGAACTACCTTCTGAAATGGCTAACCAAGCCACTCAATCATGCCAACACTGCTGTGACTGCTGTAGGAATATCACTGCAGTGGCTCCAGCAGACAGAACACCAGCTTCTCAACGCCATGTACAGATGTGCAATAAAGCTGGCCTTTCCAGCAAAACCCGCATGCCGTGAATTAATATTTTAACATCTGTATCCTTTAATTGGACTGATGATTGAGAATGCACACAGTCTGCTGTGATCCAGGGTTGCTTCTGATAACAAGCTTCACAATTAAGCATGGGACGCTTGAGAGTGCAGGGGAGCAAATTGCCTTGAATTCTCTCTCCACCATGAATGGAGGGCCAATTGGAAGGGAGGACCAAGGGTGTCTCAGCTACAAATATAGGCAGTGCAATTGTGCTGAACACATTGCCAAGCTGGAGTCAATATTTAGAGTAACCAAAAGCGAAGGATCAATCAACAGGAATGTGCATAGATGGAACAGGCATTCTTTTCCAGATTATTTCTTATCAAAGGGAGAGCAAGCTAGAGCAGACATTAACCAGGTATGATTAATCAGACAGTTCAGGATGGGCAATAAATGATAGCTTGGCAACGACTCCCACTTCCCACAAATTAAGTAAAAAATGTATAACTGTCATAATTTCACAATTATAATTCCTTATCGTCAGAACATGGGCTGCTTTGGAATAAATATGTGTCCATTAATTCGTCCAAGGTAATTTATCAGAAAGGAGATAAAAGTAGTTGGACTTACAAAGGTCTATGACATGTAATGGACATTGCTTTTATACTGAACAGGCTGTATATAAATACAGGGAAGGAGCAAACCCAACTCACAGAATGGAGGAGCAAGACAAACTGAATACTGCCCTTATACTGAACAGATCTTATCATCCATGCTGCACAATCATATTTGCTCTCCATATTGAGCAGTCTGACACTCTCATGATGAGTCAGAACACATTGCTGTGAATCAGAGAAGGAAGGAGGTGAACAATTGCAGTGACAATTACAGTGGGAAGCTGACACTTTTATTCCGGCAGACTTGAAATCCCTGAAACATTTTCTTTTAAGTTACCAATCCTTGATTTGCCAACATTCTTATAATAAGCAGATGAGGAAACAAGTACAGCAATGGAAAAATTTAATAGCTTTTTTTCATATGAAGGTTGAAAAATGTTAAGCTCCTCAAATCTTGCAGTTAAAATGTTCGAAGTCACTGTAAAGAATTGTAAAATGAAAGAATGATCATGTGCATGATATGAGACACTCTGAGATATGAGACTGTTTAAAATAATCTATTATCGTGCAAAAATATATGCTTCACAAAAGGTGAAAAGTGAAGCTGAAAATGCAAAGGTACTGAGGAAAACGTGTACAAATTGTACTGCAGCTAGAAACTGGTCCCATACAAAACATTTGGTCTCTACATACATGTTATAAATCAATGACTTAGCTTTTGAACCCCCACCCATTCTCAATTCCATGTCTCACCCACTCCTGCTACATACTGACTTCAGCCTCATGTCCCTTCTCAAACTGTCTACTCCTCATGCTTTGATCACGAGCGCACCTTAACAAACTATTTCCAGCAAAATCTGCAGACACTTCAACTACTTGCAACCAATTTTCTTGACTTTTTTCCTTAAATATCTCCATCCCTCTAACTTCACATGATATATCAGAATGATAAAAGAACAGCAGAGGTTGAATGACAAGAAGAGTCAATAAGTTAATTTAGAATGCTCAAAGCAGCTTCGCAGGTAGAGGCTGTAGTTAAGATGGCGTATGGTGTACTTCATCAATTGAGGAACTGAGTTTAGGAGTCGGGAGATAATGCTGCAGCTGTATAAGACCCTGGTCAGACCCCACTTGGAGTACTATGCTAGTCATCTCATTACAGGAAGCATGTGGAAGGCATTGAAAGGGCGCAGAAGAGATTTACAAGGATGTTTCCTGGATTAGGTGGCATACCTTATGAAGATAGGTTGAGAGAACTCAGTCTGTTCTCCTTAGAGAGACAAAAGATGAGAGGTGACCTGATAGAGGTGTATAAGATGTTGAGAGGTATTGATCAAGTGGATTCTCAGAGGCTTCTTTCCCAGGGCTGAAATGGCTGCCACAAGAGGACACAGATTTAGGGTACTGGGGAGTAGATACAGAGGAGATGTCAGGGGTAAGTTTTTCACTCAAGAGGGTGGTGAGCATGTGGAATCGACTGTCTACAGTGGTGGTGAGGCAGATTCGATCGGGTCTTTTAAGACACTTTTGGATAAGTACATGGGACTTAGTAACATAGAGGGTTATAGGTAAGCCTAGTAGGTAGGGATATCATCGGTGCAACTTATGGGCTGGGAAAACTATTTGGAGAGTCCATGAATGGGGGTAGAGTCGACATGTTAGAGCTAAGTCTTTCAGAATAAATGAACAAACATTTTTACAAGCGAAGGACAGTTGTGGTTTGGAAATTTGTTCCACATAAGGCACATAATGCTGAGCAAGTATTAATGTTAAATCTGAGGTTGATAGATTTCTGTTCCCCACAGATATTCAGGGATTTGGACAAATGTGGGCTAAACAGAGTGAGGTCAAATATCAGCCATAACCTCACTGAAACAGTCAGATAAGCCAGGTGACCTAGGCCTGCTCCTACATTCCACAAAATCCATTTTCTGTTCACCAACTCCTCAGCTCTCCTTCCTCTGCTTAGCATTCATTTTCCCAAAGCACCTGTAGTACTGTGGGCCTCTTGAAGAAGTTTACTGCTGAAAAAAATTGTTACTATTTCAACTTTGTGTATGGCGCCTGACTATATTTTAGAATTGTTAGGTGCAGAAATAGGCCATTTGGCCCATACTGTGTATATCAGCTGTGAAAATACGTCATACTGGTTTATTCTGAGGCAGCTATTTTTCAACTCAATAAAAGCAGATGCTTATGGGTTATTTAGAATGAGTAATAAGCCAAGCTCCTGAAATGCCAGAAACATCAATGGCACGCAATTAATTTGTACATCGGAGTTCCAGAAGAGATCTGACTCTGGGTTCAATGAGAGAATTGGCTGATTAGAAACGTACCTGAGAAGTTTCGTGTTGCTAACATAGTGGTGAGGATGGCACCCTGGATGGGAGAGAAGGAAAATGTCAGCCAATAGAAATAATTTAAACTGTCATATCACAATCACATTCAAACAACTTTCATAATCAAAAGTTTGTTCCAAAGCATTTCAATTCAGGACTTTTAAAATGCAGGAATATTCCAATGTAGGAAATGCAGCAGCTAATTTGTATACACAAACAGCAGTTGATAAATGATCATTAATTTCAGTGATATTAGTTGATGGATAAATCTTGGTTGAGACGCAAAGGAAACTATCCCCGCTGTTTGTCAAATTGTACTAGAGGGTTTTTTTGCACAACTGAGGGGATAGTCAGGGCCTCTCAGTTCAAGATCTCAAATGAAAGATAGTCCACATAGCTCCAACAGTGCATCGTCTTCTTGGACTGTTAATCTAGATTGCATGCTCCAAGTCTCTGGAGTGAGGCTAAGACACATGGCTCTTTGACCTGTGATGAGTGTTATCCACTCAGCCACAAATGACTTACAAAATCACAAAACATTACAGTCCAGAAGAGGCCCTTAGGTCCATCAAATCTGCACTAACACATAAAAGGTCCTGATCTGCCCACCTCGTCCTACTTGCCAGCACTTGGCCCCATAGCCTTGAACGTTATGGCATGCTAAGTACTCATCCAGGTACCTTTTAAAGGACGAGAGTCATCCCATCTCTTCTGCTCTGCTCTCGAGAAAACAACCCGAGCCTATCCAAACTTTCCTTAAATATTCCATCTCAGGCAACATCCTGGTGTATCTCCTCTATATCCCTTCCAGTGTAACCACATCCTTTCTATAATGTGGCGACCAGAACTGCATACAGTGAGGCTGCAACTTTATCTTGGGTTTGTAATTAGCAGCAATGGACTTAAGATATCAGGTCTGGTGACTTATTCATTCAACACCTACAAAAGATTATGCAATTTAAATTGTTTCTACTTCAGTTATTACCTTTTAAATAAATCAAGTTAGCAGTTTGGAAATGAAACACAATGGACAAACTACGTTGTGACATATTTAACTTTTGAGACCATCTGAGGTTCAATATTGTTCCACTGAACAGTTTAATCATTACATCACAGAATATAATTCATGGTGTGTGATACATTTATATGAAAAGGTATAATGCAAATCTCTTGTGTTTCTTTCGTCTTCTGTGTACGAGTTGGTATTTTCCAAATTTTTTTTTCCCAAGTATTGTGCAATTACTAGAAATGTCTAACCTTCAAAAATGGATTGAATGGCAACTTTCTGGATTTTACCAAATCACTGTGCAGATACTTTATAATTCAATTTGTTTTATCTACTTGTGATCTGAGTTTGCTGATCACAAAGGTTTTTACTTTTATTTGTACATGTGTAGTACATGTGTCAATCTTCACTCAATGATAGCCCTTCACCTTCAAGTAAAAAGGTTGTGGGTTCAAGACACACTCCTCAAACTGAGCAAGTGCTGCATTTTCAGATAAGATATGAGATTGAGGCACTATTAACCCTCTTCAGGTGCACACTGAAGATCCCTTGGCGAGATTCAACAAACAGCATTTAGTCTCTCCATGTATAAGGCCAGCATTTATCCCTCCCAAAGGGAAACATAAAAATCGAGATGCTGAATATAATCAGCAAGGTCATTCTGACAAAAGATAGATTATTAATCTGATATCTTAATTCTGTTTCTCTCTGCAGATACTAGCTATCTTGCTGAGAATTTCCAGCCTTTGGTGATTTTTTTCTTTGCTTGCAGTTAATTAGCTGATTTAGAAGTGGCGTAGTGATACTGTCATTGGACTAGCAATCTGGAGACCCAGAATAATACTCTAGGACTCTGGTTTGAATTCCAGTATGACAGGTGATGAATTTGAGTAAGATTTCAATAATTCAATGAAAATAATGTGGAATTACAAGTCTAATGACGACCATGAGACCATAGTTGATTGTTGTAAAAACCTATCTGATTCACTAATGTCCTTTAACAAAGGAAATCTACATGTGATGCCATACCCACAGCTATGTGGTTGATTCTCCACCATCACCATCCCTGGGCATGTCTATCCTAAAAGGAGGACAGGCCCAGCACTGTTGATGGCAGAGTGATATAAATCTGGAAGGGAACTGCCCCAGGAGTTTCAACAGTGCAGGAAATCTCATGGCATCAGGTCAAACATGGGCTGGAAACTTCCTGATGGTTGCCCCACCCATCCTCTTCCTCAGTTGATGAATCAGTGCTCCCCATTTGAACACCACTTGGAGAATGGCATTAGGCAAAATGGTTAGTGCTGCTGCCCATAGTGTCAAGGACCCACATTCAATTCCAGTCTTGGATCACTGTCTATGCCAAGTCTACAACTCCTCCCTGTGTCTGCGTGGGATTTGTCCAGGTGCTCTGGTTTCCTCCCACAGTCTGAAAGACATGCTGGTTAGGTGCTTTAGCCATGCTAAATTTTCCCTTAGTGTACCTGAACAGGTACTGGAATAAGGCAACTTGGAAATTTTCACAGTAACTTCATTGCTGTTAATATAAGCCTATTTGCGACACTAATAAATAAACTTTAAAAAACTTCAATGTTGCCTGGATGACTGAAGCTGCAACAGCACTGAAGAAGCTCGTCACCACTCAAATCAAAGCATCCCTTGCACAAATATTCACACTCAACCACTGACAAATAGGATGAACCATGTACAAGATGCACTTCAGCAACTCACCAAATCCCTTAGACATTATCTTCCAAACTCGTGACCACTATCATCTAGAAGGACAAGAGCAGCAGATACATGGGGGCACCAACATCTGGAAATTCTCCTCCAAGCCACTTACCATGTGGACTTGGAAATATATGGCCACCCTTCAGTGCCACTGGGTCAAATTCCTAGATTCCCTTCCAAACAGCAGTGTGGATGTATCTACACCACATGGAGCAGTTCAAGAAAGCAACTCAGCACCATATTCTCAAAGGCAATTAGGAATGGGCAATAAATGCTGGCCTAGCCAGCTATGCCCACATCCCTTAAATGAATATGAAACACGCTGGTCCTTACGCTGTCTAATACCGAAAACAATATTCTATAACTGGGCAGGGAACTGTGCACTAGGGCAAGTCTCTTTTTCATGTCCAGATCCAAAGGAAGAGAAGAGAAAACTATCAAAATGTTTTGAAAACTGTCTTCACAAGACTCAACGCACCAATAATTAGAATAGAAGATTCTTAAGTTCAGCTTAATGCAACCCCTGATTGGAATTCAATCTTTCTTACCTTGAGTTTTCGCCTGGCATTGAATTTCTTCAAACACTCCACAGTCTCTTGACGGTGCATCATGGATGCAACAGTGGATCGTTGCTGAAAGCAAACAAAACTTTTCATTTAAACAAAATGTTTTTCTGTAAGATCATTTCTTGCTTTAATTACTGTGAACATATTTATCCCATTCATTTCCTCTGTCCATTAAAAACAGTATACTTTCTATATTAACTCATTAGGCCAAGTGTTTTTTTTAAAGAGTGTGAACTGAGCATCATCAGAATCTTCTTCATACCCCTTTTAATCTGGGACACTTGATCATCATCCCAAATGGAGGAGTTATATGTGAACAACCCACATTATATACAGCAATAACATTCTGCAATAACATCTGTGAAATGGTTAACTGATATTACTTTGTGAATAGATCGTAAGATGCAAAATTTCTGCTTTCTGATTTGTAATGGTCAAAGTGATCCAATTTTGAAACTGGATTCACGCTATGTCTGTGAATGATGATGCAAGCTGAAGCTATTCTTCCCTCTCCCGATCAACGCGAGTATGTGAATACTTACACAGACCCAGGGGTGTTTCAGAGCCTCAGTGGCAGTAATACGTTTGGCAGGATTAATGGTCAACATCTGGTTGATGAGATTCTTGGCCTCTGGAGTAACTGTGTCCCACTCAGGGGAAGGAAACTAGCATAGGAAAGAAAAACTGCAATAAGACAAGAGAACTTGCAAGAGCAAGAAATGGCATGCATCTTATTCACAAGTTCACTTTCTGTTCATATTTATTTCTTTTACTTGCATCAAATGGAGGTGAGAGTTATTGGTCAGTATTAAGTAGATTTCATTTCTAATTTAAAATAAATGGGTTACAAAAGCATTTTCAAAGACTGCAGCAAGTCCATTCACACATCACCTGTCTCTAATCTGTCCAGGCTCCCAGTTAAGCAATATCCAATTTCAATATTGACCATTTCACATTCCTTCATGGCTTCACCTCTCCCTATCTCGGCAATTTCTTCTCAGAGCGTTCAAAAGATATTTCCACTTTTCTAATTCTGGTCAGGATCTCTTGACGATCCTTAATTTTAATTGCTCTTAAATTTTATGACTCTATGCTCAACTGCTAGTGGCTCTGTTTTCAAATGCTATGGCACTCAGCTGGGAAATTCCCTCTCCCTCCCTTCTCAATTTCTTCAAGACCATCCTTCAAATCTGTCCTTGCCTAAGATTTTGGTCATCTTCCCTAATATCTCTGAAGGTGCTCAGTGTAAAATTTTGCTTCACCACATTGCCTTTGGATCTGTTATTGCATTAAAGGCACTTTAAAAACACAAGTGATTGCATTAACCAATTAATGCTACAGGAAATTAATCTTGCACAAGAGGAATCACAATGTCAAATTCAGTGGTATAAAATAAGATATCCTTCAGTATGAGATCATTTATATTGCTTAAATACAATGAATGGCCAATTGTTGAAGCTGGATAACCAAAATATGTAGAAAAAATAGAACATGCTTTACCCATCTGTATATTCGTTATCGGAAAGACAGATTTTTTGTGACACACACTATCCTTTGCAACCAATGATGTTATTGACAACTGTCAGATCATTGCTCAGTGATAACTGAAAAAAAAGCCAGAATTTATTTCTCTACACTACTGATCTGGCTGCAGTCTTAGACTTGTCTATTCCCAGATAAAGTAGAACCAAAGCTGTTGCCACCAGCAACTAACGAATGAAAAGATATTGCTGCTAACCTTACACTTGATCCATCATGAACTTTTTTTTTAAACTGCTAAGTTCCTACTGAATCAAGACTCAAACACACACCCACGTTTGATCAATTATCTAATGGCCAACTCATCAGAGGGGAGGGATTAGTTGGCTCTCTGAGCAGTTTGTCTGGCAGTGGCAACAAACTGACCCATGGAGCAGACTTGATTAAGCAAGACAGTCCACAGCATTTTTAATGATCAGGTAATCAACACAACACATTGATGGAAGGAGGAAAGATAGAGCCATCACTGGGGACTAGCATTCTTATGCACTTCTGCTCCAGACAATGTTTGAGCATGTGTCTGGGTGAACTTGACTGCTAAAGCAATGGGAAACTTGTTGCACCACTATGATGGCAAGATCTGCAGACTGAACCAACTCAGAGCAAATGGTTGTTTTCTGCATGCCTAAGCTACTGGTCAGAGACCTGATAACTCATACTATCTCTGGGATTATATTTAAAGAGGAGGATTCATCTCTGGCAAGGCACATTTATTGTTCTCTCTCCATTAGGGATCTAACCATAGACTGGGTGACCACTTTGCAGATATATTAACTCAGTCTAGAAGCATGACCCCAACCTTCTGTTTGCTTGCCATTTTAACTCAGCATTCCATTCTCATGATCAGGTGTCCATCCTTGGCCTCCTGCAATGCTCCATTGAAACCCAAAGGAAGCTGGAGGAACAGCATCTCATCTTAAGATGAGCATGTTACAACCCTCAGGACTCAATATAGTGTTCAACAAATTTCTCGTCCATCTTAAATCCTTTTTAAGAAATAAATCTCATACATTTATTATCATAATGTTCACGTCCCCCATACCAGCCCATCTGTCTTTTGTTCTTAACATTGGTACAGCTTGTAGCAATCTCTCACAGGTACAGCTTAATATCGAACACATTTCTCCCACTCTTTAGTTCTGATGAAGAGCCAAAGAGACTCAAAATGTTAACTCTGTTTTCTCTGCTTACACTATTCAACCTGCTGAGTTTCTCCAGCTTCCTCTACTCTTGTAGTATTGACTGTGGGCTATTTGGGTTTTTCCAACGAAGTAACCAATTGTAAATTTGTAAAACTGCTATTTAGGTCCATGTTTGGAGTAGGGGTAGCACACCACTAGCTCTTGGGAGGAAGTGTGCAATGTCAGGACTTTCTATACAAATGGTCAGTTGAGTGCTGTGACTGGGAGGGTGATGGAAAATAAATGAGTAATTAGGATTGGAAAGGTGTTGCATTTTGCTATCATGCTGGTCAAATCAAGTTACTTTCATATACATACATCGTACGCGCCAGCCTTGATCTGCTGATAGAGCTTGTGCTGGTCTTCATCCCAGAAAGGTGGGTAGCCAACAAGCAAGATGTAGAGAATAACTCCTACAAAAAAAACAAGAGCACAAACAAGTAAATGTATTTTGTTCAATGAGAAGCTCTGAATTTTTCGTACAAAGTTTAAACCAAAGGTAAATATTTAAGCCGGAGACATTCACAGCCTCATTAGATGTACATCTGGACATGACAATTTTGTTAGGAGTGCTCACCACACACTCTTTGTGGAGACAAAGTCCTGTTTTCACACTGAGGATACACTTCATCGAGTTGTGAAGCATGGCATGATCAGAACAACTATCATCAAGACTGAACAACTATCATCAGCAGCAATGGCAGCAGAACTGTACTCAACCACAATCTAACCTCATGGCCAAGCATATTCCCCCACTCTACCATTACCATCAATGATGAGGGCATGCCAGGAGCCGCACCAGGCACACCTAAACATGAGGTATCAACACAGTGAAGTTACATTGCAGGACTACGTAGATACGAGAAGTAGGAGAAGACCATTCGGCCCTTTGAGCTTGCTTCAACATTCATTTGGCCATGCCTGATCATGAAATTCAATATCCTCATGCCCCCTTCCTCACACATTCTTTGTTCCCTTGAGCCTCAAGAATTATATCTAATTTCTTCCTGAAATCAGACAACATTTTGGCCTCAGCTATATTCACCACCCTCTGGTGTGAAGAAATTTCTCCTCACCTCTGTCCAAGAAGTATATCCCTTATCCTTAAACTATGACCTCTAGTTCTGGACTACCCTCACCACTGGGAACATTCCTTCTGAATCTACACTGTCCCCAACCCTGTTAGAAATTTATAAGCTTCTATGAGATTCCCTCTCACTCTTCTAAACTCCAGTGACTATAAACCTAACAGATTTAGTCTCACCTTATATGACAAACCTACCATTTCAGGAATCAGCCTAGTAAACTTCGCTGCACTCCCTTTATCACAAGGGCACCCATCCTCAGACAAAGATACCAAAACTGCCCACAATAATCCAGGTATGGCTTCACCAATTGCAGCAAAGCATCTCTATCCCTATACTCAAACCATTTGTTTTCTTCACTGCCTGCTATACCTGCATGCTTACTTTCAGTGACTGATGCATGAGGACTCCAAGATCGCATCAAGTATCCACCTCTCTCAATTTACATCCATTCAAGTCATAATCTGTCTTCTATTACTGCTACTGAAGTGGATAACCTCACATTTATCTACATTATACAGCATCTAAATGCACATGCCCACACTCAGTCTGTCCAAATCCCGCTGAAGCATCTCTGCATCCTCCTCATGGCTCACTCTCCCACCTAACTTTGTACCATGTGCACATCTGGAGATAACACATTCAATTCCCTCTTCCAAATCATTTATAGTGTGAACAATTGGGGTCTTAGCACAGATCCCTCAGAATCCCATTCAGCAAAGGAGGACTGGGGAATTGATTAAGAAGGGAAAAATGGAATTGTGAAAGTAAGCTAGAGGGGACATTGAACCGACTGTAAAAGTTTCTGTAGATATGTAAAAAGAAAAAGACGGACAAAAATGAGTGTACGCCCCTTACAGTTAGTAACTGGAGGATTCATAACTGGAAATAAAGAAATAGGTGAGGAATTAAATTTGCTTCAGTTTTCACAAAGGAAGACATGAATAATATACCACAAATGATGAGAGAAACGTGTTTAAATCAAGAGCTGAAGGAAATCAGCATCAGTAGAGAAATGGTTTTGTGGAAATTGATGGGATTGAAGGTGGATAAATCTCCAGGTCCTCATAGTCTTCACCGAATATTGAGCCTGATATCAGTATTGAGGAAGTTGCTACAATCCATTATTAAGGATTTCATAACTTGGCATTTGGAAGGCAATAGTATAATCAGACAAAGTCAGCATGGATTTACAAAAGGGAAATCATGCTTGACAAATCTACTGGAATTTTTTGAGGCTGTGACTAGCAGAGTTGATCGAGGAGAACCAGTGGATGTGGTTTATTTAGACTTTCAGAAGGCTTTTGACAAGGTCTCACGTAATAGACTACTACGTAAAGTTAAAGCAAGTGGAATTGCAGGCAATGTCTTGAGATGGCCAGAAAGCAGGTTAGCAGATAGGAAACAAGAGTTGGCATAAATGAGCAATTTTCTGATTGGCTCACTGGTCTATAATTCCTCTTTTCTCTCAACCATCCTTTTTGAATAGCGGGTTTACATTAGCTACCCTCCAATCTGTAAGAACTATTCCAGAGTCCAAAGAATTTTGGAAAATAACCACCAATGAATCTCCTGCTTCTTTGCCATTTCCTTTAGTACTTTGGGAAGAAGACTGTCAGGACCTGGAGATTTATCCACCTTCAATCCTATCAATTTCCACAAAACCATTTCTATATTAATGCTGATTTCTTTCAGCTCTTCATTAAAACATGCTTCTCTCAGCATTTGTGGTACATTATTCATGTCTTCCTTTGTGAAGACTGAAGCAAATTTAATTCCTCACCCATTTCTTTATTTCCTGTTATGAATCCTCCAGTTACTGACTGCAAGGGGCCCATTTTCATTTGTGTCAGTCTTTTTCTTTTTACAGAAATTTTTACAGTCAGTTTATGCCCCCGGTTAGCTTACTTTCATAACTCCATTTTTCCTTCTTAATCAATCCCCTGGTTGTCCTTTGCTGAATTTTAAACCAATCCTCAGGCCTATTGCTTTTCCTTGCCAACTTGTACACTTCTTCCTTGAATCTGATATCATCTCTAATTTCCTTTGTAAGTTATAGTTTGGGTACAATTCCCTGGTGTCACTCTGGCATCAAACAGGAATAAACAAATTCTGGAGTTCAATTATTTGTTCTCTAAATGCCTGTCATTGTTTGCCCGCTGCCTTTCCTTTCAAAAATGACTTGCGTGCCAAACATCATAGGTGGCAAGTAGAAGATTTAGTGATTCTACAATCAATTAATCAAATCTAAGCAGTGTAGCTCTGCCACATTCAGCCGTGAAAGGTGGTGAGCAATTAAACAATTCACTGGAGGAGGAGGATCCATAAATATTCCCATCGTCAATTATGGAGATGCCAGCACGTGAATGTTAACGATAAGACTGGAGCATTTGCTACAATTTTTAGACAGACGTATCAAGTGGAGGATCCAGTTTAACCTCCTCTGCATGATCCTCAGCATCACAGATGCCAGTATTCAGCCAATTTAGTTCACTCCATGTAATATTATGAAATGCTCAAAGTATTGGACAATACAAAATCTCTGGCCTTGACAATATACTGACCCAGCAATTCTGCTGTATTCCAGAATTGAAGTAAGCTGTTCCAGCACAGTTAAAACATTTGACATTCTACCCAGCAATATGGAAAATTGCCCTATACATAGAAAGCAGTCAAGATGTGTAGATGCCGGCATTGGAATGGGGTAAATACAGTAAGAAGTCTCACAACACCAAGTTAAAGTCCAACAGGTTTGTTTGATATTAAGCGTTGTGGCATTTACTATCAAATAAACATATTGGACTTTAACCTGGTGTTGTGAGGCTTCTTATTGCAAAAAGCAGGACAAATGCTAATTGACCAATTACAGTCTACTGTCAAGCATCAGTAAACAAATGAAAGGAGTCATCAACAGTGCCATCAAGCGGCACTTGTTTAGCAATAAACTGCTCACTAATGCTAATTTTGGGTTCTGCCAGAGTCACTCAGCTCCTGACCTCATTACTGCTTTGGTTCAAACATGGACAAACAAACTGAATGCCAGAAGTGATGTGAGAGTGACTGTCCCTTGACATCAAAGCAACATTTGACTAAGTATGGAATCAAGGGACCTTAGCAAAACAGGGCCAATGGGAATCAGGTGGAAACCCTCTGCAGGCTGGAATCGTACCAGGCACAAACGAACGTGATTGTGGTTATTCAATCATCTCAGTTCCAAGACAACACTGCACCAGTTTGTCACATTAGTGCCCTGGGCCTAACCATCTTCAATTGCTTTAACAATGATCTGCCTTCCATTCTAAGGCCAGAAACAGGGATGTTCGCAGTTCATTACACACTGTTTGGCACCAGTTGTAATTCATCAGATTCTGAAGCAGTCCACGCCTAAATGCAGCAAGACCTGAACAATGTCCAGGCTTGGGCTGCCAAGTGGTAAGTAACACACAAATGTCAAGCAATAACTACCTCTGACAAGGGAGAATCTAACCATTGTCCCTTGACATTTGATGTCATTACCTTTGCTGAACCTCTATCATCAACATCCCTGAAGGCTACCATTGACCAGAAATTGAACTGGACCAACCATTTAAATTATTGTGGTTACAGGACCAGATCACAGTTGAGGAATCATGAGGTGAGTAATTAACTCAGCACCCAACTCCCCTGAATCTGTATACAGGGTACAACTCAGGAGTTGTGCCTTGGAATACTCTTCACTTGCATGGATGAATGCAGCTCCAAAAACACTCAAAAAGCTCAACACCATTCAGCTCACTTGATTGGCACCCCTTCCACAAAATATTCACTCCCGCCACCACTCACAAGTAGTGACAACAACGTATATCATCTACAAGATGTATTCAGGAACTTACGAAGACTCCTTCGACAGAACCTTCCAAACCCATGACTGCTAGCATCCAGAAGGACATGGCAGGGGGCAAACAACGGAACATCACCATCTCGAAGTTCCCCTCCAAGCTACTCAGCATCTTGACTTGGAAATATATCACCATTTCCCCACTGTTGCTGGATCAAAATCCTGGAAATGTCTCCCTAACAGTGCTGTGGGTGTATAGTTACACCACATGTACTTCAGCAGTTCATGGGCATTCAAGGATAGGCAATAAATACTGGCCTGATCAGTGACAGCCACATCCCATAAATGAATTTTAAAAAAATTCTAAAATGTAAATGCTATAAAGATTCATTTGGATTTTGTCCTTGCCTTCTGAACTGTCACAATTAGACAGAAATATCCCATTGAGTTGCTGATTTTCTGGAAGGAGCACAGGTTTTGGGATCTAATGCACAATTAAATTTTGTTATAAGTACGACTGGTTGTATTCTGTATTCCCTGAAGTGTGTTAACTCCACTATCATCCTGTATTGGACCTCAGTACTGAAGTGGAGTGACTCATGGGAGGAATAGTTTCTTACCAAATGTTTCCCCATCAATTAAGCTCTGGGGGTACATGGATCATGCTTTTATTGGTGAGGATTGTGGTGTGCAGACCCAATGGCAATTCTGCAACCCCACCCTACCACCACCACCACCACAAAATTAATAGATTAATTCAGTTTGCGAGGGGTATCATGTCAGAAAAATCAACACCAGAGGAGCTGTTTCCTTTAAGGGTTAATGGTGACAGGTAATCTCCTTAGACTATAATGGCAGGAAGTCTGTTTCTGAGAACCTTACTCCATTTTGAGTTTGAGAAGAGGCTTAAGAACATAAGAAATAGTAGCAGGAGTAGACCATCTAGCCTTTGAGCCCTGCCACTCAATAAGATCATGGCTGATCTGAAGTGGATCAGTTCCACTTATCTGCCTGCTCCCCATAACTCTTAATTCCCTTATTGATCAGAAATCTATCTACCCATGACTTAAACACATTCAAAGAGGTAGCCTCGACCACATCAATGGGCAGAGAATTCCAGAGATTTACTATCCTCTGAAAGAAGAAGTTCCTCCTCGACTCTTGTTCTAAACTGACCCTCCCTTATTTTGAGCTATGCTTCTTTTCAGGCTGTGCCCTCTAGTCCTGGTTTCCTTCTCAGAGAAAGAATCTCTCTACCTCTACCCTATCTAGCCCCTTCATTATCTTGTAAAGATCTTGTAGATCCCCTTCAGCCTTCTACACTCCAACGAGTACAAGCCCAATCTACTCAATCTCTCCTTATAAGCTAACCCTCTCAACTCCGGTATCAGCTTGATGAACCTTTGCTGTACTTTCTCCAAAGCCAATGTATCCTTTCGAAATGTGGTGACCAAAACTGCACACAGTACTCCAGTCGCAGCCTCACCAGTGCCTTGTAAGTTGTAACAAGACCTCCCCGCTTTTATATTCTATCCCCCTTGTGATAAAGGCCAACATTCCATTCACCTTCTTGATCACGTGCTGCACCTGCAGACTGAGTTTTTGTGATTCATGCACAAGGACCCCCAGGTCCCTCTGCACAGTAGCATGCTGCAACTTTTCACCATTTAAATAATATTCCATCCCCCTATTATTTCTTCCAAAGTGGATACCTCACATTTGCCAATATTATACTCCATCTGCCAGGTCCTCGCCCACTCACTCAATCTTTCCAAATCTCTCTGCAGACTTTCCATGTCCTCCATGCAATTTGCTTTCCCATTCATCTTCGTGTCATCAGCAAATTTTGTTACCTTACACTCAGTCCCCTCCTCCAGATCATCCATGTATAGGGTAAACAGTTGAGGCCCTAGCATTAATCCCTGTGGCATGCCACTAATCACCAGCTGCCAACCAGAAAAGCACCCATTTATTCCAACTCTGTGCTTCCTGTTAGATAGCCAATCCTTAATATCCACGCTAACATTTTACCTCCAACTCCAGTACCCTAACCTTCTGCAGCAACCTTTCATGAAGCAACTCATCAAACGCCTTCTGGTAATCTAAAAACACCACATCCACTAGTCATATCTTCATAAAAATCCAGTAAATTCATCAAACACAACTTCCCTTTCATGAATTCATGCTGCATCTGCTTGATCGAACCGTTCTTTTCTAGGTGTCCTGCTATTTTTCTTTCATGATGGATTCTACGGAGTTTAAGCTAACCAGCCTGTAATTACCTACCTTTTGGCTGCTACCTTTTTTAAACAGCAGCGTAACAGTAGCTATTTTCCAATCAGCTGGCACTTCCCCAGAGTCCAGCGAATTTTGATAAATAA
Source organism: Sphyrna mokarran (assembly GCA_024679065.1). Classification (NCBI taxonomy): domain Eukaryota; kingdom Metazoa; phylum Chordata; class Chondrichthyes; order Carcharhiniformes; family Carcharhinidae; genus Sphyrna; species Sphyrna mokarran. The sequence goes on along the minus strand of JAGIQG010000031.1, from coordinate 17,631,434 downwards.
CTACAAACACATCTGCTATTACTTCTGCCATTTCTTTCAGAACCTGGGATGCATTCCATCAGATCCTGGGAACTTGTCTACCTTCAGTCCCATTAGTCTACCAAGCACTACCTCTTCAGTAACAGTAATTGTATTAAGGACTTCATCTCCTACCAACCCTCAATCTTTAATATTCGATAAACTATTTGTGTCCTTCACCATGAAGACCGACACAAAAAACTTAAAGTCTCAGCCATTTGGTAAATATCTTCCCATGAATATCTGTGGCATCAGCTGAGACTGCACTCAAAAAACATCCTCTGATATTTTCCTATTCATTTGAGGGAAGAGTCTTTTTATCTGTTCCCAATATCTCTCCCACTAGCAGTTTAAGATCAGCACTCATCTCAAGTGAGCAGCTGGCAAGACTAACCTTTTACCCTAATCCTTCTGGTGCATAATACATTTTCTGAAGAGTCATATAGGACTTGAAACGTTAACATAGCTTCTCACTTCACATATGTTAAATTTTTCCAGCACTTTTTAATTTTTATTTTAGACTTTCAGCATCTGCAATAATTTTGCTTTTATGTCTTGTACTCACCACATGCCCAAATATCCACAGGCTTCCCATAGGCTTCTTTTCGAAGTACTTCAGGAGAGAGGTAGCCAGGTGTGCCTGCAAAACCTGCACATGATAAGCAAAGTCCTGTCAAGTATTTTGATTTAGGTTTCTCTCCGGTACTTATATACCAATATCTAATAAATCTTCACAAATACATTTTGCAAATATGCAGAAAGGACTGCACTTACACTGTGCTGTATTTAAGTGTCAAGGACATTTGTCTCTCTAGAAATTTAAGGGGAGGCATTGGCTTTGTCACTGAACTAATCATCCAGAGACCTGGGGATCTGAGTTCAAACCCCACCATGACATAATATAAAATTTGAATTCAATAAAAATAATCTGTAATTAAAAGTCTAATAATGGCCATGAAACCACTGTTGATTGTCATTAAAAACTCGTCAGGTTCACTCATATCTTTTAGGGAAGGAAATCTGCCATCCTTACCTGTCTGGCCTACATGTGACTCGAAATCTACAGCAATTAGGGGTGGGCAATAAATGGCGGCCCAGCTAGCAACGCTCATGTCCCATGAAAGAACAAAAGGAGATGTACAGAGAGATGTTCTTTTCTTTGGTACATCTCTCTGTGAAACCTAATCAATGATAGTTTAACCTGGCATCTTTCTCACTGGGGTCAAGACATTATTATTTAAAATTAACTTTCTAACTGCAAAAAAAAATCACAACTCAGTTAAGTAGCCTGATGCTGAAATCTATGCAAACGCAAATTTATTCAACAAAATATTTCTATTCTTAGTGTTGAAGTCAATTGCAGTTTGTTAGGCATCAAGTAGCGGTGCAATATGCCTGGCCTGATGCAATTGATGTTACTGTTCACCAGGGTTCTTGTCACATTAGATTTCTGACAGTCAAGGTTAGATAATATCGATGTCTGCATAGCTTTGTTAATAATCTCTATGAATCTGCCTGACCTCAGAGAGGATAGAATGGTGCCTGACCTAATCTTTACAGCTTTATCCATTGTGACCATGCCTTTCAGTTGAGGCTGGCTGACGCAAACTTCAACAGATCTGTTTTGCTATTGAACATTTTGAGCTCTCAAAGCAAGTGTAACCACTTTCAAGTGAATCCTTTATCTTTTACAACTGAAAAATCCGAGGCCTGCAATAACCAAACTGAGCAGAAAGAATCAAAGAGAAAACCCAAGTGAGTCAACAATTAATGATTAACTGGGACCGGTCTTGTGTTTTTAAAAAGGCTGAATTTGCAGGGAGAAGGTTGAAGGAGATGTGCTGCAAAGGAGAACAGTTGGTCTTGATTTTGAGCCACTATAATTTATCAATGCTCTCTCAATTTATCTATTGAGTTATTAGATAAGAGCAAAGTTGGTTGAATAGATTAACTGATGGGACTGGGAGTAACTTTAACCTAACTCAGTGTAACATGCTGGATCATTTACTGTAAGATGTCAGTTTTGTCTCAGTTGAAGCATTTTCGACTATCAGAAGTCATTTGGTCAAAGTCCAGTACTGTCATAGATACCATGTTTCAAACAAAATGTCAAGACAAATCAATCTATTTTTAGTAGAGTAGCACCTTATGAAGCAGTTTGTAGAACTAAGAGTAACCAGGTAACAGTTGATAAATTGGTTACAGTAATTGTGAGGAAGTCTTTGAAGGTAAAGAGAAAGAAAACAGAACTAAAGGTGTTTATTAGAGTGCTCCCAAAAAGGAGGTTGACGGCTCTTCTACTGAAGATAGGAGAACTTGAAGAACATAAGAGTGCAGAAAGATTCCAGGTGACTTGCTGAAGGAGGTGGCGGGATTGAGGCTATAAAGTGAAAATGGCAAGAATGTTCAAATCTAAATGTGAATGATACGAGTCCAGGATAGTGGCAGAGAGCTGGAGCAGGGCAAAGTCAGCATCTATGTGAAGGGTGAATTCTGACTTTTGCACACTGAAATACAATGTTGTTCAAGAATGACAAATGTATGTTAATTGTAGGAAATCTGATTTCGCTGTGGATTCTTCAGATCATTGCGACAGTCGATGATAAAGATGGGGTAGGTGGACTGATGCTGCACAATAGAAAAATCAAGAGAGGTTTGCTAAAAATAATGTGCATTATATGGCCTCAGATGGTAAACCTGATGAAATGCAGGTGCCTATATTAAAGCTATGTCATGCATTAAAGTCAAGGAATAGATTTGGCAGTAATACAGCAACTTCAATCTTAATAAAGCTTAGACTGTCAAAGAGAGTTCACAGATCACACAAAAATAACATTTTTGAAAGGCATGACGAGAAAAACTTTGATTTTTTTTTGAAAAATTCAATCACAACCCTAAACCATATCAGATACTTGATGCATAAATGGAAAATTATAAACTCTTTAGTGCGTGATTTCAGTCACTCGGAACTGATCTCATGAATGACATTTTGCAGCTTTTCAAGTTGAAGTCAAGCTAGATAAACAAGACACAATACTGCATAGTTAGGTGGATTGCCTTGAATTTAAAGGGAAGTTTTTATCCATTTATTCACTATATGGTGAACAATCCGATCTGGATGACCACAGTTGCACAATAAGTTTGTGGAAAAGGTATGATGTTCATACACAGACAGTGCAGTTTCTGTTGAATGAAGATCACTGTTTGCATGGGAGGTTGAACGCTGGAGGCATGTCAGATGATGATATTGATGTTATCCCAGAAGCTGTACCATTCATCCTTTTTGTTAAAACATGCATGATTCTTGTCACATATTCAGTCGGTTAAGTTCTGCAATTAGTAGTTCTAGATTGGCTTCGATATGGTCAACCTCTTTGTGTTCAACCTTTACTAGTGTTTTTGCCTTTTAGCACATGTCTAGAATATTAGTCAGGACTAGGAACCTGAACTAGAGGTGATTTCAGCGCAGTGAAAGATAACAACTTTCACATAGTCCATCCTATTGTCAGAATTCAATTCCATTATTAACAATAAAACACTTTTAACACAGAAGGCCCATCAGACAGGATTTTCTGATCATGCCCTTCCTAAAATTCTAACCCAAGCTCAAACTTAGATGGTTCGTCAAATTGTTGTTGTGCCCTCAACAATTTCCTGGTGAGCAGGATTGGAAAATTTACCCGAGTGTTTTAAATAGAATTAAAAGTCTCAATATATATAAGGTAGCCTGTCCAGATGATATCCACCTGACACTTCTTGGGGAGTTGAAGTTTGTTTATTTGTGTCACAAGTTGGCTTACATGAACATTGCAATTAAGTTACAGTAAAAATTCCCTAGTCACCATAGTCCAGCACCTGTACTGCTACATGGAGGGAGAATTTAATATGGACAATGTACCTAACCAGCATGTCTTTTGGACTGTGGGAGGAAACCAAAGCACCCGGAAGAAATCCAAATGGATACACAGGGAACTCTCCACAGGCAGTGACCCAAGCTAGGAATCGAACTTGGGTCACCAGTGCTGTAAGGCAGCAATACTAGCTACTGTATCACCTTGCCGTCTGTGGCAGAGGCTATCCTCTGTGAGCCATTTGCCCCCACCTAGCATCTGGAATTGTTCCCTTAAACTGGAAAGAAACTATTGCACTTCCAGTCTTTAAAACAAGAGCACGACATATCCAGACAACAACAATTTCATCAGTTTGATGTCAGCAATAGGGAAGAAGCTAGCAGGAAATCTTAGGAGATGCAGTGATTACTTAGACAGAAAAGGATTTATTGAGGACACCAAACATAGCTTCAAACAAAGGTTCCAGCTTGGTAATTTATTTGTATTTTGAATTAGATAGCATGATTCTAGATCTGGGAAAAATGGCAGATATTATCCACAGAGACTTGAAAAAAAATTTACACATAGCACAAGAAGTTTCTCTGAAAGATAAACCTGAGTATTAGTGTCAATCGACCATACTTCAAAACTGACTGAAAGTGTTGAAACACAAAATGCTGACAGGTGGATTGGCACATGCTTGCAGGCAGATTTCCAGTGTTGTCTCAAAGCAATTATATTAGATCCGTTGAAGTTTGCTGTTATTCATAATCTACATGTCAGTGTTGGAAGCAACTTGATGCATATGGTGTCATAATTGCAAACAACTGCTTGGGATGGACTGTAGATTATTCTTTGTATGCCATTCTTTGAACTTAGCAAGCTCAGTCCAACTGAAGCAAGAATGACAAATGTTTATATTGCAGCTTTCAAATTGTCAGGATATCACAAAGTGCTTTGGAGACAACAAAATACTTTTGAAATGCAAGTGCTTTTCTGGATTGGGACTTGAAGTCATGACTTCTGACTAGAAACAAGGAAATGCTGCCACTGAGCCCATGCTGATATATCATCCAAGACAAGTGTCAGTCATGAAATGGGAATGCAGCAATGTAATGAGGAGGATTGCAAGTCATGATAGAAGCCAACAGGCAATATTTCTGATGATTCAACAAATGATGTGGAATTATTGGGGCTACTGAATGAGCAGGAGCAGAGTACATAATTATTTGACAAGTAAAAATTGGCAAGGTACATTGAAATTGAAATTTATGGGCCTTGTCAGAAAATCCCACAATTTAAATAAGACCAGATTTCTCTTTCAAGAGGAATAGCAAGGTCAGTTGAAACTAACAGAAAAATTGACACATAACATGGAATGGAATGGCAGCTGATTTCACTGCATATGCCAGAGAGCGGTGACAAATGAAAAACAATTGCCAATAACTGGATCACCTCTAAGCGGGTCTGTTGATATATTGGCTATTTACCCAAGACTCACCAACACTTTGGACAAGGTATATTTTCAACACTCACAAGAAAATTCAGTCATTTTGATTCATTTTTCCTTCAGCAGCCCAACTTGTCCCTCCATTTTCAAGCTTAACAACAATAAAAGAGTTTCCATTCTAACTCATTTTACACAACTTCAGATACAAAATAAAAGACTGATTGAAGATGAAAATGATCCTTTTAGCACCAGGAGTTCTGTCTATATCTGATAATGAATCCAAGTGATATATGGAAAGATCATAGTAAAAGAGACAAATATGCCAAGCAGCTAGAAAACATACAGTGAAAGGATATGCATTACTCACCAAACCATGCCTGCTGTTCCCCTTGAACTTCAATGGCCAAACCGAAGTCTGCTAGCTTCACTGCAGCACCTTTGCATTTACTGGCTAGGAGTAAGTTTTCAGGCTTTGGGTGTGGTTTTAGATGGAAGGAAAATTGCCATTGTTATGCAATAGAATTCTTAAAACAGAAGCAATCTCTTGATCAAGAACTTTTTAACCTTCATTTATTTGCCCAGAGCATTAATGCATGAAGGGATATCCTCACACACCAATGGTCTCCATTGTTCTGTCATGTAATTCAGACCCCTTCCAATTTCTTAATTATTCAACTTTGTGTCGTCTGCACCATTTAATCTCTAAGAATCGGTAGCTGTTTCTTCTAATTATTAAATCATAAGGGACATAACTTGAAAACAAGGAAATACTTCTAACAGGCAAAAGATGGCTTAAATTTTGAACTCGCTTCAGCAAATACAATTGATGCTTGGTTCAATTAGGATTTAAAGTCTGAGATTGTTAAGCATTCTGTGTAGTGAAGGTACTGAGGGATATGGATCAAAGGTGGGTTGATGGCTTGAGATCACAGGTCAGCATTAATCTTCTTCAATGGTGGAATTGGCTTAAGGGATTGAATGGTCTTTTGCTCCTATGTTCAACATTTAGAAGGACATTAACCAGTTTGTCTCAGAAGTGAGAGAAAAATCAAGCATAAATATACACCTGTCATCCTAACCAGCAATATTCCAGAATTGATTATTATTTTGTGTGGATCATGGCTGGTATAGCATTAGATTTATTTCGAATACCGCAAGCCCTGGACTCTCAGAAAGCAAAAATCATTCAGGGCTCTTATTCTTTATCATTTGTCTATGTGGATGGAGACCCAATCAGTTGATCAGAGGGGCTATGCTTGATTCTAGCATTCAAGCATTACAGGTCTTGCCAGCATTGGGTGAGAAAATGGAATGTAACCACTGTTTGGAAAACTAGATTCTGGCCAAGCATCAATTATTTTTGGACAAAAGCGAAGAGACATTGAGACATGTGTACATTCACTCATAATTTTCTTTTTAATTACTTTGTTAATAGATCAAAATGATTAAACACAGCCATTAATGGCACAAAATTGTTTAATTTCACAAGTAGCAATGCTAGGTCATGAGCTGCGTAAAATACTTGGAGCATGAGATTGTTCCCAGGCCTACAGAAAGTTGCTGAGTTCAAGCTCAGCACTTACTCACAGGACAAGCATAAACTGGAAGGAGTCACCTTGTAATCCTCTGGCAGTGTCTGCAGTCCTTGTTGTCCGGGCGTGTGTGCACTTGGGGTCAGAGAATGAGGTCTAGGAGAGACATTAACGCTGTGCAATTTGAGGTGGAATGGGAGGTAGTCAAACCATGGACCTTCCAGGAAGGGCCAGGTTCAAAACCCATGTTAACCTCGAGGGAAGAGCGGATCATCTAGCACACTGGGCGGGGGGGAATGGGAATACAAAGCTACCGATCTAACAGCAAGGAAGTTCAGGCCTTTGAGCAAAGCCATCCCTGTGCTGTCGGGGTGACATTATTACCCTCAGGGAAGATAGGATATAAGTAATTGATTCAGAATGCGTGCCTCCTCCTCGCCGCCCATATACATCAAGACCAACGCGAAGATGATGAATTGGTGACTTAAATTAATTATTTTGGATTGTGCAAAGTAACATATTATGATCGAACTTGAGGCGTCGCCAGATCTGGGCCTGAATTCTTCAGTTTGTAGACAGCGGCAGGCTTGAAAGCTGTCACCTTTCGAGGGAGCCACGAATTAACTGTCAGGTGCATTGTCTTGGCACCATGATGAATTCATAAAGCATTGAGAAACTCCCAATATTTACACATCACAAGATACCAAAAAGACAAATTTAACACACCACACAAAAAAGCTTCCATCAACACTATGTGAGTCTTTAACACACTCAAATAAATACTAGTGTACATTGATTTACTTTTTAAAAGTCATATTGTTCTTCATTTTTGTAAAATATTTATAACAATAAAAAATTGTTGATATAAATGTGCATAATCTCACAATTAGAAGCACACATTCTGAACTAAAGCAGCCATGCTATTTCCAGCACATCCCATTGACAGAATCTCCCAGCCAAAAGATACATGCAAGCAGGGGCAAGGCCACCAAAGCCCAAGCCTTGTTAGAGAGAACTGATAATTTTAACACGGATTTTCTATTACATCCCTCTTGAGCCCTTTCCATCCTCCCCATCCACAAATAGAAAACACAGCCATTATACAGCACAGTGCAAGAGTCAATGTGCAACACAGTTCTCAGTCCATATTCAGATGACTAGTGTCCCAAATCTATCGCTAGTGCTCCTAAACCCTTCACCTCTGAATACACTGGAGTTATTCTTCCATATTTTTACAGGTTTCCATATGATGGCTTGGATGTCTGAATGAGAATGCTCAACACATCAACTCTACAAGGTCAAGCTGCAATCAACCATAGAGCCAAAACTATTCCTGTTCCTGAAATAAAAAGCCCATCAGATTCACCCCCACACCATTAGTCACATTTGTCATCCCATCAAGATAAAGAAAATTGAGCTGGGCTTTTAAGGCAATGTCAAAGCCCAAGAAAATCCATCTCAAACTTTGATCATGTAATAAAATTGACTGCATTGAATTATCAGTCTAGCTGAATATGATGACAAGGACAATTTGACTTTTCAACAATTGCCTTTATAACGTAAACGCTTTCAAGGCATTTTCTCACATTTTTAAGTCTCCCCCATTACGCTCCCCACAAAGAGAGGAATACAGTGTTCTGGCTGCCCTCTTGGGAGGATTTCACTCTTGAGGACCAAACTATTTCTGACTCGCCTTCTTGTCTTTCAACTTGACCTGGTTGAGTTCAAAAACTCTTCAGGTTGTGTAGCACAAATCAAGACGTTTTTAGGTTGTTACAGAGAATGACTGAAGATAAACCCAAGAGAGTGGAGTTGGGGGAACTTCCAGTCATCTTGTGATTTTGTTCAGCTTGAAAATGCCTGGCAGCATAGTACTTTCCTGATCTCCTTATGTCAACATTTTAAGCTAAGAAACATTTTTTAAATATTATCCATCCCAAATTCATCACAAACCCTTCATCCAACACCAAAGTTTCTATATGTTTAAAATACCAACTTTAGTGAAACTCAGATAAAGTTTTGATAGGGACCTGCGCCAAGGTTTTACTGTGACGTCTATTCCCTTTCAGCCCCTGCTGCTGTTCCCAAAAAAAGAACGATCTGGCAGAGAATTAGAAAGACAAGTCCCAAGTTCCTGGTCCGTGTTAAAATTACCAATGCAACGGAGCTGCAAAGAAATTGAAAACAGTTTACCAGAATATGTAAAAGACACAACTTGCTAGGGTTACAATCTCGCCATCATTACTACAGAACAACTCACCTTAAGATCTCGATGAACAACACCCATTTGGTGGCAGTGCAGTACGGCCTCCAGGATCTGTTGAATGCAATGACTGCATGCAAACACCAGGGGGCGTGTTAGTTGCAGGTGAGTCTCACATGGCACAGACTGGCGCTCTCTCTCAAAAAAACAAATCTCAGCAAAATGCCAGGCCAGGGCAAAGCAGGAGTAACCGAGAGCTGGCTCAATCCAGCAGGCAAACCGCAACAGAAACACCTTTCTCTCGAATTGTTCTCAATGGCTGAGCTGGGAAGTTGGGGGTAAAATCAGCCGAATCTTGTCACTGGATTGCTTTAATTCCAAATGAAATGGACATCCCATGGATGTAGTTTTCAACTGATGTGGGATTTGTTTCAAATGGTTATTTTCATTATTGTGAGGAAGGGACTCATAGACCAAACACAGTAATTAAACACACACACACAAGCACTAAGTCCTAAGTGCTGTTCCTGGTCTGAAATTAAGACCCACAGCCAACCTGCTTGATAGCCTCACTCTCTAGTGGCAGTAGAAGGTAATTATGGAAAGAAGGACCACCTGAAACCCAAGCTCACTGCTGCTGGATTCCCGTCTCCTCGACTTCCTTCACCACTTGGCCCGAGCAAAGCGGACTCATTTTCCATCACTTATCGTACATAGACCCAAACCAAACTGAATAGTCATCCCATCAGAATGAAGGCGCAGGAATCAAAGTTGAAACCTGGCACATCGTTCGCTATAGAGCTCGGATATGATCCATTCTACTCCACACTTCTGGGACTACTACAGCTCACTGAAGTAAATTTTATGACACACGGCAGAATCCGCATTAGAGCAGAGAAGCTCAGCCATAAATCAGAATGACAGCATAAATCCAGTGATAAAGACTTGCGGGACCAAAATTTATTCATCTATCACAGGGCTTCAGAAACTGCTCATCTTAAGCTCCAAACACTGCTCAGTCCCAATCACTTGATACAAACCAATTTGAAACTTGTGCCTTTTTCAGTGACTTCTCTGTTCCTCCTGTGGTTCCTCAGCTATTTGAAACAAATTTTGTTAATCTATTGAATGGTTCTTAGACGGCTGCTATTACCTCCAATCAAGCTTCACTGCCAATTCAAGACCCAGAGAGTTCAAATGATACCCCACTGAGACCAGGTGTCATAAGAATCTTTTCTTCAGAATAAATTGTTTCTATGAATTGCGTAGCCATGATTTCATAATCACACCATGCTGTGTCATTGACTCTGAAAAAATATGCATAATGGGTGAAATAAATAGTTATAAGTGTCTTTGGAAACTGTGAAAATTAATTTGCCATGACACCACAGAATATTTATGGTCCAAAAAGCTAGACAGAGGATTAACAACCGTGTTTATCCAAATGGGTTTTCAACACTCAACTTAGTATTTTGCTATTGCAAAAATATAATCAATTGCTTGGAGACTATGCCATGACCCTTGGTGGTTATTTAACAACTTCAACCATTTTTACCAAAGGCATCAAACTAGGGGACGTCCACTGGGAGAAGGACTGTTCCAAGCACTTGCTGGACTCCTCATGAATGAGACCAATAAAGGCTGAGAGACTTTAGCAATAGGAAGTGAAAGACAACTGGCCTCAGGAAGACTTTACATGGAGCAAAGCCACTTCGATTACTGATCATGGACAGGGAGAGGATCATCAGATCCTCGAAAATACTAATTTACTCTCAAATATTACCAAGAGAAAACAAAAAAAAATTATTGTTCTTATAATGAACAACATTTATACGAGGAAGAACCAGAATTGTTCATACTGGCAGGTGTGGAAGGAATATAATCTGTCATACTCGTCAATAAAAGAGTTAGCGTTGTAAAAATTGTTATAACCTTTCCCACAGCAATATGATGTGCTCAACTCCTGTAAGCTGAGTGTGGTTAGGCATTATTTACAGGGCATTATGTATCCCATGTCAAAAAACAATCACACTTTAACAGAAGAAAACGATTGGCTTGACAAATTTATTTTCTGCTGGTGATGGAAGTGCCTCAGCTGAGGAGATGGTACCAATGTTTTGATCTGTGAAATGTCAACTGCTGGTCTCAAGTTCCAAAAATGCAGCCTTTGCCCTCTAGCACATCCCTGTGTTAGCCCTCTCAAAGCTGACAATAGTAAGTTTATACTCCTGAAGGTCAATCCCAGCTGTGATGCTACTGTGCCTTCAAGAAATCTATTTTAACCATGTTTCTCCAGTTTTTTTAAGCCAGCTGGTTATTTTTATTTCAATGCTATGCAGCCTGAGCCAGTGTCACGTAATTGTTGCTGAAGCAATGTAATGGTCATTTTGTTTATTTTTAATCTGGGCCTCATGCATTGTCTTGGAGTTTTATGACCCTTTCGGAATTGTTAGCTGAAGAATGTCTGACAGGTCAGGTGCCTTCGGATAGTTTTTTTATCCTCTGAAGAAATCCTGAAGTTTTCTTTTCATTTTGGCAGAAGCTGTTTGGACTGCGGGCTGAAAGCAGTGTATTTTGTCTCTCTTTTCGGGATTGACAATTCGCTGTCAGTGGCTGGCTAGCTAGAAGCTAAAGGGAAGTAGTTTCTCTATCTCTTGAAGTGTGCTGAAACTTGCAGAGCTGGAAAGCTTTCCCGTTTCAATTCAATATTCAAAAGCAGTAATCCACAGCAGGGATTGGAAAACTGCAAGGTCCAACATCATGTGAGCATACTTGCTTTCTGTCCCAAACCTAGAACAGAGCTTATGTTCACGGAGCTTATTTAATTTGGAACAGTAAATTTAGCTGTTAAGATTTATATAATGTTTATATAATGTTACATTATATATGTAATGTTGTGTTTTTGTAATTGGTAAAAATTATTGCTGATTTTTTTTCATTTTAGTTCAACTGCATTCTTTAATAAACTTTGTTTGATGAAAGCTTCCTGGTGGATCACTTGAACCATATCAGGAGTGAACCATTATATGCTTACCCAAGACCAATTCAAAGATTTATGTCTGACTTCATAAAACGCCTTGGAGTAACACACTGCTTAATCTTCAATGACCTGCAGGCTAACACTATTACTGAACTTCAGTTGACTGCAGTCCAAACTCAACCTCGACCTTAGTTGCCTGTATCTGACACTACTGCTGGCCTATGCCCTGATGGCCAATCCTACGGTTGATCTACAACAGTCTGCATTCTGGCTCCAAAGCTGAGACTAAGTTCCTTGCAGGCAGAACCCCGTAATGACCCTGTAATCCCTGCTCATTTGATATCAGCAATTGGTTGAAATTGAGATTGTTGCAGCTGCCACGAGGAAGTGGAAGTGGTTCCATGCTCATGCTTGGCCCTGGCCATAAACCAGTCTGTGCTTCTCTTAAAGAACATTGTCAAGAGCAATAAAGCATGACAGACTCAAGAAGGACAGGAGGGGTGGAAGTGCAATCGTGCCCTTGAAGTCTCAAAGGTCATGAGGGGTAATGCTTTCCAGAACAACATTTTTCTTTTAAACACATACAAGTTTGTGGAGGGTGGGCATACTGTTTCCAATATGCGCAGCAAGTTTTCACTGCAACACAAATTCTTTTTTTTTTACCTTGCATACAAGGTGATGGAAGCATCACAAAAGCAGAAGGGAGTTGGGTGGTTGGAGACACAAGTAACATTGATCCTTATTTTGTTATACCCCATCAATTTGCTTTCGAATGCCTGTCACGGCTGAATACCCAAGAGACTTTTCGGAATGGTAGTGATAGCCATGCAAAGTAAGTCTTTTCAAAAAAATGTAAAATAACGACACAAAAGAGGACGAACGATAAGAGGCAGAATAAACTCTGCACCTGTAAACATGACATGATTTTAGACTCAAGCGTATCATTATTTTATTTTTTTTGGTCTTTTTCTTCATTTCTGTAAAGGTGAGAAGATACTGACCTTCAGGTCCCTGTGTACTATGTCATGTTGGTGAATATGATTAACACTGTCTAGAATCTGATGGATACAGTGACTGTAAAACAAAGCGGGACAAGGAGAAACAAGTGAGGGAAGGGGAGTGGTAAGGAGAGGGAGGGGGAGAACCATAGGACTAGTGAATGTTGTGGAAGTGAAGAGGAGAATCGTCACAGAGGAGGAAGAAACGGACAGCTTTTTTTGGCACAAGAGACATCCATGTGGTGTGAGCATAGCACCAGCTTACGTACACTGGCAATTCACACTTCTTTTGGCTTCAGGCCTCACACAGTTGAGCAAAAACATCAATTTATCAAGAACACACACAGAGTGGAACCATTTTTAAGGTAATTTCTGACAGGTACGACTCTCATATTTTAAACACAAATATCAAGGCAGTTATCTTTAAACCAACTTGACTCTCTGCCACAAGACCTGGGTAAGCATTCAATTTAAACCAGAACATTCAGTCAGAACTGGTTGTGGATGGCTCTTTTGGTTGTGGATGGCTCTTTTTCTGCATGGAGGTCGGTCACCAGTGGAGTGCCCCAGGGATCTGTTCTAGGACCCTTGCTGTTTGTCATTTTCGTAAATGACCTGGATGAGGAAGTGGAGGGATGGGTGAGTAAGTTCGCCGATGACACGAAGGTCAGTGGTGTTGTGCATGGTCTGGAGGGATGTCAGAAGTTGCAGCATGACATCGACAGGATGCAAGACTGGGCGGAGAAGTGGCAGATGGACTTCAACGCGGATAAATGTGTTGTGGTCCATTTTGGCAGATCCAACAGAATGAATGAATACACTATCAAAGGTAGGAGTCTTAGCTGTGTGGAAGAGCAGAGGGATCTTGGGGTCCGGGTCCATAAGACTCTCAAATCGGCCTCCCAGGTGGAGGATGTAGTTAAGAAAGCTTACGGTGTACTGGCCTTCATTCATCGAGGGATTGAGTTCAGGAGTCAGGAAGTAATGCTGCAGCTTTATAGGACCCTTGTCAGACCACACTTGGAGTACTGTGCGCAGTTCTGGTCGCCTCACTATAGGAAGGACGTGGAAGCTATTGAAAGGGTGCAGAGGAGATTTACAAGGATGTTGCCTGGATTGGGAGGCATGCCTTATGAAGACAGGTTGAGGGAGCTGGGACTGTTCTCCCTGGAGAGACGAAGGTTGAGAGGCGACCTGATAGAGGTTTACAAGATGTTGAGAGGAATAGATAGGGTGGACTCTCAGAGACTATTTCCCAGGGCTGAAATGGTCGCGACGAGAGGGCACAGATTTAAGGTGCAGGGAAGCAAGTACAGAGGGGATGCTAGGGGAAAGTTTTTCACTCAGAGGGTGGTGAGTGAATGGAATCGGCTGCCGTCGGTGGTGGTCGAGGCGAACTCGCTGGGGTCTTTTAAAAGACTTCTGGATGAGTATATGGGATCCAATGGGATTGGGGGTTATAGATAGGTCTATGGCTGGGTAGGTTTTGATGTGTTCGGCACAACTTGTGGGCCGAAGGGCCTGTTGTGCTGTAGTGTTCTATGTTCTATAACTTGGGGATGGGGGCTCAGCGCCTCGTAAAAGTTACACTCAGATTTACTTGCAGTGAAAACTGATTTTCATGGAGGAATGAAAGAGCTTTTTGATCCTTTTTGAAAAATACTTTGCAACTAGTTCTCCAATATTACCTTACTTTATGTAGTATTTTTGCACTGAAAAAGTGTTAAGGTTATCACAGGTAGAAGAATGCATAACGGAAAAAGTAAAAATAGATACCATTTACATGATGGACATTGCGTAGGACTGTGCACTTCTGCCTTTTTTCCATGGTCCCTAACTTGCCTGGTTGTTTCATCTGAAGATAGCTGATGTAACTTATGTACAGTTCAGTGGAAGTTTAAATATTACATTGGAAGTCCTCGACACATTATTCCAGTCACACATTGTGGATAATAATCCTAGTTGGTATTAAACAGCTAAAAATAAAACCACCCAAATATTTTTAGAGGACACATCAAATTTTTCCGAAAAAGGTGGCTTTCTCCGATTATAAACATCTTATTTGTGAACTGTACTTTTGGCCTGCACAGGTGTTTATACTATATAAGTTGTAGGGCAGCTCACAATTGGAGTCTAACACCACTGTTCAAAAGGCACTTTGGATTGGTCCTTGCACACTGGCTGTTCTTGCAGTGGTATCAGCCATGGCACAGCTGGGCATACAATCATCTTTGAATCAGAAGATTGCTGGTTCAAATCTGCCTGCAGACACTTGAACACAAAATTTCCAGCTGAGGTGCTTTCATTTGGATGAGCCATTAAACCAAGGCCCCCCAGCTCAAATGGTTATAAAAGATGACACTAAACTATTCAGAGATCAGAAGGTGAATTCTTCCCATTGTCCTGGCCAATACTTGTCTTTCAACTAACATCACGAGAACAGCTGACCATTTTCACATTTGCTGTTTCTGCACAATTGCTGGGTGCAAAATGTTTGTGCATACATTACAACAACGTCCAGATTTCAAAAGCACTTCATCGTCTGTCAAGCAATTTGGCATGTCCCACTGTCATGCAATTGCTACTTAAATGCAAGTCATTCTTTTAATCTTTCTTACAATTCTAATGTAAAAAAATATAATTAGTGAAGGATGCTGCAGCATGCCTTGGCTTGACAATCAGAGAGTTGGGTCCCCTGGCCGAGATATTCTCTTGAACCTACCCTGTATGCTTGCTCAGGGACAAGGAGGCTCGTTGTAGTCTTGTCGCTCTGGTAGTAATGAGTTGAAGAGACTGAGATTGAGGATTGGCCGAGAAGACTGAGGGATGACCCTGACTGATGCAGGTCCCCCTCACCCACACAAGCACCTCAGGCTGTGCAATAGGAAACCAGAAAGTAAGGATGGCCAAAGCTTAAAATACTATCCCATAAAAAATAAAGAAAATCGGTATTTGTTGATGGGTTATAAAAGGTCTCACTAACAACAACGATGATGGGGGAATACTTTATTTAAAATAAAATCTATTTAGCCTTTCTATTACCTCCAATGTAAAATGAAAGGCTGTCTTGCTTTGCTCTGATTATTATAATTAAATGTTGAGGATCACTTGAGTGATGCAATTTTGAAAAGGCCAAATTATACATTATTGTATTGGACTAGTGAGGCTAACGACCTACTTGTTTTTAAACAATGCCATATAAAAAGACTTTAGCAAGTAACACAAAGTGGTGCTGTCGCCCTTGTACAAATTAAGTACAAGTCAATTATCACTGCTTCAGCCCACTTCCTTCACCTCTTGCTCATCACTGGCCGACGATTTGAAGCTTGGTCACGTGAGCAACCTTTCTATGAACCTGTGCAAAAAATCACTTGGAAAAGATGAAATAGTGCAGTCACAGTCTGAAACCCGTTGATTCATTCTGGTCTTTGCAGCCTGGGTACATTAGAACAACAACATGGGAAGACAAGCTGGCTCTTACAGTGGTCCATTCCAAAAAGACATCTATTTAAATCTCCCCATCACCAATCTCAATTTAAGGGGGCAATGCACAGGCACAGTTTAACTTGATTATTTTTGACAGAATCAGTTCATTAACAAAGAATCTCAACATCTCTGAGTTATACCTTATCCCTGAATAGAAAATGAATAAACATTCGCTGATTTCGAAAAGATGTGAAGAATGCTGAGAGAATGTGACAACAAGTGCCCAGCAAGTGTAACAGAGAAGTGCAAAAGGTTGAAATGTCACCTCAAGCACTGTGCTGAAAACTGAGGAAAAGATGCAGGTAGTTATTATTTCTCAGGGAGGGACAGTGCACTTTACTGGATTAGTTCTGTTGGGATTGCTCCCTGCATAGGCTCAGACATAACTGAGCATGATTCCACTACTGGCAGGCAGTGCAACCATCTCTAGGTTGGCTTGAAAAATAATTCATTTTTAGATATTGATAAGCTTTTTCATTGCACTAATAACTGAAGGTGACCCTTCTACATAAAGGAGGCCTCAGCCAGGTGCCCCAAGGAGTGGGCATTCAATGAAGTAGATTAAGAATAAGATGTAACATTTTTGACGTCTGGCCACAGGTCAATGTTGGAGGTTGTAAATCTAGCACCAGTTGAAGCGGGACTGTGAAGACTGTCTGAGATGGACAGATACAATTACCATGTCTGGATAGCAATAAAGTTAAGCATCAAACCACATTCTGCCAATTCCACAATGTTTAAATCCCATCCTGGCAGGGCATTTGTGAAAGATTTGCTCTTTTCAATGCTCTTTCGGCTTTTATTTCCTCATTGCTAATTAAGACCATTTTGTAAATTACTTTGATTAAATGCAATAGCCAATTTACACAAGTGACCATGTCCCTAAACCAAACAGAGGGGGTTTAGATTCACAAATTTTAAGAGAGTCAAGTATCAGAAATTACCTTACTCTTCCTCCCAAGTTCACTCACGATTAAAACAAAAATAAAATTCTTCTTTTTAATAATATTGGAAACATGAAGGGAAAGAGGTACAGAAAACATTCACAAGTAAGGTTGGTCATCACAGATGTGAAGATGTGCAAGCACAGGAAAATACACAAAAACAGCTTGAGGTGTAAAAAGAATGAGATTAAAATTATACAAGGAAAAGCTAATGTGTTGTATTATTGGATTTTTGAATACCTAGACCAATAGGACTGAGAGCAAGAGAGACAGCCCATTTCCCCAATCTCACCAAACATTATGCAAAGTTTAAGGGACCATCCACATGGTCAGTTTTCCTCAATGTAACACTTTTTGTAGAAAGATCTCTTTTCAGTCCCAACCAATTCCCAAGAGTAAAAAATAAAACATTGCTAATAAGAACCATTTCTCGATAACTCAGCAGTTGGCACGAGAGAAAATAGTGACCACAGTGGACAGCCCCTTACAGCAGTGATCCTATTAACACAATTCAAACCATCTTTAATTATCTTCCCATCGATTAGATTATACAGTTACATAGCGACCAAGGTGAGTTAATCTCTTGCAATACTCCATTTTAACAGGCAAGGCGATGTGTCAACACATCCAGTGGAAATTTGTCAGAATAAATCAGAATCCTTCCATATTTCCCTGATTGAAATGGTAAGCTACACATACCCTCAAGTAAAATATATGCTCCATGTGACACCCAAAAGGACTATTACAATACCAGGATGAATCCATTGTTAATATTTGGGAACTGTAATGCTTTTGATTATGATGAAATATCTGATGCAATTATGGCTTTTCTCAAGCTTAAAGAGTGGGCATCACTCTACCTAAATACTGTGTGATAGGTTGCCCATCTCTCATCTCGAGCTCTTCTCCAACTTTATAACTCCATTGTATTTATATTAGGTGCAACTCTGAACATTCCATTTTTGTTCCTGAACTGAAATATGTCATGCTACATGTTTTCTTCTTTGCAGACTCCCTTATGTCAACACCAAGAACAATCAACACAATATTCTGTTTCGTTTTCTCCCCCCAAGGGCCTCAAAGTTCGAAAATATCTTTTAACGGACAGGGTTCAGTGTGGGTTAGCATTCTGTGGCTATGTGCTAATCACAGTCTGAGAACACATACAATTATTGCACTTCTTAAATGCTGAACAATTCATTTGCTTTTCTTTGTGAGCACCATACTAGGAACATTCAAAGATTTCAAACCGACATGTTCATGCCCCGGAACAAAAACAGAAAATGCTCAAAAATCTCAGCAGGTCTGACAGCATCTGTGGGGAGCCAACGTTTCAAGTCCAGATGACCCTTGTCAGAGCATCATTTAGACTCGAAACATTGGCTCTATTCTCTCCCCACAGATGCTGCCAGAGCTGCTGAGATTTTCCAGCATTTTCTGTTTTTGTTTCAGATTCCAGCATATACTGATTCCAGCAGTATTTTGCTTTTATCTCAATGCCAGTGCCTGAAGTTTATACAGCACAGTGATCTCACTGAAATGTACTAAATTCTTAGAAGATTTTACAGAGTAGATATGGAAAGGATGTTACCCCTGCCTGGAGACTCCAGAACTTGAGGTTTACAATCTCAAGATCAGAAGTCACCTATGTAGGATGCAGATAAGGAGGAATTTCTTCACTCAGAGGATTGTGAAAATCTGGCATTCAGTACCTTGACTGTGAATATGTATTTGGATATATTCAACTCCAAGATCGAGAGATTATTAGGCACAAGGACTCTGGAGTTAGTGCAAAAAGTTGGAGTTGAATAGAAGTTCAGTCACAACCTTACTGAACAGGCTCCAGTATCCAGCCTGTCCCTACTCCTAGTTCTTATGTTCCCACATCTATTAGCAGTCCCTCTTTCCCTTGACATGCAGGCTTTCAGAACTTAAGTGTACCTAGAGCTAACCACCACTTGATTTACTTTGCCCAGCTTAGTTGTGACTGTGGTGGTGAGTTGCACCAATTCAGTTTCTCCATTGAAAAACAAAGACCAAATCTTCTTGATCAATATGGTTGAGACAAAGGCAGCCCAAAGTTTACCACTGAGAAATTCGACGTCCAGCCTTGAAGAGCTTTGCTTTGTAAGAGTGGTGGCAAGCAATTCCTGCTCACTAACTCAAGTCTATTATATAAGTCTATTATACATTCTTTTTCCATCTGAGTTATCATTATGGAAAGATGATCATGATTTGATAAGTGATCTGCTTGCTGGTGGGAATTATTTACTTTTTTTCAGATTTTAAACATACAGACCACCCTGAAAATAGATCTTTCAGAATTGCCTTGATATGGTGTCTCCCTTTTCGACAACTGATTTGTAATTTCTTTATCTCTTATTGTCTGAATAAGTCCGATCCCAAAATAAGGCATAATGATGAACCCTTGAAACTTCCCAACTACCACCTACCCATTACCCAACCTACGAGTCTTAGGCGGGGTTGGGGCGGGGAGGTGGTCTGCACACGTGTGTGCTTCTGAAACTTCAGTTACTTGCTAGATCCACTCCCCGAACCCCCATCAATAGGACAGCTCCAAAAATAAGTCGTGTACCTACCACACCCAACACATTTGCAAAATAATTACCTATAAAACATGAGAAATGCAGACAAGACACTTCTTGCAAAGGCCTGATCTGGGACATGGGACAAAACATTGAATTATATAATGGTCCCAGAGAATGCACCCTGGAGGTAAGCAACTGAGCAGAAATGTCCAAGCTTCAGATCTGTTTTTGAACTTGTTCAGCAGTTGGCCACGAGCAGGAGACTTTTCTTTATGGATTACTCGGGACAAGAGAGTAAAGCTTACGTGTTTCAGGAAATCTCCATGCTCAAGAATAATAGGTGAAAAGATAAAGTAATAGTAGATTTTAATAAGGTATGGCATGTAGAAGGAAGGAAAGACTAAGAGAGGGTCAAAGATATTCCCTCATGTGGAAAAGGCCTGGAGCACACCTCAAGGTTGACACTGAGAATGAAGGGAGGTACGTATTTGGAGCTCAGGAGTGGGCAATGAATAGAATATACTTATTACAATGAACAGTGTTACAAATGGGAATGAATGGAAGCTAGAACTTAGAGAGTGGAATGACTTGCTCTACAACTTTTCAATTTGCGGTGAATCAAGAAACTATCCTCTGAAGGTTTATCAGCTTTCAGGAGTGATATTTCAACATGGAAAAGTTTTGCAACCTTCCTTTCAAATCTGACAACACGCAGTGTCTACTCAAATGTTTCAACTCACCTGTGCAAAATCAAAGAACAATTCAGCTTGTGTGATATCACCCGGAAACCAAGTGTATCACAATTCCAAAAATCTCTCTCTCACCTTCTCCCCAATAACTCAGTGATAGGTTTTGAGCATTCTTGTCTTTTAATAATCAGTTACAGTTTGCTTTTTTTGCTCAAGGTGACCAACAAAAAAAAACAGTAAATTTACTGGAACTTCCTTAATGTTCAAGGCCTACAGCCGGTTGTTCTTTAAGTGCCTATCTACCATGACAATGACCCCAAAAACCCTGCTAGGCATATCTTCTTAACTAGCGCTTTAACAGGATCACTGCTGTATGATCAAAGATTACAAAAGAAAGTGCAATTTGTTCTACAGACATCATGGCTTTTCTTTTTTCTTCAATTTGGTTCTGTTGGTATTAAATATGTATGTCCATATTGTGGGGCCTGAAGCAAATGGCAATCCAGTCAACAATTCTGACACATCATATCAATAAATTGGATTCAGCACATCAGCAGAATTTCATCTTCTGAGTCATGACTTCAGCACCAGGTTTTTGAAGTTGAAAGCTAAATTTTGCCTTACCACTGTATTCCCCCACTTACTGTCCCAAATAAAGTTTCATATTTCTCATTCTGCTTCTGGCCACAGGCAGTTGTAAGATCCTGACATCAGTGTGGTTCTTACTCACATGAGAACACAAGGTTGTATGAATTATGAAATTTGTTAGATATTTTTGTTGCATTTGTGGTCAGTAGCAGACATTCTTTGCAGTGTTTACAAATCAGATCTATTGCAATGATCACTGTTATACAAATAATGCATGAAACATACTTTGATGCAGATCACTAGTTTACATTATACTGATTGGTGGGAATCTGAAAACTAGAAGTGAAGTAGTTTGGTGACAGGACTCAGCAACGTGTGGTGGCTACTTGTTCATCTCATCTGCACCATCCTAACTGAGATATTTCTGATTGATTGAGGAGGACTGACAATTACCGGTTGCTACATTAATGGTCCTCTGGCCACTACAGGGCAGGGATTGGAAGAAGCTGAAGAAACAAGTGAGAGTCGAAAGGAGTTGTCGCTGTCTAGATGATTGGAATACTTGACTGGGGATAAAAGATAACGTGCAAGCAGCATTCTGCTAAATAAAACCTCGCATAATCCACTCTAATTGAGCCATTTTTGAACCTAATGGTACAGATTGTGCATTGACTACTTTGACTGATGTCAGATTTGGGACTCAGATCACACTGAAATTGGACTTGAACTCACAGCAGTATCTTACCTCAACAGGCTTCAATCAGTACAGAGGGAAGACAACCTCTCATATCAGTTATTGATGGAATCACAGTTAGTGGGGAGTGGCAGGGTGGGCTCATAAATTTAAAATTAATTCAAAACATAAATGAGGAGTTTAAAGATTTATTATTTGAAGTCTAAAGAGAATAAGTAATTTCACAAATGGTTGATGCTATTGACTAAAATCAGATCAGATGTAATTTGTATTTTGAAAGGTTGATAGGCTGGATGGGCTCCCATCTGTTGAAAGTTCTAAATGTGCTTGGCTCAGTTTCTCTCCCTTGGTTTCTTTTATTCCCTGAAGTGCTCTTTTCTGTTTAGTAACTCCTCCACACTGTAACGAGGGATTCTCTCTGGGCTTACCGTTAAATGTTGAGGAGTTCAATCTATTTGAAGAGGTGCAAAGAGGCAGCACGTTGAATCATGCAGCTCAACTGGGACACAAACCAGCAAAACAAAAAAAGCAAGTAGCTAGATGGCGGTTTTCCCAACATGTGCACAGTGCTATGAAGGTGTTATCTGGGGCATATTTTCACTTTGGCTGTATTGACTATCCATTTGATACAATGCCTGATTTCCATCTGCTGGCTATCAAAAAGGTAAAAGTAATTCCAATTTGCTGCCACCCTGTGTAAACAGTGAATACTCCCCCTATAATGAGTGTAATTGAGAGGGTCAATATTTCATATCAGACAACCATTCTAAGTGTCAGCATCAGTTTGTATTCCCACAACAGCATGAGTGAGGTGGTGCTTAGCCAATTGCAAAGTGATCCCTTTGAAACAGCCAGGCATAAATAGCCATGATGTCTGATGTACAGAATGTAGGTAACACTTAGGCACAATTCGAAGACTTCACTCACAGCTGACTAAAAGGTGATTGATGAAACGGCTTACCTTGCATCTGCTTCACTGTAATATTCTCTGGCTACAATATCTTCAAATAGCTCTCCCCCAGTAACCCTGCAGATGAAGGAAGCAATTATTAAACTTACAGATAGGGACAGCAGTTGACCATTCCTGTTCTTACATTAGTTGATATATTGTGTCCAATTCTGGCCACCACACTTCAGTCAGGATATCAAGGTCCTCAAATGGAAGCTGAGTAGATAACATTGCAGATGCTGGAAATCTGTAATAAAAAGAAAACATTAGCCCTGTTTCTCTCTTTACAGATGGTTCCCAGGCCTGCTAGGTATGTTTAGTGCTTTTACTTTAGATACCTTAAGTTGAGAGATTTCTGTTACATGGACAAACTAAAGATTTGATTTCTCTATTTAAGCTCAGCGATGGTCAAGAGGAGAATTAATAGAGGTGCTCAAAATCATGCAGTGTTTTGCTAAGACAAGAGAAGACACTGTTTCCACTGACAGGAGAATCAGTAACCAGACCCTTGCTCAATAGGTCATTCATCGAACATTAATTCAAGACATTGAACACCAATGGTTGTTAACTGTGAGGGTCATGACATCAAAGGTCATGACAGTCCTTGTCAATCAGAGCGGTCTCCTTATATAGTTTCTTTGCGTCAGCCTTCAATGCTGACAGTGATGCTGTTACCAGTAACATGCTAAAGAGCTGATGATAAAACTAAACCTGTAAAAGTAAATATTGATGAAGTTTTGACTCGAATTAATGATTTCTAAACAGATCGGGCTGTCAATTGTTGATGGTGGCCTGCATCCAATGTTCATGTATTAAACAGCTGGCTGGGGTCTGGCATCACTGTCACTGACTGTAAAGAAGCTGATGTGTAACCAATACTTCAAAGAGTAACATTTTCAAACTCAGGAAACTGTAGGCCCAGTTGTTTGACTTTGTTTTCAAGAAAGAATCATCCTATACACCCAACTTTACAGAGAAGGAATTGTTAGAATATTATCACACGCTTCTGGACTTGTCTCACCAAGCCCAATGAACCATGAAGCACTTTCAAAGTTAGTGGATAATGGAAATCCTATTGACATTACCAATAAGACCTTCAAGAAGCCAAGCACAAGACTCTTTGATTTGGCAGGTCCCTGAATAGATAAGTACCCTGTTTCATTCCTGGAGAACATGGTGGTTTATATTTGTTATGTAAAGGTGAGGGTGTGCCTGTGACGGTGTGTGCGCGCGAGTGCCTGCCGAAATGATTCAGTGGGTGAGTGCATATATGAGTGCTTATGAGCGGCTGCCCGCGAGAGCGAGCGGCTGCCCGCGAGAGCAAGCGAGTGCATGAGCGCATGCAACTAAGCACATGAGAGTACCTGTGTGCGTGCATACATAAGTGCCTGTGCGTGTGCGTGGGTGCATGCATGCAAGTGAGCGCTTGAGTGAGTGTGTGTGTGTATGAGTGAGTGTGTAAATGATTGCGTGGGAGTGAATGCATGAGTGAATGAGTCTATTCGAATGTGTGCATGTGAATGCGTGAGTGCATGCATGTGAGTGCATGCAAGTGAGTGAGAGTGAGAGTGCATGCATGAGTGCATTGAGTACATGCATGCAAATGCATGCATGCAAGTGCATTTGTGCGTGACTGTGTGTGTGTGCAAATCAGAGTAAGTGCATGTGAGTGCATGCGAATGAGTGCGAGTGCGTACTTGCATGAGTGCGTGCAGGTGAGCGTGTGCAAGTGAATGAGTGCAACTGCATGTGTGCAATTGAGTCCATGTGTGAGTGCTTACATGGGTGGATGCGTGCGTACACAAGTTCATGAGTGTGCGTGAGTACACGTGAGCGCGTGTGAGTGCATGCATGAGTCAGTGAATGCGTTTAGGGTGCGAGTGAGTTTGAATGAATCAATGGGGTGAGTGTGTGTGACTGAGTGAGTATGTGAAAGTGTACGCGAATGAGTGCGTGCGAGTGCGTGCAAGTGCATGAGCGTGAATGTGCATGAGTGCATGCAAGTGCGTGACTGTGTGCAAATACAAGTGCGCACGAGTGCATGCATATGAAAGTGTGTGCATGAGTGAGTGCGTGAGTGCAACATAAATGCAAGTGAATATGAGTGAGTGCGTAAGTGAGTGTGTACGTGAGTGCAAGTGCGTGCGAATGCATGTATGCTTAAGTGAGTGCATGCAAGTGCATGCCAGCAAGTGCATATGAGCGAACAGATTTTTCTCTATTGAGTGCTTGTGTATGAATGCAAGTGAGTGCGTGCATGCATGTTCTAAGTCCATGAGTGAGTGTGAGGGCGAGTGCGAGCACGAGCATGTATGAATGTGTGCGAATGAGTGTTCCAAGTCCATGAGTGCGTGTGCGTGCCAGTGCATGCGAGTGCATGAACGCATGCGAGTGAGTGCACAAGCGCACGCGCACACGCAAGTGAGTGCACAGGAGCATGTGCATGTGAATGCATGTGCGTAATTGCATGCGAGCGTGTGCATGAGTGCGTGAATGCGTGTGAGCGAGAGCGCCTGCAAATGCGCGCGCGCATGAGTGCGCGAGGGCATGCGTGTGCGTTGGGAGTGAGGGCATGCAAGTGCATGCATGCATGCGAGTATGATCCATGCATGTGTGAGTACGTGTGAATGTGTGAGTGCGTGCAAGTATACATGAAAGTTTGTGACTGCATGCAAGTGCATGACGACTGAGCGTGTACAAATGTGTAATTACACATATGCGAGTGCGTGCACAAGTGAGTGAGTGCATTCGTCTGTTGCAGCAACCAATCTGAGTGGTGCAGTGCAGATTTTTTTCTGTTGAATTGTCTTCCTAATTTGTAACGAAAAATATTGATCTGACAAATGAGCAAGGTGAAGCTATGACATTGAACCACAGCTTTGTCGTTTGCAGACAAACGAGCCACAATGTCCTGCAAAGCCAAAGATAATCACCGACGTACATGAAGTCAAGGTGCACACTTTGCCTCTTCTGTCTCAATCCACTGTGATCTGTCAACTGGTGCATAATCTAAGCACTTTGCATCAGCTCAGTTCAGTGCTTCCTGCATGGTGCTCAGAAGGACTGGCTACAGGTCACTGTATCATAGGCATGTTGAGGGTATTGGATTATACGAAAGGATCTGTATGACTCCAAATTGTTCCCACTCCCATTCTCCCTTGCAATTACTGACAAATATACAATTTGGCACATTGTGACATGTTTTGGAATGCAGCATGGTGGTAACATTAGTTTCAAGGGATTTATATTTGTCTGGATAAACTTAAGGTTTTTTTTGTTGAGTTTAATGTTTCTGTATCCGAAAGAAACCTACAGTGGAATCATGCAGGACAGAAGTGATCTTGTGTGTGGACGTTGATTTTAATTCCAACTAGGTTTTTACAGTGCTTAGAGATTATGGTGTGCAGAACAAATAGTTGCAGGCATTACTGAGCAACTAAAGGTCCTTCCCAGAAAGAGAGAGCTTTTGTTTAGTTTTTAACCAGATGCTAGGGTAGTTGATGATAGACAGCTGGAGAGAACATCTCTCTCAGCTTTGCAAGAAGAAAAGCCATAGCATAGAATAATAGTTAACAATCCAATGTCAGAAATCTAAAGGACAGCTACTTAAGGAAACCAGAGAAATAAAGAGGCATTTCCAGGAAGCCTTAAGTTAAAGAATGAACTATTCATTCAAGTCACAGAACAGAAAAAGAACTGGCTGGTGAAAGGCGAGGAAGAGATCTGGAGTGATTCTAAAGTTTGTGATTTCTTACTGTAGTTTATGAGATGATAATTTAAATAACTGTGGAAGACTTGGTGGCTGGATATTGGAATGTGTGTGTGTGTGAAAGCAGTCAAGACAAGAAATCCTAAAGCGATAGGTATAAAACCTGGAGTGGATTTGCTGCTGGAAGGAGGCAGAAGCTCTGTTCAATAGAATCCTTTGGAAAATGTGGAATAGATTTTCAAATGCAAACTACTAAGTTGAAAGTAAACTCAGACAAGGTTTAGGAGTGGAGTTTGGAAACTCTCATCGGACAATCATGTGGGGGAGATTCTATGCAGAAAAACACAGATACTAAGCTGGGTTCAGAGTGGAGTGTGTGTTTAATCACAGTCAATCTGTGTGCTTTAAAAAAAGGTGTTTTGTAATGAGACCATTGTAGCTTCAAATCTGCTTGGTCATCCGTGTTAATCTTAAAACCTATATGAATTTGTTAATCTGAGAGGTAAATCTAAAGTAAAGGAGTACTATATTCTGATCCAGTATTCTCACATTTAATAAAAGATTTTTTTTTCTTTTTAAAACTCATCAAAGGGCCTGTGACTTTGTTCTTTCATATTTGATTAAATAAAAAGGGAAAAGACTCTGGTCCTTTGAGCCATGATTCCAATTTGGGATCTTCCTGTCCAGTTATAACATCAACTGGGATCATAACACTGGCAATCTGAAGGCCCAGATTTGAATACTCCAGAGATCTCAACTTGTACCAGGTATTCTGACTTTTGCTGATGATTGCAGTGTCCAGTACCATCTACAACTTCAGATACTATTTTGGCATGCAGGAAGATTTGGATGACATTCAGGAATGACATTCAAGCCACACAAAATGCCAAGCAATAACCACCTTTACCAAGAGAGAATCTAACCAATACCATCACTGAATCCCCCAATATTAACATCCTGGGGGTGACTACTGAGCAGAAACTAAACTGGACAAGTCACAAACACTGTGGCTGCAAGAGTAGATCAGAAGCTAGGAATTCTGTTGGAAAGAACTCACCTTCTGACTATCCAACGCGTGTCCAGCAAAAGTCAGGAATGTGATGGAACACCCTTTGTTACCTTTCTGAACACAGTTTCAACCATCAACAAGCGCCATTCAGTCAAAGTAGCCTATTTACCAGCACTTTGTGCACCACCTTAATAATTCACTTCCTTTCCTACCAGTGCGCTCAGTGGCAGCACTGGGGACCATTTCCAAGATGCAGTGCACCCTCAAACTCTATCACTTCAAAGAACAAGGAAAGGTCAACAGATGCACGACAAAACTGCCACCTGCTAAGTTACAGGCCACCCTGACTTGGAAAGGTTTTGCCATTCCCTCACTGTCACTGGTTAAAATTCTGGAATACCCTCCCTAACAAAACAGAGTATATATACCAGATGGACGTAGTAGTTCAAGATGGCAGCTGACCAACACCTTTTCATAGTAAACGTACAGATGGACAATAAATGCTGGTTATGGCTATATAGCAAAAAGTCTAAGTTATAAAACTAAAACAACACAGCTAGGAGTAAGTTTCAGCTCCTGTCTGCTTCTATGATGGTGGTGAATGCAATGTTGTCTGCTTTTCAAAAATGACGATAATCAATAATTGCAGTTTGCTGCAGTATAAAAGATTTATTACTTCTGGTAAGATCTAATGGATATCCAAGCCTCTTAACAAATAAAATGGCATGAGAGTTGGGAAGCAGAGGACACAATTTCAGGTAATTCACTGAAGGATTTGAGTTAAGGTGAGAACTTTATTTTACATGGTGTTAGAAATTTCAAATTAAAAGTAAAGAATTTGACAAAAAATAATTTGATAAGCATTATGCTGCACCAAGGGCTGAAAATACAATCAAGCTAACAGCAGAGTGCTCAGCAAAATGGGGTCTGGGAGTCTCGTGGCCCAGTTCATAGCCACATCCAGTTTGCAAACAGTTTTCTTTCCTCAGAGTCAAGTTGTTGTACTTAAAGCAGAAGAAGTTGTCCATGTTAGACCCTAGAATTCTACTCTAAATTGGAATAAAAGGCTCCCACTAAAAAAAACTACAGGTGCTGTGTGGTAACTATTTGCTGGATTTGCCAGTGTTAATGGGATTTTTTTTGGGGAGGTGTGTTCTCAGAGTTCAGGGAAGTAGATAGGTTTACATAGAACACTGCAACACAAACAGGCCCTTCAGCCCACAAGTTGCGCCAATCATATCCATACGTACTAGGCCACAGAACTATCTGTAACTCCCAATCCCATTTAATCCCATGTACTCATCCAGAAGTCTTTTAAAAGACCCCAGCAAGTTTGCCTCCACCACCACCACAACAGCTGATTCCATTCACTCACCACCCTCAGTGAAAAACCTACCCCTAACATCTCCTCTGTACTTACTACCCAGCACCTTAACTCTGTGTCCTCGTAGCAACCATTTCAGCTCTGGGAAATAGCCTCCAAGAATCCATCCTATCTATTCCTCTCAACATTTTATAAACCTCTGTCAGATTGCCTCTCAACCTTCATCTCTCCATGGAGAAGAGACCTAGCTCCCTCAACCTATCTTCATAGGGCACACCTCCCAATCCAGGCAACACCCTTGTAAATCTCCTCTGCACCCTCTCAATAGCTTCCACATTCTTCCTATAGTGAGGCGATCAGAACTGCACACACTACTCCAAGTGAGGTCTGACAAGGGTCTTATAAAGTTGCAAAGTGGGGGTAGATGTAATTCAACAACGCTATCTCAGTAAATTATAATCAAGTATAAATATCGTTCTTTACTGTTACATCCCTTGATGAGATGTTGAGAAAGCGGCTTGTGTGTGGGTGAATAATACTATCATACAGAAGAAAATGTTGACTGAAGCTGAAATAAGGTATTAGAAACTGCCTTTCCCATAAAAAGTACAGAAATAAAAATGCAATGGAATTCCAAAGCATGCACACTGGTAAGGTCCACCAAGTTTGGAGGGAAACTGTTCACAGCAGTAGTCATGATGTGGCGATACTGATGTTGGAGTGGGATAAACACAGTAAGAAGTCTCACAATACAGGTTGAAGTTCAACAGGTTTATTTGGTAGCAAAAGCCACTAGCTTTCGGAGCACTGCCTCTTCATCAGGTGAGTGGGGAATTCTTTTCACAAACAGGGCATATAAAGACACAAACTCAATTTACAAAATACTGGCTCGAATACGAATCAAGACTCAAAATGAGAAATGGGGATCAATATGACATCTTTAGGAGGTGCCAGGAGACATTTCAATTACTCGGCAAAATACATGACTTGAAAGCCAACATTTATATACATCTGGATACTGCACCAAAACGCTATAAAGCAAGATCCATGCCCTATTCATTACAAGAGAAAGTGGAGAACCTTTGACAGTTAGAAGATTTGAGTGAATAAGGTAGTAAAATTGGAGGACCTGTGCACCAAACTAACTGGAGGTCTAATTTACACAAAGTTAGACATCAGTCATCCATACCAGTAGCTGTGACGCATTCAGGGATTTCATTACTTTGAACATATATAAGAGCCTATGGGCAGCTCAACAAATTGTCATTTGGAGTCTCATCAGCCGTCCAATCTTCAAATGCACATTGGAAAGCCCGATGCTAGATTTACCTGAGATACTTGCTGGATGATGTGCTAATTTAGGAGCCACGGAACAGGAGTATCTAACCAACTTAGAGGAGAAGATTGTTATTGAAAAGATTCCAGGAAGCAGGAGTAAGATTAAGAAAGAGAGGGAAAAGCACCGTTAAGGCAAACAAGATGATTTGCTCAGGTTTTGGAGTAGATGCATGACGGTTGCACCTGATGGAAGATGAAGTTAGGGACATTAAAAAAGCATCAGTCCCAAAGAATGTATCAGAGTTAAAAACTTTTCCTGGACTGGTAAATTATTCTACAAAGTTGATTCCCAACTTATTTTAGATACTTACACTTCTATGTGCATTATTAAAAATACACCTGAGATGGTATTGGAAGACACAGCAAAACTTTGGACAAGTAAGACAAGCCCTGCATCCTGCCTTTTAGTCCATTTCAATCCTTCAAATGAAATCATTCACACTTGTGATGCAGCACTTTATGGAATTGGAGCCATTCTGTCACAAAAATTGAATGAGGAATTAGAATGACTCACTGGCTATGCCTCAAGGATACTAACTGATGTAGAAAAGGCATACTCATAGATCAAGAGGAGTTGGCCAGCATATCTAGGATAAAGATATTCCACCAATATGTTTACAGATGATATTTCACCATAATTACAGATCCGACTCACTTCCTAGGCTTGTTTAGAGAAGAAAAGCCATCCTCACAATAGCATCTGCTATTGGCTGTTTATGAATATATCTTTAGTCAGGAACACATCACCAAATGCAGAAGCCTTGAATCATTTCCCACTACTAGCAAGTACGCTGCTCCTGCCAGTGCCTCAAGAGATTATCTTTGCCTTTGAATTTCCTCAGCACACTACCGATGTCACTGGAACAGATCAAATACTAGACTGAAGGATCCAATATTGCCAAGAGTTAAGCATATCGTTCTTAATGCTGATATTACAATTGAATGTCTGAACAACTAAAACCTTTTAAAATAGAGAAGGATGAATTGAACTGCGAAATTGCTATTTTTCCGTGGGGAGCCAGGGCTGTTGTCCCCATGCCTGGTAGGATATTTTTGTTGGAGGAACTATCCAAAGATGTCCAAGAAGAAAATATTCGTTCACAGCTTGTGTATTGGCCCAGGTTAGATGCAGGCATAAAAAGCACTGTTACGCTGTGCAACCAATGCAAGGTACAAAGAAGTTACTGTTGAATCGCCAAGTCAGTCATGGGTGAGACTCTATTTATTGGGCACAACGTTCCCACTTACAGTGCTGGACACAAAGTGAAAATAGCTAGACATCTATAAAGTGTGCTCATGTGTGCGCGCGCACGTGTGTGTGTGTGTGTGTGTGCACAAGTGCATGTTGGGGAAGGATGTAGATTTGTGGTCTGTGCAAGCTTGTGATTGTGAATCTGCCTGATGCTTTATATTCTGCACAGAAAGCAACTCCTTCTATCTAACCCCCTGCCAAAACAAACTCAGCAGGCAGAATCAATCCATGTTTCTTTCAGAAATTTGGTCTGCAACCTTACTTGCAACTACAGGGAAGGGCTGGCTGATAATTATTTCCTGCATTACTACCTGCCATCCCTGACCTTAATTAACATAAATTTGTTATAATATAGGCACAGCAGATTTCAGATTTATCAATATGGCTTATCCTTCAAACATGTTATGTGGATGGCATACATTGGAAATCACAACACAATTATCCAGAGGACTGAACTACAGCGAGGAGTGATAATCAGACCTAGATTCAAATACTGTGTCACAGGTGAAAGGCTAGAAAAGCCCCTATTTCTCGCAGCAGTGCATACAGGCCACTCACCTATGCGCACACACAATAACACTGTAAGAGGTAAATTCCTGACAAAACAGCAAATTCCTGAACAGCTGGTCTCTGCATTGTGGCAGGTAACAACCACATCAAAGTGAAAGCTGTTGCTGTCAGTTATTGCCCATGCTGTATCCATCATTAGTACCAGTGGAATTTGTCACGCAAGGTGCAAGCATACCTTAGATTGAGCAACTCTCAAAATAGTTTCCAGCTTGAATGACAATTTAAATGTGAATTTCCAAATGTCACATGCTGTGACCAACAATCCACTAATTGGAAGCTTCCCATTTTGAATAATCTTTTTCCTCTTTCCCATTTGTAATTTGATTCCAACCATGAATTTTGGGAACATCATTCATCATACTTTTTCAGTCAGGAGACCTCCCTTTACCATAAGTCGTTGTTTAATGTAGTCTCACTTCAACATAGGCCCCATTAATTTGCCGATCATAGAATCCCTACAGCGCAGGAAGTCACCAATCAGCCAATCAACTCTGAACTGACCACAGTTCACCCAAGCTCTATCCCCACAAGCCCACGCATTTACCCAACCTTATCCCCCCTGTTAATTCGCCAATTCGCCTTTGGACTGTGGGAGGAACAGGGAGAATGTGCAAACTCCACACAGACAGTGACCCGAGGCCAGAACTGAGCCTGGCTCCCTAGCGCTGAGAGGCAGCAACGCTAACCACATCGTGTCAGCATGCCAGCCTGTAATCTGAGTTTTTGAAAGCCCTTTTTGATGTTGTTAAGTTTGTTCCTGTGGCTCTGCTCTTTTCGCGAGCCAGGGAAGCAATGGCCATTTAAAAACAACATGAAAACATGTTCAGCCCCTCTACACCATCAGAATTCTCACTTCCTCAACATTGGAGCTCTAGCTTTGTATCAGACCGGGATCTGAAAATGGTCCACAAGGGTGAAGTAGCAAGAGAGTGAGAGGATTGAAGAAGGCCACACCCCGGGGAGCAGGGGGGCCAGAGGTCACACCCCGGGGAGCAGGGGGGCCAGAGGTCACACCCCGGGGAGCAGGGGGGCCAGAGGTCACACCCCGGGGACAGGCAGGGCAGAGGTCACAACTCAGGTTACAAGGCAGGAAAGGCCACAGTTCAGGGAGCAAAGGGGTGGGAGAGGCCGCAATTTGGGAAGCAGGGGCAACGCTTCTGGCTGCTCTCAACTCCAGAATGCAATTTCATGCTGGCTGGACAATTAATGGACAACCAGTGTGAAACATGTGCTGCGAAGGTCAAGCATACAGAAAGGGGAGGGTTTGAGCTAGTGCTGCTAATCTGCTCCCTCAGAGGGACAGCTGCATCAGTCAGAGTTGTCTCAGGGAACTAAATTGCAATGGAAAACTATTCAAAGCATTTCAGCAGCACATTCAAACACAACCCTCAGTCTCCAGGTATCTTTTCAAATTTTATTTCAGACTGGAGTGTTTGTCCACCCTAGATTGAGTTTAAACATAAAGACCACCGTAAGAGTAGATGGGCTGCATAAAACTGCCATCTATTGTCCCCTTAATGGGCTAAATGTTTGCTTGATTGTTGGAGGGTGCACTTCCAATTCTCCAGCATGCCAGATGACTGAAATATTCCACGAGTGCATGATGACACAGGACATGTGCCCAATGTTTTTTTCCCCACACAATTCACTTGCTTCTCAGTCAAGCGAGTACTCAACTGAGCAATGTAAAATAATGGTCTTTTCTTTTAAAAATAGTCTGCAGTCATTGTGCTGAAATTAGAAGAAATTGTGTTGAGATATTCACTGTACCTCCTGTTACATGTAACAACTATTTATCCCAGCCATGATTTCATGAACAGTTAATCTATTCTGGATTGATACAGGATCAGGGTGAAGAGACTTTGAATGAACTACTCCTGGAAACTGATTATACAGATATGTCACATGAAAGACAATGCTTCCAACAATATCCTGCTCTCTCAGTACTGGACTGATCTGTCAGCCTAGTTTATAAACTCAAGTCTGCAGTGGGATTTGGATCCGAGTTGAGCAAATGATGACTCTTGAATGAGATGTTTTGAAAAGGTTCCTGCAGCCACACAGCTGGCATGGAACATACTAAAGCTTAAAGCTGTATCCCCATTTATTTTCAACTATCAAGTTGTAGATTCGCCTATTATTTAACATTCAGCAAGAGCATTTTCTATACCCACAAAATTCAAACAGACCAAAGTAGCAGAATTAAAATGGAAAATTATTTTCTAGAACTTCTAACATAGAAACACTTACAGGTTTCAGTTAAAAGCCTTGGGATCACTCAGGCTCAGTCAATCTACAAAGGCAGTGGTATCATTGTGTCTGTACTCAAATGAATGATGAATACAAAGATAATTGAGAACAATAATAACTTGACTAAGCTTCTTCAAGTGAGGATGGAGAATTTGGCATTCAGCCAAATCTCCATTCACTGCAGCGGGACTAGAGGATCCCATCAGCGTGAACAGACGGAAAATTCCAGCCCAAGGATCTGGTTCATGGAAAAATCCCAACAAGAATAAGAACTCTCAATTGTTTTAACTGTTGCTGTAACAAAACCAAATTACAAAACAATAAAGTGGAAACAAGGACTGCTGTTCAAATTTCCATTTTGGATTTTTGTGTGGGAGGTATCTGACCCCAATATGGCAAAATGGGACAGCTTGTTCCAGATTGTCCACTTCACAAAGGAGGTGAAGCCAGGCTTTCACCTCATTTCTGGTGGTGTCAAAGAAATGTTGGCCTCTTGTTAACCGATAATGCATCTGGAGACAAACTGATTTTGATGGTAGGAACATCTTGGGAGGAAAAAAACTGCTGAAATAATTGAAGACAGGCAAGTAGAATGACACAACCCAACCTTAAAATCAGCACAGATCACAGAATGCTACATACAGACTTAAAACACAAAGTTCATTTATTTATCTGTGGTATTTTCCACATGAAGACTATGATGGAGGTGCAGGCACTGAATAGAAAGAGAATCCTAAGACACAATGAGATATCTTTAAAAATTCAGTTTCACTAAAACTCAATTTCCGTGGAAATTCTCCAACCTTGCACAAAAAAGTTCCTTCAATTTCTAACAGTTATCTAGGGACTAACATAATTATACCCTTATACTGCAGTGTTTACTTTAGT
The DNA here is from genome assembly GCA_024679065.1 of Sphyrna mokarran. Lineage (NCBI taxonomy): Eukaryota > Metazoa > Chordata > Chondrichthyes > Carcharhiniformes > Carcharhinidae > Sphyrna > Sphyrna mokarran. The sequence goes on along the minus strand of JAGIQG010000031.1, from coordinate 17,596,184 downwards.
TTGGATTATCTAGAAACTTGAAATTGACATCAAGTGTTATTAAATAGTGCTGGATAAGTTAGACTTCTTCAGCAAAAAAAAGAAACATAGGATATGTGCATAAATACATTAACAGGCAAACCGTATTAACAGCCTGGAAATCACAAAAGTACTTCAGCAGAAATATAAAAGTTGTGTTAAGCTCCCAAAATGTAAATTTCTACCCATCCACTCCCCCCTCTCCCCTCCCCCATTACCAAATCTGGATAACCTCGCCTATAGAAGGTCCTTCAGTCTGATTCTTCTGGATTTTGTTTTTGCGCAAACCCATTTAAGGATGCAACTGGTCACAAATCTAAATTGGGACGCCACAGATTGCTGGATAAAGGCTCGTCAGCAGTGATTCCATTTCGAAATTGTGGGCAGCAGGTCACACCTGCCATGTTGTGAAGTTATGGAAGGTTGAATATTCCAATTAATTCTTCTGGGAACACAGACCTCTGACATGAACATCAATCACTACTTTAAAGGCCATCTTCCACAATCAAGCACAATCATGTTTAGAAGGCAGTATGGACTGTTGTGATTTATCCTCCAAACATGAAAAAAGGTGACATTGGCTACTCATACTACCAGTCTCCCACATAACCCTCTTTTGGTTCCTGGTTTTCCATCCTGCCACTCAGATACCCAGTCTCCCTCAGCTCAGGCTTCCACACTCCTCCCTCTCTCAGATCCCCTGTCTCCAAATGAGTCTCTTTCCAAGATTCCAAGTATAAAATAGGCAAGGACCTACATATTTCAGGATTGTTATTGATGTGTTGCTATTTCCAATAAGAAGCAGATGCATTATTTTCATAATTAGTACTCACAAGTCAAATACGAGGTAGTGAAATCCTTCTTCTGATATGCTGTCATGGAGACGAACTAAAATATAAAAGTAATTTTCTGTTAGGTTTTGATAATTGAAACATCAGACTTATGAACAATCCACGCGCACTCAAGGCTTTGTCACTTACTGAAGAAAAAATACTGTTGATTCTTATCACACAAAATGGAGGAGGACCTTAATGAGAATAAGTCCAAGCTTGAAAAGCCTTTGTGAGCTTGGCTCTAACAATTTGGTGGTCATTTATTGTGCTAATTCTTCTGTTGGTTCTCAAATACGACTTTGAAAACTCAATACCTGGTTTATTACAGACTTAATGTAGATTCCAGTAGTCTGTCAAAATGCATGCCGGAATTATAAATGATACGATCTTCCTGACTGGGTGATGTTTTCCAAGCTTATCACAAAAGCAATAGCAACATTCAGCCCTTAAATATGCTTCCCCCTTTGAACGAATTATGGCCAATTTATATCTCAACTCTCCAAACCTGCCATTGCTTCAGATCCCTTGATACTTGAACCAGCAAAGTTCTATCTATCTCAATTTGAAAATTTCAATTACTTCAGTGGACACAATATTTCAGATTTTCACAACTTTTATGTTTGAAATGTGCATCATATTTAATTCCTAAATGATTCAGTTCTCATTTTAAGATCATCTTGGTTTGGATTCCCTTGCCAGAGGGAAGAGCTTCTTTGTATCATCCTGATTCAAACAAAAACTTGATATTTTTAACACTTTTTTTTAAAACACCCTTCAACCATCTAAGTTCAAGTGAATACAAGTGCAGTTCATGCAATCTGTTTTCCACATTTTAACATTTTATGCCCTGGATCAATTCTGGTCAATCTACAATATACCCTTTCAAAGGTCAAACACATTAGTCAAGATTAGTGTGCAAAATGGATGAAGCATCCCAGGTGGGATCTCGCTGAGGCACTATCTAAATGAAGCATTCCTTGCCTACTAAATTTCAACTTCCCTGAGATAAAAGTCAACAGCGCTTTTTAAACTTTTCTGCAAGTTGTAAACAGGACTGCACTCTGTTACAGTTAACTTATTATTTTTGGACCTAATTTCCAAACAACAGTGGGCAGTGAAGGGTATGTTCACACCATGGAATCGCCAACAAACAAAGGGCACATAGATAGTGGAAAACCAGCAGCTTTGACCAAATATGCGACTTAAGCTGAACCTTTCTGCCATGTTGCTTTTTTCCCTTTCTCACAAAGGTGGTTCCAGGAGCATAACAACCAATCTTTGGATAATGCAGTTCAAACCACTCAAAGTGACACTACTGTCCGGCCGAACCTTTAAAAAATTCTCTTTCATGGGATGTGGGTACCGCTGACAATGCCAGCATTTATTGCCCATACCTAATTGTTCTTGAACTGGATGGCTTGTTCGGGTAAGGATGGCAGATTTCTTTCCCTAAAGGACATCAGTGAACCAAATGAGATATTGTGGCAATTAATGGTTGTTTCGGGGTCTCCAACTTTTGTATTCCAGGTTTATTAATTGAGCAACTGCCATGGTGGAATTTGAATGCACGCCCCCAAAAGGAGTATCCTAGGCCTGCACTATCTCCACAGACAAGTGTAGGGGTTCAATTGATCAGTATATACAAGACCAAGATTGATGGATCTTGAGCACAAAAGGAATAAATGGATATGGGAATGAGCAGGAAAGTGAAATTGATGCACAAGTTCAGCTATGATTTCACTGAATTTTATGCTCAAGATTCTGGAGTGAGTCTTGAACTCACAACCTTCTAATTGGGAAGCAGGAGGGCTCTCCACAGAAGCACAGTTAACACTTTGAGACGAGCTTGTGTTTTTTCTCCACTTTGTCCCTGTCAGCTTAAAACCAAGCAATAAAAAATACTATTCACATTCTCGTTTCCATGGACACGGTCTCATTCCCAAAATGGTAACAGATGATGCATGTATTACTGTCAGAACAGCTTCCAATTTGCCCTTCAGATGGGCCAAGGTCAGAAGAAACTTGCACACCATCAAACCTCCTAATGGCCCATCAAAGTGCTGAGGAACATGTGTCACAAACAGCTCAGTAAAAGCAAAAGATTTTCATATCTTGGTTCACAAAGATGATGGGAGTTGGTGTAGTCCTGTTGGCAGTGTGCTTTTAAATTATTTAACAGCACAGCATGGCTGTGCTGAAGGGGTGGAGGATGGGAATTAGTATTCCGGAGCTAGACTTTACTGCTCTGAAACGGAACAGAAACTACGACAGCCTACTCCGTGTAAATAGACTCAGCAATGCAGAAGGAATACAGATTTACTGCAATGATGTAAATGCCAATATAATATCAGCAGAGTTAAGTATAATCATGGCTATTTATAAATGACTGCAATGGGAAATGTCTTGAGAATACCTAGTTCTTCAATCTCACATTCCCTTTTTAGCACCAAATTATCATTCATAACGCTGCAAATGGGAGAAAGAAAAAAATCATTTACGCTTGAAATGATGACAAATCGTTGAAGGATTCCACATTATATCTCATCCATCGAGCGAGGGGAGGGGTGAATATGCAATGCAGAATGAAATCACTGGCTTTCACAAAAAAAATAGGCAGACACAAAGAACTTTAGCTCCAAATCTCAGCACAGCCCCCACATCCCCAGCAAATGACTGATAAATATGACACAACCTTTTTACTTAAGGAGGAATTTAACTTAATCAAAAGCTGTGAAACAAGCAAGGATATTGGCCCTCAAGTTCTGCCACAGCCCTTCCAGCACGTTGTCAAGGTGCAAATTGTGGACTTGAAACTCAGTGTCTTCGCTAAGTACGAATATGGGAATTAAATCCCCATCACAACAATCTGAAATAATCTCTTACACTGCCCAACTTCATAATAAACTGGCAATTCAGGTAATAATGTTCCCAGATCCCAGTTGTAGCTGGTCATGCCTGTGCTGAACTTCAAAAGGAGTTATCCAGATCTATGCACTTCTCTTGCTCATTCCCTCCATCAATGCAGATCTTTCTCTTTCAAATATACATCCAACTCCCTTTCCAAAGTTACTGCAGATTCTTTTTCCAGTGCATAACTAGCCACATGCCACACTCTGCTTTCTATCTCAAACAGTTTTGTATCCACATTTCAACGTTCTCTTCAATCCCATGGTTGCAAATTTTGTAACATTTTATTGAATACCTTTTCAAACCCCAGAAACACAGTAACCACGGCCTTCCTGCATCTCACCATAACCCTCACCCCAGCGTGCACGTGCACACACACACGCACCAAAACATACACATGTAGTAAGACACACTCCTTTACATGTAATAAAAAAGTTGCCTGATTACTAAATACTGGTCATTTTTGCTGGTGCAGAGACATCCAAGGTAAACTACTAAATTGCGCAGCATGTTTCTCTCAGACACACAGCATTGCAGTGTTCTGAGAATCTATACCATCTGTGAATTCACATCCTGGGTTTGTAAATGCTTTGGAAATGACAAGAATGCAAATATAATCACTGACTTATGGCAGGAACCAGATTGTCAGAACGTAATGATGTATCAGGTCTGCAGCATGGTAAGATAACTTAGTAAGAGGTCTAGCAACACCAATTTTAAATCCAACTGATTTATTTGATAGAGAACCTGCTAGCTTTCGTCGTTTGTGCCTTCGTCAGGTGAATGAGATGTTCTGGTTTCCAAAAACACACGTATCAGCACAGACAGTTTACAGATTACTGATTAGAATGCGAATCCTTACACCTAACCTGCTATTCAAGTCTTAAAGTGGCTAACAATGTGAGTGGAAGGAACACTGCGCACTGAGGTTAGAGAGATGTATATTGTCTCCAGACAGCACAGTAAGTGAGGTTTTTTGCTAACCCAGGCAAGTCATGAAGGTTACAGATAGTGTGACATGAAGCCAAGATCCCTGTTAAGACCGTCCTCATGTGTGTGGAGTCTTCAACATATCATTGATGATGATGAACATCTCGCTAGGGCCATCCCCCCCCCACTTCTTTCCTTCAGACAACCGCGCAACCTCAAACAGATCATTGTTCGCAGCAAACTACCCAACCTTCAGGAGAACAGTGACCACAATACCACACAACCTGCCACAGCAACCTCTGCAAGACGTGCCGGATCATCGACATGGATGACATCATCAAACGTGAGAATACCATTCACCAGGTACACGGTACATACTTTTGCAACTTGGTCAACGTTGTCTACCTAATACGTTGCAAGAAAGGATGTCCTGAAGCATGGTACAATGGGGAGACTATGCAGACACTACAACAGCGGATGAATGAACATCACTCGACAATCACCAGGCAAAACAGTTCCCTTCCTGTGGGCGAACACTTCAGCGGTCACGGACGTTCGGCATCCGACCTTCAGACAAACATTCTTCAAGGGGGCCTTCATGACACACGACAGCGCAGAGCCGCTGAGCAGAGACTGATAGCCAAGTTCCGCACACGAGGACGGTCTTAACAGGGATCTTGGCTTCATGTCACATCTGTAACCCCCATGACTTGCCTGGGTTAGCAAAAAACCTCACTTACTGTGCTGTCTGGAGACAATACACATCTCTCTTACCTCAGTGCTCAGTGTTCCTTCCACTCACATTGTTAGCCATTTTAAGACTTGAATAGCAGGTTAGGTGTAAGGATTCGCATTCTAATCAGCAATCTGTAAACTGTCTGTGCTAATATGCGTGCTTTTGGAGACCAGAACACCTCATTCGCCTGACGATGCACAAACGCCGAAAGCTAGCAGATTTACTATCAAATAAATTGGTTGGATTTAAAATTGGTGTTGCCAGACCTCTGACTGAGTTTACCCCAGTCCAACGCCGGCATCTCTACATCAAGATAACTTAGCCCATGAGTGAATAAATGGATCACATCATACCCAGGACAGTGGCATTTATGGAAATACATGATTCGCAGGAGAGGAGAATGAGAGTTCAGTCAATGTTCCTTCAATTCCTTACCAAGTGATAATTCTTGTGATTGGGGTATGTGGCAGGAAAGGGGGCTGGTCAGTGGACAAGCCCTAGCAAAGAATGACAGGCTCACTCCCCTTCCATTACCACTGCAAATCTTAAAGAATTCTTGGAAGTGCTCTCTCAAATATCACATACTCCAACAAATCAACAAAATGTTTACAAGGTTGCAGAAAAGTGACAATGTCCTGAAAATCCCTTACCTGGCCTGATTTGAAAAGTTCTTCCCTAAATTCCATTCCTTAAAGCTGAGTTTTGTCCCAGAGTTTGAAATCAAAAGGGCTAACATAGTTTTCAAGCCATAAAACATATAGAGAGTAATTTGAGTGCATCATATGAGATTGATGACATGGCAGTGTGGAATTAAATGTCACATGAAACCAGTCAGGGATTGAGAACTAATCGTTGCCCTCCAATGCTACCCAGATTTATTCACAAACAATTCACAGTACTTTCTTGGCCTGTTTTCATTATTACATGACTGTTCACGACAACCAACACGTACAAGTTCAATGTCTGTACAAAATGTGGTAATAATTGAAAATTAAATCATACTTCAAATTTTGCAGACCCACAGGGGTCAAGCTAGTCATCCAAGCTCCCAAGCATGTTAACTCTCCACATGCATGATTCTGCGCTGCTTAAACCAAATGAAAATTTATGAAATGGTATCTCAGGTATGCCTTTCCACTAGTCAGCACAGTCTTAGCAAAGCATTAAATTTGTTCATTTCAGCAAACAATGTCATCTCATTCTTATTTCATGAGAAGTTGCCCGGTATTTCCTTCGAGAGTCAGGGTTACCTGACAGTCAATCAAGGGAACATACTCAAGAGTTGATCAGAGTCCAGTTTAACCACAGGTTCAAGGTCGGTATCAGCAGCAAGCTGGAGTCCTCCAAATTGACCGTGAAGTCTTTCACTCTCTGGTCTGGATTCAAAGTCAAGGCTCTAAATATGTCAATCACTTCGTGATGACTTTTCTGTTTGAAAAGGGAATCATCCACTTAAAGTGACTTGATTATCAAGTTGAAAATGGTGTAATTGTCAGAAGAGTTGCAATGCTACAAGTTTAACAAATTCAGTAAGACAGAGATTGGCAAGCATGAATAGAAATCTAATCTCCCAAGAATTCATGTGATTTCTCAAGGAACTAGCAATATGGAGAAAAGAACATAACATAAAAAATAGGAGCAGGACTTGGCCATCTGGCCCCTTGAGCCTGCTCCACAATTCAGTAAGATCATGGCTGATCTTTTCATGGACTCAGCTCCACTTACCTGCGCTCATCTCAATTCCTTTACTGTTCAAAAATGTATCTATCATTGCCTTCTAAACATTCAACAAGGTAGCCTCAACTGATTCACTGAGGCAGGGAATTCCACAGATTCACAACTCTGAGTGAAGAAGTTCCTTCTCAACTCAATCCTAAATCTGTTCCGTCTTATTTTGGGGCCATGCCCCCTTGTTCTAGTTTCACCTGGCAGGGAAAACAACATCCCTGCTTCTATTTTATCTATTCCCTTCAAAGTCTTATATGTTTCTATAAGATAGAATTGACTTCCAGGTTACCTTGCTGATCATTACCATTTGCTACAAGTTGATTAGAAAAATAACCAGTAAGATTTATTTATTAATATTGGAAGTTCAAGGTCTGACGAGTGCTCAGGTGCTCCACTGGAGTATTTTCAATAAAAGGTGACATCAAGTTGTGGAAGGAAGTATGAGAACAGAAGACCAAAAGTTTGGTCAAAGAGATAACTTTGAAGCACTGACTGAAGGGGCGGGAGGCAGATAGGCAGACACTTTTAACCAAGAAATTGAAGTTGAGGATCTAGGCAGCTGAAGGCACGGCTGCCATAGGATGGGGAGTGAGGGATGAGTGAGGCGACTGACGCAAGTTAGATTTCTGCAAGATGTCAGAATTGGAGAAGCATAGATATCTCAAGAATCGTTGTTCGATTGGAGCAGTTACAGAGGGAGGGAGGCGGCAAGACACTGTAAGGATTTGAAAACAAGAATGAGGTTTTAATTTGCTTGTGATAGCTTGACGTGCTGGTGATGAGACACCCTCTTCAATTAAATAATAAACCTAATGAGCACGATTTAAAGCATAAAACTGGTTCATTTTGTTCTCGAGATGAGTAATAACCATTTCATGAACATCAAACTTCACAGTTCAAGATGTTGGCAAGCAAGTAAACGCTCGGGTAAGGCATGCTTCACTGTTAAGTCACACAATGGTATCTCGAATTGATGATCCAACGCCAATTCGAGGTACCATTCTGCAAGGCTTGCATTGGGAACAATTCCACCCAACAATCTTGCACCACTCATCCTTTATCAACAAGATCTAGCAATGCTCAGCCTTGCAAAGTGAAAGACACAACAGTGTGGAGAGCTGAATTCAATGTCAATTTGCAAGTCTGCAATTGAACCAACTATGGGAGAAAAAAAAGTTCCAAAAATAATTTGCAATATTGTGTGGGGAGTTGTGTAGGGGTTTCTCATGGCTCTGTGGAATTCACACTGTAAAATAATGTTCCTAGAACAGGATGTAAATGTGAACAATTTGACATCAGATGATGATTTTAAGTATATCGACAACTTAATTTAAAATAGTTACTTACCACCACCACCAAATGCACACCAACATTTTGCTGCTGCAGGAGTTTGGTAACAATATTGTCCACTTAGAAAGGAATGAAACAATTCATGGCAACTTCCACATTACCTCCTTGCTTTTGCACTTAATAACCTTCAGTTACACAAACTACTGAACTCAGTGGCAGGAAAGGAAAGGTGAAAAAAAAAACTCAAAAATGTAAAATCTTTGACAATCTCAGGTGGGATTATTTGGTTTTTTGGGTTGAGCAAAGCCAGAAAATCTTTGTGTGATAGATAAAACCCATAATGGGGTGCAATGTCTTATTTTGTCAGCTTGGATCTTGTCTCCCTTGTGGGGCCTTGAATTCAACCGGAATTTGAATTTGATTTTTGGAGCAAGCAAGAAATGGATGTGTGTTTGCATGGTTCACTCTTGAGCAATGACTTTGTAACTTTGAGAATGGAGTCTTAAATTTAAGAAAAATGACCTCAGAACATTAGTCCAGGCTTCTGGAACGTTTGTGACAGCAGCACTGTCTCCCCTTAACGTGCAACAGAGCAGCAATTACCTACTCTTCATTACGGTATGAAACTTTTGAACAGAACTCATAACATCAAAATTAGAGCAATCTGTCAAATCAGCTAAGAAAGATGCTGAAAAAGCCAGAAAATGCTGAATAAGATATTTTCACACATTTAGATAAATAGAAAATTACTCAATTTATATAATTAATTAATTAATCGAGAGATACTTATGATTGACAAAAGTTCATGGATAAGCAGCGATTAAATGCAACGAGGATCAGATCACCCATGATCAGAAATGAATGTCAGAGCAGGCTAGGAAAACCAAACGGTCCACTTCTGCTGTTCTTTCTCACTTGAAGATAAATGTAGGCAGGCATCAGTTGGTCCAATTACGTAAAGTATAAGAAACAGTGCCGGTCACAGAACAGGCGTAAGAAAGGTGTCAAAGCGGTGAACTGTAGCTCTGAGGTGAATTCGAAAGTTCAGAGTGTACAATCAGATTTAATAATGAGTTCGGATGTCCCTACAGGTCAGGAGACAGCTATTCGGCCCATCAAATCTACATGACCTTCAAGAAGAGCACTTTTCATCATCACAATATTTAAAGCAGGCTAGCTACCAGGACATCCTTGCTGTTTAAAAGGGAAGGAAACCATTCAGAAATGGCACAGAAGTAGGCCATTAAGCCCAGAGTCAACTTCTTTGCTCAAGTAATCTGAAAATCACCAATAATATGGGGAGCAATATAAGCTTGGCAACGTATCCTGGATTCAAATACTTCCAGCATTATCACCATTAACTCAGAGTATCTATCCCCTATCCCCGCATATTAGGTGGATTGGCCATAGCCAATCTGCACATCTTTCAGCTGCAGAAGGAAATCAGAGCACTGGAGTGCAAACTCCACACAGACAGTCAACCAGGCCGGAACTGAGCCTGGGTCCCTGACGCTATGAGGCAGCAGTGCTAACCACTGTGCTGTCCATCCGGCATATAGGAATGTCAGGGGCCCAATCTATTCTGTCCGTTGTGTAGCTGTTTTAAGTGTGTTTTATACTGCATGTCGTATATTTTTAGGGGAGCTATTAAAAATTGACCTCAATGTTTCAAGATGTTAGTTTTTGAAGAGCAGATAGAATATCTAACCATCAATGAAAACCTCTTCTAGTACCGGGACAGCAATGTCTGAAAGGAGGGTGAGGTGGAATGGGTCACAGATTATAATTGCCTAAACATTTAGGCTGAGCTGGGAAATGTGGAGCTAGGCAAGCAGATTTGAAATGGGATGATAGATAACAAAGATGTTGGCAAGCTGGTGTTAGCTTGGTGTCAGTTGCTCAGCTTAGCAAATCATCACAAGGTGCTTATCAGCTGGTAATGGATAGTTGAGGATCTGTGTGTGGCTCAATAGCCCTCACTGCTCATCAACTGAGATGGATAAAAATCCAAAGTTGCTATCCCTATATTTCATCTCATTTTCATTGAGACAAGGTTTGATGAACTGCCACTGTCCCCAAAGAGAGAATGTAGAGTAGGAATATTTTCAGCTACACTCCCAGTTTCCTGAGACTTCAGAATAATTAGAATTCAGGAAGATGGGTAAATTTAAATCAGTCTCACAAAGAGAAAAGAAAGTTAAATTAATCTCTTCTAATTCCTGTCTAACATCAACTTTGTGCAAGCAAGTTTAAGACTGCATTCAATGCTTCCTCAGACGAAACATACATTCATCACAAGCAACAGGTAGTATGCTGTCACAGAGAAATGTCACTTCGCTAAATTGGAACAATTATGCTTAATTGATTTGATTTGTGTCTCACAGAATAGCTCTGCAGATGTATTATAAAGTTCAAGCAGGGTTTGAACAGAATGCATAAAAAGACGTCCACCATTTTCATGTAGAAATATGTCTCCCTAATCTACCATCAGCACAAAAAAGCTCAACATTCAGCTCATGGGCATTCACAAAGTTAATACTGCAGCTGCTTACGGAGGGAAGACTTGCAGTATCTGCTTTCTTGTCATCATGACGATACTTAAAGCAAGCCAGCCACCAGGACATCCCTGATGTCTTAAAGGGGCTATCAAACCGGAAGGGGAAAACCAAAACAAACAAAAATGCATCAACTCAGATTAAAACAAACATATCCAGAGCCATAGTCAATTGGTATCTTGCATTCTTAGCATGAGAAATACTTCATGCAGACAAATCTGCACTGTGTAAACAGAGTTGAATGTTAAACATACCCCCTTACAAGAAACGTGATAAAAATACATTTCTTAAAAGCACAGTATTATCACACAAATGTAATGTGAAACTGGTGGTCATTCTGTCTCTGTATCCGGTTCAGGTGAGTCTTGAAAGAAAACTTATTTATTCATTCATGGATGTGGGCTTCACTGGCTAGGCTAAAATTTATTGACCATCCGTAATTGTTCTTGAGGTGGTGATGGTGTGCTCCTGTCTTAAAACGTTATGATACCTGTGCTGTAGGAACATCCACAATTAGAAAGGGAGTTCTATATGATTTTGCTCCAATGACTGAGGTCACTTTCTTTCTCTTTGTGGAAGCTGCGGTTTGGGGACTGTTAACAAGTACAAGCACGTAAGCATCGGGATTTACTAACTATGTAATTCAAAGGGAAACTTCTCAGTGATGATGTTCTCATGCACCTGCACCTTCTAGGTGGTAGAAGTCACAGATTTAGAAGATGCTGTCAAGGGAGCCTTTGTGAGTTTCTGAATACATCTTGCAGACTCACAACCATCTTCCTTAGTAGTATGCCTCCAACTAATGGAGAGCTTTCCCCATGATTTCATTGATTCCAGTTTTGTTCAAGCCGCTTGATACCACACTAAGTAAAATGTGGCCTTGATCTCACAGAATCCCGACAATATAGGAGGCCATTTGGCCCATCAAGTCTTTATTAATCACAATTCCATCCAGATCCTATTGCTGTAACCCCATACATTTACCCTGCTCATCCCTTGACACCAGGGGCAATTTAGCATGGCCAATCAACCTAACCTGTACTTCTTTGTAATGTGGGAGTAAATCAGAGCACCCGGAGGAATCCCTCACAGATATGAGGAGAAAGTGAAAACTCTACACAGACAGTGACCTGGAGCCGGAAAACCTGGTTCCTGTGCCCTAAAGGCTCAAGGACAGTCCCTCATCTCTGGAGTTCAGTGTTTCCGTTCATTTTTGATCCAAGGCTGTGATAAAGTCAGGAGCCAAATAACTCAGGATAGAACCCGAACTAAGCATCACTGAATAGGATATTGGCAAGTGAGTGCTGCTTAATGCTACTTGTGATGACTCCTTCTGTCACTTTACTGATGATTGAGAGTATATTGATGGGATGATATGTTATTAGTTCTTCACTAGACATATGTGGGCAAATTTTGACATTGCTACAGCTTAGTTGTAGCTGCCCTGGAACAGCTTCAGTACTCATGCTGGAATATTATCAGGGTCAAAGCCTTTGCAATATTTAGTGCCTTTGCCCTTTCTTGATGTGACACAAATCAAGGAAAAGCAGGTGGTTCTCCTTAACCAGCATACTTTTCCTGTAGTATTTACCTTAAAATGTATCTATTGATGGGAAATGGGCAGTCATTGCTTTGGATCTGGAGTGACATGTCAGCCTGACAGATAAGAAGAGCAGATAGCTTTTTCTGAAGGGAATTAATGAACCAGATGAACTTCTTTCACATGGTTGATGATAGTTTCAATTTGATAGAGGTAGCTTGCAATTTGAGTTTTGTTATTAATTGTGTGATTTGAACATGTACCCCTTAAGGATTAGCCTGGGTCTTTGGATTATTAATCCAGTACCTCATTAATGTCTCCCCCCACAATACGTAAACAATATGATAGTTTCCATATGCCAATGCAAGACACGTAAGACCATCAACCATTAATCAGAGTCCAAAATGTGGAAAGATTGCAGTAACAAAAAAACAAGATTTTGTTAATCAAAACAGAGTCACAAAAAAGAGAGCTGGACAAGACAACAAGCAGTGATTTGCTCAATTGGTTTAACCAACATTGTTATTATGAGACAAATAGCTACATTCCGTGCTGTGAACTTTGCTTGTTTACTCTCCTTTTGAAGACTTCAACCAGACTCTTAGAAGCACAGAATGAAACAGATAAGGTGATTATTTGGCCTATCCTGCCTGTTCCAGTTCTTCGGGAGAACTATCAAATCAAGTCAAAAATCTACCTCGCTCTGTCTTGAATACAGTTAATCACAAAGCAGCTTAGCCTTCTCCGAGGTAGAGAATGCATCAAATTCACAATCTAAACGAGAAGACATTTCTTCTCAGTCCTAAATGGCTAAATTAGCGCCTCTCAATAGTCAGGCTCAATCCAGGATGCTTGGTTACTAAGGTAACGGACAGCAGTTGCTTCTAAAGCACAAGAGTTTTCAATCAGTTGCCATGGAATTGACATCTATCACTTTGCCCATTTAAGAACAATTCATTCAGGCACTTAGGTGATTCCACCAACCCATCACTGTACAATAAAACCTGCCATGTCCAACACTGCCTCATTTGTTGTTGTTTCATTCATGATCGAATTAATCAGCACACTCAGTTTTAGTAGATTAGATATGTTGAATTCAAACACAAAAACATCAGTTAAGCTGGAAAAGTCTCCTCCCAAGAAATCACAGATGGCACAGTGGAAGTCTTTAAAATGATGAATCTGGCAACAGGTGAATCAAAATCTGATCACTTCACAAATTCCCCATGGTTGAATTACCTTTTGGCATTCTGCTGCTTTCTCAGAATCATTTCTCAGAACACAAAGGATAAATCCTGCAAGCTCATGGGCGAGCAGCCCCTCAAAACAGCAGAAGAGTCCTCAGTGAAAAATTCTGTGCAAGCCTTCATGGATCACTGAGGAAGTCACTCCGTTTCCCACATGACCAAACCATTCCCCAGCACACATCTTAGTGAGCAGATCAGGGAGGAATTCAACTCAGTGCACACTTGTCAGGCTTCCAAATTTGGCACAATGGTGAATACTGAAAATAAAATAGTACTACTTCTGGTCACTTATGGTGTTAATAAGGATTTGTATAATCCTGAGGTTATGATAAACAAGGTTTGAATGAAGTAGCAACTGAGAAATGTGTTAGAATAGGCCAAAGCCTGACTTGTTCCATTTGATTTTACAACTACTGATACTGTAATGCTGTTGGTTGTGAAATGATATGTTTAATTGACCAATAAAGATCTTGAAATCATATCCACGATTACATATGCAGATTCAGAACATGTGCAGATTCAGCAAATCCAAAAGAAAACACTACCAAAGATTTGCAAGGCTATAATGAAAGAACTGAGATGCGAGACTAATTGGATAATTCTTTCAAAGTATTCATATAGGCACAATGAGCTTTCTTTTGTGCTGTATCTTTCTCTACTTCCCAATATCATGGTGTGGAGATGCCTGAGGTAGACAGAGGAAGAAATATCACAACACCAAGTTAAAGACCAAAGGTTTATCTGGGAGCACAAGCTTTTGCACTTCTGCAGTGCTCCAAAAGCTTGTGAGCCAAAAAATCCTGTTGGACTTTAACCTGGTGTTGTGAGACTTCTTATTGTTGCAATATTATGGATTGCAAATAGTTCTCAGTTTCATGTGAACATTTCTGAATATTGTACTGGTGACTGTTATTGGAGTTTGGTGGTCAGACATGACCCAGCTGACATCTCCTGAGTAAAGCATAGAGAAGTGGACTATCTTGAACACTCAGCATTTGAATCGGTCAAGTTGGGCTACACATGAAAAGAAAACTCTCCTTTCTATTCTGCCAATCAATGTGTCAATCAAAACTTAACATGACAAATATTTTTCATAAGTGTGTCTTCTCTCCTGCTCAAGTTGTCTCTGTGTCCTCTCAATCTGACATTGCAGAACGAGTCCATCATTTGCTATGGACACTGGCACATTGAGCTAAAACTACTCGTGATGATTTAGTTAAAGTTTCTTCAAACCTAAGACAATGAAGGTTCTCACCCAGATTGGATTAAATAGTAATTTGAATCCTGGAAGCGAAATATCATGGCATTGATCTATTCTGCTTCTTGCTGGATAATTCCTTCCTCAAAAGAGGTAATCACAATGAACTGTCAGTCTGAAGGTGCTTGACAGGATAGAAGCCAAGTATCTGTTTCTGCTGGGCAGACACTTTAGAACTTGGGAGGTCAACGGGTGGAATTTTGTCAGTTGCCCAACTGTGGTTCAAAGGTCAGAGGTGAGCCTACATCTGCCTGAGTAAGGCTGAGATTCCTTCTCCACTCTGGAGGGTAGTCCAGCTTCTGAGATAATTGTCCTACGGCCAGCAGTGGTCTGATCACAGTAATGTCACTGGGGGCAATGATCACTGCTCCAACATTCCCAACATCAATCAAAGCTGGAGCTGGATTCAGTGGTGAGTGGAGGAGAGTAGGGAATCACCATCAGGAAGACAGTAGACATAGAAGAGACAATGGCCTTGTAGTGTTATCATTAAACTATTAACCCAGAAACTCAGTTAATGTTCTGGGGACACAAATTTGAATCCTTCATGACAGATAAGGAAATTATAATTTTAAAACATATCTGGAATTAGGAATTTACTTATGACCATGAAGTCATTGCTGATGGTCGGAAAAACTATCTGGTTCACTAACGCCCTTTAAGGAAGGAAATCTGCTATCCTTATCTGGTCTGGCCTACACGTGACTCCAAACTCACAGCAATATAATTATCTCTCAACTGCCTTTCAGCAACTAGGATGGGCAATAATGCTGGCCAGCCAGCAATGCCCATGTCTCATTAATGAATGAAAAAAATACGAGGGCATGCAGGAAGGGGCCTTCATCAGGCACAAGTCCAATATGAAACTAATGCTGCCACCAGAATTTACCTGACAGCCTTGCCATGTAGTCTGGACATACTCTGTAGCTGGCAAATATTCTGCTGACCAATTCCTCCTGCTCCATGCTCTACCACACTGAACTCATAAGACTCAATCACAACACAGTAACACATTCAATCACTAACAGAGTACAGTGGTTATTACTGCTGCCTCACAGCACAATGGACCCAGGCCAAATTCTGGCCTCAGGTCTCTTTCTCTCCGTATCTGCATGGATTCCCTCTGGATGCCCTGGTTTACTCCCAGTTCAAAAGCGTGCTGGTTAGGTTGATTGACCATGGTAAATTGACCCTAGTTTTAAGGTGATCAGCAGAGTGAATATGCGAGAATAGGACTGCGTGGAATTCTGGTTGGTGCAGACTCGATGGATCTCCTTCTGTACTGTGGAGAATTCTTAGATTCTTTGAATAGGGGTACAAATCAATTTGTTCAACAATCTCATGAGCAAAGTGTAATGGGTCTCAGGAATGAATGGGGAGGAAGAGTGCATCCACCAATTATAATGTTTTGTTGTATAAATAAATAATGACTTTCCAAAGTTACTACTGTCAGTGTGAGGAAACAGAATGCAAGAGTTTGCATTCACGTGGCATAAGCTTGGATGTCGAAGACACTTCAGTCGATCGATATCAACTTCACTATCACATTTGGTCAAATTGGAATTGTAGAGTTAATGGAAATCCCAATGGGACACAGTTCCTTCTCAGTTCAGTTTGTCACTCAGCATTTTGTTTTAAACAAGGGCACTGCATTATTTTGACAACCTTGTATTAACATTCCAAAACATTATTAGCACTCCAAAATAATAGAGCAACGCAAGGAAATAGAAATGTGCAGAATGAACTTCCTCATGCTATTTGCTTCAAAATGTATAAACCAATTTGAGTTAAAATGCAAACCCTTTAAAGTGTCAAATTGTGTTGAAAGATCTGGTGTTTTATTCATCAGCTCAAGTATGAAATTAGAGCTAAATCCTGCAAGGACAGTTCTGGTGGGTTTTGTATTTGTTCCTTAAAGAACTGTGTGGGCGAGCTGCTGTCAGCACCACAGAGAGTAGCTATAGAGGCTTTGAGCGTGGGCTACTTAAATACTGCTGCTCCAGTATTATTAACTGTTCCAAACATCAGGAGCTTTTCACACCTATAATGAACAATCTCACAAGAATAACCATTGGATTTTCAACATCCTCTATCAGAGGAGAGAGTTTATTTACAAAAAACATGATTAAATAACCCATTTGTTTAATGGTGATCCTCAGCATTAATTTGGCCACCGTATTGCTTTTTGCAGGCATGCGTCTGCTTTGAGTTCCAACATTCTGTTCCATGAATGAATAGGATGGCAGCAACAATTTGTTTCAGAGACTGCAGCCGAAAGACAGACACCAGAAAAATGGGTCAGAAGTCCTAATTTAAATTATTATCCACTGATCCATTGAAGTGTGTGGCTGATGAGGGCAAAGTGACAGCCATGGTATTTCCCATATGCAAAGAACCTGGCAATGACCATAATCTCTCCAGTAAATCCATACCACCCTCCACAAATGTGGAGACCAAGGAAGAAACATGACGTGAAATAACCCCATGCTGCTTTCTCCTTCCTAACCTTGAACTTCAAAGGCCAATTGTTGGCCTTCTGTTACAAATCACTAACTTGGCCTTAGTAGGTCAAGAGTCAGGCCTGAGTATCTCTGACACATGTAAAGGATCTGATGGACTCTGCCCAGCGTAAGTAAAGAAACAAATGGGGCAACTGCAGGTGCATTCCTGATAATTTTCCAAACTTCTTTTGATTTTGGAACTCTTTTTTGGATTTGAAAATTGCAAGTGTCATTCTCTTAATTTGAAAAGGAATGTGAAAGAAACTGGAAAGGCAAACATAACACCTGAACATCAGTTGTGGGCAACTTACTGAGATCTACCATCACGGATAATGACTGAACATTTGAACAGTTATGTTTGTGTGCAGTTATAATGGGAAAGTCATTTCTGACTGGTTGAATCTTTTTGAGGAAGTCACAAATATGGTGGACAAGGAAATCTCTATTGATGCTGCCGATAAAATTATACACAAAACATGATTTGCTAAAACTGAAGTGAATACATTCATAAGCAAGCCTGGAATTTTGGTTTTAAGTGGTTGGGAGGCAAGAAACAAAGTAGAGAGAACAGAAATGCACTCTTCATCAACGCAACATGATGTGGTGATACTCAATTTTTCACAATCACATCCATGATTTGGATGAAAGCACGGAGTTGTATGAGTTAGGTAGCACAGTTTATGGAAGTCGGATATTACAAAGGGATGCAGACAGATTGAGTGAGAAAAGAAAACTGCAACAAGTCGAGGCCAATCTGGCTAAGTGTCACATCTACTTTGGACCTGAGTGAGGAAAATTAAGTATTGTTATTGACAAGAGACTAAGAGCATTGAGGAGCAAAGTTATTTAGAGAACCTTGTTCACAGATGTGGTGGAATTTGTCTTCAGGTGGATTAAAGCCAAAAATTCACCAGAGTCTTGCTTGGAGCTCATCTGGGATACTATGTTAGTCTTAAGTACCAACCTTGAGAAAGAAACACTGGCCTTGGATTTACCAAAATCATCCTCATGCTTGAAGAGTCAAATTATGAGGACAAGTTGCATAAATTTGTTCCCTGTTCCTTTGAGTTTCTATAGTTGAGGGATATTCAAATGAGTGTGTCTAAAGGATTATAATTAACTTATTAGTAGACACAGAAATTCTTCCCTCTGAAGGGGAATCCAGAACAAGAGGATATACTGTTCAAATCAGAGCAGTGAAATTAGGATCCACATCTGCAGAAATGTTACCCATTGTAACTATACATTATCATTGAAAAAAAGATAGACTTTTAACATGTGACCTGACTTTGGTCACTGCTATTTTAAGGCAGAATTTAATGCATTTATTTCTAATCGCTGAAGAGCACAAGTTAATTAGCAGAGAGAAAAGCATCACAGAAACACATTAAGATGCCAATATTACCACAGCAATTTCTAACTCCTTCCCTCTGCAGATTTTAATTTAGCTCCAGTTCATTGCTATATTCTCAACTCCACACAACCCAAAATGCTTAACAGTCATCCTCTGTTTAAAAAAGAGAATGTACAAAAAAGGGATGTACAAATTAACTCAGTAAGAAGTCTCACAACACCAGATTTATTTGGTAGCAAAAGCCACTAGCTTTTGGAGCGCTTGCTGCTCCTTCATCAGGTGAGTGGGAGTTCTGTTCACAAACAGGGCATATAAAGACACAAACTCAATTTACAAAATAATGGTTGGAATGCAAGTTTTTACAGGTAATCAAGTCTCAAAAGGTACTGACAATTTGAGTGGAGAGAGAGAGCTTTAAGTACAGTTTGAAGAGATGTGTATTCTCTCTAGACAGGACAGTTAGTGAAATTTTGAGGTAGTGAGATTTCTCACGAATTGTCCTGTCTGGAGACAATACACATCTTTTTTTAAACTTTGCCTAACGCTGTCTCCACTCACATTGTCCTACCTTTGAGATTTAATTACCTGTAAAGACTCGCATTCCAACCATTATTTTGTAAATTGAGTTTGTGTCTTTATATGCCCTGTTTGTGAACAGAACTCCCACTCACCCGATGAAGGAGCAGCAAGCGCTCCAAAAGCTTGTGGCTTTTGCTACCAAATAAACCTGTTGGACTTGAACCTCGTGTTGTGAGACTTCTTACTGAGTTTACCCCAGTCCAATGCCGACATCTCCACATCCAATTAACTTACACAGGAGACTGTGGACAATGCAGCCTTCTCACAACCAACATTCCACTCTGCGGCGCATGCATACACACTCAAGTGATTGCTTTTAAGGAGAATGCTGAACTTTAACAAAAGACAGGAATAGTAAGTGACAGGATATCAATCTCCTCTAATTTTGAAGCAATCTAGGATCCAAGTACTTGTGTATTTATTGCAGTTAATATTCATAATATTAAAATCTAGCCCAATTACAGGGATTATTAAACATTAACTTCCCACTGCTAGTTTTGATTTGCCCACCTAGCACTGATTTTGTACACCTGTTTTGTTTTGTTTTGTTTTAAACACAGTATGACTTTTGTGAGACACTGCTGAGTTGGAATGCAAACTGCATAGTGAACTGGAGCACAATTAAAACCTGCAGAAGGTAGGTAGTTTGAAATTGCTCTTGGTCAGACTGGCAGGTGAACACCTTCACTTATTTTAATGAATCCTCTCATAACTTGTGCTGTTAAACTATTTGAGTCAAACTATACCGTCTGAAAACATAAGTTCAACCAAGCACTATTGCTCACAGCCAATTGCAGTTTGGATCCAACTCTGCCTCAACTGATGCTGCCAATATTAAAATCAAAACATTTTTTGAGGTTCTGTGCCTTGCACAGTCTATCCTCCGTGTGAAAGACTTCGTAATGAAAGAAATTCCTTGACTGAAAAGAGGAATGGAGCAGGTTTTGCAAGAGCCATGTTTTCTTGACAACAAGATTTGGTTGTTTCTCAAATCCTGCTTCTCAGGTGGGAATGTTATTGTGTACTGCTGTTTGAATAATGCTGCCTCTTTTCTTCACTCGTTGCATTCCTATGGCAGAAGCACAGGTTGTATACTTGATGTTAAGTTGGAAAGAATATGGATTTAGTAAAGTGTTTGACAAAGTCCCTCATAGGAGGTTAGTTGAGAAAGTCAAGGCTAATGGGATACAAGGACAGGTAGCTAGATGGATAAGTAACTGGGTTGGTAATAGGAGACAGAGAGTAATAGTGGAAGGGTGTTTTTCTAGCTGGAGGTCGGTCACTAGTGGTGTGCTGCAGGGCTCGGTACTGAGACCTCTTCTATTGTAATATATATAAATGACTTGGAAGAGGGAGTAAGTGGAGTGATCAGCAAGTTTGAAGACGATACAAAGATGGCTGGACTTGCGGATAGTGAGGAGCGTTGTCAGGTGATGCAGCAGGACATAGATAGGCTGGTAGCTTGGGCAGACAGATGGCAGATGGAATTCAATCCTGATAAATGCGAGATGATGCATTTCGGGAGAAAGAATGTAGAGGGAAGGTATATGATAAAGGGTAGACCTGTTAAGAGTATAGAAACACAGATGGACCTGGGGGTGCAGGTGAACAAGTCTCTGAAGGTGGCAGAGCAGGTGGAAAAGGTTGTGAAGAAAGCATATAGTATGTTAGCCTTTATACAGTACAAGAGCTGGCCTTTAATGTTGCAGTTGTATAAAACATTGGTTAGACCTCATTTGGAATACTGCGTCCAGTTCTGGTCGCCTTATTACCAGAAGGATGTGGAAACTCTGGAGAGAGTGCAGAGGAGGTTTACCAGGATGCTGCCTGGTATGGAAGGTCTGAGTTACGAGGAGAGGTTAGGCAAATTGGGACTGTTTTCCTTAGAAAGACACAGACTAAGAGGACATCTAATAGAGGTGTACAAGATAATGAGGGGTACAGACAGAGTAAACAGGGTTAAGCTTTTTCCTAGGATGGACTCGAATAGCACGAGGGGTCACGGGCTTAGGGTGAGGGGGGTAAGGTATAATTTGGATGCTAGAGGGAGTTTTTTCACACAGAGGGTGGTGGGGGTATGGAATGCGCTGCCAAGTAAAGTGGTGGAGGCAGGCACTCTGGAGTTATTTAAGAAATACTTAGATGGGCACATGAACAGAATGGGAATGGAGGGGTATAGAAAACTGATTTAAAATAGGGATCATGAGCCTTGGGGGTGTGTAAATGGATGATGATATTGATGTACTTGTTTTTATCCTACAGGTGCTTTGGTCCACCTTGTTGTCTAACGAGGGGCATAAATGCTATGGGTCGTGAGAGGGCTGCTCTTGGATTTTTTGGGAGTATCCTAGTGCTTCACGTCGTGAGTGTACGCTCGACCTGGACCATTTGATGGGTAACACGACAGCTCAGTGACTATCGCTGTGCTATGCAGATACATGGATTTGGGCCTGCGTCTGTGGGAGTTTGCGCATTCTCCCCGTGCTTGCGTGGGTTTTCTCCGGGTACTCCGGTTTCCTCCCACATCCCAAAGATGTGCTCTTAGACTAATTGGCAAAACAAATTCTCCCTAAATTGTCTCAAATTTGGTTTTTCATCCATAGATCTATAAACATGGACAGGTATCATGGGTAGAGGTGGGGACATCAGGGTGGCGGCGCAGGCTCGTTGGGCCGAAGGGCCTGTTTCCCGTGCTGTTTTGTTCTTTGTTTCTTTGTTCTTTGAATCTCAATTTGTAAACTAAGCTGGTAAGCTTGAAATACACTTGATTAAATGGATATCATCTCACATGACTTCCATTCTTCCTACCAACCCTGGATTTAATCTGTGATATGGGCCATCCAGGTATAATCTTAAACTTACAGTCCAAGTTCTAGTCCCAAGGCTCCAGAATCTGACAGTCTTGGTGAAGCGGCAATACTATTGTCTTTGAGCTAAAAGTTCGAGTGTTCAAGTTCCATTCCAGAGACTTGAGCACACATCAATATTGACATATCAGTGTGGGACTGAGCAAGTGCTCTATCGTTGAAGGTGCCAACCTTCAGAGGAGACCTTAAATGTAGGCCTTGTCTGCCCTCTTGGACAGGCATAGAAAGATCCCATGGCACTATTTCAATAACAGTAGAAGACTTGTGCACTAGCATCTTCGCCAATATTTATATCTTAACTAATATCACAAATAACTGATTATCTTCTTTTCATTCCTGCTTGGGGGAATCTGCTGTGTTAAAAATTCCTACAATATAACAATTTACCTTGAACTAATTAATTGGTTAAGTGAGGGGTGTGAAAGGCACTATGTAAATTCTGGTCTTTCCTTTCTTCTCTGTACATATGCTTGCAAACTTTTATGTCCTGCCTATCAGCAGTTTGTTTGCACGTGGATATCTGCAGATTATTCTGTTTATGGATTGTCCTGAGATTCTCATGCTAATGCTTTCTCCACATGTCACCTCAGTCACAAGTGTCCATTAGCTAGTAAACTTCTGTCTGCTTGGCACTGCAGCCACCCATGGCAAGTGTTAAGATTCAAACTCCTCCTCCTTATGGGTTACAAAGTACTGTGAATAAACACAAGACATTTCCAAGTGTACAGATACCAAGGATAAGGGATCAATCAGCTCAGCCCAGATCAGAATGATTTTAGGCTTCAAGTCCTCCCTCTTAAGCTGTCTGAGGATGGCTGAAAAACATGCTGCTTTGTGTACTAAGAATACGAGGAATAGGAGGCACAGGCCATA
This sequence comes from Sphyrna mokarran, assembly GCA_024679065.1. Lineage (NCBI taxonomy): Eukaryota > Metazoa > Chordata > Chondrichthyes > Carcharhiniformes > Carcharhinidae > Sphyrna > Sphyrna mokarran. The sequence goes on along the minus strand of JAGIQG010000031.1, from coordinate 17,572,968 downwards.
CATCCCTCAAGCCTACTCTGCCATTCAACACGACAATGGCTGATCCTGAAATTCATTTATCTCCATCAATAGCTACTTATGTCATTGATCAGGTTTTTTCATAAACCGAACCCTAAATTCTTCAAGTGCGATTTAGTCATATAGCTAATAGATACTCTACATGTTTATTATTCTATCCCCTAAATAGCTCATGCTGATGCCATTATTTCCACTTTCCTTATCAGAAGACAAGTTGTACACACCACTCGCAACACTTCAAAAATATTTTGCTTAGCTTAAAAGACCTCGTGTTCCAAGACAGAAACAAGTTTACCTCTTAATACTAAACACTCCAAGTTCTGCTCAGCTATATGTTGGATATTGACAGCAGACCAGTCCAACTGACTCTGTGCTCTTCTGAATACCAATCTCCCAGGTCTTTAGTCAGTATTTCCATAACTTCACCAGTACCACATGTCAAACAGTCAAACAAGTTTGCAAATATTTTCACTCTTTGTTCTGAATCTTAACTATTCAATACAAACTAACTTCTGAAGGATGAAAAAGAATAACATATCTTCAGAAGTAGCGTTAAAAATTTGGCTAACTCCCTGTCTTTGACAAGCTCAGCTGCCAGTGAGCATTTCAAATCCAATCATCCCGAAGTTGCTGTGAAAATCGCCTCGTTCCCACACTCCAGTGCCTGTTTGGAGACAACGAGCATGGCCAATTCACCTAATCAGCAGGCTTTCGGACTGTGGGAGGAAACTGGAATGCCCGGAGAAAACCCATGCTGACAAAGGGAGAATGTGCAAACTCTGCATGGTGACCCAAGCCGGGAATCAAATCCCGGCGCTCTGAGGTATCACTGTGCTACCATACTGCCCATAACCCATCTCCTGGACACTGCTGAGTGTTAGCCTCGTGATAGCAGGTGGTGTATCCAAAGCATTACTGCAGTTTGGCACAGTCAGAATTAGCAGGCCCTTCACACATGACAATACAAAAAGGTCCATCAAGTGTTACATCTGCATAGCTGGCAATTGTATGATACCATGCCAAGAGTTGACAGATCACAGCAATCAATCTCTCCCAGTCAACAGACAGACTCAGAAATGACATGAATGCTAGTTTGTTTCAGGAGTTTCAGCTTCAAAGTCACTGTTTCTCTCAAGTACTGCATCAAATGGACATGTATGGCATTCAACCCCAAGGTTAAGCTCTTCTACTGCTGTGAATTTGATGTTCTTAAATTACTGCTGGTAGTGTGCAGATTATCACATATTACTTTTGAAGCAAATCGGAACAAGTTTCACCAGTATGTTCATCAATTATCAGTTTACTTTTATTGAGTTACTAGCTAAATCAAAATCCTGAAGCTCCCTTCCTACATCAGATGGATTGCTTTTAGAGGGTAGCTCACAACCACCATCTCAAGGACAACAAGGGATGAGCAACAAATGCTGGCCTTGCTCACATCCCACAAAATATAAAGAAGAAAAATAATCTCTGCTCTTCTTCTTCACTTGCTTACGGGTGATCTGGTTCCTGAAACTTCTCTCGTAACACCAGCTGACCAGGAACCACCATCAACAATACTTAACAGCAGGGTACCCAAATCTATTGAAGCAAATGCAGTAGCATTTTCTTGCCTCATACAAGCAACCCACCATAAATGTTTTCAGAGTTGGGAGCCTCCAACTTCAACTCGTAAATGCTCCATTTTACTCTTCCCTCCCATTCACTGCAGACGGCAGGTACACAACATAGTCACACTCTGTTTCAGATCTATACCCTTCTGTTAAGGTAGCAAATCTCTTCCTACTTGCTTCTCTATCCTGCGGCTCAAAGAATTCCTGACAAGACATGAACTAAAATGACCGTACAGGGCCACATATGCCCGGGTTGCAATTACAGGCCTTTCATCGAAATCTGAAATAATTCAGTGTAAACAGATCAAATGCTTCTTCCTCAATACTCACCAATATTGGAGTGTTTCAACAGCCGACAAATTCGAGCTTCTCTCTCCAACTTCTGATGATCTGCAAGAGAATAAAGACAAATAAATCAAAAGGAAACAGTGGTAAAAAACTCAGCAATAAATCAACTGATTTATCAAAAATTGGTTTGATTTTTAGGCACAAGAACTGGTTAAGAAAATTTGCTCAGAGATATCAGAATGAAGTCACATAACTTTAAAAAAAGACTGCAATCATAAATAGATGAAACAAAGATAAAATAGACATATTAGGTAACTCATAGTGCAGGAAAAGCCATGTTAGCTCTTTGGGTTATGATATTATTCTGGAAACAGTTTTGAGTTCAAATCGAACACTGATTCAAAACAGTAACCAAGTCTCCTGTTCTTCCAATTACTTTGAACCTGCTGTGTCTTTCCAGTATTGTCTCTTCCCAAAGTTCAGACACTTGAAGGGTGAGGGGAGGGAGCACACGTGAAGTTTCTGAACTGAATCAACCGATTTTCCAGCAAAGTCCTTACTACCTCCCATGACCACATTTCCCACATCTTACCTTCCTCCTGTGATCAGGGGAATTTGAGATAGAGATTGTGGACCTGTTTGTGTGTTTCAGTGTCTTTGTTAGTTCAAGAATGCAAGACCCTGGTGGGGTCACAAACATGAATTCAATGCTGTGGCCCATCCCTTCAAGGGTTCCAAGATGTACTTGAAGTAGTGGCTGGCCTCAATTGTAATACAAAAAAATGATCATTTGAACTTATCCTGAGCAATGCAGTCTGGCCGTACAAGTCACCATGCAGACTTCCAAACTTGCTGATTTCTTCATTTCTCTGCCATTGTCTGCCAGCCAAGAACAATACATGAAAGAAATTTGACAAGTGCATTCCTCTGCAATGCAGGCTGGGCAGTAAGGCAGTTACTGAAACTGCAAAATACTTTAGAGCAAAAGCTGGACCTGTTTCTGGCTGGAGTGACGATCACAGTTGGTAAAGTGGATGATTCATCAGAGGCAATGTTGTCTCTCAGAGTAGTTTTTATAAGCTAAAAGCAGATTTTCCATATTTTTCTCCTTATAATTGGCTAGAGTTTTTATCTGATATTTCATCTTTCTCAGGAAATCCCAAGGTTTTTGGGTTGGCTGTCATGGAGATTTGTTGCGGTGCACAAGACAGCATAGCTGTGAGAGCACACTGCATGACAGAGGTTCTTTCCTGCCCATCGTTATGTGGATTCATTTAATTGGAGAGAAAAACATGTCTCTGCAATCGGGAGGGCAAATATTGCACCCTCCTTCCTTTAGCTAATTCCAAGACATTTGACATAAAACCATTGACAACAATAGCAAAGAAAGCATTTCATTATGCCAATCTTAACAACTAGCTTTATGCAAGTGTAGCACTGTAATACATAGCTTTTCAAAATGATCACAAAACAATGATGCATAATTCTCTTCACAACCCAGGATAAGAATATGCAAAAAAAGCAAAATCTCAGAGAGGATCCTTCTGAAATTAAATAGACTTAGGGAGCATTGGAGACTTGCAAGCCTATCTTAAAGCTAAGTCAAGTGAAAGATGACATGTGAAATATCATGTGTGCATCCCAATTGGTAAATCATAAACCCAAGATGATGGTAAAGGCAGATAGCAAGCAGGTAGCTGCATTGGGCCTTTGGATAAGCAACATGAGGGACCACCAACACAATGCCAGAACATGAAAAGAATAAACTTTTCTTTGACCACCGAGGCATTAGACCATCAATGAATTGTTATTGTGGAATCAAATGTAACACTAATTTGCACAGGTCTTCCAGCCGTGAAATTAACGACCTGTTTTTGGGTGCAGATTGAGCGATAAATATTGGCTAGGTCATCTGGAGAACTCTGATTTTATTTAAATCAGAGTTCAGGACAAATATGTCAACATTCTTCAATTGTGTCAGCAGGGATTTGGTTTTAGTATGTTCAAACATGTAAATCTTGGCAGTGACTCAGCACTGACAAGTCAACCTTGTACCATGTGATGAAATCCTGGAGGCCTTAAGCCCACTACCTTATGACTCAAGGATCAGAATCTTATTACCACAGCTAAACTGACATTATCGTCATTAGGAGTTTTTGAAACTCTCCAAGGAAGTACCAGGCATTAGCAGCACCCACTGGAGACCAAGTGCTTCCTACAGGGAAAGAAATCATCAGAATGGTTTGCTGGTAAGCTGCAGGAAGAGGGGAGAGTGGAATAGATGAATGGTACAGAGTGAGCAAATGTGTGGAAATTTTTCTAGTAATTCAGCTCCTCAGATCAATTCTCAGGAATTGCTGCATTACTTCAATGGAGATGCTAAATCAAAGTTCTGCCTGCCTGTTCAAGTGCAAAGGAGTGGATGCTGTGGGATATTAAAAGATCTGAACTAAAGACTAAGAGATTAGACAAGATGCCTTATTAAAGGGCATTGGCATTGAGGAAACTGGAACGAAAGAAACACCAGCGCTCAATGCACAGCTGAAGAACGGATGGTCCATAAATGTGAGTCATCGCTGAATGATTCAATTTCTCAATTTAGTGACAGCCAGATAACAGATCGATTGGATTTATTTTGACAGATATGCTTTGACTGCCATTTGATAATTTGAGGACTTGCTGTGGTCCTATCACTGAAGATTGGCTCATGTCTTTCAACTGTCATTGAATTTGCTCCGCACTTCCAAGATCTCCTTTTTGTTGCACTCTGTCCGAGACATACTGCACCTCATGTCGCCACTGCAATCCTCCAATTCAGAGTGAGATCTTGCGACATTCTGCCTGAAAATCACTCTGCTGTCAAGCAACTTAAGATCCAAAATTTGTCACATTCCAACTCCCTGATCTCAGCTACTATCAGCTTCCCCATCACAAAGGCTGTGTTCTTCACTTCCATAACATCACCCATCTTCATCCCTACTTCTGGCAGCCCATTTAATGTAAACAGCTTTATCTGTGTCATCTGAATATTTGTTGCTGAAGGTGGCAATGGTTCTCCCTCACTTGAAGTCTCAATTAAAAGGTCTGCTGCCCATATCTTAACCAGCACCTATCAGCCCTCTTCTTGCTGGTTGACATTTGCTCCTGTGGAGTTTGCATGTTCTCCATATGTCTGGGTGGGGTTTCCTCAGGGTGCTCCAGTTTTCTCCCACAGTCACAGATGTAAAGGCTAGGTGGATTAGCCATGATAAACGTATGAGATTATAGGAATGAGTTGAGTGTAGGGAAGATGTTATTTCAGGGAGTTGGTGCAGACTTCAAGGGCAAAATAGCCTCCTTCTGCACTGTAGGGATTAGAGTCATAGAGGTGTACAGCATGGAAATAGGCTCTTCAGTTCAACTTGTCAATGCTGTCAGTTTTTACTATTCAGCCAAAATCCAATTGCCCACATTTAGCCCATATCCCTCTATACCAATTTTACTCTTTTTAAAAGACAAAGTTGTACCTGGCCTACTCTTACCACAGGCAGCTTGTTCCAGATGAATAAACTGCCCCTCTATGCACTCTAGTTTTACACTCACCTACCTTCAGGGAAAGATGTTGATTATCTACCTTATCTATGCCTCTTATTATTTTACAGACTTCTTTAAGATTACCCTGAAGTCTCATACACTCCAGGGAAAAAAGCCCAACCTCTCTCTATAACTCAAATCATTAAAATCTGGTAGCATACTAGTAAATCTTTTCTGTGTTCTTTCTAGGTTAATAATATCCATTCTATAATAGGGTGACCAGAACTGTACACAGTATTCCAAGTGTGGCCTTATCAATGTCTTATACAACTTCAACAAAACATCCCAAATTCTGTATTCAATGTTCTGACCAATGAAACAAAGCATGCCAAATGCTTTCTTCACCACTCTGTCCACTTGTGACTCCACTTTCAAGTAGCTATGAACCTGTATCCTTAGATCTCTTTGTTCTATAACTCTCCCTAACACCCTACCATTAACTGAATAAGTTTTGCCCTGGTTCGATCTACCAAAATACATCATCTCCCATTTATCTAAATTAAACTCCATCTGCCATTCATCAGCCTACTGCCCAACTGATCAACATCCCATCATAGATAACCTTCTTCACTGTCCACTATGTAATCATGATGTCATCTGCACACTCAATACACATGTCTCTTCAATTCCCATCCAAATCATTAATATAAATGATTTTGATTTATTATTTGATTTAATACATGTGACAATAACAACATGTCGTGAAAACTATCATTTCTTGTGCACTTTCAGACAAAATATACCATTCATAGAGAAGGAAACAAGAGAGTGCAGAATGTAATGTTACAGTCATAGTTAGGACGTAGAGAAAGATCACCTTAATACAAGGTTAATCCATTAAAAAGTCTGATAGTGGCAGGGAATAAGCTGTTCTTATCTGTGAGGCAGGGAGGAAGTGGTTAAGCGAGAGAGCTGTGGTGTACTAAGGAAGTTGAATCTCTGGTGAAGAGGAAGAAGGCAGCTTATGTGAAGATGAGATGCGAAGGCTCAGTTAGAACTGAGTTAAAACTCAGTTAGAGAGTTACGAATTAGCCAGGAAGGAGCTAAAGAGAGAGTTAAGAGCTAGAAGAGGACAGACTTTGGCAGATAGAATCAAGGAGAACCCTAAAGCTTTCTATAGGTATGTCAAGAATAAAAGATTGATTAGGGCAAGATTAGGGCCAGTCAGGGATAGTAGTGGGAAGTTGTGGTGGAGCCTGAAGAGATAGGGAAGGCACTAAATGAACATTTTTCGTCAGTATTCATGCAGGAAAAAGTCAGTGTAGTTGAGGAGAATACTGAGGGATAGAAGCTTTTAGACTAGATGGGATTGAGGTACATAAGGAGAAGGTGTTAGCATTTCTTGAGAGTATGAAAAATAGATAAGTCCCTGGGCTGGATGGAATTTATCCAAGGATTCTCTGAGAGTCGAGGGAGAAGATTGCAGAGCCTTTGGCTTTGATCTTCATGTCGTCATTGACTACAGGTATAATGCCAGAAGACTGGAGGATAGCACATGTTGTCCCCTTGTTCAAGAAGGGGAGTAGAGACCATCCTGGGGGTTATAGGCTGGTGAGCCTTACTTCTGTTGCAGGCAAAGTTTTGGAAAGAATTATCAGAGATAGATTTATAATCATCTAGAGAGAAATAAATTGATTAGGGATAGTCAACACAGTTTTGTGAAGGGTAGGTCGTGCCTCACAAACCTTACTGAGTTCTTTGAGAAGGTGACAAAAGAGGTGGATAAGGGTAAAGCAGTTGATATGGTGTATATGAATTTTAGCAAAGTGCTTCATAAGGTTCCCTATGGTAGGCTACTGTGGAAAATACAGATGCATGGGATTGAGGGTGATTTAGCAGTTTGGATCAGGAATTGGTTAGCTGATAGAAGACAGAGGGTGGTGTTTGATGGGAAATGTTCAAACAGGAGTTCAGTTACTAGAGGTGTACTGCAGGGATCTGATTTGAGGCCACTGCTGTTTGTCATTTTCATAAATGACCTAGATGAGGGTGTAGAAGGATGGGTTCATAAATTTGCGGACAACACCAAAGTCTGAAGAGTTGTAGACAGTAAGGATGGATGTTACAGTTTGCAGAGGGACATAGATAAGCTACAGAGCTGGGCTGAGAGGTGGCAAATGGAGTTTAATGTGGAAAAGCGTGAGGTGATTCACTTTGGAAAGAGTAACAGGATTACACAATATAGGACTAATAGAAGGACTCTTGGTAGTATCGACGAGCAGACAGATCTCGGTGTACATGTGCATAGATCTCTGAAAGTTGGTACCCAGCTTGATAAGGTTGTTAAGAAGGTGTATGGTGTGTTAGCTTTTATTGGTAGAGGGACTGAATTTCAGAGCCGTGAGATCATGTTGCAACTGTACAAAACTCTGGTGCGGCTGCACTTGAGTACTGCATACAGTTCTGGTCAACGCATTAGAAGAAAGATGTGAAAGTACTGGAAAGGATGCAGAGGAGGTTTACCAGGATGTTGCCTGGTATGGTGGGAAGATCTTATCAGGAAAGGCTGAGGGACTTGAGGTTGTTTTCATTAGAGAAAAGATTAAGAGGTGACCTAATTGAGGCATACAAGATGATCAGAGAATTAGATAGGGTGGAAAATGCGAGCCTTTTTGCTCGGATGGTGATGGGGACATAGCTTTAAATTGAGGGGTGATGATTATAGGAAGGATGTCAGAGGTACGTTCTTTACTCAGAGGGTAGTAAGGGTGTGGAATGCCCTGCCTGCAGCAGTTGTGGACTCTCCAACTTTAGTGGCGTTCAAATGATCAGTGGATAGGAATATGGATATCATTGGAATAGTTTGGGTTAGAGGGTCATTAGATTCGTTCCACTGGTTGGCGCGACATCAAGGGCCAAAGGGCCTGTACTGCACTGTAATGTTCTACGTTCTACCTTTTTCCCCAAAGGAAGAAGGTGGAAGAGAGAATGTCCGGGGTGCGTGGGATCCTCAATTATGCTGGCTGCTTTCCCGAGGCATCAGGAAACATAGACAGAGTCAATAGATGGGAGGCTGGTTTATATGATAGATGGGGCTACATTCACGATCTTTTGTAGTTTCTTGTGGTCTTGGGCAGAGCAGGAACCACACCAAGCTGTGATACAACCAAGCAGAATGCTTTCAATGGTGCCTCTGTAAAAGTTGGGGAGAGTCATAGCTGACATGCCAAATTTCCTTAGTCTTCTGAGAAAGTAAAGGTATTGGTGGGCTTTCTTAACTATAGTGCCGGCATGGAGGGACCAGAACAGGTTGATGATATCTGGACACCTAAAAACTTGAAGCTCTCAACCCTTTTCACTTTGTCTCCATTGATGTAGACAGGGGCACGTTCTCCTTTACGCTTCCTGAAGTTGATGACAATCTTCCTCGTTTTGTTGACATTGAAGAAAAATTATTATTGCCACATCAGTTCACCAGATTCTCCATCTCATTCCTGTACTTTGTCTCATCATTGTTTGAGATCTGACCCACTACGGTGGCGTCATCTGCAAATTTAAAAATCGAATTGGAGGGGAATTTGGCCGCACAGTCATAGGTGTATAAGGCATATTGTAGGGGGTTGAGAACACAGCCTTGTGGGGCACTGTTGTTGAAGATTATTGTGGAGATTATTGCCTATCCTTACTGATTGTCATCTGTGAGTTCAAAATCCAGTCGTAGAAGGAGGTGCTGAGGGACAGGCCACAGAGTTTGGAGATGAGTTTTGTGGGACTAATAGTATTGAAGGCTGATCTGTATCGATAAACAGCAGTCTGACATAAGTGTCCTTGTTATCTAGGTGTTCCAGAGTTAAGTACAGAGCCAGCGGGATGGCGTCTCCTGTGGACCTGTTGTGGCAATAGGCAAACTGTCATAGATCCGATAATCTGGGAGGCTAGAGATTTGTGTCATAACTAAACTTTCAAAGCACTTCATAATTATGGATGTCAGAGCCACCGGCTGACAGTCATTAAGGCACATTGCTTAGTTTTTCTTGGGCACAGGAACAACGGTCGTCTTCTTGAAACAGAGAGAGATCTCAGATTGTTGTAAAGAGAGGTTGAAGATGTCTGTGATGGGTACCCCATCCAGCCAGTTGCTTTCTGTGGGTTGATCTTCAAGAAAGCTGCTCTAACATCTGCAATGGTGACTCCACATAGAGGTTCATTCAGGACTTTGAGAATGGAGGGTGTGTTCTCGCTGATCTCTTGCTCAAAACGGGCTTAGAATGCAGTGAGTTCATCAGGAAGAGGTATGTTGGGGCCACTAATTTTACATGCCTTCATCTTGTAGCCTGTTTTGTCTTGCAGACCTTGCCAAAGTCAGCGGGGGTCAGTGTGGCTAGGCTGGGTCCAGTACTGTCTTTTGGCATCTTTGATATATCTCTTTAGATCATATCTGACATTATTGTTTAGGTCAGTGGTCATTGTCACCTGACTTGAACGCCTCAGTCATGGACTTCAGCAAGCAGTGGATATCCCTGACAAGTGATAAATAACAGAGAACCCATCGCTAATCCCTGAGGGACACCGCTGGTTACAGGGTTCCAAATTGAAAAACAACCTTCTACAACCACCCTTTTGCTTCTGTCATCAAGCCAATGTTGTATCCAATTGCTACCTCACTCTGGATCCGTGAGATTTAATCTTATGCAACAACCTACCATGTGGTACCTTGTCAAATGCCTTGCTAAAGTCCTTGCAGACAATGTCGACTGCACTGCCCTCATCTAACTTTTGGTTACCCCTTCAAAAAACTCAAATTTGAGAGATTCTATGGATACCATGGTTCTACAATGCTGCAAATGTAAAATTTTTTTTTAGTCTTTTACTCCCTTTATGGCCTCATCCCTCTCTACAATCACTCTTCAGCCCCTTTATCACTGGTGTTTCTTTGAATGTGGTGTCAACAGACTATTTTCATAGTTAATCTATTGCAGTTTTTTCGGCATATGTCTGTAGTTCCTTGAAGCAACCCCACATTGGCTGGCCCTGAGGGAGCACATTAGAAGCCCCAGCCCCACTCACCTGTCTCTTGGCAGCTGTCCTCCCTCTCTCTGCTCTCCCCAGCAATGCTGATCTTTTTCTAGCGCGTGTGAACATCTGCTCAGAAATTGGTCAGCCAATGTAAAATCATGTTTCGGGGGAGGAGTGTGGGCAGTAGTGCATTTTGCATCCACTACCAAGTATACGCACAGACAAAAAGTTTCATCCATGTCACTCCGACATTACAACAGTGACTAGAATTCAAAAGTATTGCTTTTGAGGTCTCCACTGATCACCAAGAGGCAATATAAAAGCAATTGTTTCTTCTCAAACATGAATCCATCATGAACTACTGTATTGAACAAAAAGCTCTGACAGTAAAGCAAAGGGTACTCTCAGATAAGGTGGCCACGAGTTCTGATGAGAGACCACAGATTCTGTTTCTCTCTTCACAGACGCTACCTGAGCTGCTGAGTATTTCCAGCATTTTCTACTTTTGTATTCTTGTATAATTCACTGCTGCTTCTCTTCCAGCAATGACCATCTTGAAGTTCTACCTCTCTCTCCAACAGGAGTTTATTTTGTCTGCTCTAACATGTTGATCTTCATTGCTTCCTATTTTCCAGCTTGTCTTGATTAGGTATCATGGGAATTCTATCCTTTGCAGCTCCAATGATTTTCTGTGAATTCTAAAAGAAATCCCACCTTCATGGTTCAAATCCACCACCATTACAAATATCTCTTCATGTGTTTAGCATTCATGGAATTGTTTTTCTCACCTATTCTGATGGAACAACACAGATGTGAAAGATAAACTACTGCTGTCACCACAGATTCCACCAGACCTGACTATTCTCAGTATTTTTTAAGTTTCAAATTTCCAAAATGTGTGGTATTTTGGAATTTTGGTATGTGTGGTATATCCAAATCACTTTTGATTAGTTACTTCAGGACTCATGCACATAACCTAGACCAACATGCCATGCAGGACTGAGCGAGTACTACATTATCAAAAGATCACCTTTCAGAGCATATGTTAAACAAGGGCCCATCAGAGAAATGGAGAGGGTGGGAATTGTTTATAGGAGCTGAAGAGGATTTGAGAAATAGGGAACCTTGATCAGACTGATGTTTCATGGCTATAAGGGAGTGCTGCACTGTGAGAGAGGTGCCAGCTTTCAGAGCCCAATAACCTCACTACTACTGATCAAACCAATGTACTGAACTCACTTAAGCAACCTGACAGTCTTCAGCCAACAAGCTCAAAATAGATAAGCTGATATCTGTTGAAGGGATCTTGCTGTGCACAAACCCAGGTAACATTTCAAAAATCATCTAATAACTACGAAATGCTTTGAGACATCCCTTTGAGCAACTCATGGGATTCTTTAGATTTCACATTCATGTTCCCTTATCCCATATACTGACCTTACTGGAGTTCAGGTCTCAACATCACAAGAGGGTGCTCGGAAGAACTTTCTTTTTACTTGTTTGCAAATGTGTCATTATAGTTCTTGGTTTAAGCAGAGAATTTCACAAGTTTAAAGAAAAACTCTGCATCACAACAAAATCAGTTCTATGAGAAATCTTTTTACCATTTTTTAAAAACGCAAATGCTTTGAACACTGAATCAACTTTTTTTCCAGCCCCCTGAGAGTTGATGCATCACTGCAGCTCATGATGATGGGAAGCTAAACATTTTTAAAATCACCTCACTGCATTCTCTCTCAACAAAATACTGTCCCAAAAGGTTAAGATATGCACAGCATGGTTTCAATTGCCCATCTTTTTCATGATTTGCATCATCTATGGTTAAAACACATCACCTGCTGATGAAAGGGATGGGACTCTCCTTCACGCCAGTAAGCACTCATGACTATAACAGTCTCACGTCTTGTATTGAAGATTCCTAAAGGACTTCCTTATTCAATCGTGCATCTTCAATCCCTCTTGAAAAACCAAGCATTTTGATTTTACCAGTGAATCTCGGTTCTAGTTGAACCAAGTGGCACATTGGTAACTGGCGTCAACACAGCAGTGACTACATTTCAAGAATTAATGAGTCACTGAACTGCATTTATAAATCCTAGTGCATTGAAAATAAACAAAGGCATCATTTAAGGAGAAGCTGGATGAAGAAGAGGGAGAAGGTACATGGTGATACGCTCGGGTTAGAAGGTGGGAAGATGGAACCTAAACACTAATATGTATGTGGCTGAATGGCCTAGAATCATAGAAAGAGATAACGGCCCATCAAGTCGGCACCAATCACAATCCCACCCAAGCCCTATCCCCATATCCCTACATATTTACCCGCTAATCCCTCTGAACTACAAATCTCAGTTCACTAAGGTGCAATATTTTAGCATGGCCAATCAACCTAACCCTGCACATCTCTGGACTATGGGAGGAAACGACACAAGGAGAAGATGCAGACTCCACACAGATGCCAAGCCGGGAATCAAACCCGGGTCCCTGGAGCTGTGAAGCAGCACTGCTAACAACTACCATGCCCTCACCTAGTTCTATGTTGTATATATTATGTATTTGTGTATTGTCTGAGCCCTCCCAGGTAATGGTTACATGAACCTAGACTGCCTTCTTGACTAGACATTCTTTCTCACAAAAGCAGCAGAGCTCTGTGGGGTAACCTGGTTTTTATTTGTCCCCAACATATTCATCATTGGAGTTTGCTGAGTGTAAATTGGTTCCTGCATCACAACAGGAGCCACACTGTGAACTGTTTCTTTAACTATGGAGTACTATGAAAGTTACGAATGTAAGTTTTTATTTACTGCTTCTCTGAGGTATCCAATTTGTGTCGCAAACTGGAGTGATCGGCTCCGAATTGTAAGAATCCATGTGCCATTTTTGGCAGTGACTGCTGGTCAGCTATTCAATCTTTGTATGAAAGTGCCGCAGCAATACCAATCCTGTCCTCGACCTGAAGTCAATTCATACACACGTAACAGCAAACAAGAGCAAAAACCTGGGCTACTTTTCCTTTGGAAAAGGAACATGGAGATCAGCTGACAGGTTCAATGAGAAAGAAAGCACAAGTGACTCAATGAATGAACCGTGAAGCAGCAACTAAACTTTTAGGGGAGCATCAATATTGGCTTGTCGGTAACTGTAAATTCTATCCTCAGGGCAAAAATAGAAATTTGAAATGTCTATTCTCAGAACTAGATGTGTGATGTCATGCACATTCGATGTAAATCCCTTTACTCCCCATTACTCTTTTTGAGCCAAAAAAATTGGTTGATTTCTCTTGTGTCTTTTTTGTTGTGAAATTGCTTGAAAGTTCCACTATTTGTGGGTCAAAGTAAGCCAAACAACAGGAAAAAGTGCAATATGCCCCCTTCACAAATTGACTGCCATCACTCAAGGAACAAAGAAAGGAATGGAAAACAAAGATTTGCAAACTCTTCATGGAATTCAAGTTGATCTGTCACCGAACAGCTCAGATTCAATTGGAATGGCTCACGCCCAAATTGTCAGGAAGACGACTTGTTTGTCAGGTGAAAACCTGTTTGCTGATGTGAATCCAGAGGGCAGAATCAGATGGTGATCCCTGTCCCTCTCCACTTGTTCAAAGAAAAACCTGCCTGACCTCGTCCCTCTCAGCATTGTGGACATATCTCCACCACATAGACTGCAACAGTTCAAGATGATGGTTCACTGCCACCACCTTCTCAAAGGTAATTAAATATGGGCAATGAATGCTGGTCTCACCAGCAATGCCCACTTCACACGAAAGAATAAAAATATTTCTGCTATTGGGTAGTAGCTGATCATACTGAAATGAAGAATTCCCACTTTTATTCATAATCTGTTGGAGACAAAATGGGGAGACCTACAAAACCTAAAATGACAGCCAGATTATTTTCTGACACATTTCACCTAAAGGTTAATTGACACATAACATTTAAGTCGAAATTAATCATAGTACAGAAAAAAATACAAAGAATAACAAGCATTAAGCTTCACTGTGTAAAGATCCCACTTGAGGTAAGCATAATGGATAATTTCACAATTGCTACTCGCAAAACTGGGTTCCAGTTCCAGGAGAACAAGCAATTGTTTCTCATTCAACAGAATATTCTGACCTGCAAGTTGAGAATGGGTCAGTCACATGTATCAGGCCCAATTCTCATCTTTGCCCATCATCCGCATGCCAAGATAGTGACCAATCAAGAATGGAAAACAAATTTGCTTCCCACATCACCTTGGCTCTGATCCATCCTAAAGATATTGAGGTCAACTGCAATGGAGCCCATTACTGCCAAAGTTGAAAGTGCAGGCCAGAAAGGAATGTGGTTGTATTTGCCTCAATACCATGCCCAACTGCATACCGACTGCTATGCACTCTCTGCAATTACTATCTTCATAAGAGCAACAATCAATAATTATTGCTCATTTTGGGAAGAATGAAATGATTTTGACGAATTGGTTTAAAAAATTCCAAAGTTGCCTTGATACTGTAACATTAAATTCTGTTTTGAGTTAATTGACCCCACAATCACATAGATCATTGTCGATGGAATTAATTCAATGACTGTGGGAGCACTGACGAGTTCAGACAATTCAATCTTGTTGACTTCTGTGGCTGTTGTTTCTAACTTTTCTGTCAATTTTTTGTTGAAATTTTCTCAGTACTGGGACAGATACCTTCTCCATTTCAGGCAAACTTGACCAAGCAAAAGTAACTTGCAGTTTTAGTCAAATGAAACATCTCACTGCAGCACAAATAAACAAAACCTGACACCAAACCATGCAAGGACCAAGGTAGGTCTCAAAGAATCAGACAATGTTAATTCTCCATGGCTTTCCCATTTCCTACTTCTCTTATCTCTTCCAGATATAACACTGGGAATTTTGGGCTCATCTAATTCTAGTCTCTGAACATGCCTGACTTCAACTTGTCCACTATTGGTGGCTGTGTCTTCAACTATCATGGCTCTGAACTCTGGAATGCCTTTCCCTGAATTGCTCTCATCTTTGGCTCCTCCTTTAAGATGCTCCTTAAAAAATATCTCTTTCTCTCTGAATGAGGCTCAGAGTCAAACTCTGTTTAATAACGCTCCTGTGTATCCTGGGACATTTTAATAATGGCAGTATATAAATAGAAGTTAGGAACATATAAGGAGTCAGCCATTTGGCCCCTCAAGCCTGCTTCGTTACTTAAGTGCATCACAGCTGATGTTCAATTTCAAGTCTAAACCATCTTCCCACACTATTCCATATCATTTATGTCACTGGTGTCCAAAAACCTACTGATCCCTGCTTTGAACATACTCAAAAACTGTGCTTCCACAGCCTCTGTGGAATAAAATTCCAGAGACTCGCCATCCACTAATTGAAGCAATTTCTTATCCAGGTCCTAAATAGCCCACCTCTTACTCTGAGACTTTTGGTGTTGTTTAAGGTGACCTGTGACAATAAATCTTGGAACACATGAACCTGGCACCAAATATCACTTGTTCTCATAAAGAGGACACACATTTTAATCTTCTTGTGTGTTTATTTATTTTATTATTTATAAGTGTCACAAGTAGGCTTAGATTAACACTGCAATGAAGTTACTGTCCCTCTGTCGCCACACTCCGGCACTTCCAGGAGAACACTAAAGGAGAATTTAGCATGGCCAATGCACGTGAGAGAGGAAACTGAAGCATCCAGAGGAAACCCATGCAGACACAGGGAGAACATGCCACCGTTCGTGTTCACAAACTGAAATGAATGAGCATTGTGGAATCTGCTTTCTGGGTGTTGGCTTAGGTAGCTGCTGATTTACTGCCCCATTGAGGTTATAACTCAGATTTTGCAGTGCAATAACTCAATGTACCAGAGCTCTTTGTTGACAAAACAAGAATAAATAGTAATTGGAGAAAGATATTTATAATGAAGTTAGAAGAATCATCCACAATATCCAAAGGTTGAAGAACCTGAACCAGTGACTCAAAAGGTGAAGGGATTTAGCTTTTGATAATTTCTCTTCCACATTTCGCTGTCATCTGAATGATTACTGCCTGCAGGAAGTATCAGTCAGAACTATTTTTATACTTCCTGAGAGTCACTGGTGCAGCAGCATCAGGGGAAGTGGGGAGAGGAGGCAATGATTAAACATCATGTCAACAAGCTATCAACAACAACATCTGGGTCTCCAAACATGAGTGCTGATATGTTGTGAACGATCCAAAGGCTACAGGCACTGCTCCTGAATGGTGAGGCTCAACAGTGTCCTTCATTTCTCTGGGGACAGTGAGTTGTTTTATTTAATCTATTCAAGGAACGTGGGCATCGCTGGCCACGTCAGCATTTTATTGCCTATTACTCATTATCCTTGAACTGAGTGGTTCTCAGTCATTTCAAAGGGCATTTAAGAGTCAACCACATTGCTGTGGGTCTGGAGTTATACAGCAACAGACCAGGCACAGATGGCAGATTTCCTTCCCTGAAGGACATCAGTGAGCCAGGTGAGCTCATGGCATTCTTGAAAATCAGGCTCTGACTTCAGTGACGAAAAGTGGGTAATCAGGTTTCCAGGGAGGCTACAGGCCACATTCTTTTAAAGTGAGATAAATTTGATTTTTGATTTGATTTGTTATTGTCACACGTATTGACATACAGTAAAAAGTATTACTTCTTGTGCGCTATATAGACAAAACATACCGTTCATAGATAAGGACACAGTGCAGAATGTAGTGTAGCTAGGGCGTAGAGAAAGATCAACTTAATGTAACGAAGTCGATTCAAAAGAGTGATGGTAGCTGGCAAGAAGTTATTCTTGAGTCGGTTGGTTCGTGACCTGAGACTTTTGTATCTTACTGTTCAAGTGTCAGGGAGAGGATAGAGACTGAGAGACTCCAAATGGCACAGCCAACCCAGCAGGAACATCAGGTCTTTTACAGCCAGCTACCAAACCATAACATTGGCTGAGGATAAGTATGAAAAGCACTGATTGGAAATAAAATGGACACAGTTTGAATTGAAAATCTCAGGTACTGGCACAGCATGCTGCATGACCAGACTCCCACACACTATCAATTCATCAGGACTTCATCACAACTGAAAAACAGCCCGAATTTCATTTCAAGCAGAATTTAATTAACCTTTATAGGCTGATTACACGTATGCCAACAACACCGTATAATATCATTTGCAACATGAAAGTTTTGCACAGGTTTTTGGGGCGAACTGAATTTGTCAGTTCCACCAATTCATTGGGCTTCCTTTCCATGAAATTAAATTGTGCTGCATTCCTTTGATTATCATTTCCATTCAGGTTGAGAATAAAGCTTTCCAAGGATGGAGCAATGCTCTGAATCAGAATTAATTGGTTCATTGAGAGGGCGCATGTATTGTTGGGGGAAATTGCCCGTTCAAGCACATTCCTTAGCTTTGCACTTTCCTCTTCCAAAATTTAATCTCACCTTTGTAACTTTGGATGAATTGCAATTTGAAAAGTTCCTCAGCATAATTCCTCACTTGGCGTATTGACATAGAAGCAAGTATAAACTCATCCCCTCACTTCCTTTCCTATTTTTCAAGATGCATGTATTTAATCAGTGTTTTCCATCATATTAGTGACATATTGGCATACGTGTAATCAGCCTACATGATCTGGGAGGATGCACTACAAGTTTGCGGCAGACTGAAAAGATTGAGTATGTAGATATTAAGGAAGCGGATGTGTTAGAACTTTTAAATGCTATCAAGATAGACAAGTCTCCGGGACCAGATGGAATGTACCCCAGGTTATTGTGGGAGGTGAGGGATGTCATTGCAGAGGCCCTGGCGATGATCTTTGCGTCGTCGTTGGAGACGGGAGAGGTTCTGGAGGATTGGAGGATTGCGGATGTGGTCCCTATTTTCAAGAAAAGGAACAGGGATAGTCCTGGAAATTACCGACCGGTGAGTCTGACCTCAGTGGTTGGTAAGCTGATGGAGAGGCTTCTGAGGGACAAGATTTACGAGCATTTGGAGAAGTGTAGGTTGATTAGAAATAGTCAACATGGTTTTGTAAAAGGCAGGTCGTGCCTTATGAGCTTAATTGAGTTCTTCGAAAATGTGACTGAACACATTGACGAAGGAAGAGCAGTGGACGTGGTGTACATGGACTTCATCAAGGCATTTGACAAGGTCCCACATGCAAGACTTCTTGAGAAGGTGAGAGGCCATGGGATCCCAGGGGCTTTGGCCTTGTGGATCCAGAACTGGCTTGCCTGCAGAAGGCAGAGGGTGGTTGTGGATGGCTCTTTTTCTGCATGGAGGTCGGTCACCAGTGGAGTGCACCAGGGATCTGTTCTAGGACCCTTGCTGTTTGTCATTTTCATAAATGACCTGGATGAGGAAGTGGAGGGATGGGTGAGTAAGTTCGCCGATGACATGAAGGTCAGTGGTGTTGTGGATGGTCTGGAGGGATGTCAGAAGTTGCAGCATGACATCGACAGGATGCAAGACTGGGCGGAGAAGTGGCAGATGGACTTCAACGCGGATAAATGTGTTGTGGTCCATTTTGGCAGATCCAACAGAATGAATGAATACACTATCAAAGGTAGGAGTCTTAGCTGTGTGGAAGAGCAGAGGGATCTTGGGGTCCGGGTCCATAAGACTCTCAAATCGGCCTCCCAGGTGGAGGATGTGGTTAAGAAAGCTTACGGTGTACTGGCCTTCATTCATCGAGGGATTGAGTTCAGGAGTCAGGAGGTAATGCTGCAGCTTTATAGGACCCTTGTCAGACCACACTTGGAGTACTGTGCGCAGTTCTGGTCGCCTCACTATAGGAAGGACGTGGAAGCTATTGAAAGGGTGCAGAGGAGATTTACAAGGATGTTGCCTGGATTGGGAGGCATGCCTTATGAAGACAGGTTGAGGGAGCTGGGACTGTTCTCCCTGGAGAGACGAAGGTTGAGAGGCGACCTGATAGAGGTTTACAAGATATTGAGAGGAATAGATAGGGTGGACTCTCAGAGACTATTTCCCAGGGCTGAAATGGTCGCGACGAGAGGGCACAGATTTAAGGTGCAGGGAAGCAAGTACAGAGGGGATGCTAGGGGAAAGTTTTTCACTCAGAGGGTGGTGAGTGAATGGAATCGGCTGCCGTCGGTGGTGGTCGAGGCGAACTCGCTGGGGTCTTTTAAAAGACTTCTGGATGAGTATATGGGATCCAATGGGATTGGGGGTTATAGATAGGTCTATGGCTGGGTAGGTTTTTGATGTGTTCGGCACAACTTGTGGGCCGAAGGGCCTGTTTGTGCTGTAGTGTTCTATGTTCTATATCCTCTATTCATCCAAATGTTGAGATAAATTGCATCAGAAATACAATTGTTAGCCCTAATATGTTGGATGAAGAAAGAAACCTAGACCTCTTCAATTTTGGCCTCTTGGTCATCTCTCATTGTAATCACTCCAACACTGACAGGCATGATCTTTGGAATTCCCTCTTCAATATCTAACTTTTCAATCATGTGTTTGGTTACCTATCCTGATACCTCCTTTGGCTCAGTCACAAATGTTTGTCAGATAATGCACATGTGAAGCTATGTGTTTCACCACAGCATTATACAAATGAAATTTCATGTTATGTCAAGTCAAATTACATCTTCATCTGACAAGCCTGCCAACAAAGGGTAAGAGCCTGTACCTAAGGATAAATTAAGCATTCAGATGAAGCCACTCTTTCAGGTCATTCATTGTTCACTGCATTGTGGCCTTCATCTCCATGCACCCAGGGATTAAGAGCTTGTCGCTCTGGCACTACAAGATTTGTGGCACCATAGCGCACAAGGGACAAGTGTCATAGGTCCACCTGCTTGACTCCCTACGAAGAATTGTCTAATTCGTTGTCAAAAGCTGACCTGCTCTTCACTGTTGGCAGGACAGAGTGAAGAGATAAAATACCTTATGCCTGTTTGTGTCATTACCTCTGAAATTCAGAACTCTACGTACCAAGAAACCAAATTATCGGGCAAAGAATTGAAGCACAACAGAAGGTTCAGCTGGCAACTGACAAACATTGTTTCATTACAGAACTACAAATCAATAAAACAAGCCAAGGGAAGGATTACTTTGCTGCAATTTTAACCATCCTTTCCATGAGACAGTTACCTTTGTTGCATCAACTATTTGATTAAAGATAATTAAGATCCTGAACTGAGATCTGCCAGTGAAAAAGGCTGAACGAAATTTACTTTTTTAAAAGGAAGAGGGGAAACATGGCTAAAGAAACATGCCTTATCAATTCAGGCCGCTATGTTCTTGGAAGCTGGGCAAAATGAAGAATACTGACATTGAAATAAGCACCCTTTGTTCTACAAAATTCAGTATCTAATTAAAACTGTTGCAATTGTTCCTTCTAGTTGCTGATGAATGATTTCGTTTATATTTGTGAGGAGCTCTCAAAGTCCAGTGTTGACATCAACACTGTAATGGTTCCAAGGTTTGGATACAAAACTAGCTCAGTTCAAGAAGATGGACGGTAGCAATGGAAGGGTGCATTTCTGAATGGAGACCTATGACAAGTCGTGTTCCTCAGAGGTCAGCGCTAGGACCTTTGTTGTTTGTAATATATATAAATGTTTTAGAAGAAAATTAACTGGTTTGATTAGTAAATTTGCAGACAACACAAAAGTTAATGGATTTGCAGATAGCAATGAGGACCACCAGAGGATATAGCAGGATATAGATCGGTTGGAGACGTGGGCAGAGCAATGGCAGATGGAGCTTAATTTGGGCAAATGTGAGGTAATGCATTTTGGAAGGTCTAATACAGATAGGAAATATACAGTAAATGGCAGAACCCTTAAGAGTATTGATAGGCAAAAGGATCTTTGTGTACAGGTACAGAGGTACACTGAAAGTGGCAATGCAGGTGAAGAAGGTAGTCAAGAAGGCATAAGGCATGTTTGCCTTCATCACCCGGGACACTGAGTTTAAAAATTGGCAAGACATGTTGATGCTTTGTAGAACCTTAGTGAGGCTGCACTTGGAATATAAATGTTCAATTTTGGTCACCACACTATCAGAAGAATGTGGAGGTTTTGGAGAGGGTACAATAAAGATTTACCAGGATGGTTGCCTGGTATGGAGGGCATTAGCTGTGAGGAGGGGTTGGAAAAACTTGGTTTATTCTCACTGGAGCGATGAGGTTGAGGGTAGACCTGATAGAAATCTACAAGATTATGAGAAGTATGGACAGAGTGGATGGTGAGAAGCTTTTTCCCCCAGAGCGAAAGAGTCAATTACTAGAGGCCATATGGGCAAGTTTTAAAGGAGATGTAGAAAATTTTTTACACAGAGGGTGGTGGGTGCCTGGAACTCATTGCTGGAGGAGGTAGTGGAAGCGGATACAAAGAACAAAGAAGCACCGGAAACAGGCCCTTTGGCCCAACGAGCCCGCGCCGATGTCCTAACGTCTTAATGACATATAGAGACCAACTTGTTACCCAATCAGCCTAAGAGCACATTTTTGGGATGTGGGAGGAAACCAGAGCACCCGGAGAAAACCCACACAACCACAGGGAGAACGCGCAAACTTCCGCAGACACAGGCCCAAATCCATGTGTCTGCACAGCAACAGCGATAGTCCCTGAGCTGTCATGGTGCCCATCAGATGGTCCAGTTTAAGCATACACTAACGATGTGAAGCAGTAGGCCACTCCCGAAGCAACATCCAAGAGCAGCTCTCGCACGACCTGCCGCATGCAAGCCCTTGTTGGTCAACAAGGTGGACCGAACATCCTGTGGAAACAAATAGGATATTTAAACAGTCCTACTATATCCCTCTATCTGCAGACCGCTCATGTGGCTGTCCAAGAGACCCTTAAACAACCCTAGCGTGCCTGCTCCCACCACCTTACTCGGTAGTGCATTCCACACCCCCACTACCCTTTGTGTGAAAAAATGCCCTCTAATATTCGTCTTATACATAGCCCCCTCACCCTAAGGCCGTGACCCCTCATTCTATCCGAATCTAATGGTGGAAAAAGCTTACCACCATTTACTCTATCTATACCCCTCATAATCTTATATACCTCTAATAGATCCCCTCTCAGCCGACGTCTTTCAAGGGAAAACAACCCCAGTGCGTTCAATCTTTCCTCGTAAGACAGCCTTTCCATACCAGGCAGCATCCTGGTAAATCTCCTCTGCACTCTCTCCAGGGCCTCCACATCCTTCCGGTAGTAAGGCGACCAGAACTGGACGCAGTACTCCAAGTGAGGCCTAACTAACGTTCTATACACTTGCAACATTAGACTCCTACTCTTGTATTCTATTCCTCTTCCTATGAAGGCTAACATACCATACGCTTTCTTTATACGGTAAGGACTTTTAAGGGGCTTCTTGACAAATACATGAATAGATTGAGAATAGAGGGATATGGTCCCCGGAAGAGTTGGGGATTTTAGTTAAGTCGGGCAGCATGGTTAGTGCAGGCTTGGAGAGCCAAAGGGCCTATTCCTATGCTGTAGTTTTCTTTATTCTTGTCACAACCTCCTGAGCAGAATGTCTTTGAATGCATGACAATTTTTTTTGTGCATGGCAGAAGACAAGATGGGTGACACTACCCCTCAACGTCAGCACCAGCTGCCTATGCACTCCCAAAATTGTAAAGGGAGCATGTTCAGAGAATATTTGGCTTGCTCCCTCACTTCTGTCATACCTCACTCTGAGGGCTTAGCTGCTCAATATGCCAACTAGCTTAGCTACAAAGACAAGGACAATTCCCAGGTTCCATCTTGGTACTAAGGATAAATATCCAAGGATGGACACTGAGCAAAATGGTCATGGTTCCACTGGTGAATGTTATCTCATTTTTGGAATGAAGAAAACACAGACCAAAGCATCATTCATTGCCTAAACACAACAGGCATCTCAGATATAATCTGGTCAGTACTACGTGGTTTGGGCATGCAATTTCACTATGCTGAAAGACATTTGATTAACTGAAACTCTTTACAATAAATACAAACACTTCCATCATCCGTGTTTTCCTGGTGCCAGTCCACAAATGACTGCTTACAACCACATGGCATGGTGGTTTTTGAACTTCTGGCCACTTATCCAGCAATGTCATTGGAAGTATACTTTTATATACATGGGATGAAAAGAAAATTAGACTTGAAAGTGAAATCTCTCACAGAGGAACAGCTGACCCACACATGGCCATGCCAATGTGGCAATGCAGCAGAGTTATCAACAAGTTTCCAAATTTGCCAAGAACCGAAGGGACAATAGATCTTTTCCCACTTTTGCAAATAAAGACAAGATTGGACAGATTAGGGGAAAAAAAATTAAAAATAAATTTACTTATTAGTCAAGGCTACTAAGGCTTACGGTAACACTGCAATGAAATTACTGTGAAAATGTCTTTCTGATCCCTGCTTCTTGTACCATTTTTTGAATTGACAGTTTCTGGACATGTTAGAAACTAGATGCTCACTATTATTTATTTGTAAGTTATCTGCACCATCAGGAATCTCAACACTATCAGTCATACACCATCACAAACACAAGTCAAAATAAACAAGATCATGCAAGAGAGAATATCCTGCATCTGTGCTAGTGCTTCACTAGACTATTTGAAACTAATCCCACTGCCCTGCTCTTTATTTTACTTGAAATTGTTATCCTCTTTTCTATTCAAGCATCCCATATTTTTGCCTTCACAGCTATTCATCCAAAAAGCAATTCATTCACTCCCACAAGCAGTGGCTTAAGTAAATAGCAAAGATGCATATAAGAGGAGGTTGGATTAACATGGGGGAGAAAGAAACAGAGCAGTGTAAACAACTGCAGCCTGTGGGGAAAGAGCAAAAACAACATGGATCCAAGAACTTCCTTCAGCAGCTTGCTGAAGAATGACAGGGCCATAAGCCGAGATGAAGAGGAGAAAGTTCATGTGGAATATGAAAGATGGCAGGGAGCTGCTTGACCACAGGGCTATTTCCAGTCAGGACTCACAACATAACTCAAAGTAATCCACGAAGAATTCCCTGCATATCAAAAGTATTCCACAACTCGAGTGCCCAAATTGGCAATATGACAATATTACCAATTTAATTCTTCAATGAGAAAATACAACAGGTTGAACAACAATTATAACCAAATCAGCCAATATTCATGAAGGTGATTCCCCGCCACATTCTCAGGGACATTTGGAATAAATGGTGGCTTTGCAACCAGCACCTACACCCCGTGAATGTAGGCACTCTAGCCAAACCCCTCCATCCCACTCCGCACTAACACCCCCCCCAACCCCCACACAAACACGCACACACCCACACAAGCAATTCCCCTGTTTTCTATCAGAAAGCTATGAATTCACACCTCACAAACCTCATGGAACAGCGTAACATAAAAGTCAAAAGGAGGGAGGGTTCAATGCATGTGGTGGATACCAAGTGCAACTGCACTTCACAAAAAAAACACAGCTGGCTTCTCAGAGTGATTATCTGATATCGGAACTTTGTTGGAAGGAAGGCTAGGGCCACAAGGACCAGTGACTGAACACTATTTAGATTTGCAACTAAATCTAAATAGGCAGACTGGAGCAGGCTGAAAAACCATGTCCCAGGTTATCTTGCTGCTTTATGGCATTCTGCACTGAGTAAGCCTTGCTGGATGGAGCAGTTAAAGCAGCTGAAGGTGGGTCCCTGCAACACTGCCAAGAACCAGCATTCATCACCTGACACCTAGCCCAATTATCCTTGGATTTCAGTTCTGTATGCACCAGTCAAATAGCGCCAGACATGTCAAAACAGTTTGCTCTCAGTGATAATCACATTAAAAATAAACACTTGGGAGCTGCCTGATTATATTCTGACTGCTAAAAATATCGTTGCAGTATCCAGGTTGTAAAAACTTCTAAGGTGTACAATGACAGTGTCATTGGGACATTACTGGCACTTTCGTCTCACTCCAAATGCAAAATTCTTAAATAGAAGTACTCACAAATCCTTAGGCTAGCAACGTATTGGTGTTCAAGGATCCTGTTCATAGGAGCAGGACAGTGACCGGCCATCAAGAGGAAGCAGGATGGGCAGAACATGAAACAAAATTCTGAACATAACCAAATACAATCAGATCGAGTACACTCCTGCTAAATTACCTTTATCATGCAGCCTTGGCTCACTGGGAGCCGTCTCAGAGTCAGAAGGCATGGCTTCAGGATCCACACAGTAGAAAGTCTGACAACGCCAGGTTTAAGTCCAACCGATTTATTTGACTAAATTCACAAGCTTTCGAGGTGTTTTGACCTCTTTGTCAGGTGAATGAGGTGTTCTGGTCTCAAACAGCACATATAACAGCACAGACAGTTTACAGGTTACTGGTTAGAATGCGAATCTTTACACCTAACCTGCTATTCCAGTCTTAAAGTGGCTAACAGTGTGAGAGGACAGAGCACTGAAGAGATGTGTATTGTTTCCAGACAGCACAGTAAGTGAGGTTTTTTGCTAACCCAGGCAAGTCACGTGGGTTACAGATAGTGTGACATGAACCCAAGATCTCTGTTGAGACTGTCCTCGTGTGCGCGGAACTTGGCTATCAATCTCTGCTCAGCGACTCTGCGCTGTCACGTGTCATGAAGGCCACCTTGGAGAACGCTTACCCAAAGGTCGGAGGCCGAATGCCGTAACTGGTGAAGTGTTCACCAACAAGAAGGCAGCAGTCTTGCCTGGTGATTGTCGAGCGATATTCATTCATCCGCTGTCTTAGTGTCTGCATGGTCTCCCCAACGTACGATGCTTCAGAACATCCTTTCTTGCAACGTGTTAGGTAGACAACGTTGACCAAGTTGCAGGAGTACATACTGTGTACCTGGTGGATGGTATTCTCATGTGATGATGGCATCCATGTCGATGATCCGGCATGTCTTGCAGAGGTTGCTGTGGCAGGGTTGTCTGCTATTGTGGTCACTGTTCTCCTGAAGGCTGGGTAATTTGCTGTGAACAATGGTCTGTTTGAGGTTGCGCAGTTGTCTGAAGGCAAGAAGTGGGAGTGTGGGGATGGTCCTGGCGAGATGTTCGTCTTCATCAATGCTATGTTGAAGATTCCGGAGAAGATATCGTAGCTTCTCTGCTCCAGGGAAGTACTGGACAACAAAGGGTACTCTGTCCACTGTGTCCTATATTTGTCTTCTGAGAGGAGGTCAGTGCAGTTTATCGCTGTGGCGCATCATAACTGTCGATCGATGAGTCGAGCGCCATATCCTGTTCTCACGAGGGCATCCTTCAGTGTCTGGAGGTGTCTGTCACGATCCTTCTCATCTCAGCAAATTCTGTGTATATGGAGGGCTTGTCCGTAGGGGATGGCTTCTTTAATGTGTTTAGGGAGGAAGCTGGAGAAGTGCAGCATTGTGAGGTTATCTGTCGGTTTGCGGTACAGTGAGCTGCTGAGATGACTGCCCTTGATGGGGATGCGTGTGTCCAAGAATGTAACCGATTCCAGAGAATAGTCCATGATGAGTCTGATGGTGGGATGGAACTTGTTGATATCATCATACAGTTGTTTCAATGATTGTTCACCATGAGTCCAAAGGAAAAAAAAGTCAACGATGTATCTAACGTATAGCCTCAGTTGAAGATCCCGTGCGGTGAAGAAGTCTTGTTCGAACCTGTGCATGAAGATGTTGGCATATTGAGGTGCAAATTGAGGCCATTCCGTGTGTCTGGATGAAAAACTGGTAGTTGAAGGTGAAGACATTGTGGTCCAGGATAAAGCAGATGAGTTGTAAAATTGCATCCGGAATCTGGCAGTTGTCGGCATTGAGTACTGAGGCAGTTGCAGCAATGCCGTTGTCGGGGGGGATGTTGGTGTAGAGCGCCGAGACATTCTTTGTGACAAGGAGTGTCCCTGGTTCAACTGCTCCATGTGCTTACCCGAAGGCCTCCATCCTTCGGGTAAGTGTTTTCCAAGGTGGCCTTCACGACACACGACAGCGCAAAGTCGCTGAGCAGAGGCTGATAGCCAAGTTCCGCACACGAGGACAGTCTCAACAGGGATCATGGGTTCATGTCACACTATCTGTAACCCACGTGACTTGCTGGGGTTAGCAAAAAACCTCACTTACTGTGCTGTCTGGAGACACATCTCTCTAACTTATGTTCAGTGCTCCGTCCACTCACACTGTTAGCCACTTTAAGACTTGATTAGCAGGTTAGGTGTAAAGATTCGCATTCTAATCAGTAATCTGAAAACAGTCTGTGCTGTTATTTGTGCTGTTTGAGACCAGAACACCTCATTCACCTGACGAAGAGGTCGAAAAACCTCGAAAGCTTGTGAGTTTACTATCAAATAAATCAGTTGGACTTAAACCTGGTGTTGTCAGACTTCCTACTGTGTTTACCCCAGATCAACGCTGGCACCTCTAGTTTAGGATCCACTCCAGAAGTTTGAACACAAAATTAAGGCTGACAGCCCAGCGCAGCAAGTGCTGCCTTTCAGATGATGCATTAAATTGAGGCCTAGACCTCTCAGGTTGGGTGGACAAGTGATCAGTGCGGCATTTTGCCCTGCAGTTCTGCTCAGTATTTTAGCTGGAAAACTCCATACCACAAGAATGAGATCAGGACACAGGAATTGAGTGCTCCCAATTAAAGCTTCAGCAATAGAGGTATAACGTGATAGCTGCCAGAAAAAAACATACCAATGATTCTCTTTCTAGCCAAGAAAGGGCCAAAGGATGGGGAATCTAAGCAGAACTTTTGATTTGACAATATCTCTTTCCAACAGGAAAGTGTGTTTAAAACAGATGGAGATGGGTCTCAGCTAGTGTGTTCATTCTGGGCATAATATTTCAGTAAGAATGTCTGGACCTTAGTGAGGGTACAGAGAAGATTTATCAGAATGGTACCATGGCAAAGGATTTCACCTATGTGGATATATCAGAGAAGATGAAAATGTTCTCTTTACAGCAGAGAAACTTAGGAAATATAATGAAAATGTTCAGAAGTATGAAGGGTTTCTCTCAAGAGTAAAGAGACAGAAACTGTTTCTACTAGGAGAAGGGCCAGTCATGATGTAGAGATGCCGGTGTTGGACTGGGGTAAACTCAGTAAGAGGTCTGACAACACCAATTTTAAATCCAACCGATTTATTTGATAGTAAACTTGCCTTTGTGCCTTCGTCAGGCAAATGGAGGCACAAAGGCCGAAAGCTAGCAAGTTTACTATTAAATAAATCGGTTGGATTTAAAATTGGTGTTGTCAGACCTCTTACTGAGAAGGGACAGTAGCCAGAGGACAGAATTACAGCAAATTGGCACAGATGAATCAATGTGTTCTGACCTGGATTGTACCGTTTGAAAGTATGCTGGAAGCAGACTCAGAAGTACATTTCAAAGCAAACTGGATAATGGGGGGGGGGGGGGGCAATGGGACAACTAACTTATTCTTTCAAATAATTAGCATGTGGGCATCAAACAAACTTCTACACGTTCAATTTGAAATCATTCATCTATCCAAAGAGATGGGGGTCTTCATACTCGGCTTCCATTGATGCAGCACAGCACCAGGATTGAGAACAGCATATCCAGAAGCCACATCAACCCAACTAACTTGATAAACATTTAAAAGGAGAAAAAAACAGGGTTATGTTAGGGTTTAGAGTGGGGAAGTAGAGTGGGGCAACTAATTAATTCTTGCAAAGAATTATCATCAGGACAAAAGAAAGGACAAGTTTCACAGTGAAGCACTATGAGCTTGGCGTCATTTCACAGCTAGCAATCCCAGTAGTTGTTCCTGAACCATATCACCATGTTTGTCAGCACTGATGCTCATCATATCCTTCAATGGCATCACATTTGCAAGGGGTCTGCAAACAGATGTGACATACAGACTTCTTTTGGTTGCCCACTAGCTCATATCAATGCAAGCTCTAAGAGGAGAAGGGAATGGGGTGGGGGCGTGACATAGGTCTCCAGGGTTCGGAATATATAACAGCAAACTGATCAAACTTTTGAGGCTCAAGATGCTCATGCAACCAATTTGTGCACCCAATAACATGGAACTAACTACTCATTCCATGACAGCTTTCAAGTTCCAACTCAAGAAAGGAAAAACTTTCACAATTTGCAATCATTCCAAAGTGTTTTTCAAGCTATTAAGTGCTGCTGAAGTGGAAGAAACATGACAGCCAATTTGCACACAGCAAGATCTCACAAATAACTGTGATAATGATCAGATGATCTGTTTCTGAAGGGATAACTTGCCAGCCAATGTGATTTCCCCTGATTTCCTTCAAATTAAGATGATGGGATCTTTTACAATTGTGGTCAAATGGGCAAGGCCTGAGAAATTAGGTCCAACATAAACTGGACATTTTAAATTAATACAACTCAAACTGATTTTATGAGCTTACCACTGGTCAAAAGCAAACAAGAACACAAAAAGCAAACAGTTATTAGATTTGTTTGTGGGAGAGCACTTTGGAGATAGTGACCACAATTCTGTTTCCTTCATTATTGCAATGGAGGGGGTTAGGGTCACATGACAGGGCAAGGTTTATAATTGGGACATATAATTATAATTATGATGCGAATAGGCAAGAATTAGGGAGCATAAGATGAGAACAGAAACTGTCAGGTATGGGCACAAACGAAAAATGGAACTTTTTCAAGTAACAAATACCACGTGTCCTTGATAGGGACGTCCCTGGCAGGCAGAGAGGAAATGGCCGAGTGACAGAACCATGGCTCACAAAGGAGGTTGAATGTCTTGTTAAGAGGAAAAAGGAAGCGTATGTAATGATGAAAAAAAAAAGGTTCAGTTGGGTCACTTGAGTGTTACAAGTTAGCTAGGAATGAGTTAAAGAAAGGGCTTAGAGAGCTAGGAGGGGGCATGAGAAGTCCTTGACGGGTCAGATAAAAGAAAACCCCAAGGCTTTTTACTCGTATGTGAGAAATAAAAGAATGGCCAGGATGAAGTTAGGGCCAACCAAGGATAGTAGCGGGAACTTGTGCATGGAGTCAGAAGAGATCAGAGAGGCGATGAATGAATACTTTTCTTCAGTGTTCACTAAGGAGAAGAGCCAGATTTTTGAGAAGGACTGTGTAATATATAGGCTGATAGGATGCAGGAGGTAGATGTTATGAGGGAAGATGTATTAGCAATTTTGAAAAACCTGAAGGTGGATAAGTACCCTGGGTCAAATGGAATATATCCTAGGATACTTTAGAACATGGAACATTACAGCGCAGTACAGGCCCTTCGGCCCTCGATGTTGCGCCAACCAGTGGAACCAATCCAATGATCTTCTATTCCTATGTTATCCAAATGCCTATCCACTGACCATCTGAACACCCTTAAAGTTGGCAAGTCCACAACTGCTGCGGGCAGGGCATCTCACACTGTTACGACCCTCTGAGTAAAGAACCTACCTCTGACATCCATCCTATAACTACCATCCCCTAATTTAAAGCTATGTCCCCTCATGTTAGCCATTACCATTTGAGAAAAAGGCTCTCACTGTCCATCTTATGTAACCCTCTGATCATCATGTATGCCTCAATTAGGTTACCTCTTAACCTTCTTCTCTCCAACGAAAATAACCTCAATTCCCTCAGCCTTTCCTCATAAGACCTTCCCACCATACCAGGCAACATCCTGGGAAACCTTCTCTGCACCCTTTCCAATGCCTCCACATCTTTCTTATAATGCAGCAACCAGAATTGGACACAATACTCAAAATGCGGCCGCATCAGAGTTTTATACAGTTACAACATGACCTCATGGCTCCAAAATTCAATCCCTCTACCAATAAAAGCTAACACACCGTATGCCTTCTTAACAACCTTATCAACC
Organism: Sphyrna mokarran; assembly: GCA_024679065.1. Classification (NCBI taxonomy): domain Eukaryota; kingdom Metazoa; phylum Chordata; class Chondrichthyes; order Carcharhiniformes; family Carcharhinidae; genus Sphyrna; species Sphyrna mokarran. The sequence continues at coordinate 17,541,704 of JAGIQG010000031.1, read as the reverse complement.
TGGGTGCCAACTTTCAGGGAGCTACGCCCAAGTACATCAAGATCTCTCTGCTCGTCGACACTTCCAAGAGTCCTTCCATTAGCCCTATATTCTGTACTCCTATTACTCTTACCAAAGTGAACCACCTCAAACTTTTCTGCATTAAACTCCATTTGCCACCTCTCAGCCCAGCTCTGTAGCTTATCCAAGTCCCTCTGCAGACTGTAACATCCATTCTCACTGTCTACACTCCTCAGATTTTGGTGTTATCTGCAAATTTACTAACCCATCCTTCTACACCCTCATCTAAGTCATTTTTATAAATGACAAACAGCAGTGGCCCCAAAACACATCTCCGAGGTACACCACTTGTAACTGAACTCCAGGTTATATATTTCCCATCAACCACACCCTCTGTCTTCTATCAGCTAACCAATTCCTGATCCAAATTGCAATCACCCTCAATCCTATGCATCCATATTTTCTGCAGTAACCTACCATGGGAGCCTTCTCAAATGGCTTTGCTAAAATCCATATACGCCCTGTCAACTGCCTTACCCTTATCCACCTCTTTGGTCACCTTTTCAAAAAACTCGATAAGGGTTGTGAGGCACGACCTACCCTTCACAAAGCCATGTTGACTATCCCTAATCAGTTTATTTCTCTCTAGATGATTATAAATCCTATCCCTTATAATTCTTTCCAAAACTTTGCCCACAACAGAAGTAAGGCTCACCAGACTATAATTCCCAGGATGGTCTCTACTCCCCTTCTTGAACAAGGGGACAACATTTACTATCCTCCAGTCTTCTGGCACAATACCTGTAGTCAATGACAACGTGAAGATCAAAGCCAAAGGCTCTGCAATCTCCTCCCTAGCCTCCCAGAGAATCCTAGAATAAATGCCATCCAGCCAGGGGACTTATCTATTTTCATACTCTGAAGAATTGCTAACACCTTCTCCTTATGTATCTCAATCCCGTCTAGTCTAAAAGCCTCTATCTCAGTATTCTCCTCGACTACATTAACTTTTTCTTGCATGAACACTGACAAAAAATATTCATTTAGTGCCTTTCCTATCTCTTCCAACTCCATGCACAACTTCCCACTACTATCTCTGACTGGCCTTAATCTTGCCTTAACCAATCTTTTATTCTTGACATACCGAAAGAAAGTTTTAGGGTTCTCCTCGATCCTATCTGCCAAAGTCTTCTCATGTCCTCTTCTAGCTCTTTTTAACTCTGTCTTTAGCTCCTTACTGGCTAATCCAGTGCCCTAATGAGCCTTCACTTCTCATCTTTCCATAAGCCTCCTTTATCCGCTTCACCAGAGAACCAACTTCCTTAGTACACCACGGCTCCCTCGCTCGACCACTTCCTCCCTGCCTGACAGGTACATATTTATCAAGGACTCGCAGTAGCTGCTCCTTGAATAAGCTCCACACTTCAGTTGTTCCCAGCCCCTGCAGTTTCTTACTCCAACCTATGTCTCCTAAATCTCGCCTAACAGCCTCATAATTACTTCTCCCCCAGCTATAACTTCTGCCCTTCAGTTTATACCTATCCCTTTCCATCACTAAGGTAAACGTAACCAAATTGTGTTCACTATCATCAAAGTGCTCACCTACCTCCAAGTCTAACACCTGGTCTGGTTCATTACCCAGTACCAAATCCAATGTAGCCTCACCTCTTGTTGGCCTATCTACATACTGTGTCAAGAAACCTTCCTGCACACATTGGACAAAAACTGACCCCTCTAATGTGCCTGAACTATAGCTTTTCCAATCGATATTTGTAAAGTTGAAGTCTCCCAATAACAACTACCCTGTTACTTTTGCTCCTATCCAGGATCATCTTTGCAATCTTTTCCTCGACATCTCTGGAACTTTTTGGAGACCTATTAAAACTCCCAACAGGGTGACCTCTTCTTTCCTGTTTCTAATCGCAGCCCATACCACCTTAATAGACAGGTCCACATCAAACGTCTTTTTTGGCACTGTAATACAGTCCTTGACTAACAATGCCACACCTCCCCCTCTTGTATCACCTTCTCTGCTCTGACTGAAACATCTGAACCCCAGAACCTGCAACAACCATTCCTGTCCCTGATCTATCCATGTCTCTGAAATGGCCACAACTTTGGGAGGCAAAGGATGAGACTGCAGAGCTTTAGCTTTGATCTTTGTATCCTCACTGTCCATAGGGATAGTGCTAGAGGACTGGAGAATGGTGAATGTTGTTGTTCTTTTCAAGAAAGGAAATAGGAACGACCCTGGTAATTATAGGCCAGTTAGTCTTACAAAGGGTCCTGAGAGATAGGATTTATGACCATTTGGAAAGATTCAGTTTAATCCAGGATAGTGACCAGGGTTTCGTGAGGGCAAAGTCCTGCCTCACAAATTTAATTGAATTCTTTGAGGAGATAACTAAGTGTGTGGATGAAGGTAGAGCAATTGATGTTGTATACGTGGATTTTACTAAGGCATTTGGCTCCCCATGCCTTATGAAGAAGCTCATGAAGAAGATAAGGAGGAGTGGGATAGAAGGAAATTTGGCCAATTGGATAAGTGACTGGCTGTATCATAGAAAACAAAGGATGGTGGTGGAGGGAAAATTCTCAGATTGGAGGCCAGTTACCAGCATGTACCACAGGGGTCAGTGCTGGGTCCTCTGCTTTGTGTGATTTGGAAGAAAGGGCTGAAGGGTGGGTTAGTAAATTTGCTGACAACACCAAGATTGGTACAGTAGTGGATGAGGTGCAGGGCTCTTGCAGGCTGTAAAGAGACATTGATAGGATGCAGAACTGGACCAAAAAGTGGCAGATGGAGTTTAACCCTGATAAGTGTGAGGTGATTCATATTGGTAGGACAAACTTGAATGCAGATTATAGGGTCAACGGCAGGGTTCTAAGGAATGTGGAGAACAAAGAGATCTTGAGGTTCATATCCACAGATCTCTGAAGGTTGCCACTTAACTGAATAGAGCCGTGAAGAAGGCTTATAGTGTGTTAGTGTTTATTAACAGGGGGTTTGAGTTTAAGAGCAATAGGGTTATGCTGCAACTATACTGGACATTGGTGAGACCACACTTGGAATATTGTGTTCAGTTCTGGTCACCTCATGAGGAGGAGGAGTGGAAGAACTGGAGAGAGTGCAAAGAAGAATTACCAGGATGCTGCCTGGTTTGGAGGGTAGGTCTTATGAAGAAAGGTTGAGGGAGCTGGGGTTTTTCTATTTGGAGCGGAGGAGGATGAGAGGGACTTAACAGAGATTTATAAGATGATGAGAGAGATTGATAGAGTGGACGTGCAGAGAGTATTTCCTTGGGTGGACATATCTGTTACTTGGGGGCATAACTATAAGGTTCATGGTGGGAGATATAGGAGGGATGTCCTAGGTAGATTCTTTACTCAAAGAGTGGTTGGGGTGTGGAATAGACTGCCTCATGTCATAGTGGAGTCGGACGCTTTAGGAACTTTCAAGCAGTTATTGGGTAGGCACATGAACACTCTAGAATTAGAGGGAGGGGATGTCTTGATCTTGGGATTAGACATAGCTCGACACAACATTGAGGGCCAAAGGGCCTGTACTGTGCTGTAACATTCCATCCTTCTATATCTTAAGAACACATACCAGAACTGTCTCACATATCGGACAGGGGTATTTCATCTTAACAAGCGCCAAGTCATCATGACCTCAAACGAGAACCCAGACCTCTTACACATTGAATGAAGAGGGTCAAACTCTACAATGGAATTTCGAAATCCATCAAAAGGTGATCAGCCAAAAGACATGATGATGATGAAATATTCAGCCAGATTCCCTGCTATTAGAGACTATGTACAACTAGGATGACCTGGTCTAACCTAACCTCAATAGGCTTGTGACCTCCCCACCCATCACCCCATTGGCCAAAAACCAGGAAACATTCGAGGGAAAGGAGAAGGATAAAAATAATAATTTGCGAAACAAACTCCAGCGAAAATTCCACCAAACCTGTGACCTGGGATGACGGAAGAGGGCATGCAAGATCCACCTTCATGCAAAAAGCACACAAGTTTATCTGTCGCCATGAACTCAGTGAACTGAACCCAACAGCCCAGTCAATTTCACCAAACTGGGTTATATCTATTTCTCAAGCAATTAGCCTAATTTGGGGAAAGTTAACATAATCTATTGTGTAAGAATTGTTTCTTTAATCTGTGAGTGTTTTAATAAAGCAAAGTTCAAACCACAGTCCTTTGTCTTTCTCATAAAGACACGAGAACAATGTGATAAACTGGTCAATGTATCTGCATAAAACATATCAGGATCATGTGAAGGGCCAGCCTTCAACTTATACTCAAAAGATAGTACCTCAAGTGCAATACTCCCTCAATATTCACTCGAGTGCCTAACTAGATTTTTGTTTTGGATGGGACCGACAATTTTCTGATTCAGAGGCTAGAATCTTAAGCACTGAGCCATAGCGGCTTGTGAAAAGTCATTCACGTCTACATTCCTTGGGTCACAAGTTATAAGCCTTCACTCAGGTTGAGCAGGATGAATTATACACAATATGAAATTGAGCGGTGGGAATCAGCGACACCCGAAACAATGAAACAAAGTGAAACACAAGTTCACAAATCCAATTTAATGAACGAATGCCAAAAGTCTGCTCAAGATCTTTTACACCACAATCTAACCCCACAATGCACAACAGTTAGTGATGCACAAATATCAAGCACATTGCCCCATCTTACCCACAATATTATGGCCACATAGTGGAAGATTTCTAATATTCATGACACTGAGAAGTACAACATGAGGTAATATCAATAACATTCTACACAGCACAACTCAACTAAACCTGAAACATCAAGTCTAACACTGCTGGACCAACAATGCTCCTTTCAGTTGGACAGAAACCAAAGCTGTAACAGTATTCAGCATTCAAAAAGCAGAGTTTTTACCTCTCCCTTATGTTTCTTTCCAACCTCCCACTGCAATTGGGCTCTGAAGAGCCAATACCCAGTCTCAAATCATTCAGAGATGGAAGGTTTCACAAACCTCACAATACTTTTTGAAAATATTCCAAAAAGACGTTATGCTGATGTTTGGCTTGCTGACTTCTTGCTGCAAGCAAGTTCAAATGGCCTCTCTGATTCCTGTTTCTAAAGCCATTTTGCATTTGATCTGAGACAGGGAGTTGCCAACTACCCAACTTCAGAGTTGCATCAAACAAAATGGTAGCAATGACAACAGGTGATGGAGAGGAGAAAACAAACTGTGGAACATAATTGGCTTCTTGGCATGACTCCTGGCCCTATATTCAATTCAGGTGATGCTGGATTTTTTTTTATTTCTTCACAGAATGTGGGCATCACTGGCTTGACCAGCATTTTGCCCATCCCTAACTGCCCTTGAGAAGGGGGTGGTGAGCTGCCCTGTGGAACTGCAACAGTCTATGTGGTATTGGTACACCCAGACGACTGTTCAGAAGGAATGTGGTTTTACGGGCTGCTGCTCCCAAAACCAAAGTCCTGTCAAGGTGAAACTGATTTCCAAATCTCTAACTAAGGAGGTTGATGACATATCAGAACGGAGCACCAAGACACGAATCCAAATTCTCCATTCTTCCTATGTGTGCTGTGCTATGGGAAATGGCACTGGGATATAGACGAAAAGGGCGCTGGCGGCCTATTGTCAGGAAACAGAGGTAGTTTTAAATCACTGAAATTTGCATTTGTGGGTATTAGAAATGGGATAAAGTTTTAACCAAGTTTAATTCTGTATTTGACAGGGTTAATGACTTCAAGTTGATATAGGCGCATGCACAGTGATGAGGGTTTACAACCTGAAAGAAAACAGGGTTTGAAGGAAAAAAAGATTGGTACTTAGCAACCAGAGGTCACTCAAGTTAGTTATAAGCTGGTGCCAGAAAAGAAGCTGGACAAAGGAAACTGCGGAGAACCGATTTCATGAAAGAACAAAATCAAGTCCCCCCACCTCCACAAAAAGAGTGGGCACAAAACCATGGCTCAGAAAGACAGTAAAGTCAAAACACCAAAGCACAAGTAGTTCTTCAGGAGAATTCAAGGAAAAAGCAGGGAAAGGCCTCGGAATAAGACAGATAACTGCAAGAACCTGATTTCAAGTTCTTTTAGTGAAAAGCCTAACATCCAAGGTGAATCAAAAGTTTGGTGACACCTTAATATGGCCTGTGAAGCAGTTGGCATGGCTAGGTACCTGACAGACTGTGTGGAAAGACTGAATGCATGTGGCAATCCAAGGCAGAAGAATTTTTAAGGATAGGGTTAAATCCTGGAGATGCATCTTTGGGAAGACATTTGAGAGAAAGTGTTGCTTGGGGGGAGATTCCAAGAGCTTTCTGAGAGAGTGGAGTTTGGAAACCCTTGTGCCAAAGTTCCAGAGAAACCAGTGTAATAAATATTTGGAGAGTTTTGATGAGAAATTCACAGAAGTAAAATTGGGTGTAGCTGTCACTTTGTTTGTGTGTGACGTGTCTGACTATATTTCGCTGACTGGTTTACATGGACTGTGTGTATTTCCTGAGAACACTAGAATGTAAGATATATTCGGTGACTATCCTTCACAACAATTATCATCGGGGATTTGAATCTACAGGTTGACTAGTCAAACCAGGTCTCCTCAAGGCTGCCTTGACCAGAGTTCACAGAATGTATCCATGATAGGTTCCTTCAACAGTATGTAATGGAACCTATAAGGGAGCAAGCCATCTGAGAACTGGTCCCGCGTAATGAGACAGGAATAATTAATCACAGTTCAGGATTCTCTCAGAAAGAGCGATCACAGTATGGTTGAATTTAAAATATAGATGAAGGGTGAGAAGGTAAAATACAATACTGTTTTGTTCTTAAACCAAGAAGACTACATTGGGATGAGGAAGGAGTTGGCTAAAACAGACTGGGAGCAAAAACATTAGGGTGGGACAATCGAGGTACAGTGGAGGATTTTCAAAGTGATTTTTTTCACAATGTTCAGCTGAAGTATACTAGTGAAAACAAAGGACTGTAGAAAAAGGGACAATTAGCTATGGATATCTGAAGAAATAAAGGAGGCTTTCAAACTGAAAGGAAACACACACAAAGTGGCAAAGATTAGTGGGAAACCAGAGGATTGGAAAATCTTTAAAGGTCAACAGAAAGCCACAAGAAAAAGCTATAAAGAAAAGTAGAAATAGATTGACAGAATAAACTAGCTCAGAATATAAGACAGATAGCAAAAGTTTCGACAAATATATGACAAAAAAAAAGTAGCTAAAGTAAACATGGGTCTTTTAGATGAGAAGGGAGATTTAATAATGGGAAATGAGAAAATGGCCGAGCATTGAACAGGTATTTTGTGTCAGTCTTCACAGTGGAAGATACAAATAATATGCCAAAAATTGATGACAAGGAGGCTATGGCAGGTGAGGACCTAGGAGGGATCATTGTCACTAAAGAAGCAGTGTCAGATAAGTTAATGGGGCTAAAGGTAGACAAATGTCTTGGCCCTGATAGAATGCATCCCAGCGTAGCAAAAGAGATGGCAAGGGAAATAGTAAATGCACTCGTGGTAATTTACCAAAATTCTCTGGACTCTGGAATGGTTCCAGCAGATTGGAAAACAGCAAATGTGACGCTACTGTTTGAAAAAAAAGGTAAACAAAAGCAAGTATAGGCCCGTGAGCTTAACTTCTGTATTACGGAAATGCTTGAATCTATCATGGAAGAAATAACAAGACATCTAGATGGATTCATGAAAAGTAGGTCCTGTTTAACTAATTCAGTGAAATTCTCAGAAGACATTATGAATGCAGCAGACAATGGGAAGCTGATGGATGTGATTTCCAGAATACATTTGACAAGGTGCCGCACAAAAGGCTGCTGCATAAGATAAAGGGGCACAACATTACAGCAATGTATTTGCATGGATGAGGATCAGTTAGCTAACAGAAAGCAAACAGTGGGTGTTTTTCTGATAGTGATCGGTGACAATGATGTACGTCAGGGATCAGTGTTGGGACCGCAATTGTTTATGATTTACATAGATATTTGGAGTTGGGGACCAAGTGTGCTGTGTCAAAGTTTGCAGATGACAATATGATGCGTGGCAGAACAGAGTGAGCAGAGGACATGAAGTCTGCAGAAGGATACAGGTAGTTTGAATACATAAAGGCCTGGCAGATGGAGTACAATGTTGGTAATGTGAGGTCATCCATTTTGGTAGGAATAACAGCAAAATGGACTATTATTTAAGTGATAAAAAATTGCAGCATACTGCTGTGCAGCGGGGCCTGGGTATCTTTGCGCATGAATCACAACAAGTTGGTTTGCAGATGCAAACCAATTAAGGTGGTAATTAAAATGGCAAATGGAATTTTGTCCTTTATTGCTAGAGGAATGGAGTTTAAAAACAAGAAGGTTATATTGCAGTTGTATAAAGTGCTGGTGAGGCCTAGAATGTGTGTACAGTTTTAGTCTCTTTATTGAGAAAGGATATACTGGCACTGGAAAGGGTGTGGAGGAGAGTCACTTGGTTGATTCCAGAGTCGAGAGGATTGGTTTATGAAGAGAGACTAAGTAGACTGGGACTATATTCACTGGAATTTAGAAGAATGAGGGGGGGGGGAATCTTACGGAAACGTGTAAAATTATGATGGGAATAGATAAGATAGAAGTAGGGAGGTTGTTTCCTCTATTGGGTGAAACTAGGACTAAGGGGCAAAGTAAAGACAGCAGATTTAAGACCAAGCTGAGGAGAAACTTCTTCACTCAAAGGATTGGGAAGCTGTTGAATTTTCTACTCAGTGAAACAGTTGAGCCTACCTCATTGAATGTTTTGAAGACAAGGATATATAATTTTTGGAACAGTAAAGGAATTAACGGTTATGGTGAGTGGGCAGGTAAGTGTAGCTGAGTCCACGAAAGGATCAGCCATGATCTTATTAAATGGTGGAGCAGGCTCAAGGGGCCAGATGGCCTGCTCCCACTCCTCACGCTCTTACAATTCTGTATATATTTGTCAAGGTACAACTCGGATGAAAGAGTAGGTTTTTAGAGCTAACCTTTTTTTGTTTGGGGTAAATTTTATTACTTTAATCTGCTCATTCACATCTCTGTACAAAATAATAAAAATAGCAATTTATTGATCCAGGATCCATTCCAAGACCTACTGTCCAATGGTAACATCTGCTGGAATCATAATACTTGCTGTTGTTCCTCCTGATACAGCCAGCTCATGGACTAAATGAGAAAGAGAATCTGGGAGGATAAAGCATAGAGAAAAAGAATCCTTCCCATAAGACTAAAACTCAACTTAAGTGAGGTGAAATCAATCGAGATTTGCTCATGCAAATACATGCTCTGAATTCCGCTAGTCAGACTCCAATTTTCAATTTCCCAGTTATGTTATTTTGTGTTCAATCACAGCATGATTAAACAATATCAGTAAGGCCAGAAAATATTTGCTAAACAGTTATGGTGTGGAGAATATTGCAACCAGTCTCCAGCAATGGTGGGGATGAAAGTGGTTTGAGGAAGGGGAGTGGGGTGGGGGGGGGGGGGTGTTCCATGTCGAATTAGAAGAGGAGAAAATGTGGGCAGAAGATGAGATGCAGAATGCTGTCTCACACAAATGACTCGAGGGGAGCTGGGGGAGTTCAGTCTGCTCCTGTTACCCAATTCCCAGTTTTTTTATTTGCTCAGCTTCCCCACAACCTATCTGCCGTTAGGCCACAAGCTTCTGAGCTGAGTTCAACAACACATTGCACATATTCCTCACTGCCTAACCAACCTACAGTGAATGGATCGATCCTGCACTGCAATGTGCCGCATTGGCATAGCCCATACTGCAAACTCACTGCGGCTGTATTGCCAAGTGATTGTGACAGAATTCTCCTCCCAAATCTCTTCTTCCCTGCATTCGTGATTACAAAAAAGTGGGACGTGAACATCGCAGCTGCCACAAGGGTACTTATTCCTGGTCTCTCGAGAAAGGATTGCACAGATCCTTTAGAGATATTTAAAATAAAAATTACCTCCAGTTAATGTTGCCAGATCTTCCTTTTCACACAGAAAGCAAGAGAATAGGACTGTATATTCTATCTTTAACAAAAACACAAGATTAATATTTTTCAAACTGCCTGAAAAGCAAATCCCTGCCCACCTCAGCCCATTTTCCAGGTTGCAGTCGCACGAATACTGCAGACTTTCAAACTCATTGCCAGAATAGCGTTTCAACATTCTGTCAACAGTGGAGAGACACACAGTTAATGGAAGGAACAAAGGTATGTGAAATAAACGCGTCTCAAATAACATAGCAACATGCAATAAGCGTAACTGACAGCTTCTTATCACCATAACAGGGACAATGATGAGGATTAACCCTCACCACTCAGTGCATCATTTAGTCACATGATTCACATATCGTGTATGCTGCTCTGCTGACCTCACCCAGATTTAAACATTGTGTTGCTATAATCTGCCAGCAACAACTGTGGATTATGTTTAAGCAGTGACCTCGCTAAGGCATCACAGCATAAATACAGGGAGAACCAGATCTGGCCATTTGGCCTATCAACTATCCACATTCCTTTAACTCACTGCAGCCTATCAATCCAATCATGGACTCTACCACACTTACTGAACTGTCAGCAAGAATGATACAGAAATGCTACAACAGATAATGGTTGAAGTCTTTCTCTTTGAGTCCAACAGACTGGGAACATGAGGTTTGATCATGAGTCTGGATGCACAGTTTCAGTAACAATCGAAAAGTTTGACACCATTCAGAGAAAAACAGTATGCTTCTGCAGTACTCTATTCATTACATTAAATATTCACTCCCTTCACCAGCAGCACAATATGACTGCAGTGTATGCTACGCACAAGATGCACTGCAGGAGGTTGCCAAGACTTCTTTGACAATACATCCCAAAGCCATGACCTCTTGTCAACGTCATCCCTAATCACATAGCATAAGGACTTGGAAATATATATACCACTATCCCTTTATTATTGCTGGGTCAAAATTCTTAACAGCACTATGTCAGTATTGACATGACAGGGACCTTCTCAAGGGCAATTTAATATCGGCATCAAAAATGAGCCCTGCCAATAATTTGTACATCTCACAATTAATAAAGTTAAAATTATATTATGCTGTTAGCCCACCTAAACCAATATGGGAGTGGCGTGGTGGAGACAAAGAACATTCATACCTTTGAACAGGGAATTAAGGGTTAAGAGAGGGGGAAATTGTCAATGTTGCCACTTCACTCTATTGACTTCTCTGTGTGAACTCTGAACTAAGATTTTGTCTGTGTTACGACACCTTCCATGGGAACTAACAATGCTGCAGCCACAAATATGACAGTCATGACCTTATTTGAGGGAATTATTTTTTCATGCTTGTACTTTCTCAGTTGTTTTTACCAAATCAAGTTTTTGAAACTACCTTGTTTTAGGAAGCACTGTTCCAAATGTGGTGTCTGTCAGAAGCCTTGTTTTGATCAGTGCTGATGTTGCAATTGGAAAGGCGAGATCAGGTCAATAAACTGCAGGAAGGTGAAATTTTAATGCCATGGATGGCATATTCATCAGACCACTTTATAAAAAACTGTTAGCCGGCTGTTTCAGCCGGACGTAATGATGAGGCAAATTTACCTTTCCCGTCCACAAGGTCAGATCCTACATGCATTAAACCCTCAAGAGCTGATGGCATTTGAATTTATTTACCCTTTTTCATTTGTTCGAAGTGCATAATTTTCTCATGGCTGGGACATGAGGAGGCAGCCTCCGTAACAATTATTGAAAGGCCAAGCGGAACCAAGCAGTGGATACCGCATAATCTGGTAAACACCTTTCAGATGTCAAGGGTTTGTTTGGAAAAGAGGATGTTATCAGCTTTAAAAACACTCTAATCCACCTTGCCACATGAGCCTGTGTCTCTGAGATAACAAGTTTTTCCAATCTTTTTCGATGTGTCAGGCCACATTCAGTTGACAGCACTCTCACCTCTGAGTCAGAAATTTCACGGCCCACTTTAGAGACTTGAACACATAATCCAGGCTAACACTTCAGTGTCTACCTTTCAGATTCATTTGACAGTAAATTTGCGAGCTTTCGACACTCTTGTGCCTTCGTCAGGCAAATGCAGTGTTCTGGTCTGCAATAGCACACATATCAACACAGACAGTTACAGATTGCTGATTAGAATGCGAATCCTTACATCTAACCTGCTATTCAAGTGTTAAAGTGGCTAACAATGTGTGTGAAGGGAATCCTGAGCATGGGTTAGAGAATTGTGTATTTTCTCCAGACAGCACAGTAAGTGAGGTTTTTTGCTAACCCAGGCAAGTTACGGGGGTTACAGATAGTGTGTCATGAAGCCAAGATCCCTGTTAAGACCGTCCTCATGTGTGCGGAACTTGGCTATCAGTCTCTGCTCAGCGACTCTGCGCTGTCGTGTGTCACGAAGGCCCCCTTGAAGAACATTTACCTGCAGGTCGGAGGCCGAATGCCCATGACTGCTGAAGTGTTCGCCCACAGGAAGGGAACTGTTTTGCCTGGTGATTGTTGAGCGATGCTCATTCATCCGCTGTCGTAGTGTCTGCATGGTCTCCCCAATGTACCATGCTTCGGGACATCCTTTCTTGCAACGTATTAGGTAGACAACGTTGGCCGAGTTGCAAGAGTATGTACCGTGTACCTGGTGAATGGTATCCTCGCGTTTGATGATGTCGTCCATGTCTATGATCTGGCATGTCTTGCAGAGGTTGCTGTGGTGGGGTTGTGTGGTATTGTGGTCACTGTACTCCTGAAGGTTGGGTAGTTTGCTGCAAACAATGATCTGTTTGGGTTGTGCAGTTGTCTGAAAGCAAGAAGTGGGGGGGTGGGGATGGCCCTAGCCAGATGTTCATCGTCATCAATGATATGTTGAAGACTCCGGAGAAGATGTCGTAGCTTCTCCGCTCCGGGGAAGTACTGGACAACAAAGGGTACTCTGTCCACCGTGTCCCGTGTTCGTCTTCTGAGGAGGTCAGTGCGGTTTATCGTTGTGGCACGTCGGAACTGTCGATCGATGAGTCGAGCGCCATATCCTGTTCTCACGAGGGCATCCTTCAGCGTCTGGAGGTGTCTGTCACGATCCTCCTCATCTGAGCAAATTCTGTGTATACGGAGGGCTTGTCCATAGGGAATGGCTTCTTTAACGTGTCTAGGGTGGAAGCTGGAGAAGTGGAGCATTGTGAGGTTGTCTGTCGGTTTGCGGTACAGTGAGGTGCTGAGGTGACCGTCCTTGATGGAGATGCGTGTGTCCAAGAATGCAACTGATTCTGGAGAATAGTCCATGGTGAGTCTGATGGTGGGATGGAACTTGTTGATATCATCATACAGTTGTTTCAATGATTGTTCACCATGAGTCCAAAGGAAAAAGATGTCATCAATGTATCTAGTATATAACCTTGGTTGAAGATCTCGCGTGGTGAAGAAGTCTTGTTCGAACCTGTGCATGAAGATGTTGGCATACTGAGGTGCGAATTTGGTCCCCATGGCTGTTCCATGTGTCTGGATGAAAAGCTGATCTTAATAGATCAGTCTTAATAGGGATCTTGGCTTCATGACACACTATCTGTAACCCCCGTAACTTGCCTGGGTCAGCAAAAAACCTCACTTACTGTGCTGTCTGGAGAAAATACACAATTCTCTAACCAATGCTCAGGATTCCCTTCACACACATTGTTAGCCACTTTAACACTTGAATAGCAGGTTAGATGTAAGGATTCGCATTCTAATCAGCAATCTGTAACTGTCTGTGTTGATATGTGTGCTATTGCAGACCAGAACACTGCATTTGCCTGACGAAGGCACAAGAGTGTCGAAAGCTCGCAAATTTACTATCAAATAAATTGGTTGGATTTAAAATTGGTGTTGCTAAATTCTTACCACCCCAGTCCAACGCCGGCATCTCTACATCATACCTTTCAGATTGCCATAAAAGTCAGGCCCTGTCAGCCTTCTGAGGACAATGTGAAAGAACATGTGCCACATCACAATTTGAATCTCAACCAATACAGATAATCTGGTGATGTAATCCATAATTGTTTACATACCTGTGCACAAATTGGTTGCCACATATCCTGCATGACAACAATGACTGACCGCACTCAGTCAGGCTCTGAATGCAAACAAGCCAGACTGCTGGCAAACTCTTCGTTCACAAAGTGGAAGAAGAGGTTTTGAGATCGTTTGTGGGAGTGCATGGATTGACATTCATGTTAGGTCACTGCATATTTTTGTGGCCTTACAGCAGGACAAGTGCCTTCTCAGACACAGTAAGAACGTGGTCCAGAACTTGGTACTGATATGGTGAGAAAGTGGGAGAGGGGGAGAAAGAAAAATCAGATTCCATAATTCTTTTGAAAGAAAATGAGATATTTACTAGACAAAGACGACTGCTAAAGAATGAAGGCACAAAGTGAGGAAAGGTCACTTTGAATACTAATTTGCTCAGGGGTTTGTTCATTAATCCTTTAACAGACTAAATTTCTAATATCTCTTTCAAAGAAAGAAATAGTAATGGGACAACCAGCTTTACCAACTTCAAGATGCTCTTCTGCACTTGACAACTAAGAACTTCAAAACATGGCTTCACACCATTTTTGCTACAAACACCTCAGATTTTAAGACAGTGTGGATAAAATAGCAACTGCAGATCTAGGGTTTCACTCGTTGCAAGGGTCTATTAGAATCATGCAAACTTGGCAATGTGTTTTGAAGGGAAAATCTCACTGTGCACTCACAAAAAGCAGCCAATACCCTCAATAAAACATGACAAAATGCTACATTATCACACACCTATCCAGTCCGTGCTCAAAACTCTACTTCAAAAAAATGCCCTACAACGCAAGAGGCAATTTGGCCCATCAAGCATGCACAGACAATAATTATCTCTGTAATCCACATATTTACTCTTCTGGTCCTCCTGATGCCAAGGGCAATTTAGCATGATCAATGCACCTACCTGTACATCTTTGGAGTGTAGGAGGAAATCGGAGCACGCAGAGGAAAGTCACGCAGACAGAGGGAGAATGTGCTAACTCTCCACAGACAGTGGATCAAGGATGAAATTGAACCTGGGTCCCTGACACTATGAGGCAGCAATGCTAACGACTCAATACTTATACATATATTAGCAATATATCTTCAGTTGAACACACTGTTGGAAACGCTCGCTGGAATTTTACTGCCTTGCCCACCTGAGGCCTACAGAGAATGGTGTTCTACAAGCCTCATCAGGCCAGATTCTGGGATAGGCAAGGCTGCAAAATTGTAGCCACTGTCTTTCGGATGAGACATTAAGCAACAGCCTCCTCAAAGGACATATAAAATCCCATACCACAATCCGAATTGGAGTTTCCTGGTCAGTAATGGTTCTTCATCCAACATTGCTGACACAGATTGTAAACAATTTCACCAATAGCAGTGTGGATGTACCTGTAGCAAATGGACTGCAATGGCTGAAGTAGGTAACTCACCACCACATTCTCAAGGGTAATTAGGGATGAGTAACAAATGCTGCCCTTCCTATCACTGCTCACACCCCATGGAGCTATTATGAAAAGATTTACTCTGGAAATGTAATTTTCACTGCTGCTTTAGGCTCATTGCAGTGCACAAATTGGTCACCACATTGACTGGGCTGAGAAGCTACTGCACTTCAAAAGTACTCCATTGTTGTGAAGCACTGAGACACACTGAGGATGTGAAAAGTGCCTAGAAGTGTCAGTTGCTTTCAAACTGGTCAAAATACCTGTTGAGATCACAGAAAAGAAAAACCTACTGCCTGAGATCTCACAGGATTGAAGACCCTTCCAGTCTGTAGAGCTGACCAAGCTCTGATTTGCAGCATCTTGCACTGAAACATGGAAGCAGAAAATAGGAGCAGGACGAAGCCATTCAGCCCTTTGAAAGTGCTCCGCCATTCGTTATGATCATCACTGATCATCAAATTCAACACCCTGATCCCATTTCCCCTCATATCCTTGGATTCTGTTTGCCTTAACTGCTTCTTCCACTCACAAACTGATCTGAGTGGAAGTCACACAACACAAAAAAACTAAATAAAAAGGAATTCAAATCAGTTATTCCTGAGTATACTTTATAGCTTACAACTGCAGCTGATGAGCCTCCCAACATAACGCCCAAGATCTTCCAAACATAACCATGAAGCTGCTGAACAACTGTAAAACCTAACTGGTTCTTGATGTCCAATAAGGGATGTACTTGATGTCCAGTAGGCAACTCAAACACATCCTACCGAGACAGTAGGCCTTGACCAACGGGGAAGGCCCCAAAGATAGCCAGTGGGTTGGAGCACCAATCAAAGCCTGAGAGCTCTGCACTGGGAGAGACCAATAGGAGTCTAAGGTGGCCAGAGCAGCCTGAGACAACAGTGAGTTCATCTCCACTGAAGGAGGCAACCGAGGGTAGCCAGCACAAAAATAAGTCAGCGGGGACAATGTGAATCGCACGGCTAAGGGGGGGCAAAAAAACTTGCTTTTTCAGAAAATTTATTTGTTAAAATCAAGAGAGATAGGTCAATATTAAGTGCCAATTTCAATTTGGCAATCAAAAAGTGCAGAAAATTGAAGACAAAGTAAGAGGGCAAAGCAAGGCAAAAAGAAAGTTTGTCATTTTACCTCAGAAAATGTGAAATTTTGAACAGTGCACAAACTGCATATTGATCCTCATCCACCTGAAGTATGGGTGAATTATCTGATGACTTCGACTTGCCGATTTCCAAAGATATCACATCATCTGAAAAAACTGAACAAGAAGTGGACTCATTCTTCTGCAACTGAACTGAGGGAAGAATTCTGTCCTGAAGACATCGCCAAAATCTCTTCCACTGGGTCTAACTGAATATTTTATAGACTAGAGGACAGAAGTAAGAAGGAAAATTTGAAAAAAAAAGTTTCAAATTGGAGGCTGAAAGCAATTTAGACATGTTCATGCATCCCATTTTCTGAGGGTGAAAAGAAATAACATGATGGAAAGAAGCAATTGGTTGATCTTTTTTTCAGAACCCTCTGAGGCAGTCCATTCTTACGCTTGTAAATTATTCCCTCACCTTAATAAAGGGAAACATCCATTCATGGTTACCTACTGATCATGACACTCCCAAAAACTGATAAACACTATATGTATATTTCTTCAAACATCTAAATCATCTGAACATATTGCTTGTTCATCAGCCAGCTGCATATTTGCTCATTTTAAGACACATAATCATAATATTGGCCATCTCTACCATCAAGCTTACCACAGGTAAGCCTGGATTTCAATTCGTCAATTGCAGACTTGTTTCCATAAGTTACAAATCACTGAAGCAAAAAGCAGTGATTTGTGCACTTGTACTTTTTTTTGGTTCCTGTGGCTTGCATTATGGATTTCAATTAATCAATTGCAGGCTTGTTATCAAAAGTTTCAAAGCACTGAAGCAGTGATTTATGCAATTTTCTGTTTATCTGTGACTTGCATTGTGTGAGCTGAGGGTAGATTTGGTCATGAGGGCAATGATATCATTTGGGGCAGGACGTGACATCACTATGGTGGAGGGGGCAGATCTTGATGTTATCAAGAGTGGAGCGCTGTATCATTGGGGTAGGGGTGGCTGGCGTAGAAGCAGATCATGGGCCCAAAAAAGTGTAATTCTCCCTCTAGTGCAATTCCACATCAATGTGAATTGACTCATAAATGCCTTCTGAAGAGTCTGGGCAAGCACCAAGTTATGGCAAACTGTGACAATGCTTTCAGTGGCAAGCCCACCCACTTTCACAGGGCAACAAATGATTATAATAAAGTTTAGCCACTAGAGAATAAATGTACATCTGTAAATCTCTTTCATTTTGGATGGGACCTGCTTCATCTGCAATGAGCGTCTATCATCAGCTAAAATAGTTTGAATGTGTCCATTTTATCCTAACACTAAGACATAAATTACTAGCTATTTAAGTAACGTTGATCATGAGCAAAACAAAGCCACAAATGACTGCCATTATTCTATCCTCCATTCCCAATCCAAATTCAGATTTGGCTTGCATGTCCGACTTTTAGTAACAAGGAATTCACAGAAAACTAGCTCGATGATGACATCAAGTGAGTAAATACCCAACCATAAGGGATCCCAATCTCTCTCAGATCATCAAGGGAAGACCAAAAAGAAAGTACAGTCTTTGGCTCAGAGGGTGAGAACATTAAAGAACAGGGAATCAGCAAGTCAGAGAAAGCAGAGGTGGAGAATGAGCCTCTAGTTTTTTTCTCAGCCTGAAAACTGTGGAGGAAGGAAGGTAAATACATAAAGTGAATAACACCAAGACTCTGATATGAAAAAGCAAGTGAAAAGGCATGTTTTGTGTTACTGCCTTTAAAAAAAAGTTACAAAATCGAAGTCATTGCCTTGGAGAGGTGTTTTTGCACAGATGCATAAATGCAGAATTAAAATCGTTAGTCAAGTGACAGACAAAGGTCTGAAATCTGCATTTACAGATGCTGCTTTCCACATTGTCTAAGCTGCTAACTCAATTGGCTCAGAAATCGATGGTCAGTTTCTGGTTAGAAAGCCAGAATGATCAATTGGGAAAGTAACTGGTTAAATTAATTCCACTGCATCAATCAGAAGTTCCTGCCTCTGAATCTCAACTGAACTGCAAAATGTAGATCCACTTTAAGTGCTACAGGAACAGAGAGCTTGTTAGAGCAAAAATTGAGAGCAGAGATATTGGGGTATATGTGGAATAGAAGAAAAGATAGATTAATAAGAGAAAGAGAGGAGGAAGGGAGAAAGAGCATGAGGAAGACACGGAATGGAGAGAGAAGGCAATGGAAAAGAAGAAGGAGGGAGAGAGGAATGTGATGACAGAATTAGGATACAGACAGTAACAAGGTAGGGATAGAGGAAAGAAAAAGGTGAGTGAGACAGGACAACAGGAAGTAGTAAGGAAAAAAGGATAGGAAGAAGAACTGAAAGACACAAAAAAGGTGGTCTGACAAATAGAAATGGAAGAAAAGATGTTTGGGGAAGAAGAGCAGTATGGGTTGGGAGCAGTGAGACAGAAATAAATACAAACCGAAGAGAAGCTGAAAATCCACAGAAACAAGTCACATATAAAGAATATGAAACAAATACACACATTTTGGTTGAAAAGAAACTGTTGTTGGTTGCTTATTGACAAGCTTAAACAATGACCTTTAATTGTTCTGAGGGCTTGCACTAAGACAACTGCATTTTTGCTAATTGACTGCACTTTAATTCAAATGTAATTAATAGAAATAATCTGCACTCCCCAAAATTAATTCTGATTTACCTGTGTTAATACAGCACAGCGCTTGGATGCACTCTCGGGTTATCATGTACATACAGACTGATTTGCTTTGCATACAGTTTATTTTAGCCAGGCTGGCTAACAGCAATTATCAGGGAACTATTGCTGTATCAATTCTTAAACCCTGAAGATTGAGTCCAACAGGTACTACACAAGCAACTCTTCCAAATTTTTAAACAAAAGAAGTTGAATTATTTCCTAACATCCTACATTCTGGTCCAACTCCCAGCTGTGCAAAAGATCATCATAAGGAGAGCAATTGATAAAAAAGACATGTTCCTTAACCCATTTCATTAGAGGGGTACTTTGTGGTATCTCCCTTCCTCCAGCCGGCAACTGAACCCTACCCTAGTGCAATGACAGTTTCTCCCTCAATGTCAGTTAAACAAAGGAGATAGTCACTGACTTCACGAAGAGTAGTGGAGGACATGCCACAGTCTACATCAAGTGGTGAAGTGGAAATTGTCAAGCGCTGCAAGTTTCTAGATATCCAGATCACCAAGAACTGAAAACTGCTGGAAAATCTCAGCAGGTCTGACAACATCTTTGGAGAGAGAATAGGGCCAATGTTCCATGTCTGGATGGCACTTTGTTAGAGCTCAGACGAAGGATCATCCAGACTTGAAACACTGACTTTATTCTCTCCCCACAGATACTGTCAAACCTACTGAGATTTTCCAGCATTTTCTGTTTTTGTTTCAGATTCCAGCATATGTAGTACTTCGCTTTTATCACCAACAATCTGTCCTGGCCCCCGATGCCGACACTATAGTTAAGAAAGTTCACCAACACCTTTACTTTCTCAGGAGGCTCAGGAAATTCAGCCACGGTTCTCACCTATTTTTGCAGATACATCATAGAAAACTCTTCTTTCTAGATGCACCACAGTTTGATATGGCTCCTGCTCTGAACAAGACAGCTCTTTCCAGATGCATCATAGCTTGGTATGCCTCCTACTCTGATCGAGATTGCAAGAAACTACGAAGGGTGGTAAACGTAACCCAGTCCATCATGCTAACCAGCCTCCCATTCTCTGACTCCGTCGATACTTGCTGCTGCCTCAGGAAAAGCAGACAGCATAATCACAAGCACAAGGGATTGCAGGTAATACCTTGAGGTGAAATTGAAAGTAAAGAGCTGGCAAAAATGAGTCTTTTTTCCAATTAGCAGCCAATGACTAGTGGGCTCTGCAGGGATCTGTGCTAAGACCCAACTGTTCACATTATATATTAATGATTTGGAAAAAGGAATTGAACGTGTTATATAGAACATAGAACAATACAGCACAAACAGGCCCTTCGGCTCACAAGTTGCGCCGATCACATCTACCAATCCACAGACCTATCTATAACCCCCTATCCTATTCTTTTCCATATACTCATCCAGAAGTCTCTTAAAAGATCCCAGTGAGTTTGCCTCAACAACCTCCGACGGCAGCCGATTCCATTCACTCACCACCCTCTGAGTGAAAAACCTACCCCGACATCTCCTTTGTATTTGCTTATCTCCAAACTTGCAGATTATATAAAGTTGGGTGGGAGGGTGAGCTGTGAGGAGGATGCAAGGATGCTTCAGCATGATTTGACAGGCTGAGCGTGTTGGCATCTGCACAGCAGATGCAAAAAAATGTGGATAAATGTAAGGTTATCCATTTTGGTAGCAATAATAGGAAGACAGATTATTACTTGAATCTTCCATCAGGAAAAAAAATACAAAAGCCTGAGATCATGTACCAACTGAATCAAGAACAAGTTCCTTCCTGTTGTCATCAGACTTTTAGATCCACCATATTAAGTCGATTGTTCTTTACACCCTTGCCATGACTGCACCCTCTCTTTGTCTTCTCCCTTATGTAGTCTTTGAATTATATGTTTTGTCTGTATAGCACACAAGAAACAATACTTTTCACATTATCCCAATATAAAAATTAATCAAATCAGAAGGTGCATTTTTCTAATCTTACACCCTTCATCTGGCTATGCTCTGTCAAATGCTGTACATCTACCCTCAATAAAACACACGAATACATTTACGTCCAGCCAGTTGTTCTTCATTTTCTCAAGCTGACTTTACAGGACTGTTGTTGTAAATGACCTTAATACTATCTCAACTAGGGACAATTAACTATGCCCATCTGGACTCTGTTTTGCAAAACCCAGCAGCACACTTCTCGCTACAGTTGGGAAAGGCAGAGAACTGAACCATCAAGTTCCATGTTGAAGCAATTCACTCTCAAGCATTCATTCAGAATTACTATTTAGGAAAAATGAATCAAATCTAGATACGATTTCCTCTGCCTTAACAAATTAACGCGCTTGACTCTGATGATTATGGGCTAAAGCAGGACGTGATTTTCTTGCTCAATAAGCAGGAAAACCTGGCCTCTCTCAGCTGATTGGAAGAGATTTTGAACAGTGGGAATGAAATATTGACTGAGACAAAGTGATACATATAGCATCAAACATGTTTTTATAAATGATTCTTCCTCCCCTAACTGCACTTCCACTCATGTCTTCTGTGTTGCATATCATGAGTAATCTGAATGCACAGCTCGCAGACTAAGATTAAGATCATTGTTGTCACCTAAGGTCATCAGTTCTCACATATAACCATGTTGCCACTTAAAATACGAGGGTTACTATCTTTATCTGATCCAAAAATAGGATTGCAGTCCTCAACGATGCATTGCAGGTCTGGAAGAGCTCACAGCTCATAGGTAGAGCAGGGAAAGAATGAGAGAAAGTAGGAAAGCACAATGGAGAAGGGCAAGGCTAGGTGACAGAGAGGTGGGACAGAGGGGGCAGAACGTCAATAGGCAAGGCAGGCAGAGTGGGTGAGGCAGAAAGGGAGAGAGAGAGACAGAGAAACAGAGAGAGGAAGGAAACAGAATTTGGAGGTGGGAAAGAGAGAGAAAACTCACTTCCTCTGAAGAAATGGCAGTTTACCAATATATTTTATCACAGCTTGTGTTTTATTTTGAAAAAAATGTGAGACATTTTACAATCACATCATGCTACACAGGGAGACTAGCTTGGCATTTATGTTTCAAATCAAGCCATTCAAAGTCCAGTCAGCACATTATAAATGTTGGTAAATAGGGTTTTCCTCAAATAAATCATCCATTTCCATTTTGGAATGTCATGGGCTACAGTGCATTTCTGAGAAGTTTCATTTCAAAGCTGTGGTGATAATAGCAGAAAAGGGGGGGTAGGGAAGAGATAAACAAACTGACAGACATTTATGCCTTTCATGACTTCAGATTATCTGAAAACATTTTCTTGGCATTGAAGTGCTTTTGAAATATAGACACTGTTGTAGTGTAGGAAACACAGCAGGGTCTTAACATACAGCAAGATTTCACAAACATCAACATGTCAATGACTGAATAATCTCTCTTCAGTTATGTTCATTGAGGGATAAATATTAACCAGGACACTGGGCATAACTCCCTTCCACTTCTTTGAAATTATACAAGAGAGAGATATTTTATGTCTCCTGAAGGGGTTTGAATACCTTTTAAAAGCAACAAAAGACAAACATTGAATAGCACTTGGTATTTTGAAGTTGCACATTTTTAAAAATTGCTATTTACTAACAATACTGTTTAAAAGCAGACATCCAAGCAACAATAAAACACCACTTTTCATGTTAATGATACAATAAATGAATGGTCAAGACAAGGATTTAATACAATCCAAGACTTGAACTATCTGATCACTTTCTAACCACCAATCAATACAACTCATAACCGGCCAATTTAATCAGTTGCAGTTCCAGTTTAAAGAGTATTGATCACTCCAGACACTATGTGGCCAGTTCTTGTGGAGGAAAGTGAGACACTGACTGAAAGTTAAATTAATTAGATTCAGTGATCCATATGTTCTGCATGTTAGTGTATGAACATATAGCACT
The DNA here is from genome assembly GCA_024679065.1 of Sphyrna mokarran. Lineage (NCBI taxonomy): Eukaryota > Metazoa > Chordata > Chondrichthyes > Carcharhiniformes > Carcharhinidae > Sphyrna > Sphyrna mokarran. Next base: position 17,518,425 of record JAGIQG010000031.1, on the reverse strand, counting down.
GGGATCACAGTCAGAGTGGCAATTTTGCCATGCTAAGATTCAAATCACAGACAGCCAGAGATGAGACGACAACAAGCAGCCAAGCACAAGAGCAAAAGAATAAAGCTCTATAAATTACTGCAATCATCTACAGAAAACTCCTCAATGACTAGCTTTGTTTTAGGGTGTCAGCAATGACTCAGAGGCATTGAGTCGACAGGCTGTTGGTTCAAATGCCATTCCAGAAAGTAGAGCACAAAATCCAGGTTGACATTCCCACTGCAAAAGTGAGTATAAGGCTGCCAGCTGCTTGCCACTTTGGGACAGGCATACACTTTAATTAACTGGAGTGAAGCGTTCTTGTACCAAAGACCTACAACAAGGAGGTGACCACTTATCACCTCCTTAATTTCAGAGATGGTGACGTTGCCCCTCACCCTCCTGCAACAGAATACCAAAGATGATGAATCATTTCCTCCTGATTGATAGTCTGTGGGGCCACTAACATGACCATTGCCTGCAGGAGCTGAGGAGTAGTGTTGCACGCTCCTGCGGGAATAGTAGGTTGACTTCGTCCTTGGCAAGGTAGTCCATATCGCATAGTGAATTTAACACTGCATCCATTAACGTTTGCAATCATTAAACCTCATTTGAACACGTTTTGTCATCTACCAAACTCAAGTTCCAGTCCTTTGGTCAGCTCTTTTCTGCCTACAGCATCTGTAAATTCTTGCAATTTGCTTTGCCTCAGGTAACCGTCCTGAATCCCCCGTTGGAATTGTCCCATCCAAGGTGATATCACTTCCACCCACCCCGTCTCCTGTGGCCTTGCTACTCCTGATTTCCTGAAGCTGGAATGAGTTATCTCCACGCTTTGGGGTCGGAGTTGAGGTGCATTGGTCACCTTGTTATTTCTGATGCTTTGGAGCTCAAGGTCTTTTCCTCCAACTCCCTCAAGATCTGCCGTTTCTTCTGTAGATGTCCAATTTCATCCTCAGCCAAAGGGCAGCCAACCCCATCATCTGAGTCGGATGGGAGTGGCTCTGGGAGCTCAGTAATGAGAATTTTGTTTTAAAAGCTGATCAGTTAATAAATTATGACATGTGCCAGGCTTGCAGATAAAATTCATTTCTTATCTGAATACAGACACCAAGAAAGCAAATTGTTTAAATGATTCCATCTCTACGAATTCATGTTGGGCAACCAGAATTCAGGAAATAAAATTCAAATTATTTTCCCAAGAGCAATAACTTGTACTTCAGACATTTTTGCCAAATGAACCTGATTGGGAACCTGGCCTGAACTCTGAACTTCCTTTACTGTTATCTGCAATTGAGAATTGTCCTGGCACTTGATACTGCAAGAGTGTAGCTCATGACAGGCATATAGAGTTCTCTTCATTGGCTACATCACATGTGAAAACTAGCTCAGGTGACAAAAATCAGCAGGCTCATAAACTATGCGACGACACTTTTCCAAGAGAGGTGGCTCTCGCAACATTGCACCTGGGAATTGGCTCTACTCTTATTCTCTGTAGCTCTACATGCAAAAGGGAGCTTGGACACCACCTCGCCCACTCTGATATGAAAATGTTCATAAATATGGCTTTCATGAAACCAATGCAAAAAATAAGAGCACTTATAGTCAAGTTGTGCTCCACCCAACTATTTCTGAATAACAAGACCATCACAATCCTTTTTTTAACAGCAGTGAAAATAATGAATTCAGTCAAGTACAGTTTTACTCATTACCTGATCTATCTGACACTTCAGGAAAGAGGGCAAAGCAGTACCTTGCTCAGAACAGAACAATAGTGTTTCTTTGCTGACACCATGTTCCCAAGTGCTGACAGGGCTGAGTGTGAATGGGTGAACAATTAAATCAGAAATTTTACAATTCAGCAGCTGTATCATAATGTGTCCCAGTTCCAATATTATGTACAATATGTACAATATTATCATCCCAACAAGGCACTTGGTTACATGTCTGATCAGTTAATAAATTATATATGCCAGGCTTGCAGATAAAATTCATTTCTCATCTGTGAATGAAGCAAAAAAAAAAACCTCAATTCCATTCTTCTGCCAAACCTCAGCAGCCACGTATCAGGATCTTAATCTTGTCAGCAAATCTGCAGGCCAGTTGGCTGTTCAAACATTTGAGAGAGGGGACCAAATTTCAATCTTCCTGTGAAACAGCACCGACATGTCAGAGACAAGTCTCACCCCAACCCTAACCATTCAAAAATGCAACATACTGATGAATCAACATGCTTTGCATAAGGCAGGACACAGCAGCTTTATAGGTGGAATGGTTTCAGAATCTCCAATGCATCGTCAGACAAGTCGTGGAAGAGAATTATTTACCCCAGATAACATGAATTAGCTGAATTCAGTTTCTGGTATACCAAGGGCTTCCAAAAACTTTAGGTTCAGAAAGTTTATTTATGAGTGCCACAAAGTGGTTTATATTAACACTGCAATGAAGTTACTGTGAAAATCCCTAGTCGCCACACTCAGGTGCCTGTTTGAGTATACTGCTGGAGAGTTTAGAACGGCCAATGAATCTCACCTGCACGTTTTTGGACATGGGAAGATTTGTGAAGGAAGGCAGGGAAAAGGAACCTAAAAACTTAAAAGGGTAAAAAAAAATTGATTCACAAAAGCCTCAGTGGCTGACCCAGTCCCATGACTGTCATCTTAACAAAGCTAACAAACACACAGTTAACCAATATTACGTTCTGTACAGAATTCCATTCTGCAACCTGTTTTACAAGACTTCTGTAAGCCAATATCAAAAATGACCTTTGCAAGTATAAAATGTAAAAGTACGTGACCAACAGGGTAACCACGTGTTGAAAGGAGAACAGCAGCAAAACACAATCATTTCCTTTTAGATCTAACTTGTCCAATTCAGAAATTAAAGAGAGGGGCTTTCAAGCAGTCTCATTTGATAAGAAAAAACCTGTCCAATTACATTTCAGTTGCAGTGGGACTAGTGCAAAAAAAATTGGATTTTTTTTCTGATTTAACTTCCTAGTCTGGCTTGGGAACACTTCCAAAATACTCATCCTTCTCAAATCAGAGAATGCAAAATTCAATTCATTATTTGCTAATATTGCATGAAAATATTTCCTCTATTTTCTGAACTTGGCACATTACTTTGTTTTGGAAAAAGTTGTAAAACATCCCTCAGCTCAGAAAAGAGATTTGAATATACATCCATAACATATGAAAAATACTACGTTTGGAAGGGCAATGGGCCTAGACAGGCAATGCAAATAAATCAAAGAACAAAACAGCACGGGAAACAGGCCCTTCAACCCAACGAGCCCGCGCTGCCACCCCAATGTTCCCACCTCTACCCGCGATCCCTGTCTATGTTTATAGATCTATGGATTAAAAACCAAATTTGAGATAATTTAGGGAGAATTTTGTTTTGCCAATTAGCCGAAAAGCATATCTTTGGGATGTGGGAGGAAACCGGAGCACCCGGAGAAAACCCACGCAAGCACAGGGAGAATGCGCAAACTCCCACAGACACAGGCCCAATCCATGTATCTGCACAGCACAGCGATAGTCACTGAGCTGTTGTGTTGCCCATCAAATGGTCCAGGTCAAGTGTACACTAATCACATGAAGCACTGGAATACTCCCGAAAAAATCCAAGAGCAGTCCTCTCATGACCCAGCGCGTATATGCCCCTTGTTAGACAACAATGTGGACTAAAGCACCTGTAGGATAAAAACAAGTACATCAATATCATCATCTATATACTTCCCAGGGACTCCCAAGGCTCATGATCTCTATTTTAAATGAGTTTTCTATACCCCTCCATTCCCATTCTGTTCATGTGCCCATCTAAGTATTTCTTAAATAACTCCCGAGTGCCTGCCTCCGCCACTTTGCTTGACAGTGCATTCCATACCCCCACCACTCTCTGCGTGAAAAAACTCCTTCTAGCATCCAAATTATATCTTAGCCCCCTCACCCTAAGCCCGTGACCCCTCGTGCTATTTGAGTCCATCCTAGGAAAAAGCTTAACACTGTTTACTCTATCTATACCCCTCATAATCTTGTACATCTCTATTAGATCTCCTCTTAGTCTACGTCTTTCTAAGGAAAACAGCCCCAATTTGCCTAACCTCTCCTCAAAACTCAGACCTTCCATACCAGCAGCATCGTGGTAAACCTCCTCTGCACTCTCTCCAGAGTCTCCACGTCCTTCTGGTAGTGAGGCGACCAGAACTGGACGCAGTATTCCAAATGAGGTCTAACCAACGTTTTATACAACTGCAACATTAAAGGCCAGCTCATGGACTCTATGCCCCTTCCTATAAAGGCTAGCATACTATATGCTTTCTTCACAACCTTCTCCATCTGCTCTGCCACCTTCAGAGACTTGTGCACCTGCACCCCCAGGTCCCTCTGAATTTCTATACTCTTAATAGGTCTACCCTTTATCATATACCTTCCTTCTCCCAAAATGCATCACCTCGTATTTAACAGGATTGAATTCCATCTGCCATCTATCTGCCCAAGCTACCAGCCTATGTCCTGCTGCATCGCCTGACAACGCTCCTCACTATCCGCAAGTCCAGCCATCTTTGTATCGTTTGCAAACTTGCTGATCACTCCACTTATTCCCTCTTCCAAGTCATTTATATATATTACAAATAGAACAGGTCCCAGTACTGAGCTCTGCGGCACACCACTAGTGACCGATCTCCAGCTAGGAAAACACCCTTCCACTATTACTCTCTGTCTTCTATTACCAAGCCAGTTACTTATCCATTTAGCTACCTGTCCTTGTATCCCATTAGCCTTGACTTTCTTAACTAACCTCCCATGAGGGACTTTGTCAAACGCCTTATTGAAATCCATATAGATGACATCAACGGCTCACCCTTCGTCCACCGTTTGTCACCTCCTCAAAAAATTCTACCAGATTCGTAAGGCACGACCTCCCCTTAACAAATCCATGCTGTGTATCCCTAATCAGATCGCAACGCTCTAAGTGCCTATACATCCTATCTCTAAGAATCCCCTCCAACATCTTCCCTACCACTGACCCCAAACTCACCGGCCTATAATTTCCAGGGTTATCCCTACTACCCTTTTTAAACAACGGTACATTAGCTGTTCTCCAGTCCTCTGGGACCTCACCCGTGCCCAAAGAAGAGACAAAAATTTGTGTCAGAGGCCCAGCAATTTCACCTCGCACCTCCCTAAGCAGCCTGGGATAAATGCCATCAGGCCCCGGAGATTTATCAGTTTTAATGCTACCTAGAAGCTCTAACACTTCCTCCCTCGGTATGGATATTTTCCTCAACTGATCCACAGCTCCCTCAGAAACAGGAGTTGTCAACAAGCCCCTCTCCTTCATGAATACCGACACAAAGTATTCATTCAGGATCTCCCCCATTCCCTCGGGCTCTAAGCACAGTTCCCCTCCTCTGTCCCTAAGAGGTCCGATTTTTCCTCTAACCACCCTTTTATTCCTAACATAGGAGTAAAAAGCCTTTGATTTTCCTTAATCCTATCCACCAAAACCATTGCATGCCTCCTTTTTGCCCTTCTAACTCCCTGTTTGAGTTCCCTCCTACTCTCTCTATATTCCTCCAATGCTGTCTCCGTTCCCAGCTGCTTTGATCTATCATACGCCTCTCTTTTCTTCCTAACCAAGTCCTCAATATCCCTAGTAATCCACTGCTCTCCAATCCTACCTTTCCCATCTTTCCTTTTAGCCGGCACATATTTTTTCTTGCAACATTTTCGTATTCCCTTGAAAGAGTCCCACGTGCCTAGCGTGGACTTACCCTCGAACAACCGTTCCCAATCAGTTTCCATAAGTTCCTGCCTAATCTGACCGTAGTTAGCCTTCCCCCAATTCAGCACCCTCCCCCTTGGGCAATAAGCATCCTTTTCCATCTGTATCCTAAATTAGACAGAATTGTGGTCACTGTTAGCCACGTGTTCCCCTACTACAACATCAACCACCTGCCCTGGCTCATTACTCAGAACTAAATCCTAACTTGGCAATCATTTAATTGTAGCTTAAAATCTGGGTTTGTTCGTGTTTGTAGTGTTTCTTATTAAATCCACACTAGAGTAACACACTAGAGAAGATTACAGGGCTCTGCAAAGTGTGTTCACAAGCCATTTCAAGCAGCCAGTCTGCTGCTGTCATCTTTCCAGTGGGAAGCAAGAAATGGAAAGTTACATTAAAAAGTATAAACAACTGGCAAAATCCAATCAAAGGAAAATGCTGATAGGCTACACACAGGTTAAAACGGTCATGGTGCCTTGGGCTTCTCTCTGGGCCTGAGAGCAAATAAGCCTCAGGGTGCTGAGGGCTGAATTGTCCCTGGTTCTTGCCTGTGAAGCTTCAGCTTGCTGCTCCATGAGCAGTCCGCAGAGATGATACACTCTCATATTCTCCTCCTTGCCACTCCATGGGTGACAACATGACTTTTGTCTCTCCACAGCTAAACAATGAATCTTTGCAGTTCAGAGCCAGCACAAATTTATTCCTAGGTCTGAATTACATACCAACCTGCATAGGTGTCTGAACCTTAATTTCAAACACATTGAGACTAAATTGATTCAGAAATGCAAAAACTAGGGGCTTCAAGGCAAACAGCAGTGTCCAAACAACATTTTAAATTAAAGTCGAAGAGATGGATATTTGATCTGAACAGCAACATCAGTTTCAATTAGCCAGGAGAGTGATACAACCTCTTTATATAATCTTCTGTATTAATCAAGCTGAAACGGAATAATTTTAAATGAAGCTGACCACAGTATAAAGGCATGACAAAGAGTCAGTCAGCAGTGATTGTGAGAGTGGCTGCCATGTGGGGTGTGCAATGATAGCTCCATCTATCACACATGCAAGCTGTCCATCTGATAACTTCCCACTCAACTTTACCATTTTGGCATTTTTCTTCTGCTGCTCACACCCAAATGAGACTAAAACCTGCACCAAAGTGCAATTAACAATGCCCAGGAACAAAGAACAAATCAGCATGGGAAACAGGCCCTTCAGCCCAACGAGCCTGTGCTGCCATCTCGATGTTCCCCCCTTCTACCCGTCATCCCTATTTATATTTATAGATCTGTGAATTAAAAAATCCAAATATGAGATAATTTAGGGAGAATTTGTTCTGCCAATTAGCCTAAGGGCACGTCTTTGGGACGTGGGAGGAAACCGGAGCACCAGGAGAAAACCCACGCATGCACAAGGAGAATGCGCAAACTCCCACAGACACAGGCCCAAATCCATGTATCTGCACAGCACAGCGATAGTCACTGAGCTGTCGTGTTGCCCATCAAATGGTCCAGGTCAAGTGTACACTAAGCACTAGGATACTCTCAAAAAAAAATCCAAGAGCAGCCCTCTCACGACCCATTGCGTATATGCCCCTTGTTAGACAACAAAGTGGACCAAAGTACCTGTAGGATAAAAACAAGTACATCAATATCATCATCTATTTACACACTTCCCAGGGACTCCCAAGGCTCATGATCTCTATTTTAAGTCAGTTTTCTACACCCCTCCATTCCCATTCTGTTCATGTGCCCATCTAAGTATCTCTTAAATAACTCCAGGGTGCCTGCCTCCACCACTTTGCTTGGCAGCACATTCCATACCTCCACCACCCTCTATGTGAAAAACTTCCTCTAGCATCCAAATTATACCTTACCCCCCTCACCCTAAGCCCCGTGACCCCTCGTGCTATTTGAGTCCATCCTGGGAAAAAGCTTAACCCTGTTTACTCTATCTATACTCCTTATAATCTTGTACATCTCGATTAGATCTCCTCTTAGTCTATGTCTTTCTAAGGAAAACAGCCCCAATTTGCCTAACCTCTCCTCGTAATTCATACCAGGCAGCATCATGGTAAACCTCCTCTGCACTCTCTCCAGAGTCTCCATGTCCTTCTGGTAATAAGGTGACCAGAACTGGACGCAGTATTCCAAATGAGGTCTAACCAACGTTTTATACAACTGCAACATTAAAGGCCAGCTCTTGTATTCTATACCCCTTCCTATAAAGGCTAGCATACTATATGCTTTCTTCACAACCTTCTCCACCTGCTCTGCCACCTTCAGAGACTTGTGCATCTGCACCCCCAGGTCCCTCTGCGTTTCTATACTCTTAATAGGTCTATCCTTTACCATATACCTCCCTCCGACATTCTTTCTCCCAAAATGCATCACCTCGCATTTATCAGGATTGAATTCCATCTGCCATCTATCTGCCCAAGCTACCAGTCTATTTATGTCCTGCTGCATCGCCTGACAATGCTCCTCATTATCCGCAAGTCCAGCCATCTTTGTATCATCTGCAAACTTGCTGATCACTCCAATTACTCCCTCTTCCAAGTCATTTAATATATATTACAAATAGAAGAGGTCCCAGTACTGAGCCCTGCGACACAGCACTAGTGACCGACCTCCAGCTAGGAAAACACCCTTCCACTATTACCCTCTGTCTCCTATTATCCAGCCAGTTACTTATCCATCGAGCTACCTGTCCTTGTATCCCATTAGCCTTGACTTTTTCAACTAACCTCCCATGAGGGACTTTGTCAAATGCCTTACTGAAATCCACGTAGACGACATCAACGGCTCGCCCTTCATCGAATGTTTTCGTCACCTCCTCAAAAAATTCTACCAGATTCGTAAGGTATGACCTCCCCTTAACAAAGTCATGCTGTGTATTCCTAATCAGATCGCAACGCTCTAAGTGCCTGTACATCCTATCTATAAGTATCCCCTCCAATGGCTTCCCTACCACTGACGTCAAACTCATTGACCTATAATTTTCAGGGAAGACAACAGATTCAACTCAGCAATCTCATGCAATGAGTTCAAGTAAAATTTGTCTCCATATTCTGCCTTTTAAAACATTCCAAACCTCTTTACAATTTACTTTTGAAGTGTTGTCATTGTTGTGGGATATGTTACAGCTAACTTGCACACTTTGGCTCTAAGTATATGGAAGAGAAGGGAATGGTTTAGTTTGGAGGGGCATTGCTTTTTATATTGGTCGGCGCAACATCGAAGGCCGAAGGGCCTGTTCTGTGCTGTAATGTTCTATGTTCTATGTTCTAAGTAGCAATATGACCCAATTATCTTTTTTTTGATGCCCCTGAAGGATAAACATTGGCCAGGACCTCAGGGGTAACTATCCTCTTCTTCCCTAAATTGGCACAAGATAGTCTCTTCACCACAAGACAGCTGAACATGTGGACACACTTCAGTTTTATGTCTCGCCCAGACAGCATTTCAGGTACTGCAGTGCTCCCTTAATGCCGCACTACAGTGTCAAACTGTATTACATATACAAGTGTCTGGACTTGGACTTGATCTGGCCATCTGACTCAAGGTGATTGCTACCACTCAGGCAAGGTGATAATCCAGGAATTCAATCCAAAAAATCACTCAAAACAATACAAAATCACAGAATATTTGCTGATAAACATATCATTTTATTTATTCTAACACTGGAAACCTCAATAATGCCACTTTGAGAACTTCATGAGACCAAAAATGCACATAATGTCATAGAACACTACAGCTCAGAAACAAGCCTCTTAGCCCTTTTTGGCAGTGCAGAACCACTGTTCTGCCTAGTTCCCACTGATCTGCACCTGGACTATATCCCTCCACACTCCACGTACCTGTCCAAGATTTTCTTAAATGTTAAAAGTGAGCTTGCACTTACCACTTCATCTGGCAGCTCATTTCCATACTCCTATCACTCTGTGTGAAGGACCCCCACTCCTAATATTCCCTTCAAGCTTTTCTCCCTTCACCCTTAACCCATGTCCTCTAATTTTTTTTCTCCCCTAACCTCAGTGGAAAAAGCCTGCTTGCATTCACTCTATCTATATCCATCATAATTTTATACACCTCTATCAAATCTCCCCCCTTTCTTCTACATTCCAGGGAATAAAGTCCTAATTTATTCAACCTTTCTCTGTAATTCAGTTTCTCAAGTCCCAGCAACTTCCTTGTAAACTTTCTCTATACTCTTTCAATCTTATTAATATCCTTCCTGTAATTAGGTGACCAAAACGGCACACAATACTGTAAATTTGCTCTCACCAATATCTTATACAACCTCCCCATAACATTTCAATTCTTTTACTCAATATTTTGATTTATAAAGGCCAACGTTCCAAAAGCACTCTTTACGACCCTAAAGACCTGTGAAGACACTTTTAGGGAATTATGTATCTGTACTCCCAGAGTCCTCTGTTCTACAACACTCTTCAGTGTCCTACCATTTACCATATATGTTCCATCTTGGTTGCAAACTATTTGAGTTTTTGGGGAGGTTACCCGGGAAGTGGTTGAAGGGGAGGCAATGGATGTTGTCTACATGCATTTCAGTAAGGCCTTTGACAAGTTCCTTCCAAAGTGCAATAACTCATTTGTCTGCATTAAATTCCATCTGCCATTTTTCAGCCCATTTTCCTAGCTAGTCCAAATTCCTCTGCAATTCAATTACTTGATCTGCTGATCCAATTACCACATTATCATCCAGATCATTGATATAGATGACAAACAACATGGACCCAGCACTGATCCCTTTCGCACACCACTAGTCACAGGCCTCTACTACCATTCGCTGGCTTCTTCCATTCAGCCAATGTTTAATCCAATTTACCATCTCTCCATGTATACCTAGTGACTGAACCTTCCCAACTGGCCTCCCATGCAGGAACTTGTCAAAGGCCTTACTGAAATGCATGTAGACAACATCCATTGCCTCCCCTTCAACCACTTTCCGGGTAACCTCCCCAAAAACTCAAATAGTTTGATTAAACATGACTACCATGCACAAAGCCAAGTTAAATCTCGCTAATAATTCCCTGTCCATCCAAGGATTTCCCAGATTACTTTTTGAGTCTTTTTTAAATAATGGAACAATATGAGCTATCATGCAGCACTTCACCCATGGATACCAACATTTTAAAAATATCTGCCAGGGCCTCTGAAATTTCAACACTAGTCTCCTTCAAGGTCTGAGGGAATACTCTGTTCAGTCCTGGGGATTTATCTACTCTGATTTGCCTCAAGACAGCAAGCACTTCCTCTCCTTTAATCTGTATAGGTTCTATGACCTCCCTACTTGTTTGTCTTAATTCCGTGGACTCCATGCCAGTTTCCTTAGTAAAGACAGATGCAAAAAAAACCTATTTAAGAGGACCAATTTTATCCCTTACTAGCCTTTTGCTCTTAATATATCTGTAGAAGCTCCAAGGATTATCCTTTGCCGAAGCAACCTCATGTCTTCTTTTCGTCCTTCTGATTTCCTTCTTAAATAGTTTCTTGCACTTTTTATACTCAAGCATCTTATTTGTTCCCTATATGTTCTCTATACATGTCATACATTTCTCTCTTCTTTATCAGAGTTGCAATGTCTCTCAAAAATCTTATTCTTATTCACTTTGCCTTTAATCCTGATAGGAGCATACAAACTCTGCACTCTCAAAATTTCTGTTTTGAAGATCTCCACTTACCAATCACATTCTTGCCAGACAGTAGCCTATCCCGATCCATGCTTTTACTTCAAATTTGGCCTTTTTCAGTTCAGAACCTCAACCCAAGGAACAGATCTATCTTTATCCATGATCAAGTTGAAACTAATGGTGTTATGATCACTGGAACCAAAGTGTTCCTCTACTCACACTTCCGTTACTTGTCCTAACTCATTTCCTCATAAGAAATCTAATATTGCATCCCTTCCAGCTGGTACCTCTATATGAAAATTTTTTAGAAAATTTTCCTGAACACATTTTACAAACTCCAACCTGTCTAGACCTTTAACAGTATGGGAGTCCCAATGTATACGTAGAAAATTAAAATCCCCTACTATCACAACTTTATGTTTCTGGCAATTGTCTGCTATCTCTCTACAGATTTGCTCCTCCAATTCTCGCTAACAATACTGAGTGGTCAATAATACAACCCCATTAATGTGGTCATACATTTCCTGTTTCTCAGCTCCACCCGTATGGCCTCGGTAGACAAGCCCTCTAATGTGTCCTGCCTAAGCACAGCTGCAACATTTTCCCTGACTAGCAATGCCACCCCACTCACCCTTCATCTTCTATCACATTTAAGACATTGAAAGCCTGAACATTGAGCTGCCAGTCCTGCCCCTCCTGTAGCCTAGATTCACTAATGGCTATAATGTCATAATTCCATGTGTCAATCCATGCCCTTAACTCATCTGCCTTCCCCACAATACTCCTGGCATTGAAATAGATACACCTCTGAAGATTATTACCACACACACAACCCTTCTATTTGTGATTTTGCATGAACTATTAACATCATTTGTTTTCATCCCTCGCTCCACTATCTGCTCTGGCACTCTGGTTCCCATACCCTTGCAAATCTAATTTAAACCTTTCCCAACAACACTAGCAAACTTCCCTCAAGTATATTGGTCCCTTGTAATTCAGGTATAACCTGTCTCTCTTATACAGGTCCCACCTGCCCCATATGATCTAGAGGTCCCAATGATCTAGAAAACTGAAACCCTGTCCCCTACACTAGTTCCTCAGCTACATATTCATCTGCACGAGCATCCTATTCTTACCCTCACTGGCACGTGGCACAGGTTGCAATCCTAAGATTACTACCCTCAAGGTCCTGCTTTTTAACTTCCTACCAAGCTCTCTATACTGACTCTTCAGGATCTCCACACTCTTCCTACATCATTGGTACCAACGTGTACCATGACATCTGACTGATCACCCTCCCACTTCAGACTGCTGTGCACGCAATCAGAAACATCTCTGGCACCCGGAAGGCAACAAACCATCCAAGAGTCTCTGACATGCCCACAGAACCTCCAGTCTGTACCTCTGACTATCAAGTTCTCTATCACGACCACTTTCCTCTTCTTCCTCCTTCTTTTCTGCTCTGCAGAACCAGACTCAGTGCCAGAAATCCAGCTGCCGCAGCTTGTCCCAGGCAAGGCATCTTACACAAAAATAGATATATTTTTGTATACCGACTGTGGAGGGGAATGGCCACATAGGAACCCTGCTCTGCCTGCCCTTTCCCCTTCCCTTGCCTGATGATAACCCAATTACTTGTGCTCTGTGCCTTTGGCATAACTACCTCCCTGAAGCTATTATCTATAAACTTCTCATTCTCCAGAATGATCTGGAGATCATCCAGCTCCTGAACGCGGTTTAAGAGCTGCAGCTGGATGCACCTCCTGCAGGTGTTGTTGTCAGGGACATCTGAGGGTCTCCCTCACTTCCCACATCCTGCAAGAGGAGCATTTCAACATCCTGCCTCACATTCTTTCTACTCTGAAGAATCAAAAAAACTTTCTGGAGCCTACCCTCACCTCTGCCTGTTCTTGCCAAAGTCTGTTTGAGCCAAAGCTGTCTCATTCTGCTCCCTTTCACTCCACTGTCTGCTGGATACAATGGCTTGCTTTTTAAACCTTGCACACACTACTGGCTGACTCAGGTGTCTGCACAGTCTCGCATTCCACTTGTTTCCTCCCTTGCTCCTACTCCTTTCTTATTTACCTGCTCTCACCTGAGTCTTTTTTTTAGGTTAGACAAGGGGGAGGATGGGAGACTCTACATGTGTAGTGTCTCGGGAATCCTCCCTGTTCAAATTTATTGTGCAGTTACCTTCCCAGCCCTCCCCACAGTCTACTTCCGGTTTACTGATTTAACTGAAATAAAAACTCCGATAAAAAGTAAGGTAGACAGAGAAAAAAAAAATCACTCTCTCACCCTCAGCACTCCTGACAAGAATCGCTTCCTTTCTGCTTTGCTCCAGTCGAACAATCTTATTGCCAGCAATGTCACTGAAGTTCCATTAATATTTAAATAAAAATGACTGATATCGTATTCATTTTTATTGTATTCTTGTTAATCTCCAAAACCTCTACACACGGTAGCTCGTGGATGTACGCCATGTAACACACCATCTTCCTTAATATCCATATTAACGATCCTTTAAGACAATCAACTAACTTACTCTGAATCAGTTCTTTAAAATAGATTAGCTGCTGTTCAGGTTCGAAATTAGAACCTTGGGTTTATTCATCTGCAGCAAGAGTCCCATTTCTGAGAGTGTTGTTGACACAAGGGACAACATTAGTTGCTTTACACCTCTTCCCTTAAAAAAGAAATTACATTCAGTATCATGTAATCTCTGAAATTGGAGGAGGAAGCACGTGCACACAAACTTTCTTGTCATAATAACTTTATATCATTTATACTGCAGCAATGTCACAATTTGCAACTGATGAATTTTATCAGGTCAAAAGCATCACACCCTATTTGCCAGTTCATGATGTTACTAGTCGTTAAGTCAGGAGCTGCATCAGGCCTCCAAAAAATTCAATGCCAACGTGGCAAAGCTACAACACAGGATTAGACACATGCCAAACACAAGATGCAGCATGTGACAGGCAGAGCTAAATGATCCAATAACGAACAGATCGGATCAAAGCTCTGCAGTCCTGCCGCATTCAGTCATGAACACTGAGGAACAATTAAACAACGAACCCGCAGACGCTTCAGTGCTGAAGACAAGACCGATGCATTTGCGATCAAGTTCAATTTGAAGTGCAAAGCATTTGATCCATCTAAGTCTCCTCCTGAGGTCCCAAACACTGAGGGTCATCGTCAGCCAATTCCATTTACTTCACGTGATTTTAAAAAAACAGCTAAGAGGCACTGGATCCTGCAAAGTTGGGAGCAGACAACATCTTAGTATGCTGATGACCTATTCTCCAGAACTACAAAGCTGTTCCAACAGGATATCAGAATATCAGCATCACAACATGGAAAATTTCCAGGTGTTTCTTGTCCTCAGGAAGTAGAACAAACACAACCCAGGAAATTAATCCCCAGGCTACCGTCTGTGAAGTGAGGGAAGGCGTTGTCAGCAGAGTTGTCAATCAGCACTTACACAGCAATAACCAGCTCACAAATCCACATTCAGTTCCTGACCTCATTACAGGCCTGGTTCAAACATGGACATAGAGGCTAAATGTTGGAGTGACTGCCCTTGATATCAAGGCCAAGTATAACAGAAACTGAACAAAATGGGAATCAGAGAAAACTCTTCACTACTTGGAGTCATACATAGTACAAAGGAAGATTGTTGTGGTTGTTGGAAGTTAATCATCCCAGTTTCAGAACATTATGATGGGCACTGCTGCCTCTTAACACAAGAGACCCGGGTTCAATTCCAGCCTTGGGTGACTATTGGAGTTAGCATACTCTTCCTCTGGTGCTCCAGTTTCCTCCCACAAGCCAGATGTGCACATTAGGTTAGCTGATTGGCCATGCTAGGTTGCCCCTAAGTGTCCAAAAGGATTTACGGGATAAATGCATATGGTTAAGAACCTGGGTAAGTTCTTTTGTTGGAGAGTTGGTGCAGACTAGATGAGACGAATGGCCACCTTCTGCTCTGTGGAGATTCTAGAATCAGTGCTGGAGTTTGTCAGGGTTAGCGTCTTGCCCCAAGCATCTTTAGCTGCTTCATCAATGACCTTTCATTTTAAGGTTAGAAGTGTGGATATTTGCTGATGATCGCAAATGTTCAGTACATGACCCAAGTTACCTTCCGTGGAGCAGAAGTCAGGAACTCCCAGATCCAGACAAGCCTCAAGAGTTTCATACATATGTGGACCAGGAGTGGATTGCAGGTGTGCAGTCTGGCATTTCTGTCACTCTTTGGGCTGAGGACAGATGCAGTGCATTTGTGCAAAGTGAAAACACCAAATAAAAGCCCAATTTTATGAATTAATATGAAAGAGTCCCAAGTAACGGAAGGGAGAGGTCCCATTGAAAAATAAAAAGCAGAAAAAAAGAAAAGGGTTGCAGTTATAGACCCAAAGTGCAGAGGGCTCAGCCGAAACCCTGGCAATCAATCAAGGCAGCATAAAGTCGGTTATCGCATGCTTTGGCCGCTGGGGCAAAGAAATCCATTTGGAATAGTAGCAATCTGCTTGGGATGGATTAAGAGCTGAAATTTTGCTCAAGAGTTAGCGGAATGCAGACTCCAGAATCTAAGAGAACGGAATCTCGAGAGATGAGATTGAAACCCTGCGAGGTGGGCTGTTGTTGACACCATTGACTAAGAATCAACTCTTGACAACAGCCCGTTTCTCCTGAACCTTCTTGACTGCCAAAGTGAAATTTTTGAGGCTAAGACTGGAATCCCTCATTTGAGAGGCATCAATGCAATGAGATCGAGTTAACTAAATCTGCCTTAGTCACATCAGCCACTTGATTGTGCAGTATGGCGTGTTCAATCACAGTCTGCCTGTTAATTCACTTGGACGTCATTTTAACTGATTGTTAGAATATATGTGAGATATTGTAAACTGTTCTATCTTTCTGACCTTGTATTAAACTTTGTTTTCGTTTGTTCAAAATGTATAGTATTTTGTCTTAACAAGTGTTATGATTCTCAAACTTTGTGCTCTTTAAACAAAAGGTTGTTGGTCCCAAATTGGATCACAACAGAACTTTGCAGGACTGGTCCAAAACTATAAAAAGTACCATTTGCAATTCCTCACATACTACAGCAGCCTGTGTCTGTATGCAGGAAAATCTGGACAACAGTGAGGCATGGACTGGAGCAGTCTGTGTCTGTATGTATGCAGCAACCCCTGGACAACTTTATGGCTTGGGCTGGAGCAGCCTATATGTATATGCAGCAATTCCTGGACAAGACTGAGGCTTGGGCTGGAGCAGACTATATCAGTATGCAGCAAACCCTGGACAATACTGAGGATTAGGCTGGATCAGCCCATGTCTGTATACAGCAAGCCCTGGACAACACTGAGGTTTGGGCTAATAACTGGCAAATGACATTTGCAGCGTACAAGTGCCAGCCAATGAGCATTTCCAACCAGATAGAGAATCTAACCATCTCCATTTGACATTAAATAGCATTTGCATCGCTAAATGCCCAACTTGTAACATCACGGAGGTTACCATTGACCCGAAACTGTCTTGGACTAGCATGCAAATATAGTGCTACAAAACCAAGGCTAACTGGTAATGTTGTGCTATGTCTATTCCTGACTCCCAAAAATCTGTCCACCATCTACAAGGAGCAAGTCAAGTGCATGATGCAACATTCTTTACTTGCTCCAATAATCGTTAAAAAGTTTGATAATATCCAGGACAAAGCAGCCAACTTGCTTCGCACCATGTACGCAACGTTCAACATTCACTCCTTTCCATGGGAACACCACCAGGAATTTCCCATCCAAGCCATACATCATCTTGACATGGAATTATAATGCCATTTCTTCATTACCGCTTCGTCAAAATCTTCAATCTCCTTCTGTAACAGCACTCAAGCTGTAAGAGGGATAGCAGAAGTTCAAGAAGGCAGCTCACAGCCATCTTTTCAGAAGCAATTAAGGAAGAGAGACAAATGCTGGCCTTGTCATCGACACTCACATCCACAAAAAAAGAATTTTAAAAACGTGAATTGGATGGAATCGTATACTGAAGTGGTCAAGTTACTCAATCCCTGTCGAGAGTGTACTTCCATTAGAAAAATTACCAATGCTGCTGCTTCAGATTGAAAAATAACAGCAAAATAAATTACTGATTCAGTCCGCCTGAATGAATTAATGGCCCATGATGAAAACATTTGTTGTGACCTTTTGAGCGCAGCAACAAGGAAATTACTTATAACCAGTTACTGAGGATAATTCAATTTTGTTAAAACTGCAAATAGATTTTTCCCCCTCCCCCATACAAAGATAATTAATATTGCCTTTAAAATAGTAGACAGGTCAATCAAGCTGATCAGACAATAAACAACATCAAATTGCTCTGATTGCTCATGGGCATTGTGTCAGAAAGCCAGAAAAACTAGCAGGTCCTAGCTTCCTTCTCACTCTAGCAATTAACCCAGTGGAGCTTCACAAGAGTTTTGGGGAAAATGGAAAAATGCCAGATTGGTACTGCTAGGGGCACTCTGTCAAAGGCAGCCAGCTTAAGCAACACAGATGGAAAATGACTCCACTTGTAATGCCATACGTGATCTGGGAGTTCTTGATGTTGACACTAAAATGAGCAGTATTCCTTCCCCCTTCAGTACTTTGTGGTATGCAACATTAACAAAATATTAATAGTTAAGGAATAAGTAAAGGAGCATATTTTCCCAACCCTAGTAGTATTTAATATAAACTTAATTCCTTTTTAATAATTTTTTGCATTCTGCCACTGGTATGTCTCCCTTTAAAAGGTTGCTTTTTTGAAATGAATAGTAAGACAGGTACAGGCCTTATTACAGATTCAAAAGATGGCTACATTTATTAAGAAGTTACAGATATTTTGGCTCTGAGATGAATTGCAACATATAAAACTGAATTAGCTAGTGCAATCTCTGGGGAGAGAACAAGCAAGAGTGTGTGGTGGATCAATACACACTTAGTTAATTGATAGATAGCTATCCCCCTTGATGTTCTATTCATCTACACATATCCTAATGCAGATGACAGAGAAACCATTTGCCACATCTTTTGTCCTCATCTCTATCCAAATCAAAACTTTTCTCACATGAACTGACAATAACAAATTGGACTTGACCAACATTTATTGGAAACTCCCCACCCCACTCTTCCACCAACGGTCATCCAACTTCATTCTCATGGCCTTATGTCAACATGAAAACTAAAAAAAATGCCTGGTTGGTAGATGAGATGTATCTGGACAGTCAGACAGTCCCCAGTCTCCAATATCTGCAAGACCAATAAACAAAACTTTAGAGTTCAACAAAACCATCATTTCAAATACACTCATTTTTCTCTTGGTTGCTGGAAAATCATCTTAATTTTTGGAAATTCCAGACCAACTAAAAACTGTTCAACACCATACATACAAAATGAGCAACAAGTAGCTGCTCCTGTTTTACAAGAGGTGACATTTGTTTGCAAGTTGAATACCTTTCACAATGCACAGGGCTGATAATGATAAAGAAGCACACAAACATGAAACCCTCCAAGTCTAGCTGACATCTAAAATACAAACAGTTGACCTGCAACGAACAGCCTGGCAATATCTTCAAAGCAACTGCAGTTGGGCTTCCCCAACCTGCAACACAGACCATTAAAGGTCTGATTGCTGCAGCTGTTGTCGTGTCCCGAACTCCTCTCTTTTATTGAGAGTTCGCTTACAGTAGACATTTGCTTTCGTTCTCACCAACTCCAAAAACAATCACTAATCAGCTTAGCATTTTGAACCACATTTCGAAGATATAAAAATACAGAACACTGAACACAACAGAGGATCGCGGAAGAAGTTTCTGAACAAAGCAAGTTTCAATGTTTAGAAATATCACAACAAGTATTGTCTGTAACCTGAGCAGTGCTTGCATCAACGTGTATGGATTAAATATCCTGTTTGTGCATTTATATTGGTATGGAAACCACTATTTATAAAAAGTGCTGAGCTGTATTTTTACACTGGGAAAGGGCACATTCTCCACTATTTATTACTGACTTGAAGAGTTTATCATTATTCTGCTTCATGCTTCTGAAAATTCAAGTTCACGGCAACATTCAAGAGCCTCATACAGGACTATTTCATCCTTCTAACTCATTCACTGCCTCATTTGACATGGAGTGACATAGACAAGGCAGCCAGCCGCTGTAAATGGATCTCTCAGTGACTCTTATGTGCTTATGGTTCCACTCTTTCCCTCCGACACCCTTATCCAAATAGCCTTTTCCATGTGCAAACGCAAACAAGAGCTCAAACTGTTCATCCTGAGATGGGGCCAGCTCACGTCTGTCATCAGCCAATAACTGCAGCTGCTGAGATCAAAATATTGCATCTCAGAAAGGGGTTGAAAGTACTTCAGAGTATAGATGCTTTATAGCCCTTCAAATCCATGCTCACCTTCATGTTCCATGAATAAAAAACAAACTCTCTCTGGGATTAGGTTACACAATCTAACCATTCTGGATAAGAGATTTCTTCTGAATTTCTTGTTGGATTCATTAACGATATCTTAAATTCAGAGCCTCTACTTCCCCTCTTGCACACATCAGCAGAAACCCATCTAGCTATCAAATGCTTTCATACATATATTTTTAAAGGCCTTGATCAGTCACCCCTCAGTGTTCCTCTTCGAGAGAAAACAACCACTCATTCCAGAAAGATTCGGGCTGATTATTCTCATGTCTTTTGGAGCTAATTGTTAAAACTCCGAGTTTCATACAATCAGGAATGGGGCTATAGTACAATTGTGGGGGAACATCTTCCTGATGTAATTCATATGCCTCAGGACCACACTGGCCTTTTGTGGGAGCGGGGGTTCACAGGGTGAGAAAGGAAACTCAAGTAGAAGCACTTTTATCAAGGATCAGTATTTTTTTAAAATCAGTCAATTCTTTCTTAAAAATGAAAACTGTTAGGAGTTGCAAGATGAAACCAAACATATGGCAAATCTTTATGCATATTTGCAACAATGCATAATGTGTGTGTAAAATACATATTGGATTTATACATCAACAGAAAAACCCAATCTGCCTTATTATGTTTCACAGTTTTTTTAAATTTTCCCCCATTTGTTTCTTGGTAACTTCAGTGTGCGCATTTTTAGATAGTTACATCATCCGTTTATCCCCACAATAAAAACAGAGCTCTTACTTTTCTTAAATTAATTTTCAGAAACTTTTTTCATGATAAAGCAATGTACAAAGTTGGAATCTGGAAATGAGATGTCAAGAGCCATATGCAGCTCCAAAACCTGACCCCCTCCTTATATTGTGGTTTGATATCTGACATTAATTTCACAGCATGGAGGGGAAGGAATCCAAAAAAAGGGGAGAGATGATTGAACCAAAGCATTCCTGTCTGCCAAATTAATCCCTCCCTAGGTTTGAGTAAGAAGAGAAGCAATGAAAAAACACATTATTCCCTTGGTTGTGGACTAGTCAAGGGCCTCATGGAGGTTGTGAAAAGCCTAAGAAGCATGGTACAGGAGACAGAAGGAAAGAGAAATTTACTGTGCCAATTCTCAAGGAAACACAAGGCATACTCAACAAACAACTTTCAGGAGAACAGACTGCCTGTCTGTCCCTGTTCTGTTGCTTCATGGGTGAAGGCAATTATACCATTCTAATTATCTCATCTATCGACAAAACACACAATGAGATAATTAGAAGCTTCGCATTTACTTCAAAATTCAATGTGTTTTTTTTTGAAAAATGAACTCAGACTGCACTAAGATACTTGTTCCTGCAGCTTGCTGGATCTGAAAAACAACAAGTGTGTCCAGCTACAACAGGTATGTCATCAGAACAGACAATTCCCCTCTCTCACTCACATGGTTGATACAAATACATTTCACCTGAAGGAAGATTTTTACAATTCATCTGACAGCTTTTCTTGGAAGTTATTTTGGAAAACAACCAGATCGATTTGGTTGGAAACTTGAGAGAAAAGGATCTGAATGGCAGTGACAAAGGATGCAACACTGGGAAACTGCGCACATTGCAATGTTCGGACTGTAGAACTTGCCTTCAATCATTCAGCAGCACAATATCCAGGCTGACTGGATGGCCATATAGGTCAACAACTCAGCCAGAGAAGGGTGCAACTGGGACACAGGATAGTGGTTGGACCAATTGAGATTCATTTGACAGTGTTGTGGCTAAAACACTGTCCTAAAAGGTATAACAAAAAAATCCAGATATCAAATTTCAGAGTCTAGTGTCCAAAAAAATCTGTGGTAGACTTCAGTCTACCACATCAACGTTCTGGCTACCAATAATTTTCATGGCCTCCAATTGTTCCCTCATATTGTTGAATCTCCTCGGCTATCTCCATTCCCCCCCAGTAGAGTCATAAAGAATCACAGGAACAGAGAGAAAGAGTTCAGAATCCTTCATATTTCAAAGTGTCAAATCTACAGACAGAAAAATAGCAGGCATTACTTCGCAGATCTTTTGACTGGGAACACAACAATTACCAATTACTGATGCACATTGCTCCAGCAGCAATTAACTTCCGCTTGACCTCAGTGCGGGTTCAACAGACCTGAAGCTAGACAACACGATACTCTGTTGTATCTGCTCACACTCAGGATGGCTGAGATGACGAACAGTGGAAGCAGCAAGTTAAAGACAGGATTAATCAATCCCACAAACGGGAACATTGGACAGATTTTACCACCAACTCTTAGAAGCCCATTGCCATTTAACACTCACTTTAACCTTGAGAGAAAGTCCCACCTGTGAGAGCTGTCAGCCACTCAGATTAGTCAACAGCTCGCCAACCAACCCAGTCAGACACAGCACTGCAGTGGCCATAAGTTGTAGTGCAGTGCTCTGTCTTGAGCTAAGTCGAGGGAGGGGAGGCCTTTGAGAGTCAGAAGGCAGGCAATCACGGTGCAGAGGAGGTGGGGGAAGACAGAGCGCATGCGCAAGAGAGCGTGCGAGAGAGAGCACGCGCGAGAGCGAAGAGCTCCAAGGTCCGTGAGAGAAGGTGACCTAATTGGAAGGATCATCAGATTGAGGCACCAGCCCCTTCCCAGTGCCCGAGACCCTCGGCAATGAAATTGCTTCAAAGTTTGGGTAGGTTGGTTCCCGTCCACTCAATTTAACATCCCACCCCCCACGTCACAAAGGGAGCATAAAATTCTGCTCATAAATTCAAGGTTCAACTCAACCAACATAATCTTCTGCTGAGAGTTGATCTTTCTCTACACCTTAGCTAGAACTGTAACAATACATTTTGAACCCTCTATGAATGGTATGCTTCTCTATGAATGATATGCTTTGTCTGTATAGTGCGCAAGAAACAATACTTTTCACTATATACTAATTCATGTGATAATAAGCAATCAAAAATTCTACACATTCAGGTAGTGCTTGTATAAGCAAGAGTTAATTTGGTGCAAACTAGGAAAAAATTTAAACATTGGAATTGAACTGTTTGGTTGTGGAACAGCTAACAAACTTATGTAAAACTCAAGTTGTTAATCTGTTTAAAAATGGGTCAATGCCTACCTCAGAGTTTTGCATAAACATATCAACCAATGAAACTCCCAATTAGCTGCTGTAAAGTGGGCATGCGAAAGAAATGCACCAGAAAACACTCATTCCTTCAAACTTCAAATCCTAATATCGGGTGATGCTGACAAATTCCATTCCCAGCTCCACCAAGATCATTTTCGACTTTCTTCACGACAATTCACTGAAGCTGAAACTGAATGACTAACTAAGATACTTCACAGCTAATAGGAGTCAACCCAGGCCTCAGACTGAAAGCCAGACAAACTAAAATGGGGGTGAACAAAGAGGAGAGGAATGAAACCCAGAGTTCTTCCATCTCCTGCAGAATAAACTTAGCAATATGCTTGAGGAGCTGTCCCGTGGGCTTGGTTTGGA
Source organism: Sphyrna mokarran (assembly GCA_024679065.1). NCBI lineage: Eukaryota > Metazoa > Chordata > Chondrichthyes > Carcharhiniformes > Carcharhinidae > Sphyrna > Sphyrna mokarran. Next base: position 17,495,016 of record JAGIQG010000031.1, on the reverse strand, counting down.
AAATGATATTCTGCTGCTTTGCACGTGTTGGATATGAATTAGAGCAGGGGACAAGCCACGCTTCCATAACAAGCGTGACTTCCTGTTTCAAGACAAATACTGCAAAGTGCAAAAATTTAGCCCCTCCTAATCACGAGAGCTCTTTCTGATATTTCAAAAGAGGCTCACGTTCGCCCAATCGATGTTAATCTCCCATCCATGTAAGGTTATCCTAGCAGCAAAGAAATAGCTTTACGGAAAAGACAAACATCCATCTACCATCCTTGTAGTCAGATGGTGCATATACATGGAGCTCTGGATTATATTCTCTCCAGCAAGAGAATAAAGCAACATCTTCATCACATGGATCAGAAGATACTCAGAAGCCATGACAAAGCAGGATTCAAGAGTGCAAGTTATATCAACACAATTTGCAAGATAATCCAAACTCCAACAATATGCACTTAATTTAAAAAGAACCCAAAATTTCAGATCTTACATTGGAAATCATTCATCCCCTCATCCCCAATATTCCTCTCCCTTATCAAAATTTGGCAAACCAGGAACATGCTTTTTGTAGTTCCTACCAAAACTCTCAGTAACCACATAAAATAAGCCATCCTGCAACATTACCACCTCTCTCAGCTCCCCAACTCCATTGCTATCCCTGCTCAGCAGGCTAGGGTGACTGAAACTAGATTTCCTCTTCCCGCAGGATAACATTGCACGTAATGGGAAACTCATCAAATAGGAAAGCGCAAGAAAAATTAGATCGAGCTCATAATGTGATACCTTACCACTGTTCTTAATGCAAGTATAAGTGTAGTGATATTTCACTACACTTTTTCCATCAATTTAAACAGAATATTCATGTTCAGCTATTAAATTCTATTTCCATTATTATAGAGCCAAGTCTGGTGCATTGAAGACATAACCATGGAAGGTTTGCAAAGTAAAGAGATAGATATAGAGTAAATCAGTTCAGTGGCTGCAGGGAGGCGACCTGGATCAATTGTGTTGTCAAGATAGAGGGAAGTGAAAAGCTATAGCTTACATCCACTGTTACCATTAATGAATAAACAGATGCAATTGTGCAGGACCATTGAAGGGAAATTAACCCAACATTGTTTGGGAACAATAATCCAACAGCATTACTTGAAACGGACATAATTCATCATGTATCACCATAGACACTGAAGTCCCTGGTGGTTTTTTTTTAAACCTAGTCTTGCTGAGATAATCTGGGGAGAGTGTGATCCCTGCATCACCATTGAGAGGGAATGTTTCAATGCAATTGCTAAAGGGTATCTTTGTGTGATCCTAGTGAGGAGTCTCTACGCTTCCCTGTTCTTTCTATGACCTATTTGTGAACTGAACTTCTCACTCACTGATGAAGGAGCAGCACTCCGAAAGTTCATGCTACCAAATAAACCTGTTGCGAGACTAATTACTTACCTGCAAAGTGGGATTCCATCAATCTACATCATTTGATTGCAATATTTATTGACAGCTAGCCAACTTCAAAATAATCTGCCTTTTAAAGTGCACAATTTGCAACAATTTAGTTAATCAGCCAAAGTAGCAACATTAAAACAAAAATACATTTTATCAAAAACCCATTAAATTACAACTGCCTGCAGCCCATCCAGAAACCTCACTAGCAACAGCATGACCGAATCAGATTGGTTAAGACAATGAACCAATAATAAAGCCAGTTCTTCAGCTCTCCTGTGGTGCCTTTGTAATGCCAATGAAAACATAACTCAGCGACAGAGTACTGGCAGGAGCTTAGGTCTCGCTCCACACACATGCTCACTGATATCTGCAATGCAGTGGCTGTGAACTCAGTTCATCCGGCAGAATGAATACACAATACAGACTGCAGATCAGAGTCAAGCAGACGTGTGTGTGCACACGCACGTATATGTCTCGATCAATCCAATCTTGAAGAAACTGAAATGAACAGTTTCAAAAGGCACACAACTTAGCTGTTCATCTCCCAAAACAAAAAACACATATATACAGGCAGCTCTGCGTGTTAATCACATCATACCCATTACTCCATGACATCCAACAGAATCTTAACAGACTACTAGGGTACAGTTTGCAACATGTACCAAATAAACAGGAAGGGGGGAAATGTGAAGACAATATTTATATGTAAATGTGAAACCTTGTGAGCAGACAGTCCAACGTACACACTGCCAGTGAGCAGTATTCAGCATAAAGCCAAGGAGAAAGCTCCATAGATGAGAAACAGGTGCTAATCCTGATTCGTTCAATCAACCATGGAGACCTGATAATGACCGGGAAATGAAAAGTTTGGAAGATCAGTTGGATGATTGCCCAATTAGATGGCTGGAAGAAATTTGGTTGAATTAAGCACTTTTGTACCAAACATTTTATCACAAGAAAAAGGTTCCATCTTAACCCCTCCACAATTAAAATTTAACACTATCCTGGATGCCTATTCTACAAATGCCTGGACAACTTAAGGCATTAGATTGAAGCAGCAAAATGTTACAGCAGATAAAAACCAAAACAACAAGATTAGCAGATGCTCATTATGTGCACTCCATTCAAAGCTTGTGTTTAAGAAAATGGGAGTGCTTCAAACTTCTGAGAGAAATACATTCCCTTCCATGTCACATCAACACAAAGGCAGCAAGCTGGTGGAAAATTTGTTTAAAAAGTGTACACACCCTGGGTAGACTGTTTGAGGTTTGTTCGCAGTCTTCTGAGTGCAAAGAATATCGCCTTGACAATTTCAGCATCAGGCTTGCTACAACCACATCTTCTGGGCAAGGCAGTTGCAAATAAGCAAAAAAAACTGTTGTAGCTTATCCTGGGACAAATAAAAAAACAATTGGAACAGCAATAAACAGTGACACACACCTCAGCAAAGGGGGCAAAAATAGCAACCAAATACAAGGGAAGCATCAAAGCTGCCCATACGCAGAATACATCCTTGATTATTATAGAATACATACTGCTGGGCAAAAGTATGTGAATGAGACACATGTCGATTGAGTGATCAGCAACTGTTGCACTGTGTAATTCATCACAAAACAGATATGATGCTGCCATGCTCCCATACACAAACTTGTACAATTGCTGCTGGACAAACACTGTAAAGTGGTTGGGAAGGCAAAGTTGCCCATCTTACTGTGTTCCTTCAAATGCCAAATACGTTTGCTTTCTTGGCATCACTTCTACGATCTTTGTTGCATTTGTGTCTGAAAGGCCCAAAATTCTTTTGAGAGAGATTAGTATTGAATTTATTTTCCTATTTTTTTTAAAACATGTTGCTTGCGACGACTAAAATCTTCACCATGGACACACCCAGTCATAATTACCCTGACCCAAGATCACAAGTAATGTGCAAACTGCTCAAAGAAAAATTGCACAAGCATCCAAGATCACTAAGGGCAGGCTATTCCCCAAAGCATCCCGTCACTGTGTTTTCCTATGTCATTGGTAGTCTGCTATAGACGGATGGATAGAGATTGACTGTCGTGATCGGTCAACAATGTTGTTATTGTGCAATAAACAGAATGGTAAATGAGAAACACAGATTACTCCCATTTCGCAATTCCCATCATTAACATTTTAAGTTTCCTTCAAGAAAATGTGCTATCAATATCTGAAAAGCAAACTTTAAGAAAATATTTCAGGAAATATGACTGAGTTCACTAAAGGCATGTACAAACACCCAATCCAGGTTAAACTGGGAATATTCCAGTTGTTCCCTTCACCTTACTCAGTGACAAGTAATTAATTTCCTAAGTTTTTCTGGATAAATAACTCATTCCATTTCTGCAGCATTACATCACAACTGGATTAGCACTGCTGTCTCACAATGCCAGGGACTGGGTTTGATTCCGGCCTTGGGTCACTGTTTGTATTAAGTTTGCACATTCTCCGCATGTCTGCGTGGGTTTCCTCCAGGTGCTCTGGTTTCCTCCCTCACTCCAAAGATATGCAGGTTATGCTAAATTGATCCAAGTGCCAGGGGAATTAGCGGGGTAAATATGTGGGGTTACGGAGATAGGGCATGGGTGGGATTGTGATCAGTGCAAACTCGATGGACCAAACGGCCTTCTTTTGCACTGTAGGATTTGTTTGATCACAGGTTTCAGACTGCCTGCCATTGATTAAATCCTTCATCCTGCACAAAGGCTGGACCAAGCAAGTAAGAATGCAGATTTGTTCCAACAAATTCCACTGATGATATACAGCATTTGAAAAAACAGACAAGGGTAATGTGCTTCCTATGTCTGCACTGACTTCACACATTATTTGATAATATATCACATGACAGAATTGTTACCAAAATTCAAGCCCATGGGATTAATGGGGAAGTGGCACTGGGAGGGGAAAAAGGAACAGACAGCAGGGAAGTTTACCGTAAAAATAGATTGGGACTGTTTGGACAGCTCTTAAGTATCAATATATGTATGAAGAGCTAAATGGCTTCCTTTTGTGCTGCTTTTGTGTTGGTTACGGGTGTGGTTCCGGAGGACTGGAGGATAGCGAATGTGGTCCCATTGTTTAAGAAGGGGAAGAGAGACCTTCCAGGGAATTATAGGCCAGTGAGTCTTACTTCTGTTGTGGGCAAGGTATTGGAGAGAATTATTAGGGATAGGATTTATAGTTATTTAGAGAGAAATGAATTGATTGGGGATAGTCAGCATGGTTTTGTGAAGGGTAGGTCGTGCCTTACTAACCTCATTGAGTTTTTTGAAAAAGTGACCAAAGAGGTGGATGGGGGTAAGGCGGTTGATGTGGTATATATGGACTTTAGTAAGGCGTTTGATAAGGTGGCCCATGGAAGACTTCTGCAGAAAATGCAGATGTATGGGATAGAGGGTGATTTAGCTAATTGGATTAGGAATTGGCTAGCAGATAGAAGACAGAGGGTGGTGGTTGATGGGAGATATTCATCGTGGAGTTCGGTGACAAGTGCTGTGCCTCAGGGGTCTGTTTTGGGGCCCCTGCTGTTTGTAATTTTTATAAATGATCTGGATGAGGGTATTGAAGGATGGATTAGTAAATTTGCAGATGACACTAAAGTCGGTGGAGTGGTAGATAGTGAAGAGGGGTGTTATAGTTTACAGAGTGACTTGGACAAGTTGCAGAGCTGGGCCGAGAGGTGGCAAATGGAGTTTAATGTGGAAAAGTGTGAGGTAATGCACTTTGGCAGGAACAATAAATGTGTAGAGTATAGGGCTAATGGTAGGGCTCTTAATAGTGTTGAGGAACAGAAGGATCTTGGTGTATGTGTCAATAGATCCCTGAAAGTAGGCAGTCAAGTGGATAAAGTTGTTAAGAAGGCATATGGAGTCTTAGCTTTTATTGGTAGGGGGATTGAATTTAGGAGCCGCAGCGTCATGTTGCAACTGTACAAAACTCTAGTGCGGCCGCACTTGGAGTATTGTGTGCAGTTCTGGTCCCCACATTATAAGAAAGATGTGGAGGCATTGGAGAGGGTACAGAGGAGGTTTACCAGGATGTTGCCTGGTATGGAGGGCAGGTCCTATGAAGAGAGGTTGAAGGATTTGAGGTTGTTTTCGTTAGAAAGGAGGCGGCTAAGAGGGGATCTTATTGAAGCATATAAGATGATTAGAGGTTTAGATAGGGTGGACAGTGATAGCCTTTTTCCTAGGATGGAGAAAGCTAGCACGAGGGGACACAGCTTTAAATTAAGGGGTATGAGTTATAGGACGGATATCAGAGGTAGGTTCTTTACTCAAAGAGTGATTAGGGAGTGGAATGCCCTGCCTGCAGCTGTTGTAGATGCGCCAAGTTTGGTGGCGTTTAAGAGGTTAATTGATAAGTATATGGAAGAGAAGGGAATGGTTTAGTTTGGAGGGGCATTGCTTTTTATTTTGGTCGGCACAACATCGAAGGCCGAAGGGCCTGTTCTGTGCTGTAATGTTCTATGTTCTATCATTCTGTAACTGTAGTTATCTTCATTACACAGGATCTGAACTACACAATTTTTCAAAAAGCATTCTAATGTTGTGTTGGTAAGTGTGATGGAATGGGAAACCAGTATTGACTGAACAACTAAGATACGCAAGAATCTTTAAACAGAATGCATGCTAAGCCCAATGACTGCTTCACAGTCTAGGTGCAGTGCTATATGAATGATTGAACAAATATATTCCATGGCAATCTTTCAGCAATCTTTACGGTGCTGATTAAAACTAACATGTGAAATGATCAGCAATGTCGCCTGAATAATAAATATGAAACCCAATAAATATCCATCTCTAGTACTGCATGATGATGATCTGTTTACTGAGCACCAAAGTGTAAACTCAGTTGTACAAGATGGGGCACTGACAGCTTTCTTCCTGTGAAACCACTGTGGTTAACTTTCAAATATCTATACACTTATTAGAAATCTAGAGTAGGGTATGCACTTCCTGTCCACAAACCTTACTGTGATCACCTGTTTCTGTCAACACTTCCTATGAACTTTTTCAACAGTAACTGTCATGATGTAGTCATACTTCTCACCAACTGATGGTGGAGCAAGGCATTTCTGGAATCTCTCTCTGTTCTTCATATCAGGCAAAGGACAGATATCCGATCCTGCCACATCAGCACAACTTGAACTCACTGTAGGCCTGTCAAGTCATGATGAGGGGTACAGAATTGATCTAGTGCTTTCCAACAGGAATCAGGAAAAGGCTTAATAAAAAAACCATTCTTTTATACTTTGGAACTGAAGGTGACACAGTGGTTAGCACTGCTGCTGCACAACGCCAAGATCTGGATTCAATTCTGATCTCAGGTCACTGTACCAAGTTCCTATGTTATCCCCAACGTCTGTATGGGTTTCGACCAGATGCTCCCATTTCCTTCCACCTTCCAAAGATGTGCAGGTTAGGTTGATTCGCTGTACTGAATTGCCCCTTGGTGACAGGGAGACTGGCAGGGCAGATGCATGCGATTGAGGGGATAGAACCTGGGTGGGATTGTTGTCAGTATCGGAAGGCTGGGTGGCTTCTTTCTTCAATGTAGGGATTCTATGATTCTATTTTCCCAGAAGATTTGCTTCTTAAAGCCTCAAACTGTGCTGGGATCAGCTTTGCACTGACAACTGAGGACAAGAGGCTATTTTACGTGAGCAAGCCAGATCTACTTGACTGTGGAAGTCCTTTCTGTGTTCATTCAAGGAATGTGGGTGCAACCAGCAAGGCCAGAATTGATTGCCCATTTTTAATCATCCAAAGATGATGATGGGGAGCAGTCTTCTTGAACCATTGCAGGCCTGTTTGTGTAGATATCCCCACAGTGCTCTTCCATCCCCGCTATTATATTTTGACATGTCAAGCTCCTATCAGGGAAGCTCACTATTCTAACATATTATCCTGCCCATTCCACTGCCACACGACTCCCTGTGGATTACACAGGAAACATACCAACACATTTATAAATGTATACATTTGTGAAAATAAGTGGAGTGAAGTAATACTGTAATGGAAACTTTCCATGTTTAGTAAATGTTTATTAAAAGCTAATTGGTAGTCCTGTTACTCTGTTCATCCATATTTTATTCAAAAAAAGTAAAAGTTACAGCCATTTGAACAAAGATTCCTTCTCAGACCTTCTCAACCAGTTGCAATACTTTCCAATTGGCATTAACCATTCCAGATTTGAATAATTTTGAAAAATATGAGCCATGCATGTATAATTTCTGCAGTTCCCTCTTTCAACATTCTGGGATATGGATCACAGCCAGAAGATTTATCTATTTTAACTCCCATTAAATCCTCTAGTATTTCTTTTAAAGACTATTAAAATCTTGCAGTTCCTTGTTTACATTAGTCCCTTGCGTCAGGAGGACATTAGTTTTGTTTTAACCATGAAGACAGACACAAAAGGTGGGAATTAATGGCCTCGCTCGCCCCAGAACTATAAATTCCCGCCCGAGATCAACAGACATTTCCATGCTCCACCCCTTGTCTAAGTCCATGGTGGGCAGAACAGCAAAATTCCAGCCAAAGTATTTGTTTAGTTTCTCTGCCTTTTTTTGTATACCACATTTTAAATTCTCCTGACTTTGCTTGTTATGAACACATCTTTATTTCTGCTAATCTTTTCCTTTTTACATACCTTGAGAGACTTCTACAGTCCATCTTTATGTTTCTCGACAGTTTACTGTCATATTCTGTTTCTCTTTCTTCTTCTTAGGTTCTCATTTGCCAAATTCTCAGCACTCTCAATTCTCAGGCTGATAGTTTTTTTTAGTATATGCCCCATTATGAGGGGTATAGATCGAGTAAACAGGATTAAGCTTTTTCTTAGGACGGACTCAAATAGCACAAGAGGTTACGGGCTTAGGGTGAGGGGGGTAAGGTATAATTTGGATGCTGGAGGGAGTTTTTTCACACAGAGGGTGGTGGGGGTATGGAATGCGCTGCCAAGTAAAGTGGTGGAGGCAGGTACTCTGGAGTTATTTAAGAAATACTTAGATGGGCACATGAACAGAATGGGAATGGAGGGTATAGAAAACTGATTTAAAATAGGGATCATGAGCCTTGGGAGTCCCTGGGAAGTGTGTAAATAGATGATGATATTGATGTATTTGTTTTTATCCTACAGGTGGTTTGGTCCACCTTGTTGTTTAACAAGGGGCATACACATGATGGGTCGTGAGAGGGCTGCTCTTGGATTTTTTTTTTTGAGAGTATCCCAGTGCTTCACGTCGTTAGTGTACGCTTGACCTGGACCATTTGATGGGCAATACAGCAGCTCAGTGACTATCACTGTGCTGTGCAGATACATGGATTTGGGCCTGTATCTGTGGGAGTTTGCACATTCTCCCCGTGCTTACGTGGGTTTCTCCGGGTACTCTGGTTTCCTCCCACATCCCAAAGATGTGCTCTTAGACTAACTGGCAAAACAAATTCTCCCTAACTTGTCTCAAATTTGGTTTTTAATCCATAGATCTATAAACGTAAACAGGGATCACGGATAGAGGTGGGAACATCGGGGTGGCAGCGTGGGTTCGTTGGGCCGAAGGGCCTGTTTCCCATGCTGTTTTGTTCTTTGTTCTCTTCCTTTGACTAAATGTAATCCTTGATTTATTTCACGAGCCATGGTTAGAATCCTTGCTGGTTTTGTGTTCATTCAGGAATGTATTTTTGTTGTAAACTGTGAATTAGTTCTTTAATTGTTAGCTATTGCCTATCTGCTGTCATACCCTTTTACAGTTTCCCAATCTGCCAGAGTAAATTTTCTCCTTACACATTCATATTTTCCTTGGTTTAGATTGACCTACATTATTTTCAAACTTAATGTCAAATTATTATACTACAGTCACTTTTTCCTGGATGTTCCTTTATAACAGATTATTAATTCACTCTTTTCATTGCATGTTATGAGATTCAAAATCAGCCATTCTCTAGCTGAGTCCTGAATGTACTGCTTCAGAAGACCATCTTGCATTCAATAATTCAGCCTTCACATGAGTACTAATTGAATTTACTCACTCAGTCTCCTTGTGGATTCAAATCCTCCATGATAACTGCAGGACCTTCTAATTTCCAGATTTATACTGTAATTTACAATACCGCTGCTTGCTTGGTAGCCTGCAACTCCCACCAATGTTTTCTGCCCCTTGCTGTTTCTTAGTTACACTCAAAGTCATTCTATACCTTAATCTTTAGCACTAAAGCTCTCTTTAATTAACTCAGATACCCCACCACCTTTTGCAGTCTTCCCATCCATCCTGGATGTTACATACTGTTGGACATTTAGGTCCCAACTTTGCTTTCCTTGCAGTAATGTGTGTGTAATGGTTATCAAGTCATGGATATGGGTTTCTATTTGAGCTGACAATTCATCTGTTCTGTTACAAATGCTGTGGACATTCAGATATACAGCCTTCAATTAAGTTTTTGTAAACTCTGACTGTAGATTGCAATCACTGTGCCTTCCTGCCACACTCTGATTGTCATTACTTTCAATGCTGCCTGACCAATTCACTTCAATTTACTCAATCTTCCTCCACACAATTCCTTCCCCACTCGTCAGTCTAAACTATCTTTACTTAGCCAGTTACCCAACTCATGAGAACACTGGCCCAGTTCAAGTATAGATAATTCCAAGGGTACAGTTCTCATTTTCCCCAGTACTGCTTCCAATGCCCAATGAATCAAAACCCATTTATCCCACACCAGTTTTGAGCCACACATTCATCTCTCATCTTATTCACCCCGTGCCAATTTTCATAATCCTGAGATTATCTGAAGTATCTGATTATTTGAAGTACTACTTCATAATCCGTTGCCTACTTTTTCATTGTCTTCATACAGCACTTCCTTCCTAGTCTTTAGCATCTGCATGGACCATAAGCACTGGATCCTCTCCCTCCCAATGCAAGTTTCTTTCTAGCCCTGAGTAAAAATCCTGACCGAACTTTGACACTAAGCTAAAACTTGACAGCCTGTATAACTCTCAATCAAATGCTCCTGTCCCCGGCCACTTACCAACGAGGATTTTGCCTAACCAAAGGGAAGTGACTGCTTCTGGGAACTAAGAGTGCAGAAAACTCTCTACTTTCTTAGTGCCTTGAATTCAGTGCACCTCAGTCTCCAGCTCCGTAGCTCAGAGTCCAATTTGTCGAAGCTGCAAACACTTCCTGCAGATATGCTTGTCCAGGATTGCAGTACCTTTCACAAATTCTCACATGCTGCACTCATGGCACAGCACCAGCCCTACCATTGTCTCCAACCTTACTTATTTAATTAGACAATTTGTTAATAATATACACAGATAATGTAATCAAAGGTTGCATTCACCCAGCTTGGAGACAAGAAAGTAAACTCAACAATTCACCGGAGACTGAAGTAGACAAGGAGACTCATTTTTTGAAACTCAGCTCCTGAATCCCACCAGAACCAAATGTCCAACTCCTCACTCAATCTACACAACACTCAGGCATATTCTGGCATCCATGTGCCCCTTTCAGCAAGTGGGTTTAAACACCTCTACAGCTTCTGATGACTCACATTCAAATAGTCCAGTCAACCAGAGAGCTGCAGTTATCTGAACATAACTGTCCTCACTAGGTGTCAAATACTGTAGCAGAAAGCTGAGCTTTAAAGTAAGAAGATTCTTGATCTAAATATAAAGTTAAAAAGATATATCAGAAATTCCCAACTCCTCACTCAATCTATGACCCACTCAAACTTAGTGTGGGACTGTGCCTATACATCCTTTTCAGTCCCTCAAGTCTTCAACTAGGTCACGGCTGATAATTTATCTCAATGCCATTTTCCTGTGCTATCCCATAATAAAGTGTTCTTAGACAAATTTCCACAACCTACTGCTTAGCTGATCTCAACCCATATGCAGCAGAACTATATAACAGTAAACTGGCTTTGCAAATCATGAAACACTCAAGATGATCAACATCTTTGCTTCAGGTTTTTGACTTACTGGATTTTACTTAGATTTGAACGTTTCAATTAACTCAATGAGGCACAATGGCACCCAAGGGTCTACAATGCTAGGTTTAATTAATCAGATTTAATTATTAATTGTAAACAACACAACAATGCATCAGGATTAGGTAACCATGACAGATGTAATAAATCAGAGAAGTCAATGACAAAATTCTCAAAGGGCTGATTTCAGCTCTTGCCAAAAATGGCTTGCAACACCACTAGGCAAAAAGAACATTTTGTTTCAAATTTTAAGGCACTATTAACTCTAAAAGAGCAAAAGCTCTTTCACTTTTTTTTCAGAAAATTGTTTAGTGAGCCATTTTGGCCCCAAACAAACTTTCCCAGGTACACTCAAATAGCAATACCTTGAAGCAACCAGACTTCAAACTGAGTTTTACTCTGTTAGAAGTTTTCAAGGATTATCACACACCCATGTTTAACAACATACCAAACACAAGTGCTAAATTTCCATACAATTTTAGAACGGCTCCTTACATTAAATGTGATGCCTTTAATGTAATAGAATGCTTTAGAAGCACAATCAAATAAAATTTAACACCAAGTTGCAAAAGAAAACACGAGGCCCGTGTGCAAAACGCTTGGTTATAGAAGTAGCTTCCATGAACCACCCTGAATTAGGGAATAGAAATGGAGGGACAGAGAGATTTTGGGGAAGATTTCAGAGCACAAGGGTCTTGGCAGCTGAAGGATTTGCGTGTTAACTTTCAGATCTGAGGAGTCTGTGAGTTGAGGAATGGACAGCCATAGCTGGCTCTGAAAAGGACAAAATTGTTTAAATTAAACCCAGTTTAACCCGAAGCAAATGTAGATCAGAAACACAGCTGATGAGTGAATGGAATGTGGTATGAGTTAAAATATGGGCAGCAGAATTTTGATTGACCTCAAGTTCGCAGAAGATAGTAGTAAAGCCTGGAGGTAACAGAGGCACAGATGAGAGTTTCAACAAGAGAGGAGCAACGGCCAAGTTAGTAGTACTACGGTGGTAGAAGTACACAACTTTAGTGATGGTATAGCTATATCAGTGGAACCTTACCTCAAGGATGCAAACAAACTAAATTTATAGAAATATGGAACACAGGAGATGTATTCTGGACTCAAAGTGCATGTAATGGTTTCAAGCAGCAGCAGACAATCAAGTACTGGAAAAAGAACAGTTTTCTTTTTCTTGATCCAAAGTTACCTCTGGTCAGTTCTGAAATGGGTGCAACTTCATGCACCGCTGTGGAAGCAGAATTTGAATGTGGTTCATTGAAGCCTGAGGTGTGTGAACAAGCTGCGACGGGGAAAGCAGAAGAAACACACAACTCAGTCAAACTCAAATAAGGGAGTATCAGGACCTGAAGAACCAAAGAGCCTATTACAGTTTAGATCTTGTTTGACTTAGAATGACCAAGATTGAGTTCAGTGTGAAGGTCCTATTTTACATTGAGAGAAAAAGATAATATGGTCGCAGTGACTTCCAGACACCCATCATCTTTGACAGAAAATTAGATTTCAGATGGTACATTTCAATGTCCTTAGAGGATATGCGACCTTCATGAGAATATTGCCTGAAGTATGGGAACAGGAGCAAAATGGTTATGCTGCCCAACTGGTAATCCAGATGTCCAGATTAACAAATCAGTCGAAAGTTCAAATCCCACCATTGCAATTGGTGAACTCAATTCAGTTAATGAAAGAAATCTGGAAGCACAAGTATCAATAATGGTGACTATCTGAAAAAGATTGTGATTAAAATCCAACTGTTATGATTTGGGAAGAAAATCTGCTATCCATGCGGGGTGTGGTCAATATGTGACCACAGATCTACAGCAATAGAGGTGACTCTTTAATGGCCTTGCAAAAAATTCCTAACAAAAAAAGACTGCAGCAGTTCAGGAAGATAACTTATAATTATCATCTCAATGGGGCATTGGGGACCGGTAATAAATGCTGGCCTTACCAGCAAATTCTGATGCAAGAAGTATTGGATAGGCCGCCTGCGCATGAAGTTGATTACTCACTGTTGTTGGCTGAGATGCATCCAAAATACAGATGAAAGTAAGGCTGCAGATTGTAGAGGCGTTGGTCACAGTCGACAGATGAGGCCACAGTAGGCCACTCAACCTCTCGAGCCTACTCTGTCACTCAATAAAATCATGACTGGTCTGATTGTAACCTTAACTTGACACTCCCAACCTACCTTCACTATCACTACCCCACCACCCCAATGTTTATGGGGAGTTTACCAATGCTAGTTAGATATTGTGGTGGTAAAGAATTACAAATTGCTCAGAGATAGACACAAGAGGAAAGCCAGTTAGCTTACCTTGGTATTGCAAAAGCTTTTCAAAGCAAGAATTCAGGACAAAATTAAGTCAAGTGAACAGATATTAATTAAGTAAATGGTTTTAAGGGGAAATCATGTCAAACTAACTTCCTTGAACTCTGTGATGCATTAACAGAGTTCAAGTGGGTGTCGTTAGCCTTCCATAAATCATTTGATAAAGTGGCACATAATTGTCTTTTAAGTGCAGATGAAGCCCAGTTATGAAAGGAACGTTGGGGGCACGGAAAATAAATTCATTTCCGAATGGCAGGAAACGGATCAATGGCAAACAGTTGTTTTCAGACTGGAGGAAAATATACAGTGGTGTTACCTTGAGATTGATGTCAGGACCATTGCTTTCCTTCATATATATAGGTGTTCAGAATTTATCATTGACACAAAACTTGGAAGCGTTGTGAACTGTGAGGATCGTTTGGGGAAGCTCGGGCTGTTATCCTTGGAAAAGGTTCAGAGGAAAATTGTCAGGGGTATCAAAAATCATGAGGTATTTGGTCAAAGTAAAGGAATGTTAACATTCATGAGGATCAAAAAACAGAGGTCACCTATTCACGGTGACTGGCTGACAAACTCTGATACGAGGTCAGAATCTGAAATGGTCTGCATTACAGTATGGTTGAAGCAGATTCACTCAAGGTTTCAAAATAGGATAATTGGTTGAAGTATGCAGATATACCGGCGAGCTGTGGGGAAAAGGTGTGGCAATCTTGCAGAGAGCTGCCATGGGAACAAAGGCCTCCTTCTGTGCCTAATCGTTCCATGATTACAGGAACAAAAAGAAAGTGCATTCCTCCCATTGAAAACTCTCTCCAAAACAACCTAAAGAAACAGCCCTAAGGTGCACCTGGAGCAACAATGACCCGTCTGACTGGTTTTAAAGTAATTGTCAAAAAAGGAAAAAGAGTAATCATCACTTCTATAACTCCACATGTGAGCAGCGGATCCTTCTGCAGCGCAACTCACATCTGCGGATTCCATACTTCACAAACAAAACAAAGTGAGATTTTGGCAAAGAAACGCTACCTGCTTACCCAGCAATGGAAACAATGGAAGTTATACATCCATGCAATACTGAGGGAGTGCTGCACTGCTGCAGGTACCTTCATTCACATGAAACCAGTGCCCCATTTACATTTTTATGATTCCACAAGCAGTTTTCAAAGAACCGCAGGGAGGTTACTGCTCAAATCAATAAGATTTTCTTTGTTGGAAATGTGGGATCTTGCTGTGTACAAAATTGTTCCACAACACAATAGCGACAACACTTCAAAAGAACTCAGTCGCTGTCAATGCTTTGAGGTGCCCTGAGTGTGTGAAAGGCACTAGAAAACACACATCTTCTCTTTGACCTCAGCTGTACTGAGTAACATCCATGACATTTTCTCAACTCAACCTGGTTGTGAGGTTATGCCTCACAAGAGAGGGTGGGAGGGGCCAGTGGGGGGCCATGTCATGACATCAAAATCTAAGTGGTTGACAGCAACCATCCAAACCCTGGGGCAACATGGTGGCAGTGGTTAGCACTGCTGCTTCAGAGCTCCAGGGTCGTGGGATCGATCTCTGGCTTGGATCACTGTGTGCGGAGTTGCACATTCTCCCCGTTTTGGAGTGGGATTCCTTCGGGAGCTCTGGTTTCCGCCCACAGTCTGAAAGACGTGCCAATGAGGTGCATTGGCCATGTTAAATTCCCCGTCAGTGCCAGAGCGTGATGACTCGGGGATTTTCACAGTAACTTTATTGCAGTGTTAATGTAAGCCTATTGGTGACACTAATAAATAAAGTAGAACAATGAGCTCATTTCAAAGGGTTGACCAGGTGAGGTGTTTATCTTCCAATTGGCTGAAGCTCAACAGTCAGTCAAAACGCTGATGTTCAGCAGGCTCAGCGCTCCTGCTGATATAGCAAGCAGACTGAAAGCTATCCTCATTACATGTTTATGGGCAACATTAACTATAATTTTCTGCAATTACATTCTGTGAATAGTATTCAGCATATCTTCAGTGAAGGTAGCTTTCAGATCACACATTTCATTAAATGAGAACGAAGCTTCAGACAGGCAAGTTATGATCAAGCCAAGTATTACTACAGATTTTCCAATGCTCACTGTTTTTCATTATCCTCAGAGGACAAAACATGAAAAAGGAAACATGAAAGGGTTAAGTTGCAAAGATGCAGTCAATCACTGTTGCCAAGGAAAGGCCAATTGGAATACAACCCAGTGGCAGGATTTGACGAGTCCTGTGCACTGACAGACTGACATATAAGGCTGCTTCCTTCTAACCTGAAATCGGAAATTTACAAGTGATTCCCCAATCTGGAAATTGCTGTTCCAAATCGTAATTAATCTTCAACTGACCTAGATTTCTAACATTTGAGAGGTGGAATAAGTTGAAAACAATTGTAATCAAGTTGTAACATTCATAGACATTTTGAAACATTAAAGCTTATTTGGAGCAAAGTCCTCTGGTTTTTGAGAGTCCTTTGCAAGTTTCATCTCTGGACGACCTAATCAGATGCTTTCAATTAAAACAGTCTGCCTCTCAATCAACTCTCCTTGGTTATGACAACATAGACTATTTGAGATGCTGGGTTATATAGGAATCAATAGGGGAAATACAGTCTTAGCCATGCCAAGTTCACAACACAAATTTTGTTAATACAGCTCACAGTTACTTCAACACGTATACATGCTCAACTATCCTCCATCCCACCCCACCAGCAATTTCAGTGAGTCAGTATAGGGCTGTCATGATGAGAACTGACCCTAAGCAGCTGAGAAAAGAGAAGTAAGTTGAAGCAAAGATAATAAAATGGAGGCAAGAGTGTGGGAAGATGACAGGATAGAAGGAAGGGAGTTTTCAGAAGCGAGCACTGAGTGATAATTTAGCTAATGAAGTGACAGAATTACTGTTAAAGGAAAACTATGCATTTTGTGACAAAGCAGCCACATGGAGAAAATCTATTTGAGTGTCAAGTCTTTTGAGAGCCCTATCTACAAAGATGGAGAACAAAGGACACAACAGAGAGTGGGATAGCAGAGGGCAAAGCAAGCATAAAAAGACTGGTAATTTTCATTCAAACAGTATTCGCAATAAGGTAGCAGGCAAGTGGTTTTCAAGTCTGTTATGTAAGGTAGGGAGGGGTAAAAAGTAAATTACAGACAGATGAAGTATCAATAAAAAAGAGTTACAGTCTTATTGTAGAACTTTCATACAGGGCCGAGCAATTGAAGAAAATAACAATAGAAGATAGAAGAAATAGTCAACAGGTCAGGCAGCATCTGTGGTGAGAAAGAGAGTTTGTGTTTCATGTCAATGATCCTATATAGTGCTGAAAACAACATATGACATCTTTACTAAAATGAAGCAAATGCCTCAGCACAAGTCAGGCTTGGATCAAGCTACTGCAATAACCAGTTGATTCAGCTTTTGGAAGAGCAAAGGTCGAACCACAATTTGAAGTTAACAACAGCTCTAAAGCAGCCCCTAAAACAGTAAAAGGAGGAAACTGCTAGCTGGGATGCTTGCAATATTAACAGATCGAGGTAGAACATTAAGTGCCCATTCTCTCAAGACGGTGTGCAATTGTCTAGTAGCAGCAGCAGCGTGCAATCTTTGGAAGGGAAGGAAATGGAAGTATACTAAATTCCAGAATTGTCCAAAAGCCATACCTAGCAGTGAGGCATCTCCGGTGCTGTGACAGATACCCATGAGAGTTTCTAATGTGGGTTCACAGCCTGTGATCTTCAAAATACTGACAGAAATAGTTCATTCTGTAGGCCAGTGCAATCATGTCTAGTAATGTCTCAACCACAGGAGGAGGCCTCAAATCTACAGGAATTATTGTAAATTCCACAGAGCTGAGCTAATGGTGGAGATCAGAGTCAGCGATCTGAAACAGAGTTCTTCAACCCAACCCAAGAAGCTGAACAGCAGGAAAAGGTTAAGAACTGTTACCTATTAAATAAAAGGGCCTTTTTCCATCATAGATCAGATCTTGGGAGCTGGCCTAGATTACCTTAAAATAACATAGTTTGCCCAATGAGACAGCACCCAAACAGCAGCACTTTGGCCATAGTCTTGGTACAGAATCCCAATGTCACATCATTCCATCGCGTTACCACTATATCAAGATTGCAATTGTACCAGCAAGACACAAAGGCTGATGGTGGACAGCGGCACCTGTGAACAGCCTGCCTCCCAGCCAGAAAAACTCCAATATGCCAATCCTAACCAGAATCCTATCCTAGAATCACAAGAACAATATAAAGTGACTCCAACAGTTTCGCTCAACAGTGACTACTCTGATTTCATTGTAACCATATCTAGTTTAGATGCGAGGAGATTGTTGTATTTCCATTGGGCAAAGGTGCAACCAATAAACAATTTCTTCATTTCAGGAGGCCTTCGGACTGCTGAATTCTTCCAAAGAGCATCTTACTCAAGCCAACCCATCCCTGTAACCCGTGCATTTACCCCAATAATCCCCCCCCAACATACACACTTTGAGACACTAAGGGGAGTTTAACATGGGTCACTGTCTGCATAGAGTCTGCACATTCTCCCCGTCCCTGCATGGGTTCCCTCCACAGTTCCAAAGACATGCTGGTTAGGTGCACTGGCCATGCTAAATGCTCCTTCAGTGTTCCCGAACAGGTACCACTGTGTGCCGACTAGGAGATTTTCACTTCATTGCAGTGTCAATTTAAGTCTACTTGTGACACTACTAAATAAACTTTAAACTATCCTTTCCTGAAAGCACTGACTACGACTACGTTCCATGGGACTCAGACCATTTGATTGCTCAGTGGGAATTTTTGGTCTATAATTCAGCAACAAAATGACAGAAATTTGTTCAAGGGAAGGTGAGAAGAGGGGAAATACAGTCCAACCCTGCCACAATCAGCAGAAACACATGCAAACTCACCGTCCAGCCTTTCCAAAAAGGGATAGCAATCCTTGTTGGTTCTCTTCTCCCATTCCCTCAAATGTGCTCAAGTTGGGACAGTTAAGTTCATTTCAAATCCTGAATTAAAACGTGGTTAAGTCATATGGACACATGAATTCGGAGCAGGAGTAAACCATTCGGTCACTCAAGCCTGCTCTTCCATTCAACATAAGGGCTGATCAGATCAAAACCACTATTCTGCCTATTCCCGGTACCCTTCAATTCCCTAATTGCTCAAGAACGGATCCAACTCTGCCTTAAAAATATTCGATGACTCCCGACTCTCTCTGTGAAAGAGAGATCCTCAGACCCTCAGAGCAAATGTTTCTCCTCATCTCCATCTTGAATGTGCAATGCCTTATTCTTAGAGATAATGGCAGACTGGCAAGTCACTGGACTAATTCAGTGGACTAAGATAACATTCACGAGACACATGGTTCTGCTGAAATTTAATGTAATCAATTAACCCAGAGTGAAAACTCTCTTCAGTTATGGTGACCATAACAACAATAATCAACTGCCACAAAAATCCATCTAGTTCACTGATGTCCTTTAGGGAAGGAAATCTGTCATCTCTACCCACTCTGTCCTTCACATGACTCCAGACCCACAGCAATGTGGTTGTCTCTTAATTGCCTTCTAAAATGGTGTTCGCAAGCTACTCAGTTCAAGGGCAAATAGGAAGGTGCACAAATGTTAGTTCATGTCTGTCACACTACATTCATTGAAAGAATTTGTAAAAATTACGCCCTCTCATTCTGCTAGCAGCCTACATTTACTATATGACCCTCAACTCATTGAAACTAAAGAAGAAATTCTAACACCTTCAATCCAAAAAAAAGGCCCAAGACAGGGACCTATTCATCACAAGTGGATCAGAAATTTCTCAACATTTGACAAATCCCAAAGGATACAAAAGTTGCACTATAGAGTCTGTAGCAGGTACTTGAGGGAAGTTGGAGATGGAAAGGGAATCGAAAAGGCTAGAAGGAATCCTAATCAGTCCACTGACACAAACCCAAGCCAAGTCCCTTCGATTGACAGTCAATCTAGAAGCTGCAAGGGCAACACGAGGTGGGTATTTTTATACTGCAGCAGTTGCAAGAGTAAACAAATCTAAAGCAGCCTTTGCACACTGTCCTGGAATTCAGAATCGTAACTAAAGCCAATCCTCTGAGTAGGAACCCAAAGTTACAAGGCAGTAATTTTGTTAAATCAGGAAAGTGACATCATATGCCATGAAAGGAAAACTCAGGGTAATTCACCAACACATGGGCACAACCCCTCAGCTCCCCTTCCCTCCCCCTGATCTTCAGGAGATAAAATTACTGCTGTGAACTCCCTGCTAACTGTCAGCTCTTACTAAAAGTGATGAGGTGATGACTGTTTGAGATGCAGGAGGACAGAATTGCTCTTTTAGAGTCAAGCTTGCTTGGATTTAAACAGACAAAGAAAGAAAATTAAACAGGGGAAGCACAGGCCTATCACAGAGCACATCTGTTCATTTAAAATAGATGGCAAATCTTGCAGGCTCAGTTGAATAATTGTGATCTTTCCCAACCAATCTCCTGCACACACTTGTAGCCTTTTCATCCCAAAAACAATTCAGAGGACTTCTGCCCTTTAACTGTCAATTGCTTCGCAGAATAATTTCAAATTCAGGATAAGATGATTCCGCCAAACAAATGTACTTTACTTCTTGGATCCTTCTCTTTCCAGAAACATTTCCACTTATTTCTTGAACCCACATATTCAGTGCATTTTCAAGACATTCCCTATTGAGCAATAATTGTGCAAAAGTTGGTCCACCTTACACTTCGTCATCCAAATTTTAACTTGCATCTCCTGTCACTTGTACAGCTAACCACAGTTGAGCCATTGTAGCAGGTCTGGAATAATGACATTCAAGCAATAAATGACAGAAGACCTATTATCCATCTCTCTGGGACGGGTTAAAGAGTAAAATTCTCTGGCCGCTTGTGCCAGCGGAATCTTCTGGCCCTGCCAAAAGCCAGAAGATCCCATGTGCAACTGACAGCAAACCACCTCTACCAAGGGAAAACTCACTATGCAGAGAGATCGGGGCTGTAGAGTTCCACCCAATGTATTGTGTAACACAACATATGCATTCCTGAACTCATTCAAAAGAGGTGAAATTTCAGATTAAAAACCAACAACAAATTAAAATGGAGAGAAAATCAGAAAATCCCCGTTCATTTTCACAATCAAAACTAGCTTAACAGATCACTGGCTTAACTAAAATAACTTGAAGTGCAACAATTTGCATAACCAGAGATTCATAAAGTGGTCTGCAGAAAATATATCCAATTTTTACATCAAAAAATTCCTGCTCTCCAAGTCATTTTAAGGGAACTATGAACAACTGCTTATAATTTGATTGAGTGATCATTTTCAAAATGCGTGACAATATTTCACACTATTTTCCTGCTGGAAACAAGTGATGGTGTGCAACATCTACAAGAAATACTGCAACAACCAGACAGTAATATTTCAACGTCACCTCCCAATCCATAAACTCTGCAACCTAGAATAACAAGGGACAAAGTGCATGTATCACCATTATCTCCAAGTTCCTCTTCATATCACACACCATCCTCAACTTGGAAATATGTTGCTGTGGCGACGAAATCCAAACACCTTATTATGTGGTGAGACATCATGGAGGTGGTGAGACATATGAGCAGTTTCTGCACCCACACTGTGGACTTCCAGCAGTTTGAGTAGAAGAATAATCTGTATCCTGCCAAAGGATTGTCCTGGAAGTAACCATCCAACCATCCTCCTCTTCTCAGGGACTGCTTCAGACATTTTTCATTTTCAGTACCTCCTAACATTGCAAGAATGAATTTGATTTTTTTTAAAAAAAAAAATCAATGCACAGTTTATGTGAAAATACAATTGATCGTGGCCAATAAAGAACATCGCTAGCTCTGGGGGATTTGCAATAAAATATTCCGTCTGACCAGTTTCCTCGATTTTTAAAACAGTAACATCACAAATGATCTCTGGATACATCTGAACTTCCAACCATTTGACAAGATCCTACATGGAAAGGCTATTGCTTCAGCTTAATGTAATGGGATTCAAGTTCAAACATTTTTGTATCCTTTCATGGGATGCAGCTGGCTCCACACTCAACCTCCCACACAGTGCTGCTAGGGAATGTTCCAGCATTTTGACCTAGGGACAGAGAAGGAACAACAATATATTCCCAAGTCAGTATAGCATGTGGATGACGGGGGAATTGCAGGTGGTAGTGTCCCTATTCTTCTCCTGCCCTTCATCTTCAAGGTGGTTGAGGTCTTGGGTTTATAATGTGTTGTCAAGGGAGAATTTGTGAATTGTTTCAATGCATCTTAAACATTACCACAACCATGCATCGATGGGGAGGGAGTGCATATTAAAGGTGGTGGATGAATTGCCAATTAAGTGTGTTGATTTGTTCTGGATGGTGTAGAGCTTCCTGAGCGTTGTTGGATCTACACTCATCTGCACACAGAGAGATGAATCCATCACACTTCTGACCTGTGCCTTGACAGATTCATAAGATAAGAAATAGGAGCTGGAGTAGGCCATCCAGCTCCTCGAGCCTGCCCTGCCATTCAATAAGATCATGGCTGATCTGTAGTGGTTCAGTATTACTTTCCTGCTTTTTCTCCGTAACCCTTAATTCCCTTATCAATCAAAAACCTATCCACTCTTGAACATATTCAGTGAGGAAGCCTCCACCACCTCATCAGGCAGAGAATTCCAAAGATTCACCACCCATTCCGTGAAGAAACTCCTCCGCAACTCTGATCTGAACTGCACCCTCCCCCCCAATCTTGAGGCTGTGCCCTCTAGTCCTGCTATCTTTGCTAAGCAGGAAGAGTCTCTCAACCTCTACCCTATCTATCCCCTTCATTATTTTATATGTCTCTATAAGATTCCCTCTCAGCCTTCTAAACTACAAAGAGTACAAACCTTGCCTATTCAATCTCTCCTCATAATCCAATGCCCTCACCTCTGGTATCAGCCTAGTAAATCTTCTCTGCACCCCCTCCAAGGTCAATATATCCTTCCTCCAATGCGGCAACCAAAACTGCGTACAGTACTCCAGCTGCGGCCTCACCAGCACCCTATACAGCTGCAACAGCAACAGAACCTCCCTACTTTTATATTCTATCCCCCTAGCTATAAAGGCCAACATTGCATTCGCCTTCTTAATCACCTGCTGCACCTGCATACTGTGTTTTTGCAATTCGTGCACAAGGACCCCCAGGTCCTTCTCTGCATCATCGCATGCTACAGCTTTTCACCATTTAAATAGTAATCCTTCCGACCATTAATCCTACCAAAGTGGATAACCTCACACTTGCTAACATTATACTCCATCTGCCAGGTCCTCGCCCACTCACTCAACCTATCCAGATCCCTCTGCAGGCTTTCCACAGCAATTTGCTTTTCCACTCATCTTTGTGTCATCAGCAAATTTCGTCACCCTGCACTCAGCCCCTTCCTCCAGATCGTCTATGTAAATGATAAATAGTTGAGGCCCCAGCACCGAACCCTGGGGCACTCCGTTAGTCACCAGCTGCCAATCAGAATAGCACCCATTAATACCTACCCTCTGATTCCTATTAGACAACCAATCCTCTTTCCAGTCTAACACCCTCCCCCCGACTCCCTGCACCCTAACCTTCTGCAGCAATCTTTTATGAGGCACCTTATCAAACGCTTTTTGGAACTCTGGGGAGTCAGGCGAATTACTCACTGCAGGATTCCAGAATAAGTACTACGGCTCTTATTCTTCGAGCCGCAGTACTTAAATAGCGGGTCCGGTTCACTTTCTGGTCAATGGTAAACCCCCTCATCCTCCAGCATGTTCATAATGGGAGATTCAACAATGGTAACTCAATGAAGTCAAGGGGAAATGGTTGGATTCTGAGACAATAAAATAAATTGTCTAAGAACTGTGTGGAGCAATTTAGTGGTAATAGGAATATTGATACTTTTGAAATATAAATCAAGAGCTCTAATTAATAAATTTTTGATGGAAGCAAGTTGCATTCATGTACAATACTAAGATACTAAGGAGCAGCCATTTAAGTAAGCAGTGCCCAACTACAGAACTAATGAGAAAAATAGTTAAAGAGCAGAAAAAATTCCAACAGTGACAATTAGAAAGCAGTGCACTTACAAATTACAAAATGTATAAGTTGAGTCTGATAGAAAAACTGTTGGAGATTAACGAACATGTCCAGTTGTTGTGTTGAAACCACAATGATCCAGCATCAGACAATCGTTTACACTAAGACAAAACCTGCTTTAACTTTCATTTATCATTCCTCGAACAGAAAGAAAGACATTGCAAACAGCGAGGGGGGAAAAAAGCACTGAATTTCTGCACAGCAAGATCCCACATGATTTCAACCAGATGATCTGTGGCATGAGGGATAATATTAGTCAGGACACTGGGAGAACATCCTTGCCCTTCTTTGAATAAAGGCCATGTTTTTTTTTATGCACACTATAGAAGGGCCTTGGTTTAATGACTTACCTGAAGTATGGCTTGAGATGTTCTTGTGCACACTCACTAAAGAATGCTACTGAAAGGTGCCAAGCAAGATAAAGACAAGTAACTGCAACATGCAACTACTGTCTCTGAATAGCAGCAGAAACTCTTATACAATTTTTTCAGTCAGTTCCAGCTTTGGTTCCCCAACATACATGGAGAATACATGACTGAAACTTCGTGTGTTCAGAGACCAAGGGCATCAAGGTGATGAATGAACAGAACCCACGCATAATTCAGCAATTTTAGCAAAGGAAGCAGCCACTTGGCAATAGCCATGCCCCATTTCTCAACCCTCGCATCAGGTCTCATTGTGAAATCCTATTCAACATTAGCTCTTCCTGGACTTAGACACATTGCCATGAATTGTAGCCTAACTACTGCCCAGTTGAGGTTAGTTCCTTAACATAAAATGGAGATCAAACAAGGAGCCATCTTTCTCTGTCTGACTCAGCTAACACTGACTCAACTTGCTCAGACATTGAATAGCACCAACATCCTACACAGAGCATCAAATCTTCCCCACTGCATAGGGTTCAGAATCCATGGAATGTGCACATTGACTGAGTATTCCTGAAGCTAGATCAAAACTAGGAATATTATGAGAAGGGAAAAAAAGCACTCTTGCTGAATCCAGATAAAGACTTTCTGCCACAACTGAAAAAATGCATCTAATTTTGTGCACCACTATTTAGAAAGGATATGAAGGCTTTCTAAAGGATTGAGAAGAAACTTACTAGAATCATTTCCGGTGAACAGACTGGACAAACTGGGATTGTTCTCAGGTGCTTACAGGAGATGATCAAGTGAATCAAGAGTAACTATTTCCAATGAAGGGTCAACAAACGGAGGGTGCAGATTTATGGTGTGCACTGCTTAATAAGGTGGTGGTAATAGTTTAAATAGCACTCAACAAAATAGAACTGGCTCAACTTGCGTTAATTGATGTAAGAGTGGGACTGTGCTGCTATGCAAAAAAGAGGTCAGTATAGACCAATGGGACAAACAACCACCAACAGTACAGCATTCATTATTATCTTCATGTACTAAAATCAGAACGGAATTTCCAATGTTACAGAAAATTAAAAATGTTCAAAACTAAGAAAGCATTACAAATGCTCCCAACAATAAAAAAAAAGTGCTTGTGAGTTCACAGCCCTGATGATATTCAAAATTTCTGGCTGTGCAGACCAACACAGGTGCTCGCAGCCTGCCCCTCAGTCACGTCACACACCTCAAATGAACAAAGTCATCTTCCCATGAAGAAGCTCACAGAGGTGGCGGCTTAGGTTTGGACTGGATTGAGTTAAGATCTATAAAAGGCAGCCCATTTTTCACCAATCAATTTAATTTATTGACAAAGAGAATGTAGCAGATTTGTCTATATAGATTTTAAGTTAGTTTGACAAAAAACTGGTTCACAATATTGAGGCTCACAGAATATGAGGGTCAGTGTCAGCTTGGATTCAGGACAAAAAACAGACAGGCATGGTAAATGGTGATCTCTTTAGACTAGAGGATAGCAGACTGCGGTGTTCCCCAAGGGTCACTGCTAGGACTACAATTTTTACACACACAAAAAAACTCATTATTGGAATACAGAGTAAAACTTCAAATTTGCTGATGATGCCTCAGTTGGAGCTGTGCTATGTGGTGAGGATGATACAAATTAAACGCAAGCAAAGGCTAGCCAATGAATTTAATACCAGAGAAATGTGAGGTGATGCATTTTGGCAGAAGGAATGCCACTGTTCAGGAGTGTGTGAAGGGATCAGGGGATAAATGTGCATTGATCTTAGAATATGACAGGAGATATTAAGATCTTGGGCTTCATAAAGAGATATTGAGTGCAAAAGCAGCAAAGTTAACATGAACCTTTATAAATTTCTGGTCCAGCTCTGTTCACCACACTTCAGGACAAATGTGAAGGTCTTATAGACAGGATGCAAGAAATTTGGCACAATATTCCAGGGATAAGGGAATCTCATTACAATGTTAGCTTAGAGATTCTGAGGCTGTTGTCCATTGAGCAAAAACAATTGAGCAGAGACTAGATAAGGTAGACCATTAGCCGATGGTACAAAGAGACACAGGGTATAAAGATGCAGGAGGGAATGTGAGGAAGAATGTTTTTATCCAGTAAGTGGTAATTAATGGCCTGGAACTTGCTGCCCATGAGGTGGTGGAACCAGAAATTATTTCAAAAGGAAACTGGATGGGAAATTGAAGGATATAAGTATTTAAGGGTACAAAGATAAAAACAAGGCAATGGGACAAATTGGATAGCTTTAAAAGAAGGCTGGCATAGACTTGATGCCTGTTTTTTCCAATCCTGTCGATTTACTCATCACACTTTTAGGTGAGCTGTTTAAGTCAGGCCACTATGAATCATCTTATGTTTTAGCTTAACAAAATACAACAAACTAAATGAAAGCAATTTGTTGATATTTATCTGTCTCTGACGACTATTTATTTAATGCCCTTCATTATTCAACAATGTAGCATGACTGGTTTGACATGGACGGACAATAAAAATTCGCTCTTACTGTATGCATTATGCTGCTTCCAATTACATCTGGATGCACTTCAAATTACTGAAACATTAACTCAAAAAGAATCAGAAATATTGTAGGTCACTGAAAGATAAAGAGCCACAAAAAGACAGTTGGAAAACGTGCAAAAACATAGCTTAATGCAGGATGATCTAACAGGGAAAGCTCAGGACAAAATTGACAAGACATGGACAGAACTTTCAAAGAAGCAAAATGGGTCAAATTTCTCCTGTGCTTCAACACTGGTGCCCCACAAAGCTGTGTTCTCAAACCCTTACGATACTCCTTATACACTTAGGACTGTGCGGCCACATTCCCCTCCAATTCGACTTTCAAGTTTGCTGGCAACACCACCATAGTGGGGTCGGATCTCAAACAATGACAAGACAGAACACAGGAACAAGACAGAGCATCTGGTGAACTGGTGTGACAACAATAATCTCTCCTTCAACATCAATAAAATGAAGGAGAATGTTGCCAACTTCAGGAAGCATAAAGAAGAATACACCCATGTTTGCTTCAATGGGTTCAAGCTTTTAGGTATCCAGATCACCAACAACTGGTTCCCCCCATGCTGACACTATAGTTAAGAAAGCCCATCAACACCTCTACTTTCTCAGAAGATTAAGGAAATTTGGCATGTCAGCTATCACTCTCACCAGCTTTTACAAATCATTCTTTCTGGTACTTTCA
Organism: Sphyrna mokarran; assembly: GCA_024679065.1. Taxonomy (NCBI): domain Eukaryota; kingdom Metazoa; phylum Chordata; class Chondrichthyes; order Carcharhiniformes; family Carcharhinidae; genus Sphyrna; species Sphyrna mokarran. The sequence goes on along the minus strand of JAGIQG010000031.1, from coordinate 17,467,458 downwards.
CAGTTTGATACGGTTCCTGCTCTGCCCAAGATTGCAAGGAAGTACAAAAGGTGTGAACATAGCCCAATTCATCTCGCAAACCAGCCTTCCATTCACTGACTCAGTCTACATTTCCTGCTGCCTCGGCAAAGCAGCCAGCATAATTAAGGAACCCACACACCCTGGATATTCTCCCTTTCACCTTCTTCCTTTGAGAAGAAGAGACGAAAGTCTGAGGTCACATACCAACCGATTCAAGAACAGCTTCTTCACAGATGTAGACCTTTCAATGGACTTACCTTGCATTAAGTTGATCTTTCTCTACACCCTAGCTATCATTGTAACTCTACATTTTGCACTCTTTTGTTTCCTTCTGTATGAACGGTATGTTTTATCTGTATAGTGTACAAGAAACAATACTTCCCACTATGTTAATATATGTAACAATAATAATCAAATCAAAATCATTGGTTAACCATGTCAGGACAGTTGCCTTTGGCCACTGTTTTTTGCAATTCAGCTTAAACATATCCTAAACTACTTCTGAAGACACTGCCATTCTCCACTCCATTCCCAAGATGGTGCCTCAGCAATCAATCCCTGTCTTCCTTTATATCCATTCATTTGGAGATACTGCAGCCAAGCTCTCGGGCAACCCATTACCACCAGTGAATTATTTTCTGAATATGTAAGTTTTCTAACCTTGCAAGCTCATGCACGTGTGATCAACTTACATCCCAAATCTAAACCATTGAAAAAAGACAATCACCATTTATTTAACATTATCACTAATTTTGAAAAAAATTATGTTGCATATAGGAACAGGAGTAGACAATCAGTTCGTGTAAGTCTGCTCCAATATTCAATGACATCACAACTGATCTGTAGCCAAACTCCACTATATTGATCTGCCGTGGCTCCATATTCATTAATATTCTTGGTTAGCACAAATCTATTGCTATCTATGGGGCATAATCCCTGTGTACCACCCTTTACACGAGGTGTTTTTAACTTCTCTTCTGAATGGCCTAGCTCTGATTTTATGGTTATGTCCCCTCATCCTAATTCCTCAGCCTAAAGAAATATTTCCTATCTTCCCTTTCAAAGTACATAAGACCTCAACCAAATAGTTTTTAACCTTCTTTGTGGTAGAGAACACAAACCTAGTATGCAAGGTCTCTCCTCATCATCTAACCCATGGTACTCTGACAAGCAAGCAAATAGGGATGGTGGTTTTAACATGGATGCGGGGTGGGGTGAATGGGGTGCTGGAAGGGTTCGTTGTAAAATAAATACAGGCATGAACTCAGCTATCTACAACTTCGAACGAAGAAACAAAGAACAAAATTGAACAAACGGGTTTTCAGAACCAAATTAAGCGTAGCAAGTTTTAAAACTCCAAACATTTGTGATCTTTATCCAATGTATTATTTTCACACTTTCAAACTGGCAACTGAGGGTACTATGATAAAGGTACCTCAGTTGCCAGTTATCTATTGTAAATTTTTCATCTGAAACTAAACAAAGATGAAGCAATTAATTGAAAAATTTATGACATAAAAGATTAATATCATATTCCACTGTGATAAGTTGTTTGTCTGCAGTAACTTTTCATTTACAAAGGGCAGGATTTTACAGATTCACTAGGTAAGACTGGAAATTCCCACCCAAGGTCAACAGGGATTTCTGTTTTTGAACCCTCACTCGCTTCAATTCGGTGGAGGGCAAGCTGATAATAATAAAACCTGCAAAGGAGCTTCACAGGAATGTTATTTACCAAATGTGACACAGAGCAAGAGATAATTTGGGACAGGTTAAAAAAGCTGGATCTAAGTGTTCTGTTTAAAGAAGCATCATATCGTCATTTTGCAGCCTTAACAAGACAAGCTCACATATACTCAGTACTTATCACATCTCTCAGAGACACATGTTAAAATATTGCCCATCCAGAGCAGACACTTGCTAAAATAAATATGGGTTCAACTCACACATCCGAAGTACCAATGAGATCACAAATAGCAAAGTAATGTTGACCAGGCTACTGTGAAAAGCGCCTGCTTGGCTCGAACGCTGCCATTAAAGAATCAACATCAAATCAAGTAAGCAGACAGACAGGCAGCAGCCCAGCTGAATAAACTCACTCAAAGAGATGCTCCAAAGGTAAATGTAATCTTGTGGCCCATCTCAGGACTGCACTGCACGTTCAGTACACATTCTACAGTGCTGTCCTCTGAAATCAGAAGGTCGTGGATTCAACATGAACTTGAGCACAAACTTTAAGCTAACACTTCATGAGAGTGTTGCACTGCGAAAACCAGACCCTTGTCCACCTTCTTAGAATGGACTAAAGAGCCTCATGACACTTACTGATGGAACAGCAGGGGAGTTCACTCCTCAGCAATATTCATCCCTCAACCAATCCCTAAAAATTTATCCTCTAGTCACTAACATTTATGGGGGTTTGCTTTGCACAAAGCAACTGCACTTCCTACATTACAAAAACAGTGAGCGCACGTCATAAAGTACCACTTGGAGTGTAATGCACACTGGGACATCATAAACTTACAAAAAGATGCTTTACACAAGCAAGTTTTATTTTCTTTCACCATGTGGCATACATATGAAATATTTGACCTTGGAAGATTTTGGGGAGTTTGGAGAGTTGTGGAACCTTCACAGCAAGCTCAGCTCTGAACGTTATACTTCAAGCCCTACTTCACAATACGTTACATATCACAACCGTAGTCTCCTACAAAAGGATGCAATATAGAATATTAATTCCCCGAGCGGTTTGCTTGTGGAGAGGTAGTCTTCTTTCCCATTTTTTAAAAATTAATGGTTGAAGGATTTATTTCATATAAAGAATATTTCTAACTAAAGTCTTTCAATCAACCTTAAAATGCACAGTCTCCAGAGGATCCACACAAAGTTAATGATCTCCCTGCTTTGGACCGAATTATTATCCAAGAAACTGCTTTGTTCCACATTCTATTTATAGTATTTGGGCTGCCAGTTTCTGTAGATTTGCAGCTCAGTGTTTTGATATACTTCAAAAGGCTCTTCAAGGTATCAAAAACCTAAAGAAGTTTTATAATATTACAGGTGCAATATGAAAGCAGATTATTACCTGAAGTCAGGAATAACTACAACAGGCAACTGCAGCAACGCGCAGTAAATTTTGACCCTGACGCATGTCATCAGGAACATGGTGTCTGGGCCAATGAGTCTTGGAGAAATATGAATGTAATCATGTTCTTCTGTTTATCAAATATACACTGACCAGTATTTTCTTTTGGAGAGAAGGAAATAAACATCCTCCAACTGCAAGATCACTGTTCTGGAGCTTGACTTTTCTATGTGGGAAATCGAATATTGCTTGAAAAAAAAAGCAAAATTCAGGGACTCATTTATATAAATGGCTTCTCACATTGTAATGTTGCACATCGGGAAGGTTCTACATTCAACTGCTATGACTACTTTGCCAATCGTCTTTGAAAGAGCAGCACCGTGGCACAGTGTTTAGTACTGCTGTCTCACAGTGCTAGGGACCTGGGTTCGATTCCGGCCTCAGGTGACAGTCTGTGTGGAATTTGCACGTTCTTCCTGTGTCTGTGTGGGTTTCTTCCAAGTGCTCTGATTTCCTCCCACAGCCCAAATATGTGTGGCTTATGTTGACTGGATATGTTAAATTGACCAAATGTTGGGGGAATTAGCAGGATAAATATTAGGGGTTACAGGGATATGGTCTGAGTTTGACTGTTGTCGGTGCAAGTTTGATGGGCTGAATGGCCTCTCTCTGCACTGTAAGGATTCTATGAAAGGCAGCAATGAAATAAATTTAATCAGTTTGTGTTATTTTGTGCTTTGTGGGTGGCATTCTCCAAGTGAGTACAGGACAGTGGAAGGAAGAAATTAGAGACAAGATGCTTGAAAGGAAATGGAGACAGTCAAATACAGCAACATAGTTGAGGCTTTTTTAGCTCAGTATACCTATCCAACACTTGACAGCAAACACCATCAATCTACGATATCTGAGGCAATTTAAGAAACATACTGCTTCTCAGCTTCAACAGCTTCCATGGACAGTCAACACAAAGGAATCATGCTAGATCTAACAATAGTTTACATTGTTTCATTTCAGCACTTGACAGCCTTTGGTGTCTATTCTTCTCAGTTGTTTCAGATAATAGACAATAACTCACATTAATTTAGCATCTTCAACAGATTGAAATGTCCGAAGTCTTTGGCAAAAACATCAGACAAAAAAACTGACTTCAAGCAACATGAGAAACTAGGACAGGTGGTCAACGGCTTGGACAAATAAAGTTAAGGTTTAAGGAGCATCTTAAAAGAAAACAGGCTGAAAGGTTTATGGAAGAATGTCAGAAACTATGGCAAATGTTGAAGGAAATTAAGAGTGTCAACGAAGCCAGAAGTAGAACAACACAGAACAAAAGAATAGTATTTAAGCTTGAAGCGATCTGAAATCACATTTGGACAGCAAACACAAGGTTGGTAGATGAACAGGACTTGGTACGAGTTATGAGCAGAGCATCAGAACTTTGAATAAGCTGAAATTTAGGTAGGGTATAAGAAATCTGTCAAGCGACAAGAGAAATGAATGGAAAGCAGAATCAAAGTCGATAACCAGGTTAGGTCAAGCTAAATTGCCCCTTTGTATCGGAGATTAGCAGGGTAAGTACATGGGGGTCGGAGATTGTTGTTGGTGTAGACTCCATGGATCAAATGGTCACCTTCTGCATTGTAGGAATTGTATGAGTACAAGCCCATCTTGCATCTCAGAAATACATGTGTTCTAAAAACGACAAACACTTGTATCTGAGATGGCAATTTAAAGTTGTGACATTCAGAGGGAGCACCTGCTAATTGTAAACTACAAAATCAATTAAGAAATGATGTAGAGCATCACTAAATTGGTTCCCAAAATGACAGGTTTGTCTTCTGATGAGTGACTGAGTGAACTATTTTGGACTACTTGGAGTCATGAGAACGAGAAGTGATCACATTGAAACAAACACTATTCTAACAGGAAACACTGAAGTTGCTTTAGCGTGCTGGTAATTTAAAAACATTAGAGGCACAGCCTCAGAAATAAGGAGCACGATCTTTCTGGCTCACCGTGCCAGTCGATCAGTATGGTAATCCTGGAAAATAGAACACAAGTGTAAAATTTTGATTCACACCAGGCGTAAAGCCTATTAGCATAGGACTGCCTTAATTTAAATGCATTAGCATGTCCAGGACAATTGCTTCAGTTCTCCTGGATGCTTTCCCTTCTTGCAGGCATGGCATCATGCTAGCAAGAATCACTGCTGCTCTGCAGTCACAGGGACTAGGGGCAATGGCCACATTTGTGGTGGTGGGGGGGGGGGAAATCAGAGGTCACTGAAGCCCCTAGAACATGGCCAGGCAGTGCCCATTCAATAGTGCCAAGGAGTGGGCTTATGCTATGGAGGAGTCTTCCAGAAGGGATGGGATCATGCTGTTGATCTCTAGGATGGGGTTGAGGACTTACAGTGGGAGGGGGTCTCCCAGGTCAGCAGGAGGTTGGGACACACGGCGCAATGGAGTCTGAGCACACCAAAGCCAGTTTCCCTGGTATGCTAAGGCTCCACCTCTCTCCCCAACCCCAACGCCCCCCCCCGCCCCAAAAACTCCCATCTGTCAGAAAAAATGAGTGCCATAACATTACAGTCTCCAGTTTGCCCAAAAGGCTTGTATGGAACCCTCCCACTTTCAGACTTTGATGATATTTTGGATTTTGGCAAGACTGCACCTAAAGTGTCCATCATTTAAGATTCAAACAAGTAAAAATTGCTTCAATCAGAGGATTGTGGACTGTTGCAATTCTCTGCCCCAGAGCTGATTTGATTTATTACTGTCACGTGTATTAGTATATAGTGAAAAGTATTGTTTCATGTGCTCAAAACAGACAAAGCATACATAGGGAAGGAGAGGATGCAGAATGTAATGTTACAGTCAGAGCAGGGAACAAAGAAACATCAACTTAATGCAAGTGTTGTGGATGTTCCAGTGTTCAATATATTCAGCAATATTATGGCCAGATTTTTGATAACTTGGGAAATCCAGCAATATGGACAGGAAAATTGAGAACAAAGATCTGCTGTGACTATGCTGAATGGCCACACAAGCTCAAGGGGTGAAACTGTTCTCTCCTGCTCCATTTTTGTTCTAACAGATTCTTCTGTCCAACTTTGTGTAAAAGTATTTCAATGATGCAGAGCGTTAGGAAGGAAGTGAGGTTTCAAAGGAACAAGAATGATTGCCTGGCTAATAAAACTGTGTGACAAAGTTAACATGGAGAAGTTGAGGTATTCTCCTTGGGATTTGATAGAGGTGTACCAAAATTATAACATGTCTTGATAAGGTGGACAAATATATCCATTTACTGATCACATAAGGGATAGGAGAAACAGATTTAAGGTATTAGACAGAGTGAATGCAGTGGGATGTGTTTCATGGTGAGTAACAATGGTTCAGAACTCGCTGCCCACAAGGGCAGTAATATGGATTTCAAAAAGATACTCGATGATAGTGGAGGGAAAAACAAACATGCAGGGCTACAGGGATAGAGCAAGAGAATGAAACCAGAATGACTATCATTTTATATTATTTAATTGTACGCAAGAGAACATTAACTGGGGATTCACCTCAACAGATACTGACTGGCACTGAAATTGTTGGGTTCCCATTTTCTAATTCCGTACGTAAGTACAACTGTAAAGATTTGCTACCATTCTTTTTCAACAACTGACTTTCTGTACTAAATGTTACAAACCCCAACATGACCCGTTGTTGCTCATTGTACTAGCACATAGAGAAGGCAGTTTTAAAGGTTTTAAATCCTTGATCTGTGCTGAACAAAGTAATCTTACCAGCACAAAGATCAGGCCTAGCACCTGAAGATTGCAGAGTGGGGGTTTAAGTAAGATTTCTGCTCTTCATTGTTTTCTTGTGGTGTGTATTGCAAAGACAATGAACGAGAGCTAACTTTCCTGCTCCAAAGTATTGTCCGCGAGCGGGGAATGCTGGATTATAAAACAGACAAGAGTTCCTGGATATTGACTCAGGAGAGAGTAAAGGAACTGCAATATATTTCTAAATCAAAACGGTGAGGGATTTGGAAGGGAAGTATCAGATAATCGTGTTCTCATTGTCTGCTGACCACGTCCTTCCAGATGATAGTCGTCATGGATTTGAAGGAGCTGTCGAATGAGCTTTGGTGAGTTCCTGCACCTTGTAGATGGTGCACACTATTGCAACAGTTTGTAGTAGCAGAGAGGGAGTTGTGGAAGGGATGCCAATCAGGCAAACTGCTTTTCCTGGAAGGTGTTGAGCTTCTTGTGTATTGTTGGAGCTGCGTTCATTCAGGCAAGTAACGAGTAGTCCATCCTGGTTGTTGTCTTGTAGATCTTTCTACAAGCCTGGACAGGCTTTCAGAAGTCAGGAACGGAGTTACTCACCACAAAATTCCTAGCCTTTGACCTACTGTTGTAGCCACATTATTTATATGTCTAGTTCAGGTCAATGATAACCCTCAGGATGTTGAAATGACCAATGGGGAGAACGACAGATAAAAGTTAGATCTTCCAGACAATACAGGTTCTATAAAAGAAAAGATACTTCAACCACTCGTGCTTTGCATACTTTCCAAAAGCTTCAATTTATTCATATCAGGGTAGTTAATAGAATAATTATGTAATTTTGCCCATTGCAAAATGTAAATTTAAAGTAACTGCAAAAAAATCCCACATCCATTTGTCTCTTCAGTCCTGTTTTTCTTTTCCCCATTGATGGGGTAATCACAAAACTCAACCAGTTGGCAGCAACTTGTATTGACTCAATCATTTGTTTCCTCCCTTATCCTGGGTCATGTGTCTCCTATATTCTGATAGCACAGCAAATGAAGTCTACTTGAGATTTTCAGATATGTCTTTCAAGTAAACCTCCTTCTTCAGTATAGTGGCTAAAATTAGACAGTCTTCCAATTCAAGCCTAATGGTTAAACAATAAATATTCCTCAACATGTATGTTCTCATACTTGTTTCGAGGTCCTGTGGTTTCAGCTGTCTTCCAAGCATCTACTTCTCATAATGGAGTTCAAAGGGTGACCATTAAGAAGGTTATTGACCAGAGGGGTTGAACCCTATCCAGTTCTTGTCTCCTCCCCTTCATCCCAAATAGTGAGCAATCAGGAAGATACTTTTCACTTTACTAATTAAGGGACAGTGAAGGCAGTGCACAGTTAGAATTCTGCTGGCGTTCAACAAATTTGACAAGACTTAGGACTCTATCAAAATTTTAGATAAAAGAACAAATGCAGATACTTGCACAGTTGTGGAGATATTCGAGGTTAACAGAACTTTGTATTTCAATGTTCCACACTAAATGATGACTAACAATCTTTGCCAATGTGCAAATTATGTGGGCACCACTGCCTGCAAACCACTGTGGTTGGAAATGGTCTTAAATGCAAGTTAGGCACAGCTTGTCACTCCCTCATACTTTAAAGATAAAACAAACAGCACAAATATACAACCTCATTTGTGCAGAATGTCAATGTTGTGAGGTAGCAGTGTATGCATTATTTGTGTGGACCTCACAGGGATTGGGGGTGGGGGATGGTTAGCTACTATTTATCAAGACAGGGACAAACTACACTCTCAAGTAGCCTATTTGGAATATCTGGAGTCACAATTGCGTACCTGGACCTTCTGCCCTGCCTTTCTCATCTTGAGCCATAACACCCTACATCCAGTTGGAGTCCCTCCTCACCAATTAGCGTGTCTTTTTTTTAAAAAGCATAGGCAGTCAACAATATCTTCAATCCCTGCAATCCTCCCATCCCATTAAACCCACTTCCTCCCATCGCTTCCCTATAGAAATCACAGTAATTATTGCCACATTGAAATAAACTCAACCCACACCAGGAAAAAAAGAACTGACAAACATAGGACTGGCCTGTCGGCTTCTCTGCAAAGATTAGGCAGCTTTTGGGATTTTGAATGTCCTGAACAAGGCAAAAACCCAATTTCCTGTACTCACCAGAGTAACCAGTCTGATCTGTTGTGGGATTCGACTCTTTCTACATAATCTTTTTAAAAAGAATTGGTGGGTCTAATGGGACCAGCTCACTTCATCGTGTGGCAAATTCATTTCTGCACTCGATTAGTGCCAATACTTGTAATACTACCAACAGTATGAAAGGTAGGATGGCTTTATGTACCCTTCCCCTCTCTTCCCCTTTACCATGCCTAGGGTTGCCATGTTTGTTTTTGCTGGCTAAAAAAATACACAACCAACGTGGCTTATACACACCTCTCAGCAAGCTAGTTTAGGCCTTGGCAGCAGGTCACATACCCATTGGGGAAAACAGGGCATGGTGCTCTGGGAACTGGCATGAAATGAGAATTGTGAAGTAAAGAGCATGATTCATTCATTAGCTTTAAACAAGAATTTGAGGGGTTTTTTTTGAAGTCCAGTTTACATACCAACAAGCCGCTTTCAAAAATACTGACAGCTTGAAATTCAAGAAACCAACCTCAAACACTGTATTTTATCGGCACTTATTTTATTACAGCGAAGCGAATCACTACCGGCACCTTGCACAAGGTTGATTCCAGAAGACTGCAGTCAACGCAGACACGCTAAAGCACAAGAAATCTGTGTGATTAAGTACACAATTCATCTCCTGAGCGAGTACCCAGAAAGGGCTGGATGGATGAGCAGGATCAAGCTCATTTCAAAACGGATTTCCACTCTCCCCCCCCCCGTTTATGTGGGATTTTAGGCCAGCTTTTTAAACGCTTGTTGATTAACGAGCACGGTCTCATCTTCCAGCAGCGCCGCAGCAGCACCGCTGCTCTTCCTGCACCAAGAACCAACGTACTTTCAATTACATATTTTAAAGAGGACGAGGAAAGCACCCTGCGTTTTTTTTAAAACGTTGTAAGAGAAAGGTTTCCTGCTCCTGAAACGATGCGACCGTACGTTTATTTTTAACAAGATAGACCATGCAACGATTACATTAGATGAGGAAAAGCAAATACTGCATCCAGCCTGCAGTCAAAACAGCTCGAGCCAGAACCCCGCGTGTCCCACTGACACTGTAACAAGTTGTACGCAAAAGATTGACACTGTCTGTCTTTCTCTCCACCTCCTCGGATTTTCAAACGCCCTATGTGTGGGCAACATTGCACGAATTTAAGTCGCAAAATAAAACGCGATGGATATTAAAATACAAAATGTGTCACTTTTAATAAAAGGCACAACTGAATGGCAACCGGGCTGAACTGAAGCTGGGGAGATCGGGTAGTTGGGAGGAGGGGGGCATTCCTGACGCGTATTTTCTTAGCGAAATCAAGTTCCGACAGATCAAAAATAAAGGCTAAATTTCAGTGTCGCTGTCACCTGCCTTGGAACTACTGAGATGGGTGGATGCAGATTGACAGCTGCTTCCAGCCCCCTCAAAAAAAAGACTCAAATGTATGGGGCGGGGGAGGCAATGAAAGCATTCAACCCACCTCGAGCAGAGAGCTTTTTGGTGTTAATGATTTTCGCTGCATATTCTTGCCCTGTTGACAGCTTCACACATCTGCGGACGATTGAGAAAGCGCCTCTGGACAGAGAGAGAATATAGAGAAAAAATAGACACAATGTGGCATAACAAAAATCATTTTATACAATTCAAAAGGATCAGAAATGTTGCGCTTTTTCCTTTGCTGAGGGGTTACTGCGGGGTGGCGGCGGGGGGGGGGGGAGGCTACCCTGAGACTGCTGAAAAAGAGAGGGCGGGGGAGACAGACAGGCTTGCAACAGGGAAGGAGGCAGGAGACTTGTGTTACTTACTTGCCGAGCTCCTCGTAAAGCTGGTATTCATCGCTGAATCGTGTACACGTTCCAGTCGAGGCCATGTTGGAAAAATTGCAATTGGAGATTGTAAGGGAGGGAGCCAGCGCTTGCTACCGGGCGCCGGCTGATTGACAGCACCGCCCGCCGCCTCTCGCGAGATGGCTGGCAAACAAGAGGGGAGGAGAAATCTCTGAGTGACAGACCTGAAGCAGGCAGATGACATGAAGTTTGTGGCATTGCTTGCAATGTGTTTTTTTTAAATCAGGTTTGGGAAGATGCATCACCTCTGTTGCAATGCTAGCAGGTCAATGAAATTACTCGCATTTTTCTAACTGCAGTACAGGACAGGTCATCATTGAAGACCCCAAAAAAAATCCTTCGAAGTGTAAGGCTGCAGCAGCACAAACAATTCAGGGGGTCATTTAATGTCTGTGGCTATCTGCATTGCAAGCGAACTCATGTCCGCAGATAACTTGCGACCCAAACTTGGAGCAATTACTTAGGCAAAGAAATTCTCAGTTTTAAAGAATTCAGGAAACTCAAAAATGGGGCAATATTCTGAGTCACATTTAAATTCTCATTTAGACCCACAGCCTTTTTGTTGAAGTCACTCATTATAATCTTACCTGAATAAACTTTTCAAATGTATCCTATTTTTTGTTCAATAACAGTTTCAAAACAAAAAAACAATTGAGCTGAAAATGTTAGAAGCTTGAATATTGGCTTAGTGTTATCACGGAACGGTACCGGTGCATTGGAAATTGGATACGCCACTCGGCTAACATAGCTGCTCCAGACCAATAAATTAAATGTGGCTTTCAAACAGGCATTGACAAATAATTCGATGGATAAATTTCAACAACATGTATTTACCTTTCTCTTCTGCGAACTGTTCCTAGTATTTTAACTATGAAAATAGTTTTCAATTTAGTCACCACTGTGCAGTGAGTGCCCAGTGGGGTCACATGAAGGAAAGCACTAAGTCAGGCCGAACATAAGGATCCACAGACAGTAAGTGACCAAGAGATTTTCCAGTATTTTCTGTTTTTGATAAATGACCAAGCTATTTTTGAAATTTTGCTTATTGGATGAATTTTAACGAACTTACCAGTAAAACGCCCCTGGCTCTTTTATGTTGTCCAGGGCTGTCAAACCGTCTGAAGGACGGGGTGGGGAGGGGATGGGGGATAAGTTGTCTCCAGAACTGTCTGGGCCTCAGGATGACGGCTGTGAAAATTACAGGTCTCACCAGCATTCCCCAGTATTTCCCATTCCCTTGTTCCAACCAGGCCAAACAATCTATTTTCTCTATGTTCTTTAGACTCGAGTATAAACCCAACAACAATATTTTCAGAATGGTATTGCATTTTAAACATCCCAAGGTGCTTCACAAGTTGACACAGAGCTACATAAAAGAAATTAGATTATTTGTCAAATAAAGATGCATATTTTTCATGTTATGGAGAAAAACACTCCACTCTGGAGTCCGTGAGGTTCAAGTAAGTAAAAAGCCTTAATTTGAGCATGCACAGGAGAAGCTCCTGAATTACCTTTTAGGTAAACCTCTCAAATTTACAGTTTGAAACACCATTTTATAATTGTTACTGTTCAATCTCATTAATAGCCATTAATCACGGTGAGTTTCTTTGCCTCATCAGCAAGCTAGACAATCCACGAAATGCAGATATTATTTCTTCTCTCAACTTGGGCTTCTCCCTAGAATTATACTTCCTTTGTCTCCCTTATGTTTACACAGCCTGTGAACAACTAGTATTGTTCATCTGCCGTTGTCAAGTATCCATTGTTCAGTGCATTCCTTGTTTAATACCAATCCTAATGTCTCACTTGGTTCATCAGGACCAAACACATGCACAAATAATCAGGGATGTTATTGTTTGTAATGCACTCCTTCCTGTTGGCATTCCAACTTCAGCTGGATAATTACTGAATTTATATTCTCTGCATATTTAGTTTGTAAACAGATAGACTGATACCTTGGCCTAAAATTCTGTAAACGTCAAATAACCAAATGAGCATCAAGCGACGATGGAAGGGTGGACACAATGATCAAAATTCTATCTTGGCCCCATGTGCTGTTTGGAGGGAAGAGTTTGGCTGCACTTGTCATATTTCTGGTAAGTGTTTAACTGGTCACTTTTTAATCTCAAGGTCATATTTTGGATTAAATGAGAGGCTGATGTGGCAACTGCATCATTATTTTGTTGGAATATCACGGAATTATTTACTTGATAGCACTCTAGCCTTCGACTTCAAAAGACTGCATGTTCAAGAAGTTCCACTCAACAGATTTCAGGGCAAAAATTTATCCTGGAATTCTAATGCAGCACTGTTGACAGTGGCATCTTTTGATCACTAACCTGGGGAATCTTCTCTTCAAGATGTGCAAAAGATGACATGATTTTGAAGATTAGCAATGGAGTTAGCTTAGTATTTATCTCTTAAACCCATTTTTAAAAAAATGATATTTTGCTGTTTGTGGGATCTTGCTGTGCAACATTAGCAGCTGTTTCAATATAATGGTGAGTGATGATACTCAAAAAATACTTCATTAGATTTAAATTACTGAGGTCATGAATGGGACTTTATGAAGAGAAGTCTGTTTTTTTTAATATCGACATACCACAAGTATTTAATCCCTCCACCACCAATGAACAGTGACAGCAATGTGTACAAACTATAAGAACTCACAAAGTTTCCTTAAGCTGCATCTTCCAAACCCACTATCATCTCAAAGGAAGGGCAGCAGATATCTGGGATCACCACCACCTGGAGATCCCCTCTAATTCACTCAACATCTCGAGTTGGAAATATATTGCAGTTTCTTTCCTGTCATTGGGTCAAAATCCTAGAGATCCCTTTCTAAATAGCATTCTGGGTGTACACATCATGGCAACTCAAAACCTCCTTCTCAAGGGCAACTAAGTCATACAGGTTTACAGCATGGAAACAGGCCCTTTGGCCCAACCATGTTTTTTTTAAAAAACACTAAGCTAGTCCCAATTGCCTGCATTTGGCCCATATCCCTCTGTAGCCATCTTACCCATGTAACATCTAAACACTTTTTAGAAGACAAAATTGTACCCACTCAACTATTACTACTAGCAGCAAACACAAGGCAGCAGATAACTACCTGAATAACTCTAAATTGGGAGAAGGGAGTGTGCACTGGGATCTGGGTGTCCTTATGCACCAATCACTGAAGTCAGCATGAAGGTGAAGCAGGCAGGAAAGGTGGTAAATAGCCTTCATTACAAGAGGCTTTGAGTAGAGGAGTAGAGATGTGTTGTTACAATTATGCAGAGCCTTGATAAGGCCATACCTAGAGTAATGTGTGCAGTTTTGGACTCCTTTTCTGAGGAAGGATGTTCTTGCTCTTGAAGGAGTGCAGTCAAGTTTTACCAGGCCGACTCTGGGGATAACAGAACTGATGTCTGAGGAGAGGGGTATAGATAGAGTAAATGGTGGTAAACTTTTTCCACCTTCAGAAATGGATAGGACGAGGGGTCATGGCCTTAGGGTGAGGAGGGCTAGGTATAAGATGAATATTAGAGGGCAGTTTTTCACACAAAGGGTAGTGGGGGTGTGGAATGCACTGCCGAGTAAGGTGGTGGGAGCAGGCACGCTAGGGCTGTTTAAGGGTCTCTTGGACAGCCACATGAGCGTTATGCAGATAGAGGGATATAGTAGGACTGTTTAACTATGGCTTTTTTTTCCCACAGGTAATTCGGTCCATACTTGACCAACAAGGAGCATGCATTCGGCAGGTGGTGCGAGGACAGCTCTTGGATGTTGATTCATGGGTTGCCTGGTGCTTCATGTCGTAAATGAGTGCTTTATCTGGACCATCTGAAGGGCACCATGACAGCTCAGTGACTATCGCTGTAGCTGTGCAGACACTTGGAATTGGGCCGGTGTCTGCGGGAGTTTGCGCGTTCTCCCCGTGGTTGCGTGGGTTTTCTCCGGGCGCTCCGGTTTCCTCCCACATCCCAAAAAATTCGCTCTTAGGCTGATTGGGAAACAAACTGTCCCTACATTGAGACTCTTCCATATTAGGAATAACCTAAAATTAGAATAGGATAATGATAATAGGATACTATATAGTTATGACGGCGGCGCGGGCTCGTTGGGCCGAAGGGCCTGTTTCCCGTGCTGTGTTGTGTTGCTTTAATTGTTTTGCTGGAGTTCAGATGAATGAGGGGACTTCTCATAGCAATTTATAAAATTCTAACGGGATTAGACAGGGTAGAAGGAGGGAGGATATTCCCAATAATGGGTGAATCCAGAACTACAGATCGCAGTCAGAGGATTCAGATTAGACGATTTAGGCCATTTAATCAGAGGATCATTTGTGGTCTTCGCTCACCACAAGTTTGGTCTCTGCTCCCCCAAATGCTGAAGTGGGAGTGCTCCCACTAAAAGCAAAAGTTCTTTCTTTCCAAATGCATGGTGTTTGAACAATAATGGCACAGCGCAACATCTGTAATTCAGGCCTATGTTTACGTCTGGGTTTTTCCAGACACTCACCACCCTGTGTGTGAAAAAATGCCCTTTTGGACCCTTTTATATCTCTCCCTTCTCACCTTAAACCTATGCCCTGTAGCTTTAGAATGGGCAATAAATGCTGGCCTAGCTAACAACACCCACATCCCATATGTTAATTTTTTTTAAAAATTGGATACTGGATAATCATGCCTTTTGTTTTACTGGAGAAAAGCAAAATCAAAAACGATTTTCATATGAATTTGTGTAAATAAATTCTTTCTAGATCTTTCTAAAGCAGCAGGGTCAAACTCACCTTTGTACTTATAATGTTATGAACAGGATGACAGTTCACAGGATTTCCTATGGGTGTTGTCTTCGATGACTCGATCAACCATTCACAAGTCCAAAATGTACAGTATCAGCAGACATGCTACTCCAATGGCTTAGCCATGATCAGCACTCTGCCCAATCATTGATCTGCATACAACAGTGTACTCATTTATATAACAAAACAAGCAGTCTGAGTTTGTCCCTCAGTGATACTTTGTATATGACTTATCATTTACATCTTCTTTACCATTCCTGATACCTTTTTTGTCTCTCAATTTTGTTTTTAAAAACTCCTTCTATTTAAAATCCGTTTTTCCAATTTCAGTCTTTGAGCTTCTTACATTCACCATCTGTTAATGCCCCTGAACTGACCACCAGGAGGAGCACTGGAGCAGGCAGGCACCCATGTGTCTTTCTGTGCAAGTGACTTGTTTCGATCTGGCTGCTCCCCACAGCAACATGAATGACATTATATACCCAGTAGGCATGGTGTCATAACAACTTGTCAGTCTCCCTTAACAGCTGAGCTTCCTGCAGTCAATCCTTGCAGACAAATCTCATTCATATTAAGAGAAAAGGTCAATTTTTTTTATATATATAAACTCAGGCTTCCATTCTGGAAAAATCCTTTCCTCTTAAAGTACCAAATCTTTGTATTGAGGTATTTTGAGTATATGGTTACATAACATTATAAGTACAAAGATGAGTTTAACCCTGCTGCTTTAGAAAGATCTAGAAAGAATTTATTTACACAAATTCATATGAAGATCGTTTTTGATTTTGCTTTTCTCCAGTAAAACAAAGGCATGATTATCCAGTACCCATTGGAGAAGATATTTAAATGTCAGAGGAGTGCTCTGGACCACCTCCGCAGGGTTAGTTACTGATTTAGTATCTTCACATTCCTCTCTGGGAGTACAGCACAAATTACTAGAAGGCTTTGCATTCTGACTGACAATCTGACATACGATCAGGAATGCCTCTTATTCATTATAACCATCTTTATATCAGCGAATAAGTCCTATCTGGTAGGACAGTCTTATGAAGTCCTAGATCTATCAGTGCAGAGGAGATCTACTCAGTATTCCCACAGGATATCAATCCGAAACTAGGCTTTGGTCTCCACTCAGCAGGAGTTTGGTCTCTGCTCCTCCAGATGCTAAAATGGGAATGCTGCCACTAAAAGCAAAAGGTTCTTCCCCTCCAAATGCTTGTGTTTGAATAATAATGGCACAACCTAACAAGTATAATTCAGGCCATTTGATTAGAGGATCATTTGTGGCAACAAGAATGAACCATATCATCCCTACAGTGCAAAAGAAGGACATTTGGCTCACTGAGTCTGCACCAACTCCCCAACACAGCATCCATCCCAGGCCCATTTCTCTACTTTATCTCCATAATTCTGTGCATTTACTATTGCTAATCCTCCTAACCCACACATCTTGGAACACCAACTGGCAATTTAGCATGGTCAATCTAACCTGCACGTCTTTGGACTGTGGGAGGAACCCAAAGCACCCAGGAGAAACCTAAGCAGATATAGGGACAATGTGCAGATTCTCCTGTGAATATACAGTCACACAAGGCCAGAATTCAACCCAAGTCCCTGGCGCTGAGAGGCAGCAGTGCTACCATGAAGTAGAGAAAACTGTATTGAGAAATTAGGAAACCAAAGCTTCAATGCTGGATCAGCAAGTTAATTAATAAGCAGTCAATAATGCAGAAGGAGAATGTCCCACCTGCAGTCCCTACTGTGTGAAGAATTTGCCAATGTCAGCTAGAGTGGGATGAGGAGCACTACCATTGACCAACTTTCATTCTCCTGATATTCCTTCTTCCATTACTTAAATACTGCAAATAAAGTTAACATATGGGTAGGTATCTGCCCATCTAAGCAGAGGACAGACTGTACTCAAGGTGACATTACCCCTAGATTGGTTGTGGCTGTGGAGGCCAATTCACAATTGGCAATCCCTTCCACAGCTAGCACTAATGAATGGTCATAAGTAGACTTATGTCTGAGTGATTTTTGTTTCCTTCTGTCGAGTTCTTTTTCCATCATCTAATTATGTTATACGAAATTCACTCTGCTGTTTCCATGTCCCATCCAACTGCTCACCTCAGCTACTTGGTTTAGCATCAACTTCAATCCCCATCAACTTGTGGTCTCACTTGCAGACTCCATAATATCACAAATATGGGTGACTTGTTGGTCTCCTGCTGATTATGAGCATACCAAAAAGCATGTCTTTGTATTTTTTGTAAATTATGTTATTTTAATTCCCAGTTTAGAGCAACCTTCTTGAAGTCTCTTCTCACCAGCCCTTTGCAAATAGAGCAGCCAAGCAACCTGCCTCCAGACTTCTGCAAGTGCAATTCCTTAACTGGCTGCTCAAGTACAACCAAAAGTATATACTCTTCCCTCCAAATGAGTTATTTCCAGGGAAAAGCATGGTTAGACAGACGAGTCCAGATGAAGGAAGGGGCAGCAAATTTGGAAACATGAGGTGACAAGCTAAGGGTGGTGAAAGGAACACCAAGTTTGGATTCTGTAACCAAACAAGTACCATGGAGTTACTGCCAGTCACACCGCTTCATTTTTAAAATGAGAAAGGCTCAATTTTGTCCTCAGCTCTCAATTCCTCTGACAAGCAAAGCTTATGCCTTAGCTAAAGAATGAAACTAAGCATTGGTATCACCCCGTTTTTCTGATGTAGATAGAGAACATCAACACCTACATGCCTGAAGTCTGAAATAATGAGAGGAGTAGACAATCCTCGCATGAGGACAATGGCTCAGAATGGGAACATCAGCAAGAATGGTGTCACAGCCAGGTCACTTTTCTGACAAATCAAACTTGTGGCCAGTCACCTCGGAAAAGATACATACTAAGTTAGCAATTAAAATTATACCGACAACTGGCACCTAATAAAAAAGCAGCTTTAATTTCAGAAAATATTTTGAACAAGAGAAGACAGATATATGGCAAGGTCTGCCGCAGGTTTGAGAGCGTGTCAAATAATTACTTGGGGCAAGAAGTAATGCGACAATTTGAACATGCAAGGATGCAACGAGTAGGAAGAGCAGTCAAAAACATGGCTGGTTCTGATCAATAATTCCCCAGAAGCCCTAACAGAGATTAGGAAATGAAGAACTGTCAAACTTGTGCATTGAAGGTTTCATTGATACTAATACCCAACCACTCTACCACTTGGGTAGATCAGACTATAAAAATAAAACAACAGTCTCACGTTTATCAAACAGGTAAACCACTGGATAACATCTCCAAAAGTTAAGATGCAGTTGCACATTCAGTGCACTTTATAAATGACTAACTTCAAATGACTAAGTCAGAGAATTGTACTTGAGTCAATGACACAATTGCCAATATGATACTGAGTAAATCTGCTGTTGTTCTATGAATAACAGAAGCACAATGACAACAGATGGAGCCTACTTCCTTATTGATTTCTTCAAAAAAACAAAGATGATATTACTCTGAAACAAAGCTCAGTGACCTACAATCAACAACACAATTAGCTTTTTGCCTTATTAGATATCATATTTAAAAATTACGTCCGAATACATTCACATATTTTGCCAAGTGAGCTTCCAAATCCTGCATGTGCCGTCATGTCCAGATGCAAAGGTAACTTTAGGTGATGACACCAAGTGAGAGGCCAGACACAGATGAGGAAGATGATTTGGCCCAAGAACAACGGAAGAGAAACACTGCGCGTGATGTCAAGAGCTGCAGCAAGGTGGGACAATGCACTGTGGACACAACTGTTTCAGTGCAGTGAAATGGATTAGAAAGCACACCCTTTTTATAGCATCCACAAAAGAGTGAAACAAGTTGACTGATCTCCTTGATGACATCCTTTCTGACAAACAAAATTGAGTTAATTTATAAATACAATTTGCAAGGGAAATAAGAAATAAATTGTGACTTACAATTCGGCATTCGTTCAAGCTGTGCAACAAGACACAATTCTATAGTGCTCCATAATGATTGATCAGGTGCAAGGATATTAAGCAAATTGTTTTTGTATCCTGTATGTAAGCGATGGAAAAATCAACTTTTAAAGATCCATTCTCGTTTTGGATCTTTTCTTCGCAATAAATCATTTTATTTATTTTGTATTTCAATAATGTCTTTCTCCTGCAATTCAAAACAGATTCTTATTCTTGTATTAGATCATTTCAAATACCAGTCAGAATGGAGGTCATCTTTTACAAATAAATCTTACAGTGAAAGCATGATGATTTTTTTTGGCCTGTTGAAGTGTATGTTCATGTCCTTTTTCCACATTTTCCTTCAGAGGCTTTGGTTACTCACCAATAAAGTCTTCACATAAGGGCAAGGTGATCCAACAGGTTTCTAAAAGGCCTTTCCAACCCAATGACCCTCCCAGAATTAGAACATAGAACATTACAGCGCAGAACGGGCCCTTCGGCCCTCGATGTTGCGCCGACCATTATAAAAAGCAATGACTCTCCAAACTAAACCATTCCCTTCTCTTCCATAAACTTATCAACTAACCTCTTAAACGCCACCAAACTTGGCGCATCTACAACTGCCGCAGGCAGGGCATTCCACTCCCTAACCACCCTCTGGGTAAAGAACCTACCTCTGATATCCATCCTATAACTATCACCCCTTAATTTAAAGCTGTGTCCCCTCGTGCTAGCTTTCTCCATCCTAGGAAAAAGGCTATCACTGTCCACCCTATCTAAACCTCTAATCATCTTATATGCTTCGATAAGGTCTCCTCACTAACGAAAACAACCTCAAATCCCTCAGCCTCTCTTCATAAGACCTGCCCTCCATATTGTCTTTTTTATATATATATCTTTAATATAGAATTGTCCTCATATTATTGTAATCTAGTCAGAAACTCCAAGATGTTTTATGGAATCAGTCAAAATTATAAGTTTTGCACTTTGAAGTTTGGCACAGATAAGCACACGATGTTTCATTCCAGTTATGATTCAAATGATCCACTTCTATCCAAGTTTATTGAAATTAACACAAAGAAAGTAATAAGCAATAACTTTTACCAATTAGAAATACAAAAATAAACTATGATATTTTATAACAGCTATAAATACTGTTGCAACACAATGTTCTGACAAATATACACCCCATTTTTGGTTTAGCACAGAAAATAAATATGCTCACGTGATGCTGGATCTCGCAGCTTTGCAACAGCTGATCTGAGTTAGTCCTTTGAATGGAGAATAAAAACTCTGAATTCCCCATCTTGGAACTCCCAGCACACAAATGTAGATATAGAGCCACTGCTATCCTCTAGCTTTTAGCCAGTAAACCACTTCAAGAGACAGAGGCACTCCTCTAGTTACTAGCTAACCAGCCATTGAGAGCTAAATTTCCAATTGCAGGGAGAGACACAGAAATACACTGCTTTTCAGTCTGGGAATCAAACAGCTTCCAACTAACCCAACTGAAAATGAATCCTTAGATTCTGAGTGAAGGAAGCACCTGACTGTGACAGTCAATCAATCATTCTTCCCCCAACAATTCAAAAGGGATATGAACTACAGGACACTGCATTAAACCAAATTAAAAATCAACAAAAAGCTTATATAACTCTGGCAACAATAAAAGGACAGGTGACTGCTTATTCCTGCAGAGAACATCTTTAAAATACATTTCCGAACAGGCATAGTAGTGTCCCAATATTGTCTTCCCATTGCAGCACCTGGCTGTTTTATACATGTCCTTGGATCAGCAGCTGTAGATGTTATCTTAAGTGTGCTAAGAATTATCCACTCTGTGCCCCCAATTAATGTTCATGAGACCTGAAAGTTTGGTTCTGGATTTCCACTCTCTTTTTGTTTATTTATTTATCATGGCTCTACTGCAGCACGAGGAGCCCTAGTAATCAGATTCTCCAGTGTTTCCTTCCAACAATGAGGAATTTCCTTGTTGCAAGCAATGACTGATCTTGTAAACATTTTTCTGGGCTCTTCAATAATATTTCCCAATGCACTGCCAATGGACAAGTTAGAGAGAATCAATCTGCTGCTTTCACTATGATTAACACCTAAGTTCATTTTACCGAAGCGTCTAAAACACACATCAAGAAGAAATGATGCATCACCACAACCCACCAACGAGGCTGAAGAACCACAGCACACTGATTTAAAGTGAAAAGCAAAAGGACCAAAGGCAATACGAAGGAAAGCTTATGCAGCAAGTGCTACAATGTGTTCCGAGCGTGGAGGTAGACTCAATTGTGGCTTTCAAAGGGAAAATAATCCGAAGAGATAAAATTTACAGAAAAAGTTGAGTTGTTCTTGAATGAAGTCAGAATTTACAGAATAGCTTTGCTATAAACTATGTCATTGTAACATGTTCGTTGGAATACAATAAGGATGATGGAATACAACTGTGCCAAGATGTACTTCAATCCAAATCTCGTCACTACGATTTGCAGGTTTGTTTCTAAATCTTGTCACTGATAACTCTGTGTAATTTGAAAATTTAGTAATTGTTTGATTTCATGCTTAATTTCTTTGGAAATAATCTGATGAATATGCTCAATGAAGGATTTAGCGTGAACACACTTCTATGTTATCTTGGATGAAATATCTCTTGGAAATATCGATCTGGTGAAACTTATCCTGTTTAAATGAAAGAGGTTGACACTTTGCTTCTTTCCAAGGACATCAGCTCATTTTGACTGATGATTTGGAAAAGTACCATTTGCTATTTATTTTGCTTACATCCAAGCAACTATTCTTTATGCATCAACTCCAGAGAGTGTGCACTGGAATTGGCCTATTCCAAATACATTACTGGACAACAATTAGAAGGAGGATCCATAGCCAAATCCAGTCCAGGGGAGACCACGTCAAAAATGTGTCACCTCTGATCCAGTTAAGTTCAGCTAGTTCTGCACCAATTGACTGTTTTTTGGGGGAGCAAGGGGCAGGAGGGGGGAGTAAGGGGGGTTCTCCAAAACTTGAATTTCATTAATATTGAAATCTCGACAATAACTGAATAAGACCAAAAGTTCCTTTTTGAACTAACCAATTTTTTTTTTCCTCTCATTGGCTATGGGAATCAGTTTCCCTTGAATTAAGTGGCTTGCTAAGCCATTTCAGAGGGTAGTTTAGAGTCAACCACATTGCTTTGAGTCTGGACCACATGAAGGCCAGACCAGTGGTCGATTTCCTTCTCAAAAGGACAATAAGTGAACCAGATGGGCTTTTAATGATAATTGATAATGGTCGCTTTCCCAGATTTATTTATTACATTTAAATTCCACCAGCTGCCATAGAAGGATTTGAACCCATGTCCCCACAGCATGAGCCTCGATCTCTGGATTACTGGACCAGTAACACAAAATCACTATCTCCCTGATTAATTTTCTAACAACTTTTGATGTGTCTAAGCTGTATAAAGAGAGATTGTGTAACCTCTGGAACAAAGTAAAGAATGCCACGTCAGAGTTCTTGAAGAGAAACAGGTCTGTTGTTCAAGACCCAGCCAGCTACACTGAGCAACAACACCATCAGTAGTCTGACCCATTCTGTCCACGAACACATTTGGAAAGCAGTGCTGTTTTGTGATGTATAAATGGATGTAAGGCATATGACCTTTCCAAGTGAAATTAGATATTGATTTACTTGGGATTTTTCCAGGTGGAACAGACAGAGGTAGCTTTGAAAAAGATCATTTGGCACAGCAATATATTCATTACTAAGATGTACAGCAGATGGAAATATTATCCTATGTGATTTAACAATTAGGTTTATCTTGCCAGCTTAAATGCTGAGAGACAGCTTCAAACAAGCAGCTGCGCATCCCAGCAGAGTGGGCAGCTGGGGCACACAAATGTCATAAGCAGAAATATACCGGATGTCACCCACAACGTAGTGGGATGCGTTCTCACTCAAGTCAGACAGTATTGGATTGGAGTTCCACTCCAGAGACTGGAGAATAAAATATAGACTGACACTCCCATGAAGTACTGAGGGACTGAAAGGTATTAAACTGACATTTTGTTTATCCTCTCAGGTTAACACAAAATATCCCAGAGCACTATCAGAAAGAACAAGTGAATTCTTCCTGCTGTCTTGTCCAATCCCACCCCTCAGCCAACATCACTACACCTTGCTATATTCCCTACTATACTCCTTATACACCAATAACTGTGTGGCCAAATTTCCCTTCAATTCGATTTTCAAGTTTGCTGATGACACCACCATCATGAGTAGGATCTCAAATAATGATGAGACAGAGTACAGGAATGAGAAAGAATCTGGTGAACTGGTGTGGCAACAATAATCCCTCCCTCAATGTCAACAAAATGAAGGAGATTGTCATCAACTTCAGGAAGCTTAGAGAAGAACATGCCCCTGTTGACATCGTAAAAAGTCTCAACACCAGGTTCAAATCCAACAGAATTATTTGGTAACACAAGCCACAAGCTTTTGGGGTGCTGCTCCTTCAGCAGGTGAGTGGAAGCCAGATCTCAGGTAAAATACTTGGGCTGGGAGCAGTAGGAGAGCACAAGTGTTAGGATTGCTTGGGGTGAGAGAAAACTCAATGGTTTTCATTTTGGATCATTTGCCACTGGCCTCTGCTAGCAAGTAAGCATGTGGCTGCTTACTGAGAACAATGTCAAGCATGGTAGTGATATAACCAAATAGTCCACAAACAATTCTTGTTCAAGACACAAGGTCATTTCAATAAGGCTAGCCTTCACCTTTAAATTGTGGAGTGAGAATCAACATTTACAGGAGAGGAAGAGATTATAGGGTATAAAAAAATAAGTGAACCTTATTAAGCATATAGCTTCAGGTTTCAGCTGGAATATTCATGGAGAAAAGTGACACCAGATATATCAATCAACTCATGGTGTCAAAGTACACAGAATGGAGTCAAAGATCATTTCTAATTTTCCAAGGTGGATTTTTAAATTTGGTAGAACTTCAGTTTCCAGCTAACTCAAAGTGTTTTTTTTTGCTCACTTTCAAAAGTGAGAAACTAAGAATGCTCCTGCAGAATCTCAAAGGTTCAAGTGAATGGATTCCTTAGGCAATGCACCAAAGTATCATAAGAGACACTTTGTTAGTTTTCATATTATACTATGAAATGGTGATGGGGTACACTGGCCATGCAAAATTTTCTCTGTGTATCCAAACAGGCAGCAGACTGTGACAACTAGGGGATTTTCACAATAACTTCATTGCAGTGTTAACATAAACTGACTTGTGACGAATAAATAAACCTTACCTCTTTAATTAAATATGATGCAGACATGATTGGCAAAGCCGAAATAAACAAGTTAGAAAAATATTTGTTTTGCTCATCTCTGACTGCATGGTCTATGTCAATCATTTAAGCAAAGGAGTGGAGGCCCTTTAAAAAAAACTCTTCCATGGCCACACATTTTTTTCTCTCCTCTGAAGTGACTGACTCATCATTATCTGTCCATGTCTTATTACTGAAGTGGCCAACATTCATATATTAGTCTTTAAACAAAGTACTGGCAGAATAAGGGAGGTTTGAGGACATTACTGTCCAGCATGATCCATGTCAATGTATTCACAATCATGCTCATATGCTTTTGGAGTGGTGTCTTCTGGATAGCTATCAATTGCAACAACACTGGCCAATTTGTCTCATAGCATTTAAGTTGTGCATCCTCACTCACTCCACACCATTCTTCAGCTGAAATCTGGGCCTAATTAATCCATAAGACTTAGTTCTACGCTGGCCAATATTCAAAACAATTAAGTCACCACTGCAGCTTGGTTTCTCCCTGCTATGTATTATCTGGAAACGTAAACATAGAAAATAGAAGCAATAGTAGGTCATACAGTCCTTCAAACCTTCTCTGCTATTCATTTTCATCATGGCTGATCATCAAATTCAATATCCTGCCTTCCTCTCCCATGTCCCTTGATCCCCAAGAACTATATCTAATTTCTTCTTGAAATCAGACTACAGATTTCTGTGGTGGTGAATTCCAGACATTCACCACCCTCTGGGTGAAGAACTTCTGTCTTAAAAGGTTTACCCCTTATTCTCAAACTATGAGCCCTAGTTCTACACTCCCCACCATTGTGAACATTCTTTCTGAATCTGCCTGTCTAACGCTATTAGAATTTTATAAGTTCCTACGAGATCCTTTCTCACTCTTCTAAACTCAAATAAATACAATCCTAACCAACTTAGTCTATTTATTGCTGTTCTGGTCACATCAGTCACCTGTGCACTAAACAGCTATGAGCTTTGTTATCTTTTAATCCTTGTCATTTGTTTTCACTTACATGCTGCCTCTCAGCAATAATTATCCAAGAAAACGCTAAGGTTCCACGTGTATGAAAAAAATTCCCAGTTCTACCTCACCAGCTCTTGCCTCCTTCCATCTCTCTACTATTTTTAGTCTGTCATACTGTTTGGGTAATATCCAGAAATTTCCTCAAAGTATTGGGAAGGATCAAGGCCATTTTCTTGGATCCACTATAAACTCTGTTCTCTTCAATTTTTTTCTCTTCAATGCTCAACATCTGAGGCTGAACCAGGCAGTTGGGTACCTTGGTATCATATCTGCTGAAGATGAGCTTCTCACCACACATTTATACCATCATCCAAAGACCACATACTTGCACTTCCATAACATTGCCAGATTCCATTCCAACCTCAGCTTGTTTATTGCAGAAATACTAATCAGTACTTTTGCTAGTTTTGGACCCAATGTTCTCCTGATCGACCTTTCATTCTTCATCCTACAATGACAATCATCCAAAACTCTCCTACTATTTACTAAGTGGCAACAAGTTTCATTCACTTATTTTCCCAAACTACATTGTCAAATCACTGTAATCAACATTCAACCTAACCCCATTATACATTCTTAAAAATAAAACCAACTCTGGCTTTCCTGACACAAGTACAAACTGAAGCATGATTTCTGAAAATTAAAACAGAGTAATTTAGGCCTTTCTTGTACTTAAGCCTAATGTGAGCCTCACAATTTTAATCATGGAAGAGTGTCAAGCAGATGGAATACATATTCCCAATGAGTGGGAAAAGCTACTGGGAGCCATTCCAACAATGGACTCACACAGCTCCGAATGAAATCACAACAGGTTTTGTCAAGTGGAACCAAATGTGGCTTGGGTAGCTGTAATGACAAACTGCTCTTTTATGATACATTAAACATACTAAAATATTATTTCTTGATAACAGCTCAGTCTTAAACAATTATTCTCACGAAACTCATTTCCAAACTCCGTGGCCTGGGCCTCAGCACCTCCCTTTGCGACTGGATCCTGAACTTCCTAACTTACAGACTATAATCAATAAGGATAGATACCAACAATCCTCCACAACACCGGTGCCCCACAAGACTGTGTTCTCAGCCCCCTACTATATTCTTTATACACCTATGACTGTGCAGCCAAATTCCCCTCCAATTCGATTTTCAAGTTTGCTGACAAAACCACCATAATGGGTCGGATCTCAGACAATGACGAGACAGATTACAGGAATGAGATGGAGAATCTGGTCAACTGTCATGGCAACAATAATCTCTCCCTCAATGTCAACAAAATGAAGGCGATTGTCATCGACTTCAGGAAGCATAAAAGGAGAACATGCCCCTGTCTACATCAATGGGGACGAAGTAGAAAGGGTCGAGTGTTTCAAGTTTTTAGGTGTCCAGGTCACCAACACCTTCTCTACCTTAGGTGCCACATGCCAATATTATAGTTAAGAAAACACACCAATACCTTTACTTTCTGAGAAGACTAAGGAAAGTAGACATATCAGCTTCAACTCACTAACTTTTACAGATGCACATAGAAAGCATCCTTTCTGCTTGTATCACAGCTTGGTATGGCTCTTGCTCTATCCAAGACCGTAAGAAACATCAAAAGGTCATGAATGCAGCCCAGTCTCCCATCCATTGACTCTGTCTACACTTCCTATTGCCTCAACGAAGCAGCCAGCATAATTAAGGATCCCACACACCCCAGACATTCCTTCAGGAAGAAGATGCAAAAGTCTGAGGTCACATACCAACCAACTCAAGAACAGCTTCTTCCCTGCTGCTGTCAGACTTTTGAATGAACTTATCTTGCATTAAGTTGATGTTTTTCTACATCCCAGCCAAGACTGTAACGCTATATTGTCTCGTTTCTCTATGAAGGATATGTTTTGTCTGTATAGCGCACAAGAAACAATGCTTTTCACTGTATGTTAATACATGTGACAATAATAAATCAAATCATATTGCAAGGCACTTCACAGCAACGTTATCAAACAGAGTGGGAAGGAAGCTGAAGGGGGAAAACAATGATAATCAATACTAAATTGGAAATATGGACAACAGGGAGGGGAACAGTGACAGACTTAAAAGTGATCACAGACTGACTGGCTGATGAAGTGGGCAGATACTTGGCAGATTCAATTTTAACGCAGAAAAGTTTGAAGTGATTCAGTTTGGAAAGAAGATTGAAAAAAATGCACCATAAACTGAACATTACCATTTTCTCTGGGGTACCAGAAAAGAGAGAACTTGGGGAATGAGTATACACAAACCTTTGAAGGAGGCAGCCACGTTGAGAAGACCATTGTAAATACAATGATTTTATAAACAAAGTGAAAAAACAAAGGAATTAATTTTTTAAAGACCTTTATAAGACGTGGATTAGGCCCCAGCTGGAGTCTGGTGTTCAATTCTGAGCATCACATTTTAGGAAGAATGTCCAGGTCTTGGAGACAATTCAGAAGTGATTTACTAATGAAGGACTTCAGTTACATGGAGAGACTACAAAACTGAAATACTGAAGGGAGATTTAATAAGGGTTGTTCAAGATGATTCTGTTAAGAGTTGACAAGAGCAAACTGTTTCTGGCTGCAGAAAGGTCAGTAATCCGACATAAATTAGTGCCCGAAATGAGATCAGGAGAAATGTATTCATACTGCAGTTACTTGTTATCGAGAACTCTTCCCAAAAGTGGGGATGAAAAAAAAAACTCAGTAAGAACATTTCACAAAGAACTTGGATGCATCAAGACAAAAAGATTTGCACAGCAATAGCAGGGAGTGGGGCAAATTGGATAGCTCTGAGATTTGAAGCCAACACAATGGGACAAATGGACTCCTTTTACATTTCATTATTCCATGTTTTTTATTACTTGATTCAATCAAAAGGAAATGGGAGTCAAATAATTTGATGGTTTTAGGAAAAGGCAAAGCGACGGTTAAAAATGCTGCAATCTCACTTCAGCATTCAGACTTTGATAAAGTCTGCTGGGGTTTGTGTAATCCATCTTTGCTGAGTGAATTTTGAGTCAATCCTTCAATGTTCTCTGCTTTTCAAAGCAAGCAGTGTTATTTTATCATATCCTGTTGTCATTATGCAAACGAGTGAACCCTTTAAAGACATTAACTCGGTTATAAAATTGATGCCATAAAACAAGGGATGATATCACATCACTCATCCCCAATGAATCAATGATCATTTTCTACTTTTACAAGTAATTAATTATTCATTGCTTCAATTGTGGCTCAAAGCCTTGTACCTCTGCTTGAAGGTTTTGACAACTTCAGATCTCAGCCGCCTCGCTCCATTTTTCTGCATGTTTCCTCGATTCCCATCTACTCCATTTCACTCACTTTTTATCTTTTTCCCAGTCTTTTCCTCATCATTCTTCTACAAGCCATTTTGCTCTCTCTCCAAACTGGAGATTTTTTGACAGAAATCGGGGGGGGGATTCTTTATCCAACTAGCCTAGAGAATTGACAGGAATTTTGATCCTGTGAAGCCTAGTCTCGACCATCCTGTTGGATTCACAAGCTTAATTGCCAATCAGGGTGAACAAGGAAACAAACCGTCAGGCCAGGAACTCCAGCTGATTTTTCTCCTCTCTTCACCAGAGCAAACTGCGGTAAATTATACCTCTGATCCAGTTAACATGGGGCATTAACATGGGATATCACTTCTTTTGTATGACTCATTTCTGCATTGGTTGGCATCACTACATGTTGTGTGTAGTGAGGTGGTGACGAATTAACTC
This sequence comes from Sphyrna mokarran, assembly GCA_024679065.1. Lineage (NCBI taxonomy): Eukaryota > Metazoa > Chordata > Chondrichthyes > Carcharhiniformes > Carcharhinidae > Sphyrna > Sphyrna mokarran. The sequence continues at coordinate 17,437,686 of JAGIQG010000031.1, read as the reverse complement.
TTGGATCCCTTCTGAAATTTCTGCCAGCATTTTAAAAACAATCAGATCCTAACAAGAATCAGCCATTCTGCCCATGTAGTATTACAGCTAGGTCACATGAAGATGCCAGCATTGGACTGTGCCCAACTAGATTATGATTGATCTGTATCTTCCCTTCATGTATCCACCTTAGCTCCTTAACCCTTCATAATCTAAACCACAATCCCAGTCTTAAAATTTTCAACTGTTCCAGCATTCACAACTCTTTTGAGGAAGAGAATCCAGATATCCATCAGCTTTTGTGCAAAAATTGTTTTCAGTTCTTACTGTAAAATGGCCAAGCTCTAACTCAGAAGTTATGTCTCCTTGTTCTTGATCCTCAACCACCCTCAACACAGGATTAAATAGTTTCTTCACATCTACCCAAATAATTCCTTTTAAAAAAGTTTAAATACCTCAAATCAGAGAACTCCTTGACCTTCAAAACCCAAAAATTTACAAGCCAAATAATCTGTCCTCATAATTTAACAAAAAAGCCCAGTATTGTTGTGATTTAAATTTCAATTATTTGCAAATGCTTAAACTCAGAGCCAGGATGGATTTCTGGCTTGTGTCACCGTATAGCATCTGCACTTAATCCCTTGTCTGCATGGATTTCCTCTGGATGCTCCAGTTTCCTCCCACAATTCGAAAGACATGCTGGTTAGGTGCATTGGCCATGCTAAATTCACCCTCAGAATTACCCAAACAGGCGCCAGAGTGACTAGGGAATTTTCACAGTAACCTCATTGCAGTGTTCGTGCAAGCTTCCTGTGACAGAAATAAATAAAATTTTAAAAACCTGCCAGACTGACCTTGCAATGTCAAGTTATGGATTGGTGATAACTTCTTCCAATTCCTCCCATCATAACAGCTACTCCTTCTCCACTGACCCAACTCTCTATCTCTGCACAAACAGAATCAGCGAAACTTCAGCATTTACCTGCAGCACAATGCTCACCAAACTTCTGTTACCTCCAGACTGAACGATTCTAATACACTTTCCACAAACTTCAACTCCTCCGCAATTCCACTGTCCATTTCTCAACTCACCGTAACTTCTGCTCATCAACCAGTGTTGTCTCTCATTGTAACAACATTTTACATTGAACATTATCAAGCTTGTCTTTAAATCCCCTTATCTCCTGCCCTATCAGCTTTTCCAAGTTCTCACTAAAACTCTGATCTCTTGTGCATTGCCCCTTCTCTTTATAACATGAATGGCAGTCACATCTTCAATACACTTTTTGATTCTTTCAGTGAGCCACCACATTCCCCTCCTCACCATCCATCAATCACCTCCCCTCTTTGATCACTGCCTTCGAATAACAACTCTTCAGCATGGCAGCAATTCTTGTTTTGTATATCTCTTAGAAAATGCCTCGGTACATTTTCCAAGTAATTATTGACTTGATTTACAGAAAGCAAAGAACATTTAAGTCATTCAGAGCATCAGTTACTGGATCAATTCTCAGTCACCTTTAGATTTCTATTCTGTTGGATAGACACATCGTGTATTGGTGCCAGAATTTCATTCTGGGATGTGAGCATCACATGAAGTTTCTTTTCATATCTTAGTTGTCCTGAGAAAATGGTAAGAGATCATCTTAATTTGACTGAACGGCTTGCTAGGTCACATCAGAGACTAGTAAAGACTCAGCAGAATAATAACTAAACAAAGGAAATCAGAGGTTTAGTTCTGGTGAAAATCATTGTCATGAAAAATGTTAATTTATTGTATTGTTAACTGCGTGAACGATACTATGCAGTTCATTCAGAAGTGACAATGACATCGAATTTCAAATTAAGACTGTGACTGTTCCAAACAGAATAACAAAAGGTAAAAACTACCTGTCATAAACAACTCATTTTCTTTTCATCTTACCCATTCTCTTCAAATCAGTCCTTTCTCAAACTATTGTTTTTATTTTCACACCTTTTTTTCTCTCTCAAATTTCCATTTGGAGCTATATGTCTTTCTACCAGTAGTACATTTTCCAAAAATATGGCAAAAGGTGGTCAAGAAAGCATAGGACACTTGCCTTTACATGCTGATGCATAAACCACGAGCAACTATGCTGGAACGTATAACATGACAGACCAGAGCTGGAGTCCTCATGTAGGCAGGTCACTACATCATAGGAATTACAAGATTGCATTAAGAGAGAGAGAGAGAGAGAGAGAGTAGAGAGGAGATTTACAAGTATGTTGTCTGAACAGCAGAATTTCAATTGAGGAAAGCTTGGATATAAGGGAATCAAGGGTTATAGAACATAGAACACTACAGCACAAACAGGCTCTTCAGCCCACAAGCTGTGCTGATCATATCTATACCTACCAGGCCATAGACCTATCTGTAACTCCCAATCCCATTACATCCCATGTACCCATCGAGAAGTTTCTTAAAAGACCCCAGCAAGTTCGCCTCTACCACCACTGACAGCAACCAATTCCATTCACTCACCGTTCTCAGTGAAAAACTTACCTCTAACATCTCCTCTGTACTTGCCCCCTACACCTTGAACCTGTGTCCTCTTTTAGCAACCATTTCAGCCCTGGGAAACAGCCTCTGAGAATCCACTCTATCTATTCCTCTCAACATCTTACAAACCTCTATCAGGTCGCCTCTCAACCTTCATCTCTCCAGGGAGAAGAGACCTAGCTCTCTCAACCTAAGGCATGCCCCCCAATCCACGTAACATCCTTGTAAATCTCCTCTGCACCCTCTCAATAGCTTCCACATCCTTCCTATAGTGAGGCGACCAGAACTGCGCACACTACTCCAAGTGGGGTCTGACAAGGGTCTTATAAAGTTGCAGCATTACCTCCTAACTCCTAAACTCAATTCCTCTATTAATGAAGGCCAGTACACCATATGCCTTCTTGACCACATCCTCCACTTGCGGGGGTTATGGCAATGTGACAAAATGTTCCTTTAAGAAATGTATTTTAGTCATGTTTTTGTGCTGAATATGTTTACTAATCCCTTCTATTTTATCTTACTTTGTTTGGATCCAGCAGCATTGTTTTGTTTCTACAGCAGCATAATTGATTTCCAGGTTTGTTTTAAGCTGAACGAGTGCAGAGTTGGGCTTTATTAAGTTGATTGCCAAGTAAGGAGACATGACTGGGGCAGGCTAGGTTTTCACAGACAAGTCAAAACAGTTTGATTTTGAGATCCTGAGAGATGTTTTGCTTTCTCTCTCTCTCTCTCTATGTCTTGCTGTTTGAAGACAAGACTGGAATCTGCTGAGAAATAAGTCCTTTTCTCTGAGATTCTGTTATCTGGGAATAAAGCTCTCTCTGGAAGTTACTGCATAAAAATAAGAAGACAAACGCCTACGTAGATCACTCTCCAGAAGGGCCAAAAGCCTGGAAATCAAGTGCCTACATCAACATCTTTAGTTTCTGTGCTAACTGATTCGAAAGAACAGGTTCACGTCTGTGGGGATACTGCTAAATTGGAACAAGAAAGCTAGCTGTTAAAATTCTTAACTAAAGCTTGTTTTGATAAAAGCTTACTCTTGGCCTACATATCATATCTGGAGTGAAATGCCTTATTCTCACTCTCATTCCAAAATCAAGATGCTAACTCATAAAATACCTTGTAGTTTCTGAACTGGTCCTTAACGGAAATAAGGTTATCCTACCAGATCAGACATCATCTTATTGAAAGACAGAACAGACTCCATGGGCCCAATTCCCAACGTCTGCTCCTACTTCCAATGGTCTTATGGTGGACTACGTTTGTTTTCTTGGAAAAGGAAGCTAAAGGATTAGATAGGAAGATAGGATGCAGATAGAGCGGATCACCAAGCCCTACTTCTCTTCTTACGTTGAGTCTAGAATCAGGGAATTTGTTGTGGTGAGTGGGATGGGGAGGCGGTGGGAGGGGGGCAGCATCTGGCGGGAAGAGGTGTAAAACATTTAGAGTGGATTGAAGGAAAAAATGTTTTCATCAGAGCATGGTTGGGAATTTGCTGCCTGAAAGAGTGGCAAATGTTTAAAAAGCACTTGAAGCGCTGGAGGCTAAGAGCCAAAGATTGGGATTAAGCAGAATGGCCTCCTTCCATGTTGTGGAATCTGCTGCTTAAGCTCCCATATATCACTTAACTGTTAACTTCAATTAACACATTAAACATAGTTATACTTAACTGTTGACCACCATTAAATTCAGTGCATTTGTGATGCCAGATAGCTAACCACACCAGGTCAAGAAACCATAAGTCTATTGCCAGTCAGTCAAAATATCTTTGCAAAGCTACTACTATGAACTACAGTACTCAAAATCAACCTCTTTGCCATCCTAATTTCTCAATGATGCTGTTCCACGGATGTTGAATTATGGTTTCACGCCCAAAATTATTGCACTATGTCCCTGATTTGGTCGCACCATTATCAGCACATTAGATACTTTATGGGCTGAGGGAAAAAAATCAGTGCACCAATGTGACTTTATTCCTGCTTCCACTGTCTCTGCTGATCTATTGTTGTGTCAGAAGTGAATATGCCAATTGTAACATGGGCAGGATTTTACACCCTTGCTAGACCTAAGACTCTCGCTTGAGGTCAACAGAACTTTTCATTTCCAGGTGGCAGAATTCTATGCATATGTTTTGATGTCCCAGGCATTAACAGGATGTAGATTAGGACCAACAAAGCTCATAAACTGACCGCTAGCCAAACATCACACAGTTGTAACTTTTTAAAATTCATTCTGGGACATGGGTGTCGCTGGCTGGCCAGCATTTATTGTCCATCCATAGTTGCCCTTGAAAGGCAGTGGAGAGTCAACCACACTGCAGCAGCTCTGAAGTCACATGTAGGCCATGCTTGCTAACGACAGCAAATTTCCTTTCCAAAAGGACATTAGTGAACCAGATGGACTTTTTCATCAGTAGATTCTTAATTCCAGGTAAGTTTAAATTGAATTCAAATTCCACCATCTGCCATGGCAGGATTCGAGCACAGATCCCCAGAACATGAGCTGAGTTTCTGGGTTAATAGTCTAGCAATAAGATCACTAGACCATCTTCGTATGATGCCTATGGAAACTGTAACTAAGAGCCTCCCTTAACATTTGGTTCCATGTCGTTTCTTGACAGAAATAATCAACCAATTAGTCACAACCAATTAGAGAAAAACATTTGGAAAATTCCTGAAGTCCAAATTGCTTTTGACTCTCTCAATGACTCTGTATTCAGTCTACAAGCAGCAGATAGTTTCATCAATCTTTGTGTGATTGGCACATCAAATAAAAGGATATAATGAAACCATCACATATCATTTGGTACCTAGTTACAAAAAAAAAAACAGCATGGGAAAGAGGCCCTTCAGCCCAAGCCATACTCACTTCAGTTCTCTCCTCAAGGTATGCAGTGAATCAAGTGGTTGAACAAGAACTTGCTCAATAGGTTTCTTATTCTTCATGAAAAGAAACTCATAACATTTATTTCATTGGCATGAGTCATGATTTTCTAAAAATGATCCACTATGCATGCAATATAAATAGCTTAATTATTTTAAAGACCCGAGTCAAATTGCACAAGTCTACACTTCTCTCAAATATAGAGACCTAGTGTTTCAGCCTATCTGGCTAGCCAAGGCATTTCAAATTGGGAATCAGTGACATGGCTCTCCTCTAAGCTTTTTGCAAAGCTTCAAATCTACTCATGTTTAGAAACCAAGACTGACAAAATGTTCTTTTGGGTGGCACGGTGGCAGAGTGGTTAGAATGCTACTCTCAGTGCCAGGAACACGGGTTCAATCCTAGCTTGGGAGTCCAGTTGTGTGGAGTTTGTACATTCTCTCCATGTCTGTGTGGGTTTCCTCCAGGTGCTGCGGTTTCCTCCCACAGTCCAAAGTCGGATGACTGGCCATGCTAAATTGCCCTTCAGTGTTCCAAGATGTGTAGGTTAGGGGGATTAGTAATGTAAATACGTGGGGTTAGCTGGTTAGGTCTGGGTCAGATATTCTACTGGAGTTGGTGCAGAGTTAATGGGCAAATGGCCTGCTACTGCACTGTCGAGATTTTACGATTCTTGATAAAGCCAAAACAAGGTTTTGAATGAGAACAATGTGTTGTTTTGTGACAGATATGAACGTGAATGCTCCAGTCCAGCAATCCCATTTGTTTTGGCTGTAACTTTGTGCCATTGTGACAAACATTGAGAACCAGTTAACCTGGTTCCTGTGGATTGTTCCTGTGGAGCAGTACGGAGAGGCAGCAATTTGGGCGAGTGTAAAGTTGAGTGTTAAGTAATTTTTAACATTTTCTTTTCAGTTAAAGTATCGAGCGGTGGTAGTTTTTTGCCGTTTTTTTTAAACTAACTGGAAACCGGAAGGCGTCATTAGGAGGCTTGCCGGTAGTTGTAGTTTTTCTCTCTGACCCTATAAATTGGTAAAGAGAAGAAACCCGATACTCTACACAGGTAGAGTATCCCACCCTCCCCCCTCATCTAACCTAATAATAGAAGTGTGTGGGAAGTTTTTTTTTCTCTCTCCTAGAAATTAAAGTATCAGGGATGGCAGTGCAGGCAGTACGTTGCACCTCCTGCAGTATGTACGAGGTGAGGGACACCAGTCCTAGAAATTAAAGTATCAGGGATGGCAGTGCAGGCAGTACGTTGCACCTCCTGCAGTATGTACGAGGTGAGGGACACCAGTAGTGTTCCTGCTGATTATACCTGCAGGAAGTGTGCCCATTTGCAGCACTTTGAGGATCGTGTTAAGGAGCTGGAGCTGGAATTAGAGGAACTCAGGATAATTCGGGAGGTTGAGGCGGATATTGACAGGAGTTACAAAGAGATAGTCACTCCTAAAAGTGATTCTTGGGTAACTATTAGGAAGAGGGGTAAGAACCAATCAAGGAGACAATCCCCCAGGACTGTTCCCCTCCAAAACAAGTTTTCTGTCCTGGAGGCTACAGTTGAGGAGGAATCAACTGGAGATAGCCAAAGGGAGCAGGTCCTGGGGGTGAGCCTGCTGGGAATGCTCAGGTGGGTCGGGGGAATAAGAGATTGGGCCTGGTAATTGGAGACTCCATAGTTAGGGGGACAGATAGGAGAGTAAATAGTAATAAATGGGACTCAGGGCTGGTGTGTTGCCTCCCAGGGGCCGAGGTCCAGGATGTCTCAGAGTGGGTTTTTAAGATTCTTAAGGGAGAGGGGAGTCAGCCCCAAGTCATAGTTCGTGTAGGGACTCATGATGTAGGTAGGACAAGGGAAGGGGATATTAAACAGAAATTTATGGAGTTGGGGTGGAAGCTTAGGGCCAAAACAGACAAAGTGGTTATCTCTGGACTCTTGCCTGTGCCACGGGATAGTTTAGAGAACAGAGAGAGGGAATGTTTGAACTTGTGGCTGCGGGGATGGTACAGGAGGGAGGGGTTCAGGTTCCTGAACAATTGGGGCTCATTCTGGGATAGATGGGACTTCTACAAGAGAGATGGTCTACACCTGAACCAGAGGGGAACCAATATCTTGGGGGGAAAATTTGCAAAGGCTATGCAGGGGGCTTTAAACTGATTCAGAGGCGGGGTGGGATCCTGAGTAGTTTGGATGTTAAGAGGGACGAGAATAGCGGGGTCATAGATGAGAACTGTAAAACACAGCAGCGTACGGGTGGAGTAGGGCATGGTTTGAAATGCGTATACTTTAATGCAAGAAAGTATTTGCAATAAGGTGGAGGAACTTGCAGCTTGGACCAGTACCTGGAACTTCGATATTGTGGCCATTTCAGAGACATGGATAGAGCAGGGACAGGAATGGTTGTTGCAGGTTCCAGGGTTCAAATGCTTCAGTTGGAGTAGAGAAGGAGGTAGAAGGGGGGGAGAAGTGGCATTATTAGTCAAAGATTGTATCACAGTGACAGAAAGGAAGTTTGATGAGGACTTGTCTGTTGAGGTAGTATGGGCTGAGGTTAGAAACAGGAGAGGAGAGGTCACCCTGTTGGGAGTCTTTTATAGACCTCCTAAAAGTTCTAGAGAGGTAGAAGAAAGGATTGCAAAGTCGATCCTGGACAGGAGTGAAAGCAAAAGGGTAATTGTTATGGGGGACTTTAACTTTACTAATATTGATTGGAATAGCTATAACTCTAGCTAGTTAGAGGGGTCAGTTTTTATACAGTGTGCAGGAAGGTTTTTTGACTCAGTATGTAGATAGGCCAACTAGAGGTGAGGCTACATTGGATTTGGTGCTGGGCAATGAGCCAGACAGGTGTTAGACTTGGAAGTTGGTGAACATTTTGGTGATAGTGACCACAATTCGGTTACGTTCACCTTAGTGATGGATAGGAATAGGCATGAAGCTGGGGGCAGTAGTTATAGCTGGGGGAATGGTAATTATGAGGCCATAAGGAGGGAATTAGGGTGCATAGGTTGGAGTAGGAAACTACAGGGACTGGGCACATCTGAAATGTGGAGCTTATTCAAGGAGCAGCTACTGCGAGTCCTTGATAAGTATGTCCCTGTCAGGCAAGGAGGGAATGGTCGAGTAAGGGAACCATGGTGTACGAAAAAAGTTAATTCGCTGGTTAAAAGGAAAAAAGAGGCTTATGTCAGGATGAGGCTTGAAGGCTCAGTTAGTGCAACGGATAGCTATAGATTAGCCAGGAGTGAGCTAAAGAGTGAATTGAGGAGGGCTAAAAGGGGACACGAGAAGGCTTTGGCTGATAGGATCAAGGAGAATCTTAAAGCTTTCTTTAGATATGTCAAGAATAGAAGATTGGTTAGGGCAAGGTTAGGGCCAGTTATGGACAGCAGTGGGAAGTTGTGCTTGGAGCCTGAAGAGATTGGAGAGGCACTGAACAAATATTTCTCTTCGGTATTCACGCAGGGAGATGTAAATGTAGTTGTGGAGAACACTGGGATACAGGTTGTAAACTGGAAAGTATTGAAGTAGATAAGGAGGATGTGCTAGATATTCTTGAGGGTTTGAAGTTAGATAAGTCCCCTGGGCCGGACGGGATTTACCCTAGGATTCTCTGGGAGGTGAGAGAGGAGATTGCAGAGCCTCTGGCTCTGATCTTCAGGACATCGTTGGTTACAGATATAGTGCCTGAAGACTGGAGGATAGTGAATGTGGTCCCATTGTTCAAGAAGGGGAATAGAGACTTTCCGGGGAATTAATGTCCGGCAAGTCTTACTTCTGTTGTGGGCAAAGTATTGGAGAGAATTATTAGGGATAGGATTTATAGTTATTTAGAGAGAAATGAATTGATTGGGGATAGTCAGCATGGTTTTGTGAAGGGCAGGTCGTGCCTTACTAATCTTATTGAGTTTTTTGAAAAAGTGACCAAAGAGGTGGATGGGGGTAAGGCAGTTGATGTGGTATATATAGACTTTAGTAAGGCGTTCGATAAGGTGGCCCATGGAAGGCTTCTGCAGAAAATGCAGATGTATGGGATTGAGGGTGATTTAGCTAATTGGATTAGGAATTGGCTAGCAGATAGAAGACAGGGGGTGGTGGTTGATGGAAGTTATTCATCGTGGAGTTCGGTTACAAGTGGTGTACCTCAGGGATCTGTTTGGGGGCCCCTGCTGTTTGTAATTTTTATAAATGATCTGGATGAGGGTATTGAAGGATGGATTAGTAAATTTGCGGATGACACCAAAGTCGGAGGAGTGGTAGATAGTGAAGAGGGTGTTCTAGTTTGCAGAGAGACTTGGACAAGTTGCAGAGCTGGGCTGAGAGGTGGCAAATGGAGTTTAATGTGGAAAAGTGTGAGGTAATGCACTTTGGCAGGAATAATAAATGTGTAGAGTATAGGGCGAATGGTAGGATTCTTAATAGTGTTGATGAACAGAGGGATCTTGGTGTATATGGGCATAGATCCCTGAAAGTAGGCAGTCAAGTCGATAAGGTTGTTAAGAAGGCATATGGAGTCTTAGCTTTTATTGGTAGGGGGATTGAATTTAGGAGCCGCAGCATCATGTTGCAACTGTACAAAACTCTAGTGCGGCCGCACTGGGAGTATTGTGTGCAGTTCTGGTCCCCACATTATAAGAAAGATGTGGAGGCATTGGAGAGGTTACAGAGGAGGTTTACCAGGATGGTGCCTGGTATGGAGGGCAGGTCTTATGAAGAGAGGCTGAGGGATTTGAGGTTGTTTTCGTTAGAAAGGAGGCGGCTAAGAGGGGACCTAATTGAAACATATAAGATGATTAGAAGTTTAGATAGGGTGGACAGTGATAGCCTTTTTCCTAGGATGGAGAAAGCTAGCACGAGGGGACACAGCTTTAAATTAAGGGGTGGTGGTTTTAGGACAGATGTCAGAGGTAGGTTCTTTACCCAGAGGGTGGTAAGGGTATGGAATGCTTTGCCTGCGTCAGTTGTAGATGCGCCAAGTTTGGTGGCGTTTAAGAGGTTAGTAGATAAGTTTATGGATGAAAGGGGAATGGTTTAGGTTAGAGGGTCACTGCTTGTTCCTAATTGGTCGGCGCAACATCAAAGGCTGAAGGGCCTGTTCTGCGCTGTAATGTTCAATGTTCTTAACCAAAGTCTTTTGCTTCTACCACGGCTTTTAGTTCTGATTCTTGAAAGCTGCAAGTATTTATGCAAATAACTCTGGCTCTGATCTCACATTTTACAATCTGGTGGTGACAAATGCCAGTGGTCATGAACATAGAAACAGTCATTGACTGCAGAATTCAGGAGCAACATCTTCACAGAAAGAGGCTAGAATGTGAAATCTACCACAAGCAGTTGAACTTTTAACGAGAAAGGCAGGCAATCGTGAGACGAAGGCACAGAAAATAATGCTGTAAAGAGGGACAGGAGGCCATTAGTCTGGAACATAAGCACCATCATGGAAGCACTGGGCTAAATAGTTTGATAAGCTGTGTAATTCCATGAACTGCATTGCTATGGATTTTGGTTTAATTAGATTAGGATAGCATAGTGGCACAGTGGTTAGTGCTGCTGGCTCAGTGTCAGGGAGCCAGGTCACTGTCCTGTGGGTTTTCTCATACATGCTACGATGTACGGGTAAGGTTGATTGGCCATGCTAAATTGATCCTAGTGTCAAGGGAGTGGCGGGGTAAATTTTTGGGGTTACAGAAATGGGCCTGGATGAGACTGTGGTCAGTACAGACTCAATGGATCAAATGGCCTCCTACTGTACTGTAGGGATTCTTTGATTCTAGGTATTTGTTACATGAGACATTTTTCAAAATGTTTCTCTCAATCCAGATTAATAATGCAAGCAATGATACAAAAACAAGTGAACTACAAGTAGGCTCAAACTATAGACTGAGAGGGTGAAATTAGAGTGGGTTCATGCTCCTGTTCACCAACTTATGATCTTTGATGAAAGTGCAGCAAAATATGAAGTATAATGTTGAGCTCTCAGTACAGTGAGTTACAGGATTACATGCTCAAAGGGTTCAGCATAGTCCTTTCAAAACAGTGAAACCAAATAACTTCCAAATTAACAGTTCCCTCTCACAGGAATGCTATCTGAGAAATGAAAGGGATTGTTCATCACTCCGTCACCCTGAAGAGAAATAATAAAACAGTCTTTAACCATGCAATTTCTCAGGGCTGCCAGTGATAGTGTTACAGAATCAATATGATGGTTTCTGTTCAATATCCAACAAGAATCAGAAGAATATCCCAACTGCAGCGCATATCATCATAATGCTTAGGGGGATACAAGAAGCTGCTCTCTTATTACCTTTTGTTTCAGTCATATGCAGTCATTATTCAGCAGGGTAAGTATGATATGAAGACGTTAATTGTTCCAGTGAAGTTCAGTGGGTTTTGCATCTCCTTTGTCTTTTTCCAACCCAGAGACGAATTAATGCCAGTAACTACATGGGTTCCATTCATTTCCTCAAATGTGCTATCTTAATACTTCCAGCAGACTTCCCATTCTGTTGGAGAAACCTTGACACTGTTGTGAAACATTTCCCTCGATCACTTGTGTGCATCTTTAAATATTATGAAATATTCTTTGATCTTTTCAACTACCGAGCTGATTCGCATCAAGCAGCCTCCATGTGGAGTGAGACAGAAGAGCTCAGCCTCTAACCTTACCCCTTTCCACAAATCAGACTTTAACTTTTTAGTCCAACTAAGAAATTTCACCCTATCCATTCTGCACTTCCCAATGCACATCATCAACTGCAGAGAACGATTACTTTGTAACAAGGCAGCTGACATCAAACAATCAAGGATTGGGAAAGAGCTAAGCTTCCTCCACATCACCCATTCCACTTTAGGCCTTCCATGTTATTTCTGACCAAACTCTCTCACAGTTCAACTATCATTCAATGCTATTACTGCTAAACAAGCAACAAAGTGGAAAACAACATATTTCAGCACACTCAACCCTCCTGCATCACCCGAGACTGTGCTGGGACAAACTAGTGTCTGGCTATTCAGTGACAATTCACATTGCCACTCTCTTGAACTTTATCTAGCCTAGCTCAGTTTGGGGTTGCAACCAGTTTTGACAACAAACAGTGCATTCACTTCAATGGCTTCCTGCACACCTGCTATTCTTCTCTTGATGATGTTATTTTCTCACTGGATTATAGCTTTATAAGCTAGAACAATATTATGTCATTATTCACTCATCGCTGCCACTCGATATCAAGCCAAACTATTCAGTTAAGGTCACCAGAACTGACCTCTCTCTTCCATTTTGTGCACTTCAAACAGATTATACCCAAGTGATTCAGGAAGGAAACACTAGCCAACCTTTGAGCTGCGAACCCAAGGAAAATTACAGATAACTGCAGCAACCCAGTGCCAGCCCAAGTGAAGTCAGCAAATTCACTAGATTTGGGTTCATACTTAAATCCTTCCTGGTCAAGAAGACTATTTCTGAGCCATCGAGCATATGTTGTGCTTTGATTTCACATTTCCAGCATCAGTTATTAAAGCAGCTTTCACCATTCACACAAACCACAATATTCAAACAATTCACCACTATGAGTTATTTTTAACAGGAGACACCTTTAAATTGGTAGATCTAAAATCTAGTAAGAAGTCTCACAACACCAGGTTAAAGTCCAACAGGTTTATTTGGTAGCAAAATCCACTAGCTTTCAGAGCACTGCCCCTTCATCACACGAGTGGGAGTTCTGTTCACAAACAGGGTATATAAAGACACAAACTCAATTTACAAAATAATGATTGGAATGTGAGTCTTTATATGTATCATGTGAGTGGAGAGATGGTTAAGCACAGGTTAAACAGATGTGTATTGTCTCCAGACAGGACAGTTAGTGAGATTTTGCAAGCCCAAGCAAGTTGTTATGGGGGTTACAGATAGTGTGACATGATCCCAAGATCCCAGTTGAGCCTTCGCCATATGTCAGGAATTTGGCTATCAGTTTCTGCTCAGGTGACTCTGCATTGTCGTACATCATGAAGGCCGCCTTGGAGAACGCTTACCCGAAGATCGAAGGCTGAATGCCTCTGACAGCTGAAGTATTCCCCAACGGGAAGAGAACACTTTTGCATAGTGATTGCCGAACAGTGTTCGGTCATCTGTAGTCGTAGTGTCTGTATGATCTCCCTGTGTACCATGCCTGGGGACATCCTTCCCTGCAGCATATCAGGTAGACAACATTGGCTGAGTTCCAAGAGTTGTACTGTCTACCTGGTGAATGGTGTTCTCACGTGAGATGATGGCATCTGTGCCGATGACCCAGAACGTCTTGCAGAGGTTGCCACGGCAGGATTGTGTGGTGTCGTGGTCACTATTCTCCGGAAGGCTGGATAGTTTGCTGCAGACAGTCTATTTGAGGTTGTGCAATAAGTGCACTGTAGGGATGACTTTGACAAGATGTTCATCTTCATCAATGACATGTTGAAGACTCCAGAGAAAACGTCATAGTTTCTCTGCTCTGGGGAAGTACTGGACGTCGAAGGGTTCTCTGTCCACCTTGTTCCATGTTTGACTTTGGAGGAGGTTGGTGCGATTTTTCACTGTGGCGCATCGGAATTGTTGATTAATGAATTGAGCGCCATATCTTGTTCTTATGAGGGCATCCTTCAATGTCTGGAGATGTCTGTTATGATCCTCCTCATCTGAGCAAATCCTGTGTACACAAAGGGTTTGTCTGTAGGGAATGTTTAATGTTTAGAGTGGAAGGTAAGAAGTGGAGCACCGCAAGGTTATCCATGGGCTTGCAGTACACTGAAAGATGCCCTCTTAAGAGCAGGATATGGCATTCGACTAATCCATCAACAGTTCCAATGCGCCACAATGAAAAACCATACTAACCTTCTCAGAAAATAAACACGATGGACAAAGTAACCTCCGTCGTCCAGTATTTCCCCAGAGCGGAAAAGCTATGACATCTTCTCTGGAGCCTTCAACATGTCATTGATGAAGACAAACATCTCGCCAAGGCCATCCCCACATCCCCAATTCATGCTTTCAAACAATTTGACAACCTCAAACACACCATTATCCACAGCAAATTACCCAAACCTTTCAGGAGAACAGTGACCACAACACCACACAACCCTGCCACAGCAACCTCTGTAAGATGTGCTGGAGCATTGACACAGATGCTATCATCTCACACGACAACACCATTCACCAGATACACGGTACGTACTCTTACAACTTGGCCGTCATCTACCTGATACGCTACAGGAAAGGATATCCCGAGGCATGGTACATTGGGGAGACTATGCAGACGCATAGATGGATGAATGAACACTGCTCAATAATCACCAGGCAAGAGGGTTCTCTTCCTGTGGGGGAATACTTCAACGGTCACGAGCATTCAGCATGTGATCTACAGATAAGCGTTCTCCAACACGGCCTTCACGATACACGACAATGCGGAGTCGCTGAGCACAGACTGGTAGCTAAGTTCCGCACGCACAAGGATGGCCTCAACTGGGATCTTGGGTTCATGTCATACTATCTGTAACCTCCATAAACGACTTGCCAGGGCTTGCAAAATCTCACTAACTGTCTGTCTGGAGACAATACACAATTTTTTAACCTATGCTTAACGTTCTCTCCACTCACATTGTTTGCACATTAAAGACCTGATTACCCGTAAAGACTCGCATTCCAATTATCATTTTGTAAATTGAGTTTGTGTCTTTATATGCCCTGTTTGTGAACAGAACTCTCACTCACCTGACGAAGGGGCAGCGCTCCGAAAGCTAGTGGATTTTGCTACCAAATAAACATATTGGACTTTAACCTAGTGTTGAGAGACTTCTTACTGTGTTTACTCCAATCCAACACTGGCATTTCGACATCTGATCTGAAATAAGCAGGTCAAAATGGCAACATTTCACTTATAGCATGCTTACAGTACTCTGAACAGAGTCAAGACATTTCTAGAAACAGTCCCAGTTTTGCCAAATATAAAAAAGCCCAAAAGGATATTTATGATAACAAGTGGTTAAGACAATCAAGAACAGAGTTGCACTTTTCACTCGTGCTAAGTTTAAATTGCTACATAATTGGTTACTATTGATATATCAGAAATAAAGATAGCAAAACTGTTGGCAATCAGTTGTTTTGGGCAACTGCTCTTGTGCTTGTGTTGACAAAACTGAGGCAAGCAATTATTGTAAAATTCCTTTGGGGACATATTCCATAAAATTAATACAAACATGAAACAGAAAAACAACAATCCATTGTTACTGACTTTAGTTAGCGTTAGCTGCTACAATCAGTTTCAACATTTGGGTCAAATTAATAAACGTCTTATCCAAGAAATCAATTCCCTTTCACGGTCCGTATGCAATTCATTCAGTTCAAAATATTCATTTCAAATTTGCTCTTTCCGAAAAATTTACAACAAATTTGCTAACAACTGAGCAAAGAATTGGCTTATGCAGGTGGGTTAATCACTATCCTGCTTACATCGATACCAATCTCCCAACTTAGAAAGTGAAGGAAAGGGGTTTTGCTGGTCTAACTTGTATGCGTCTCTAATGTGTGTTAATATTTCAGTAATTCCATTTTGTTCACCATCACTACATAGAAATATAGGATAAACAGGCAAACTGGTTTGTCAAGTGTTAAATGTTCTGAATGCCCATCTGGAACCATGTTCAGCATGTTGTAAAACTAATACAGAAAAGACATCAAGGAATTCAAAACTAATTTGTTGCTGTTCCTTGAATCCATTTGTGCAGCTTTCACAGACATTTTGATTGGTCCAGAGAATCATTAATGCGAAATATCTCAGCTCCTGATTTTCAGGTTCAGACTTCCAGAGAGATGATAACCAGGAGGGGAAGTAACTCAATTGTTCATTACCGTTTTCTGTTTTTGTAAAACACCAACTCCATCTCTCTGTTGCAGAATTTCCCTGAGCAAGAGATGGACTTCCAGACTGTGCCAGGACTAGAGTGTGGTGAATAGGGGAATTTTACAGTAACTTCATTGTGATGTTCATGTAAGCCTTACTTGTGACTGATAAATAAATAAACTTTACTACCTCATATTTGTGCCATCACAAATTTGTCTATTTGCATTTCCATAGCATTGCATACCTTTGCCCCGTCAACTGCTGCAGAAATATTCATTTGCGCCCTTATTACCTCTAGGTTTGACTACTCCAGTGCAACCCTGGTACTCTCAGGCATTCTGCCCTCTGTAAACTTGAGATCATCCAAATCTGTGCTGAACATATCATAACTTGCATCAAGTCCCATTCCCCTATTACCCAGAATCCTGCTGATCTTCATTTCCTTCCAATCAAGCAGCAGCATTTTGATTTTAAAATTTTCATCCATCAGGGTTTTGCTTCCCATTTCTGTAACTTCCTCTCACATCACAGCCCTCAGAGATATCTGCACTGCTTGAATTGTGCCTCTTGTGCAAAACCGATTTTAATCACTCAACAATTAGTGACCATATCTTCAACTGCCCAGGCCCCAGCTCTGGAATATCTTTCCTACGCCTCTGGCTCTCAATTTCACTTTGAGACACTTCTAAGCTATCTCTTCCATCAAACCTTTGGTCGTCTGACTTAATACCTTCTTAAGTGGCTCAGTGTCATACCTCACTTCACAATGCTTCGGTTAAGTGCCCTGCAATGTTTAATTACATTAAAGGTGCTTTAAGTTAAAAGCTATTGTTGCTGAAATACAAGTTGATTGCCACTGATGGATTACAA
Organism: Sphyrna mokarran; assembly: GCA_024679065.1. Taxonomy (NCBI): domain Eukaryota; kingdom Metazoa; phylum Chordata; class Chondrichthyes; order Carcharhiniformes; family Carcharhinidae; genus Sphyrna; species Sphyrna mokarran. Next base: position 17,420,558 of record JAGIQG010000031.1, on the reverse strand, counting down.
GTGTCTAATTGGCAAATGAACTTATAAAGCACTCACACAAAGCATCTTGTCATGATTCTGCCATGATTCAGTGGTCATCTCCCGCTGAGGTGAGAAATGAAGAGAATCATGCATTCAAATCCATGTGTTACAACTCTCAATCAGGTAGCAACATAATCCTGTGCATTGATGGGATTACTTCCTTACAAAATGACGATGACACGGCACTGGCAAACATTCAAGAGTGAACTGCTCACATAATGTCATGGCAATAATTCAGAACCTGCTGAATATTTAATAGATGAAGAAAATTCAGATGAAAGTAAAGTGTATTATGACTTGGAAGGATTTAATTGGGTTTTCACCAAGTAATTGCCAGTCACAACGTTTCATGCTTTATGGATACTCCATCACGATAGACAACTGAATCCATATTTACTAATGGTTGATCTATAACACACACATAAAAGCTTGCATTTGACGCTGTTTCCAGGACACTGGGCAAACCTAAGCATAGTGACTTAACATTCTGTTCAAAAATTACATCTATTTCGCAAGGTTATACATTAAAATCAATTGTTTTTAAGCTGCAATCACATAACCTGGCAATTGTGTTAGTCTGTATTCTAACCAATGCTCAATATTGTGCAAGTTCATGAGGGATCAAGGCAACTTTTGTTGATACAATAGTTATGTTCTACTCATATAACGTATAGGTATCTTATTTTATCAACAGAAAACTGAACCTGCAACTCTAAATCAAATCTTGCTTGGCTGAACTTGCAAGCAGTTCAATTCAAATTATAACTTGCAGTCAACGCAAACTTAATCTCAATCTAGGAGGAAGACAGTGCTATACCCAGCCTCAAAAATACCTGTACAGAGAAGGGCAAAAGGAAAAAAAAAAACAGCCAAGGTTCTTAATCATCGCTCACTAAGCTCAGGTGGAACCATCAAGTGGCAATAGCATTACGTCAGTTAGTCTGAACTCAAATCTAAGAGTTCACGTGAGAAAATGCGAGTTGAGTCAGGTCCAAAGTGATCTCATATCAGGTGTGCAATTCAAAGGCAGCGCATTGCTTTCAGATTTGATGAGCAAAATATATTTACTAATTGAATGCATTTGATTTTTGCTGTTTGAGAAGCTTTCAACAGAATGATCACACCAAATTGTATTGGATTATGTCAGTTCAGTCACACATGGACAACATCATAACTATTTCCAGAGTCAATTTAAAAGTCGGAGCTCTACAATGGGGCCTCATGGTAAAGTGTTTGGTGTGGATCAAAAATAGGGATCTATCTCGAATGCCATCAAGAATGCTACTGAGCAGTGGTCTGTCCAACCGATTCAACTAGGTCTTGACTATTTCTTGTGTACGTTTCTGGCAGTATCTCAGTTTCAATCTGAAGAAGAAAAACCATTCTATCAGGTATGCAATAAGTATAATCTTATCAAGGAGCTTTTCAGAAACTCGGTTTATTGCACAACATATCATCTTTCTTTATCAATGTTGACATATAACACCAAAAAGGTGGTAGTACAGTTTGTGTCCTTTCTACCCCTCAAACTTTGGTTAATTTGGCTCCTCTTAATTCTAGTTAAACTTTGAAGTCTTACCTTATCAGTGTCCAGAGTATTCTCACTGATCCTGAAACAAAATGAACATTCTGATTACAAGTTTCAGATAAGAAGTTGGAAAATTTTTTGAAAATTACATTTTTGGATGGATTCTATCCTTCCAATCAAGCTTACTTCTGTTTTTGAAAAACGTTAAAGCATTCCGAGTCCAGACGTCCTTTGCACTTTACCTCAAGAGAATTGAAGGAATTGTGAACGGTCAACGCGCATATATGAAGATAGATCAATATTGGAACAACCCGATAAAAAAGGTGAAAACAATGTCTATAATGAATGATTTTCGTGTAAATCATTATACTATTTTGTACTTTCCAACTGTAGAACAGAAATAGGAGCAGGCAACTTAAGCCTGCTCCATTATTCAAAACAATAATTTGACCAAATTTCAATTAAACCTGAAAAAATGCATGATCCATTCCAAACTGACATATTCTTAAGAATGGTTTAAAATAGTTCACTTGTTTTTTTAGGTATGTTGGTTTTTAACATTTTCACATTCAGTTAAAAAAAAAATCAGCTGCTGATCATACACAGAAATCACAGCATGCTTTTAAGAGACTGCTTCGCTTCAAACAAACTGGCTCACAGACAACAGATCAATTCTTTGTAACACTCTCTTTCCAGTTAGGCTGGGTAATGGCCTTAACTGCAGATGCATTATGTAGCACAAAAATTAAATAGACCACCACCTAGCCTATACAAAAATGCTCAATTTCTGTCACTTCCAATTCTCTCAGATAACATTAAGATAGACTAGGTAGCTGTAGTGTTCACCCACAAATGTATTTATTGTTTAAGTTCAAAACCATGAGTCGCATATAAATATCAGTTCTTTCAGGCAAAGGAGAAGGACAGTATCAAACACTATTTTCACTGTTCATCAGAAAGCACTCTAAATCACAAACTTAGAGAAATTGCTGAAAATAACTGGAGATAACAAATCAAGTCTCAGAAAAATTCAAAATATGCAACGATTAACAAATAAAGATCAATCAAAATAAATACAGAGACTTGGCAACCAATACTTTGCAATGACTTTGTTATGAAGCTCAGAGAAAGTCTCTCATTACTTGAGAAGAGTACAATCCATGATTTATGCTCATCTTCGGTGATGTCCGGGTCAGGTGTGTGTCTTCTGTGCAGGAGAAATCAGAACTGCACTGCTCCAGGAGAAATGTTAAACAGAGATGGGTCAAACGTCTGCCCTTTAAATGGTGAACCTTCAGCATCCCAACCCTTCTTCAACATCTCGTGCACTTTCTAGAAACCGTCAACAAATAACAAAAAGTTTGAAAAAAGTAGAGAAAATGTGTCATTTATCCCAGTTTGTAACAACATATGGTATATGCACAAGTTCCTGCCTAGTTGCAAACTCATATATGCAACTTAAAAACTGCAAGATGAAACCACTATCCATACATTTACATTTAAGCAGCCAAATGAAAAGCCAGAGATCACAAAAGTTGGGAGAAATACAAGTCAGTTGGAAAATTGTCTTTTCACCAAGAGAGTCCAACAATAGCTTCAGGACAAATTAAGCAAAGGCTTCTCTTTGTATCAGGGTCCAGATTATGAGTCAATATCAAACCAGCTCTTTGTGGTTCAAAGTTCACAACGTGAAACCATCCAAACTGACAGCATTGGTAATCTCATTACGAGAGGCCTCAGTTTCAGACACCGTGGTAAAAATGAAGTTCACAGTAAGGAGTTTTGAAGTTTGAATAAAATTTTACTGTTGCAGCAAGAAATTGCAACTTCATCTATTCTGTACAGCATCTGACCTTGAAATACAAAACATGCAAGCTCCGTATAGAACTGCACTCTAAACTCCTCAAACACTAGGCTTAACATACCATAAACAATCAATGTAGTAACACACAAGCTTTGCCACTTACAATCAGAGAATCTGCTTAAGCAAAGGTCCTTCACTCCCTGAAGAATGAGTGCTTTGTCCAGTCCTTTTCATATCTTTAACCACCATTTATACTTACTTTAGTCACCATCTGTAGTGTGTAAAAGTTACTTTTGAAATCAAGAACAGTTTGGTCAGGGTGTGCCAGACTAATGGTTTGATTCCATCCTCAGGTGACTGTGGGGAGTTTGCATGTTTTCCCCGTGTTTGCATGGGTTTCCTCCCACAGTCCAAAGATGAGCAGGTTAAATGGACTGGCCATGCTAAAATGTAACTTAATGTTGTCCCAAGATGTATAGATTGGAAGGATTAGTGGGGTAAATACACAGGTTACAAGGATAGGGTTTGGATGAAATACTCATCAGAGGCTAACTGCAGGTTCGATGGACCATCTGCAATGTTGGGATTCGACAATTAGAGGGAAAAGGCAAGTAACATGAAAAGAAAATTTTTGACACGCTTTGTAGATACAGAAGGAAAGAAACCAAACTTGTTTTGTCTTGATGTTTCAAAAAGTCACATCAGCATTCCTTAAAATAGCCCTAATGATCCAAATGCCTTGGCTGTCATTTTATTCGGCCATCAGCATAAATCTATATTTAGACGCAATTAAAACATGTCTCCTGCAGAACATTTATCTACGTTTAAGTGTTTTGCCAATACCATAATTTGCATGTGAGAGTAATACTCTTGTTCTCTGAAGGATTCTGGCTACTTATTGTGCAGCAAAACCTTTGTTAATTAACAATATCAGTCACATAATTGGGAGGAATTGAAGAAACAAACAAAACATGTAAAGTGGCTGAAAGATGCAAGTCCATGGTACAGAGGCAGACCATTTTGCCCAAAAGACCTCAAGTAGTATCCATGTTTGCCCCAAGTGTTATCACGCAGCTTTGGGTAATGGTACACACAGCAGAAGCAAGGCTTTTAACCAAAATTCTGAAAGCGAAGCAGAAATCTGAAATATTGGTTGACAAAGGAACGCCTCATCAGTTCTTAAAACTTTTCCCATGCTGCACATCAAATTATTTTTTAAGATGATAACTTCTGTAAGATAGTCACTCACAGTAATGGCTTTGATCCAGATAAAATGACGACAAACGTGTTTATCTAACTTTATTATATTTGTGTCTGATAGATTCTGTTGATGGATGTTAAATGCTGAATTGTTTAAGTAATCGGCTAAAGGGTGTTGGGCACTCATTAGGTAATTATATTCAAATGTTCATATAAGGAGTCAGCCAATGCTCTCAGATATGAGCATGTTAGAGTTGAGAATTAAGCTCTGCAATAAACAGCCTCCACTAAAAGTTTGCAGTTTCTTCACAGCCAGATTTGGGAGTTTCTCTGATATATCAGCGGTGCTGGTCAAGATACTGAAAATACTTTATTCGTCTTTAAATAATGTTATAGAAGATGTAACATATATCTGATGCATGAAAAGAAGAAAGTGGGCCTAGCACAACGTTACTGACCTTGCAGCATTCCCTCAGTATTGCAATATCAGCCAAAAATAAAAACAGAAAACACTGGAAATACTTGGCAGGTCTGACATCTGACAACGTTATTTGCTTGAAATAATAATTCACATTGCAGGTTAAGGAACTTCCTCTCTCTCTGCATATGCTGCCAGATCTGCTGAGTATCTTCAGCATTTTGTTTTGATTTCAATTTTCCAGCATCTACAGTATTTTGCTTCTCCTCTCTCTCAGAAATGATTACACGGAAGAGATTCTGCTCTCCCCTCTGGCTGGATTCTCACTTGTTTCTTACCCCTTCGTTGCTTTCCATTTCCCTCATTGTGTTTGACAATGGGCTAGAAATCTCCAACCTCACCCATGGCTGGGATTCACAACTCCTATAGCAGTGAACGGAGTTTTGGCTGACCATTAACTTCTCCATTCTCGCTGGTAACAGTGCTGGTGCAAATGAGACTCTAGAAACATGGCCACAGTGGCCATTAAAACTTACTTTCTCCTTCCTCAGCAACTGTCTCCAGCACCAATTTATTGAGTGGATTCAAACAGAAATTCCATCCTTTATGTTTGGATTGTATCCACGATTGCAGGTGTCTCAAAGATACTCAATATTCTACGAATTGTTGTTCTGGCTGCATCAGGATTGACACACACTGCCATATGTACATTCTCAATCCCTCTCCAGAGGCACCAACTCAATCTCAAAGCTGCCATGCTCTGTTGTTTCATTTCATCCCACAACTTTCTCTTCCTTTCGGGGATTAAGGAATGCAAACTCCAGCAACTCTAGCTCTTGATCTGAAACATTAAGGCCCTGATTTTACCAGCACGGCCATCCCAAATAGGATTGGGCAAGGCACGTAGAATGGCACTCCCCGTTGGCTTCAGGCATGGTCTTACAAGCCTCGAGCGGCCACGCCGATAAAATCAGAGTCCAACTCCACAGAGGCTGTCAAACTTGTTCAGTATTTGGGTTTTATTTGAAATTTCCAGCATCTGCAATAGTTTCCTTTTATTCAACATCAGCCAGAACTTTTCAAGGAGAGTTTAAACCCATAACATTTTGATTGAAATAAAATAGCCAAATGAAGCAGAGTAACATGAGAATTAGTCATCATGTACCCATGCAGTGGTAGTAAACAGTCCAGAGAAATCTTATAGGAGAGTGATGAGAAACAAACTGACACCAATTTGGACAATGACTGAAAGCTTTGAATATCTCAGTTTGAAGGAAGGTCTCCTTCAGAATATCAAGTGTGTTAAAGACACAAATCACACTCAGCCCAGTTTTCAACGAACGTTCTTATAAACTAGTTCTCTGCTTTAATAGATTTTGTATCTGGCAAGAAAATAAATAATGATCCAACATGGCATGCCTCCTCCTAATGAGATAGTGGGAGGAAAATTCACTCCTCCCATTTCTCAATCTTTGTGGGAATCCACAAAGTTTCGGTGGAGTGCACAGAATAGAATCCCTATTGTGCAACGGAGCTCATCGAGTCTACCACGAATCACAACAGCGCACCTTACCCAAACTCTAAACCCACCCTCTGTATGCCACATGGCTAACCCATCTACTCCAGACATCTTAGGAGACTAAAGGAGTATACATCTTGGGAAAACATTAAGTTACATTTTAGCATGGCCAAAACGTACTGAATTGGCCGTTCAGTATGGCCAATCCACTGAACATCTTTGGACTAGAGGAGAAAACCAAAGCACCCAAGGAAACCCATGCAGAGTCCACACAGACACCTAATGCTGGAATTGAACCCAGGTCCTTAGCACTGTGAGGCAGCAGTACTAACCACAGTACCACATGGTTTCATTATTTCATCATGTGCATGAAAGACACCATAATTACCAATTGTTTAGCTGTCCCTTGATTCAAGAATAATATTTCTTTAGGGTCACAAGTCCTTGCCGAGATCTTCAGGTGACTTCTTTGGGCACATACAACAGGACATCCCACGAGATAGTGACCCAGAGTGCAGGATTGCTTCCTTGCCATCCATTCTCTGCCATCTGTCTGCTTCATCAAGAGACTGGAACTCTTATGTGTGACACAGCTTAATGGATACATTATCATCATTCTCAGCAATTCAGAGCAAGCTCTTCTCAATAAATAATGTTAATACTTCATAGAGAACTTCAGAGCTTGTTTTTGTTCTCCTTTGGAACACTGGCCATTTGACAATGAGAACAAGATCTGATGGGAAATGATTTTCAGTCATGCAGATACATTCTATGCACCTGACTTCAACAAACACACCAACATTTGTTCAATCGCCTTCCCATGGAATCTAGAATATGGGGCGTAAATACTGCTGCTGGAATTTCTCTAGTGCTCTGTGTGTTTTAGAGTCACAATCCAGACCCCTGCACTATGGTGACAACTGCTCTATGCATCAAAATGTTCATTGTCCAGTCCTACAGCGATGGAGGATTAGAGATGGATACTGGAAGTCTCTAGTCAAGAATCTGCACACTGGCAACAGATGCACAAAGCTCACTGATATCTATGTTGGGATAGCAATGTTTTTGGGCAACAGAATCCACGAGACAGAAGTCCATTTCAATTTGCTCATCCCAAATTAGGAAGGAGATAGCAAAGGAACATCAAAATAGGCTTTCCCACTTGGTCCTTGCTGAGGAATTACACCCAGCAGGAATACCAACTTTGGTCAAAGAAAGAAAGCTCTACATCTGGCAAATTTGAATGCTAGAATGTTCATCGTTTATTTCAAGTATCACCTAACTTTTTTTAATTTGCTAAAGCACATAAGATTTTGTCACAGACCAAAATAAGATCATTCCAACATTTCCCTTGCTCAAGTATTACGAATGCACACAGAAATTGGCAGACCTGTCCTCAGATCGAAATGTCACAGTTTAAAGCAAAAATAAAAAGCCCACATGCCACCTTTAAAAGGAAAAATATCACAAAGGCTTTAAAATACACAATGAAATTCATAGTTACTTAAATACTTGTTTTGAGCATGAAAAGTTGCAATTACTGAGGGAAAAAGGAGACAAAGACTTTCTCTGCAAAACCGGAGCAATTCTACTTGTTCTGCAGCAAACCATAACAGAAACGTTGCTACGTTACTATGAATTTTTCCATTACAGACTTTGACAAACAAGGTAGAAGGGTTATGGACAGGAGTCATGACAAAAATTGATTCATAACATAAAAATAGATCAGTGCTCAAGGATTACCAACTGTCTTCCCATTCTTGATAATTTTCTTACCGTTTCATGACTTTGTGGTTTGCCCTGCATTTTCTGGTGATAATCAAAGGTTAATCTGTCCAACACTGCATGTTCCTCCTCATCCACTGTTGCCATCGACCGTTCTTTGTTTATCTTGTCTATGTCTATAGTCTCTTCACCTTCCAGAATTGCATTCCACCAGTATTCTCCATTTTTATTTAAGTTAATCTGTTAACAAAAGAAATATTTTAAAATATTAAATTTCCCTCATATAACTGAACAGTTAAAAGGTCCTAGGAGCACACCTCTAATACAGATGGAAAGATACACTTGCATAACAAACAAGTAGAACGGCTTTCAAATAAATTTTACATTGGACAGCATCTTATACTTGGAGTGTATTTAATTGCTCATTGAATTAAAAAAACATAGAATTCAACATTCATATGAAACACACGCTTTGTTAAAACAAGGAGAAAGATACAGCTCAAAGCAGACTTCAATCATTTATTTTAAGTGTGTACACCTTCTCCATTTCGGGAGAAGTAACAACAGCTTAGAATACGGAAAACCTTACATAGCTGAGAAATCCCCAAAATGGGCATTGTTGGCCTCAGGCCCCCTTTTCTAATCCACATTCACAAGAATAGTGGGATTGACAAACTTAAGAAGCTCTCTACAGAAAATGTAATTAAACTTAGGTTGGATATTGACAAGGATTCTCTTGGGTCAATATTTTCTCTTTCCCACAGTCTTAAAATATTAAGAAATCAAATACAACAAATTGTTCAAGTAGTGGTCTCCTGTTCTTTTTGTCTGCAAGGGAATGTGATAAAATTCCATGGAATAAATAAAATAAACGTCATACACAAGGTTTATCACGACACAAGCCAACATTTAAGAGTCAAGTGTTTAAAAAAAAGACAGGCAATGTGTCACAATTAGCACTGCTGTCTCACAGCACCAAAGAGCTAAGTTTGTTTCCAGCCTCGGGTGACTGTCTGTTCACAGTCTCCCCATGACTGCATGGATTTCCTGTCACAGTCCAAAGATGTGCACGTTAGGTGCATTGGCCATGCTAAGTTGCCCCTTAGTGTCCTAGGATGCATAGGTTAAAGGGGTTAGCGGTACAAGTATGTAGGGTTACATAGAAAGGGGATCGGTGCGACTGCGGTGCAGCCACGGTGGGATTGTTGCGGAAATGGTACGGACTGGTGAGATTGTTGTGGGAATAGTGCGGACTTGATGGGCTAGATGGCCTCCTTCTGAACTGTATGGTTTCAATGGTAAAGGTCAGTCAGTCTCAGCCTAAAAAACAGTTCCTGAAATAACTCTCTTCGCTCAACTTCTCTGTCCAGTCTTTCTCAAGATACTTACTGTCAATCCAAGATTTTTGAAAAATTGTACTACATAATTATTTAATTGGGCCTTGTATTTTTAAACTTATTTTTGTGACTAAATTTATTGCAATTTATCTTTTTTATTATTTTTTTTTTTATTAAGCAACACAGCACGGGAAACAGGCCCTTTGGCCCAACGAGCCCGCGCCACCGTAATACCAAATACATTATCCTATTTTAATATTCCTATATAATAATATATATATTAATCCTAATTTGGAAAATTTTCACCATAGGGACAATTTGTTACCCACTCAGCCTAAGAGCGAATTTTTGGGTTGTGGGAGGAAACCGGAGTGCCCGGAGAAAACCCACGCAACCACGGGGAGAACGCGCAAACTCCCGCAGACACCGGCCCAATTCCACGTGTCTGCACAGCCACATCGATAGTCTCTGAGCTGTCATGGTGCCCTTCAGATGGTCCACATAAAGCACTCATATACGACATGAGGTACCAGGCAACCCATGAATCAACATCCAAGAGCTGTACCCGCACCACCTGCCGAATGCTTGCTCAAATTATGGACCGAATTACCTGTGGAAAAAAGCCGTAGTTAAACAGTCCTAATATATCCCTCTATCTGCATACCGCTCATGTGTCTGTCCAAGAGACCCTTAAACAGCCCCAGCGTGCCTGCTCCCACCACCTTACTCGGCAGTGCATTCCACACCCCCACTACCCTTTGTGTGAAAACTGCCCTCTAATATTCGTCCTATGCATAGCCCCCCTCACCCTATGGCCATGACCTCTCGTCCTATCCATTTCTAAAGGTGGAAAAAGTTTACCTCCCTTTACTCTATCTATACCCCTTATAATCTTATACACCTCTATGAGATCCCCTCTAAGCCGACGTCTTTCAAGGGCAAACAACCCCAGTCTATCTAATCGTTCCTCATAGGACAGTCCTTCCATACCAGGCAGCATCCTGGTAAACCTCCTCTGCACTCTCTCCAAGGACTCCACATCCTTCCGATAGTACGAAGACCAGAACTGGGCGCAGTATTCCAAGTGAGGCCTAACCAAAGTTGTATACAACTGCAACATCAAACTCCTACTCTTATATTCTATACCCTTTTCTATGAAAGGGTATCTTAAATGTGATGACCTGCACTAGATCCACTGGCTGATCTTCCAATGGCACTCATTGAGTATGAGTATCCCTGGTAACAGGCAGTGAGTAACCTGCCAGGCCTACTGAATGGCGGTCCAGGCAGGGCCTACTAAGTGTACAGCACAGTGGTAGTTTTAATTTGAATTTTCCTTTCCAGTTGGGCTTCCTGATTACAATAAGGATAATGAGCAAAAACAAATCAAAGCAGAAAATGAGCAATTTATTTTCTACAGAAACTCAGAATAAATCACAAGTGTGCAAAAGATTAAAATTCATCAAACAACCAGAGAGGTGGGTGCAAGTTAAGTTATCCAATCTTCTTGGGCCAAGTTAGTGCATGGGATTGGAAATATAGTGGAAAGACTGGAGCAATTCATGGAAGACTTGAGCTTCACATCATTAAGTTGGGTTTGTATCGAACTTTTCCAAATTCCAAAGGCTACTTGGAAACCACTCTGTACATCAATACAGCATTTAACACGAGATTAAGTTTTGCTCCATGTGCCTCTTTTGATGCATTGGCACTCGTCTACCAACTAAGGCAAAATAGTTTTACATTTAATCTCCTGCCATATCCCTATGCTTGGAAGCCTCAGTGCAGATCCATAATTGGAAAATTATCCTGAGGATTATGAAAATGCAAACCCATCTTTAAATGTCCATGTCATGTATTGAATCCGAGTTATTAATGAATGTCACTCAAAATCTGTCCTGCACAGATCTTCACCAGTAGTGTACAGCGTCAGCTCAGAGCATTTCTTCTGCAGCCAAACCTCACTCCTGCTGCTTCACATCCCTGAATGATACAAGAACAATATTCTGCAACAAGGTGACTTAGGATGGGAATTTTTCCTTCTTGCTTGAACATTTTACAAAAAAAAAACTGAAATAATTATCATTTTAAATTAATTAAACTGGGATGGTGCAGTATGAACTGTACATTTAGTTCAGCCTTTTTTCATCAACAGACTGTCATTCAACAAAACTGCCATCAGAATTCAAGGTCTCAACGGAGAAAAAATACCGAGGGAGGAAAAAACAAAGCATGACAATTAAAAGCAATTTTCTGTAACTGATTTCAAGGAATTAACATGAAGCTTTCTTCAGGCAGCTGACGTTTGCAATAAGCAGACATATCTTGATTTCATTGACATAAGTGAGAGGAAAACTGTTATGTTTGGGGCTTTTCTAGCTTTCATGAGCTGATGTGTTTTCCACTTAGGTTGCTTTTGGAATGAACTATCAAATTTCAATTCCTCAAGAATAAACATTTCATGGAAAACTGATCGTTACACAGACCATCCCATTTAATGCACAAGAAGAAAAGGCTGAAACATTTGCAATCAAATACATCTTTAGCCAGAAACACAGTGAGAATAATCCCATGTCAGCTTCCTCTCAAGATCTCCAGCATCAGAGACACCAGACTTTAGCTACAGATTCAGTGCACTCGAGAACAGGAAACAGCAGAAGGTAGTCAAGCCATGTGTTCTGACAACATCCCAGCAGCAGTACTGAAGACTTGTATTCCACAAATAGCCACGTTTCTAGTCAAACTGTTCCAGTACAGCTAATGTGCAGATATCAAGCCAACAATGTAGAAAACTACCCACGTTCCTGTGCAGAAAAAGAGGACAGTCCAACTCAGTCAATTACAGCCTCATCCGTTGATGCTCCAATATCAGCTCTCTCAAAGCTTTACTTGTCCGAAATTCAATTTTGTTCTTCATCTCATCTGACACATTAACAAGGAGCTTTTTCTTTTCCCCCAAGATGTTAAGAAACGCAAGCTTCAAAAACTTACTTATACCAATGCTCATCCTGAACCCTCAACACCTTGATTTGATGAAAAGTGAAAAGTATTGTTTCTTCCACACTCTGCAGACAAAACCATTCATAGAGAAGGAAAGGTGAGCGCAGAATGCAGTGTTGCAGTCACGGGTAGGGTGTAGAGAAAGATCAACTTAATGCAAAATAAATTCATTCAAAAAGTCAGACAACAGCAGGGAAGAAGCTGTTAGAGTCGGTTGGTGTGTGACCTAAGACTTTTCTATCTTTCCCGACAGAAGATAGATGAGAGAATATCCAGGGTGTGTGGCATCCTTAATTATGCTGGCTGCTCTTCCAAGGTAGCAGAAAACGTAAATGGAGTCAGTAGACAGGAGACTGGTTTGAGTGATGGGCTGGGCTTCGTTCATGACCGTTTATAGTGTCTTGCAGTCTTGGGCAGAGCAGGAACAAGCTGTGATGCACCATAGAAAGCATTCTTTCTGGTTGTATCTATAAAAGTTGGTGAGAATTGGTAGCAAACATGTCAAATTTTCTTGGTCTTCTGAGAAAGTAGAGATATCGGGGGGGGGTTTTGTTAATGATAACGTCAACATAGGAAGACCACGACAGCTTGGTGATGATCTGGACACCTAAAACCCAAAGCTCTAGACACTTCTACTTCATGGTGACAGCTGTGTATGCCATCTGCAAGATGCATCAAGTTTCTTTGACAGCAACTTTCATACACATTACCTCTACTACCAGAAAAGGATAAAAGAAGCAAATGCCTGGGATTGCCACCATCTGCAAGTTTCTCTCCACATCTCTCACCAGTCCTGACTTGAACTAGCTTGCTATGCCTTCAGCAATATTGGATCAAAATCCTGGGACGAATTTCCTAACAGCATAATAGATGTACCTACACAATAGGTTCAGAAAGGAGCTCACTACCACTTTCTGAAGGGCAATTAGGGTTGGGCAACAAATGGATGTCAATGACGCAAATCACCCAAGATCAAATAAATTTTTAAAAATGGAGACCAACAATGAATCCCATAGGTGTGCTGAATGAGAAAATCAGAATTATTCCCAGTTATACCTTCTTGTCTACTTCAAATTACAGCCAAACAAAGATTCAATTCACCTCATCTGTCCAGCACCTCACCACGATCACTGACACAAACACTTGCAAAATGCCAAAACGTACTGTATATAGAGGAAATTGATGATAAACTTGTTTTGTTGCTCCATTAGGTACACAGAAACAGTCAATATGGGTGATCCACAAAGACAGGAAGTCATTGACTTGATTTCCAGTTTGTGAAACAGAAATTTTTCAGTCCATCTTTGTTAGCAATTGGAACATAGCTAGCCTGTGTCAATACTTCTAATCATTCACATGACCTAATGGAAAATACACAGTAAGAAGTTTCACAATGCCATATTAAAGTCCATCAGGTTTATTTGGTAGCAAAAGCCAAATAAGCTACCAAAAAAACCAAATAAACCTGTTGGACTTTAACGTGGTATTGTGAAACTTCTTACTGTGTTTACCCCAGTCCAATACCAGCATCTCCAAATCATGACTACCATCAACACCAGAAAATACATATGCATGGAATTCATACCCAGACCAACTGTAGTGCAACCTCTTCTTATTCTAATGGCCTGTTGACATGCCATGAGTTTGTGTGTACCGCGGATGTTTGGACCAAATTGTCTGTGTCTGTGTTGTACATTCCACATACGTTAGCAGTCTTACCAAGATGCAGCATCCTGGTTCTAAACTCCACATAGAGTTTTCGGTGTTGATTTTATGCGTCAGTTTTCCATCTACAATGACTTGCTCACTCCCATCTTCAAACACAGCCACACGTAGATAGCTGCTTTGTATATCTACAGAAACCTGTGTGCAAATACAAAATATAAAATCTAATGATTTCATCTTTATACACAAATTCCATTTCTCAATTGCATTTCACCTTAATCAAAAAGTTTAGATGGTCCTGAAATACATTAATACAATTTCATATTTATCTGAAATTATGAGAGTTCTGATAATTCCCAGCCTATGCCAGGTTCCCAATCTGTTATCACATTCTTCTCTGGATCAAAGAGCATGAAAATCAGGCATTGAAAAAAAAAAGTGTTGATCCTTCAAGCGCACTGGAAGAAAGTCCAATTTTATAAAAATTAAAATCAATCAGGTGACAAAAGAATGTTAAGCAATGAACAGCTAGGATTGGAATGTACTGCCTCATTGGTAGATAGAAATTCGTTAAAAACGAGCCTTCAAAAGGGAACTAAATACTTGAAGGAGGAACAAAATTGCAAAAAATGGACAAGAATGGACAAACCAAATTGTTCTTTGAAAGAGCCAGCACAGGCTCACTGCAGCAAACAGCTCCTTTGGTCTTGTACTGCATGGTCCATCCTGTAATGGGACTGATGTGTAGCACAAGATTTGGAAGTGAAAAAAACTACACCATTTTGAAAAAAGAGAACTCCCTCTTTTTTCTCCAAAGCTTGCCAAGGGATTGTGAATATCCATCTGAACTATCAAAACGGAGTCCCATTGTAAAGACAGGAGCTTCAACATTGCATCTTCAGCCACGTTTAAGCATCAAGCATCACTGGCAACATCACCATTTCTTGCACACTTTTTTTTGTAATTTTGGTGCCTTCTTAAATGGTTACAGCACATTTGGTATATCTGCACTTTGTGGTTTTAGAAAACAAGTTCCAACGTTTTGGTCAACAACAGTAAAGGAGCTTTGACATAGTTCTAAATCAGAATTGTATCTGTCTTGGAAAAGAACGTGTAGGTGCTACTCCCATGCATCACCTTACCATGTCCTGCTTTTAGGTGGTACAGATTCCAGGTTTAGAAAATACTGTTGAAAGGGTCTTGAAAAGCTGCTGCCGCTGTATTTTGGTGGGACTTGGGATGCCAATGACCTGGGCTGCTTTATCCTTTGTTCTGGACTTCACTGCATTAGTTGTTCAGCTCAAGTGCTCTTGGCCCAGTCATCTTCACTAAAAGCGTTCTCTCCAACACAAGGTCAGAATAGTTGGTGACTGCACCATTCACAACTTCTCAGACACTGAAATTGTTAGTCAGCAACATTGCGACATGGGCTGGTAAGTGCTAAGTAAATTCACATTAAGTTTTTGGTCAATGATAAGTAACAGCATTACCATTGGATGAGAGCAATTTTTTAAAAATCCTTTGATGGGATACATGAAAAGGACAGAATTTGTTGCATCCCCAATTGCTTGGCCATTTCAGGGAGAAATTAAGAATCAACTGCAGTGTCATTGAATGTCATAGTGAAATGGTTAAATTCTCTCTTACTGGAATGAATATTGTCTGGCACTGATGTGGCACAAATGCTATTTTCCACCAATTTAGCTGTATGGTCCAAGCTGCTATTGCATGAAATTTTGACATACCCAACTTTTTAAAGACTATTACTTAATGAGTGAGTAAGACCAAAAATTTAAATCACTTTTATTTGTCATGGCTGCCGGAACACATTAAATTCACAAATGAGCATCATCTCCTCAAATCCAAACAGGAGCAAAATAATTCTAAAGCATAAGGCTCTTTCTGGAAGGATTAATTTAAATCACAGTTTAAATACTTGTTAAACAGTCAGCTTCTTGTACCACAACAATTACAAATTGTTAGCTAACCATTTAACTCCATTTAATTCCAATAACGTTCAATGCTGAACCACGAAACTACAAAGACTCCATCAAAAAGAAATACAATCTAATCCCAATGAATTGGTTTGTCATAAACCATCATGTTTTCAGCAGATACTGCCTGGACCAGGGTTTCAGCCACTCAACAGATGTAAATGTACACTATCGTTGACAAAACACCCACAGGTAACTGCCTTTACTGAAATGGAACAATGCATCTACACTCCCTGTACTCGAGTTCTGGGTATGCAAGCAGCAACATCTTGTGATCTTTTTCCTCAATTTGCCTCAACCCAATCTTTTTTCAGGTCATTCAGAAACAGTTTTAGATCATTACGACATTATCAGGTTTTAGATTTCAGCACCTGACCTGTTATAGGCTGACTTCACAATTTTCCACCTACTTCATCTGAAGGCATCAATCTCTTCTGAGTTTAGTTTCTCTGGCACTGGTAAATTATCTATACCCCAACCAGTAGACTATTCTTGTGTCCACCTAAAGGTTGATCAAGCAATTTATTCCCCACAATTGGAATCTGTTTACAACCAATGTGTACACATGCTTCCCAATAGATGTCACTGACATTGTTCAGCAGCAAAAAGTATTCTTATGCACCTGAAGTGCTGTTACAGCCAAGTTCAATGTAGACCAGAAATCAAGTGGCTTTGCGGTGTTCTAGACAGAGTCTTGGCCTATTCAGTCATCACAAAGTTTGGCAATGAATTCTAAACTGGTCACACCTCTTACAGGCTAACTTATTTGAACAAGGTGGAATCTGGTTCAAAATGCATGAGATTGGCTATTACCTGTCTTCCTTTTACAATCGTCTTGGATACTGGCACCTTAACTTCCAGATCAGTGTAATCCTGGGACCAAGTGTAATTGTCTCTCACAGCCCCATTGTAGCTGTCAGAGTTTTCTTCACATTTTCTGCAAAACAAACCAACAAACAACTAATCACAGTAACACGTCAGTCCTAAAACTGCAAAAATGTAATAAAACTGCCAGCTGTGACTTTCTCATTGCCAAGTCAACAAGTATTCTTCATAAAACAGCGATAGCACCACATATATCAAGTCTACTGCGTGAGTAAGACAACCATATTTTCTTAAAGCTTGATTCCCAAGATTGGGCCAAATTGGAAATGATTCTGTGACGTGGATACACACCAACCAAATGCTGTGTAAGCACTGCCCAAACGCCTTTCACAGATCATCCTGACATCCAGCTAAAGACAGTTTCAACGGATCAGTTGGGCAGGATTCAAATCCAAGAAATGTCAAAACAGTTTGCTAACTTACTGCAATACTCAGCAGTGTTGCTAAAAAGAAGTCATGTAGCCCATTCTTGTCCCAGTCCAGGGACCTTAACATCTCTCAAGAGCTCCAATATGTACCAGTCGTGTGCCCAGCTTGGACAGGGCACAGGAAAGCAATAGACATCTTAAACTTAATACTAACAATACTTAATAATATATATTAGGGGTGCATGTGTGCGCACACGCGCGCAGGGCTATGGGGAATTACAAAATCAAAGGTCAAGGAGAGGGTATGAATACAGGTTGAGGATATTCAACTAGTTAAAGGAGTAGAGGGCTCGGGAGAGGTTAGTAGTGTTTCTACAAATCGGGTCCAGATAAAGGCTGGCATAAAGACACTTTACCTGAACGCACGAAGCATTCAAAACAAAGTGAATGAACCAATGCCACAAATCAGTCTGGTGGACATTACAGAAACATGGCTGCAGGGTGACCAGGACTGGGAACTGAATATTCAGCGTTATCAGATATTTAGGAAGGATAGACAGGAAGAAAAAGGTGGGATAACTCTGTTAATAAAGGATAATATCAGGGCAGTAGTGAGAGACGATACAGGCTCTAAGGACCAAAACGTGGAATCATTGTGGGTGGAGATAAGGAATAGTAAGGGGAGAAAGTCACTGGTTGGTGTGGTCAATAGGCCTCCAAATAATAACTTTAA
Source organism: Sphyrna mokarran (assembly GCA_024679065.1). Classification (NCBI taxonomy): domain Eukaryota; kingdom Metazoa; phylum Chordata; class Chondrichthyes; order Carcharhiniformes; family Carcharhinidae; genus Sphyrna; species Sphyrna mokarran. The sequence goes on along the minus strand of JAGIQG010000031.1, from coordinate 17,402,361 downwards.
GGTGGGGAGGGCTATAAAGCAAATAATGGATGTGTGCAAAAACGGAACGACAATAATCACAGGGCATTTTAACCTGCACACTGATTTGTTGACTCAAGTCAGATGCGGTGAGCTTGAGGAAGAGTTCTCAGAATGCTTTTGGGATAGTTTCCTTGAACAGTATATTACAGAACCTATAAGGTAGCACTTTATCTTAAAATTGGTACTATGTAATGAGACAGGTAAAATTAAGGCTCTTCTCGTGAGGGATCCTCTTGGGATGAGTGATCACAATATGGTTGAATATCTGATACAGATGGAGAAAGTAGAGTGCCAAACCAGTGTTTCCTGCTTGAACAGAGTGGAATATGATAGGAAGAGAGTGGAATTGGCTAACGCAGACTGGGAGCTTGGACTGGTTGGTAGGGTGGCTGAGGAACAGTGGAGAATTTTTAAGGAGGTTTTTTCAGTAGTCAGCAAAAATATATCCGGTGATTAAAAAAAAAGGACTATAAGAAAAGGGATAACCAGCCATGGATAACGAAGAAAATAAAGGAGAGTATTAAATTAAAAACCGATGCGTACAGAGTGGCCAAAAATAGTGGGGAATCAGAAGATTGGGAAATCTTTAAAAAAAAACAACAAAGAACAACTAAGAAAGCAATAAAGAAAGGAAAGATAGATTATGAAACTAAATTAGCTCAAAATATAAAAAAAAATAGTTTTTACAAATATATAAAAAGGAAGAGACTGGCTCAAGTGAATGATGACTCCTTGGACGTCAAGAGTGGGGGATTTAATAGTGGGAAACAAGGAAATGACTGAGACTTTAAATAAGTTTTTTGTGTCAGTCTTCACGGTGGAGGCACAAATAGCTTAACGGATATTAACGATAGAGGTCGATGAGGTTCTTAATACAATTACTGTTACTAAAGAGGTAGCGCTTGGTAGACTAATGGGACTGAAGGTAGACAAGTTCCCGGGCCCGTATGGAATGCATCCCAGGGTACTGAAAGAAATGGCAGAAGTAACAGCAGATGTGTTAGAAGTTATTTATCAAAATTCACTGGACTCTGGGGAAGTGCCGGCTGATTAAACAACAGTGTAGCTGTTTTCCAAAAAAGAAAGTAGACAAAAGGTGGGTAATTACAGACTGGTTAGCTTAACATCCATAGTTGGGAGAATGCTGGAATCCCTCATTAAAGAGGAAATAGCAGGACACCTGGAAAAGAACGGTTCGATCAAGCAGATGCAGCATGGATTCACGAAGGGAAAGTGGAGTTTGACGAATTTACTGGATTTTTATGAAAACGTGACTAATGTGGTTGGCAGAGGGGAACCGATGGATGTGGTATTTTGAGATTTCCAGAAGGCTTTTGATAAGGTGTCTCGCAAAAGGTTACTGCAGAAGATTAGGGTACACGGAGTTGGGGGTAAAGTGTTAGCATGGATTGAAGATCGACTATCTAACAGGAAGAAGAGAATTGGAATAAATGGGTGCTTTTCTGGTTGGCAGTTGGTGACTCATAGCGTGCCGCATGAATCGGTGCTGGGCCTCAACTGTTTACCATATACATAAATGATCTGGAGAAAAGGATTGAGTGTAGAAAAATAAAGTTTGCTGATGACACAAAGATGATGGGAAAGTGAATTCGTGGAGGATGTGGAAAGTCTGCAGAGAGATTTAGATAGGCTGAATGAGTGTGCAAGGATCTGGCAGATGGTGTATAACGTTGGCCAATGTGAGGTTATCCACTTTGGAAGAAATAATAATAAAATGGAATATTATTTAAATGGTGAAAAATTACAATACACTACTGAGCAGAGGGACCTGAGGGTTCTTCTGCATGAATTGCAAAAACTCAGTCTGCAGGTACAGCAGGTGATCAAGAAGGCGAATGGAATGTTGGCCTTTATGACAAGGGGGATAGAATATAAAAGGAGAGAAGTCTTGCTGCAACTGTACAAGGCATTGGTGAGGCCACAACAAGAGTACTGTGTGCAATTTTGGTCCCCTTATTTGCGAAAGGATATATTGGCCATTGAGAGAGTACAGAGAAGGTTCACCGGGTTGATGCCGGAGATGAGGGGTTTAGCTTATGAGGAAAGATCGAGTAGATTGGGCCTGTACTTGTTGGAGTTTAGAAGACTGAGGGGTGATCTTATAGAGACATATAAGATAATGAAGGGATTAGATAGGGTAGAGGTAAAGAGATTCTTTCTACTTAGAATGGACACCAGAATAAGTGGGCACAGCCTCAAAATAAGAGGGGGAGGGGGGAATCAGTTGAGAAGAGAGTTGAGGAGGAACTTCTCTCAGCGGGTGGTGAATCTCTGGAATTCTCTGCCCATTGAAGTGGTGAAGGCTACCTCATTGAATACATTTAAGTCACGGGTAAACAGATTTCTGATCGATAAGGGAATTAAGGGTTATGGGGAGCATGTGGGTAAGTAAAACTAATCCACTTCAGATCAGCCATGATCTTATTGAATGGTGGGCAGGCTCGAGGGGCTAGATGGCCTTCTCCTGCTCCTATTTCTGATGTTCTCACTTCTTTACAGGAGTGGGGCTCATGAATAAATACAATCTTTTTCAAGAAACTTCTTAATTTATTATTTACAAAGAACAAATATTATTTGTATCTTATTGGCCAAAAATTTCATAAACATTCAGAAAACATTGCTCTGAACTGGATGATTTATAACAGTCACTATGGACAGTTAGATGTGATACAATAAAACATTAATTTTATATTAATAGTTTTTTTCTGTTTTAATAGTGTTTTTTTTTTGACTTTTGAACTAATATTCAGATATTCAAAACTCTAAGTCATTCAGAGCACAATTATCTAACCCACGCAGAACGGTTTTATCGTGTTGGGATTTAATTACATATTTGTGAAGATAACTGAAACCTTTTTGTTTGACCTTTAAATAAGAATTCTTTAATTCCTTCCCTTTCCTCCTCCCATTTCCATTTAAATGTTCCCATTTCCCTCTCATGAACCCTTGTTGTAAATGAGGATTCTGGAAATGAGTGGCAAGGCAACAAGAGATCATTTGAAAAAGATGTGAATGACAATAGCTCTAGCCTGACACAACTGCACTATCCAGTCCCCTGGGTTGAGGAAGATAGCAAGATTCCATTATCTCAACCTGCACTTCTTCCAATGTCGTGGAACGCAAACCATCCAGAACAAGTCATTAATCCACTGACATATTCAGGCATTACAATACTTCATCCTTCTCAACTTTTACTTTGTATTGTCTCTACTATCTGCAACATTTTATCAGATTCCTCTTCCTTTGTAAATATCCTAAAGGAGTACTCATCAGGTATTCTGGCTTTACCCTGTACTTCTAAGAATATGACCCTCTATCAGGAGCCGGTCAGTCATTTTCAACGCCTCTATTACGTCCCTTATTAACCTTTTGTATTTGAAAATGAAAAATATTAATTCTCTAGTCTTTCATTCCTGGTACCAATCCAGAAAATAACCTTTCCATCATTACAGTGCTACTCCTTATTATTCATTCTAATTATCCATTATTCAGGTCCAGTTGCCCTGATTTAAAAAGCTATTGTCCTATTCCTTTCACAGTCACTCAAGCTGCCATGTCAGGGACACAGATTCACTCAAGTATAAATGCTGTAAAGGGAGCAGTCAAACACTGAGTCAAACCCTATGACAAGTAATATCTGCAATGCAGCAGAGAATCTGCTACATTTGCTTGGCGCAATGAGGTGGAACCCAACTGCAGAGAAGCAGAGACAACAACCCCCAAGTTTTCTGAAAAAGACTATACAGCGATTAGTCACATCATAAGAACTACAACACGTGTGGATATTAATTCTTACTCTGTTTTATATTAAGAACAAATGGGTGCACATACTTGGAAAGCTTAAAGTGCTCCTGTTTCACAACTGGTGCAGTAGCAGTGCCCTCTAGCTGTTTATCAGTAGTAGCAGGTTTCTGTACATCTGCCTGAATCGCTTGCTCATCTTTCTTTGTGCTCACAGTGTTCTGTTCAGCTGTCACTGCTGCCTCTGCTTCAGGTTGCTCCTCTGCTGCTGACTCAATCTCCACCTCCTGACCAGGAAGTGGGACACACAGCTTTTCTTCTTCCATTTTCCTGTCATTCAGTTTCTTCTCCAGTTCTTTCACCCGTCTCTCATTATCTTGAATGGAATAACGTTCAAACTTCTTGAAAGCCTTGAAAACAAAATGAAAATGAAAACACTGATTCAACAGTGTAATCATAACACTTTATGTAAGGCAATGATATCATGAGATGATAAGCGCTAAGATGAGAGATTAGAACTGAGGTACAGGTCAGGCACGATATCATTCAATGGCAAAGCAGGCTGGAGAAGCTGAAGTAGATCATTCAGCTACATTTGTTTCTATTCCTGAAACAATGTATGTCCAATTAAAAAGGTCAATTGGCTGAAGAATTCTTGGTTGCAGCTGGACCGGCTGAAGCCATTGACAAGAAAGCTGCTCTTTCCCTTGCAGAAGCCACAACAAATCCTGAAGCAGTGAAAACCAAATCCAAAACAAAATGAGTTGAGGGTCACAAAATCTAGAGCCCCTTGGGTGCCATTTCACCAGATTGGACTGTTTATCATCAAAAAGAAATTTAATTTGCACATCACCTTTGGAAAATATCCGCAGGAACAGTTGTACAATCTAATAAAATTTGATAAGAAGACATTAGAACAGCAAAATTCTGTGGATGTGAGAAATGACAACAATAATTGCTGCAAATACTCAGTAGTTCTGCCAATATATGTGGAGAGAGAAATAGAGTTAACATTTCAGGTTTAAAGTTTATTAGTGTCACAAGCACACTTACATTAACACTGCAATGAAGTTACTATAAAAATCCCCCAGTCACCACACTCCAGCGCCTGTTCGGGAACACAGAGGAAGAATTTACCATGGCCAAAAGAACCTAACCCGCACATTGTTTGGACTGTGGGAAGAAACTGGAGCACCCAGAGGAAATCCACACGGGGGGGAACATGGATGACCTTTCATCAGAATTGAGATCAATATTGAGGACTTTTTTTTAAAAATGAGAGCTAATGGAAAAGATGATTAAAGGTATATTTTAAAGAGGGTCTTAAGGCAGAGAGGAAGAGAGGTACTTTTACTTTTAAACTGTGCTACGAAGACAATTCTAGCTTTGGAGCTTGGGCAGCTGAAAGCACAGTCACCAGATGGAGCAATGAAAATCAGGGACATGCAAAACATTAGATTCAAAGCAATTCGAATACCTTAGGAGAGTATCAGGACTGAAGAAGTTACAAAGGTGGAAGGGATGTAACCTTCCAGGTGTTTGAAAACAAGGCAGAGAGTGTTTCAAAGTTGATATATTGCCAGACAGGAAGTGGATAGCCATGATTTTGCATCGTATTTGCAGCAGGCATCAATGGTGACAGGCATGCAAAATATCACAAGAGACACAGAACAAAATTTATGCTTGTGGGATATCCCTTTGCGAGCATCCCTGCCTTCCATCCTTTCAATAAATTTGCATCTCAATATCAAGACACTACACCTGATAATTCCCTCATTATGTAATCCATTGGCAACAGCGAGGGGTCTCCCCTGACAAGGATCTGGCAACTGAAACACAGTAAAACAGAGCTAAGGGCACTTTTGTTGACTTTCAGAGTTCAGAAACAGGCACTCACTAGTGCAATTAAGTTGTTGGGACTATGTTGTCAAAAAGAATCCTTTTAAAATAATCTTGTATTTACATAATTCCTTTCATGACCAATGGCTGAAACTAAGCACTTTATATTTATTATTCTGTGATGTCGCATTATCTTGAATCCGTCATCTTACTGTCACACTTTATGATTTCATTCATATCCTTCACAAAACACTGATCCCTGTTAATTGTTGTTTAACTCTTTAATGCCCCAAACAATCACCAGTTTTTATACAATTTACAGGTTAACTTGTTACCCTGCTGGAAACCATTATGTTGAATTCAAATCAATTCAAATCAAGCACATCTGACATTAGGATTCAAATGTTCTTACATGAGTTTCAAAAAAGACAACAACCTTGCTAATAACAATGTACTAGCACACAGACTTTTGCTTGGCAGTGTATCCTTTGCAAACAGCAATCAAACACAACATTCTCGATTCAGAGATGGGAAATTCTTGCAACTCAGAGATCCACAAAGCACTTAGTCACAATTGTACATTTAGCGCCGCAGTACTGCTAAAAATACAGTTTATATTAAGTTGATTTTTTTCTATACCCTATGACTGTAACACTACATTCTGCACTCTCTCTTTCCTTTTCTATGAAAGGTATGCTTTGTCTAAATAGCATGAAAGAAACAATACTTTTCACTGTATATCAAAACGTGATAATAAAATCAAATGAGAGCAATATTATAACTGAATGAATTGTAATTCAATGAATCCCTTCAACATTCTTTACTAAAATGAAGTGTGTTGTTAATGCAGCATGTACTCCAGGTCGAAATTAAACAACATGGAAAATCAAAAGTCCACCCTGGGCTATTCAAGCACCTCTGGATGTGGACTAAATTTGTTAGTTTAAGAAAACATCCCATGTTGCACGAGTATGACAATTTCATAGACTTCCTATCTGGCAACACCACTGCAATTTTAAAAATCTTAATCACTGTTTTCAAATACCTCCATGGCCTTATCCCTCCTCTTGTCCTAGATTTCTGTGGTGATCCTTCCTTAAGTCTCAGGTTGCTTAGAAGCATGCCAGAGTTTGACTGGGTCGAAATTCTGAAGAATTGAAGCAGTTATCATCTTTGTCAATGGAATCAACTCTAACATATCCTTTCAATTCACCTGAAAGCTTTTTGAAAACATTTTGATTCAAATCTCCTGAATCTTCACAAAGAATAGCTTTAAAATAATACATTGCTTCAAATAACTAGAACAGTAATTTTGCCACACATATGTATTTTAACCATCTTACTTCTCAACCATATCATCCCACTATTGCCATCCCCATCCCTTGTAGAAACAATTTCCCCAGTCATGATAAATTTGTTGAGGGATCCAATAAAGAACCACTCCCTCCCAGGACTGCTTATAGTTTGCAGCTTCATGTACGTCACCCATTCCAATCTTCAGAATGCTTCATATGCCTCAGACATTACCCATCAAATCAACCCAACAATGGATATACTTCTTCTAAGTTAAAACATCCTAGACATTAAAAAAAATAAAATTATATAATAGTAGAAAAGGTGCAAGACCTTAATGAGAAACCCGCTGTTGAAAACATAAAAGGCGGCTTAGTATTATTCTGGAGACTTGTATTTTTGACCACACTGTTTTCAAGATTCTGGCCATCAGCCATTTACATCGTGTGCAGTTTTCAGATCAGCATTTCTCCTGTGCAGTTTCTTTTTCTCTTTACAAGGGGCCCTTGACAGCAAAGCCAGTAAAATTTTGAACAACCAATAGCCAACTCCAATGCTACGCTGTGTGCATTTGTGTCCCTCACCTGGGATGCCTGTATATTAAAATAAATTGATCATTTTGATTGTCTATGTGTCTATGCTGTAATCATTTGAGAAGTGGTTGAAGCACAAATTCTCGAAGTCTCAGGTGTCTGAGCTTGCTGGCCTTGGCAGAGTGACAGTCAGGATCAATATGATTGTCATCAGCGAATTAGTGGCCAAACAGCAACAATAACAGATCCTTTAATACCTCAAACACAGTAAAACATCTCAAGGTCCTTCACAAACGTGACTTCAACCCAATTTGAGCCAAAGAAAGGAGCACAGGTAAGGCAGGTTTTAAGTAACGAGTACGAGGGAAATTAAAAGGAGAGCCAGCGATATTCAAGTGGGAATTCCAGTGCTTTAGATCTCAAGAGATGATGGCGGACCAATTAAAATCAGGTAGGTATAAGAAGCCAAATCGGAGAAGCACTTCGAGATCAGAGGATTACGGAGTGGAGGCTACCAAAGAGGAAGTCTGCAAATCCGGGGTTAACACAGGTCAGTGAGCACAGTTTTGATAAGTGAATGGAATTGGATGTGGGATGATGAGACATTGGTGTGAAGAGGACACGGACAGTGAACTGAAGAAGACTGGTGAACAAAGCGGTGCTGAGACAGTTTGCCATCCACCCCCCACCCCCGGCACTCACCCTCAAGGCTAGTTTCTCGGCCACCCCGGGCGGGAAGCCCAGCTTGTCCTCCTTCAGCACCATCAGGCGGAAGAAGTCGGTCTTCCTGTACAGAAAGCCGAAGAAAACTTCCAGAAAGTTCTCGATCTTGCCGACATGCTGCAGGATACCCAGTAGCGCCTGGTCGTACATCTCGGTCCTCTCGGGGGGCCCATCCATTTCCAAAGCTGGGAAGTGAACCCACCCTTCGACGCCAAGGACTCTAATTCGCCGTCAGTCTCGAACCCTGAGCCGACTGTCGCACGGGAACAAGCTTCGCCTCCTTTTTTTCTTTAACTTTCTCCCTTTTTTTACGGCGACTTTCCCCGAGACACTTCCGTCAGATTCCGTCCACCGCGACAAAACGCCCCCCCAGTCACCTGGTCTTGAAATAAAGGTTCCTAGACAACAGTCAGCTGAGAGGCACCAGCTGCTGCTGGTTGCAATCTTACAACATTTCAAATTTGCATTTTTTACTGTAATGAACGTTACAGCTCGTTTGGTTTCTCCGTTCGACGTGTTGCAAAAATGAATGATTCAGTCGCCTACATTTTAAAATTGAAGGCTCATGATGATTAAAATCTTGAAAGTCTGCAAGATCAAGAACAGTAACCCACTTAGTCTCTTCAGTACCAAAAAGACATTGATTTATTGGCAATTCAAAACAACTAATAGCTGTACAGCAAGGTTCCACAAATAGGCCTATGGCCACATTTCTCTGAAAACACCCGATCTTGTCTAATGTCAGAAACTAAACAGACTCAGTCCTGGTTAATAATTGAATGGGTGACTGCCTGAGAATATCAGGTATAATAGGAACCAAAAAAAAAATTGGTTCCACAAACGGATCAAGAACCCAAGCAATGTGTTAGCTGATCAGAGAAGATATCTGCCCTTCTTCAGATCATGGCACAGGTTTTTTTTTAAAAACATCTTCCCACATGGAAATATTGGCTCGATAAATGAGGACAGTTCAATGAAACACACAAGAACAAAGTCAAACTGCTAAAGGCGGAAATGCTTTCTTAGATAAATAGAAGGTGACAATGTTAAGTTTAGATCAGGAAAGATGGTTAGATCATAAATGAACTAGTGGGGGAAATAGCCCAACTGCCTGATCTATGCTCTACTCTAAATAATCCGAGTGACACAACTGATCTTAACTCAATGAGATTTTTTAAATTTTTTTTTAATTTAAGCAACACAGCACGGGAAACAGGCCCTTCGGCCCAACGAGCCCACGCCGCCGTCATACTACATAGTAGCAAATACATTATCCTATTTTAATATTCCTATATAATAATATATATATTATTCCTAATATGGAAAATTTTCACCATAGGGACAATTTGTTTCCCAATCAGCCTAAGAGCGAATTTTTGGGTTGTGGGAGGAAACCGGAGTGCCCGGAGAAAACCCACGCAACCACGGGGAGAACGCGCAAACTCCCGCAGACACCGGCCCAATTCCAAGTGTCTGCACAGCCACATCGATAGTCTCTGAGCTGTCATGGTGCCCTTCAGATGGTCCACATAAAGCATTCATTTACGACATGAGGTACCAGGCAACCCATGAATCAACATCCAAGAGCTGTACCCGCACCACCTGCCGAATGCATGCTCAAAGTATGGACCGAATTACCTGTGGAAAAAAGCCGTAGTTAAACAGTCCTAATATATCCCTCTATCTGCATACCGCTCATGTGGCTGTCCAAGAGACCCTTAAACAGCCCCAGCGAGCCTGCTCCCACCACCTTACTCGGCAGTGCATTCCACACCCCCACTACCCTTTGTGTGAAAAACTGCCCTCTAATATTCGTCCTATACATAGCCCCCCTCACCCTATGGCCATGACCCCTCGTCCTATCCATTTCTAAAGGTGGAAAAAGTTTACCTCCATTTACTCTATCTATACCCCTTATAATCTTATACACCTCTATGAGATCCCCTCTAAGCCGACGTCTTTCAAGGGAAAACAACCCCAGTCTATCTAATCGTTCCTCATAAGACAGTCCTTCCATACCAGGCAGCATCCTGGTAAACCTCCTCTGCACTCTTTCCAAGGACTCCACATCCTTCCGATAGTACGGAGACCAGAACTGGGCGCAGTATTCCAAGTGAGGCCTAACCAAAGTTCTATACAACTGCAACATCAAACTCCTACTCTTGTATTCTATACCCTTTTCTATGAAAGCTAACATACTATACGCCTTCTTTATCACCTTCTCCACCTGTGAGGACACCTTCAGAGACTTGTGAACCTGCACCCCCAAGTCTCTCTGCGTCTCTATGCTCCGTATAGTTTTACCTTTTATACTATAACTCTCTTCTGCATTTTTCCGGCCAAAATGCATCACCTCGCATTTATCCGGATTAAATTCCATTTGCCATCTATCTGCCCAGTCTACCAACCTGTCTATGTCCTGTTGTATTGCCTGACACTGCTCCTCTGTACCCGCCAATCCAAGCATCTTGGTGTCATCAGCAAATTTGCTGATCTCACCACCTACCCCTACTTCCAAGTCGTTTATGTAGACCACAAATAGAAGAGGACCTAGTACTGAGCCTTGTGGCACTCCACTAGTGACAGGCTTCCAGCCGGAAAAAGAGCCTTCCACTACTACCCTCTGTCTTCTCCTCCCGAGCCAGTTCTCGACCCAACTGATGCCCCACATGTTGTGTCAGAAGTTCAAAAACATTCACAGGCTATTGTACAGCTGGGAAATTGAACAGAACTGATAATAGGAAATAACTCCTGCTTTCTTCAGACTCCAGTACAGTTTTCATTTTTATTATAATTGAACACCTGGTGAATCACACCAACTCCTTATGCTCTCAAAATATGTCAAAAGCTGGGTGCAGCATAGTGCAAAGGTAAAGTGGCCGAAATCCCAGATATCCATAGCCCGAGAGCTGACTAGTGGTGATTTAAGTTGAGGATTACTACTAAGGGATAAGGTTGACAAGGCAGAGTCTTCATGAATAACTTCAGCAGGTTTGGGAACACTATTGGCATCACACTGCATCACAAACCAGCTATCCAGCCAACTGAACTGAACCGACTCACAGCACAGCACAGTAAAGGCAACAGGAATACCATTAAGTTACTATGCCACTGTCCTGCAAAGGTATTAAGGTGAATCCAATTAAAGTTTAAATAAAAAAAGCTAAGGGCTTAAACTAGGGTGAGATTATGTGGGTACATGCAGAATGAAGATATATCAAGGTAATTTTCTGACTTATTCAAATCTACTTAATTTGCAGATGACACAGCTGAATCTTCCTGTTAGCTACTGAGATGGTTTGTGCTCGTGTTGCCCTCAAATGGAAAAAGATAGCACAGCAGTTTGATTCATATACTTGAATTTTCCTTGACGTTTTATAGCCCTCATCACTTCCCGAAACTTCTGAACAGTGTTCAAAATACTGCAGGGGTTGAAAAGCATTTCAAATATGGCAGGAAGCATCAATGGGAAGAGCAAATCAGTTAATGTTTAAGTTGCAGACCAATCCAAATCTGAAGTAATGACTGTCATATTTAACACAACCTGAACAAGGGAAGGACAATCAGTGCTGAGAAGACAAATCCAGAGAGAAAAATTGAGCAAAATATTTCAAGATATTGTACACTAATTGGCAAACAATAATCAAATCACAAACACTGTAAAATTTTAACTTAAGTAAGAGAATGAAGTGTCAGTTCACAGTTTAAATCTTTGCCATACCAAATGTGTGCCTTCAGAACCTTATAATAATTTTAACCATGTCCACATTTTTCACACACACACATAAGATATTGGAAATGCTTATCACATCTGACAACATGTGAAGAAAGAATAGAACCAATGTTTTGAGTCAAGACAATCCTTTGTCAGAGTGTCACCTAGCATCCACAGTGTTTTGCTGGTATCCACATTATTATTCCCTGGTGTAGCACTGAAACAGAACAAAAATGCCTGAAGAAATTTTTGTCACAAGGAATTGGGTACATATTATTGCACAAAGTGGCTGAATCACCATAGCACGAGGAGCCAGAAAATTATGACTCTTGACTCAAGGTCCAAAGATTTCCAGGCCACTTCAAACAGGTGGAATTGTAAAAGAACCACTCCAATGGCCATCAGATTGAGCCAGGAATCTGGCTTCCCAGTTACCTCCTTCAAAGGAACAGAACATAAATCTCATAGAAGTTTGTGATACACAAGACAAAGAAAAAACAGAAGAGCAAGAGGTAGGAAAAAGGGATAAAAGGAAGAAAGGAGGAAGTCTCCTGTGATCGCTGGGCATTAATTGCAGTGTGAGCATCATAGCATTTTTTCAGATGAGTGTCAGGTCCAGCCTGACCTAAGATTTTGGGGACAGGAACAAAGCAGAGTTGGGAACAAACATGCCCTTGCCAATCAGTCTATATCCATCCTCTTGCAAGATCTGTAGGGCCAACCCCGTACCTTATCTGTGATTGCTCCACACACTAACACAACACACACAGGTCATTCACCATCTCCACACCTAGTTGATATAACTCACTGGCGGCTCAACGCACTATTAGAAGTAGTAAATGAGCCTTAAATGGTCGCAGGGCTGTTTTTCTCTGGATCATTTTTCCCCTTCCGAAGCCCACGTAACGGAAATCAGAGCACAGTGGAGGAATCACCCTGGTGAGCTTGGGTTCTGTTGCAAAATCTTCTCAGGAGCTGACTGGTAACCTCTATGATGGCTAATGGTAAATAAATGTTGCAGTTATTATTGACCTCACTGGTGAGCCAGAATCACAGATTACAACTGAACAAGAGGCAAAATTGGAGCACAGTACTAAGTGGATTCAGAATAGTTGGAGGATGACCACTGATCCTGTAAAGTTACAAGATTTAAACCTTGGTGACAGCATGGCAGTCAAGAGCAAATTAGATTATTAGCTGAAAGGGGAGAATGTGGGGAAAGTGAAACGAGGTGAATTTCTCCTTCGAAGACATGCCAGGCAAAATAACTTCTTCTTATCCCGTAACAATTCCACGAAAAGCTATGTGAACCAGAAGCAATATGGCTGAAACCAGGAATGCCACCATCTGGCCAATGTGCCAGATCCATCAACAGGACCAGTGAATATCAAGCACAAACTTGTCCTGCCCTCTTCAGTTTACCATTTGGCTTATGCAGCAGAGCCAGTCATGATGGTGATGTCATGTGCACACTTTAAAAGGTTGTCCCCATGAAGTGTGTCTGTGTATTTCACTTTGGAATAAGTAAATGCATTAAAATAACCAAACAGAAAAATATTTGTACTGTAAGGTTAGTTTATTTCACTCCATGCTCTAGTACACAAACACACACAAAAAGAAGATACAGCCATGCTAATGAACATAAATCAAGATTAGTCCATGTTTAATGCAGGCCTGATGTGTTTTGGACTTGAACAGTTGCGTTATCTGAAGTGAAGATCTTGAGATTATAGACTTGTGGCTGCAGTTACACTGGCATCCATATTAAACTGCCAGAAGTCACTTTAAGGGCTGAGTTTAAGTGTAAATCAGGGTTTATAAAGCTGATGTTGAAGTAGAAATTTTCCTGCTTCTCGACTATGATAGAAAGACACAACAAAATTCATCCCAATCAAATAACTAGTCTTTATTTACGAAAGACTGTATGCAGTATTGGCAGTAACTTGAGTTTGGAGAGCCGTTGCTACGACTTGCTAATTCCTTCTCAAGTCTGCGCTTACATAAAGAATCAGTTCAGTTTTTATACATAATCATTAACAGTTTGTGAGACCAGAGCTTATTCAGAAATTTAATTAGTGGTAGCGTCATAAGCAATGTCAGAAATCATGGTACAGCCTGCTGACCTCCTCCAACTCTCTCTCATCATTCATACTTTTATCTTATCCTTTGATAGAACAGAAAGTCCATGACTCCTTCATCCCTGACCTTGTCTTGTAGTACTCATACAGCCCTGGGTTATGCAGAGTCAGCCTTATCAGGTCTTGATCTTCTCTGGTCTTATTCATGTCTTAGGTTATGCAGAGTCAGTTTTCCTTATTTTGTACCAAATTGTTGACAAATTTTCCCATCATACCATTACTTCATTCGTCCAACTTCACACAGCGATTCTTTACTCATATTCTACAGCATGGCAATATTTAACTGTACAGCAGACCAGCAGCTGTTTTGAAATACCTCGTCTTTTCTTGGGTTAACATCTTTTCAAGATGGTCCTCTGTAGATCTGCCTTGTTCCTGCCTTTTTTAATGCTTCTTGCAGGTCAGGCAAGCTGACCACCATTTTCATGTAACCCACACAATATTGCATCATCTTCCAAATAAGCTAAGTGATAATTCCAAGTTATCCACCTTACATAACTTCATCAATAAGATTTTGTGTATTTGGAGGAAAAGCCACCAACTCAATGAGTTTCTCTTTAGTCTTTGGGAACATTGATTGCATTTTAAATGTATTTGTCTGAGGAGTGCATCCTGCTGTTATCGGAAAGGTAGGATAAAGATAATCAAAATCAACACCGGATGCCTGGAACCCTTTTAAAGGACAGTTATCAGCACAGCTTTTCTAAAATATACTGTAATATCCCGTGTCGGCTGCCCTTCTCCTTCAAAACAGTAGCAATCACGGGTTTGAAAGGTGCCCTCAAAGGAGACTTGTTCAGTTTCTGTTCAATGGTAACCATCAGGATATTGATAGTGGGGGATTCAGCAGTGATACTGTGGTTAGATGTCAAGAAAGAAAGACTTGATTCTCTTTTGTTAGAGATAAGTCATTGCCTGGTCCATGTATGTATCAGGCAATGACTTATGTCACTTATCACTTCAAATCTCTATGTTCTTCAAGTCTAGCTGCAGATGGCTTTGGACTGTTTCAGTATCCAAGACCAGAAGACTAAGACATAGGAACATTCAGGCCACTTCAACCACTAAGACTACTTTGCCAATCAATAAGATCATGACTAATCCTCAATTCAGCTTTCCCTGGTCCCACAAGGGAGAAATACTTTCTCAATATCTATTTGTAAAGCCCTCTTAAAATCCTATACATTTCAAAAATTCTTCTAAGCGTCATTGAACACCAATCCAACCTACTCAACCACTCCATATCCAAGATCAACTTATGGATCTTCTCAAGTCTGCCTCCAATGTCAGAATATCTTTCCTTAGATAAGGGACCAAAATCATTCTCAGTATTCCAGGTGTGGTCTAACTAGTGTTTCGTATCATTTTAGCTGGACTTCACTATGGTTATATTCCTTTTGAAATGAAGTTCAACATTCCATTTGCCTTCCCTATTACCTGCTGAACTTACATAATAGTTTGTCATTTATGCACAAGGATCCCCAAATCCCTGCAATTTTGTCATTTTTCTCCATTTAATGAGTCTTCAGTTCCTTTATTCTTTCTTTCAAAGTACATAACTTAATATTTTCCTATACTATATTCCATCTGCCAAGTTTTTACCCATTCACTAACCCGTCTATAGTCCTCTGTAGACTCAGTGTCATCCTTATCACTTGCTTTTCCACCCATCTTTGTGTCATGTGCAAACTTGGCAATAGTGCATTCACTCCCCTCATCCAAGTCATTAATATATAAATAAATAATTGTGGCCCAACACTGGGGCACTCCATTAGTTAAAAAGTTGCCATTATGAAAATGCCCCTCTTATCCCAACTGTCTATTACTTCAGCAATCTTCTAACTGTGCTAATATAATCCCAACACCAGAGCTCTCATTTTGTGTAGTATCCTATTGAATGCTTTTTAGAAATCCAAATATATTACATATACTGGTTCTCCCTTAGATATCCTGCATGGCCATGACTCATCGTATAGCTGGGGCCTGCTCAAGCATGGAACCTGGTTCCGAGATGGTCCAACTGCTTCTTCAGGATTTTACCCCGAATTTTGACCTTGTAAAACACTAGTTCCATTTTTCCATAACAATCCCAGGGATTCACCTGCAACCATTCCTAAAGTTTGTCACAAGAATGAGAACACATGTTCCTAAAGCACTGTTTATCCAATTGAGCAACCCTTGTTGTTGGTATGGTCCGCTGTAATCAAACAGCGTTTGATCTCCATAGATCTCCAGTTGAGTCTCCATAGATGCTGCAGATTGTTTCTTCATGCCATTTTTGAAGGTTTGAACTGCCTGTTGTACCATTCCATTTAATGGGTGATAAGGTGCAGTTTTCATGTGTTAGATGCCATTGGAGAGCAGAAGTTTTGGAAATCACCACTAGAAAAGACTATGCCATTATCGGATTCCCACCTTTTGGTATTCCACCTATACTGAAGCATTCAATGGTATTCTCAATTGTAGCCTAAGATGTTGTGGAGCCTATGCAGTGCACCTCCAACCACTTGGACTGTGCTTCCACTATGATTAAAATGATGCAACTCAAAAGGGCTGTTGAAATCCACATGCACACACACCATGGTCCGCAAAGTTCATTCTATGGGTGTTGGGAGGCTGAGGGTGGGTGTTTTTGTTTTAGCTGGCACAATTCACTTTGCTCTGTGATGCAAAACCAAAACCAGGCCACCATGGTTTGTCCTAGCCGGCATCTTCATTTTTGCTACTTGCGAGTGGCCATTAAGTAGTTCCATTAATATTGGACGTCATCTTTGGGGCAGAACAATTACTTGGGACCCTCAAACAATGATTCAATCCTCAACACTAAGTTCATCTTTCTTCATGAGATAAGGATTCATTTCTTCAGACAGTTGTCCTCTGAATCCTCCAAACAGAATCACGTGTCTTATTTTGGATAAGGTTGAATCTTTAATCTGCCTCACTGATACTGGCAATGTCTTCAAAAGGTTTAGGGTCATTACACAACCAATGCTGGTGAAGGAGCCAGGTATGTGGGCAATGGTGGTGATTCAACATTAGCTATCTGGGTTCCAGGGCAATGTTTCAGAAGATATTTTAGGCTACCAGTAACAAGGCCTAGCACTGTATCAAGACAGAAGTGATGGGAGAATTGCCTTGTTTTCTTGAAGAGGCCTAAGAATATATGGTCAATGACTATAAAATTCCATAGATCATAGACATATTGCTGCAACTACTTAACACCAAATACGACCACCAACCCTTCTCAATTTAAGAATCCCTTTGCTCTGCATCTTAAAAAAAAAAGAGTCCTGGAGGCATACACGATGGGCTTTTCCAACCTTCTTTCCAGCAATGTGACAGTACTGCAACAACTTTGTATGGGAAAGCACCACAACTTCTTTCTTCAGATCAAAATGGGCAAGTTAGATGACAGTAACTGATGTTTAACTTCTGCCTGCAGAGCTTCAAGACCATTTCTAATATTTTTGTAGTCAGGCATGCAAGGAGGCCAGCATGGAAGCCAAATTCAGGATGAATTTTCCTCAATAATTGACTCATCCATCAGGAAGGATTTTAACAACATTGTGTTTCTTCAGCTTGGTGCTTTTGATATCTTTTACCATATCTTCTAGTGGATATAACCCCTTCCCATCTCATCCATTGTCTGAATAGGTCACTTTGGCCACTTAAAATCCATTTCTCCCTCTTCAAGCAAATTCCCACTCCACAAAATCTCTTCAAAACTTCAGTTGGCCAGGTGTTTGTATTCTGAAGCCCCTTGACCAATATGCTATCCAAGTTTACTGCGACTTTAGGTAGCCCATGAAGACGTTCTCCATAATTTTGAAAAATAGCACATGCTGACAAGATCCCAATGGGCAAACTCGTAGGGTTCCTTGTGTGTTGGTTATCACATATTTCTTGGAGAACTCCAATTCAAGCTTAAGATAAGCGTGACTCATGTCCAATTTAGAAAACATTGTTGCCTGCTAACTTAAGAGTACAAATCTTTGATTCAGGGCACAGGATACTTTTCCATTTAAAGAACCAATTGCCTGGTAATTTACAGTCCTCAAAGACAAACTGATTTGCAGAGCTTAACAGGGACTCTGGGTACAACTCATTCTGCAAATTGCATGGCCCAAAGCTTTCGCAGTATCCTAGTTCAGTTTCCACCTTTTCCAATAATGGAGTAAGGGAGTGGTCTGGCTCCGAAATATTGAAATGTAACATTAGAGCCAATGAAGATTTTGAGGTTGACTGCTTTTATATTTTCCAGGGCCTCCTGAAAAATTCCATAGTATCTGCAATAACTTGTTACAAATCGTCCACACTTAGCCTGAAGATCTCCAAGTAGTTTAACTGGTCTGCTGGAGCCAATCTCTCTCCATAAGATTTGATGCACGAGCCTGTACAACAATGAGTGAGAGACGGGCTGATTGTTGCCTCCAAGTTACTGGGACCATGTGGTGTCTTTTATTGTTCAAAGCTCTGCTGTGTAGCCTGCTCTTTGTTCCTCCAACCTTAAGAAAGCTTCCAAATCTTTTGACTGTTAATGGAGATTGCAGCTACCATGTCCACTTCCATCTTCAAGGGATAGCTGTTCAATACTAATTCCACAATTATTGGGGCAAATTTCATTGTAATAGTGTAATTCAGTTGTACTTTTCCTGTCTCTAAGATTTTCTTACAAGTCTTAGAACCATGTTCTAAGATTTTCTTACAAGTTAAAAGTGAGCCCACATTTACCACTTCATCTGGCAGTTCATTCCACACTCCCACCACTCTCATAGAACAATACAGCACAAAAACAAGTCTTTTGGCCCTCTTGAGATCACTATCTTTGCTTAACTGTCTGGTGGTAACATTAGGATTCCTAAATCGTAAGGGTTCTTTTAACACCTGGTTTACACAAGCAGTCTCCATTGAGGATTGATGACAAGAGATCCCTCTCCCTAATTGGAGGGCATTGCTGCCTGATGCACCTTGAATTCCAGAGCTCCTTTTTCTGCATTCTCAAGTGACAAGGCTATTTTAACAATTGTTTTAAAAGTCAAAATGGTGTTCTGCCAACAGCTTCTTGAGCATGGTTAAGTCGTTGTGCCACATATCAATCTATCTCACATTTCATGAAGAGGTGGTCCTAATTTGCAACATTCAGCTAATTTCGCAATCTAGCCAAGAACTCTATGACAAAATTCTTGAGGAGTTCACCCAGCCATTTTGAATTCCCAAAGAGAGAAGGCTCTCTGTGGCACACTGACCAATAACAATCCCACCCAGGCCCTGTCCTCATAATCTCGTGTATATATCCTGCTAATCCCCTTGACACAAAGTGTCAATTTAGCATGGCTACTCAACCTAATGCATACATCTTTGGAGTGTGAGAGGAAACCCTTGGAGATAATGCAAAGAATGTGCAAACTCCACACAATCACCTGAGCCCAGAATTGAACCCAGGTCCTTGGCACTGTGAGGCAACAGTGCTAACAATATCTGTTTTTGTCTCCTTCAATTTTGTTAACATAGTAGTAATAGTATTGTGCTCAGTGTACCCCACTTGTGTCATAGGCCTCAATTTTCCAGAAGAGGCATAATGGTTTATTCCTACCAGAATTAGAAGTTGTTTGGATACAAATAGGAAGAGAAAAATTTTCCTCATCGCCAATGTGGTCATTCAGCCAAACATCAGTTTCCCATCACTGAAGGGCTGTGACTGCAGCTTATAATCAGTTAGTCTCTACCTCAGGACCTACAATCACAGACCGGATGGAATTTAAGAACTCTGATGACTGCTATCCATTGGGCAAGCCTCCGCTCAATCAATAAGGCAGCTCATACTCCACAAAGCCCATGGGAAATTCATCGATGATCCTCCATTGCCAATCATAACAATTGTGAAATCAAGAGGGCAGTCTTCCCAATTCTTCCCTTCTTAAACTGAGCAACAGTGAAACTAAAGTTTAAAGCATCCAAAACTGAATTAGTAGCTTACAGAATATTTTTAGTACAGCAGAATGAGTGAAATGAAGACAGAGGAGACAAATAGCAAAGAAAAATTGGAGACAGACATTAGAATGCTTAAAGCAATACTGTATGAGAAAGAAATTACATTTATCTAGCAGCTTCAGTGATTTAAGGACATTCTGAAGTGCTTTACAGCCAATTAGCACATCTTCACTGTTGTAAGATAGGAAATGTGGAACAGCTAGATTCCATAAACAGGAATACCCGTATTTAATCTAGGGATATTGACTTACGACCAGGAAGAACTATGATACTCTTTTTTTGAGCTGCACTTGGACATCTTTTACATTCACCTGGAGGAGGCAGGTGGATTTTCAGCGTCAAATCTCAACAGAAAAATGGTACTGTCAACAACACAGAATTCCCTTGGTTTTAGTTTAGATTTTGTACTCAATCTTTGAGTGGGATGTGAATTATAAACTTCTGATTCAGCAGAAAGACTGCAACAGCACAGCTAATGAATTACATGTCCACATGTATGCTTTGTATAGAAACATGACAGGATAGCAAACAAATGACTCTTTAATCTACCAACATATAAAACTTACCAAATTTTACAAATGCATAGTGTAAATGTGTCTAAATTATAGGAACCAAACATGGGGGAAATGACCAGCCAGCTTTTACTTGGTGTTATACACCAAGCGACAAATGTACAGACATTTTGCAAGAGGGTATCCCTGGAGGTGTCCTTACTGCTTATTCTTTACATTCCTGCATTTTGAATTCAGCAGCTCAAGCATTCCTTTCCCGAGGTGGTATATAATCCAATCCGAGATGTGCAAATATTTCTTCTTCTGTAGCAGCTGGCAAAAATTTACTCTGAAATGAGAAAGAAAGATTTACATTTATATATGGTTTATTCCACAATCTCAGGGTACACAAAACACTTGAGGATCAATGAGGTACATAGAACATTACAGAGCAGAACAGGCCCTTCAGCCTTCGGTGTTGCGCTGACCAGTAAGAAAAAGCAATGACCCTCTAACCTAAACCATTCCCTTTTCGTCCATAAACTTATCTACTAACCTCTTAAAATGCCACCAAACTTGGCGCATCTACAACTGCAGCAGGCAGGGCATTCCATACCCTTACCACCCTCTGGGTAAAGAACCTACCTCTGACATCCATCCTATAACTACCACCCCTTAATTTAAAGCTATGTCCCCTCGTGCTAGCTTTCTCCATCCTAGGAAAAAGGCTATCACTGTCCACCCTATCTAAACCTCTAATCATCTTATATGTTTCGATAAGTACTGTTGATATGTGGTCGCTGTTATGTTAGAAATATGGAAGCCAATTTGTACAACCTCCCACAAACAATAATATGGCAAGGACAAACAATCTACATTTTAGTCATGTTGACGAAGGATCAATTATGGTAGATTAAACTCATGGCAGAAATCTTGCTGGCCAACCAAAAACAGATATTCCTTGATTCAATATTGTTTCAGAAAAAACAGCACCTCCAAAAGTGCAACATTCCCTCATGACTATATTGAATGTCAGCCTGGATTTTGTGTTCATGTCTCTGGAATGAAACATCAACTCATCACCTTCTGGCTCAGAGGCAAAAGCGTGATCAAGTGCCATGGCTGGCAAACAAAGAGAAATTACTCAAAAAAATTCGTTTCATAGAAAACTGAAGTGACGTTAATTATTTGTATTGTACTCCAACATAATTTCATTGAGAGAATCCAGTCAAAATTTTAAATTACAAATGCAATATATTGATGTATAACTGCAACTTACATTGGATTATCCAAGATATTTCTTCATGTTTGGATCGGTTGATGTATTTATTGATATACCTAATTTTGCTTGAGAAGATGGTGGTGACCACCTTCTGGAACTGCTTAGGTGAGATGAGACTGACTACCTTTGTCATCAAGGCAGCACTTTATCAAGTGAGGTATCAAAAGGGCCCAGTAAAATGGGAATCATTAGAAATCAGGGGGAAAGCTCTCCACTCATACCTGGCAAAAGAAAGATGCTTGTGCTTGTTTGAGGTCAATCATTTCAGTCCTGGGGCATCACTACAGGAATTCCTCAGGGTTGTGTCCAAGACCCAGCTATCTTTAGCTGCTTTCACTGTCAGAAGTGGGGATGTTTGCTGCTGACTGCATGACGTTGAATACCATTTGCGAGGAATCATGTCCAAATGCAGCAAGAGCTGGATAACATCCAGGCTTGGCTGCCAAGTTGCAAGTGACATTTACACGACAAGTGCCAGGCAATGGCCATCTCCAACGGAGAATCTAACTATTGCCCTGGACATTCAATGGCATTATCATCACTGGATCCCCAACTGTCAATATCCTTGGGGAGGGGGGGGGGGTGGGGGTGAGGGGAGTGGAGTTTACTATTGACCAGAAACTGAACTTGAGCAGTCATAGAAATACCATGGCCACAAATTAGCATAGAGGTTAAGATTTTGGTGAGGAGTTCAACTCGTGGCTCCCCAAAGCCTGTCCACTATCTATAAAGCACCAGTCTGGGCTATGATGGAATCCTCTCCAATAATACTCAAGAAGATTGACAACATCCAAAACAAAATATTCCACTTAATTAGCATCTCATTCACAAATATTCACTCCCTCTGTCACCAATGCATGTGGCACTAATCATTTATAACATCTGTAAAATGTGAAGCAACTCACTATGCTCTTTCGACAGCATCTTCCAAACCTGTGACCACTAACACTGAGAAGGACAAAGGCAGCAGATGCATAGGAACACCACTAGATGCAAGTCTCCCTGCAAGCCACATACCATGCAACTTGGAATTTTTCTTTACCGCCATTCCTTTACTGTCTCTGGGTCAATATCCTCGAACTCCCTCCAAAACAGCACAATGGGTATACATAGACCAAATGGACTGCAGTATCCTCAAGAAAGCAGCGGATTGCAACCTTATCAAGGGTAATTAACAATGGGCAACATAAATGCTGGTCTAGCCAGGGATGCTGGCATCCCATGAAGTAGTGTAAAAAGTGCTGTGAGAGAGGGCTATCAGGATTTTGATCCAGTGACAGTGAAGTTAGAGTGATTTTCTTTACAAGTTTCCAACTGCAATCCAATGGTTCCTCAATATGTTTATTTTTCAGGTAGGGATAAAATGAATTATTTTCCTTGAAATAGAGAATTAATTAAACTAAACTCATCTCAAAGATAGCACTGCTATAATTAAGAGCATCACAAGTAATGCCATGAGATATTACTCAATCATATAGCGGAAAAGGAGGCCATTCAATTAAACATGCCTGCGTTGATGTAACAGTCACACCATTTCATGGATATAAGCCAGTTTCAGTTCAAAGACTGTTCGGTACACTGAAAGCCAATGAACTCAATTTCTTCTTACCTGTTTATTATCAAACAAAGAGTGACTGTTCAAACTCATATGTTTAAAGTGCTTGGCATATCTGCGAAGGTCTCGTTCAAACAACTAGAGAATGTAAGAAAAATAAATAGGAAAGAAATAGTCAAATTTCAATACTTTACAGTAGATTTCTTTTACTCTATTTCCAGTTGATGGGTTGTCCCATACTTCATAAGAACATAAGAAATAGGAGCAGAAGTAGGCCATCTCGCCCTTCAAGCCTGCCCCGCTATTCAATTAGATCATGGCTGATCTGAAGTGGATCAATTCCACTTTCCTGCTTTCTCCTCATAACCCTTAATTCCCTTGTCTATCAGAAACATATCTATCCGTGACTTAAATATATTCAACGAGGTAGCCTCCATCACTTCAAGGGCAGATAATTCCAGAGATTCACCACCATATGAGTGGAGAAGTTCTTCCTCAACTTTATACAATTCTCCCCCCTTATTTTGAGGCTGTGCCCTCTAGTTTTGTTTGCCTAAGTGAAAAAAATCTCTACTCTATCTAGCTCCTTTATTATCTTGAAAGTCTCTACAAGATCCCCCCCATCTCAGCCTTCTAAACTCCAATAAGTACAGGCCCAGTCTATTCAATCTCTCCTCATAAGCCAACCCCCTCATCTCCAGTATCAGCCTGGTGAACCTTCTCTGTACTCTTTCCAAGGCCAATATATCCTTTCGCAAATAAGGGGACCAAAACTGCGCACAGTCCTCCAGTTGTGGCCTCACTTGTACAACTTGTACAGTTGTAGCAAGGCCTCCCGGCTTTTATATTCTATTCCCCTAGCTATAAAGGCCAACATGCCATTTGCCTTGTTGATCACTTGCTGTACGTGCAAACTGAGTTTTTGCGATTCACGCACAAGGACCCCCAGGTCCCTCTGCACTGTAGCATGCTGCAGCTTTTCACCCTTTAAATAATCATCTTTCCTACTATTATTTCTACCGAAGTGGGTAATATCATATTTGCTAACATTTCTCTCCATCTGCCAGGTCCTTGCTCACTCACTCAGCCTATCCAGATCTCTCTGCAGACTTTCTGCGCCCTCCACGCAATTTGTTTTTCCACTCATCTTCATGTCATCAGCAAATTTTGTTACCCTACACTCAGCCCTCCTCCAGATCATCTATGTAAATGGTAAACAGTTGAGGCCCCAGCACCAATCCCTGTGACATGCCACTAGTTACCAACTGCCAACCAGAAAAGCATCCATTGTTTCCAACTTTCTGCTTCCTGTTACATAACTAATCCTTAATCCATGCTGACACTTTACTCCCAACTCCCTTTTGTGAGGCACCTCATCAAATGCCTTCTGGAAATCTAAAAACACTACATCTACCTGTTCCCCTGTGTCTACCGCACTAGTCGCATCTTCATAGAAATCCAGTAAATTCATTAAACACGACTTCCCCTTCACTTCCTAATAGCAAAACCAAACCCTCTTTCCCCCCCACCTTCAACCACAATCTGAAACGATGAGTGACTGCAACGTCGGGGTCACGTTTGAGGACTTGCTTTTAAATTCTTCGATGGGATATAGGCATTGTTGGCTCAACCAACATTTCTTATCCCTAGTTACCTTTTAGAAGGTGCCAGTAAGCTGCCTTCTTGAGCAGCTGCAGACCCAGAGGAGTACGTACAACCACAGTGCTTTTAGGAGGTAATTCCAAGATTTTGACCCAGTGACAGTGAAGGAACGATGATACATTTCCAAGTCAGGGTGGGGAGCAACTTGAAGGGGAACCTCCAAATAGTGGCATTCCTAGGTGTCTTCTGTTCTTGTTCCTTGTCAATGGTAGTCGCTGTGGGTTTGGAAGATGCTGCTTAAGGAACCTATAATATATCTTGTAGCTAGTACATATGGCTGTCACCATTTGTCAGTGGTGGAGGGAGTGAATATTTGTGGAAGGGCTATCAATCAAGTGAGCTGCTTCGTCCTGGATGGTGTCAAGTTTCTTTATTTTTGTTGGAGCAATACTCATCCAAGCAAGTGGAGAGTATTTTATTATACTCCTGACTTGTACCTTGTAAATGGTGGACAAGCTCTGGGGAATTCAGAAGTGAGTTACTTGCCTAGCATATGTTCTGCTCTGCTATCTACTGTATTTATACGGTTCAGCCAGTTTTGTTTCTAGTCAATGGTAGTCCCCTTGATGTTAATAGCGGGGAATTCAGCAATTGCAATGTTATTGAACATCAAATGAATGATGGTTAGATCCTCTCTTGTTGAAGGTGGTCATTGCCTGGTTGTTACTTGCCACTTGTCAGCCCAAGCCCAAGCCCAGATATTGTCCAGATCTTGCTGCATCTGAACATGAACTGCTTTAATGTCTGAGAAATGGTACTGGACTTTGTGAAATTATCAGTGAACATTTCCAATTCTGACCTTACGATGGACGGAAGGTCATTGATGCAGTAGCTGTAATTGGTTGGGTCTAAGAGTGAAGTTTCCAAAGTGGTCAACCAGCCCAGTGTAGAAGAGACTGTACTGTGCACAGTGAATACAGTAGACTAAATCGAAACAAGTAAATGACTGCTTCACCGGAAGGGTTGTTTTGGGCCTTGGACAGTGGAGGTTTAAGGTGTTACACCTTTTGTGATTGCAGAGGAAAGCGCCATGGGAAAGGAATGAGGTTGGGGTGACAGAACAGCAGACTAGGGTGCTAAGGAGAGATCGGTCCTTTTAGAATTCTAACAGGTGCAGTCAAGATGTGTTTGGTAGTGGCATCATGCTAGAGTTGGTGGAAATAGCAAAAGATAATTATTTGCACATGGAGACTGGTGGGATGGAAAGTGTGAACAAGTGAGGGAGTGTAATCAGGTAGCTGAGAGAGTCAATGGACTTGTAATGATTATTGGTTGACAGTTTGTCACCAGAAACAGAGACAGATAATGAGAAGGAAAATGAAAGGCACGATACAAATTCAATCGTAAAATGATTCCTCCATATTATGTCATCCAGGCAGTAAAACTGAAAATACTGGAAATGAATAGCTTATCACTGTGAAGAGAAAAGACAACGTTTTGAATTAAATGCCTTTGTCAACTTGTCGATTGATTCAAAATGTTCAACAGTCCTGTCAGTTTCTGAATTGGTCAGCTATAAAATTCTACTTTTTTATTGTGTTTTTCACAATCATAGTATCTTGTTGCACTTCATTAAACTTACCCGTGAACCTGTCCATCCTAATAAGGCGTAAGCATACTGGCCAAAGGGTGCAACAACCAGATCCACTCTCACAGCCTTCCAGTTCTTTTCCTTTGTTGCAGCAGCAGTTACGAGCTGAATCGTCCCTGCATGGCTACTAAGTCCAATTCCTTTAGGCTCATTCTCAGCTGAAGAGTCTTTACTACAGGATCGGCTCAGTTCTACATTGTTTACCATCTCCTTCTGCAGTTTGAAGATGGATAAACATTTTGCAAAGTGATCAAATGTCTCAGTCTCCTTGCTTTTCCATTCATGGTAACTGTTGTCTATGATGTCATCATACAATATTATATCCTAAAATAATTGGAGAACAAACAATGATGAATATTTACTTCTTCCAATGCTTTTTTCCTCTTAAAAGGTGACTGCATGAAAATTCTTGCATGTTGACAAGACATTGATTATGCAAGGAACTTAATCTTAAAAGGAACTAGATTAAGCAACAAAAATGACAAAACTGTTGTCAACAAAATTAAAGTACCACTTCTTTATTATTTCTTGTTTTGACCAAAATTTCTTAAAATCTTCTCATTTTCAAAATCAAATTTCAACATAGTCATGGACAAAGCAAATTGAAAACAATTGTCTAGATTTTGCAACAGGAAAAATAATAACTAAGAATGAAGCGCTCAGGGGGAAGTTCGGGAGCAGGGGAACTCCGATTACAGGCATCCCTCAATGCACCCATGATGTTGGCAAAAACAAATTCACGTCTCTGCAAATCCAACCAAACATATGTGAAGTTGAAAAGCTGAATAAAAGTAAGGTTTTCAGCCTCCTTGTCACATTTAAATGACACCCACTTCCTTTAAGTGATTGGTTGCCTGCCTAATTCCCAGTTAAAGTTCTCAGTCGAATTAGATTTTTAAAGCTTAAACCCTCAATCTGAGCTAGACTCATCCTTTTTTCCATTAAGATTCTCTCCACATTGTGATGACCTAAGAGTTGGGGAAAGCCAATAAATTATTTTGCACACAGTGTCTGTCTAAGCCCAAATGGATATTCTGAAAGCCAGTTAACTATTTCCTGGTTATGAAACTGTTAGGATCTAAATGTCCAGGTGACCTTGGTATTCAAGAGAATGAACAGCTAAAGGGAAAGAATAATGAGAATGGATGCTTCTCTTAATATTTTTGGGAAATATTCTGTTATTCTGTAAAGAAGGCTACATGTAAGTGATTTAATTAAGATGGGTAAAGGTTACAAAAGTCAGGTTATCTATGATGGGAGGGTTAAGTTATGAAAGAATATAGGTATCAGATTTGTGCATTTTTGATGAGATATTATGGTGGGTTTGAGGTACAATAGGTTGGAATTTTGGATAAATTCAGAGTTTGTTTGAATATCAACAGGAAGTTAGAGTTGACAAAAAAAGTTTGTAAGCCATTGGTAAATAGAATAGGCTATTTCACATTTTACTGACCCGAAAGCACAGACAAAATACAAACATGAAATTTTTTTTATTTTTGGAAAAGTTCAAATAAGTGTGTAGGAAAATAGAATCACAGATGAAAGGGGAAAAAATTATATATAAGAAGTGAAATAGAAAAGATTTATTGATGGCTGTGGGAAGATTTTCTAGACATGGCTCCAGACTAGGAAAAGTTATTGTTTTAATTGACCATCCAGTTAAGCCAGAAAAGCAGTTTTAATGTCCAAAGATATGTGGGTTAGGTGATTGGCCTTGCTGAATTGTCCCTTAGTAGCCCAAGTTGTGTAGATGAAGTAGATCAGGAGTTACAGGAATTGGGAAATAATGGTGGGGTGAGGAGTACTGTGGAACTGGGTAAGATGCTGAGTTGCTGCAGACTCAATAGGTCAAATAGCCTCCTTCTCAGGGATTCTATGTCTGAAAGTTTCTGATTTACATAGCAGAATGTAAATGGATTTGAGAGCTCACATGGTATACTTTATTTGCTTTGGAGAATATTACTTATTTTTTAGAATAATAGATGAACATCAAGTGTTACTTTGATACTTTAAGTAGGGAATCTTTTTTAAGATTGATTTTAACTTGTGTAACTGTAATTTGTGTTTTATTTTCTTCTGAATAAACCTTTTTCTTCTAATTTTGAAAATTCTGATGATTTCTACTGAGATATGTACACTTCTTAGTCTTATTCCACCCACCCCCAACCTCACTATATAAATCTGTTGATTCTCTTTGCTTTTAGCTCTGACAAAAGGGTCATCTGGGCTCGCAATATTGGCTGTATTCTCTCACCAAAGATGCTGTCAGACCTGCTGAGATTTTCAAGCATTTTCTGTTTTTGTTTCAGATTCCATTATCCACAGCATTTTGTTTTTATTTGTACTTTTTTTTCAGAATCCTTCTAGGATCTGGTTTGCACAGCAATTAATATCTGCTGTGGTCACAGCAATACATAGAAAACTGGTTACAATGGGGTTGCGTCAGCCAGTATTTTCTGTTGGCAACTCCTAACAGAGGACTTGTGAAAAAAGAAAACAAGCATGGTCCTTTCAAATGATACTCAGATCTCTGAATTTCTACAGCCTGTGATCTATTTAACTACAGCAAGCTCTTTCATTGCTTCTTTGCCCATCTAAATGGAGCTGCCTTTGCTTGCTCTCATGATACAGAGATACCAGAAGTATTAAATGCTTTTGCAAGTGTTACCAAGTTCAGAACCTCACTCCCCATAATTATGGCTTACACAGGTCAGGTTTTGGAGTTACTTCCAAATTGTATAGATTCACAAGTCTAAAATATTTAGTCTGGCAATGTCAAAGAGACAATATCCAAATCATACCTGAGCAGTCAACGAACTAATCACTTGGAAAATAAGACCCTTTTCCTTGCCTTCTTCCTGATGAGTTATGAGAATGTCAACATCATGACCGTACTCCTTCCCTCTAAAGGACAGAGCATTCGATCAGTGAACACAAGCCAGTTTAAAAAAAAGTAACTTAATGTAAGTGACAATATCTCTTCCTATGAAGGTATTGGAGAAATACAATAATCAGAGAAAAAAAACTAAAATATGGTAGTGTTTTCAAATGCATTTCCTCAGGATTAAGTTAATGGAGTGCAATGTTTGGTGTCCATCCCAAGGCTGTTGGTTGACAAGCTGGTGACAAAGTAAAACTGTGACAGGGCAAAAAAAAAAAGAAACAAAAATGAAAGGTGTGCCTTGAGCAGGTGTGTTACTATCCAAAAGCAAAAAAAAAGACAAAAATTGAAACATGCAAAGAGCAAGCAAAATGGGCTAACCAAGTTTACAGTGTGAATTGTTGAGCTTGTGTTGAATCCGACAAGATAAAGAAGGCCTCATCGGAACATAGGTGCCGTTCCTCAAGTTTACATTTTGATTAGTGCAGCAGAACAAGGTCAGAGATTTCATCGTTAAAGCAAGGTGGAGGATTAAAATGACAGAGTTTGTTATCAGTACAGGCTCGTTGGGTCGAATGGCCTCTGTGTACTGTAGGGATTCTATGGTGTGACAATCCTCAACTATATTTCCAGCCTTATCCCCAAAACCCTTGATCCCCTTACTGATTAAAAATGTCTACCTCAACCTTGAACATTCTTAACAACCCAGTCTCTACAACACTGCAGAAAAAAAAATTGCACAGATGATTCACTACCCTTTACTGACAAATATTTTCTGAAGTTAACAGGACTAAATGCTATACGTGAATGCTCCTGTGCTCTAACCTTCGAAAGCCACCAGTTAATGTTACAACTGCAGCAGGTAGAAATCTGTGTACAGTGACTTCAACAATTTGCCTGATCAAATCCGCCTCTGCCTTTGTAACTGGTTTGATAAGGTCTTCGTAGTAGAGCAAGCCTATAAAACAAAAAGGGTCATGATTTAAATTGCTGCCCTTGGCACCAGGGACTTAGGTTCAATTTCTGTCTGGGTGATTGTGTGAGGATTTTGCACATTCTAAAGCCTGGAATTCAAATTATGGTGAAATATCATTCAGTTGAAATTTTCTTCAAGCAATGCCATAAAGACCTTTTGCAGCTACTGCTAACCTACATGGTTGCTTGGCAGCATCAATAATACGTTTCATTGCCAGGCATCCACATTATCACAATAAAAGGAACACAATATTTCAGAATAATGGGGAGGACAAAGTATAGAGTTGTCATCTGCCTTTTATTCCAAAGTTCACTCCCTCACTGTCCTAAATTTAAATTGTCATCCTTATGTTTCTACCATCTCTAAGAACCTTGAGTTCCTATTCTGGTATCTTGTGCATTCCTGTTCCCTTTGTTACATCATTGGACTCTGTGATTTCAGCTGTATTAGGTAATGCTTCCTTGAGCCCCTCCACTTTTTTGTCCTCTCAAGACCCTTTTTAAATTCACTTCCTTCACCAAGCTTTACTTGCCCCTCCAAATGATTGCTCAATTTTAGTCTGGCTCAAATTTCTAGCTATTTAAATACCTGTGAAGCACATCTAAAAGGTTCAGGAAAAGTTGATAACAACTCTTCTCTTTCCAGGTCGTCAAATGATCCACAACAATTAGTTCCTTATCTTAACTCCTCGATTGAGACATTTTCTACATGGAAGTTCTGTGGAAAAGCAGTTATTGTTGCTGCCTTTTCAAAATAAACCTCAAACGAAAACCAAGTGGGACATCCAGACTTCATGCCATGACTCGGCAATTTAATTCAATGACATAGCCCAAGAATAAAAGTTTTGTCTTGTGCAGGTCAATAGCTATACAAAACTAGAATATTCCACAATTTCCAAATATGCTCAATTAGCCAAACTCAATTTGAACACCACAATAAATCGGTTCAATCACTCCTGTCCTCCTTTGAATTTTGGTAGTTCCCAAATCCCAAAAATCCTTGTCTTGGATGTCAAATTCCTCAGTTCATTTCAGCTTACTTCTACAACCTCATTCAGCTCCACACTCCTCGATCCCACCTTGAATGATAGTATTTCCAGGCATGACAGACTAGACAAGGATTTATTAGCTTGTAATATCTCTCCCACCTCCAAAAACCATCTCAAAACCTGCAAAGAACTCATTTTCAGTTTTCACCACTCAACGTTCTCCTAATTTTTGGTTAATTTCTGATCTTTTTCCCCCTCAAAAAAAATCTTGTATATTATGATTGATTAAAGACACTATACAAGTGAAAATTCACAATCAACTCAGTGCTAGTAAAAAGTGCTGAAACACGATCAGGAAAAGATGGGGCAACCTTTAGCTCTAATGTTCTCAAAAATAATAGTAAACACTCGCATTTAATGTTTAAGACTAGACACAGGCAAACAAAGCACTGTGAACATCCACTCAATGATAGGTTTGCAAAGATCACTCATTCCGAAAAAGTAAAATACATACATTAGGCTAAAAGCCATGATCTTAAAATGTCAGATGCAGTAAAATGGAAATACTTCACAAGTGAACAATTACCTTCAATAAAACGTGCTGCAGTAGAATGATCGTCTCAAGTTTCCCAACATGGATAAAATCCACTTCCCCTCCACCTCCCACCATTCTGACCTTGAAAAACACAAGTGTCTTAAAAGGCAGCATGTCCAGTTACACTTAGGTAATAGGTTTTTATTACCTGCTTCCTGCTCCTTTGAAAGTTTTACTTTTGATGATCTCAGTTCATCCAGTGTTCGCAGCCCCTCTCTGAACCACTTGTCAGCTGTCTTCACACCAACACCAAAGATACTTGCAAATTGCTACAGAACCAGGAATAAGGATTACAAACCATGATACCAGTTACTGACCTACTGTTTATAGAAAGACAAGCAGAAGGATAGCTCTCATACAAAGTATTGCTGTTTTCAAATGGTTGCAGTTTGTAAAAGTCCATAGGAATATCTATCCTTATGCGCCTACAAATATGAAAAGCACAAGAAAAATGGCTAAGATGGATACGTAGGGATATAGGCCAAATACAGGCAATTGAGACTAGCTTTGGAGTTTTAAAAAAAGGGTGGCATGAACAAGTTGGGCCAAAGGGCCTGTTTCCATGCTGTCAAACTCTATGACTATAAAAATGAGTAGTATACCTTTGAACGTTTAAGCCTGCTCTGCCATTCAATAAGATCATGACTGAATGGATTGTGACCTCACCTCCACTTTCTTGACTATCTGCCTCATAAATATTGGCTCCCTTGTGAATTAAAAATCATTCTCTAAATCAGTCTCCACTGCTCAGACCTAAATTGTCACACCTGTTGTGATTATATCCATGAGGTTGATGTAACATGGAAATGATTTGTTACCATTACTTTGACACAAGACAAACACAGTTTCCATTCTGGTCAGGTTCAACTGATTTCCTCAGCATCCAATTTGTGACAGGATTTGAAACCTGCCAAGTTAATTTTTCAGTTTATTTCACATGTATAGCAAAACATCTCTGACACCAAGACCTACCTTTAGTGTTTGAAATCTCTCACTTTGGATCAAATTCTGAACTTCACTGCAAGTTCCATCTTCAAGGATTTCCTGCAGCAAGGAAACTCATGTTTTTAATTAAAGTGTTGCACCAATAACAATCCAGCAGTGTGTAATAAACAGCTGTTCTCCTGATCACCCAATAGAAAGCCTCATACTGAAAAAACAATGAGCCATAGTATTACCTTAATCACCCTTCTTGAATGGTCCCCAAGGTTGGGAACCTCTTTGACATCATCCATTTTGGTCACATTATATGGCAGAGACTTTAGGACAGAAGATGCTCTAGCGAATGCCAGATATCGTCCCTCATTTGCAGATAACTCTGCATTTTCAGCCAATATCTCCAATGCATCCTAGTCAAAATCAAGATAAGTCATCTCATCTGAATTGATTTCAATCTGTCCATTTTGGTCTACACATTTTCATTAATTGTAAAGACTTCAAATTTATCTCAGGATTCTAAAAATAATCACAATCATTCTTATCTTACTTCACATAAATTTTGAGTCTTGAACCAAGAATTTTCTTCTTTCTCCCTTTCTAAGTCACAACTGAGACTAGACAGCATGTGTCAGCAGAATATAGAATCAACACAGTTATGAGCTAAATCTGTATTCAATGACATGCATTTCATAACTGTGTCATCAATTATGAATACATGCAGCAACTGGAACCAATTATGCCTTTAACCTACATTCAAGGTATAAGAAATAGATCATTGGGCATGACAAAAGGTCTGAATGATCAATATAAATGTATTCTTGAAGTCTGGGGCCAGCTAAGGGGGAATTAATGATTCTTACCGTCAATAATCTGTTTCTGTTGTCCAGCGTGGTCCTTCTTTGACAGGCATAAGGTGCAACAGGAACTACAGTGGTATGAGTAGCAGCTCTCTTTACCTAAAAATCAAACATAAGTGGAAGTGTTTTGACTAATTCCAGCCACACATAAGAAAGTCTTATTCTTCCAAATGAGAATAAAAGCAGCCATAAAGTAATAATGCCACAGTAACCAAGTGGAATTTCTGTGTAATGGAGGGAACATTAAGATAACATGTCTCTGATAACAAACTGGAAAACTACATGCAAACTTAGTAATTCTCACCAACAGGCACATCCACACATTTCAAAGCATAGTTGATGACTGTCCAACCAACTTTGCTCAAAACAGAACCAGTAAGACAGACCGAGGAACACTTGGATATTCTTCCCACACGACTGCAGTAAAATGCAAGACAATACCTAATGAATAGGGTGGTTTTTGGTAGACAAGTGGTTTGAAGTACGTCAGTTGTTTTAATTGGCAAACTGTCTATTTACTTGGTTTGACTCCAGCAATACACTGGTCATATTCAGCATCCCCTAGACTTTGGGGCACAATTCTCCCTGCTCACTATGCTGCTCTAGCAGCATAATGGGCCTGGAGACATCAACAGAGGCGTTGAGCAGGCTTCCCGCTGGGTGCCACGGCTTCCATGCTTCTCCAGGGCCAGGATTTCAGTGTAATCAGCTCCATGCCTGAAGTCAAATTGGAGGAGAATTTGGCCACACAGTTTTAGGTGTATAAGGAGTATAATAGAGGGCTGAGGTATAGTCTTGTGGGGCACTGGAATTGAAGATGA
Organism: Sphyrna mokarran; assembly: GCA_024679065.1. NCBI lineage: Eukaryota > Metazoa > Chordata > Chondrichthyes > Carcharhiniformes > Carcharhinidae > Sphyrna > Sphyrna mokarran. The sequence continues at coordinate 17,367,708 of JAGIQG010000031.1, read as the reverse complement.
TTCTGGAGGTTTTATTTTTATCCTTTCTGGTTGTGGTTTAGGGAGTTCAGGATCCAGTCACTGAGGGAGGAGCCAAGGCTCAGGCCACGGAGTTTGGAGATGAGTTCTGTGGGAATAATGATGTTCAAGGCTGAGCTATAGTCAATAAACAGGAGTCGGACATTTGTTATCTAGGTGAATGCAGAACTAGAGAATGCAGTCTTTTACTTAAAGATGGAAATGGAGGAAGAATTTCTTCAGTTCCAAATGTTAACAACCTACGTACCTTAGAGCAAAATAGGCCAAGTCATTGAATATGTTCCAAACTGAGACAAGTTATTCATTGACAAGGGAGTCAAGGGTTATGGGGAACAGACAAAAAAACATTGGATTTAAGGCCACAAATGGATCAGCCATGCTGATTGATTTAGGAGCAGACACAATGGTTCAAATGACCTGCTCCTATTTCATATGATTCTTAAATATTGCATAAGGTCTCACAAACCAAGACACATCTCTATTCAACGTTATATAAAAAAAAAATGTACAATTTCAGAAAATTCCATGTTGTGTACCACACTGACAGACACTAACCAGCAAATATTCTTAGTATTTTTCTGAATACATGTTTAGCATTTCAAATGCTCTGATTTTTCTCATTCTGAGTAACTGGATAAATCCAATTCTTTAATGCATTTGACTCTCCCTTCAGTTGTGCAATTTTTCTCCAATTTCTCTCCTAAAGGTGTGGATATGAATCCACAGGGAGTGTCAATAGATTATTTACAAGAGAAGAGGGAAATTACATTCCAGACAATCCTGCCATCATTCACATTTCCCAAGGGCAGAAAGAAATTTTAATTGTTTAATTATTAGTCAGTGTGGACCAGGGATAAAATCTCATGCCTTTACGTTTTGCATTGTACCTTATCCCACAAGTGGTGCAGAAATCGATAAAATGTCAGAAGAGTTCTTAGAGCAAAACCTCATTTATCAAGAACACTCTCCAACAAGATTTGTAATAAATTACCTGAAGCAGATGGCGATTTTCCAGTTCTAAGGGTTTGCCTGCTCCCATACTCTCAGTGAACCATGTAATATCTACCAAGGCTGCTGTGAATTCAGTTCTGCAAATTCCACTCTGTTTCTCCAGCAGTTCCAACACCTCATGACCAGCGTTTTTCTCAGACACAACATGAGTAACAGATTCACTGAAAAGAGAAACAGCAAACTTGGCAAAATTTAAAATTTGTTCTAAGTGACTGAACTTTTTTGCCACGTTCAGTCTTTAATCCGGAACTAGAGCAAAACTAGATTTTGCTAAGTGCATGTATTTCAAATCTTAGTTAATTTTTCTCCACAAAATAGTCAATCTGGGTATACTAACTGTTTTTTCCATTTAACTTCGCAGCAAAAATAAGCTGTTTGAACTGTTTTCATGAAAGACTGAGAACAAGTAATCTTACAAATCTGAGCATAAAGCAGACAAAGCTTCTCTACATGAAGTCAAAAGTTTTAAAATCATAGTGCTAATTATCCCAAATATGTTTGTAAAATCAGAATGGTTTCTCCCCTTACATTTCAGCAGATTATATAGCAGATCATCAAGCATTGTTTCATATACAAGTTAAGATCTTTTCTTAAAAAGTTAGAGCAAATCAAGATAGACAATACTGAGGATGATCAGGTTTAGACATCAGAGCTAAACAAAAAATAATCTGCATGCTTTCAACATAGAAAAGGTAATTAAAACAAAATAGGTTTCTAAAGAAGAAAATATGAAACTTGTTGCAAAATATTTGGCCACAAGAGTTAGGTTCTGAGCACAATTTTAAAGGAGTTGCAGAGATAGGTGTTTGGAGAAAGAATTCCAGAAGTCAGTTCTCAGGAGGTGAAGGTACAGCAATTTATGTTGGGGAAGAGGGAACTGGAGACCAGAATAATAATAAAGGAGGGGGTATGGGAACATTACAGAGCAAGAAACATAAGGATCAGAATGTTAAATGAGGCATGAGTGGACATTGGATCAATGCAGATCCATACGGACAACCAAGGATAAACATATCCCCATCCAAACCAGTAGGAACTAGAACTTTGGCTGAATTTCACCTTCCTAGTCTAAGAAGGTCATGACTAACTATAATCACCTCTTCAAACTGGAGACAACAGTTAGAAAATTCAAATTGTGCTGTCTCCATTTTGCAGCTTGAATGTCACAGAAATCACTGTCAGCAGCACACCACCAATGGAAATATACCAAGAACATTCGGGAACTAAGTAGAATATGCAGGCGTAATTAATGATCATTACTAATTCATTTCACATGGTTTTAAATTTTCATTCCCGAATTCTTGAATGAAAGCATTTTTTTTGTATCAGTATTCATCTTGATTCCAGTGACTATTCAGGCAAGTTGAACAATACAAACACAAGACAGGTGGACTGATTAATTTGTTAATAAAGAGTTGAAGGTGGAACAAACAAGTTTTAAGACTGCCTAAATGTCTAAGCTATTTCATTCTATTCACTACATCAAGTACTATATAACTGTGAACATCATCTAAACCTTGAGAAGTGAAATTTTGCTCCAGAGTCTGAAGACAACATGAACAGAAAATGTCACACTGCTTAAAATCCTCTGGGGAAAAAAAAATAAAAATTATTCTTTTTTTCCCCTCCTAACGTCATTGACATCTGCAATATCTCTGATAGCTTGCCCAAGTGGCTTTTAGCAAGTGTCAGCAAACTAGTCAACACCATTGCATACAACTTTATTCTTCACCTCAGTCAATGTGTTCCCATACATTTTGCCAGCAAGGTAATAAACTAAAATTCCTACTGCCATTTTATCAACCAACTCAACACAAACCAAAGATTCACCAAATTAGTGTCTCCACCCCATATACCTTTGAGAGATTGAATGATGCAAAATAGTCAGCTTAACTTATGTTGTTGAAGTCAAAAGAATGCAAATTGCATCACATGTTGTAACTTACTCAGCACAGATGCTACTCGTTTCACAATAGGTAAAAATGTTTTCTTCTACTGAAAACCTTCCCCAATTAGAGGAAGTTCAGTAAAGAATGTCAAAATCTTTCCAGTGCCTAAGTTGGAGACCTTTTCCTTCATTGTCAAGAACCATGTACTGTGCACAAAACGATTTTAACAAAAGATGTGAATATGCATATCCAGTTCTGCAACTCAAACTCAAAAGTCTTTTGTCCTGGGTAACATTACTGCTGCTGAAATCTATGCTATACAGAGTTTCACCTCCATTTTCCTCGGCCTTCATTTGCCCTAAGTGTTCAATTTCCACACTTCACTGATTTCAAGCCTCTCCCTAGCTTTCCCCCCCACCTCTCACCTCTGAAATTTCTTCAGTCATGCCCTATTCAGATCTCCAGGTTGACTACGTTACTGGTATTGCACACACCTTCCAAAACAAGTCAGAATTATCATTCTGTAAATCATTTTGTCTTGTTTCTCTCCTCCCCAACTTTGAGTTCCTGAAAATACGTTTCCATTTTAGGTGGCCCCTCTCATCTGCGGAATCTTAGAATCAAAATGGGAAAATAGAGCCCTAAGTGCTGGGCGGACTTAAAACTGGGAGTGTTTCAGGTCTGACTTTTAGACCTGTTCTATCTGCAGAAATATCATTAATTCTGAATCGCACTCCAGAAGGTTGTGGGCAGAGCTTAACATGCCCAAAAGCCTGTAGCTCCAATCGGTGCTTCCAACTGTGTACGTGCAGAAAAAAAAGAGCAGAATTCTGCTCCCCTGCTACATCCCGTCCAGGCCAGTTAAAACAGCCCCTGATCCCCACTGACCCACACCACAACATTCCTGACCCCATACCACCCATCCAGAATGATCGTGGGCCCCTCCATCTTCTCCAAACTAATCTCAGGCAGAGTAGCAGCAGATTCCCCCCTCCCTTCCCCTTTACTGATCTCAGGCAGAATAGCAACTGACTTCTCCCCTCTTTCCCCATCACTGACCTCAAGCAGAATAGCAGTGGACCCCTCACTTCCCTGTCACTGATCTCAGGCAGAGTGGCAGCAGACCCCCTTTCCCCTACCAATCTCAAACAGGGAGCTGTTGGATGCTAGACAGCTACTTCCTCACGAATTGAAGCACTCAAATCAGACATTTGTGGAACATGTCTGTTTCACCCCAATTCTGGATGGGCAGGTGAGGTGGTAAAGGAGGAAATGGTAGTAAGGTTGAGAGTACAGCCCAGTGTATTTGAATGCATACAAATGCATTTAAATGACCATTGCACCCATTTTGGGCGCAGTTCCCATCACAATCATTTTCGGTCCTTGCTAAAGGGAGAAGCAGCACTGAGGCGTGTGTGAATCATGCTCCTCACCTCACACCCGATTTTATCAAGTTTTTTTTCGCCCAATGATAAAATCAGGCCCTTAGTGTGGTTATTTGTACATGTAATTAATCTATCTTCCCTGAAACAGACTAGTTTATACTTTGGCACTTACACACTTATTTATTAGTACCACTAGTTAGTGTCATCATGTTACTCCTGAGCATAGTACATTTGACTTCAAAAGAATCTAATATATCACTGAGTGATTTCAATGGTACATTATCCCTTATGTCATATCCACTGTTAATCTATACACTATAGCTCTGACTTCCTACAGACCAATAATAATTCTTGCTTCTTCTCCACACCTCGTGAAAGTCTTGATGACAACTGTCAGAGTCCAAGTTATGTTAAGTTTACTGTGAACATAGCTTAAAAAGGGATGATGTCGTCAAACTCTGGAGGCGCACACAGCTCCAACTCTCTCACCTCATCTGCTCTTCTACTCGAAATCCTTTTTTCCGAGCAAGCTCTGTGAGAAAGCTCCTCCTACTTGACCCCATCTTCCTTTCCACCAAAAATATACCAACTTCACTGAACTTCACCACTGGGGCGTCTCCATCCAAAGAAGGGGCCGGGTTTTTCCGATTCTTCTTCCGAGGCACCAAGGCCATAGTAAGCTGAGGGGAGGAGGGAGATAGAAAGGAGAAAAGGAAACGAGAGAGACAGAGCTGTCAATAGCATAAGTGAAAGTCAACAGAAGCCCCATGAAGCCAAAGTTACTGCTTTCTGGGAGTGCTATTAAAAAGGTGACATTTTATTGACTGCTGTGGCAAGCAAAAGCTGTATCTAAAGGTAATGTAACCAGGCCCGGTGGGGTAATGTCTCTGAGCGCGCCTCGTTCTAAAAAGAAGGCTGCTTGAAACACACTGCCTGTCTGCACAAACCCGATCAAGCAAGGGGAAGTGTAGTAGCTGCGCTTTGTCAGCAGCCGGGCTGATCCACAGCGTTTACTGAGGACGATTCAAACACGCAGCAAATAAAAAAAACCACAATGTGACCTCTGCAAACGTCAGCCAATTTCAATACCAGAAGCACTGGAGAAGGAGGCAATTAACTACGAATTCCGATATCATGATCATGGTAAAAAATAGACTGATACTTTTACCTGTAAATCAACAAAAATCTAAATCAGCGCAAGCACAGCAAAAAACACATCCGTACCCAGCCTTTGGTTGGATTTTGCATAATTACAAACACGATTCAAAGTAACATTCAATATTAGTGTGGATTGAATTGGATGCTTTTCAGAGCAAATCGAAAATGGACTCAGATCTCATTAAGTATTGGGAAGCCTTCAAATGTGTGTTTTTTTGCCCAATTACTTACAACACTTTTTTTTCGGGTTCAGTCAGGATGTTTCTTTAAAAGATTTACTTTGAGGTCAGATACTCTGAAAGTTAACTGATCTGACTGTTGTTGTCATTTCTATTATTTTGTTCCATGACATTTTTAATCAATATTAAACACAAAATATTCTTCGTATCATTAGAGTTTTCTCCCTCTCCTTTTCTGACCCGTGTTATGATTGAGGTCAGAAACTCAAGTCTTTTACGGAGGCGGCTTGGATCATAGGTTTCACTTCAAGTATGATTCAAATGATACACTCGGCAGTTTTTAATCAAAGAAAGTTTATTTAACAATGTGGTTAACATGTGCAGAAAGAAAATTAGCCGTACCTTTTATCATTTACTAACAAAACAACTATGATATATGTAATCCTTTATAAATCTATCCACGATGTTCCAGTCAAACCAATGCCATAAACAGCCCTTTTCAAAGGTTTAATACAGCAAAGACTAATGCTCATATAATGCTGAAATGGAGTCCTTTGGTTGGAAATTTGAAAAATCTCAGTTTTGTAAGTTCTAATACTTCTTTTGACACACCCAGAACAGTTTGAAGTCAGAACAACTTTTCAGAACCCCAGGGAGACACTCTGGTCAAGTCACCAACAGCAGATTTTCTACTTCAGGATGATAAGAAACCCTGCTTCTAGCTAACAACAGAACTTACAAAACCAGGGAGAGAGACACACACTTATTTTGAGCTTGATGTGACTTCTAAAACTAAACTAACTGCAGCCAAACAGAAAATGAAATCTTAAACATATTGGAAAGAAAAGACTGTCCAAAACCACACAAAACAACCCAGAGTTCAAATAAACAGACCCTTTAAGCAATAAAAGTACCCTTCGTAGACAGCACAGTAGCAATGAAAACAAACTGAAAAAGGTCTTCAACTGCAGAAACAGATTTAAAGAAACAAGAACTTTCTTAAAAGGTACACTAACATCACACCTGGTCTTCTCAAGTCTCACTATGGCTATTTGTAGGGATTAGTAAGCAGCTCTGAGCTTGAAGGGTCATCCCAAAGTGGGTGCAAGGGGCAGCATCAGAGAACAGTTGGCTCACCCACTCAAATTGCTACTGCATCATAGCAATGTGAAACAACAAGGTTTGTGAATACTTTAGACCAGTTGAACAAGCTCTCTTTCTTCAATGTGCCAGTTGAGAAATCTGCTAACAGGTTCCCTCCTGCCAGCTACACGAGCCTATCTTCAGTGTTGGGATTCCTTCACACAAGTGGTGTTCTCGACAAACAGGACACTGCCATCAAGCAAAAAAAATTACATACCACACCAATGCGTAGTATGGTACATGAATTTGAATGCTGGGATGATGCCAGGTATGCAGGTTGTATATCTCAACTGCTGGTATATTGTGTCAAACAGCCTGTCCCTTCAGCTGTTCACAACAGACAGGGTAGTGACTGTACTCAACCAGATCATACTTGGGAAATTCAGAACACGGTGCCCAACATTAAATGTGATTCCACAAATGGAATTAACACTTACTAAATTCTGAATGTGCTAAGAGTCAATGCAACAGGTAACAATCAATTTAAAATGATTAGCAGGCTCAGGGTGTGGCTCACTTCAGCTCGTTAAAAGCTACATATCAGCAGGGCTTAGCCTCTCTTTTTTTTGACAGAGACAAAATGATTTTATTTCCAAATACAGCAAAGCTAACACTTCTATTAGAATCCCAGTCAGTTGAGTGAGCCTGTCAAACAGGTACTCTCTCATACCATTCTCAGGGGCACCCAGTCTCTTCAGGTGTCTTTTAGGACAAACCAAATAGACAAACTCAAATTAAATAAGGACAAAGTAAAAGGGCAGCTCCCCAAAAGGAAAGGGAACAGCCAGAACAAAAAAAAAGTATAAAGGAAACTTAAGACACATAAAATTAAAATGTGATTGTCAGGATCTATAATGCACACCAGCCCCTACGGTACCCAGCAGTATGGAAGGCGTCAACTACACCCACAGACACCACATGCTCCCTCTCCAGAGACACCTAGCCGCGAATAGCCGCAGTAGAGGGGCAGTCAGTCAGGATGGATGACCCTGTCGATCGCCCGCTGCCTGGACTGATTGATGGTGCATCTTGCCAGGCCTCAGCAGAGCCTGGGCTCTACAAGTAGAAAGGAAATGTTCATGTATTGTGTCTTTTTCAATTAAATAAAACAAAAGCATAGATTGCAACTTGTTCCTAATGTCTCCCTGGCAATGCTTCTATCAATGAGAGTCCATTTGCCAACCAAACAGCACTCTTTTCTCACGCATTATAAATTACTCCCATTGAAATATGGTGTTCTTGTATCTATAGTAATGACTGCAAATTGAAAAACTTCCACAGCATGCTTTATTTTTCCAGTAATACTCAAGTTCTGTACTACTAAATGACAGATTAGACGATGATAAGTTAAACAATTTAGAACAAAATACAATTGCAGTTATATTTTTCTTTGTCCAATTTTTCTCCTCTAAAGGCATTGATTCTTGCTGGTATTACAATTCCAGCCGATCTAACTGAACAGGAAGATCCCCAAATGGGACCCTGGCTCAAAAGACCATAATTTTTTTTGAAAACACAATGGAACAGAGTCACAGAACAGCTAATTAGTTTTAATATAAAAAATATTTATTAACCACCCCCCCACCCCAGCTTTATAAACATACATAGATTTTAGATGTAACACAAAGCATACTTCCGCTATAGTGTCTCTGTAGCATACAGTCTCTTTAAACATAAAGGCTGGCTATACTAAGACACATTCTGTTCTGAACCTGAGTGACTTTCTGTAGCTTTCTTTTTAAAATTCCCAGTTGATTGTCAAATTACAGTTTGTAGACTCCATTCTAAAAGAAATGCTTTAAAACTTTCTCTCACAACAATCTTTTCCATTAGCGTTTGTATAACAAATCCATTCAGGTTTTCCAAATGTACTGTCAAACAAGGCTTCTACACTGTTTTTAAGAAGGAATCCAGCATCCAGGTTTTACACGTCCTGCTTCAAGATTTCTTTATACTGACTGGTGTATAACTGTTCTGAATTACTTTACCTACTGGTTCCCAGACTGTATTAAGATGGCACCAAACTTTTGATTTACTTCTGAGGTCCACTTTAAATCTGATTACTGCAGCTGTCTCTTTAACTCTGAGAACCTGTCTGCTATCCCTTTGAATTCTTCTTAACAGGACCTTCCAAGTAATATTTGTGCACACAAATGTCAGGCAATGACCATCATCAATCAGAGGCAATCTAACCACCACCCCTTGACATTCAATGGCATTACCATCACTGAATCTTCCATTGACATTCTTAAGGTTATCATTGACTAGAAACTCAACATAAACACAGTGGCTATAAAAGGAGATCAGAGACTAGGAATACTGCAGCAAGTAACTCACCTTCTGACTCCTCAAAACCTGTCCACCATCTGCAAGTTAGGAGTGTGATGGAATTTTCCCCATTTGCCTAGATGGGGTGCAACTCCAACAACACTCAAAACGTTTGACACCATCAAGTCAAAGCAGCTTACTTGATTGGCACCACATTCAGAAACATTCACTCCTTCCACTCCCAATGAACAGTGACACACAGCATGTACGAAGTGCACAGCAGCAATTCACCAAAATTAGATAGCATCTTCCAAACCCATGACCATTTGTATCTACAAGAACAAAAGCAGTACATATATGGGAACACCATCACTGCAAGTTTTGCTCCATGCCACTCACTATCCTGGCTTGGAAATATATCGACGTTCCTCTGCAATTGCTGGGATAAAATCCCTGGGAATTCACTCCTCAGTAACATTGTGAGTCAACCCACAGCATATGGGCTGCAGCATTTCATAAAGCAGTTCACCACCACCTTCTCAATGACAACTAAGGATGGGCAATAAATGCTGGTCAGCCAGCGATATCCATATCCCATGAATGAATTAAAAAATTGCTTTATCACTTGGAAGTTTTCAGCGTGTTCAGTCACCTTTAATTATAGTTGTCCTTAATTATGGATTTCAGACACTTCCAGTCAACAAATGTTAGAGCAACTTGTCTATCAACCCCCTGTTTTCCTCTTTCACCTTTCTTAGATATCAGAATATCATGCAGATTTTTCCAGTTGAAAGGAATGATTATAACTGGAGAGAACTTTGGAAGATTATAGTTCAGGGATCTTCAATGTTCTGATCTGGTTCCTTTAAAATCCTGGGATGGCCATTGGGGATTCATCACTTTTTCATGCCATTACTTTTTTCATTACTTGGTTAGCTCCTGTTAAGTTTGGTTGGTCTCATTTCCTGATTCAAAGTTAGTTTTCTCAAAACATCCATTAAATTGGTTTCATTCCTGTCCTGCAAAATAATTATTCAATACAACGTCATGGTCACCAAGGAACTCACTTTGTTCCTGACCATCCTCCTTTTTGAAACTTTCTTTTCCTACTCATACACAGACCCTAAACTGGCCTCTGCAAATGCATGATCTTGAACTTCTCTGGTTTAATTCCATTTGCCATTTTTCTGCTCATACAATCAATCTATAGCTTTAGCTCTCGTTGTCAATCATAGAGCTAACTTTTGTATCATTGGAAAACTTAATTGGCATGATGGTCACAAAGACCACAGGAGATCATTGATAGATCTCTCCCCGGACTTTACTGAGTAGGCAGATGCTTGCCCAATAGGACATTCAACTGTTGCACTTGTTACTTCACCGAGACCAGTGTTGTCAATCCTGAGGTGTTGCCCTACCTGGCTGCTTTCTTAGTACACCATAAAAGGTGTTTGGTGATGGGAAACTGGCATTCAGCTGAATTATTACATTGACAACAAGGAAACAAAATGTTTTAGCATCTCTCTCCACGGACAACCTCCATAAGTCAAGAACCTTCCGTGGTGAGAAAAGTCATTTGTGCCTCATTTTGAGAAACTTGAACCTGATGACACTAGCAGGTAAAAATAAGTCCAGTTACTTCTTCTGTGCTAATAATGCCGATGGAGATTTTTAAAATATCCACCATGCAATGCTCCAATTTTCAGCGTGATTAAAAAATCTGACTTGTCCAGATACCCGGCTCAAAACTTTTAGCGAACTTTTAGACTGAATAAAAAACCAATATGATCCAAAGCCCTCTGTAATCTTCCTTGCTTCAACATGACTGGGAGAACTCCTGGGGAACCTGTCAGAGTTCTTGGCTAAGTTGTGGAAAATAGCCAAAAAGTACAAATTTCAACCATCTTTTAATGAAATGTTCTGAGACAGATTGGTATGTGGCATATATGACCTGGCCAACCAAAAGAAACTGTTGACAGAACCAGATTTAGATTTACAGAAAGCCATTCAAATAGCCTTATCCCTTAAGGATGCAGAAAAGAGTCTCATGAACCAAAGGGAGAATCAGACATCAATGTCTTCCAACTAGAGGAAAGAAATTCGTGTAATCAATCCTTAATAGAAAGTGCTTATGTAAATCAGGTGTAAAAGGGTCTTTGTCGATATAGGAACCTTAAAGTCTCCACCAGGCAGTCAAGAAAAGGCACAAAGAGTATTAAAGAACATACTCCAGAAAAGTACAATTGCCAAATGATAGGCAAGCAGTCTCAAAAGACACAGCTGCGGTGAAGTTTCAGGAATAAGCAAAACACGTGTTGCCTGGGAAAAAGACTTGATCATACCATGCAGTTATCCCCTCTTCCAAACACAGTGACATTACAACTGAATCGCATTATCACAACAAAAGACAACTCATTATTGATACTTTTACTAGTGAATGGCCATCCCTTAAAAATGGAGGTGAAATGTGAGCTGCAGTCTACATTATCAGGGAGAACAGGTGTATAAGCATCTCCAATCTGGCATCCTACTCCTGAGGTTGGAAGATATGAAGGCCAGGCTAGCCATCTACATGAGGGAACCTTTACAGATAAAAGGCACCATAATGTCCCCAGTAACTTACAACGCAATCAGCTTAGCGCCCACTCAGTGTGTGGGGGCACGGAACAATCCTTTTGGGGAGATTAGAAAGCCTCCACTGTTACCTTCTTGCTTCTGTTACAGCCTGGGATAGATTTCATCCTGTGAGTGTATTGACAGACAATCAGAAAAGGGAAGAGTACCTATAACAAGCTATGAATTTGGATGAAATTATAAATGCGGGAAAGGGAACTGAAAAAAAAGTTGAGAAACTTTGTCATTCCCCGAACCACACTGCATTTGGGGGGGGGCCATGCCAGCATAAGAACTGGGACAAGTGAGGATGAAGACTGTGTATTTTGAGTTGTAATATGGAGGTGTGATGCGGCAGGCTCAGTTCAAAACAGTACTTAAAAGGTTCAGCTTTGTGATAAATGACAGCATGGACTGAGATGTTTGCAGTCGTGTAGTGAAGTTGGCTGGAATGGGGAAGGGCACATGGGATGAAAGAAAGTATTCAGCAAAAGAATTGAGAAAGAAGCTGAATTTGAGTTTCCAAACCTTCTATTTCCAAGGTGTAGCCAGAGACATTTATAAAACCAAAACCAGTATGTAACTCCAGACAACAGAAAATAATGGTAACAGAGTTCAAATGCAGACACTGTTATTGCCGCAATCCTGATGTTCACAGGTCATGTGTGCTTTGACCACTTCTTGCAAAAGTAAAGTGAATATTTTAGATTTGACAATATTGTTTAAATTTTATTGATTAGTGTCACAAGTAGGCTTACATTAACTCTACAATGAAGTTACTATGAAAATCCCTGAGACACCATATTCCTGTGCCTGTTTGGGTACGAGGGAGAATTTGGTGTGGCCAATGTATCTAACTAGCGTATCATTCAGACTGTGGGAGGAAACTGGAGCAAACAATGAAAACCCAAGCAGATATGGGAACAATGTGCAGACTCAGCACAGGCAATAACCCAAACCAACAATTGAACCTGAGTCTTTGGCACTGAGGCAGTACTGCTAACCATGGTGGCACAGTAGCACAATGATCAGCACTGACAACAACTCACACTGATATAGTGTCCTGAATGTAGTAAGACATCCCAACTTTCCAGGAACACAATCAGGCAGAAACTGGTATTGAGCCAAAGGAAACATTAGGACAATGGAGCAAAAGTCGACACTAAGAAGCGGGTTTTAAACAGCATATTAAAAAAGAATAGGGATGTGGAGAGATTTCAGCAGGAAATTTGAAACCTTACAACATTGATGTGGAGATGTAGTATTGACTGCGTTGGGCACATAAGAAGTCTCACAACATCAGGTTAAAGTCCAACCTGTTTATTTGATGTCACAAGCTTTCAGAGCATTGCTCTGAAACACCCAACTGATGAAGGTGTAGTGCTCCAAAAGCTTGTGTTAGCAAATAAATCAGTTGGACTTCAACCTGGTGTTGTGAGACTTCTAACTGTGCTTAAGACAATGAAGCTGAAGGAATGACCACCAATGTTGGGGCTGTGGGGGCTCAGGATGAACAAGAGAATAGAAATAGAAGCACACAGAATTTGTAAATTTTAGATCTGAAAGGGGTTTCTCACATCAGAAGAGGATAAACTGTGGAATTATCTGAATAAATATAAAGGTAGCAAATGCGTGTTAAAATATACACAGAGTATGTTCACCTACATTGTGTAGAAGAAATTTTTCCCCACATTAAAACTTGTGGCTAAACTGTTATCACCTTGGTCACCTCCATGTCTGGAAATGATTTCTATTGGGTGATACTAGATCTTCAATGCCCATCATAAGCAATGAATTACATTTCAATCTAACTTCTCAGCCTGAAGCTTGAATCCATCATACAAAGTTCATTCCTGCTTGACTCCATCATACGAAGTTCATTCCTGCCCTTGTTAACTTGAAGTATTTTTAAATACTTGCATCAAAAATGGCTACCAGCCTGAATATGTGTGTCTCACAATTCTAAAGTTGCACATTAAACTCCGGGATAACTTTTTTGCCTTAACCGCGCCTTCATATGTTAATAGAAAACTCAATCAGCAAGTGAGCAAGTACATTGGAAAATGTGATTGGTTGAGTGGCCTGTCGATCACATTCAGCTCCTGTCCTTTTATTAAAACACTGCGTCCTCTCAGCTAAGCAGAAAGTTCAGAACCAGGAAACTGCAGTTGCTGAACATTAGTGTGCGATGTTGTTTGAGCTGTTAACACATTAAATTCCCCGGAACACCCCCATATCCAGCCCCCCGAGTTACCCCTCTGCTATCATGAAATTGGCAGCATGTTTGCTCCTGATCGCAGCGTTTCGTTTCGGGCACTGCGTCAACCGGAATATCGTGTTGATACTCACAGACGATCAGGACATACAGCTGAAAGGAATGGTAAGTCTCAAATGAACTGGTGGACTGAACTTATCTTAAAGTACGATTGAAATCTATTATTTTTATTATTTCTAAAATTATTTCAGTCCGACACTCCAGACATGTAGCGTACTTTCAGTCCAACTTTCTCCGTCGTCAAACTGGGTGATTCTTGTGGTGAACCTGACAAGATTAATTTTAAACTGTATTGTCATTTTTTTAGCTTGGGGCTTCGAAATCAGATGATACATAAAAGTTCAGAAACTCTAACATTTGGAATGAAGGTTAACATGCCTTCTCTGGGTCTCAAATAGGTCATTTTTTTTCCAATTGGCAGTCAGTGACTAGTGGGGTTCTGCAGGGATCTGGGTTAAGACCTCAACTGTTTACCTTATATATTAATGATTTGGAAGCGGAACTGAATTTAATATCTCCAGGTATTACAGGTGATACAAAGTTGGGTGGGAGGGTGAGTTGTGAGGAGAACGCAGAGATGCTTCAGTGTGATTTGGACAGGTTATGTCTTTAGGCATAAACATGTCAGATACAGAATAATGTTGATAAATGTGAGGTCATCCACTTTGATATCAATAATAGGAAGACATTATTACTTGAATGGTGTAAATTGAGAGAGGTGGATACTCTGCGAGAATTTGAATATAGCGATGTTCTGCTGAAATGGTATAGGGTGTTAGAACATAGAACATAGAACATTACAGCACAGAACAGGCCCTTCGGCCTTCGATGTTGCGCCGACCAATATAAAAAGCAATGCCCCTCCAAACTAAACCATTCCCTCTCTTCCATATACTTATCAACTAACCTCTTAAACGCCACCAAACTTGGCGCATCTACAACCGCTGCAGGCAGGGCATTCCACTCCCGAACCACCCTTTGGGTAAAGAGTGTTGGTGAGGCCATTGTATTGTTGGGAGTATTGTATGCAGTTTTGATATCCTTATCTGAGGAAGGATGTTCTTGCTATAGAGGGAGTACAGTGAAAGTTTACCAGACTGATTCCTGAGATGGCAGATCAGCCATATGAGGTGAGACTAAATCAGTGATGATTATACTCACTGGAGTTTAGAAGAGAGGATCTCTTAAAAACAAATAAATTCTAACAAGCTTAGACTGGGTAGACTCAGAAAGAATATTCCCATTGTGGGGGAGTCCAGAACTAGGGGTCATAATTTGAGGATAAGAGGTAAACCTTTTAAAACTGAGTAAGGAGAAATTTCTTCACCCACAGGGTGGTGAATATCTGGAATTTACTGCTATAGAATGTAGTTGAGGCCAAAACATTGTCTGATTTCAAGAAAAAAATAGATATAGTTCTTGGGGCTAAAGGGATCAAGGGAAATGGGAAGGAGGAGGGATTAGAATATTGAATTTGATGATCAGCCATGATCAAAATGAATGGTGGAGCAGGCTCAAAGGGCTGAAATCTATTCCTGCTTCGAGTTTCTATGTTTCTTTTGCACATATGTTTTCTTGAAAGCATTTGCTTTTATTAAGTTTGCTAACATTTGCAACAGTTTTTATTAGTGTCAGTTAAATCGGATACATAATTTTATCGTTAGATTAATTGGGATGCTGAGTGAATCATGCACAAAGAAATAAAACATTATACAAACATGATACATCATCAAAAATTGCAGATAGTTTTTTTTGAATGAAACTCTTGTATATAGATTTTAACCAAGTTCACTCCAAATACCACTATTCATTATACTGAACTGAGACTTTTGGGTGATTACTGACAGTCTTGTCAGAATCATTGTGTCTTTAAAAGATAGTATCAGGGTTGTTCACACAGCTCTTATGTGGTTTGAAGCTGCCAATGCCTTTATTCATCTTACACTTTGTATGTCTAATGGAAAATATAATTCGTCCATCTAATATCTGAATAATTACAATTAAATTTTATTTCTTACCAGAAAGTTAATGAGTGTGTTGTGGTGGCCCAATATGTAATTGAAATGATTTTTACCAAACTCTGAAATAATTATTATGCTCTGGTCTGTAAAACGCAGCTTAATAAGAAATGGGAAAAAATTGTGAGCGTTCTTTCATACTCTGGCTAAAGGTGCTGGAAAGAGAGTGAATATCTTCCAGAAATACATGTGTGCTGCGAGTTTTGGGACGCAGAGGTAGACATTGGAATGATATCACCAACATTTCCTGCTCAACCCAGTGATCTATTAGTACATATCCATAATATTAAATATTAAAACTATATAAGTATTGTCTGTTTAAGTATTTTTCAGCTATTTTAGCTGAGCAATAAATGTTATATTATAAATGCAAAGATTAGTGTGGCTAAATAATGTACTTTCCACATAATAATGGAGTGACTGGCCTTGTGACATGTGGTGAAGACCAGTCATTATATGAGTCAGTGCTACTTGCAAGTTTGTGCACTTCCTATTTTGCAGCTTCATAAGGTTTATATTTTTTATGTTTCTGAGGAGAGGCATTGCTGCCAGAGTGTGTTCACTATTGACCTTGCACTTCTAGATTGCTCATGAAAGTCATGCTTGACTTAGTTGATTGTAGTCTCCCTTCAATCATAAGGTTAGAGGTTGAAGGTTTACTTGAACACATTAAGGCGGACATTCCAGTACAGTGAATGTAATGTGTCTTTGTTGGAAATTCTGTCTCATGGCTGAAAGATTATTTATAACAAGGCATGCTGCAGATTGAAGTGATGTAAAAGATCATTTGGTATTTTTCAAGGAGATCTCCCAATATCCAGGTCAACTTATGAAATGACACCACCAAAAATTGATAAGATGGTAATTTTTATTTCCTGTTTGAGACTTCACAGTGTACAACTTTGGTTGTGGTGCTTAGCCCACTAAAAAAATGTGGTGAAGAACTACATAAGCAAAAAAGTTGAAGTTTATTTATTAGTGTCACAAGTAAGCTTATATTAACATTGCAGTGAAGATAATGTGATAATTCCCTAGCCTCCACACACCTGCAGGCACTCTGGAGTTATTTAAGAGGTACTTAGATGGGCACATGAACAGAATGGGAATGGAGTGGTGTAGAAAACTGATTTAAAATAGGGATCATGAGCCTTGGGAGTCCCTGGGAAGTGTGTAAATAGATGATGATATTGATGTACTTGTTTTTATCCTACAGGTGCTTTGGTCCACCTTGTTGTCTAACGAGGGGCATACACGCGATGGGTCGTGAGGGGGCTGCTCTTGGATTTTTTCCGAGAGTATCCTAGTGCTTCACATCGTTAGTGTACGCTTGACCTGGACCATTTGATGGGCAACACGACAGCTCAGTGACTATCGCTGTGCTGTGCAGATACATAGATTTGGGCCTGTGTCTGTGGGAGTTTGCGCATTCTCCCCGTGCTTGCGTGGGTTTTCTCCAGGTGCTCCGGTTTCCTCCCACATCCCAAAGATGTGCTCTTAGGCTAATTGGCAAAACAATTCTCCCTAAATTGTCTCAAATTTGGTTTTTAATCCATAGATCTATAAACATAAACAGGGATCACGGGTAGAGGTGGGAACATTGGGGTGGTGGCGCGGGCTCGTTGGGCCAAAGGGCCTGTTTCCTGTGCTGTTTTGTTCTTTGTTCTTTGTTCTGATGAGGTACACTGAGGGAGAATTTAGCAGGGCCGATGCACTAAACCGGAGGAAGCCCATGCAGACAAGGAGAGAATATGCAGACTCCACACAGACAGTGACCCAAGCTGGCAATCAAAGCCAGGTGTTTGATGAGTGATGCAGCAGTGCTAACCATTATGTCAACATGCCATCCCCTCATCTTTAATCCAAAGCATTATTTAGGATTTGGCAGTCGCAATGGAAAGCTATTTTAATATACCACATTGGAACCAAATGGCCAGTGTTTCTCCCAACAAGCTATAGAACGGTTGATATAACAATGGTGCAACGATAGACAGAGATTGGAACTGAGGCACACTGATGGGATAAAGTAAAAAAAAATTTTACTTCCCACATAGCTACTCGCATATGAATGCTTGAAGCTGGAATGGAGTGTTCCATTCTCAATATGAATGTTCCTGTTCTTGGAGCAAAATCATTTCACAAAATAAAATCTTTCACCCACTTTCACTGTGATTTGCGTGACCTTCTGTTCCTGCAGAACTTCTGCTTTGCATTTATTGTGAGCAGCTGAAGTTCAGTTTGTGGAAGTTGTGCCTATTCACAGGGCCTTGTCATTTTATAGTATAGTGGAGCCCTTGACAGTATATGTGTTCAAATCCTGGAGCAACACTTGAACTCAGCCAATGATGAGAGTGACAACAATTGAGCCAAACTGATCACCATTTGTAAGCCAATTATGAAATGAGACTTAAAAATGTTTTAAAAAGATGATTTGCAAGCTGTGGTTGAGTACTGGATGCAACCTTTGTTTGCAAATGAAAAATCCTTCACGGATAGAGCTCATCTTATCCTATGATTCAGTTACTTTGTAATCTTTTGACTCTGCTGTTGCCTCATTCCAATGCAATCCACATTCAATCTTCAATGCATTCCTTAGTTTTAGTGCTTGGATTGTTTGTGCTGTGGCTCAGCAAGTTTTATTGAAGTTATTTTGGCAGTTTGGGAAGAGGAGTCATGTAGAACTTAAAGCACCTGTCAACAATCAGTACACATATAATGAAAATTTTGCAAACTGAGCAACCTCTATCTGACAATAAGGGAATTAAGTGAGTGAGTTACAGGAAGCATAATTTATAAAATCAACCTCTAAATTATATTTTCATATGTAGTCTGTCTTCTCTGGCAGTAGGTCAATGGGCGGAAAATGCTTTATGCATCTATACATGGTTGAGGTCTTTTCCTAGTTTAACTGAATAAACAATCTACTGTAAATAAATGGCAAGATTTACGGGGTTGTCACTATTCGCCGTGACTAAATGATATTACATTTGCAAACAAAGGCTACATCCTGTACTCAACCACAGCTTGTAAATCATCTTTTTAAAACATTTTTAAGTCTTATTTCATAATTGGCTTAAAAATGGCGATCAGTTTGGCTCTATTGTTGTCACTCTCATCATTGACTGAGAGTTCAAGTGTTGCTCCAGGATTTGAACACATATACTGTGAAGGGCTCCACTATACTACAAAATGACAAGGACTTGAAGTTCCACAAACTGAACTTCAGCTGCTCACAATAAATGCAAAGCAGAAGTTCTGCAGGAACGGAAGGTCACGCAAATCACAATGGAAGTGGGTGAAAGATTTTATTTTGTGAAATGATTTTGCTCCAAGAGCAGGAACATTCATATTGAGAATGGAACACTCCATTCCAGCTTCAAGCGTTCATACGTGAATTAGTATGTGGGAAGTAAAATTTCTTTTACTTTATCCCATTAGTGTCCCTCAGTTCTAATCTCAACCTATCATTGCACCACTGTAACAATTCATCTCATTTGTTACACCAACCGTTCTGTAACTTGTTGGAAGGAACATTGGCTATTTGGTTCCAATATGGTATATTAAAATAGCTTTCCATTGGGACTTACTAAGAAGTAAATTGGATAGAGTAAATTCCATTAATCATAAAGATTAACGATAAAGTGGTGATTTAACCGGACAATCATCATATCTCAGCGAGGAGTAAGGTTGAGAAGGCTAACCTGGTATGGGAATTGTACCCACACTGTTAGCATTGCTCTGCATTACAAACCAGCCATCCAGCCAACTACGCTAAACTGACCCTCAGCAACTATGTATATATAATTGACATGTAGAAGTTGCTGTCAGAGTTTCCCTGCTTCTCCAGATACTGGGCAATGCTGTTTTCTTGCAAAAAGACAACATTAAAACAAGACAACATTAAAACAGCAAGAAATTGCATGACCAATACCTCAAGATTCATTAGCTGTGAGTCTCTTCTGGTTTACATCATGGTTGGAAATTTGAAAACTTTGTTTCTTTTGACTCTGAATTCCATGTTTCTTTTCTCATTTTGCTTTTTGTACATGATTCTCCATTAATAAAACTTTAACTGGCACTTTCAGATTTTAGTCTCTGCATGCTTTCAGTCTTTGGTGAGGAAAATTTACAGGTTCCAGATCACCAGAGAGTCATTGAGGTTTACAGCATGGAAACAAGCGCTTTGGCCCAACTTGCCCGCATCGTCCTTTTTTAAAACCCCTAAGTTAATCGCAATTGTGCACAATTTGGCCCATACTGTCTAAATGCTTTTTAAAAGGTAAAATTATACCCGCCTCTACTACTACCTCTGGCAGCTTCTTCCAGACACTCACCATCCTCTGTGTGAAAATATTGTCCCTCTTTTGTATCTGTCCCCTCTCACCTTAAACTATGCCCTCTAGTTTTAGACTGCCCTACCAATGGGAAAAGATATTTATCATCTGGCTGATCTGTGCCCTTCATTATTTATAGACCTCTATAAGATCATCACTTAGCTTCCCATGCTCCAGAGAGAAAAGTCCCAGTCTATTCAGCCTCTCCTTATAACTCAATCCATCAAGTCCTGATAGCATCCTAATAAATCTTTTCTTTACTCTTTCTAGTTCAATAATATCCTTTTTATAATAGGGTGACCAGAATTGCACACAGTATTCCAAGTATGGCCTTGCCAATGTCTTGTATAACAAGACATCCCAACTCCTGTATTCAGTGTTCTGACCAATGAAACCAAACATGCCAAATGCCTTCGTCACCACTCTGTCCACCTGTGACTCCATTTTCAAGAACCTATAAACACGTACCCTTAGATCTCTTTGTTCTGTAACTCTCCCCAATGCCCTTACCATTAACTGAGTAAGTCCTGCCCTGGTTTAATTGACCAAAATGCATCAGCTCGCATTTGTCTAAATTAAACTCCATCTACCATTCATCAGCCCGATGGCCCAATTGATTAAGATCCTATTGCGATTGGAGATAATCTTCCTCACTCTCCACCTTGCCACCAATCTTGATATCATCTGCAAACTTACTAAAATGCCCCATCTATTCTCATACAAATCATTAACATAAATGACAAATAACAATGGGCCCAGCACTGATCCTTCAGGCACATCGTTGGTCACAGGCCTCCAGTTTGAAAAACAACTCTCTACAACCACCCTCTGGCTTTTGTCAGGAAGCAAATTTTATATCCATTTAGATACCTCACCCTGGAACCTGTGAGATTTAACTTTATGCAATAACCTACCATGTGGTACCTTGTCAAAAGTACCAGTCAGGTTGATTTCATGTTGAAAACATTTCCAATTACAACAACTTCCGAGCACTTTCAATCTCACAACATGCCCTACAGAAAGTCTATGAGGAGGCGTAAAGTGTAGTGTTCACTGTAACCACAAAATCTGGTCCCTAAATATTGCCTCCCTAACCCAAAATGTTGTCTTTTTATGCCTGCTGTGTATTTGATCAGAAAAAGCCTATTCTGCCATTCAACTAGATCATGATTGATCTCGACTCTGGATTCTTGTGCCCATAGCTGCTAATTATTGTACACCATAATTCATTTAATTAGTTTGCAGTTGTTACTTCTTTGTTAAGAAAATCCTCTTATTTTATTGCAGAACCATATTCTGCAATTACTTTAAATCTGTATTCTCTGATTACTGCTCTTTATGCCAGTGGAACCAGTTTCCTATTTACTCTTCTCAGTGTTGAACATATATATCAAATTTCTTGCACTTCTCCAATCTAAAAACAGCCATTTTCTTCAGGCTCCAAGAATAACTCAAGTCCTCGATTCTGCTCCATTATAGTAAATCTTCCAGAATTAGATATAATACTCCAGTTGAGGCTTAACAAGTGATTTTTATAAAAATGACTTGAAACGGGGATATGTACATTTGAGAATATAAAGGTTAAACTTGCAGTCCATTTTGATAAAATCTTTGCATACAAATTCA
Organism: Sphyrna mokarran; assembly: GCA_024679065.1. NCBI lineage: Eukaryota > Metazoa > Chordata > Chondrichthyes > Carcharhiniformes > Carcharhinidae > Sphyrna > Sphyrna mokarran. Next base: position 17,345,794 of record JAGIQG010000031.1, on the reverse strand, counting down.
GCTAACAGCCAATAGGTACTGAACTCCCCCCATCCCTGCAGTTGCTGTAAGGTACATATGTGTTGTTTCCAACAAAATCTAATTTGAATTAAACCAGAGAGCTAAAACCACAAGACCCTTTTGCACTAGACTTTTTGTCTTCAGTTCATAAAGTTACTACTTTTTGTTGCAGTTTTTACATTCTCCCTCTTTCCAGTTCTGACAGAGTCCATAAAATGTTAACTCTGTTTTTCTCATGGTAGATGCTGGTACACCTCCTTAGTTTTTCCAATGTCCACTGTTCTTATTTCAGATTCCAGCATCTGCAGTATTGCGTATTTTATTGTTATGAAATGATGCTAGCCACATAAAACTAACATTCTCTCTGTTTGTCCAAATTTAGGAAAAAGAGCTAAATTGTAGAGGTGAGGTGAGACTGACTGATCTTGACATCATGCCAGTATTTTAACAACTGGGGCATCAAGGAATCCTCAAATTCAAGTCAATGGGAATTGGAGGAAGCTCTCAACTGTTTGGAGTAACACTTAACTGAAAGGAAGTTGATTATGATTGTTGTAGGCTGAATATCTTGACCCAAGACATCATTGTAAGTGTTCCTCAGTAGTAACCTTGGCCAAACCACTTTTAACTGCCTCATGACTGATCTTTCCTCCACCATCATCATCATGTCAAAAGTGGGATGTTTGCTGATGATTTCAGCATTCAGTACCATTCACAACTCCTATTAAGGCAGCTCATGTGCAACAAGACCTGGACAACAAGTAGACTTGTGGTGATAATTAGCAAGTAACATTAGTACCACCCAAATGTCAGGCAATGTCCATCTGAACAATAATGAATCTACCTCACCCTAACAATTGTGTCATACCACTTTTCAAGAAAGGAAGGACAGAGAAAGCAGCAAATTACAGGCCAGTTATGTTAACATCAGTTATCAGGCAAATGTTGGAATATATTATGATGGAAGTTTAAACAATGTAATTAGAAAATCATAGCATAATTTGACATAATCAACATGGTTTTAATAAAGGGAAATCTGTTTGACAAATTTATTTGTGAGGATGTGACTTGGTAAAGGTAAAGCTGTAGCAATAGTTTTTCCTGGATTTCCAAAATGTATGCGCTAAGATTCATAAAAAGTGAAAAGGCCAAATGTGGGTTCATTAAATTGACGGTAATATATAAGATTGCATGGAGAATTAGTTAACGGATGAAAAACAAAGTGGGACTTAACAGAGTTTTATCAAGTTGGCAGGCAGTGAATCGTGGATTGCCGCAAGGATTATGGTGGCACAGTGATTAACACTGCTGCCTCAGCTCCAACGATCAGGTACCATTCTTGGCTTGGGTGACTAGAGTTTACACATTTTTCCCATCTGAGTGGGTTTCCTTCTGATTCTCTGCTTGCCTCCCACAGTTCAATGTGCTGCAACTTTGTATGTAGGTTAGGAGGATTAGCTCTGGTAAATGTGTGGGATAGGATGGGGGAGAAGGCCTAGGTAATACACTTTGTCAGAGTCAATGCAAACACAATTAGCCAAATGGTCTCTTCGACACTGTAGGGATTCTATGATAGAACATAGAACACTACAGCACAAACAGGCCTTTCGGCCCACAAGTTGTGCCGATCATATCAGTACCTACCAGGCCATAGAACTATCTGTAACTCAAAATCCCATTAAATCCCATGTACTCATCCAGAAGTCTCTTAAAAGACCCCAGCAAGTTCACCTCTACCACCAATGACGGCAACTGATTCCATTCACTCACTCTGAGTGAAAAACTTACCTCTAACATCTAACATCTCCGATATAATTACTGGATGATAATTACTGGAGCCTGACTGGTATGTCATCTAAATTAGTGCCTTGGATGAAGAGACAGGGTAATGTAACTAAGTTTTCTGAAACCTTGCAAGGTAAGCTATGAGGAGGCTCCAAAGAGACCAGCTAGGTATGCGGGCAACAAGATGGCAGATGGAGTGTAATGTAGTAAGTGTGAAATTATTCAGTTTGGTCATGAGAATAAAACTAATTGATTATAAAGTGAGAAACCTATCACTGATGTTTCAAGAGACCTGAATGTGCTTATACAAGGAACATAAAGTCAACATGAAGTTGGCCATTATTACAATGGATTCAAATACAAGAATAAAGAAGGCTTGCTTCAGTTGTATGAGGTTTTGGAAGATTGCAGTTTTGGTCTCAATTTAAGGAAATTTAGACTTGCATTGGTCAAAGTACAATGAAGTTACATTAAATTGTTCCCTGGGATGAGGGATGTCCTATGATGAGAGACTGAGTAAATTAGGTTAATATTCTCTGGCACTTAGAAGAATAAGAGGTAACTTCATTGATCTACAGAATTCTAAAGGGATTTAATATGATCAACACTGAGCAACTGTTTCATTGACTGGATCTTAGGATTAGCCCCTGATCATTTAGGACAGAAATGAGGAAAAATTTCTTCATTCAGAAATCAATCTTTCATGTGAAGACAGTGGAAAGAAGAATAGAACAGAGGCTGGAATTCTAGCTCCTCAAGTCTGTCCACCATCTACAAGGCACAAGTCAAGAGTGTGATGGAATACTCTTTACTTGCTTGGATGCTTTGCAGCTCCAACAACAGTCAATAAGCTTGACACTATCCGGAACAAAGCAGCCTGCCTGATTGACATCCCTTCCACCATTGATACACAAAATGAACTGCAGCAACTTCAAAAGCCTCCTTTCAAATCTGTGAGCTCAGCAGACACGTGAATATCACCACCTGTATGTCCTCCTCCAAGCCACAAAGATATAGCTTGGAACTATATTGCTGTTCTTTCACTGTTGCCTGGTGAAAAACATGGAACTACCTTCTTTATAGCATTTAGTATATCCTGACATTACATGGACTGAAATTCAGGAAAATAGCTCACCATCATCTTCTTGAGGTCAGTTATGGCCCTTGCTGGCCTTTTCAGTAACATTCACATCCTAGGAGAAAACTTAAATAAAGAACAAAACACAAAACTTTTTCTCATTTTTGTACAGTTTAAAAGTGTTCATATTTCAAGATCTACGTGATGATTTTATAATGATATTATGCTGATTTCCAAGAATTGCTGTACCTCTAATCTGAAGAGATTACAAATCAAAATACTTTTTCTGCTGTTTCATCACAGGCAAAAAGGAATTTATAAACTCAAGAGATTTGATGCTCAACTATCAAGGTTTTCCACATTACAGAGTGTGTTATGTTTAGATTTTATGTTGCTTTCTACTTTGTCCTTGTACATTAGATAACATCTGGCTGAATATTACTTTGGAGGTTATAAGGATGGGTAAAGTCTGACATCATGTACTTACCAGCACCTGTTTGCTGTGTGGTTGCAGTGTCCTGTGTGAAGTAGATCAATGCTGAATTGGGCAAATGGGTAGACTGTACACAGTTGTTGATTAGTTTTGCAAACTGTAATTTATGTAGAATTTTCTAATTGTAAAGTAAAATCGAGATGAAGTTTTTGGTAACTTTTCTATGGAACAGAAGATTCAATGGATTGATTGGCCTTTTCTTATGTTCCGACATAGTGGTGCAGCAGTATAATCTAGCTGAAAGCAAGTCCTGAATACTATTTGTCCCCATACCTGTAAAACCATTTTTTTCTGTTTGTTGCTACCTATTGACATTTTGTTTTTTTTATTCATTTGTGGGACATGGGCACCTCTGGCTGGCCAGCATTTACTGCCCAACGCTGGTTGCCCTTGAGAAGGTAGTGGTGAACTGCTTTCTCGAAATGCTGCAGTCCACGTGCTGTGGATTGACCCACAATGGAGGGGAACTTGCAGGTGGTGCTGTTCCCATGTATTTGCTAGAACAAGAGTAGCAGATACATGGGAACAGCACCACCTGCAAGTTCCCCTCCAATCGCCTTTCCTTTGCAATTGCTGGATCAAAATCTTGAAGTTCCCTGTCTAACGGCATTGTGGGTCAATCCACAGCACGTGGACTGCAGCATTTCTAGAAGGCAGCTCACCATCACCTTCTCAAGGGCAACCAGGATTGGGCAATAAATGCTGGCCAGCCAGAGGTGCCCATGTCCCACAAATGAATAAAAAAGATACAAAATTTCAATAGGTAGCAACAAACAGAAAAAAATGGTTTTAGAGGTGATGAGGACAACTAAGTATTCAGGACTTCCTTTCAGCTAGATTATCCTACTGCACCACTGTGTTGGAGCATAAGAAAAGGCCAATCCGTCAAATCTTCTGTTCCATAGGAAAGGTACCAAAAACTTCATCTCGATTTTACTTTGTGAGAAAAAGATTCTACATAAATTACAGTTTGCAAAACTAATCAACAACTGTGTAGTCTATCCATTTGCCCAATTCAGCACTGATCTATTTCACCTCCTAGATGCACCACCGCTCTAAGCATTGGCATCTTATCGACTGTCATTTTTAGGAGAAAAGATAGGCAGGATGTCAGAGTTACCAAGGCCATGTGTGGTGCTGACTGCCAGACAGATCACAGGCTCATTGTCTTCAAAATGAGGCTCCGTATCAGACCCAAGAAGCAACCACAAGGAAGCAAGGTTATGAAAAGAATCAGTGCAGCCAAGCTAAAGAACCACACCATAGCTTCAGCACTGGCTGAAGACTTAGAAATTAAACTTGCTGACCTACACCTTGTAGGCCATGCTGAGGGTGACTGGGAACGCTTCAGGGAAGCTATCCATTCATCTGCGGTGAAGATGCTCGGGCTCTCTACCCGCAAGCAGCATAATTTGTTCGATGAAAATGATGAGGAGATACAGGCTTTACTTGTTGAAAAGCACCGTCTTCATCAGGCCTGTCAGAACAACCCATTTTCAGCTGTCAAGAAAAATACTTTTACCAGTGCTTGCAGGACAGTTCAGAATAAACTGCGTAAAATGCAGGATGCCTGGCTGAGCGCCAAGGCAGATAGAATACACCGACAGAAACAACTTGACATGGTTTTATGAAGCCTCAACACTTTCTACGGACCTCAATCTCTCGGGAGTTACTCCCTCCTGAGTACAGCTGGTACAACTCTCATTACAGAGAAAGATCAGATCCTACAGAGATGGGCTGAACACTTTGAAGCTGACCTCAACCGACTGTCATCTATTAACAATGAGGCAATAGACAGAATTCCCCAGGTAGTATCAACAGCGCCATGGATGATCCACTGGTAGTAGTTGAAGTCATGAAAGCTGTCAGCCACCTGTGCAGTGGCAAAGCCCCAGGGCAGATGCCATACCTGCAGAAACCGATAAAGCTGCTAGCCCTGCACTCACTAAGAAGCTCACCGAGTTGCTCGCCAACTTCAGGAGAAATGTCCGGGCAGAACTGCGAGCACTACACAACCTTTGTTGACTGCACTAAAGCTTTTGACACTGTAAGCCGATAAGGCCTGTGGAGGATCATGTCGAAGTTTGTTTGCCTTCCCAAATTCATTCAGATGGTACACCAGTTTTATGATGGCATGATGGCCAGAGTATTGGATGACGGAGAATCCTCTGGGATATTCCCAGTCACCAATGGCGTCAAACAGGACTGTGTACTTACACCCATACTATTCAGCATGATGTTTACTGCCATGCTGAATGACGCCTTCCAGGACAGTGTTGCTGGTATCAGCCTCAAGTAGAGAATGGATGGGAAGCTCTTCAACCTGAACAGACTTCAAGCTATTACCAAAGAGATTGTTCTGAGAGATTTCCTCTTTGCCAATGACTGCACCCTCTATGCTTGCTCAGAGCCAGAGATGCAAATCAATATGGACAAATTTTCCACAGCTTGTGACAACTTTGGACTCACCATCAACATTAAAAAGACCGAAGTCATGCACCAGCCTGCTCCTCATGCACTGTACACAGAAACCATAATCACAATCAAAGGCCAGAAACTACAGGCAGTGGATCAGTTCACTTATCTTGGCAGCATCCTCTCGCAAGCAGTGACTATTGATACAGAAGTTAACTGCAGACTAGCAAAGGCAAGATCTGTTTTTGGTAGACTGCACTCCAGAATCAGCCCAGCAACAAAACTGAAGGTCTGTAGCGCTGTGATACTCACTACCCTCTTGTATGCCTGTGAAACATGGATTGTGTATCGAAGGCATGCAAGACAGCTCAATCATTTCCACATGACTTGTCTTCACAAGACAAAGTGTCAGACGCTGAAGTTCTCTCTAGAGCAAGTCTACCATCAGTCTATATGCTGCTGATGAGAGCGCAGATCCGTGGGCAGGTCATGTCATTCGTCTGTCAGACGAGCGCATACCCAAGCAGCTCCTTTTTGGGGAACTCTCTGTTGGAAGACGCTCATATGGAGGGCAGAAGAAATGTTTCACAGACCACTCAAGGCCTCCCTGAAGTTGTTTGACATTGACACAACCACTTGGGAAATGCTGGCACGAAACGTCCTACTGGTGCTGCCTCATCCACAAAGGCTGTCAAGCTCACTAAGCAAGGTGTATTGCTGAAGTTCAACTTCAGAGTGAGCTACACAAGTCCAGAGCCACCAGCGCAACAACTACAGTGTCTACTCAACTCTGTTCAATATGTGCCAGGACATTCCATGCCCGAATTGACCTGATCAGTCATCTTCAGACAGACCGTAACGCCTCAAAATGACTAATGGTGTCGAGGTCCTCATCAATGACGATGGACGAACAACTATGGTTGTGGTTTAGAAGGTATTAACTCAGGATCTTATTCAACTTCTGCTACTGAGCATGTGATGGAGGGAGTGGATGTTGGTGGATATCGTGCCAATTTAACGGGCTTTTTTCCATTCAGGCAAGTAGGCAGTATTCCATTGCTCCTGATTTGTGCCTTGTAGATGGTGGTAGGTTTTGGGCAGTCAGGAGGTGAATTACTCACTGCAGTATTCCTAGCCTCTGAACTGCTCCTGCAGTCACTGTGTTTGTGTGGCGAGTCCAGTTGAGTTTCTGGTCAATGGTAACCCCAAGCATGTTGACAGTAGGGGATTTAGTGATGGTAACTCTTTTGAATGTCAAGGAGTGGTGGTTAGTGTCTCTTATTGGTTATGGTTATTGCCTGACATTTGTGTGGCGTGAATGTTACTTGTTAGACCAAGCCTGAATAATGTCCACATCTTGTTGCATTTGAACATGGACTGCCTCAGTATCTGAGGAGTCGTAAATAATGCTGAACATCGTGCAAACATGGAAAGTAATGCTCATTTGTTTTCAACCACTTCTCCACTTTTGGCTGGGTCAACTGCTCCACATGGTGTATCATTTTTTTAGATGATGTCAACAAATCATCTGTGAATGTTGGTATAATCACGTTGCTTCTCATCTTCAGGAGGAATGTTGTATTGTGGTGTTCAAAGAGCTGTGAGATTGGAGAAGTTTTACCTTCGACCTCCTGTGGGTAGAAGGCGGGTGAACAGGCCAGGGACTTCAGATTTTGGTTGCTAATCTGTGAACCTTTCCTGAACTATCAAAGAAGTCTAACAACCAAATGAATGGCAAATCTTGCATTATTAAGGGACTGGACTGGATTCCATTTGAGGCGAGATGAAATGACTCCTCTAAGTTCCCACTTGAGGTTTGATCATGGCAAGATTTTTTTGAGAATTTAGAGAGAATATTTTCCAAGAGTTCCACATGTTGTACTTTTGAAGTTACAAAGAGTTATTCAAACCAATTTTCTTCGACTAAGCAAAGAATTAGATAAGTTTATTGGAACTATTTCACCAGCTTAAAGCTAGGTAAAATGCATGCACCATGGACACACACATTTGTCTGGGCACACACACAAGTCCAAGTGTAAGAGGATAGGATTAAAGGCTTTTTCACAGAAAAAAAGGAGTATACAGTTAGCTGTTCCTTGGTTGTACTCCATACTACGGCTGTTGTTCAGTTGTCTCAGTGGGTGTGGTATACGGAGCAGACTTGCATGGTTTATTTTCATGAAAAGGTCTTGGTTCGCAATTAAATTCTCTTCTGGGATGGTAATTTTGTAAACTGAGCACAACACTTACGAGAGACAGCGAAGGCACACCTGTATTCAGTGCAGCATTGCCTTTTGTTTCCTCTGCTGTTTGATAAGTGGATGCTTGAAGTACTTCAGCTGGGTGTATATTCCAGAGAAATACTATTAGTTCATATCTGCTGCAATTATTTTGTTTTGGAATAGTTAAGTAAATTTTGAATTTCCATCTCAACACTTGAGTAGTCTCAGGATACTGTGAATTGACAGGTGAATAGGGTCTTTCTTGCTCCCCAGCAGTTGTGTTAGTCTTCATTCCACTTGGTAGAATGTAAAATTGTGTGTGTTGCAGCAGTCTGGGTTGTTTTCCCATTGTCTGCAGAGTGTCCCAGTTTTTAAAAATCCATCTAGAAAAATTAATATCTTCAAAAAATCACATCCTCAGAACATGTGGCATTCTCGGACCAGGATATTGAAACAGTGTTTCTGTCGTACGTCTCATTACTAGACCTGCCTGAATCTGGACTTGCTAAATACTGTTGAATCACCAGATCTAAGTAGAAATTTAATACAGATCATTCCTATGCACGTGCATTGCAATGCCAATACCACACAAATTTGCACTATCTGTATAGTTTCAGTCAGTCAACTTGATATTCTACATGTTTGTAATATTGCTCACTTGTCATAAATTGCTGTTTTCAGACCCCCATGAAGAAGACTCGCACCTTAATTGGAGATGCAGGGGTGACCTTCACTAATGCAGTAAGTAAGCTCATTGTTACTCGTTTGTTCATACCATGCACTGTCTAGTGTTACTGCTTTATTCAAAGTCCAATGGTAATTTTTGATCACCATACATCAAAGGCTTGCTGAGCTCTGCAACACCAAATTTTCTGTACAACTTCTACATCGTTGATGTGTCAAATGCTGTAAAGCAAGACAGCAATAAGGAGTTGGCTGCTGGTGCTGAAAAATTGTGACAAACAATGGAACAGGTATCTTGTATGGATAATATATTCTTCTTTGTGATCGATACATAGTGAACTTTGCTGTGTACTATGCTTGCAATATAGATGCTGTTCATAATTCTTAGTGTGGTTTTCAAAAACTCATTCATGGGATGTGAGCACTCGTGGGTAATTTGTACAGACAGTAAGAAGTCTCACAACACCAGGAAAAGTCCAACATGTTTATTTGGTAGTAAAATCCACTAGCTTTCGGAGCACTGCTCCTTCGTCAGCTAAATTGGAGTTCTGTTCACAAACAGGACATATAAAGACACAAACTCGATTTACAAAATAATGGTTGAAATGCGAACCTTTACAGATAATTAAGTCTGTGAGTGGATAGAGCGTTAATCACAGGTTAAAGAGATGTCTCCAGACAGGACAGTTAGTGAGATTTTGCAAGTCATGGAGGTTTCAGATATTGTGATATGAACGTAAAATCATGATTGAGGCCATCCTCATGTGTGCGGAACTTGGCTATCAGTCTCTACTCGGTGACTGCATTGTCATATGTCATGAAGGCCACTTTGGAGAACACTACCCAAAGATCAGAGGCCCAATGCCCATGACTGCTAAAGTATTCCCCAACAGGAAGAGAACACTTTTGCTGCGTGATTGTCAAGTGGTTTTCATTCACCTATTGTCACAGCGTCTGCATGGTTTCTCCAATGTACCATGCCTCAGGACATCCTTTCCTGCAGCGTGTCAAGTAAACAACTTTGGCCGTGTTGCAAGAATACCTTGTGGATGGTGTTCTCATGTGAGATAATGGCATCCATGACGATGATCCTGCACGTCTTGCAGAGGTTGCCGTGGCAGGGTTGTATGGTGTCATGGTCATTGTTCTCCTGAAGGCTGGGTAGTTTGCTGTGGATAATGGTCTGTTTGAAGTTGAGTGGTTGTTTGAAGGTAAGGAGTGGGGTGTGGGAATGGCCTTGGCGAGATGTTCATCGTCTTCAATGACGTGTTGAAAACTGTGGAGAAGATGTCATAGCTTCTCTGCTCCAGGGAAGTACTAGACAACGAAGGCTGCTCTGTTCACTTTGTCTCATGTTTGTCTTCTGAGGAGGTCGGTGCAGTTTTTCACTGTAGCGTGTTGGAACTGTCGATCAATGAGTCCAGCACCATATCTTGTTCATATGAGGGCATCTTTCAGCATGAGGAAATGTCTGTTGTGATTGCCCTCATCTGAGCAGATCCTGTGTACACTTCACTGTACCGCAAATCCACGGATAACCTCATGATGCTCTGCTTCTCCAGCTTCCACCTGAAGCACGTTAAAGAAGCCATCCCCTATGGACAAGCCCTCCGTATAACAGGATCTGCTCAGATGAGGACGATCACAATAGACACCTCCAGATGCTGAAAAATGCCCTCGTAAGAACTAAGAACTGGATATGGCGCTCGACTCATTAATTGATAGTTCTGACGAGCCACAGTGAAAAACCGCATTGACCTCCTCAGAAGACAAACACGGGACACAGCGGACAGAATACCCTTCATCATTCAGTACCTCTCCGGAGCGGAGAAGCTACGACATCATCTCTGGAGCCTTCAACATGTCATTGATGAAGACAAACATCTTTCAAGGCCATTGCCACACCCTCACTTCTTGCCTTCAAACAATCAGACAACCTCAAATGGACCATTATCTGCAGCAAACTACCCAGCCTTTAGGAGAACAGTGACCACAATACCACACAACTCTGCCACAGCAACCTCTGCAAGACATGCCGGATTATCGAACGGATGCCATCATCTCACATGAGAACACCATTCACCAGGTACACGGTACATACTCCTGCACGTTATGCTGATACACTGCAGGGAAGGATGTCCCAAGTATGGTGCATTGGGGAAACATGCAGGATTGGCCTCCTCAGAAGACAAACATGAGACAAAGTGAACAGAGCAGCTTTCGTTGTCTAGTACTTCCCTGGAGCAGAGAAGCTACGACAACGGATGAATGAACATTGCCTAATGAGTATGTCAATGCGGTTTTTCACTGTGGCTCGTCAGAACTGTCAATTAATGAGTCGAGTGCCATATCCAGTTCTTAGTTCTTACGAGGGCATTTTTCAGCATCTGGAGGTGTCTATTGTGATCGTCCTCATCTAAGCAGATCCTGTTATACGGAGGGCTTGTCCATAGGGGATGGCTTCTTTAACGTGCTTCAGGTGGAAGCTGGAGAGGCAGAGCATCATGAGGTTATCCGTGGATTTGCGGTACAGTGAAGTGTACACAGGATCTGCTCAGATGAGGGCGATCACAACAGACATTTCCACATGCTGAAAGATGCCCTCATATGAACAAGATATGGTGCTGGACTCATTGATCGACAGTTCCAACACGCTACAGTGAAAAACTGCACCGACCTCCTCAGAAGACAAACATGAGACAAAGTGAACAGAGCAGCCTTCGTCGTCTAGTACTTCCCTGGACCAGAGAAGCTACGACAACGGATGAATGAACATTGCTCGACAATCACGAGGCAAGACTGTTCTCTTTTTGTTGGGGAAGACTTCAGCGGTTACAGGCATTTGGCCTCTGACCTTCGGGTAAACTTTCTTTCTCCAAGGCGGCCTTCGTGACAATGCAGGATTGCTGAGCAGAGACTGATACCCAAGTTCCACATGCATGAGGACAGCCTCAACCGGGATCTTGGGTTTATGTTACATTATCTGTAACTCCCACGACTTGCCCGGGCTTGTAAAATCTCACTAACTTCCCTGTCTGGAGGTGATACACATCTCTTTTAACCTGTGCTTAACGCTCTTTTCACTCACATTGTTTACCTTTTAAGACTCGATAATCTGTAAAGATTCACATTCGAACCATTATTTGAGTTTGTATCTTTAAATGCTCTGTTTGTGAACAGAACTCCCACTTATCTGATGAAGGAGCAGCAGTGGATTTTCCTACTAAATAAACCTGTTGGACTTCAACCTGGTGTTGTGAGACTTCTTACTTGTTTACCCCAGTCCAACACATCGCCCCATCATAAGTATATGGAACCAGGTATTCAGGTCATTCAGCCCATTAACTTGTTTCAATTCTACTGAAATCTCCTCCCATCTTTCCTCCTCTCAATTTACAATCATAACTTTTTGTTCCCTTCTCCTTCGAAATATTTGGCTGGCTTCCCCTTAAGCATTCATTTATAATATTTGCTTCAGCCCCTTCCTGCATAACAAGTTTCACATTCTTAACAGTAAATAATTTTTTTCTGAATTCCCCGTTGGATATCTTGGTGATCATCCTATGTAGATGGCACTTCACTATGCTCTTCTCCAAAAGAGGAAGCATTCTCTGTCAATCCACTCCAATCAAAACCTTTTAGAATTTAAAAAATCTTCATCAGGTCATTCCTCAACCTTTTTTTTCAAGAAAGAAGTGATCCAGCCTGTCACTGTCAGTCCTTTCCTGATATGCACACCCACGCATTTCTGATATAAATCTTCTGTACATCCTCTCCAGTGTTACACGCAGTGGTCGAAGTGTGGTCTAACCAAGGTTTGACATAGACTGAACCTATGTTCAGCACATAGCAATTCTATCCCTCCACAAAAAGTTTATGCACTTGATTTTATTTTGTGTACTTGCTGACCTGTGGTGCAACTTTTTAATGATTTGTGTATTTGTCCTTCCAAGATCCCTTTGTTTCCCCAACCCTGCTGAGACCTTCCAAGTAATAGCTGAATTCCCTATTCTTTCCAACAAAATGGTTTACTTCATAATTATTAGTGTTCAACATTATTTGTTCATTGTTCAAGGTTATTAATATCCTCCTGTGGTTTGCCTCTATTGACTGTGTCCCCTCCCCTCTGTTTGGTGTCATCCAAAAACTTGGAATTCCTAATTGCCCTTGAAGTTCGTGCTTTAGCACCTCGTTAGTTTATATGATGCAAGTTCTCTGAAATTTTCATAGCAGTTTGGGATAACTGATGGCTTGTTTGGCTACTTCAGGGAGCAGCTAAGAATCAACCCCATAGCTGTGGTTCTGGTGTCACAGATAGGCCAGACCACAGAAGAATGACAAATTTCCTTTTATAAAGAGCATTCATGAAAGGTGTAGATTTTTGACTAAAATCCAGTGCTTACTGAGAGAAGTCTTTAAATTTTAATTTTTAATTAACTGAATGAAAATTTAACAACATTGGCTTATCAAATGCTGTAAACCAAGACAACAGAAAAGATATGGTTGTTGGCACTGAAAATGTGTGATAAACTAATTTGCTCAATGGAACAGATGTTTTATATGGATAACATATTCTTCTGTATGGTCTATGCATTGTGGACTGTGCTGTCTACTGTGCTTGCAGTATTTCTGCATCATTAGCCCAATCTCTAGATGATTCATCATTAATATGGCTACAATGCCACCATAACCACAGACAAAACATTATGTGGAAGTAGCAAATGCTTTGAAGGCAAGAAGAACTTAGTAGATGCCATGAAATGCTTCTAGCCAAAACAAGCAGATCGGCGGGGAAGGAGAAGGGCCTGTGTTTTGCTGAGGGATGTGCTTATCTCTCCTGCCTTTCAAACTCCAAATACACTGTTCTGCAGATGCTTTTCTCTCTGACTACCTCACTGAAATCCAGATGCATTATGCATTCTTCTATTTTTTAAAAAAATTTTTTTCTCATTATTTTGATAGTGTACTTCTTCAGTGCCCTGAATCATGGCTTGTGTTATAACCCACAGGCTATTAAAACCAAAGCTTGCTGCTTTAATTTCAGTGGGGTTTTTTTGTTGATTTGCTGCATTATATGAGCAATGATTCTTTACTGCAGTGTCTTTCTTGTTTGAAAAAAATAATTGCAACGAGCTGGGGTCGTAGAAGATTCAGCTTTTGTATTGTTAAGAGAAGTTAAATTTTCTAAAAGTAGTGATGAGAAATATAACTACTGATTTTCTTTCACACCTGCTAATTTAAAAAGGTTACGTTCTGATGGTTAAAAAATACCTTTGGTTTTGACTCTTATGCAGCTATTTGTTTGCTTTTACTGCAGTTTACAGTCACCCCGCTGTGCTGTCCAAGTCGCAGTGCCATCTTGACAGGAAAGTATCCACACAATCACCTGGTGCGCAACAACTCACTGAGTGGAAACTGCAGCAGCGTGCAATGGCAGAAGGTTATGGAGCCACAGGTTTTCTCTGTCTACTTGAAGAAACATGGGTACCAGACCTTCTATGCAGGAAAATATCTCAATAAGGTAGCATATTGGGACTTGACAGTGGATATTAATTAAGTGGGTATCTCCCCTGCACCATACTATTCACTGTATAAGTCCTATCCTGATTTGACTTTGCAAAATGCAACACCTCACACTTACGTGTTGGTTATTGGATATTCTAGTTGGTCATAAGAAACAGAACCACAAGGGAACCATATGGCCCCTTGAACTTGCTCATCCATTCAATACAAGCATGATGTACTGCTAAATGATGTCCCCTTCTCCTTTAGGATCTGCCACTGCCCAATATTATCTCCCCTCTGTGGTTCCCAGGCCTGAGGACACAATATTTCATGTCCACGTTAAGCCCTTTCAGAACCTTCTGCGTTTCAACGAGATCACCTTTCATTTTTCTAGTCCCAGAATATAGGCACGGTTTACTTAATCTCTCATCACTGATTGTAATTCATAATCTTATGAGTCAAGATCCTTTCTCACAAGTGTCCTTATATCATCCTCAGCTATCAGGTTGCCATTCTATCTATCTTTTTGAATGCTGTGTACTATGGAATTTTTATTTTCCAGCTTTAAACACCTTGTAACTATGTCCCTATAATTGGAGCCATTTATCTGTCTTTGCGCCACAAGTTAATTATAAATGTTTCCTGCATTTAGAGAAATACTTTATTTATTTTAATTATTTGCTTTTACTTCTATTCATCTGACCATAATCTCTAATGACTTCAGACTTGAGGAGTATATAGTAGAATCTAGTATATTCAGCAAAATTTGCTATTACTGCTTTGTATGGGTGTTGAGTGAGAAGGACATTTGGCTTACACAGCATGGAAACAGGCTGTTCAGCCCGACCAGTTCATGCCAACCATGGTGCCCTCCCAGCTAGTCCCAATTTGTCCATAACCCTCTAATCCTTTTCTTTTCATGTACTTATCCAAATGCTGCTGTTGAAACTACCTCAACCACTTCCTCTGGCAATTCATTCCACAGACACACTACCCTTTGTGTGAAGAAGTTGCTCCTTTTAGGTCCCTTTTAAATCTTTCCTTCTCACCTTAAACATATGCCTCTTACTTTTCAATCCTCTACCTGGGAAAAGGATGTGTGTTCATCCTCTCTATGCCCTCATGATTTTATACACCTAAATAAGGTTACCCATCATCCTCTTACATTCTAAGAAATAAAGTCGTAGTTTGGCCCCCTGCTCCCTATAACTCAGGCCCACTGGTCCTGGCAACATCCTCGTAAATCTTCTTTGCGTTCTTTCCAGTTTATCAATGTCTTAACAAGGTGACCAGCACTCTATACAATACTTCCAAGTGTGGCCTCACCAATGACTTATACAATTGTAACATCATGTTCCAACTCCTGTATCAAAGCCCTGACTGATGAAGGCCAGTGTGCTAAATGCCTTCTTCAACACTGTCTACCTGTGACACCACTATATATTTGTACTCCAAGATCTTTCCGTTCCCCAACACTCCCCAGCGCCGTACTATTCACTGAATAAGTCCTACCTGGTTTGACTTTCCAAAATGCAACACCTCACACTTACCTGTATTGGAATCCATTTGTCAACCCTTCGCCAACTTCCCTAACTGATCAAGATCCCGTTTTTTGATAACCTTCTTCACTATTAATGATACCTTCTATTCAGCAACATCCACGAACTTATGCCTTGCACATTCATATCTAAAGCATTTAAATAAACAAATAGCAAGGGTCCCATCACTGACCCCTGAGGCAAACCAATAGCAACAGGCCACCAGTCCAAGAAACAGCCTTTGACCATCATCTTCTACTTCCTACCATAAAGCCATTTTTGAATCCAATTAGCTATCTCTCCCTGAATCCTATGCGATCTAACCTTCCAGACTAGCCTGCCAATAGGACTTTGTCAAAGACCATGCTAAAATCCATATAAACAACATCTACTGCCCTACCCTCATCCATCCTCTTGATTATGTTTTTGAAAAATTCTAAAAGATTCATCAAGTACGACTTCTCACACATAAGCCTTGCTGACTATCCCTAATCAGACCTTGACTGTCCAAATGTTGGTCGATCCTGTCCCTCAGAATTCCCTCCAGTAACTTATTCACCACTGATGTCAGGATTACTGGCCTGAAATTTTCTGGCTTGTCTTTGCTACCCTTCTGAAACAATGGAACAACATTAGCCACCCAGGCGAATCTTCTGGATCTTTGCCAGTGGAAAGAGATGAAGCAAATATCTCTGCAAGGGCCTCTGCAATTTTTTTCCTATCCTCCTACAAGACCCAAGCGTGCCTTGATCAGGGCCAGGGGATTAACCCACCTTAATGCACTTCAAGGCTGCAGATATCTCCTCCCTAGTATTATGCGTGTAGCCTAAGATATCACCACTTATTTCGTTATTTCTTCAACACACCTGATGTTCTTTGCAGTAAACACCAAGGAGAAATATTGATTAAAAATCTCACCCATCTCCTGTGGCTCCACACACAGTTGATCTTTAAGGGGACCTATTCTCTCTCTAGCCACCTTTTACTTTGAACATAGCTATAGAACCTCTTGATACTTTAATTAACCTTATCCACCAGATTCATCTTATACTGTCTTTTTGCCCTCCTGATTTCCCTCTGAACACTTTTATATCGTCAAGAGATTTACTTATCCCCAATTGACGAAACCCAATGTATATTTCCTTTTTTCTGACCAGAGCCTCAATGTCTCTCGTCACCCAGGGATCATGAAACTTGCCAGCCTTTTCCTTCATCCTGATAGGAATATATACTACCTCTGAACTCTTGATATCAGACTTTTAAAAACCTCCCATTTGCCAGTCATTTCTTTCCCTTCAAACAAACTCACCCAACTGACTTCTGCTAGACCCTGCATATTACCCCCAAAATTGCTCCTGCTGCAGTTTAGGCCCTGAACCTGTGGACCATAACTATTTTTCCATAACTATTTTAAAACTAATAGTATTATGATCACTGGACCCAAAGTGCTCCCTGACTGACACTTCATTCACTTGCCCTACCTCATTTCCAAAGCGAAGGTCCTGTGTTGCACCCTAAGTAGGGCCCTTATATATACATATATATATTAGACACATACTATACATCCAGGAAACTTTCTTGGACACATTTAACAAAATCTACCCCATCCAGGCCCTATGCATTCTGGGTGGCCTCTTCAATAGTGGAGAAATTAAAATCTCCCATTCATACTATCCCATTATTCTTACAACTTTCTGTAATCTCTCTACACATATGCTCCTCTTGTTCCCACTGGCTATTGGGGGATCTATAATTTTCTTTATCCAATCAATCCTTATGACTGCAAGTGCCAGAAACCTATTCAATGTCAGTTCACATGTGAAGATTAAACATGTATGAAAGACTGGAGAAATTTTCTATCTGTGTAACTGTACCCCTAAAAGCATCAGCCTCTTCAGTTGAACAAGGTGGAAAAATCTGAATCTAAATGAAGACTACCTATGGATATAGTTTTGGGGAACTGCACAGTGTGTTTGAAGGGATCCGATTCAATCCCTGAGCCTATTAGTTTTAAAGTCATGCACAATGAACAGACCCGATCTGCTGAGTTTTCAACATCTTGAGAGAATGAGGTGATAAAAGATCTGTAAACTAAGTCCCTTGCTTATAAATGCAGAGAAGATCAAACAGTGCAAATATTTGCGGTGATCTGGTTTGGAAACCAAACATTTCAAGATGTTTGTTGCATTGTCACAGTTACTTACAATGTGTGTACAAGAGGGTGGGGTGAGTTGATGCATTTTGTATCTTTCTGGAGAAGAGGTGTTTGAAGATACCAACAACTATGAACATTTGTTCTGAGTTGGTCAAATTACCTATTTGACTAAGATCGATTAATTTCCTTATTAACACACATTAGCCTGACTCATGGTGGTCTGCACCTTCTGTAACCACAATCAGCACCCCTGCCAACCTCCCCCCACCCCACCCCCACACTTTGATCTGACAGAGGTAACACTGAAGCACTGAGCAATGTTAAATTTGCTGTGATATCTTTTGCAACTTTCCTCATCTCAGTCATAAATGGCTAACTTCAAAGACTGCTCTTGGATAATAAAGTAATTCCTTCTCAATTGCATTTATTTTTAAAAATAATTTCAACTCTAAATTTGGCCGTAAACTGTATACACTCTCAAGTGTTAGAAGAAGACCGGAATTAAAAGATTATTCAGCACACTGATCAGAAATTACACTGATAGAGTAAATGGTGGTAAACTTTTTCCACCTTCAGAAATGGATAGGACGAGGGGTCATGGCCTTAGGGTGAGGGGGGCTAGGTATAAGACGAATATTAGAGGGCAGTTTTTCACACAAAGGGTAGTGGGGGTGTGGAATGCACTGCCGAGTAAGGTGGTGGGAGCAGGCACGCTAGGGCTGTTTAAGGGTCTCTTGGACAGCCACATGAGCGTTATGCAGATAGAGGGATATAGTAGGACTGTTTAACTATGGCTTTTTTTTCCACAGGTAATTCGGTCCATACTTGACCAACAAGGAGCATGCATTCGGCAGGTGGTGCGAGGACAGCTCTTGGATGTTGATTCATGGGTTGCCTGGTGCTTCATGTCGTAAATGAGTGCTTTATCTGGACCATCTGAAGGGCACCATGACAGCTCAGTGACTATCGCTGTAGCTGTGCAGACACTTGGAATTGGGCCGGTGTCTGCGGGAGTTTGCGCGTTCTCCCCGTGGTTGCGTGGGTTTTCTCCGGGCGCTCCGGTTTCCTCCCACATCCCAAAAAATTCGCTCTTAGGCTGATTGGGAAACAAATTGTCCCTACATTGAGACTCTTCCATATTAGGAATAACCTAAAATTAGAATAGGATAATGGAATTGTTACTATATAGTTGTGATGGCGGCGCGGGCTCGTTGGGCCAAAGGGCCTGTTTCCCGTGCTGTGTTGCTCTAAAAAAAAACTTTATATAGGGTTTGGAAGATTCCTTGTTCAATATTTTTGGCATTTCACATTGGCCTACTGCATCAAATTACTTGAGTATCATTGCTGATCTTAAAATGTTGTCCAGTCTGGCTGAGATTTGGGGGAGGGGTTAGGGAATGACTATTGGTTAAGTTGGATGGCAATGAGCAGGATGAAATGCATTTAATGTCTCCATCTGCAAGTTGTCATTTTTTTGACTGAGATCTCAAAACTTAAATCTGATTTTCCAGTTGAAACCATTGGCCCATAAAAATATTGTGGGAATGGTAGAGGGTGGGATGGGATTGATGGTGCCCTAAATTCTTTATTCTCCAAATCAGCCCCACCCATAGCACTCACCTAGATGGTAAAACATCCTGTTGCTGTTCAACCAAGCCATTGCTGCATTCAAGCTTCCAAATAAACCTAATTCCAGATTGACTGTTGCAACAGAAAGATTTTTTAACATTTGGCTTATCTAGCATTTATCACGCATCCCTGAGGGCACTTTATTTTAGAGAGTGAACCATATTGCTGTGAATCTGGAGTCTCATGGAGGCCAGATCAGATGAGATTTCTTTCCCTAAGGGACATTAGTGAACCAGATGGATTTTTACGACAATTGACAATAATTTTGTAGGCCAGGATTCTCCCAAAAGAATTGCCCAATGCGTAGGAAAACGGGAGTATTTCCTGCCCATTTTTTGAACATACATATCAGAGTGAATCTGTAACACTCTGAGCATTGCAGAGTGCCTCAGCATGATTCACTCTGGTAAGTACGGGGTGGGGTCTATTCTCACTGAAGAGGCTGGCAGCAGAGTGCTGTGGGCCAATCTATCAGGGCACATGCACAATACCTCTTTGAAACCCCCCCTTGCTTATAAATGCAGAGACCTCCCGTCCCCCCCAGTTGCTGGGTTTGCAGACCACCCACTCTGATTAGTGGCCTACTGGACTTCCCTGATCCAACCCTGAATATCCTCTTCGTTCGCTCCTCCACCAATCCTGTTTCAGAATGACAGCGGGATCCACAGAAAGGTCAGGACGCCTGTTGTCTGTTAGTGGGGAACAATCGTAAATCCCGTTGGAGAGAACCATTCCCAGTGGGGTGGGAGGAGATGCTAGAAATTCTAATTTCAATATGATAAACAGCTCCATGTTAATTTCCAGCATGGAGCTGATTGCACTAAAATATCATGCTTGGAAGACTTGTGACTGGCATTAAGCTGGTTGCAAACCTTGCTCAAAGTCCCCTGCTGGTGTCTCCCAGTGCAGCAGGGTGGGTAAATCTCAGCCATGGTCATACTTAGGTTTTTAATTCCAGATTTCTTTTTTATTGAGTTCAAATTTCACCATCTGTCATGGGATTTTAAACCCTGGTCTCCAGAAGATCACCCGGTTCTCTGAATTACTATTTGTGCCACTATGTCCCTCCTCCATAGACATTAAAATACAATTTCCATTTGCAGATGCTGCTATAGAAGTCCATTAACTAAAGAAATTGTAGCTTGATCTTATTAACATAGTGAATTTTGATTTTATTTTCTGATAGTATGGACATGCTACAGTTGGTGGAACAGCCCATGTCCCTGTTGGCTGGGATCACTGGCATGGACTGGTAAGTGACATGTTGTTTAACAGAATTGAGTTGGGAGATTATTTGAAATAGCTAGCTAAAGTGCTTTTGAAATTTTCAGTCACTAAAAATGGCATCTTTGACCTTCAGCCATTATGGGATCTCCACTCTGAAAATTAATTTCAGAACTTGCTTTCTCTTTCTGAAAATTTAAAACCCTCAGTTTTTTTGACCACGCATTTGGTCGCTGTAAATCTCCCCAAATGTCTTTTGCGTATTGGCTCCTCTTTGACCAGCCCCCATCTTTTTATGAGGACTTCGGAATAGTGTGTTGAAAATATATTCAAGTGCAATTTCTCCATTATTGCTGGAATAATTGTCCTCTTGGGAATGTGTATTTCTTGTTATTGTGTCAGTATGTTCAATAATAGCATAAGTGACTGAAGTTTATGATAACTTTGGCAATGTAGAAAATAAGCAAACTGACAACTAACAGAGCAGGTCCCTGCAAGTACACACATAAAATATCTTACAGCTATGACTTCCTCAACATTTGTATTGTGGGCAAAACTGCAACATTTTGTCTCCATGAAGAAACTGCAGGCTATTGTGGGAATATTCAGTAACCTTTCTGTTGCAACGTTCATTGTTAAATCTCTCTGTAAATATATTTCCCTTCTTTTCCCTGCCACTGTCTCCAGCTACAATTCAGATTGCTGCTACACATTACGTTCATTCTTGCAATAGTTTATCTCTGAATTCCATTTCTGTTTGAAGCAGCATCAGGTTGGAGCACAAATGGGCAGACACAGCAACAATCCTGATTTTGGTATACACAAGTGGCCTCAATGGCTGCCATGTCTCTGCAGATGCTTTCATTCGTGCAGACCGGTAACTGTTCAATCTGGCAGTAGCTGAATAATGTCACTATTATACTAACAAGTACTTCATTCCGATAAATAACACCTTGCAACTATGAATCTTATAAGATTCTAATTTTTATGTTAAGCCCACCAGGAAACCTTAGTAAAGAACACACCAACTCAGCTACTCTCCCATCCCAATAAGTAAATTAACTTTAACAAATTAAAGGGGGTAGCCTTTTAATATTTGTTTTAAATCACTGTGATCAATTTGTATCAGTCGCCATGTGGTCCTGTTAGCCACACAATTGCTGATATTGGAAGCTGAAGTTGTGCATAGCAGTCAAATGATTTGGGTTCCATATAGTTGATAAAAAAATTAATAAACAATGGGGAAAAATATATATTTTGTCCTTCAAAGAAAATGATTGCAACTTCCTGATAATGATGCATTCAATTTAAAATAAGAATCATAAGATGCATTAGAATCAACAAAACAAAATTCATGTTAGGTATGTTAAAGAACTCAAAGGTTCAGGTTAAATGGTTGACCAGAAGTACTTGGATGTTTAATCCATTTGCATTTTAAAACAATCTCTGGAGGACAATAGGAAGACTTTAAAATTGTGCATTTAACCATTGTCGTCAAATAGAACATAGAACATTACAGTGCAATACAGGCCCTTCAGCCGTCAATGTTGCGCAGACGTGTGAAATCAATCTAAACCCATGTAACTACAGTATTCCAATATCATCCATATGTCTATCCAATGACCATTTAAATGCCCTTAATACTGGCAAATCCACTACTTTTGCAGGCAGGGCATTCCATGTTCTTACTACTCTCTGAGTAAAGAACTTACCTCTGACATCTGTCCATATCGATCACTCTTCAATTTAAAGCTAGCCATTGTGCTAGCCATCTCCATCCGAGGAAAAAGATTCACACTGTCTACCCTATCTAATCCTCTGATCATCTTATATACCTCTATTAAGTCACCTCTAACCTTCTTCACGCTAACAAAAACAGCCTCAAGTCCCTCAGCCTTTCCTTACAAGACCTTCCCAACAATACCATACAACATCCTGGTAAATCTCCTCTGCACCCTTTCCAAGCTTCCATATCATTCCTATAATACAGCAACCAGAACTGTACACAATACTCCAAGTGCAGCTGCACCAGAGTTTTGTACAGCTGCAACATGACCTCATGGCTCCTAAACTCAATCCCTTTACCAACAAAAGCTAATGTACAGTATGCCTTCTTAACAATGGTATTAACCTGGGTGCCAACTTTCAGGGATCTATGCAATGCACAGCGAGATCTCTCTGCTCAACTGCACTATTAAGTTACTGTTAAGTAACTTACCATTAGCCCAGTATTCTGTATTGCTGTTACTCCTTCCAAAGTGAATCACTTCATACTTTTCTACATTAAACTCTACTTGCCATCTCTCTGTCCAGCTCTGCAACTTATCTGTGTCCCTCTGTAACCTAGAACATCCTTCCGCACTGTCTACAACTCCATCAACTTTAGTGTCATCCGCAAATTTACTAACCCATCCTTCTACACCCTCATCCAGGTCATTTATAAAGATGACAAATACAGGGTCCCCAAAACAGATCCTTGTGGTACACCACTAGTATCTGAACTCCAGGATGAACATTTCCCATCAACCACCACCCTTTGTCTTCTTGCAGCTAGTCAATTTCTGATCCAAACTGCTAAATCACCCTCAATCCTATGCCTCTGTATCTTTTGCAAAACCTTACCATGGGGAACGTTATCAAATGCTTTACTGAAATCCGTGTACACCACATCAACTGCTTTCCCTTCATCCACCTCTTTGGTCATCTTTTCAAAGAGCTCAATAAGGTTTGTTAGGCACAACCTAGCCCTTCACAAAACCATGCTGACTATCCCTAATCAAATTATTCCTTTCCTAGATGATTATAAATCCTATCTCTTATAATCCTTTCCAAAACTTTGCCCACAATAGAAGTAAGGCTCACTGGGTTGTCTCTACTCCTCTTCTTGAACAAGAGGACAACATTTGCTATCCTCCAATCTTCTGGCATCATTCCCATAGATAACAATGACCTCAAGATCAATGCCATAGGCTTGCAATCTCCTCCCTAGCCTCCCTGAGAATTGTCTGATAAATCCCATCCAGCTCAGGAGACTTAACTATTTTCATACTTTCCAGAATTGCTAACATCTCCTCCTTATGAACTTCAATCCTGTCTAGTCTAATAGCCTGTATCTTAGTATTCTCCTCGACAACATTGTCTTCTTCTTGTGTGAATACTAATGAAAAATATTCATTTAGTGCTTATCCTAGCTCTTCGGACTCCGCACAACTCTCCATTCTTGTCCTTGATTAGCCCGAATCTTATCCTATTCATTTTTTTATTCCTGACATACCTATAGAAAGACTTTGGGTTTTCCTTGATTCTATCAGCCAAAGACATATCATGTCCCCTGCTAGCTCTTCTTAGCTCTCTCTTTAGGTCTTTCCTGGCTAACTTGTAATTCTCAAGCACCCTAACTTCACGTCTCGTCTTGATACAAGTCTTCTTCCTCTTCACAAGCGATTCAACTTTTTTAGTAAACCATGGTTCCCTAGCTCGATTACTTCCTCCCTGCCTAACAGCTACTATCATATCTCAATGTGGGTCGGCACTAAGGTCAGAGGCCACAAAGATCCATCCAAGCACTTCAGCCCGTAGTCGTGTCCTGCCTGAGAGCCTACTATGCTGCAGCACCAAATGTCACTCTGTAATGCAGTTACTCTTTAATGATGTGCAACAAAGTCTTGATTCAAGAGAATTCTGTTACATTTTGCAAGTTGCCTTGTTCCTGGGTGCCATTAAATTTTAGGAGAGAACAAACAAAGCATTGAGGTGTTGGGTATGCTGCAGATCAACATGTTTTTCTCAACCAAGTGACCACAAGAGTTCATTTTTTTTTCACACAGGTGGGAAACTCAAAATATTATAACTACACACTGTCTGTGAATGGTGCAGCTGAAAAACATGGGGACATCTATCAAAAGGACTATCTGACTGACCTTATAGTAAGACAATATTTACTTTCTCTGAAATCTGATAAAAATGGCCTAGGAATTAATATGGAGAATATATCATGGCTACTGCAGAATTTTACTGTCCATAGCCTGAAAATAGAACAAATGGTTCAACAAAAGCTCTGGAACCTTTTGTAATTATAACAATCAGCTGTTGGCTGGAACACTCACAGGAATATTTTTCAGAATACAGAAAAAAGATGCGCGTTCCTGTGAAGCTTGTTCCAAGTTGAATGAGTTATTCAGATTTTTATCCTTGTACTGCCAGCTAGAAGGATGGAATAGCCCAACTCCTTGGGCCGATATTTCTGGTTCCAACTGCCAAAGGAATTGTAGGGGCCGAGGCGTGACACATGGAAAGGTCTGTTGACCTTGGGCATGATCTTCCGCTTCGAGGTGAGTGCCAAGGCTGAGAACTCCCAACTGTTGGACAGAATTTTATGAGATTTTTTTTGAAATGTTAGGTAGATGTGCAACTGGGAGTTCCAGATCCATTTTTTTGTGTGTTTTCAGGCCTAATCGTATGCACACTGTCTTTAAGATTTTGAGTGAGTCCGTGTCTCGCTACAGAAGGCTGTGGGTGAGGCTAAAGGCACCGATACCCTGTAGTGGGAGATATGCAGATATGCAGAGAGGCATATTAGCAGCAGCAGGGGCTGACAGACAGAGAGAGCTGTCAGGTCCCAGCTTCTGGAGGCAGGGTCAACCAGTCCCCCACTTCCCCCTCCTGATCATAGGGGCCCATGGCCCGAAATGTATCCCTCACTGCCTGAAATGTATCCCCCACTGCCTGCACCACCACGCAGTCCAACTGCGATTCCGCTGCCCAGAGCGATCACAAGCCCCCTCTCCCACCAATCGCAATCAGAGTGCCAATCTACCCCGTTGGCCCCGCCTCCTGACACTGTCCTGTGGTCATTGTCCAGGTGCCATGCTGGTAATGGCACGGTGCCATGGTGACGCAGCTGGTCTGACACTGTCCAGGAGTGCCATTGCATTGCCCTCAGCCTACCCAAAGAGCCTCAGTGACCTCCAGTTCCACCAGTGAGGCCAACACAACTGTTCCCTCCCCACCCCGTTCATGGGGAGCAGGTATTTTCCTTGCCAGACAGAACATTTTCTGGTGAGATCAGCTGATTGAGCGCCAGACTCGCTAAATACATTTTAATGAACATTTAAATAAATTAACCAGTCTCACACCCATTTCCAGGCATCAGAAAATCTCACGGGTTGTGATAACTGGCACCGTTTGCGCTAGCCACTTTTCACTCGATTTTTATGGCATTTTCCCACGTCAAAATGGACATAAAACAGTGGTAAAATCCCACCCCTTGTGTCTGACTTGCAAAATGATGGTGTCATTGCTGTTTTGAATTGGCTCAATTAAACAATTTTGTTTTCACTTTGCACACATGTTCATTTACATGTTCTGGGATTTCTAACTGTGCGAAATGGATTCAAATTATTGTATTGCCCACCAGAGCTGGTTAGGCTCAAACTGTCACTACAAAGGAAAGATGGTTGTCAGTGTTGCTAACTGCCAGTTGAATATCCCTTTTTTAGCACTGAGAAGTGAGTTTCCATCTTTGTCTGCTTCCTTGTCATATTGTGTGCTACCTTGGACAACGTGAATGTTTCAAGTGAATTATTTGAAGTTGATGTTTTCAAAAGGACAGGGGGAAATGTATTAGTTGTTCATCTGTTTGAAATATGGAAAAGCTGCATATTAATGCATTCAGCATTAAAAGAATTTGCCTCTGGCAGGAAGGTACTCTTTTGTAACTGTATTAATTACTGGGCTATTCCATATTGTAAAATTCTGCAAATGTGATGAATCTGATGCAGCAGATTAGGCAATGTCGGTACTAAGAATAAGACTGAGCTGACACTAAGGGTTGTCGCTAAACTCTCAATTTTTTTCCCCACGGTTGCACTATCTGACCTCAAGTGTTTTCAGCACTTGGGTTTCTATTTTGTCTGATCAGTGTTCTAAAATAGAAAGTGCTGTGCTTGTGGGAATTGACTATCTTCTACATTTTGTACAGGCAAACCGCTCCATCGAATTTCTGCAGTCCAAGAAGCATGGTATTCCGTTTTTTATGATGCTATCAACTCCAGCCTGCCATTCTCCCTGGACTGTCGCTCCACGGTACAGCAAGTCGTATAACATCACAAAAGCTCCACGTCATGGAAGTTTCAATGTTCATGGGAAGGTGAGTAGAGCCTGTCTGAAGTATAGCTTTATATGAATCAGAGCTTCAAAATCTTTACAGCACAGAGACTTAAGGGGAGAATTGAGAGGTTCAAAGTTTTGATGATATTGATTAGGAGGATTGATGTCAGCAGTCATTATTTTAGAAGCAAATGGGGAAGAATGCTCTGAATACTGGCAGTGTAGCGTTATTGTCTTCACTTCTGTCAGATACTCACTAATCTGCTTTCTGTTTCACTACTTCTGTTTTTAAAATTAATTTTGCTTCTGAAACTAGATGGTAGCAGAAATATCAGTAATCTCCACTAGGTGGTGTCAGCAGTCATGATAGTTCTTGTCCCAGAATGTGTCATGTTTGCACTTAATATCTGATTCTTAAAAGTTCCTGCACATGTTAGAAGTGTAGCTGATTCAGGGCATTGTTTGAGCAGAGGAAACTGTCTCAGCTTCTCAAATAATAGTTCAACAAACTTGATAGGTAAGTCCAAGAACCCAAAATACTGATCTCATGATTGAGCTGGGAATTTAGAGCTATAATCTGGTACAAATGTAACTGCACAGCTGCTATTAAAACAATTGTCTCCCACAGGATAAACATTGGCTGCTCCGACAACCTAAAACCCCTATGAAGAACACTTCCATCGAATTCCTGGACAATGTTTTCAGAAAAAGGTACTGGGATGGACTTGATTTTCAAAATTTTAGCCTGCTGTACATGGGATGATGCAGTGAGTTTGACATTGTATTTTTCGCTTTCGAATTCAGGTTTAAATCTAGTCTAGACACTTGGGAGAAATAATTTCTAGGTGTTGGACTTCGTTATGGGGATGGTGGGAGAAATAGCAAATGCACCAGTGGTAACATATCAAAATTTTCTGGAGTGTGGGGTGGTTCCTGCAGATTGAAAAATAGCAATTGTGATGCCACTGTTTAAAAAAAAGACAAAAGGCAGGTAACTGTAGGCTGGTTAGTCTAACTTCTTTAGTAGGGAAAATGCTTGAATCTATTATCAAGGAAGAAATAGTGATGCACCTCGATATGAATTGTCCCATTGGTGAGACACAGCATGGGTTCATGAAGGGAAGGTCATGTTCGACTAATTTGGTGGAATTCTTTGGAATATTTCATGTGGAGTGGACAATGGGGAACCTGTGGATGTGGTCTATCTGAATTTCCAGAAGGCATTTGACAAGGTGCCGAGTGCACAGTGTTACGGGTAATGTATCAGCATGCACAGAGAATTTGTTAACTAAAGAGAGCAAAGACTGGGGGTAAATGGGTGCTTTTCTGGTTGGCGATCAATAACGAGTGGTGTGCCTCAGGGATCAGTGTTGGGACCGCATTTGTTTACGATTTACATAAATGATTTGGAGTTGGCGACCAAATGTAATGTGTCAAAATTCACAGATGATACCAAAATGAATAGTAGAGTAAAGTATGCAGAGGATGCTGAAAGTCCACAAAGGGATATAGATAGTCTAAATGAGTGGGCGAAGGTCTGGCAGATGCAGTACAATGTTGATAAATGTGAAATCATCCATTTTGGTAGGAATAACAACAAAATGGACTATTATTTAAATGGTAAATTTCATAAAAATCATAGAAACCATACAGTACAGAAAGAGGCCATTCGGCTCATCGAGTCTGTACTGACCACAATTCTACCCGGGCCCTACCTCCATATCCCTATGCATTTTACCCAATATTCCCTCTAATCTACACATCTTAGGACACTAAGGGGCAATTTAAGCATGGCCAATTAACCTAACCCGCACATCTTTGGACTATGGAAGGAAACCGGAGCACCTGGAGGAAACCCATGCACACACGAGGAGAATGTGCAAACTCCACACAGACAGTGCCCCAAGCTGGAAATCGAACCCAGGTCCCTGGAGTTGTGAAGCAGCAGTGCTAACCACTCTGTGGCACGCTGTTGTGCAGAGAGACCTGATTATCTTTGTGCAAGAATTTCAAGAGTTGGTTTGCAGGTGCAGCAGGTAATTAAGAAGGCAAATGGAATTTTGTTCTTCATTGCTAGAGGGATGGAGTTTAAAAACAGTGAGGTTATATTACAGCTGGATAAGGTGCTAGTGAGGCCACACCTGGAGTACTGGGTATAGTTTTGGTCTCCTTACTTGATAAAGGATATACTGAGACTGGAGAGGATGCAGAGGAGATTCACTGGGTTGATTCCAGAATTAAGAAGGCATGACTTATGAGGTGAATGTGAGTCAACTGGGGCTGTACTCATTGGAATTCCGTAGAATAGGGGAAACATTTATAGAAACATTATATAGGGACATATAAGAATATGAAGGGAATAGATAAAATAGAAGCAGGGAGCTTGTTTCCACTGGCAGGTGAAACTAGAACTAGGGGGAATGGCCTCAAAATAAGAGGAACCAGATTCAGGACTGAGGTGAGGAGGAACTTTTTCATACAAAGGGTTGTAAATCTGTGGAATTCCCTGCCCAGTGAAGCAGTTGAGGCTACTTCAATTTTTTAAGACAAGGATGGATAAATTTTTGAACAGTAAAGGAATTGAGGGCTACGGTGAGCAGGTGGGTAAGTGGAGCTGAGTCCACAAAAAGATCAGCCATAATCTTATTGAATGGTGGTGCAGGCTCAAGGGGCCAGATGGGCTACTCCTGCTCCTAGTTCTTATGTTCTTATGAATGGAAATAAGGAGAGGGCAGGAAAATGAGGAGTCATGATTGTTGGAGTTGGTCAGGGCTCAATAACAAACAACTATCATTCACTAAAGATTGATGTGTAGTATCTTTACGTTTGTCAAATAAAAACTACTTCAGTTTGCAAACTGCAGCAAGTTTGACTGCAGTTTGTCAAAGTATGCCTTTAAATATTTTGTCCCAAAATATTTGTTGTTCAATTCCTGATTAAAATGTGTTCAGTGCAATGAGTCCAAGCTCCAGATGAAATCAGAAGTAAGGTCTTGTGGTTGGTTATTACAACAGTAATGTAAAAATTCAATAAACCTTGTTTATATATGTAACTAGGATGGCTCAGAACATCTGTACTGATGCAGTTATAATGCTGATTTTGTACAACTGCTTGTCATGAACTTAACCTGAGATCTCAATGGTTGGAGAACAGTATAATGTAAAATAGAATCAAGTTGTTTGCAGTAGTTTAAAAATATTTAAATGGCAGAACAAATTGGGACTAATTAAGCAGCAGATACAATGAACTGTGTGCCTCCTAGTGAGCTGCACCATTAGTTACAATCCTGTTGGAGACCTTGAAATGTTATACAAGAAATTTGAATACCCAATGATTAAGTAAAAGAAATTGCATCATAATATTGCACAGTTTAAGCACAATGGGTGTTAATTTTGTGCTGTGCTGGTTGAATTGCATAGCAGGGTGGGAAATTTCAGCAGGAGGCAGAAAACTAGGCATACATCCAATGTCCAGAGATTGCTATCTTTCTAGGCCATTTTTTTGAACATAATTAGAAGTGGATATTTATTATCTTATTTCAATATCATTAGTGAGCCTGAGTGCAATTGTCCTGGCTCACTTAACTTTCAGACCTTGCTGGTGGAAGTCCTCACTGGCAAGGATCACATCATTATGGCCTCACCAGAGGGACCAGAGACTATTGAGACCTCAGGTGATCAGGGACTGGGGCAAGCAGTGTCTCTTGAGCAGTGCCAGCCTGGCACTGCCCACTGGGCACCCTGGTGTGCTCACCTGATACTGTGCAGTGCCAAACAGAGAGGGAGGAGTCTGTAGGTGAGGAGGGAACTCTACATAGGGTGGGGGCCAGTGCTGAGGTTGATGATCAGGAGGCTGATGATCGGCGTGTGTGAGGGGATTATCCATGGATAATGTCCCAGAATTACAACAAACGTTTTATTCTGAATTAGTTTCTGCATTAATTTCTTTAGCAACAGGTTAATTGAGATGTCTGATAAATGTTTACATCAATTAACCTTTTTAACTTCAAAACCAAACTCTTGGCCCTGAAGTCTGTGTAAATAATTTTAATTTGGAATGCAGCTGTGACAATTCTCTGCACATTTAGTGTTTGCAGTTGGTCAGCTAAATGAAGGTCAATTGACATTTAATGACATCACCCTCTTAACTCTGACTTCTCTAAGTACATATTCAACACTTTGAACCATGATTAACTCAAGCTTATTTGATCTGAATTTACATTTAGGGCTATTTCAGTTTCTTAATGAGGCTTTTTCAGTTATCTTATACAAAGTAATATTTGAGAGATATTTTTTAGCATGAACCATGATTATGATACATTCATGACATGACACTGCTGCAGTACTTTGTTAGTTGGCGGAGGTGAGACATTTGACTTTCCAGTGTGCCATGGATGCTGTGCGAACATGCTTTCATTAAGTACATTGGAAGCAGAAAACAAATCCACTTATATGTTGATTGAACTTGCAAGCCCAGAGAAAGAATTTCAAGTTGGTTTTGTTATGCTGTTACAGCTTGCTTTACATATACCAGCTTTCCTGCTAAGCGCAAAACACATCACTATTGTTGATTTGTGATGTAACTCATGTTTGGAGTCAGAGAACCTGTTTAATTTTGGGAGTGCGGATGGTCTCATTAAATACAGTTAAACTGATTTTACAAGGGCCTTGCACTTCAGTTTATATCGGATTAGTTCAGTATGTTTGCTTTATTTTCTATAAATGAATTAATCATTCACTTTTGGAAGTTGAACAAGTTGGGCAGGATTTCCCAACTATTAACAGCCTGTTGTCATTACAAGCAATGATGGAGAATTCAGGCTTCGTCAAATCTCTGATCATGCATTGGGATCAGAGAATCCCGTTAGTGTGAACAGCCGGAAAATCCCTGTTGTTATTTCCATAGCATTGAGGAAGTGAGGTATAATTTGCACAGGGAGTTGTTGAGGCAGAGAATGTGATTTTTCTACAGAGGGAGATGAATAAATACTTTAAAGCAAGCTTTAAAGCAATTGGTTTCAAACAGGTTTTTGATCAAAAGGAGTTAGCACAGACACTGAGGGAAATTTTCACCCTCACCCAAAAGACAGATTTTTAAATATCTGAATGAGTTTAGCCCAAAAGCTCAGGTTTTACTAAAAGTAGTAGAGAGGAGAAGAAAATCATTTAAAGAGGCCTCCAGTTTGACAGAATTTATTTTAACTTATGGAGGCTGAGTTTCCTTGGGATTGGGAACCAGCAGGTAAAAGAATATGAGAAGAGTCAGATCATGAGATTAGTGTAGTTGCAACATTGTTGATGAGCGAGGAGAAAACAGGGGTGTTTCTTCCAGGCCTAATTAGCACAGCTTAGACATGTTTCCCCCACCCAGGTGATCTGTCTTTCCCAGGATCTTCAACTTACCTGATTATCCCTCTGAAATAAATCTGCACAGGCCAATGTCCATTCACCAAATTTTCTTTTATTTACAAGCTAAAACTCTATACCAATTCATACAGTGCTTCACATTCACAGTCATCGTTCCCATGGCAGAAGGCCAGTTATATCTACAAAAGATATCTGACTGGGTAGGCAGTAATGAGCTCAGTCAGGAAATTCACATTCCACGTGTTCAACTTCAGCGGCCTCATTGGGGACATTACATCCTTCCTCTGCTAAGGCTGAGGAATCTCAGCGGTTGAAACGCCTCATGGGTCTCTTTTGACATTTCAGCACTGGATCCGGATCTTCCAACTTAGCATCTGATGTTGGAGGGGTATATCTAATTGGCATCTGTCCATTTCACAGTGAGCTCTGGAGTTCTAATCTGCTCCCTCCCTTCCTCTGGCAGCAGGGGAGTAGCCAAAGTTTTGACTGCAATGTCCACTTTGGACTCGGAGGTTCTAACTACGGGTGATGGAAAGGTGGGGCTAGTGGTCTGAGAGGATTCTTCTCCATTCTCAATCCGCTGGGCTGAGTCAGCTCTGGGGCAAACTGATTTTGAAGCCTGCATGTGGGCCAAGTGTTTTTTCAGGATGATCACTCCCACATGCAATCTGTAAAATCCAGGCCCCTTTTTGGACTCGAACATTCCAGGTAACCATTTGGGACTGTCTTTATCACTTGTCTCCAGGTGACCTCTGCATTGGGCTTCTTGTTGCTTTTTCCCCCCCCCTCCCCTTCATCCTCACACTCATTGGGAATAGCAAACTTATTTTGGTGCAAAGTCATTTGCCCACAAATGATTCTGCAGGTGCATTCCCCGGAATGGCAATGTGGGGTTGTCCTGTAGTTGAATAACCAATGGGAGAGTTTGATACCTATTGACGCTGCCAGCTTTTAAAGTCTGGAGCACTCGCTCTGCGAGCCTGTTCAACACTGGACAGTATGATGCCATCCTGATGTATCAAATCCCAGCCGACTTCATGAACTCTTGGCTGGTCCAAAAGCTGGTCCATTGTCAGAGATTAGCGCTTCTGGGATCCCATGTGCTGCAAATGAGGTGCAAAGTTTCTCTATCGTTATTGTTGTGTTCGCCAAATTTACCCTGTGTACATCCAGCCACTATGATTGGGCATCTACTATGACCAAGAATATCGAGCCATGAATGAGTCCGCATAATCCATCTGCAACCAAGTCAGTCATCTACCGGCCATTCTCATTAGGTTCAGAGAAGCTGCTGGTGACAACCTTGGTCTTTGCTGGCAATCCTAGCACCAACCCGCTAGTGCTGCTATATCTGCATCCATTCAAAACCACCAAATATAACTCCAAGCCAGCATCTTCATTTCAGACACTCCTGGGTGGCTGTGATGTATTCAATGAGTATGGCACAGCAGCCCTGACTCGGAACTACCATTGTACCCTGCCGTAGCAGTATTCTGTCTCATACTGGGCTGCTCTCTTCTCCTCCAATAAGGATGGAATTAGGGTTGGACAGGCCTCTTTCCTACATTAGTACCAGTTGTTTCACCTTTGAGTGCAGGGTCCTTGTGATTCAGAGACTTACATTTGCCGCAGGGAGGATATCCAGAAAATTCACTCATTGCCCTGTCTTCTATTTTGCATACCATCGGTATGGTGTCTGGTAAAGGTTGCCTATGTAAGGCATCTGCATTTACCATTCGACTTCCTGGCCAGTGTTCTAACTGATAACTGTAAGCCTCCAAGAGTAATACCTATTGCTGGGTCCTAGCTGATGCTATCGGTGACAACGGCAATGGTTGGTGATCAGTGACAATCTCAAATTTTCACCTAAGTAGGTATTGATGAAATTTTGTCGTTCCAAATATTACTGACAAACCTTCTTTCTCAATATGGGCATTTTTTTTTTCTGCTGTAGCTAAGGTCCTGAAAGCATATTGATCGCTCTTCTCCATTTTTCCATCTATGTCTAAAACTTCCCCAGTGCCAAAGGAGATGCATCTTAGGTGAGCACTGACTCTTTTCTGGCTGTTAACGTGCTAAGATATTCGCCAATGACAACTGTTGTTTGATTTTCTAAAAAGCAAGGTCTTGACAGGCAAACCATTCCCAAGCTTGATCCTTTTTTAGCATTTGGAGGGAAACCAAGGTAGAGGCCTGGTTTGGTATGAATGTCACCAGTCCTTAAAATGATTGCAACTTTTGGATTGAGATAGGAGTTGGGCTCTTTAATCACCTGCACTCGGTCTTCCAAAGGATGTAGACCTGACTTGTCTACTTTGTAACTCAGATCATTTGAGGTCCTAGGAAAACACATTTCTCCCTCCTTAAGCACACACCAGCTGAAGAAAACCATCTCAGGACTTCCTCTTGGTTCTGTAGGTGTAGTGTTGATGTTTTACCTGTAATGAGAGCATCATCCAGATAAATGACCATCTGTTGTAAATCTTGTAATTTGTTCTCTGGAAAATCATGCAGGCTGATGGTACCCTAAAAGATAACCTTGTACATTGATAAAGACCCTTGACAATATTGATTGTGGAATATTTCTGCAAATCCTTTTCCAGCTACAACTGCAAATAAGTATGCCTCATATCTAATTTTGAAAATAAGAGTTCCCCTGCCAGTTTTGCATGTAAATCCTCAATCCAGAGAAATCAGGTATTTGTCCAGTTGTGAATAGTGTGTTTGTTTGTTTAAAGTCCTCACAAAGATGGACTGAACCATTTGGCTTTTAAATAGGTACACGGGACAGGTTTTATTATATTTTCTCGTTCCAATCGAATTTCTGTTTCTACCTTTTCCCTTAAAGCAAATGGTACCAGGTGACTCTTGCACAATCATAGGACTGCATCCAGATTGACAGGTAGTATTGCTTTGGTTCCATTTATTGTTCCTAGCCCTTCTCTGGGTATTTGGGCATTGTCATCCACCCTAAAAAAAGTAATGCATTTGTTTGACGTATTGGGGCTAGTCCTTCTCAGAATCCAGTTTCCCAAACAAGGGCATGATGCCTCACCATGGTTTATCCTCAATGCGACATGGCTGTTAATGAGCATGTTCCTTTGAGTCATTTTTTTCCTCATCAGCACTGAAACAATTCTGCAGAGGCCACTGTCCCTTTATCAGATTCCCTTTTATTTACAAGATGTATTACAGTTTGTTCACAGTCAGCATCTGGAGTACCAGGAGATCTGATGCTTCTGGTTATATCTACAGAATAGACTCCCTGATTGGGTAGGCAATAATGACCTCATTCGGGAATTCACATTCCAAGAGGTCAACCTCAATGGCCTAGCTGCTTTCCCTAATTAGTTGGCAGGAGAAGTCCCATGAAGTAACAGCATTGTGAAGGGTGCTAGTGTGTGCAACACTGCGCAGAATCCTAGGGTGTGCCACAAGAAGGAACCAGGATCCCACGATCTGTGAACATTGGCAACAGTTGATGGTGGATGTTGCAACATGATGGAGCCCTTTGGGCAACTGAGTGATGTGAAAGAGTGCGTCGCAATCTATTCATCATCTCAATCATCCTCTCCCCCTCTCAGAGTACAAATTTGTTTTCAATATTGCTCATTTAATTAGGTTCAAGGAAACCAGTGTCCACAAATCCACTCATCCGTTTATATTAAATATAATCTCAATTGTTCAGCTGATAGAATCACAGACCTGGGTTTCAATGTGATGAAAATTCAAGCATGAAAAAATGCAGCGACAGAATTCAAAATAAGTATCAGGATGAACTTAGCACTTAGTTTTTACAAATCATTTTGCCTTTCTTACTAAACTAAGTCATATCAGTGCAATAACCAAGTAACTGAGCCACGCCATAATATAAATAGTGGAAAGAATTTGCAAATTAAGACAAATAGAACTGACTCTTGTCCAAACCTACCATGGAGACATGTCACTAAAATAAATCCCTAATTAGTTAGAAGCCAAACTGTCAATCAGATTTTTAAGGCTTCTTGGGGTGAATCTCTGCAGAATTTCTGGAGAAACCCTTGTTTCAGCTTTTCTCACCCAGAAATCTTCATTGGCCAATGGGTCAGTGGACTGTCCATAAATTACTGTATTCCTTCCTGTCTCTTGCAGGTGGCAGACTTTGCTTTCAGTGGACGATCTGGTGGAGAAGGTGATTAATAAACTCGAGGAAGTGAAAGAGCTGAACAACACATACATCTTCTATACATCTGACCATGGCTATCACACAGGTATGTTCTGAGGAAAGCTTGTCATGATTTTTGCACCATTATGTAAACAGTTCGATTTTTATTTTTGCATGAATCTAAAGCTTTAATATGATTCCACCAACTCTTGCCTTATCTACTTTTCACTGATTTTACAACAATGAAAAACTCCTTTTTGATATAGAATCGGACTCAAGTCTTTCACATGATATGATACATATTATTACACGTGTACGCTGTGCAAATGTTGCTGAAGTCTTCAAATCTATTACATTTACTCAATCTGCTCCTGCGAGGTCCCATTAAGACTTGGGCCTGAATTCTTCAGGCTTGGCGAACATGGCAGATCACTGGGGTGTAAACAGCCACAGTGTCCACTTTCACCTTGGAGCACCAAGAGAATATTATTTCATGCTGTGCCGACAGTGAGGGCAGGAGCTTGGCACGCATTGGGTTAACTGGTGACCCACCGGGGGAATTGAAGGGGTTGGGAGGAAGAGGCTTGATGCTGAGCAACAAATACAAGAAAATTGGACCTTACAATAACCTCAGCACCAGGTGGGCATAACAGGCAAGCTGCCAGTAGTGATGCATACTTAGCCCTACAATTCACAAATGGATGCAGACAGCTGGCTGCATCTCCCTTTGATCCCTCACTTTCTCTTCTGAGGAGAAACCCCATTGAGTAAAGAATACCCATCTCCTCAAGTGCGGATGGGGTGGACCTGTGACCTATCAGTGGAAATAGGTTGAAATGATTAAAACAAAACTAACAGAATGAAATGGTTCTAAAGACAAGATAAACTGCCTAAACTCTCAAGAAAGCACAGGATACTACCAGAAATTTCTATAGTTCAAATTTTCTCCAATTTTAACTAATTTCCCGTGCTTGGGCTGTAGCTTTTTTGAATCCTACCCTTTCATGACAAATGCATTAAAACAAATTTTGCGCCTGCCCATATTGTCCATGCACCAACTAAAGGTTGCAAAGACAATGTAAAATTTCAGTGCATTACCTCTTAATGAGCTGAACAGATGGTTAATTGATAGTGGGCATGCAACCAATTTCCACTTGTGCCCATTGATAGAATTATCATGTGACGCACACTGATGTCAGGATGTACGCCTGACAGCTTCTTGCTGGGTTGGACAGAACTGGACTGCAGAGCATAAAATTCTGACCATATTTAAAATTAAAAGGAGAATAGGAAATGTTCCTTTAAAATATGGACTAAGTGCAAGCATAATCCATGAGGAGTTTCATCCAACAGTGCAGGAGACTATTATTCAGCATTGTTGTGGACTGATTGCTCTTTCTCAGCCTTTTTAACTGCTTCTTTGAGTGCTTCAGTGATTAAAACACAGCAACAGAAGTAAACCATTCAGCCCTTTCAGCTTGTTCTGTCACTTAATGATATCACAACTGATATGAAACTCCATATTCCTTTGCCTTTTCCCCATGCTGCTTAATATCTTTTTGGTTAACTAAAATCTGTCACTCTTTGATTCAATATGAACAGTTGTTCCAGCATCACTGTTGTTTAGGAGAGAGTTTCAAACATTTATTCTCAAAAGCCGAATTTTTAACAATGTTCCCTATCCTCAGACCAATAGGAATAGTTGGTCACTACTGCACTTAATATCTTGTACCAAATCAATTTTTCATCTTCTAAGTACCAGAAAATACCACACCAGTAATCAATCCTAATTTAACCCCTGGACTCCAAATATTGTTCTGTATTCTCTTTGAGAACAGTGATGTCCAGAGCTGCTCACAGTACACTTAGCCGCAGTGTAATCAGAATAATGTGTACCTGCAGGATGATTTTAAATCCATGTGTTTTATTCTTTTAGATGTAAAGGTCAGCATTCCTATTAGCCTTTAAAAATACTTTCTGTATTCATTTGACATTTTAATCCATATAGTTGGGCCGTTTTGACTCTTTGGACCAAAAGCTTTTCACTATTTTTAAAAACATGTTTTTTTAAAAAATCTGCATTCAAAATGAATGCCCTCATTTGCCACAATTTTGTCCATTCATTGAATCTAGTTCTTATCTCTGTAATTTTATGTTTTCATTTACATTATTTACAATGCCATCTTTTTATTGCCATTTGTAATTTTGGGTATGTGGCTCTCCATCTCATTCATCCAAAGTTTACTAATCAGCAGAAAAATCATAGAATCCTTACAGTGCAGAAGGAGACTATTGAGCCTGGACTGACAACAAGCCCACTCAGGTCCTATCTAAGTCTTCATCCTACTAATCGCTCTGACACTAAGGGGCAATTTAGCATGGCTAATTAACCTAACCCACACATCT
This sequence comes from Sphyrna mokarran, assembly GCA_024679065.1. Lineage (NCBI taxonomy): Eukaryota > Metazoa > Chordata > Chondrichthyes > Carcharhiniformes > Carcharhinidae > Sphyrna > Sphyrna mokarran. Next base: position 17,307,042 of record JAGIQG010000031.1, on the reverse strand, counting down.
TTGGATTGTGGGAGAAAACTGGAACACTTGGAGAAAACCTATCCAAACACTGGGAGAACATACAAACTCCACACAGTCACCCAAGGACAGAATGGAACCTGGGTTCCTACTGCTGTGAGGCAAGTAGTGCTAATCATTATGCCACCGTGCCAAGTGAGGCGACAAAACCGATCCATGTTGACATATCCAACAGCTGCTTTTGATCACAACTTCATCTGTTTGCAGGGCAGTTTTCGCTCCCCATTGACAAGCGGCAGCTTTATGAGTTTGATATTCGAATACCCTTGCTGGTCCGCGGACCAGGCATCAAAGCCAAACAGACCATTAAGGTACGTGCTCACTTCTAGTGATGAAATTGACACATGAACTGAAGCAGTATCTATGATTTATCTGCAAACCCAGACACTGGCATCATTGGAACTGGATGCCAATAGGAAATATGCTTTTAATAAAGAGAGCTTGCATTATATAGCATGGCTTGGGCTATCCCAGCCAATAAAATAGTTTTGAAATTTATTTGTAACCTGTTCAAGATCACATAATGGCAATTAAATATGTGATCAGATAATAAAAGCTGAAAATCTTTGAAGTAGGTAGCACGAGACAGGAAGTTTTTCGACTTGATATGGCTGCCTCAATAGGAAGTCCGCAAAGATGGAATTTTTGCCCTGGGGAATCTGAGAGAAGTCAGGCTATATGGGCAACTGGGTGTCAAGGTGGGCTGTTTTAAAAGGCCTGTCTCAGTGCTTTGGAAATTCATCCCACCACCATGCATCCCATTCCCCCCGCTACCCTCCCTAACACTCACATACATATTGCTCATGCCCAATCCAGACTTTTATTCATACTGTCCATCCATACCTTCACCTTGGCCTCAGCTTTTGAGAAATCTGGGTGTCCAGGTTCTTAGCAAACCTTATTATGTTTTCTTTACTGAGGGTCCAGACATCTATTATCCATATGCCCCAGGGAAAACATTGCTTGATTTGCAGCTCCAGCTCTCTGATTTCATCTTTCAATTTTAAACTGTTAATTTGCACAAAACAAAGTGGTTTCAAACTTTTTCAATTTCTCCTATTAATACTTCAAAGGATTTAGATGATTGGCACTTTTATTGAATGTAGTAAAACAATTTTTATGAATGACTTGTTTTAAATCTTTCTGAACATATCTAGGTGTCAGCATAGGGCACATTGATTCTTTGTATAATGGGTGAATGGGTATAATGGAAAGTAATAATTTGGCATTGGAGATGGCATGAGTGGTGGGTGGTAGCAGGGCACAGCTTGACATGGGTGACACCTCTTAAACTTGCATTTCAAAGATTCTCCCCTCCAGACTCTGGCTCACAACACCTGAGGAGCTATGAACCATAGGTCCTTTCAAAGCTGGATGCACGAAAATTACACAGGACTAGGACATGCCAATAACCACAATGGAGCTGACAAGGCAGGAGTGTAAGATACAGGCTGAAGTGAGTAGGCCTGCTAAAATGACACTAGTAAAAGTCAAAAATCCCAGAGATTGGTTCAGCAATCCTTGAATTGGATTCCAGCCGCTATTTTTTTCCTGCCTCCATGAAAGTGCACTTTTATATCTTGTGTTGGCCGACTAAGATTGGAAAGGCATAAACACATTCTCAGAAATCATACACACCACAACACGGTACGAGGCTTTGTATTGTAACTGGGAGGAAATCAGCCATACAACTGAATTTTATCTTTTTATCTGAATGCATAGGAACCCATACTGAATATAGACCTGGCCCCCACATTCTTAAATATCGCTGGATATGATGTACTGCAAAGTATGGATGGCAGCTCTTTCCTTCCCCTGATGGTGAGTACAATCTGCTTTTTCTCTCATTGTCTTTAAAAATGGTATGGTCATGCTCTGCTTGTTCCACTTTCACTATTTCACTGATAGTGAGAAGTAGAAATTCAAGAGCTGCCATAATTCCTCAGTAAGAAGTCTGCAACACCTTCTTGCTGTGATAATTTTGAGGCACCCCATTTACTCTCCAGAATAGTGGCTAATGATAAAACAACAAGTGTGTTCAATTCACCCTGCTACATTCTTCCTTTAGATCTGGGGCAGGTGGCTAACTGTCAGTCACAGGTAAATAATTGTTTTGAGCCATCGTCCAAATTGATGGGTTTGTCAGGTGGTTCTGGGTTGAGTTCAGGGAGATGGCATCTGCTATGGACCTGTTGTGGTAATGACGAACTGTACAAAATCCAGGCAATCTGGAAGGCTGGAATTGATTCATGCCATGACCAATCTTTCGAAGCAATTCATAATGATGCATGTCAGAGCCACCGGACGATAGTCATTAAGACACATTGCCTGGCTTTTCTTTGCCACAGTGATGATGGTTGTCTTCTTGAAGCAGATAGGGATCTCAGATTGGTACAAAGAAAAGGTGAAACATGTCTGTGAATACCCCTGCTAGCTGGTCCATGTGGGATCTGAATGCTCCTTTGGTTACCCTATTCAAGCCAGTCGCTTTCCATGAGTTGCCTTTCAAGAAAACTAACCTGTGATAGTGACCTTGGATATTAGTTTGGCTGAGGCTTCCAGGGTGGAAATGATCTCTCGCTGACCTCTTACTCAGAATGGGCATAGAAGGCACTGAGCTCATCAGGGAGAGGTGCGTAGGTGGCAATGATTCTATTTGCCTATATCATGTAGCTTGTTATATCTTGCAGACCTTGCCACAGTCAGTGGAAGTCCATGTGGCTAGCTTGGTATGAAAATGTCTTTTGGCATCTTTGATGGATGTCTGTTGATCGTAACTGGATTTCCTGTAAAGGTCAGGTGCACCAATTTGAACACCTCAGACCTGGACTTCAGTAAGCAGCAGTTATCCATGTTCAAGCATGGTTTCCAGTTGAGAAACAGATAAATTTGCTTCTTTCGAACACAGTCTTCGACATATTTACGATTGAAGTCAGTTACTATAGTGGCGTACCTGTTCAGGTTGTTGCTGAATTTTTAAACACTGACCAGTCCACTGACTTCAAGCAGTCGTAGGCGATCACCCAATTCTTCAGACCAATATTGCATGACTTTCTTTTTGACCAATAACGGAATTAAGGGTTATGGGGAACAGGCAGGTAAGTGGAACTGAACCACTATTAGATCAGCCATGATCTTATTGAATGGTGGGCAGGCTTGAGGGCCTAGATGGCCTACTCCTGCTCCTATTTCTTATGTTCTTTATCAGATTTTCCCATTTTAGTTTTTGCTTATAAGCTGGGAGCAGGAACACAGTCTTGTGGTCTGATTTGCCAAAGTGCAGGTGGACGATAGAGTGGTAGATGTTCAATGTTGATGTACCAGTGGTCTAGAATGTTTGGGCCCCTGGTGGAAGATTGGTGGTGTCTTGAGCTTGGCCTGATTGAAGTTCCTAGCCACTTTGAACGTGGCCTCAAGGCAATTTGTGGTGGTATAGATTTCATCCAGCATGATCTTCACCTCCACATGGGGTGGGATGTAAACTGCTGTCAGATAACATGGGAGATAGCAAGGGGGACATTTCAGTGTCAGGTAGCAGAAACTCACCAGTGTTGCTGCATCTAGGCACCAGGAGATGTTGATTAGTAGGTATTCCCCATCTCGCCTGAGGCCGCTGAACTGTCCATTCAGTGGATTGAGAAGGCCTCTGGTTGTAGAGCGGTATGATTAGGCAGGAGTGAGTCATGTTGCCGTGAAACAGAGTATACAGCAGTCTCCGTTCCTGTTGAAAAGTGAGTCTGGATTTAAGTTCTTCTTGCTTGTTTTCCAGAGATTGGCTATCTGACAGTAAGTTATGAGGGGAGCCTTGGAGCCTCATTGTTTTGCTCTCTCTTGCAGGTCTACAATTTTCAGGTGCTTCCTGGAGTGACTGTTTCTTTTTGTGCCTGGGAGACAGTGAGAGTAGTATGTGAAATCAAGGGTATAGGTGTGACCAGTGAGGTTCTTTGTTGTGTTGATGGAGGATTTGTTGCCTTGTTTGTGGTTACTGTATCAGTAGATGCGCAGTCGAATGTTCCAGGTAGCTGTCGGGCTGCAGTTTATCTTCAGAGGTTGGAGAACATTCAGACTATACTCTGGCGTGGACGCGTTGAAGGCTAATAAATGAATAAGATTTCTGGGATTGGGGTCATGGATAAGCCAATGGCCAGATCCACATGTTGAGGGCCTCTCGGTCACTGCTATGTCAGGGTCTTCCTTCGGAGGTCGGAGTTATTATTGATCTGATGGTGGCCACTGACCAAATGCAAATTTCCTTTTGAAACAAGCTCTACAAGTATTCCTGCAAAATACTTGCAAGTTATGCATTTCTACCATGGGTCTTCATGTGATTGGACAGGGTGATTCTCAACCCACAGATCTTTGAGCATATGGAGCAGGACATCCCATGAGGTTGTGGAATGTGGATTTGCTTCCTTTTCTGACATAACTCTGCTTCTTTGTTAAGATGTGTCTGAGACAAGTTGCCGCTATTTTGAATGATTGGTATCAAGTTCCTCCCAGTTATCAAGGTCATGCCACTCTTAAAAGAGAACTTGAAAGTGTCTTTGTGATGTTTCTTTGTCTTGAAGTTTGGAAGTTGAGGAAACAGGACCTGCTGGGGAGATGCTGAGATGTTTAAAAAGCACTGTGACCAGCCCATTGTAATTGATGTTGCAGGAATACTTGTGGAGCTTGTTTCGAAAGGAAATTTGCATTTGGTCAGTGGCTTCTCATTGAATCTGAAGGATAGTGGAGGTATTGCTGATAGAATTTCCCTAGCCGTCTGTGTTGCTGATGCACAATGCAGTTCTCTCCATAATATAGGAGCGTGGTGGTGATGAAAACTGCTTTGAACGCTACGACTTGTGTAGATTTATTGTCACTCAGTCACTGATGTAATTTGTAGAAGGCAATGCTGATGGAGCTGACCCAGCCTACTGTCTTCTCAACACAGAGTGTTGGCTGATGGCAAGTGCTCAACATAATCCGGTTTCCTTCAAACAACGGGAGGTGGAATATTTTGCTGACCAGGTGAGTCAAACTTGCAATTTGGCTATCTATTGACGATGCTGACGATTTGTTTATGAATTGTACATATTTCTACTTGAAGAATAATCTTGCCTTCGATGCAGCTGTAACACTGGCTTTGGAAGTTTGATATAGAGAATTGTGTGGCACTTTGGGAGAGAATGAGATCAGATTCACGCTAGCTGCATTAATAGTCAAACACCCAACCCTAAAAGCAACAATAACCTTTTTAAAAATCATAACTAGATGGTGGTGGTTTCTGTATATTTCCTTGGTGAAAAGTGTGAAGGATTCTCAAGCTAACGCTGATGAGCTGCAACATGAATGCTTTCTTTGGTCATAACCAAATTTATGTAATTAGTCCCATATGATGGGGATTTTATGGGATCCCATAGCCTGGATGATGGCAAGGAAGAGGTGAACAGCTATCTACTAATCAGGTAGTCTACTGAATGCCATTCTAGAACTTTGCACTGGAACTCCGGTTTCCACTCACCACGATAGTTTGGAGCAGATTTTTAACCGTCATACTTTGAGAATAGGAATTGTACCAATAAGCAGAATGCTCAAACCTTTTTAAATGAAAAGACTCGCTGCCCTGCCACAAAGTTACATTTTCTCTATATCAAACTTCCAAAGCCAGTGTTACAGCTGCATCAAAGGCAAGATTATTCTTCAAGTAGAAATATGTACAATTCATAAACAAATCATCAGCATCATCAATAGATAGCCAAATTGCAAGTTTCTGACTCACACCTGGTCAGCAAAATATTCCACATCCCGTTGTTTGAAGGAAACCGGATTATGTTGACACTTCCCATTCTGGCAGGCAACACTGTTGAGAAGACGGTAGGCTGAGTCAGCTCCATCAGCATTGTCTTTTACAAATTACATCAGTGACTGAGTGTTTGACAACAAATCTACACAAGTTGTAGCAAAGACTTTGTACAGAAAATAATGAAGTAGTCTCTGTGAGCAACACTTTAACTGTTCATGACCTACCTTTCAAAATCACATTTCAATCTCTAGCTGCTTGATTAGGGATGCAAATAATTAGAACATACTTTGTTAACAATAAAGAACCTCAAAATTATCTGTTCACTTTGCACTGTTCTAAGTCAAAGCTCACTCTGATAGGACAGTTATTTTAGCCCATGTTTGTCATAATAATGTTCCTTTCACTTATTTCAGGATTCTCCACAGAATAAAACCCATTGGCGTAATGATTTCCTGGTAGAGTATACTGGTGAAGGTGATGATAAGACAGATCCTGCATGTCCCAATGTTGGACCAGGTGTGACTGTAAGTGTTCTACTATAATGGCTTGTATTTATATAGGTCTTTAACATATAAAATGTCCTATAGTGCCTCAGTGACAGAATCTGATTTTAAAAAAAACACATTGTATTCCTCATTTGGAGAACCCTGCAGTTGCTCTTATCATGGAAAGATTCTTAATAGTGGAAGGTTTTGTTTTTAAAAGCTTTCATCGAATCAGCATTGTGAGACTTTATTCACTGTTCACAAACCGGAATGTTTATGCAGGTGAACTAATGATGACTAAAGCATTAGTGTTGACACTCCTGACGGCATCATGGGTCAAGGTTCTGTTTTGGATGAAGCCAAACAGGGCATAAAAATCTAGGTTTTCTCCCTTTCATTTGTTCAAAAATAATCCAGTTTGGATGATGGCTCAAAACATTTTTCTGAATTTAATTATTTACCTGGTGCCAGACAGTTAGCCATCTGTCCCTGAGCTAAAGGAAGAATGTAGCAGGATTGAACAAAGTTGTTGTTTTATCATTAATAAATAGTGTTTTGGAGGGTAAATGAGGTGCCTCATAAAAATTATCACAGTAAGAAAAAGTAACTTGCACATAAGAGGGAAGAAGTAGATGATATCAATAATACTAGTTTAATCTGTGGTTCGCAATTTGTTTCATTTTGCAAGTTTGTATAATAGCACTAATGTTGATTGAACAAGCGTACTTATGAAGCTGAATTTGAAAGTCTTTTGGAGTTACCTTCATGGAGTGAAGCAGTAAGATCGTCAGAGAACCGAAAAGTCAGGTTTGTGCCTGATTTCATGCCTCTTGCAATCTTCGCGGCACCAGATATCTGACAAGACCACTGAGGCCCCCCTGAGAATTCAGAAACAAGGAAGTAGTGCCCCTTGGATAGTGGCAGCTTAGTGCACTGGCATACTGGAAGTGACTACTGGGCACTAGGTAGTGCTGGGTAGGGGCCTAATGGGAGGGTGTGGGGTATGAAAGGAGGTCTTCTGGGAGGGAGATTTAAAAAAATTAAGAAAAATCAGCGAGGCCGATTTAAGAGTCCTATGGACCCGGATCCCGAGATCCTTCTGCTCTACAACACAGCTAAGACTCCTACCCCTTATATTGTACTTCTTCATCACATTATTCCTGTCAAAATGGACCACTACACATTTATCTGCATTGAAGTCCATCTGCCACTTCTCCACCCAGTCTTGCATCCCATCTATGTCCCGCTGCAACTTTTGGCATCCCTCCAGACCATCCACAACACCACCGATCTTTGTATCATTGGCAAACTTGCTAACCCATCCCTCCACTTACTCATCCAGGTCATTTATGAAAATGACAAACAGCAGGGGTCCTAGAACAGATCCCTAGGGCACTCCACTGGTTACCGACCTCCATGCAGAACAAGACCCATCCACAACCACTCTCTGCCTTCTGCCAGCAAGCCAGTTCTGGATCCACGAGGCCAAAGCCCCTTGGATCCCATGCCCTCTCACCTTCTCCAGAAGCCTTGCATGTGGGACCTTATCAAACTCCTTACTAAAGTCCATGTACACTACGTCCACCGCCCTTCCTTCATCAATGTGTTCAGTCACATTTTCGAAGAACTCAACTAGGCTCATAAGACATGACCTGCCCTTGACAAAACCATGCTGACTATTTCTAATCAGTCCAAACTTCTCCAAATGTTCATATATCTTATCCCTCAGAAGCCTCTCCATCAGCTTACCAACCACTGAAGTCAAACTCACCAGTCGGTAATTTCCTGGACTATCCCTGTTCCCTTTCTTAAAGATAGGAACCACATCCGCAATCCTCCAGAACCTCTCCCGTTTCCATGGACGACGCAAAGATCATCGCCAGGGGCTCTGCAACCACTTCCCTCACCTCCCACAATAACCTGGGGTACATCCCATCCGGTCCCGGCGACTTGTCTATCTTGATAGCATTTAACAGGTCTAACACATCCTCTTTCCTAACATCCACATACTCAATCTTTTCCGTATGCCGCAAACCTGCAGTGCAATCTCCCAGTTCACTTTCCACCGTGAATACCGAGGCAAAGTACTCGTTAAGCACCTCTGCCATTTCTTCTGGATTCACACAGACTTTTCCCCCTTCACTTTTTATAGGCCCTATCCCTTCTCTTCTCATCCTTTTACTTTTCACATATTTGTAGAAGGCCTTGGGATTCTCCTTAATCTTCCCTGCCAAGGCCTTCTCATGACCCCTTCTGGCTCTCCTAATTTCCTTTTTAAGTTCCCTTCTACACACCTTATACTCCTCTAGATCCCTAACATCCCCTAGCTCTCTGAACCTTTTATATACCATTTTTTTTCTTCCTAACTAGGTTCACCACTACCTTCGTGCACCATGGTTCCCGCGTCCTACCTGAACCTCCTTGACTCCTCGGGACGTTGTCTTGCAGTGCCCTAGACAAACATTCCTTGAAAAACCGCCACTTCCCTTCTGTACTCTTCCCCAAGAACACCTCCTTCCAGTTTGTGTGTCCAATTACCTGCCTAATGTTTTCATATTTCCCGTTACTCCAGAGATACACCTTCCTAGCCTGCCTGATCCTATCTCTTTCCATCGCTATCGTGAAAGAGATAGAATTATGATCCCCATTCCCAAGATGCTCACCTACCATGAGATCTGACACCTGCCCTGGCTCATTAGCAAGCACCAGGTCAAGTACAGCCTCTCCTCTCGTAGGCTTTTCCATGTACTGTGTCAGGAAACCTTCCTGAACACACCTAACAAACTCCACACCATCCAAACCCCTTACCCTTGGGATATTCCAGTCGATGTTTGGGAAATTGAAATCTCCCATCACGACAACCCTGTTATTTCTACATCTGTCTAGGATCTGTTTCCCTATCTGCACCTCAAGTTCACTGCCACTGTTGGGCGGCCTATAGAATTCACCCAGCAAAGTTATCGAGCCTTTGCTGTTCCTAACTTCCACCCACAGACTCCGTAGACAATCCCTCCCCATCTTCCACCTTCTCTACAGCCATGACACTGTCCCTGATCAACACTGCCACACCACCTCCTCTTTTGCCCCCAACCCTGTCCCTCCTGAAGCATCTGAATCCCGGCACCTGAAGTACCCAGTCCTGTCCCTGAGACAATCAAGTCTCTGTAATGGCCACCACATCACCCTCCCAAGCAGCAATCCACGCCCTAAGCTCATCTACCTTATTTATTACACTCCTGGCATTAAAATAGATACACCGCAGCCCCTCAGTCAGGATATTTCCCTTTTCCACCACCTGCCTAACCCCCCTCAGAGTGCCTACAGTCCTTCCCTACCTGGGAACTAACCTCCTTATTCACCGTCCCATCGGTATTCCCACCCCCCAGCTTTTCTAGTTTAAAGACTCCCCAGTAGCCCTAGCTAGCCTACCTGCCAAGATATTAGTCCCCCTAGGGTTCAAGTGCCACCCGTCCTTACTGTACAGGTCACACCTGCCCCTAAAGAGGTCCCAATGATCTATGAACCTGAATCCCTGCCCCCTGCTCCAGTCCCTCAGCCATGCATTCATCCTCCACCTCATTTGATTCCTGCTCTCATTCTCCTGAGGTGCAGGCAGCAATCCTGAAATTACTGCCTTCACTTTTCTCCTCCTCAGCTTCCTACCCAGTTCTCTATAATCCCTTTTGATGACTGCCTCCCTCTTCCTGCCTATGTCTGCAGTACCTATATGCACTACAACTTCAGGTTCCTCACCCTCCCCTTTCAGGATGTCTGGGAGGCGTCCAGAAACATCCCGGATCCCAGCTCCAGGAATACAAACCACCATCCGCAACTCTCTCCTGCATCCACAAAAACACCTGTCTGAACCCCTCACAATGGAGTCCCCTATTAGTATCGCCTTTCCTCTCTCTTCCTTTTTTTGTGTACTGGCTCAGGTTTAGAGAGCGGGCCACTGCTGGCTCCCTCAGATGAGTTGTCCCCCCCATTAGTATTCAAGCAGGAGTACTTATTATGAAGGGGGACACCCTCCAGTGTGCTCTTCAGCACCCGAGTTTTCCCCTTCCTGATAGTCACCACCTGTTGATAACTCCTGTCGATTATCTCCTCGTTCTCCCTAATGAGACGAAGATCCTCAAGCTGCATCTCCAGTTCCTTAACCCTATCCCTTAGGAACTGCAGCTCTACACGCCTAGCACAGGCATGGATGTCTGGGAGACCAGTAGCCTCCAAGACCTCCCACATCTAGCACTGGGAACAACATGCTGGCCTCACACCCATTATTTGCCTTCCTCTAGAAACAGAGGAAAAAGTAATAAAAACTTATAACTTACCCTGTCTCACCCTTTATGCTTAGGTCCTGTAAGCCAAAGCCCTTTCAGCTACACAAAAAAAACTGATTTAAAAAAAAAACAAAAAACAATCTTACCTGCTCTCTCTCTCTCTCTTTTTTAGGTTAGAGGAGGGGGGAGGGTGGGATACTCTACCTGTGTAGAGTATCGGGATTTCCCACCGCTCCAATTTATATTAAGCTTAAAAAAAAACTACACTTCCCACGTGTCCTTGCGACACTTTCTGACCTCCGGAAAATTAAAAAAAAAACTAGTGGAAAAAATCAATAAATTATACAGAAAAATCACACTACTCACCCACACCAACTCTCCACTCAGAATTCGCTGCCTCTCTTCAATGTCCCCAAGGAACAATGAGACCAGCCTCCTTGGGGACCAGTGTCCCCAAGGAACAATGAGACATAAACCTCCTTCTTCCTTTTAACCAGCAAATTAACTTTTTTAGTACACCATGGCTCTGTATTGTTGGACAGTACAGCAGGATATAGGCTGGAAAATTGGGTGGAGAAATGGCAGATGGAATTTAATCCAGATAAATGCAAGGTGATGCATTGTGGAAGAATGAATGTAGGGGAATTATACAATAAATAGCAGGACCATCAAGAATATAGAAACACAGAGGGACCTAGGTGTGCAAGTTCACAAATCCTTGAAGGTGGCAGTACAGGTGAAGAAGGTGGTGAAGAAGGTATTTGATATGATAGCCTTTATAGGACAGGATATAGAGTATAAAAGCTGGAGTCTGATGTTGCAACTGTATAGAACGCTGGTTCAGCCACATGTGGAGTACTGTGTCCAGTTCTGGTCGCCACACTACTAGAAGGACGTGGAGGCTTTGGAGAGAGTGCAGAGAAGGTTTACCAGGATGTTGCCTGATATGGAGGGTCTTAGCTATGAGGAGAGATTGGGTAGACTGGGGTTATTCTTTCCCTGGAAAGACAGAAAATGAGGGAGACTTAATAGAAGTGTACAAATTTATGAAGGGTATAGATGGACTGAACAATGGAAAGCTTTTTCCCAGGTCGGAGGTGACCTTCACAAGAGGCCATGGGCTCAAGGTGAGAAGGCGAGATATAATTCAGATATCAGAGGGACATTTTTTTTTTTGCACAGAGGGTTGTGGGGGCCTGGAATACACTGCCAATTAGGGTGGTGGAGGCAGACACGCTCGCATCGTTTAAGACTTACCTGGATAGTCACATGAGCAGACTGGGAACAGAGGGATACAAACAAATGGTCTAGTTAGACCAATGAGCGGCACAGACTTGAAGTGCCGAAGGGCTGTTTCTTGTCCTGTACTGTTCTTTGTTTGTTCTTGAAAATTGACAGGTCATCCCAGGTATAAAAGAGAGTGCAAGAGGGAAAACAGAAGATAACAACTGTGCCTCTCCAGTCTCAAGGGAGAGAGCGGCTGTCCACCCTGCCCAACATCCAAGGGGCCGTAGCTTTAAATTGAGGGGTGATAAATATGGGACAGATGTCAGAGGTAGGTTCTTTACTCTGAGTAGTAAGGGCGTGGAATGCCCTGTCTGTAGCAGTAGTGGACTTGCCAACTTTAAGGGCATTCAAATGATCATTGGATAGACACATGGATAATATTGGAATAGTTTAGGTTAGATGGTCATTAGATTGGTTCCACTGGTTGGTGCAATATTGAGGGCCAAAGGGCCTGTACTGCGCTATAATGTTCTATGTTCTGCCAGTGAGAACGTACTGTAAAACCAATGAAAGGGACCAAATCAAAAAGAACTTACAGAGAAATCAAGTGAGAAAATCCAGAACCTGGTTGTATTTTTTCTGAGCAACTAAATGCTTTTATTATCTTATTTTGGTTAATGATTGGATATTGTACTTAGTTGAATAGCATTCCAGTCAAATCTTATTTTATTCAGTATGCGACTTGTTTAGTTAAAGATCCCTGTTGGTTAAATAAATAAAGTGTTCATCTTAAAGTGAGTCTCAGATATTTGTGTTAGTTAACTACTGAACATGACTGAATGTAATGTTTCACATCTTCCACATACTTTTAACAGATTTCAAGGTGAGGTATTCCTCTTTGGGATATTCAACACAACTTCTCAAAAGGGGTATCAACCTCTGTGTTGTAACATCAGCCACGTCACATTGCACTTCTCCTCCTCTTCTAAATTGCCATCATTCAGATAATCTTCCTTCCTGTTTTTGGGAGCAGGCACGCTAGGGTTGTTTAAGGGTCTCTTGGACAGCCACATGAGCGGTCTGCAGATAGAGGGATATAGGAGGACTGTTTAAATACTTTTTGTTTCCACAGGCTATTCGGTCGACCTTGTTGACCAACAAGGCGCATGCATTCGCCAGGTCGTGCGAGGGCTGCTCTTGGATGTTACTTCAGGAGTGGCCTAGTGCTTCACGTTGGTAGTGTATGCTTAAACTGGACCATCAGATGGGCAACATGACAGCTCAGAGACTATCGCTGTTGCTGTGCAGACACTTGGATTTGGGCCTGTGTCTGCGGGAGTTTGCGTGTTCTCCCCGTGGTTGCGTGGGTTTTCTCCGGGTGCTCCGGTTTCCTCCCACATCCCAAAAATGTGCTCTTTGGGTAACAAATTGTCCCTATATTGGTCTCTATATGTCATTAAGATGTCAGGACGGCAGCGCGGGCTTGTTGGGCCGAAGGGCCTGTTTCCCGTGCTGTGTTGTTCTTTGTTTGTTCCATCAAAGTGGATAACCTCACATTTGTCCACATTATATTGCATTTGCCTACTCAGTCAGCCTGTCCATGTCACCCTACAGTCTCTTAGCATCCTCCTTACAGCACACACTGCCACCCAGCAAATTTAGAGACACTGTTTTCAATTCCTTTGTCCAAATCATTAATGTATATTGTGAACCCTGCAATACCCCACTAAGCACTGCCTGCTGCTGTGAAATCCCACTTTGTTTCGTTTTTGCTAACCAGTTCTCGATCCACGTCAATACTTTACACCCAATAAGATTAGCTTTACTTTTTCCTCATTAATCTCTAATGTGAGACATGTCAAAAGTCTTTTGGAAATCCAGATACACAACATCCATTAGTTTACCCTTGTCCGTTCTACTGGTCACATCCTCAAAAAATTTGAGAAGATTTGTCAAACACGATTTCCCTTTATTGAATCCATGCTGATTTGGACCAATCATGTCACTGCTTTCCAAAAGCTCAGTTATTACATCCTTAATAACCGAATCCAGCATTTTCCCTATTATTGATGCCAGGCTAACAGGTTTATAATTCCCTGTTTTTTTTCGCCGTCCTTTTTTTAAAGTGAGGTTACATTAGCTATTCTCTAATCCATTGGAACTCTTCCAGAGTCGATAGAGTGCTGGAAAATGATTACCAATGCATCCATTATTTCTAGGCCCACTTCATTAAGTAATGTAGGATGTAGAGCATTAGGCCCTGGGAACTTATCAGGTTTTAATCCCAGCAATTTCCCAGTACAATTTCCTAACTATTAAGGATTTCCTTCAGTTCCTCCTTCATGCTAGATCCTCTGTCCCCTAGTATTTCTGGAAGGTTATTTGTGTCCTCCTTAGGGAAGACAGATCCAAAGTATTTGTTCAGCTGATCTGCCATCTCTTTGTTGCCCATTATGCATTCACCTGATTCCAAATGTAGGGGCCCTGCATTTTTCTTCACCAGTCATTTTCTCTTCACATATTTGGAGAAGCTTTTGTAGTCAGCTTGTATTCTATTTTATCCTTCTGAATTCATTTGTTCTCCTCTGCTGAATTTTAAATTTCTCCCAATCCTCAAGTTTGCTGCTTTTTCGGGCCAATTTATATGCCTCCTCTTTGATTTTAACACTATTACTAATTTCCCTTGTTATCCATAGTTGAGCTACCTTCCCCATTTTATTCTTACATCAGACAGGGAGGAACATTTGTTGAAGTTCGTTTGGGTGTTCTCTGAATGTCTATCACTATCAACCCCTTAAGTATGCTTTGCCAGCTTCTCCTAGCCAATGCATGTCTCATATCATCAAAGTTAGCTTTCCTTAATTTCGACCCTAGTCTCAGACTTAGCTGTGTCATTCTTCAACTCAATGAAAAATTCTATCTATTATGGTTCATTCTTCCCCAAAGGATTTTGTCCCACAAGGTTGCTAATTAATCCTCTCTCATTGAACAATACCCAGTCTAGAATAGCCTGCTCTCAAGTTGGTTCCTCGACATATTGGTCAAGAAAACCATTCCAGAAAACCCTCCTCCATTGCATTGCTACCAGTGGTGCCCTCTACTGCAATCTGCCAAGTTTTAATAAGCTTAGACCCCACCTCTCCCCTAGCTGGTGGGAAATGGATCTTGCTTCATTTTTTTTCTCAGTGAGGTAGATTCAATTTTTAACATTGAACAAAATGATTCTCTCCCATTTTCATACTCATTCGGCACTTAGAATTTTTTTGGTAAGATAGCCCCCTTTGACTTTCAAAATGTTATATGCTCTTTTAATGGTTTGTCCTTTCCTTAGGAATGTTTTCCTGACTGTGTATGTGAAGATGCCTTTAACAATACCTACGCCTGTGTGCGGACATTATCGAAAAACAACTTACAGTATTGTGAATTTGCTGACAGTGAGGTTAGTGCTTTCTCTCTGTCAAATGCTGGTATGTGTCTTTTTGTTGTCAATTTATCCAGATGTGCTTTCTGCAAGCAATGGGATCTCAGATGAAAAATGTTTTCTTGTTCAACTGTATTTAAAAATAGACTCTTGTTTGATGTACGTGCTACTTTCAACAAACTCCAATTTCACAGCATTAACTTGCTCTAAATTATTTACATTAGTTATTTTATTCCTCTGTTCTTTCTGTTTTCAGTTCTTTGTAGAAGTCTATAACTTGACCTCTGACCCACATCAACTGATCAATATTGCCAAAACTGTGAACCCCTCCCTACTTGTGAAGATGAACCAGCGGTTGATAAAACTGGAATCTTGTTCTGGCAATGACTGCCGTCTGATTAAGAAAGAGGAAGATGGGTAAGTGCTAAGATCATGACAAACATGCATTACTGCACTCCAAATTTTGCTCATGCTTTAGTTAAATTTCTCTCTTTTTCTCCTGCTGTCTGCCCAAACTCTGTTGGTTGCATGCTCTCCTCTGAATCTAAAGATTGTTAGTTCAAGTCTGAATTGAAACTTGAGCACAAAATTCTGGGACGACACTCCAATGAAGTAATGAGGGAGTGCTGCATTGTTTGAACTACTATATTTAAGATAAAAAACTAACTTAAGGCCTGTCTGGCAGCAGGTGAATGTAAATATCTCTTGGAAGTGTTTCAAAAAACAGCAGGGGAGTTATCCTGTCTGCTGGTCAATAGTTATTCTCCAACCAAAATCATTAAAACTCATGATCTGCTCATAGCATACTGATGTTTGTGGGAGCTTTTGTGTCAAATTGATTGTCAGTCTCCTAAATAACAGTGACAATTGACTGTAAAATGCTTTGTGAGGAACTGTTTGTGAAAGCTACTATGCAAATCTAAGATTTGGTTCTATTTTTCATTTCCTGAAACTTGAAGTGGAAATCATGTTTTGTACTCCCTTCCTCCCATGAAGGCACAATAACTCCCTGTCAGAATCTGGTATCAAAGGCTCCTTTGAGACCCTTCCCTGTATTTGCAGTATTGTTGTGTGAGCCTATGCAGTGAGTGCAATTTGAATGTCACAACTGAGGCTATGGAGCAGCAAGGTGGCACAGTGGTTAGCATGGCTGCCTCATTGCGCAGGGGAACCAGGTTCAATGTCCAGCTTGGGTCACTGTCTGTGTGAAGTTAGCATTTCTCCCAGTGTCTGCGTGGGTTTCCTTCCACAGTCTGAAAGACGTGCTAGTTAGGTGTATAGGCCATGCTTAATTCTCCTTCAGTGTACCTGAACAGGTGTCAGAGTGTGGTGACTAGGGGATTTTTCACATTAACATTGAGTGTTAATGTAAGTTTACTTATGACACTAATATATAAACTTTAAAAAAAACTACTGGCATTCATCCTCATTAATAAAATCGGGGCAGGAACTGGCTCTATCTTTGCTCAACCCCATCTCTGGGAATGGAGATGATCCCTAATATTTCAACTGGAATTCACAAAAATGGAAACTGCACTTAATCTCAAACTGAGGAATTAAGAAAATTCAACTGATCTCCCATGAACTTTTTCAGTACATGCTATTTGAATATAAACAAACCAGTTTCATTGGCCGGTGGAGAAAATGACAAACTTCAGCCTCTGCAATGTAACTATACGATAATTTAAAACTATACTGGGTTCTCAGTCTCTGCTTTTATGGAGGTGGGGTGGGGGGAGTACATTAAGTCTCCTAACAATGTAACTATGCTCTCTTACAGATCTGATTCCTAGCTGAAGAAATTTATGCAAGAGATCCTCTTTTTTCTGACATTTCATTTGAGTAAACAATATGTACCTGCCTCCAAAAGGAAAGAAATACTTTGTGAATTATTGTAAATCCAGAGATTTGATTCCACAAACAAGCCAAGCGTGCAATAACTCAAAATGGGAAGAGCATTTAAATAGTACCCATTTTAATTGTTGAACATTCCACACAAGAAACTGTGAAATTTTGAGATGCCTGTTTGGGAAAACTCAGCACTTTTTTGCATGATTATTTCAACATGGTTTCACATCTTGAATGGTTGGCACATATTTGAAAATCAGTATATATATCTGTTAATCATTTAGCCTGGCAAGTGGAGTGCTTATTTTCACTGGTCATTAAGCTCAGGTATTTCCCCACTCTATCCATGGCTTGGTAGTGTCATTGTTTTTCAAGTTTCTTTTTCTACTGATTTAAGAGCAAATTCCTAGTTTACAGCTGGGCTGGGATTGTTTTTCATCAGAGCAGAACTCTCAAAGACTTGAATGTGTAAAATCAAGTGATGAACTTTGGTGCTTGGATGACCTAATTACAGAAGTCCTGCGATGACCATTTAGATTTAAAGATCATAATAGATTGAGTTGCTGAGAAGGATAAACATGCACTGTCATGTGAAATTGCAAATAACTGAGCCATTTCAATATATTCTACATAATGAATCTTAATGATAAAAAGGGCTATTTTATGAATATTAGCATGTCAAACCTTGTTTTTGTCTTTTGCTTCAGCCACTTACATCATCATTATTCTGTGCTTTCGTAGAATTTTTTTTACATCTGGACCCAATTTGGAGAAATGTTGTATTACACCTGATAAAGGGAAACTCCTGTCTGAAGTACTTGTCTGAAAATAACACTCCATTTTGCTTGATTCACTTACGTAAATCCTTGAAAGAGAATCAATGTTGCACAGTTAGCTGTTCTCTGGGAACTAGGATTTTGTAGTATGAATTTAAAAGCTTGCTGAATTTTTTGGCTGTTTTGTACAATAAACTGTTTCTCGGTGTAGGTGAAAGTGATGAGAAATTAAAATCTACCTAAGTGACTTCTGACAAAATGATTAATACTGGTGAGAGATGAGTGTTTGTTCACATTTGCTGTACTGATCTTGTGTCATTAAGTATTCAACCACTTTGCCACAGCTTTGAAAAGTCACAAGAAATAGCTGAAGGCAGGGTCAAGACAATATCAGGTATTAATGCAGCCTGATGCCAGTTGGAAGCTTTACTAGATATGTGTCTGGTGTAGATTAAGGCATAACTCATCTTCAAGGGAATACCACAAATAAAGAAAAAATAAAGGATTATTTAAATGGCAGGATAGAGCCAACTATTTTGAATTTTAGATGTACATTGTATCTTGTAGGATTCCTTTATTTCACTTCAGGGTGAAACATATATATCTCAATTGTCTTTGTCTTTGATTCAACCACTAACACACCTGCCCTTCCTCAGAGCCTCATTCAATCTTCCATCAACTTTATTATCACCTTGTCATGCAAGCACAGTTAATTCAACACTTATTCATGAATCAACTCTCACACCATCATCCAGATCTTCAGAATCTCTGGAAGTGTGAGATGGTGGAATGTACATATTTCGTATAACTCCCAGTTCAGTTGGTCTAATCATGTTGCAGTTCCGTTGCAAGTGAGCAACCTAAACAGATTTTGGAATTGTACAACACAGAGGAAGGCTATTCACTCCATTGAGTAAGTGCTGGATCTCCATGTATAATCAATCACAAAAGCCAATCACTGATCTTTCTGTTAAGCCCTCTGCCCTGAATACTGAGATCAGATAATTGTAGTTTTCAAATTTGCTCTGGCAGTAAATGCTCGCAACATGGTTATATGTCCTACCCTGTCCGTGAAAGGGCACAGGATTAATAGCTGGTGTCAGATTTTCATCAAGGACCTGAGTATCAGCAGTCAGCAAACTTCCTATCCCAATAAGGAGGACACCATCACCCCCACATGCAATCTTTGATCCAAGGAATAGGACTGAGACAGGCCCGTTGCTTTCAGAGGTAGGTCTGAGCACCATGGGAGACAGGTTAATGGCTAGGTTGGCAAACAGGAAGGTCCTCTCCATTAACTGGGACAGCAGTCCAACTACAATCATGTCTCGAAAGCCTTCAAACCCTCACTCCCCCTCCTGCATGCTTGCTCATATCTCCTAGGCCCCTCTCCTCTTTCATGCTCCCGTACACCTGTGTTTCAAAACTTCCCACGATCCTCAAATTTCCCCTAGCCCCCATTTCTCTCCTACCTCTTCCATTACCACCATGCCCCTTTCACGTCTCCATCATAGAATCCTACAGAAAGAGGTCATTTGCCCTATTGAGTCTGTACCAATCACAATCCTACCTTGGTCCTATTCCCATAACCTCATGCATTTACCCTCGCCAGTTCCTCTGCCATTAAGGCAAAATTTAGCATGACCAATCCACCTAATCCACACATCTTTGGAAAGCAGGAGGAAACTGAAGCACCTGCAGACATGAGGATAATGTGCAAACTCCACACAGTGACCCAAGGCCAGTCAGTAAGCATTGCCATACGGGGACCCTGGGAGGCAGCAGTGTTAATCACTGTACTGCCCCTAACCAGCACGTCTTTCAGAATACGGGAGGACACCCATGCAGACAATGACCCAAGCCAGGAACTGAATCTGGGTCCGTTGAGTTGTAAAGGAGCAGCACTAACCACTGTGTTACCATGCCGACCCATACCCATATGTAAATATTAAAGAACCAAAAAGTAAATCTGGGAAGTCACTGAAATGATCCTGAAATTGACAACATAAGTACAGGTGAAAACACCTCAATCAATCAATCAACTCAAACTATTCATGGTATCAACGTCAGAAGTTTTGCTCCCCAATGCTTAATCTTGTGAAATAAACACATTATGGAAAAATGACTTACTACAAGGCATTCAAGATGCTAATCAAACATAGCTCTTCACTGCAAGCTGTATAAATCTTGCCTGCTAAGCTAAGTGTATGAATCATTCTGTGGGCACAACCAAGTGTTCACAACAGGGCCATCTGGCAACTGTATCAACAGAAGCAGTAAGAATCAAATAATCTCACTGACCTACATCAACTCCTGGTCCACAATGCTTCAAATTCAAAATTCTTACCCTTATGTTAAAGTCTCTTTTGAAATTCGTAACCTCCTCTAGCCCCAAAACCATTTGAGATCCCTGTGTTCATTCAACTCATCTCTTGTGCATCCCAACTTCCTCAGTCACTCCATTGCTGGCCATACTTTCAACTTTCTAAACTCTAAGCTACAGATCTTCTTCCTTAAAACTATTCTTGCCTCCTTTTGTATCCTCTTTAAAGCCAACATCTTTGGCCAAGCTTTTAGTCATCTTCTAAAAATATCCTTATTTGGCTCTGAGTTAGTTTTTCTGCACTTACAGTCCTGTGAAACATAGTGAGAAGTTTCTCTTTCTTAGCGGTGCTATGTAAATACATGCAATCCCATTCCCTTTCATATTATGTTCGTCTGCAATATATTTGAATTCTGAGCACAATTCTCAAACCAAAAAATTCCAGTTTTCCATTGATGCTGCTAGACTTTCTGACATTTAAAAGAAATCGTCAATGCCAATTTCCAGCACCTGGAATTTTGCTTTTTGTTGACATTCAACTGTTCTGCTCCAAATTACATTCGATGTTGTGGCAAAAGTATCAGCAATTAGATCAGGGATTGAGCAACTTCCCTGGTGCTCACTTATTAAATGGAAGCTATGCAAAATACAGACCTGTGGTCAGAAACAGGTTTCTCTGAACAAACAATGGTTCATTCTTACAAGCTTTTGCATTTAAAATTATGAACACATGACCAAGAGCTGAGGTAAGAAGCTATCGACACTTCTTTGTGGAACTGACACCAGAGTTTGCTGTCACAGAGGAATTTTGAAAGGACAAGCGCCTGTTGAATGTTTCATTTTGAAAATGGTAATATTTTACATTACTCTCTGACTTTTGGTTTAGCAAAGTGGCAACCTAAGATTAGAGAAAGCTATATGTATATAATCTATTGACATTGCTATGATGGAAATGAAAGGCGAGGTATAGAATGGCATAGGAATTGACTTAAAGACTAAAATTTAGTAAGATCCTTGGTCCTCTTCACAAACACCATTCTCTTCGCTCTGGTTCCATCCCTCTCCCTGCAATTGTCTAAGCTATGGCATTCCTTCTCTGAACCTCTTTTTTACACCTTTTAAGACTCTCCTTAAAACTGACTTTTTGGTCAAGGTGTTAGTCATACCTCATACCTCTTTATGTGTCTCCATGTTAAATTTTGTTTGATAATGTGCCAGTAACGTGCTTGGGCTGTTTTAATTCTTTAAAGGTGCTATATGAAGACAATTGTTTTTGGAAGGCATGAAGTACCTTTCGACAAATTTTTAGTGCATTTGGATCATTGATGCCTGAACATACTTGCTTGGTGAAACTTGCATCAAACTTCGTACCCTACAAAGTATTCTAAACAATAAAATACAATATTGGCTCTTTGACACTTCAGCTATTGAGGATGTAGTGTGTAAAATACTTTAAATTTAATGGAACAATTTAGTGCAAGAGAATCTTTATTTTGTTACAGTAGTGCCGTTCATGTTCATTGTGATATTTCTCCCTCTGTCGTCGGTGCACCGTGCACTGTGCCTGAACTTCAGTTCAAAAGCTGTGGCTGTTCTGAAACTGACCAGCATTTGAAATTGCTGTTGACAAAATCCTAACTCCAGATAACTATCCAACTCTTTTAGAAGGTATTTGGTATTTCAATATAATCTGAACCCAAAGTCAGCACTGAAAGAATTCAATACCACTCCATGGTAATTTTGAATCACAAATAAGAACTGATAAAAGTAGTGGAAAGACATCCATTACGCTGTGCTCAGCACACAGATTTATCTCAAGCTTAACTGCAAAGATGCACTGACAGAAGACACAGAAACTTTGGTAAAGATTTGCTGTTTAAGATTATTTGTCCCTTGAAGGCTTTTGCGGAAAAGATCAGCTGTTTATTTTGTCAACGGTACAGTTTGGAATGAGATGACAGACCAGTATCTAAATTAGAATGTGTCCAGCTGAGTATCATGATGAGTTTGTGAATCTCAATTAATTGTGAATGAACTGCGTGCAGTTATGTCCAAATAAGTACCTTCCTCAAACCTACAACCCTCTGAATTTCCTATCTTCCTCCAATTCCAACCTTTTTTGCATCCCTGACTTCCATCACATCACCATAATGGCTATGCCTTCAGTTGCTATGCCTCAAGATCTGGAATTGCCTCAAGTTCTCCTGATCGTGTTGAATACTATCAAGCTCAGGAACAAAAGAATGCACAAGGTAAAATAACAAAGAATCGAAATGTCTTTGTCAGAGAAGATTCCAGAATATTAAGTGGACCAGACAGCAGTTTCTGTAAACATCACTGTGGATGGGATTTTACAAGATTTTTTCAGACTGTCCAGCTAGGATGAAAATGGGAGAATTGCTGATCTGTTTTTTGGGTAAGTTTTCACTCCCAATTTTATGCACTTGGGGCTTGATTTTACCATTGCGTTGCATCTCTTTCCCGGCTCGAAAACTTGGTAAAGTTGGGCAGGAGGCAATGAGTGCAATTCACGCCTGCGTCCACACAAATGCCCACTTTATCAAGGCCCAAAAATGACTGTGATCCGAACCAAGCCTGAAAGGAGTGCAACAGCAATTTAAATGTATTTGCATACATTTAAATTGAATTAATTAGCTGCCTGCCCAACTTTACCAGTACTTCCCCCTTTATCATTGCGTTCGCCCTTCCAGATTCAGAACAAAACAGACATGCTCGGCAAAGCTCTATTTCGGGTGCTCCAGCTTCTGAAGAGTTAAGTTCAGAGCTTCCAATGGTTCTCTGACTCAGGTTGGTGATTGTGGGGGGGATGGAGGAAAGAAGGGAGGCTGGCCCGATCATTCTCTAGTGATGGGGAAGAAGGAGGAAGACCCGATCATTCTCTGAAGGTGGGGGAAGGAGGGAGGCCTGATTTTTCTCTGGTGGGGGGAAGAGGAGAGGGAGGTGAGTCACATGTTGGAGGGGGGGAGGAGAGGCCCAATCATTCTCTGATGCAGGGAAGAGAGGCCAGATGACTTTCTGGCTTGGGAGGAGAGGAGGGAGGCCAGAATATTCTCTGGTGGGGGGGAGGGGCCCCGATTGCTTTCTGATGTAGGGAGGGAGCAGTTTGGGGAGGGCCGAAGAGGGTCAGATGGATCTCTGGTGTGGGAAAGGGGAATTGTTGCCACTTGGTGGTGAGAGCACCACCACTTGGTGGGGGCAGAGAATCATGATCAGTTTGGGTAGTGGGAGAGATGGGTGGATAAGGGGGACAGTTATGTTTTAGGGGTGGAGTGATGTCTGTAGCGGCATTTTTGTTCCTGGGCTGCTTTATTTGCTTTTTGTGTCCCAGAAGTGATGTGACAAGGGCACAATTTTCAATTTTTTTTTCCTGCCGATGAAGGCTCCGATTGGAGCTGCAACATTTCAGGCTTGATAAGCTCTGCCCTCAGTGCAATTCAGATTTGTGACTTTTTTTTCAGGCTAAGTGTGTATGGGGGCACCTGAGAGCAGGTTTCTAAGTCAGATCTGAATTATATCCAGAGCCAGCACTTAGAATCAAAATGGTAAAATTGGGCCCTTAGTCTCTGAAACTATTGGCCAGTATGTTTCAGCTGCTCGAAACAGTGGGCCAGGCCTTACAGCCTGCAGCTCAGATTCGAGCCACAAACTCCCAAGTACACAGAAAAAGCTCCAAAAAAGCAGCTCTCCTGACAGAGTGCCCTCGGGATGTAGAGATGCCGGCATTGGACTGGGGTAAACTGAGTAAGAATCTGGCAACACCAATTTTAAATCCAACCGATTTATTTGATAGTAAATCTGCGAGCTTTCGACTTTCGTCTTCATTTGGCAAATGCAGTGTTCTGGTCCCTCGTGCCAGATATAGCCTCTCCCTTCCCCCATGGAAACCACCCCTTACAACAGCATTACTGACCCACTTACCCTAGATCCTCCGGCACATGGCCCCTCATCGATACGTAACTACTGCCCACCCCTCTCCCTGACTATGATGGCTGATTAATATGATTCTCTCTCTCTCTCTCCCCTGCCCCCAACCACAGAGGCACAAATTTCCCCCATCTCTCTTCCATCAGAATACCTGCAAGTGCTGATTTGGCTTCCTCTTCATGGTAACAAGGAAAACTGATTTAAACACGCTGGAGCTTAACACCTGAGTCGTCCAAACTGCTTCAGCTGATCTGCCCTAATAAGGGACAACTCCATAAAAATCCCAAGGATGAACAGACAGGCAGACAGTACAGAAGAAATGGCCTTCAGGAAGACAGCTTCGCAATTTTCAGATGTACACCTGGCTAGGCGAGGAGGGACACCCTCTTAGCTGTATGCCATCCCAGAAGAAGTGACAGAAATGTAATCTGGGAGGAGATGGCAGCAGCGCTGGCATCTTCACATCATAACTACCAACTGACACAGCATATGTTACTGTCAGGGCATTTGTCAGAGAACCGGGAAGCAGTGTCGTAAGAAACTGAATGACCTCATCTGGGCAGAAAGGGTGAGTGTTGAACCCCAGCTAGCATCTTTCCCCTAAATGACCTCCAGCATGCTGCATGCCTTCAGCCCCTGATCCCCAAAGCACCTCCCTCCCATCCAAGAGTATCACAACCCTTGCCCTCTGAGGGCCACCCTTTGAAAGCCTGCAGGACTTGTGTCATCAGATTTTATATGGCTCCTTTTTTGTCCCCACAAGACAAGAATACTCACAATCGCCAGGAGAGGGCAAAGACAGTGGGTGGTGTGCCTCAGATCTTGGTCCTTGCCTCTTTTGAGGAGCAGGCACTGGAGCTTGCAGAAGAGGAGGGCATGTGGATCATCAGCCAAGCATGGTTGGTCTGCAGCATAGTAGTAAGCACCTGTTAATCCTCCACTTGTTGGAGAAATCTCAAGTAATTTTGCATGCAACCAAATTCCTCTCCTTCCCTTTCACTTAACCTTGTGTGTGCTGTGTTGCAGGAAAGGACCCCAATGTGCCCTCGCTATCTGGAATTGCAGCCCCGACTGCTTCTTCTGCTCATCCAGCCCCCGACAGCTCGGAGGACTCCTTAGAGAACGCAGATGAAAGGACTTCCAAGGCCGGCACCAGTTTTGCGTCTGCTTCCATCTCACAATTCACATCGCAGAAGATCTCACATCAGTGGCTCAAGTTTGTGGTGAGGCATCTGGGTCACTCTCTGGTGTGCAACACATATGCTGATGTACATCATTGGAGGAGTGAATGTCTGAGGCCTCCACGTTGGGGGGATGTGCAAGAGGCAAGGACTCAGCTGGCTTTAGGTTACATGCTAGCCCTCTGTGATCACTTCTCCCTCAGTTGCTGGAAATGCAGCAACAGAGCAGAGGGTGCTGACAGAAACAATGGACTGACTGCGAGACTGTTGGGAGGAGTCCCAAAGCTTTTAGGGGGACCAGCTATTGCCTGAATGCACGGTTAATGATTCATGAGTGGCAGATTCCAAAAATGGCCACAAAAGAGTCCCAGAGGACCTCGGCCCAGTCATAGCAGACAATAGCTGAGGGCCTCAACATGCTTCTCAAGATACTGTGCCATGGCGGACAGGCTGAAAATCTTGCAGGAGACTCAGTGGGACACTATTGTGGCCCGTTCACAGGGGTCATTGCTGAGGGGCTGCAGAGCTCACAGGATACCCAGTGGAAACAGTGACGTGAAACAATAGGCTGCAGCAGCAGTCCTTGAGAATGTGGCCCAATGTCAAAGGGCTGAAGGCTGCAGAGTGTTGCCCAGTCTCAGAGGGCACTTGCTGCTGCCAATGAGAGGTGACTCCTGACTCAGGTGGCCATTGCAAAGGCTTGACCACCATGGCTGGTACACGATTGGTCCTCCGGAACAGAGTGATGCCAGAGCTTCTGGAGCTACTGCAGAAGCACCACCATGCCATGGAGTGAGCCAAGGGCCCACAATAACCCTGAGAGGGGGAGGAGGAAGTTCTCGGGTCGATACAAGGGCCTTCCACCCAGAAGATTGTGGCTGTGACAACACCTCCTGATGACCACCCCCCCCCCCCCCCCCCCCCCCCCCCCCCCCAAACCCCAACCCTGACACTGGGTCATCTCAGAGGCAGCAGGAATGAGAACGGCCATAAAAGGTTAAGAAGTTATAGCAGCAAAAGATGGCATGAGTGAAGGGCAGTACAAGGTAAATATAATACTTAGGCACTTTAAAGTCTCACGTTCACATGTTTTTATATTATCATTTATTTGGAAAACACTTAGTGGGGATGGAGGGGGCGGAATGGAATTCACGCGGCAACACAGGCTTCTGGTGACCCTGGTAATCAGGGCGTCCCTTGCATTCCTGATTCTTGCTTCTGCCAGCCCTCCAGAGCCTGGGTGATATAGGTAGTCATCCTCTTCCTCCTTTCTTCTCCCCCTGTACAACCTCCTTCCAGCAACATCTTGCTGGTCGGCCTCCATGTCCTCCTCCTCCTCTCCTCCTCAAGAAACTCTCCTAGCTGCTGCGCTAGGTTGCAAAGGGCACAGTACATCCCACAATGCAGGACAATATCAACTGATTATGTTGGAGGCTCCTACTAGAGCAATCCAGGCACCTCAACCGCATTTTGAGGAACCTTGTGCATTGCTCCACATTGAATGGATGGCAACGTGGGTCTCCTTTTATCGGCTCTCCTCATCAGTCTTAGGCTTCCACACAGGCGACATCAGCCAAGTCCTAAGCGGGTAACCCATGTCCCCCATGAGCCCATTCTTCACTCTGGGCTCCTCCTCAAAGACCTCTGGGATATCCAAATTCCTCAATATGAAGCTATCATACTCGCTGGAGTGGTATCTAGTGCAGACATGCACGATGTTCAGCTGATGGTCCCGCACCAATTGAATGGAAGCCCTTTCTGTTGATTAATATTCCTGAATTCTTCACTGAGGTCTTCAGGGCAATGTGGGTGCAGTCTATAGTAACCTGCACATTTGGCATCCTGCAGCCTGGGTTTCTGCTGGGCCTGATCTAGTCAAATATAATATACTGGCAAGCCAGTACATACAGGATATCCATGACTCCCTTCACACACTTATGGATGGATGGTCAGGAAATGCCACAAAGGTCTCCACTGCCGGTCTGCAAGGACCCGATGGTGTAAAAGTTAAAGACAGCTGTCACTTTCACAGCCTGCTCAGGGAGAATGGCGGCCACATCTTGCCTCTAGCAGCAGGAGTGATAAGGCCTGGGCCTCCTCTGCCTGCAATTCCTCTGCCCCTCTTCCTCAACTCCAGCAGCAACCAAACCAACAACAAGAACAATGGGTTGCATCGCAAAAGCCATCTCATCAATCTGAAGATGAGGGGAGGGGGGCAGAATTTGAGGAAGGGGAGAAACAAACGGAAAGGCTAAAGATTTCTGCTCATCCCAGCTCAGCAACACACACTCTTCATTCTCCCACAAAGGCCCCCTACAACACAGCACCTGCCATTCCCTCCCACAACTCTCCTACAACACAGGCCCCCATTATACCGCGTCCCCCCGCCACAAAGACTGAGAGCCCATGTGGTAGTGACTACAAACACTGCTACTTGACAAGTCCTGAGGCTGCAGCACTGCCACATCAAAGAGAGTCCAGCATATCCCCCACCCAGGAAGCATCCACAAGACCCAAGGTCATGCTCAAACCCGCGTCTGTGCTGAGAATCCGAAGTTGGGCTCCAAGATTAACAACAGCACACCCAGCCCCCAAATACTCACAGGCCCCCGCAATCCAAAACATAACATGGCTGCCACAAAACAACTCCCTCTGAGCAGCACGGAACAGTCTGAATGCACAGAATTACTTCCTTACTTACCCTAAGTGATCAAATGCCAGAGTCCAACTTTTATTGAGGAAGTATTTTCCAGATCAATCTTAAAGGCTGGTAAGTTGGAATAATTGGGAGTGAAGCTCACGAATAGCATTATGATGAATACAAGAACATGTAACTTGACATCTTGCCCATTTTAGGCCGGGCTCCCAATTGTGCAATTCTTTTTTCATGGTAAGATGAGAATGGGCATGAAAATGGCACTATTCCAGCAAGCTGCTTTATCCTGATTTTCCTGCTGTAAAACAGGCTCAATGAGGTTGTAATATTCCGCCCTATCAGTCCCTGATGATTTGTTGCCTCCTGAGTCCAGAGTAAAGGGCACTGCCTGGCTCTGTCCCTAGCCACCCGGGCCTTCAATGACATCCGGTCCCACCAGCAAGGCCAAATTTGTGGTCCCGTTGGCGGGAACTATCTGTTATTCTCATTGGTGAGGGCAAGGGAGTGAAAGGAAGTGAGCCTGGACAATAGAGAAGGTGCAGAATATTTTGCCAGTGAAGACATGGACCAGAGGTTCCAGTATACATTGGTAACAATGATATAGAGAGCAGGTTCTGAAGTCCTATCATTGGATTTGCAGGACCCAGAGGGAGAAAGCTTAAAAGATGGGACCTCAAAAGTAGTTGAGTGCAATTTTCCCAAAAAAATTCTAAGTGTTGAATGGTTAAGAAAATGCAGACCGCAGACTTTAATCTCGCCAGTGAAGCCAGCTGCTGAGCTCTCGGGGCGCAAGGCACCACAATCTTGCACTGTATTGGGAGATCACCTGTTACTGCCCCAAAACCCCCTCTCATCTCCCCCATGGACATGTCCTGATCACTCCCTGTGCTGTGTCATCCAAAGTTCCTCCTTCTGCTTCCCTCCATCATGCTGCACCCTTCTCAAACTCTGTCCCCTATAGCCCTGGCCCGTTGGCTCTACAATGCCAGATGGGCAATGCCAGGGTGCCAGGTGGGAATTGCTAGGCTGATATTGCTGCAAAAGCACTGCCTGACCCTACACGCAACACCCAGGGGCTTCAAAGACCTCTTGTCTGGCCAGTGAGTCCATCACTTGTGATCCCGTTGGTGGGGACCATCTGTGATTCTCACTGATGAAGATCTCAAGCAACAAGGTCAGTGAACCTGGACTATAGAGTCCAGGACTCTTTGATGACATGTAAATCATGTCATTAATATTGAAATCAGCCTGATTTTGCAAGCAAAACAATGCTGCAAGATTGGGAGAGATGAGAGGCCTGGCATGAACCTGATCTATTTTTTGCCTCTCACCCTCTTTTAATTGCTCACCACACCGGTACCCATTATGTCTGGATTACTCCCAATGGCATGTGCTAGGGAGAGTACAAAGAACAAAGAAGAACAAAGAACAAAACAGCACGGGAAATAGGCCCTTTGGCCCAACGAGCCCGCGCCGTCACCCCGATGTTCCCACCTCTATCCCTGTCTATATTTATAGATCTATGGATTAAAAACCAAATTTGAGACAATTTAGGGAGAATTTGTTTTGCCAATTAGCCTAAAAGCACATCTTTGGGATGTGGGAGAAACTGGAGCACCTGGAGAAAACCCACGCAAGCACAGGGAGAATGCACAAACTCCCACAGACACAGACCCAAATCCATGTATCTGCACAGCACAGCGATAGTCACTGAGCTGTCATGTTACCCATCAAATGGTCCAGGTCAAGCGTACACTAATGACGTGAAGCACTAGGATACTCTCAAAAACAACAAGTAGAAACAACAAGATTGATGAGTGGCTTGAGGTATAATGGAGCAGGATACACTTAAGATTCTTGGTACATTGGGACCAGTCATGGCAGGAAACATCTATTCAAAAAGAGAGGTTGTAACTGAATAGAAGTGCAAACAATGGATTTGTGGCAAGGTACTGTAGTGTAGTTTTGGAAGGTTTAAAGTAAATAGGCTGGGGAATTGGACCAACATCCAGAATTAAACAAGAGGAATAAGATTCTGTTATGAATATGCAATTTCATGATTCATAAACTATATTTACAGTTGCTTGACAGTAGAGAACTTGAATATTGCTAAAAAAAGAGATGCTGTTGAAACTTTTCATCTTATACTCATCTGGACAAATTCACAAGAATACCAATTACAAAGGGAACACCAATTCACATTGTATAAGAGGAAAGCCCTAATTGGTTGGCAGATGGACTACGACGGAGGCTAGCATCTGGGAATAGGTAATTGTGTAAAGTCCCAGTTGAGAGGGGAAGGAAAATATAAATCGATATCTACGTCAACTGGGCTACTTTGCAAAATTATCGCTTTTATTTTTAAAAATTGGACAAGGCTTTCCCCTGACTCGTCATGACTCATACCAGAGGAATTTCAAATCTTCAGACAAACCAGCTGAGTCTCATAGAAAAGGCACGAAAGCCTGATGCAGCACAAAACTTCTTTGTATTTCTGAAGAATTCTGGCCACCACAGATGCTGCGTCTCCAAGGACAAAGGTAATCTGAAAATCCAATGTGGCATTTATGGCCTGACAATTACCTGCTTTAAAATACAATGAGTTCCAACTAGTGCCTTATTAGACAACCCGGAAACCAGACTGTCTCATGACAGAGGCTTGAGCTGTTATGAATTCCTTTAATTAATAAGAAGTTGGACCTTATCTTCTGTCATTGTTTAGCCTCCAAAAAGAATACAAACTACAGGCAGCAGCCTGTGCATGTCTACCGTCTCAGCATGGAATAGGTAGCAGCAGATGGAGCTCTGTCCAAGTACAGTTGCCTGACCCTCAATTGCACTGTGAACTACTGGAACATTGAAACTTCAAGATATGTGCCTTCTTCCCTACTGGAGGTCCTCCAGAAAGATGAATCACCCTGCCACAGTCAATCAACATATTCCCTGAAGAAACAATCCACTAAATTTTCAAATCACATAAAATCCCAAGTTGTATTTTTATTGTGGTCTGGGTCTGTCCCCCTTTCTTTCCCTTATCTCTTTATTCTATAAATGCACCGAGGAACAGACATTGTGAAACCTCTTTCCTACATTTTGTGTATGTCAAATCAACCAAGATTTTGATTTTATCTTAACTCAAGTTTTTTGTGTGAGTTATTCCTAGGGGATTGAAACACTCCAAATGTAAGGGTTAAGGAAAACACGCCACCACTTATGAAGTGGGGAAATCAAAACTTTTCTGTTCATAGAGGAGAAATTAGGGTTGTTTAAATTAATCCACTTCCTATCAGTAACATAAGCTGTCAGTTAATATTCAAACCAGGCAGGTCAACTTTGATTGGTCAAGGCATTGCCCTGGGTAATGAACCAGGGATTGGTTGCCCTCCAAGCTTTTGATTAGTTGTAAAATAAGCATAATGTGTAGACTTGATCTTTCTGTTTACAAAAGTCAGGATCCCATGTGAATATATAGCATCCAGCATGTATAAGTGAGCCACATTATGAGCTCAACTGACAATCTTAAATTGGTTATCAGTGTAATTCCTAGCACATTAAGAATTGTCTAGTAAGTTCAGTCCAAACACAGAATCCCATCTAATGTTGGGTTCTGAGTTATGCAGCACAAGGTGGTTGGGTACAGTCAGTGCTTTGTCTTTTACAAACAGCCAAAGGGATGTCCTGTTTGATTTGATCTGATTACACACACACACATTGGATCTAATTACAATTAAAGGTAAATTGTGCTTCACCATTTCACCTTTATATGTAATTACTTCATAGGATTTTGGTTTCAAATGAATCCTGATCATCTCAGCTGGTTACCACACATTTTCCACAGGATCCGAGATGCAAACTTGTTTTCCAAACTATAAACTTGGCAATTCTGTCCCTGCATTTTTGTCATGCGCATTACCCATCTTCTCTTGCAGTTTTAAACATTGCTCTATAGTTTCTGAAAGAGCAGAATGGGTAAGAGTGGATAAATTGATACACAACTTTGCCAAACATGAGCTCTGTTGGTGATAGAACATTTGAACTTCAAGGTGTTGTTCTCAGGTGTAACACTGCAATGTCTCGATCTTGCTTGATCTATCTACAGTTAAGAATTATAGAGATTTTACTATGTGAATCATTCATTCAGCTCAGCTATTAAATTGAGGATAATGAGGAGAAGAAGTACTATGATTCATATTCTACTTCTCACACATATCCTGGTACACTTTACGAATAAATTGTCATTGTTCCTCATGATTTCTATAGGTGCACCAAATAAACTGAAAATAGTGCTTAGAGTATGTCAACAGTTCATAGAATCATGGAAACCCTACAGTGCAGAAAGGGCCGCTGGGCCAATCAAGTCTACACCAAGCACAGTCCCACCCAGGCCCATCCCCATATCCCTAGATATTTACCCATTAATTCCTCCAACCTATGCATCTCAGGACACTAAGGGGCATTTTTTTTTTGCACGACCAATTGACCAAATCCGCATATCTTTAGACTATGGGAGGAAACTGGCGTACCTGAAAGAAACCCACATAGACACAAGGAGAATGTGCAAACTCCACACAAACAGTGATCCCCCCGCCCCCCCCCCCCCCCCCCCCCCCCCCACAAGCCAGGAATTGAATCCAGATCCCTGGAGCTGTGAAGCACCACTGCTAACCACTGTGCTACTGTGCCCCCCACTATGTTGTGCTTAACATATTCTGCAATTGTCCAATAATGGGATACTTGACAAAATTGTTGACAATGATGATGAAGCCAGTGCCATGGGCATGAGAAAGATTGGATATAATTTTGGACTTAGAATGGATTAGATTGCTTCTTTGTACTAACTTGGCATATCCTCTTGATGTGCTTCACACTTCTTGAGGATGACTTCAATGTCATTGTTCATATCCAGGCACAATGGATATGCCTGCTCGTTGTCTTATCAAATGTATGTTCGTGTGTGCGTGACAAAGTTGTTGAAGAATATTAGGTTGCAAAGATTCTGGTATGATGACTTGCCTTTAAAATTGACACCCTGGGAAATGCTTAGTAGGTAACACTAAGGCTAGAATGGTCTCATGTGTTTATGGATATGCTGACTTGAATCAGGCCATCCTTCTATGATGACTTCCCATTGCTTTTGTAATATTGGTTCTTTTGCTGTTTTTTTTCTTGTGGTTAATGGAAATTGTGTTGAGTAAAATCAATTGACAGACTTGTGTTCTCTTGCAAGCGTAACATTGTAGTCTCTTGAAACTACCAGTTTTCTCCAAACATTCTGAATACTTCAATGTTAGATGATAAACTAAGGTGTAAGGAATCATTTCTCAGGTGACTAACTTCTGACTCTGTAAGAAAAAAATCAACAGAGAGGGTTGGGTAAATTAAAGAAAATCTGCAAGGATGTTTCAAACAGATCATGTCTGACTCATTTAATTGAACTTTGTAACAAAGTGACAGAGAAGATTGATACAGGGAAAATACTGAATGTTATCTTTATGTATTTTAAGAAAGCCTTTGACAAAGACTCATATAAAAGTTCTATGAGCAAGATTTGGTCTCATCAAATAGGAAGTTCAGTTTCAGCTTGGATAAAAATTTGACTAAAGGATAGAAAACAGTAAGTCATACTGAATGACTGTTTTTCAAACTGGAGGGTAGGATACAGTGATGTTTCCCAAGATGCAGAGCTAGATCCTTGTATATAACATAGGTGTTGGAATACAAAGTAAAGTTCAAAACATTGCTGATGGTTCTAAATGTGGAGATGTGGCTGACAAGGACATGATGCAATACAACCACAAAAGGACATAGGTTTACAGAATGGACAAACATGAAACAGATTAAGTTAATACAGGGAAATGGGATGCATTTTTTCAGAAGGAATAGGAAGAGGGAATGTAGACGAAAGAGCACAGACCTGAAAGTACAAAAGGGATAAAAGGGTCTGGAGGGGGATTCCAATATATAGATCTTGGAATGTAGCAAGCCACTATGAAAAAGCAGTTAGCAGAGCATATCGAATCTTGGGCTTCATCAATAAAGATACTAAGCACAAAATGCTCATGAAACAGGAGGCCTAATAAGTCTCTGGTCAGGCCACAAATAGAGTATTGCAAGTCAGTTCTGGTCACCATACTTCAGGAAGGATGTAAAAGACCTTGAAAGAATACAGAGGAGATTTTTCAGAATGGTACCAGCGATGATAGATTTTCGATATAAGGTTAAGGTAAGCTGGAAAAAGGAGTTTGAAGGGAGATTTGATCGAGCACACATATAACATCAGATTTAGATCAGGAAGACAAAGAAAGGCTATTCACATCGTCTGATGATACAAGAATTAAGGAACAGCTTGACAGGTGACAGATGCGGGAGCAATGTGAATGAGAATTCTTTTCCTCAGCGAGTATTAATGACCTGGAATCATTGCCTATGAGAGTGTTGGAAATGGAGATGATGAATAATTTCAAAAGGAAAATATGGGTATTTGAATGAATTAAACTTACAGGATAATGAGAATAGAGTGGAGTAATGGTATAATTGTTCAACAGAAAATATCATGAGCTCGACTGGTTGAATTGTCTTCTCTGCTCCAATGACACCAAGAGTTTAATTATTTCTCTTCTCTTCTCAGAATCTCACTAAATCTCAGAATTTGAAAAATACGTGAGTATAATATTCTCTAATATATGGATACTTATTTTGTGGGTGGTATCATCACTAAAACATGATTTGAAGGTGCAACAAATTGATGAGAAATTCATAACCCATAGTTACAACAAACATAAGACACAACCATTTCAATAAACATATGGTGAGGTAATTTCGACTTTGAGTGATAATGTGAATTGAACAATATTGGATCAGCCACTCATTACGTACCTTTCATGATTTTCATTTCCATTAGCTAAAAATTACTCCTGATGTTAAATCTATTGATCTAATGTACAGTAAACCAGGATATGTTGGAAATATATAGCAGGACAATCAGAGAATCAGATACCACATTTTGAGTGTAATGTAGTTGACAATGCAAAATTGAGAACCAAGGCAATGTTCTGTGGTAGACTTGGCAAAAAGTCAAGCAACTCCAACCGGTATTGCAACATTCCTGCATACATTTGGAGGTTTGAGCCTTAATTCATGAGAACTTGCACATAAATTATCTAAGAGACAAGTGTCCCTATGGGAGGAAACACATGCATTCTACATAAGGCAAAAATCAGGATGATTTGATGATTCTAAACAGAATGATATTCTTCCATGAACAGTTATATTAAGGCACATTTGTGACCAAAACAATTACAAATTTGCTGAACTTGTCATACTTGGCTCAGTCATTTCTATTGATTACTCTTTTGAAAGACATTATATCATGACAAATAGCTTGTATTATAAATATTCTCTTATTCCCTGCAGGCCCAATCTTCCACCTCCGCTGCCAACCCGACCCAAAAAACCTAGTAAGCGAATGGAGATATTCTTCTTTTTTTTTCTTTTTATAATCACAAAGAAGTAGTTAAAGTTTTCAGAAAATTGATACTTAGTTCTTGATGAGAGCATGAATGAAGAAAACGAGAGCAAAGCCGTTGACAACAATGTGCAATGGGCTTCCTTGGTTCCCTGTTTGATTCCCAAAAACCTGCAATTCATTTGGGTCAACTGGGTGTTTCCATTTGCTTCCCTGGATATTGCCTCTCTGAACCTTCATGTTCGAAGGTGATAAAGTCTAGAATAAGAAAAGGCCATTCATCCAGTTGGTCTTTCCAAAGGCTCTGCCACATGATCAGAATAGCAAACAAACAGCAGATTGGTCTAGATTGTTAAACACAACTGAAAAGCACAAAAGAAAATCACCACCGAATATAATTACATTCCTGTGAACATGTAGATCACACCCTTTGTCTCAGGAGTCTGCCTATATAGTTGCCTGGAGTTTCTGCCAGAAGTTTCTCTGGTGAGACAATCATGGAACGCCCATACCCCATCTTGAGAAATGGAATAAATAGCTAAAATCACCAGTTGCCAGCTTTTCTCCAGGGTCGTATTCTAAGTCATGAAGAATTTTAACAGGAAATAAGTCAATCTGTTTGTAGTGGTATGGGTTAGTAACTAGAGTCTTTGAAAATATCAACCAAATGAATGACCTTTTCTCATTCTGGACTTTATCATCTTCCAACATAGATTTAAGTTGTCAAAAGGTTTGTATCATTTTCTAATTTTATACTTAAATCATGAGATACCAAGAGAACGTACAAAGTTCCTTCTCCTGTGACTTCAGCTGATAGAGATGAGATTTTGCACACTGCCTTCTTGATTCAAATCTCAGCATTCTCCAGAACTGCTGCCAAACTTCTTGACTGAAACTTTGCTTATTCCGTTTGGACAGAGATTTCTGTCAATCTTCTGAAAAATTACACTTAATCCTGATATGCTTCTAGTAATATGCAAGGCAAGGTACATTTAATTTTAACTTTGCACCACATGTAAATTTATGCTTTCTTTAATAACAACTTCCACAATTAAATTTCTTTTTCGAACTGGGAAAATGCAGTAAGCCTGAGTTTGTCAAATCCTGGATCAGAGCTGTTAAGATGAATTAACAGATCAAACTGAGAACTTCTTACACTGTGCACAGAAAGCTTTATTTATTGGTGGGTTAACACACACCACATTGGCTTTTAAAGTATTTTTTCTATATTGTTAATTGTAGTCACTTCCCAAGTGATGTTAAGGTTATTGTTGGATGGAAGTTTGTTATTTTATCGCTCTTTTTAGTTTCTTCTTTAATATCTATCATATTTTGATAACAGATTACCAAGATAACCAAAAGTGGTGTGAGAATGAATTAGTAAGTACAAGAGTCAAATTTCCTCTGATGGTTATTAACCCTGGAAAAATGTAAACTTGTAGTTTAACAAAACAAATACATGAAGTATGTTCCATCTCTTCATGTATCATTCCTTCCCTCTCTATTTGCTAGCTTCCCTGGCTCCAACAACCCACCATCTTCCACAATATCAAGTTTTTTTGCTTTACGCATCTCTCTGATTCATTTCAATGAAAGAATATATTAGCCATTATATTGCATCTTTCACAAGCTCAGGCCATCCCAAAGCATCTCAGTCAATGAAGTGCTTTTAAAATGCTGTCACTGTTGTAATATCAATAATAGAAGCCAGATAGTGCACAGCAATCTCTCACAAATACCGGTGAGATAAATTGCCAGGTGTGTTTGTGTAGTCATGTTTGAGAGATAAATATTGGCCAGGACACCTGAAAAATCCCCAGTCCTTCTGAGAACATTGCCACAGGATCTTTTACATCTACAAGAGAGTATGCACAGCCTCAGTTTAACATAATATTCCCTCAGTACTGCAATTCAGTAGATCACATGCTCAAGTCTCCAGAGTGCTTGACCTCACACCTTTCTAATTCAGAGATTCTTGTTGGGAGGGAAACATGGGGCAGTGACATAGTATGAGATAAAGTAGAACATTAACTCCAAGGGCATGGTCTTACGAAAAAAATTCTAAGTGCCAAATCAGCAAGCCTTCTTTTCTGGGCAAGTTTGAAAATGCAATCTTATGCACTTAGTACAACAAAAGTGCCAGAATGTGATTCTTTCCAAGAGGGGTGATGTCGAAGCCTGAACTCGCTGGGGAAGCCAGCTGCTGAGCTCCAGGGGATCACTGTGCAGGCACTCCATTCTTCTCGCGTACTGCAGGATCTCCTGCTACATCAGGCACCTCTCAGCCCTTCACATACATCAGGGGTCCCTATGCCAATTGCTCACAGTGCCAGTCTCCAACCACCTACTTTATCAACCACCCCTCCCACTCTCAGATTGCTCCTTCTGCAGAATTACCACCCAAATTGCCATCGCTTCTGGAAAGTTTCCTCCCTCCATCTCTGATCACCACCCTGGCAGAGTTACCCCTTCCCTCTCATGCTGGCAGAATTCCCATTCTGGGACATCTTGTCATGTAATGAATAAATGCAGACTTTTGGTTTTCATGCTGCTAAATTAATTTCTTGGTAAAACATTTTGCAGAATTTCTCCCTGACCCACTTCTGAAAGCAATTGAGAAAAGTTCAGGAGTATTATATAAACTGCTAAACTCTATTGTTCATTCCTAATCATATGCATTGGA
Source organism: Sphyrna mokarran (assembly GCA_024679065.1). Classification (NCBI taxonomy): domain Eukaryota; kingdom Metazoa; phylum Chordata; class Chondrichthyes; order Carcharhiniformes; family Carcharhinidae; genus Sphyrna; species Sphyrna mokarran. Next base: position 17,268,949 of record JAGIQG010000031.1, on the reverse strand, counting down.
AACTTGACAATGGACAACTTGACAACGGGGCACAGTGGCAAATATTAACACTGCTACCTCACAGTGCCAGGGGCCCAGGTTTGATTCTGGCCTCAGATGATTGTCTGTGTGGAGTTTGCACGTTCTCCCCATATCTGTGAGGATTTCCACTGCGTGTTCCAGTTTCCTTCCATAGTTGGAAAGAAGTGCTGGTTTGGTTCATTGACCCAAACAGGTGTAGGAGAGTAGCGACTAGAATAATTTTACAGTAAAGTGTGAATGTAAAGCCTTACTTGTGACTAATAAATAAACATTAACTTGACAGAACTCAAAAGCAGGAAACCTTCAGTATTTGGTGATCTCTTTCATAGTCCAGTACCTACAATCGTTTTGCGCAGATTCATCCAAGTCTCGTTGTGTAGTAGTTACTTTGTAGTGTTAATTGATACATTAACTGGTATATTTTGAAGCTGTTTTCATCAGATCAGCATTTCAATGTGTCTAAACTGCCAATGGCTTTTGATAAAAAGGACATGAAATAAGTACTACATATAGTGTTAGGGGTGAAGTTCTGATTACTGTTCAAATTCTTCCTAGTTCTTACATGTTTGCAAGTTCTGATCACTACTAAAACTTTCCCTACTTCTTACATGTTTGCTTTACATTCAGAAAATTTGAATATTCATTGAAATATTCTCATGTGGTTGGAACAGGGGAGTACATACACAAGTTGCAAATTACCCCAGAGAATATTATTATTTTTGCAGTAAACTGAACAAAGGGTTTTGAATGTGGAGCTGATTAAACACAGATGATAACCAAATTGCCAGTTGCTGTAGGCAGTAAACATGGAGATGATGCAATAGAATCAAAAGGGCGCAACCAACTTATACTATGGCTCAGGTACACAAATATATAATTCAACTGAGATTCTGCATGCTGCTACGGACAGGGAATACAAACTTGTGAGACAATTTTGTTTTCCTTATTTGCAGAATTATCAGCAATACTCACTGACACCATGGACTGATGGGGCTACCATTTTCTTCTGTAATAAAAGAATTTAAAAACAAACAGAACTTTAAAATTGAGGCATTGCTTAACAGGGAGACCAGTGTCGGTCAGTGAGCACAAGGATTATAGCAAACAACACTGATATAAGTCAGGACACAGGCAACAGACGTTTTGGATGACTACGTGTCATGTACTTCTGAAATCAAGTAAGATTTAGAAGAAAAGGAAATAACCAAGATGAGTGTTGGGGGAGGAAGCAGGTGGAAGAGGGAGAACAGGGCAGAACAGGCATGGAGAGGGTTTGGAAGGGTCAATAAACTACGGATATTGAAATGGAAAAGAGAAAAATGGAGAATGGGAGAGAATGAGAGTATTGATGGTGGACTGTGGAAGAATAAAATTTATTTATTAGTCACAATAAGGCTTCCATTAACACTGCAGTGAGCTACTGTGAAATTTCCCGAGTTTCTGCATTCCAGTACCTGTTTGGGTCAATGCACTTCACCAGCACGTCTTTCAGAATGTGAGAGGAAACTGGAGCACCTGGAGAAAACCCACACAGACATGGGAAGATCATGTAAATGCCACACATACAATGACCCAAGCTGGGAACTGAACCCAGGTTTCTGGTGCTATGAAGCAGCAGTGCTGACCACTGTGCTATGTGCTGGTAAGAGTGAAGGGATAGGGAAAGAGGAGCAGGGAAACTGATTCACTGATTTAGACAGTAAGAGGTCTGACAACACCTGTTTTAAATCCAACCGATTTATTTGATAGTAAACTTGCAAGCTTTCGGCTTTATAGCCTTCTTCAAGCAAATGAGGTGTTCTGGTCTCCAAAAGCACACATATCAGCATAGACAGTTGACAGATTGCTGATTAGAATGCGAATCTTTACACCTAACCTGCTATTCAAGTCTTAAAGTGGCTAACAATGTGAGTGGAAGGAGCACTGAGCACAGGTTAGAGAGATGTGTATTGTCTCCAGACAGCACAGTAAGTGGGGTTTTTTGCTAACCCAGGCAAGTCATGGGGGTTACAGATAGTGTGACATGAAGCCAAGATCCCTGTTAAGACTGTCCTCATGTGTGCAGAACTTGGCTATCAGTCTCTGCTCAGCGGCTCTGTGCTGTCATGTATCGTGAAGGCCCCCCTGAAGAACGTTTACCCGAAGGTCGGAGGCCGAATGCCCATGACCGCTGAAGTGTTCGCCCACAGGAAGGGAACAGTTTTGCCTGGTGATTGTCAAGCAATGTTCATTCATCCGCTGTCGTAGTGTCTGCATGGTCTCCCCAATGTACCATGCTTCGGGACATCCTTTCTTGCAACGTATTAGGTAGATAACGTTGGCCGAGTTGCAAGAGTATGTACCATGTACCTGGTGAATGGTATTCTCAAGTTTGATGATGTCATCCATGTCAATGATATGGCATGTCTTGCAGAGGTTGCTATGGCAGGGTTGTGTGGTATTGTGGTCACTGTTCTCCTGAATGTTGGGTAGTTTGCTGCAAACAATGGTCTGTTTGAGGTTGCACAGTTGTCTGAAGGCAAGAAGTGGGTGTGTAGGGATGGCCCTAGTGAGATGTTCATCATCATCAATGGTATGTTGAAGATGTCATAGCTTCTCCGCTCCGGGGATGTACTGGACAATAAAGGGTACTCTGTCCACCGTGTCCCGTGTTCGTCTTCTGAGGAGGTCAGTGGAGTTTATCGCTATGGCACGTCGGAACTGTCGATCGATGAGTCAAGCACCATATCCTGTTCTCATGAGGTCATCTTTCAGCGTCTGTCTGAATTGGCAACTGACAGATTTTTTTGTTGCAGTGTGTGAAAAGGGAGTACTTGGATAGATCTTTCAAATGGCGCCGAAGATGCCTGGTGATTTTGACCTGGACTCACACTCTAGCTTGTTAGTTTATATTTTAGCTTTTTGGGGAAGATGGGGTCAGTTACATATACTGTTGCATGTGAAATTGCAGACCAGAACACCTCATTCGCCTGAAGAAGGCTATAAAGCCGAAAGCTTGCGAGTTTACTATCAAGTAAATAGGTTGGATTTAAAACTGGTGTTGAAAGACCTCTTACTGTGTTTACCCCAGTCCAATGCCGGCATCTCTACATCATCACTGATTTAGATACAGGGAAGAGGAAAGTGGGTAAGATATAAGGGAAGAAGAGAGAAAGCATGGTGTAGAAGGTGAGAGGAGGAAAGGAAAGAACAAAGATTAAAAACGGAAAGAAGAAAAGCAGGAAGAGAGAAAAAAATGAGAGGAAAAAATGCTGTTGGACATACAAGGTCTGGGTGAGGGGAAGGGAAGGCAATGTGAGGGAGAGAAAAGGGAAGAGGGAGGTGAAAGAAGGCAATAGAAGGGGAGGAGATGAGGGGAAGAGATGGAGGCAGAGGCAAGAGAAGGAGGCATGGAAAAGGCCACTTCAGCAGGGCTGGCTTTGAGCTCCTAATTTTCTCTTTGTTCTGGTGGCGGGTACTTGTTAAAGTTTAGAAGCTGAGGGGGGATCTTACAGAGACTTACAGATAATGAAGGGGCTAGATAGGGTAGAGGTCGAGAGATTCTTTATGCTTAGAAAGGAAAACAGCCTCAAAATAAAGGGGAGGCAGTTTAGAACAGAGTTGAGGAGGAACTTCTTCACTCAAAGGGTGGTGAATCTCTGGAATTCTCTGCCCATTGAAGTGGTGGAGGCTACCTCGTTGCATATATTTAGGTCACGGGTAGGTAGATTTCTGATAGCCAAGGGAATTAAGGATTATGGGGAGAAAATGGCAAAGTGGAACTGATCCACTTCAGATCAGCCATGATCTTATTGAATGGTGGGGCAGGCTCAAAGGGCTGGATGGCCTACTCCTGCTCCTATTTCTTATGTTCTTATGTATCTCAATGGGGATGACGGGAGGTTGTTCTAAGAGGGAGCAGATTTTTGTCTCAGCAGAGGTATCGGAGTGGAATTGGCAACTGACAGATTTTTTTTGTTGCAGTGTGTGAAAAGGGAATACTTGGATAGATCTTTCAAATGGCGCCGAAGGTGCCTGGCAATTTTGACCTGGACTCACACTCTAGCTTGTTAGTTTATATTTTAGCTTTTTGGGGAAGATGGGGTCAGTTACATATACTGTTGCATGTGTGCATATTTTGCTGCCTTTTGTGGGTCTGAAGATAGTTTAGTTACGCTTTAAAATAATGTCAGCTGTTGTATAAATTGAGAATTTAATTCCCTGTCCTGACATTTCAGTACATAACCGAGGTTGATACTGTACACAGTACTGAAGGAGTGCTGCACTGCTGCAGTTGCTATCTTTTGGATGAATTAAATCATGAGATATCTTTCCCTTGCAGTGGAATAATTGAAATTGTTACTGTGATAAGATGGAAAAGAAATTAATGAGAACTGTGCTTTATTACATTGCAGAACAATGGCTCTGAGGATGAGGATACTTACGAAGCACCCCCAACTGAACGTCCTCTGAGAACTGCTACTACAATTGAACTTAGCAATAATAATGATTACATAGGTAAAGCTGAAGAATTGCACCCATATGTGATAGAATTTGCAGCAGAGATAAAATTATTTCAATATTTCTATCATCATGTGATGTGAATTAAAATATGTAGAAGCGGGGGTAACCACAGTAAGAAGTCTCATAATACAAGGTTAAAGTCCAACAGGTTTATTTGGTAGCACAAGCCACAAGTTTGCGGAACGCTGCCCCTTCATCAGGTGAGTGACAGTCATGTTCACAAACAGGGCATACAAAGACCCATAAACTCAATTCACAAGATAATGGTTGGAAATCAAGTCTTTACAAGTAATCAAATCTTAAAGGTATAGACAATGTGAGTGGGAGAGGATTAAGCACAGGTTGAAGAGATGTGTATTGTCTCCAGACAGGATAGTTAGTGATATTTTGCAAGCTCAGGCAAATCGTGGGGGTTACAGATAGTGTGACATGAACCCAAGATCCCGGTTGAGGCTGTCCTCATATGTGTGCAGAACTTGGCTGTCAGTTTCTGCTCAGCATTTCTGCGTTGTTGTGTGTCGTAAAGGCCACCTTGGAGAACACTTACCCTAAGATCAGAGGCTGAATGCCCGTGACTGCTGAATGCCTGTGAATGCCTGTCTCCTTGGTTGAGCATAGGACTTATCTAGCCAACTCCCAAAATTTTAGAGCCTACCATGATTTGCATCAGAATTGTACAAAAGCCTATTTTGTTTTAGCAAGTCCTTGTGTTTGTATTTTTACTTTATACAGAACTCAAACTGTATTTATTGAATGAGTTACCAAAATGACTTCCCAACCTAATTAATTATATTAAGAACTAGACTATAGGCAATCTGATTGATCCAGCACTTACCATCATCACTGCTCTTAGTATAAATTGCTGCATATTTGTTCCTTCAATTCCAGGCTCTTATAGTTCACAGTGACGCAAGTCACTTGGTCATTGATACACATAGTGGAAGCCACCACAAGGATATCAGTGCTAGCGAGAATCAACTAATTGCTCACTCTGCAATGAAACTTGAAAAAAAACTAACAGTTCTATTTCAACAGAATTTTGTCCCATGCTCAAAAATCATACCATTCACCTGAAAGATGCTTTGAATCATTGTAAGTATTTCTTGTTTCAGAGAAACCAACCTCAGCCAAGCCATCTATATCCATACCCAAACCAAGACCTAAGAAGTTAGAACACCTCCCAAAGGTATGTGAAAACAATTAGCATGTGACTTTACATTTTTGGGGACTGTAGCTTGAATTTTAAGAACATCGCCCACTGCTGCCCTCACCCCCACCTGCCACCAAGCTCGCCACAGAGGAGAACATTAAATCCAACCCATTGTTCCTCATTAGAAAATGTTTCATGTGACAGTCATACTTGAGGTACATGATAACTATTCACATCTCTATGCTCTGAGTCAATTCTTAGTTTGTGCTTTAAACATGTTGCTGTAGAGGCATAAAAATTAGCCTCAGTATTTCTCAGTATTAGGAAAATTAGCCAGAAAGCCTGCTCCTTATTAGTATCAAGTTACTCCAATTGGAGAGTTTGTGTGCCTGCAGTCCGAAAGACATGCTGGTTAAGTGCATTAGCCATGCTAAATTTGCCTCTGTTTCCCCAAACAGACGCCGATATGTGATGACTCGGGGATTTTCACAGTAACTTCACTGCACTGTTAATGCAAGCGGATTTGTGCCACTAGTAAATAAACTGAATTAAAGATTCTATGATTAGCTGTCTTGTTTGGACCTCAGTTGAACTTCATATCCCCTGTACTACTCGTCACCAAAAAGACTTATTTCCATCTCTGCAAAACCACCCACCTCTATCCTAAACTTCCCTCATCACTCAATTATGAGGAACCAGGACAAAGTAGGTGTGAAGAAACAGTTCTCTTTGGCAGAAGGTATAAGTACCAGGAAATATCAATTTAAGATGGTCAGCAAATTAAGCAATGGTGACCTGAGGAAAAGCAATTGGCATTGCCTGAAAGTATAGTGGAGGCAAATTCAATCAAATTTTCCACAACAGAATTAAATAAATATCTGGATGCAAAAAAAATTGGAAGGCTGTGTGAAAAGATAGATAAATGACATTAGGAGCGCAAGTCTTGGAAAGAACCAGCAGAAACAAGGCAGACCAAATTAGCTCCTTCTGTGCTGTAACTATTCCAATTCTATGCACCTTAAAAGCATCAACTGCACTTTGTGTGTTGAGATTTGACATCTCCACCAGTTTTCTGAATCCCACCACACATAAATTACATATCATCCAAACGTGACTGCAGATACTGTGGGCATTATTTTACCATTTTGATTCAAAGTGCCCGATTTCACCATCATGTTGTGCCCATAAGGCACAAAAACTTGGTAAAGTCAGGTGTGAGGCAGTTGCACAATCCATGACCACCTTTGTAGTCACTCCCGCTTCATCAAAAATGACCGTGATAGGGACCTATGGCAATTTAAATACATTTGAATTGACTTAATGGGCTGGATTTCCAACTTTACCAGCATTTCCCCCTTTAACACAGTGTTCGCCCATCCAGTTTCGGCACAAAACAGACATGGTCTGCAAAAGTCCACTCCAGCTTTTGCAGAGGTTAAGTTCAGAGCTTCCAGTGGCTGTCTCAGATAGTTGGTGGAGGGGGAAGGGGGGGTTGAAGCGGGGGTGGGGGAGGGGGGGGGAGAGAGAGAGAAAGAAAGACAGAGAGAGAGAAAGAAAGAGAGAGAGAGTGGGTCAGATGGCTCTCTGGTGGTGGGGGGAGGTGGGTCAGATGCTTCTTTGATGAAAGGTGGAGAGGGACATGAATCAGATGGCTCTCTGGAGGGGAGTGGGTCAGTTGGCTCTCTGGAGGTGGGGGATGAGGTGGATCAGATGACTGTCTGGTGGTGGGGAGGGAGGCGGGTCAGATGACTCTCCAGTGGCAGGGGGAGGAAGACAGGTCAGATGGCTCTCTGGTGGGGGGTGGGTGAGGGGGAGGTGATTAAATGGCTCTCTGGTGGGGGGGAGGTGGGTCAGATGGCTGTCTGGTGGGGGAGGAAGGTAGGTGAGTCAGATGAGTCTCTGGTGGTGGGGAGGGAGGCAGGTCAGATGGCTCTCTGGTGGTGGGGGAAAGGAGGCAAGTCAAATGGTTCTCTGCAAGGGGGAGGAGATGGGTCAGATGGCTTTCTGGTGTGGAGAGGAAGACAGGTCAGATGTTCTCTGGTGGGGGGAGGGAGGTGGGTCAAATGGCCCTCTGGTTGGGGGGGGGAGGGAGGTGAGTCAAATTGCTCTTTGGTGCTGGAGGAAGGGAGGTGAGTTAGATGGTTCTTTGCCGGATAGAGGGGGTGGAAAGGGGGTTAGGTGGCACTCTGGTGCCGGCAGAGTAGGTGAGTCAGATGGCTCTCTGCCAGGTGGAGGCAGGGGGCAGGGACAATGGGTCCGCTGCCACTCTGCATGTGATAGGTGAGGGAAAGAGGGGTTCTGCTGCCACTCTGCGTGCGATTGGTGTGAAGGAAGGGGGGAGGGGAAGGCAATCAATGGGGTGGCAGGGGGTTGGGGGGGATAAGAGGGTCAGTAATGTCTTGGGGATGGGGTCAGTAATGGGGGCAATGTCTGTGGGGTCCAAGGATGGATAAGTCATTATCCGGCCTCAGAGCGTTGTTCAGTTTTTTTTACAGTGCATGCGCAGTTGAAAACTCCAATCGGAATTGCAGTGTTTTGAGCACGTTAAGCACTGCCAACAGACTGCTGCAGCGCGTTTTAGAATCACTGCTATTTTTTCAGGCGAGAGTGCGTATGGGCTTGAGAACAGGTCGGATCTGAAACAAGAGTTTCATGTCCATCCAGCACTTAGAATTAAAGTAGTAAAATAGGGCCCAAATCTGGGACTGTTTCAGATCCGACTTTAGACCCATTCTGAGGCGCTCCCATTGGTACTCTGCCTGCAAAAATATCAGAAAGACTGAATCATGCTGCAGAAGCCTGTGGGCAGGGCTTAATGTGCCCAAAATCCTGCAGTTCCAATCAGAGCCTTCAACGACGCGTATGCAGAAAAGAAAAATAGAATGCTGCTCCCTGTAACGTCCCTCCTGGGCCAGAAAATGCCTCCCCCTAGCTCCTGCAGACATTGCCCCACACCCCACAAACATTACTGACCCCGTTATTCCCCTACTCCCTGCCATCCAGACTGATTGCGAACCCCTTTGCCCCCACTATTTCAGACAGAGTGCAGTGACCCCCCCCCCCCCCCCCCCCCCCCCCCACACCACACACACACTGATCTCATGTCGAGTGGCAGCAGATCTCCTTTCCCTCCACTGACCTCAGGCAGAATAGCAGCAGACCTCCCTTTCCCTCCAATGATCTCAGGCAGAGTGGCAGCGGAGCACCCCCCTTTCCCAAAATCAATCTCAAGCAAAGAGCCGTCAGATGCTAGGCACCTACCTCCTCACTAAAGGTAGCACCTGAATCAAACTTGTAAGGAACATGTCTGTTTTGAGCTTATTCTGGATGGGTGAATGCAGTAGTAAAAGGGAAATGCTGGTAAAGTTGGATGTGCAGCCCATTAAGTGAATTTAAATGCACCTCACATTTAAATTCACTTAATGGGCTTAAGAGGCATCTTTACCAAATCTTCGGCCCAAAAACGGCACTACGCAATGGTAAAATTAAGCCCAGTAACTAACAAAAATATTACTTGCTCATCACTCTGCTCATGCAATCTTTCACTGGCGTTCCATTTAGCAATATGTTGAATTCCAAATCTTCCCAATTTACCGATTTCCCCATAGTCTCGCGTATTTCTCTGACCTCCTCTGACCTTATCCCACAGCTTGTATTCGCTACTCTTCTGAGTTTTGTTTTTTGTGCATCTTTCTGTATTTCCAGCTCATTATCTTGTCAATCACACCTTTTAAGTTTAAATCATTGTGGTACTTTGCACATTTAATATATTACATCCCTAGAACCACACAGGATGTAAATTTATAGTCTGTCATGGCAAGGACAGGGCTGGAAAGGCCTTTGACTTTGGTAGGATTGGAAAATCCCACCAATGGAAGGGCCTGGAAAATTCCACCTATTAGGTATATAGCACATTAAGATCAACTGCTCTGTGACATTATTTGTACATTGTCTGAGGTTCATTTGAAACTAATTAGCTCTTAACTAATTACCAAACTCATCCACGCTATTTCTTTCTACCTCTTGCAAGAATAAAGTCTTCTTAAACATTTACATAATACCCTCTTCAATCAAAATGTCAGCATGTTCCACATTCTCATCAGTAAGAAATCTGTCCTAAATTCTCTACATTTTATGTTATATAAATACTGATATTTGCTTCTGAGCAAACTTGAACTTCAAGTTTTATATTTTCTTGTTGCAGGTCCAGAACAAATCAAACAGTGTGCCTGCCAACACATGTGATGTATATATTGATCCCAATATTACCAAAGGTTATATTTTATTTATACATCAAGAGGGAAAGAAAGCCAGGCAAGGGTCAAAATTTCAGAGATCCAGAATACTACATAGATAGGTAGATGAAGAAGCTTTTCTCTTTCGTAGAAGGAGCCATAAGTTTAGGACAAAGAACCAGGCGATTTGGAAGGAACTTGGAAAAAACACTTCCACCCAGAGAGTAGTAGGAACCTGGGCCTCTTCTGCCTCAGACTTTCTCTATCTGCAATATTCTGCCAAAACCTACCACACTAAATATCTATGAATTATTTCTGGGCTTCCTTACTTTCTTTTTGATGCAAACTAGGATTCTCCCAAAAAAAACCTAAATGCTCAAGAGTTAGAAAAACAGGAAAATTTCTTGCCTGATTTTTGGGTATTCTTACCTGAATGAATCTCTGACAGTAGGGGATTCATGCTGGTAAGTGGGGAGGGCAAGGCCTAATTCAGCTCAAGAGGCAGGCATCATAGTGCTGAGCAAGCCACTACGTATGCGCCAATCTGTCAGTAGGGAAATTGGCACTTGCACACTGGCCCCTCCAGTGCCAACCTCCTGATCACCGACCTTCCAGTATTTTCCCAGTCCTCCTTCTCCCCAATCACTGGCTTCTCCCTCCTGATTGTTGACCTCCTGCCCCCTCCCCCCTGGTTTCTGGCCTCCTGACCACCACTCCAACCTGTTTCTGATTGCCAGCCTAATGAACCTCTTACATGGCCAGCCCTGATTGCCCACTCATTTCATTTGCCACTTATTTTGTTGCAGAGTAGCAGCAGGTCCCCTCCACCATCTCCAATTCCCCTCCCAGTTAGCCCCACCAACCATATGACCCCACCCCTTAGCACTGCCCAGTGTCAGTAGGCACTGCCCAAGGGGAACTCTCCCCCTCACCTCCAACCTCTGGGTTGGGCCTCAATGGCCTTTGTCCCCACTAGCAGGTTGAGGACACATGTGCTCCTTAAGACAGAACTTGTAATCCCCACTGATGAGAACCTCTCTTCCAGTAGTCTCCGGGCCTGCTATTTCTATATGGTATTCAGCTCTATTCCAATTTCCAGCAGGAAGCTATTTCCATAAAAAAAATGCCAGTCATCAGCATTCCCCCTGCTGATGTCTCCTAGCCCAGGAGCAGCACACCGGGTTGGGAGTGTCCTGGACATAAAGTTGACCAGTAAGATGCAAATAAAGCATGTGTGTTAAAATAGACTAGCTCCCAAAATAATGCCATTTTAGAACATAGAACATTACAGCACAAACAGGCCCTTCGGCCCACGAGTTGAGCCGATCACATCTACCAATACACAGACCTATCTATAACCCCCTATCCTATTCTTTTCCATATACTCATCCAGAAGCCTTTTAAAAGACCCCAGTGAGTTTGCCTCAACAACCTCCGACGGCAATCGGTCCCATTCACTCACCACCCTCTGAGTGAAAAACCTACCCCTGACATCTCCTTTGTATTTGCTTCCCTGCACCTTGAATCTGTGTCCTCTCGTAGTGACCATTTCAGCTCGGGGAAATAGTCTCTGAGAGTCCACCCTATCTATTCCTCTCAACATTTTATAAATCTCTATCAGGTCGCCTCTCAACCTACGTCTCTCCAGTGAGAAGAGTCCCAGCTCCCTCAACCTATCTTCATAAGGCCTGCCTCCCAATCCAGGCAGCATCCTTGTAAATCTCCTCTGAACCCTCTCAATAGCCTCTACATCCTTCCTATAATGAGGCGACCAGAACTGCGCACAATACTCCAACTGGGGTCTGATAAGAGTCTTATAGAGCTGCATCATTACCTCCTGACTCCTAAACTCTATTCCTCGATTAATGAAGGCCAGTACACCGTATGCCTTCTTGACCACTTCCTCCACCTGCGAGACTAATTTAAGAGTCCTATGGACCTGGACCCCGAGATCCTTCTGCTCTACAACGCAGCTAATTCTCCTACCCCATATATTGTACTCCTTCATCCCATTATTCCTGCCAAAATGGACCACTACACATTTATCCGCGTTGAAGTCCATCTGCCACTTCTCCACCCAGTCTTGCATCCTGTCTATGTCCCGCTGCAACTTTTGGCATCCCTCCTGACCATCCAGAACACCACTGACCTTTGTATCATCAGTGAACTTACTAACCCATCCTTCCACTTCCTCATCCAGGTCATTTATGAAAATGACAAACAGCAGGGGTCCCAGAACAGATCCCTGGGGCACTCCACTGGTTACCGACCTCCATGCAGAACAAGACCCATCCACAACCACTCTCTGCCTTCTGCCGGCAAGCCAGTTCTGGATCCATGAGGCCAAAGCCCCTTGGATCCCATGCCCTCTCACCTTCTCCAGAAGCCTTGCATGGGGGACCTTATCAAACGCCTTGCTAAAGTCCATGTACACTACGTCCACAGCCCTTCCTTCGTCAATGTGTTCAGTCACATTTTCGAAGAACTCATCTAGGGCTCGTAAGGCATGACCTGCCCTTGACAAAACCATTTTGATGCTTCCTTACTAGGGATCATTACCAAATAAGAAATAGTGTCAATCTTTCCCTCAATGTCCCTCAGTTTTGGATGGTATCAATCACTGAGCCTGATTCTCTTATTATCAACAGTTTCACAAATACACTTTCCAGTAAGGTCTACTTCCACTTTTCAGGAGAGGAAGTAGACCTTATTCTTCTCCTTTGTTCAACAATACTGTGTCCGAATGGAATGTCCCACTCCTGTCCCAGCTCACAAGAGCTAAATTAGTAAAATCTGTAGATTGAACCTGGAACCACAACAGTCTGTATCGTTCAGATTCACTGAAAAGCAGCATGGAAGTCCATTTAGTTTAAACTTATTCTCATTGTGCAATAGCTTGGGCAATGCTGTGGAAAACTGGAACCATTACATCTGACATTTCTTGTTCTTTAGGTTCTCTGATGAACAAAGCTCTTCAAGATACTCCTCCAATTCTTCCTCCACGTAGCTACAAAAAACCTCAGTTATTAACTCCAGTGGAGGTACAGTCTTCTTTCATTTCTTAATTTAATGACAACTCAATGTGTCTAGTCTTATCTGGTATTGTCTGCTCTCTATTCTGCACAGAATATTGCTGGTGAATACTTGGAAATTGACCACAAAGGAAGTGAGTATACTTACACTAACTGCTACAGTACCTTCAACAACTGTGATTAAACATAGGGCATTTTGTCAAGCTGTCTCTACTGAATAAAAATAAAATAAGTTGTAAAGATAATAATTGATATGTACACTTTAAAACCAGCTGATAGTATGTTTCCCAATGACCAGGATGTTTTTAGCTGTTACGAATGTGTTACAAGGCATAACAAATGTAACAGCAGTGTGGGCATTCCTACACCACATGAACTGCAACGGTTCCAGAAGGCAACACATATCACCACTCTCTCAAGGGAATTCATGATGGGCAATGCCTAGTCATGCAGTGATGCCTATGTCCCATGAACAAATATGTAAAAAAATTCGATTGCAAATATAACATCTTTATTCAAGAAAGGGATCAACAGTTATGGGGAGTAAGTAGGAAAGTAGAGGTTATGATCATGCCAGACATTAGCTTATTAAATGGTGGAACAGGATCAAGTGGCAAAATGCCTATCACTGGCTCCCATTTCTTCTGTCTGATATAACTGATATCAGAACTCTGAGGTTGTCAGGTGGAGAATGGAGAAGACTGGACATGTTAGCCAGTCTCTATTCTGACTCCTTCTAGAAAGGCACAAATGAATTTATGGTGAAAATAGGATGAGAATTGGTTGTGATGCCCACACTCCACTGTAATGTGAAGTTGACACGACTGAAGAGTAACTAATCATCTTTTATGACTGGGTTCCCTGGTGATTATCTGTAATTCTTAGTAATATGGACTCAGATTATGAATGGACTCAGATTATGAATGACACTTGGGCAGAATGCTGTAGGCTACCGGGAGCTAATGGAATTATATCCCACAAAAAAATCAGTTTTTCAAGAAATGAGGGGAGAAAAAAAAGGGAAAAACATACTAAATAAATTCTTTGCTCCTTGGCTGCTCTTTGGATAGGACAACAGTTTTCTATATCCATGCTGAGAAAGGACGTCTGTCATGTCATGATTTTTATGTTGCACATGTCACTTAGTTTCCCTTCTTCACAGGCAGTGGAAGTAAATATTTACCAGACCCCAGACCACAACCACCAATTCCTCCACGAGGAGCAACTTTATCAACTTCAATGTAAGTGCAGCCCATCGATCAAAGAAAGAAAGAATTATGTGTGTTTATGTAACTCTTTTCACAACCTTTGATGTCCCAAATTGCTTTATAGCCAATGGAAACCCTCTTTTAAAACGCACTTTTTAAATGTAGTCACAGTTGTAGTCTAGGAAATGTGGTAGTTGCTTTCCATTTACCAAAGCCCCATGTAGAGCAATGAAATAAATTGAAAGATTATTTGTTTTACTGATGTTGTTTGAGGCATAAATATTGACCAGGACTGTTTTGCTCTTCAAATTAATGTTTTAGAATTTTTACATGCACTTGAGAGAGCAGATTGGTTTAACCAAAATCTGATACAATAAACTCATCTTTGATAGTTCAAACAAAACAAACACAGTAGAGTACAATCAGCACACCCTCAGAAGTGGACAGGAAGGCTTTCTGCTCAAGATTCTGATGAATATATTGAGTTTGAATATCCCTGTTTCATTTTCAATGCTTGCATTTCTTCTGGTATATTGGTTGGTAAATAAAATCTGCATTATGTTACAGGACAAAGCCTCTGGTACATATTGGGAAATCAGTGAGTATTGTAACTGAATTGTGCGTGATTAATAGTTGAATTAACATTATTTTTGATATTAGATATAGTTGCAATAGAACCTGGTGTCCTGTATCATGAATTGTAAACCTTATTGATGTCCTTGTTTTTATCCTACAGGTGCTTTGGTTCACCTTGTTGTCTAACGAGGGGCATACATGTGATGGGTCGTGAGAGGACTGCTCTTGGATCTTTTTCGAGAGCATCCTACTGCTTCACGTCGTTAGTGTATGCTTGACCTGGACCATTTGATGGGCAACACGACAGCTCAGTGACTATCTCAGTGCTGTGCAGATACATGGATTTGGGCCTGTGTCTGTGGGAGTTTGCGCATTCTCCCCGTGCTTGCATGGGTTTTCTCCAGGCACTCCGGTTTCCTCCCACATTCCAAAGATGTGCTCTTAGGCTAATTGGCAGAACAAATTCTCCCTAAATTGTCTCAAATTTGGTTTTTAATCCATAGATCTATAAACATGGACAGGGATCGCGGGTAGAGATGGGAACATCGGGGTGGCGGCACAGGCTCGTTGGGCTGAAGGGCCTGTTTCCCGTGCTGTTTTGTTCTTTGTAGCCACCTGATCAGTTTGGAGCCAAGTTGGGAGTTTGGGGGAACTGAAATCAAGGGCCCATCAAGTTGCCTCCAAAGTGAAGACAATATTGGAAGGAGCATTATTTTGCCAATGAACAGGGTGCCCATGCCATTTGGCAGCACAGATTCCAAGTTTCAGAAATAAAATGGGAATGCTAAGAATCTGAAGCAGACCACAGTACCAGGAGGAAAAGAAGTCTCCTGTTTTAAGTAAAATAATTGAGTCTTATCCAAAACAAGATACCTAAATTTCTGCCATTTTTGCATCATTTTTGATTTTAAATTCCATCCTATACTTTTTACGTCAATCTGAATTCAGTTACCTGCTCATGGAAACTTCTTGTCATCAGAACTGCTTCTAATATTTTAATCTTCTAATGTTCTCCCTTTTTATTTTCTTGGGGTTTGATTTCATGAGTGTCATAGTGATCCCAGTGCAGTGCAATGGTTAGTCTTTTGTGTGAGCCTGATCAGCGAGGGTAAGCAGGATCTATGTCTACATCTGCCTTCATCCAATTCAGCATCCACATCCACCTTTCCCCCATCTCCTACCGCATTACCTCCCCCCAACATGCACATCTCCTGCTTTCCCTCCTCTCCAACCACACATAGTGAGTGAGTGAACTTGATACTCATTTGGAAGAGAGATCATGACTGTTCGTCCCTACCCTAACTAACTTAATTGCTGCCTTGCTGAATTCAGCACAAATCAGACACTGAGCCTGGGACTTTCTGGCTTTGTACCACACAAATTATCACAGAATTTGGACTGGTCTGACCAGCTGTTTGTGACAGTAGGCAACATGATTAACTTTGATGTAGCTTGCAGGACTGTGCAGATTTCATGTGACTCCACCCATTTGCTGCAAAACTAATGGATGGATACATTTTGACTATATGCCTAAAAACTTAAAAAGAAAATAAATTCTGCAGTCCGAATTGAGTTTCAACACAATTTCTTTTTCAGCTTCTCCAAAAACCTTCATTATCATCAGAAGGTAGGTGTTTGCATTTTAAATGTTTCAAAATGAAGTATATGTTTTCAATCTCAATAATCCCTTCCATTATTGCAGACAATTTGCAGATGCTGCAACAAGACTGATTGTTAACATTTATCATGAATATGTTTTAAATTTGAGCATCAAAAAATTTGAATAGTTTTGTTATCATTTAAAGATGCACAAGAGACAAAGGTCAGCTTAAAACAACTGTCACGAAAATCATAACTCAAATTCATGCAACTGTTGAAGTGATTCCACTGATCAAAACAAACACAGTGGAGTACAATCAGAAAACCATTAACATACTGATTAAAATTGACCCATTCCTTCGTCACGTTCAGGAATCTCACAAAATGACATATCTGTCCAAAAGCAATGCCTTACAGGAGTTTTATTCTGGCAACATCAGATCTGTGGAAGCATTTAAATATGAATACAATCCATGTGGACTTAAAAGTATTGAAAACATAGCAGGATATAAAATGCACTTGTTATTCCAAAACTCTCCATAAATAAACCTATTCCTGACCTCCACTATAAGTAAAATGAGTAAGTTTTGTCAGTTATGTGAGTTTAATAGTTCTGGTGACAGTACTCAAAATGGTAGAAGAGCCAGTCTACTTTTATTCAGGATAAAGCAGTTCAGGTTTGCCCCCCCCTCCCCCCACCCCAACACAAAGCACTTCTTTTCTCTTACTGTATCTAATTGCATTCTTTGTACAATAGAAATGCCGATTCCACCTTCAACTGACAAAAGACCTTGCGACAATCAAATGAAATTACCCCTTCTTGTGCCATCCCCATTCATTCAGAGGTAATGAAAAAATTTTGGGTTAAATCACTCCAATTCTGGAGGATCAAAGAAGGAAATTACTGAGGATGCTGGAATTTGAAATAAAAATAGAAAATGCTGGAAAATCTCAGTAGCAGAGAGAGAACAGAAGACCTACTGAGGTATGATTATGGAAAATCTCAGCAGATCTTCTGTTCTCTCTCTGCTACTAAGATTTTCCAGCATTTTCTATTTTTTGTGTCTAGAGAATCATTCTCTATTTATTTCACTGGGAAAATACAGATGTGGGCTGTTTATGGTAGATGAAGTACTTAGCCTAAATACTAGATCCATTGTTCATCAGCATTCTATCAGTGACATTAACAACCTTTGTCCAGGGTTGAATGATAGGTTGTCCCCTCATCGTAAATATTCAAGAATAAAGATGCTTTATTGAACTAATTCAACGGCTATTTTTAAAACGCAGAGAGTGATGACTCTTTGTTGACAGCTCAAGGGTTTGGATGGGATAATGTAGTCTTTCTCTGCGGTTGGATCTAAGGTGCATCACTATGGACTTGCTGATGGAAACCCAGTTGTTTCATTATACTCATGACATCAATGAGCCATGGTTTGCAGTTACTGGCAAAATAAGAGAAATCCTCTCTAATTTCTGATATTTGAATGGAATACTGTGATGTTGATGCTGTTTATCTTTTTCAGTTAATCCCTATCTATTTTTGATTCTAGTGTTCCCATTCGAAGTATGCAGCAAGGTTCCCAGGGTAAGTGCAATTAGATTGCATAAAGAATCAATATATTATATGGATGCATACATTGAACTTGGAGGAGAGGGAGGGAACAGTGAATCTGGGCTATTTATGAATGGATCTAGCTAGATTTTGCCTCTCATGTTACCTTTAATGCAATTCCGCTTTGATCTATTACAGGTAAATGAATAATACCAGTGTAACCTGACATTAATGTAAAATTGCAAGTTTGCATCAACTAGTCGTAAAGAGACTGCCTTGTGCAGCATTAATCAAAATAGTTTTGATTCCTATTTTGTGCTGAGTGAACTGATCTTACCCAGGCCAGAATGCTATAGTTCTCTTATCAGGAAGAATATAGCCTTCTTCCTTATTCAATTTTAAGAATGTTGGAGGAAGGATCAACTGTGATGTGTTAATCATGATTAAATGTTGAGTTCAAAGTCACTGCCAGACATAAAGAAAAACTCAGAACGCTGATGTGAAACAAACTTGAAAAATATTGCAAACCCACACAACTGATGCATAATTTTAAGAAAGAAATTCAGTAATTGGTTTTAGCAAAGAATAAGTTGATATCAGATCACAGAGTGATTGAAGCTTGATCAATGGTGCACAAGAGGTGCAGATCTGATGACTGATTTCAAAGCAAACTAAGTCTAGCTGTCCTTCTTAATTGATTTTTCATTTAACAAAAATAACTCTTCTACCTCATCCTAATTCCAGAACCACATGGCATAGAAAAAGAGCATGTGGTACCGGTGGTAGTAATATAGAATGTTTCTGGGCAGAAAATTTCAAAAGATTAAATAACCCAGTATGTTGCTTTCCTTCAATCTGTTTTGTTTTCACTATCAAGGTACCAAAAGCACAGGGTTGACATCTTCATCAAGTATGCTTGCAGAGGTGGGTATTTACCATTACACCATTCAGTGTTGTTCAGTGATGTTGCTCTTATCTGTTTTCTGATTGCAAGAGCATTCCTCCACTATAAGCTGAGTGCTCTTCCTCCATTACTAAATCCTAGTTGTGTTCAGTCATGAGGCGTCATGATTGCAATGTTGTGCAACAAACCATAAAAAACTTTTAAAAATTTGATTATTTATGTTGTAAGATATCTTCAGTGCAATCCAGAAATACAATTGGTTGCATAGATTGCTCTAGCTGATTTATATTTGGATGGTGTTTGGTGATTGGTTATCAACAACAATGAAAAACATTCAGATGTAGTTGGCATGTCCAAACTTTGTGGCCTGGGGCTTGGCTCTTCCCTCTGTGACTGGATCCTAGACTTTCTAACCCACAGACCACAATAGGATAGATAACAACACCTCCTCCACAATTATTATCAATACCAGTGCTCACAAGGCTGCGTCCTCAGTGCATTACATACTCCTTATACACTTAGGAGCACGTAGCCAAATTCCACTCTAACATTTTTAAGTTTGCTGATGACCCCCCTGGAGTGGGTTAGATCTCAAATAATGATGAGTTAGAGTACAGGAAAGAGATGGAGAATCTGGGTGAAATGGTACAATGAAAATAATGTCTCCCTCAATGTCAGTCAAATGAAGGAGATAGATCTGATTGACTTCAGAAAACATAATGGAGGATATGCCCTGTCTATATCAAAGGTGATGAGGTGCAGATGGTCGAGAGCTTCAAGCTTCTTGCTGTTCAGATCACCAACAATTTGTCTTTGTCCATCCATTCCAGAGCTACAGTTAAGAAAGTCTACCAATGTCTCTACTTTCTCAGAAGGTGAGGGAAATTCAGCATGTCCACTATGATTCTCACAAATACAGGTAGAGAGCACCCTTTCTGCTTGCATCACAGGTTGGTATGACTCCTGCTCTGACCAAAACCACAAAGAACTACAAAAGGATTGTGAAGGCGGTCCAGTCTATCATGCAATCCAACCTCCCACCATTGACTCCAACTACACTTTCTAATGCCTCAGGTAGTGGCCAGCATAATCAAAGACCCTATGCATCCTGGAAATACTCTCTTCCACTTTGTTCTGAGGGAAAAAGATACTGAAGTCTGAAAACACGTACCAACTAACTCAAGAACAGCTTCTTCCCTGCTGCCATCAGATTTTTGAATGGTCCTATCATACATTAAGCATATCACTCTCTTCACCTTATCAGTAATTGCAATACTACATTCTGCACAATATCCTCTCCTTCTCCTTTATGTACTGCATAAACACTATGCTTTGTCGATATCCCGTACATGTGACAATAATAAATTCAATCGAATTAAATACCCTCTGCTTCACATGGGATCTGGTGCTGCATCTTGTCTTATGTTGCATTGTGTGACATTAGTGTAGCTTAATGAGTTTTTTTTTAAATTATGTTCTCTGCAGCTCTCAGTGTTGCCGAGTTGTCTATAGAAGACCTTTTATTGTTCCAGTGACTCCTTGTCATTTAAATGGGGCTTGTTTATTTTTACTCTGGGTTGTTTTATGATCCCACATTGCGAGGAGAAGGTCATTTGTTCTGGACATTGTTTTTCTTCCTAGTGAATTTAAGATTTCATTTTCTGTTTAGTTTAGAAGAGTTGGTTTAGAAAAGACTGAAAGCAGTGTTTCTCTCTCTCTCTCACTCCCTGTAGTTTTGGAAACTCTGCTGGTTAGCTGAAAGCAAGGCTTCTTGCTTTCATGGAGTAGAGAATCTGTTATTGGTGACTTGACCAGAGTCTCTGCTTGGTGTTCTGGGAAGCTGTTCTGACTTCAAACTATTCTGAGGTTATCCAAAGGGCTGGTAGCAGTTACAAGCTGAGAAGTCAGGATTTTCAATTCTCCAACCAAAGGATTCAATTCCAGTATCACGTGAGCATAAGTCTTTGCTGTGTTAAACCTGTGGAAGGGTTTTGTGTCTGGGTCTTGTTTGTCTGAAACATCTCAAATATATTTATGAAGCGTTTATACATTATTGTGATTGTTTTGTTTGTAATTGATAAAATTGCTAATTTTCTTTCCACACGTTAACTATATTTTTAAGTGGGCCATTTGAAGCGAAGCATATCATGCTTATCCCATCCAAATTCAAGGTGCGAAATTTATGATATGGACAGGTTACATAAACCAGTTTGGAGTTTCTCACCCGAACCATAAAGATAATGAGGTGTAGAGATTTAAGTTCAGATCAAGACAACTTTTGATAATGTATTAGACAGACAGTTGAATGAAAAAACAACATTGTGTAATTATAGAGTGTCTTTAATATAGTAAGATTCCCAAGGAATTTCACAGAAGTGTAATTGGGGAAGTATTGACACCAAGCCAAATAAGGACAAGAGCCGGGAACAAGGGGTCTTCACCAGCCACCCCGTTATATTGCCAGACCTGATACTGGAAAACTTAAACCCAGAGTCTGTTCAGCTGGAATGCATATCCACGTAGTCAGACAGTTAACAGGGCATCCAAACAGAGGCTGATTATTCATGCTGATAGGCATTTTAAGCCTATCAGTAGCAATTGCAGAACCAAATCAGACTTATTGGATGAAATCCAATGATTGGGAAGGTAAGTAACAGTCGGCGGCAGGCATATGCAAGACCATGAGATGAGGGAAAGGTGCAGCAGTCAGCCATGTTGAGAGTGTGGATGCCAAGGTCTACACCAGCAGCAGGAGCACAATGTCCAGTGTGAGGCCCTGAAGCCATGATGGGGATACAATGTGGCAAAACCGAGGTACTAGAAGTAGAATTGTGTCTCGCCCTCTCAAGGTTAGCAGCAGGTGTGTGTCACCCAAAGATGAGGGATAGGCACGATGGCACAACAATGGCACAGCATGGGTGAGGCAGACTGCTTTGAGGACCCCAGGCAAGTGAGGTGAGAATTGGAGAGTCTGAGGGGATGACAGGAAACTGTGAGGAGATGGGGGTGGAATAATGTGAAGATGTGCAGAGGGACAGTGTATGTGAAGGAGTTGGATTGCAGAGTGGAGAAATGTGTTGGGGGTTGCAGGGAAAAAGAATTTGTGAGGGGGAATAGCCTGTGGCGGGGGAGGGGGGGGTGCGGTGGGAATAGAGTAGAGTGAACTTTGTTTGAAATATGATCAGAATCACAAGTTAGTAGTTAAGAGACCAATCCTCGGATGCTAGCCTCATTCCTATGGGAGAAGTCCCAAATGAGAAGGGATCCTGGAGGATGGTCAAGAGGCTTCAATCTAACAACCTAACCCCCATCCCCTTGTCTAGCCACTGATGTATCCCACCATGCCTACAACAATGGAGTGCAGGGTGCAGGTCCAAACTCAGGGTCTACTGGATCAAGGCATCGTCACCTTTTTCATGGAGCCCTTGACAATTTGTATATTGGAGTTATAACATCACACAGAATGCAGATAGATTCCTTCATTCTTCACTCTAACCTTTTGACTGCTTTTCACAACTCTAACTATGCTGCCTGTCATTACATCTCCAGCAGATGTGACAATGGCCATTTTAAGAGGGTCAACATCAAACTTCAATAAGATGCTTCATCTCCCACAATCCTCTGAATGCCAGAGACCTGGTGTGCCTTCTTCAAACTGATACTGAGTCCTTGAGATGTTCCTCAGAATGTGACCCCAAACCTACTCTACAACTAGAATCCACCAGAGTCTGTGCCTATGTGCTGGTGAAGGTATTTGCAGTAACAGATCTTTATCCAACAGTTCCACAGCATCCTTATCTGAGATGGGTTGAGGATTGTGGCTTATATTAGGCAGGATTTTCTTGGTGTGCTCGCCCCAAAGTAGAAAATGCCACCTGAGGTCAATGGACCTTTGCATGGTCTGCACCCCAGACGCTACAATTCCCATGGCAAGTGGGGTAGGACAAGAAAATTGCCCCCAGCTGAGTGTGTCTGGAAGAGACAATGAGATACAACTGCAAAGAATGGTTTTTATGGTGCATCTGTAAAAGTTGATGAGAGTCGTAATTGATATGCCAAAATTCCTTAGTCTTCTGAGAAAGTAGAGGCTTTGGTGAGCTTTCTTAACTATAGTGTTGGCATGGGGGGGACCAGGACAGGTTGTTGATGATCTGAACACTTAAGAATTTGAAGCTCTCGACCATTTCCACTTCATCCCCATTAACGGGAAAGCTAGAAAATCATTTGAGAGAGGAGACAAGTTGGTTTTGATGATAGATTTAGACAAGGTAAGGTGGATGAGACTCGAATATGGTAGCAATATGGACTGGTTGAACTGACTGTGTTGTTTGTTTGCTGTTTCTCCTGTGTAAACAGTACCTGCTGCAAGTTAGGATATGACATTGGCAGCTGAATCATGGATGAGCTTAAGTTTACTGAGGGTGCAGGATGGGAGGCAAGCCAGGACACATTTATAGCTGGAGATAACAAAAGCAAAAAAAAAAGATTTAGTCCATATAAAATGTTTTGCTATTAGACTGCAGGGTTTGCAGTTTTTAATTTTGCCATTGATCTTGTTGTCTAACTGTAGTCTTCTTCAGGAATACGCACTGATCTAGGTTCCTTTAAAACCATTAGTCCAATTATTTCCAATCACCCAAAAATTATGCACTTAAAGAACTCACCCCACCTTTCCCTTTCCTCAATCCCCATGATTCAAGTTCTTTTGCATCGCTTTGGCATGATTTTGACTGATGCTTGATGTTATGATGTCTGTGGCTCCTGAAGTAGCTCAGTTTCTGTTTGATAGCTGGAAACTCATGCCAGGAATTCTGTGTGTGTATGAACAGTAGACAGTGGACGTGGACAGTCTCAGGCTCATCAGTAATACCCTATATTGTTAAACAGCCTATCCATTTTGAGTGTCTCTGTTTGGATACTACTTGAGAAGAAGAGGAGAAACTAAGTGTCATAAAAAATTGATGTTGCCTTTCAAAATCCAGCACACTGACACTGTAGAGACCGAGGCAATTTTAAAATGATACATTCCATATTCTTACTTCTTGGTCCTGATAAGCCAAATTTGTGACTATTCTGCCAAAAGGCATTGAGGAGAATTCCCCAGCATGAGTGAGTTCAAACTAGATCTCCAAAATTGCTTCAGAATCAAAATTTCCTAAAGATATAAATATACTTTGAAGAAAGAATTTTCAAATATTTCTGAAGTTCTTCAAGTACCTAATGGAAGCTGAAAATCATCTTCCATGCCAGAGATTTATATTCAGAAAGTGTATAAGATTTGGAATTTAACTCCTTTCCAAAGAATGCTTTGTTTTTTGATTTACCTATTCAAATAATTTCCCTCCCGATACAAATAATTCTTTTAATAGAATGCAAAAAACTCCTGGGAAATTGAATGGCATCACAACCTTTCTATATTTCAGGGTGAGTACAATGATCAGTGCACCATTGTGTTCCCAAGTCAACACCTGAACACTCTTCCTCCTTCACATACCTTAATTATGTTGTCACCAAAACATAGCAAAGCTCCAACTCAATTCCAATCTCTTCCAATATATCTCAACCAAGAAATCAATACTTGCTTCATTCTTACATCATCTAATTAACTTCAGCATCCATACCCAACTTTTCAGCTCTGGTCATACAGATACTTTGGACTGATTCCCTTTACCTCAGGTTCTCAATACAAAATATATTGGCAATAACTTCAGCAAGGATGCCATCTTCCAAATTCGAAACATCTGGTGATGGTGAGAAGGTGTGTACTAAACCTCATGCAACCTCTTAAGCTGGTTAAATTTTATTTAAATATCTCATCTCCCCCTCCCCCAACTCTTACTCTGAGTGTAACTTTCAACATCATTGCCTCACCTGCCTACTGAACACCTTCCAATGACTTAATGGCTGAGTTTACAACAGTCCATCACCAGGTTTATATTCCTGTTCAAGGTGAATTTTACACAAAGTTAGTAAAAACATGGGATTTGTGATTTTTGTTTTGACAGAATATCAATTTGCTAAGAAGACCTTGGTACGCAAGCAAATATGATCGGAAGGCAGCAGAAGCAGTGTTACATGAAAATGGCAAGGTGGGCACCAGATTTTCATCACACTGGTTTTGTTAAGAACACAAGAACATAAGAAATAGGAATAGGAGTAGGCCATTTAGCCCTTTGAGCCTGCCCCGCCACTCAATAAGATCATGGCTGATCTGAAGTGGATCAGTTCCACTTTCCTGCTTTCTCCCCATAACCCTTAATTCCCTTGTCTATCAGAAATCTATCTACTTGTGACTTAAATACATTCAACGAGATAGTCTCCACTATTTCAATGGGCAGAAGATTCCAGAGATTCATTACCCTTTGAGTAAAGAAGTTTCTCAACTCTGTTCTAAACTGCCTCCCACTCTTATTTTGAGGCTGTGCCCTCTAGTTCTGTTTTTCTTTCTAAGTGGAAATAATCTCTCTACCTCTACCCTATCTAGCTCCTTCATTATCTTGTAAGTCTCTATAAGATTCCCCCCTCAGCCTTCTAAACTCTAACAAGTACAGGCCCAGTCTGTTCAATCTCTCCTCATAAGATAACCCCCTCATCTCCGGTATCAGCCTGATGAACCTTCTCTGTACTCCTTCCAAGGCCAATATAATCCTTTCGCAAATAAGGGGACCAAAACTGCACATAGTACTCCAGTTGCGGCCTCACCAGTGCCTTGTACAGTTGCAGCAGACCTCCCTGCTTTTATATTCTATCCCCCTTGTGGTAAAGGCCAACATTCCATTCGCCTTCTTGATCACCTGCTGCAACTGCAGACTGAGTTTTTGCGACTCATGCACAAGTACCCCCAGGTCCTTCTGCACAGCAGCATGCTGCAGCTTTTCACCCTTTAAATAATAATTCCTCCTACTATTATTTCTACCAAAGTGAATAACCTCACATTTGCTAACGTTATACTCCATCTGCCAGGTGCTCGCCCACTCAGCCTATCCAGATCTCTCTGCAGACTTTCCACGTCCTGCACGCAATTTGCTTTTCCACTCATCTTCGTGTCGTCAGCAAATTTTGTTACCCTACACTCAGCCCCATCCTCCAGATCACCTATGTAAATGGTAAACAGTTGAGGCTCCAGCACTGATCCCAGCGGCACTCCACTCGTCACCAACTGCCAACCAGAAAATAATCCATTGATTCCAACTCTCTGCTTCCTGTCAGAAAACTAATCTTCAATCCATGCTAACACTTTACCCCCAACTCCGTGTACCCCAACCTTCTGCAGTTTTTGTAGCTTTCTACTTCAAAATTTCCCATTCCTTTGTGGGAAATGTTTCCTCCTATGGGATATCTAGAATGAGGAAGCGCAGTTTAAAAATAAGAGGCCTCCCATTTAAAATAGAAGTGAGAAGACAATTTTATCTTTCAGGTGGTTGTTAATGTTTGAAATCCTCTTTCCCAGAAAGCCGCAAAGGCAGAGTCACTGCTGTGTTGGACAGATTTTTAACCTACAGAGGACTAAAGGGCTATGGAAGCAGGCAATAAAGTGGAGTTAAAGTGACATTCCCTTGATGAATAGTAGTGCATGCTTGAGGGGTTAAATAGCCTGCTCCTGTTTCTTATCTTATTCTTTTGATCTTTTTCAAGCTAAGTTTGTACATTTTCATAATTCAATCTCTGCCACAGAATGGTCAAAACTTCTCATTCTTCACATAGTATGTCAGGGCCTGAACAGCACTATGGTTTGTTGAACCAGCTTCTAACGTCCTCATGATGACTTTAGCATCTTATAAATTGTACCTCCAATCTTATTGAACAGTCTGTGGTATACAATCTTGGTCTTGAGCCTTTCTCTCAATGGCCTGAAATTTGTGGCCATTTTCGTTGATGGGATCGTTTGGTCTCACTAATAGTGTATGCCCACCATGGGTTTCCCAGCAATGCATTCTACAGAAAACCCCGTTAATAATGGTGGGACCAGAAAATACCACCACTAGCTAATGGTGAAACATATGCGGGTTGTGCAATAATCCCACCACATGTGGGGATCATATCTAATTTAACTTATTAAACCTTAAAACTCTGAAATATCTAACCATTTTAAGATGTTCTTTCCTTCCTACAACTGACAAGTTTTTACAACAAACTCAGCATTATGCTTGATTCACCCACATCCTCCTAACTAGTCTTTTCAAATGTGGTTGTGTTCTGCACTCCTGAGTCTCTACCTCTCACCCATTTATATCAATTGAAATGGAATGGAATCAGTGCAAATCAACTGAGGAAAGTGAATATGTATGTTGAAATGAATAATTTGTGACTTTTCTGAACTTTAGGATGGGGCTTTCCTAGTGAGGCCTAGTTCAGGATGTGACAGAAATCAGCCTTACACCCTGGCAGTGTTGTACAGAAGAAAAGTTTATAACATTCCAATTCGTCTTACTGAAAGCAGGAATCAGTACGTCTTGGGCAAGCAAAAGGCAGGGGAGATGGTGAGTAAAAGCCCATCTGCGTATTGCTTCACATTTTCCACAGGTATTGATAAGGAACACATGAACTAGGAGTATTTTTAGTACCACTGGTGGAATTTTGGGTCCCCTTCCACCAGATTTTCAAGGTCTGCTGAAGTCACTGGACCTTTGAATAGCTTGCCACATTTTAAACCTATCTCTGCCATTACAGTGTTGTAAAACAGTAGGGCAGAATTTTTTATGTTTCCACATCAATGAGGTATGTACAACAGTGGGAGTGCAATGGTTTTTATTTGTGAGTGCATTAATCTCAGGTATTCAAA
Source organism: Sphyrna mokarran (assembly GCA_024679065.1). Lineage (NCBI taxonomy): Eukaryota > Metazoa > Chordata > Chondrichthyes > Carcharhiniformes > Carcharhinidae > Sphyrna > Sphyrna mokarran. The sequence goes on along the minus strand of JAGIQG010000031.1, from coordinate 17,241,384 downwards.
GAATACAGAAATTCTCCATGGGATCTATTCAATAGGGGGCAATTTTCTCAAAATAATTCAAACTGCCCAACAGACTGGAGAAGGGGAGGTTTTTCCACACTTTTTGGCAAGTTGAGTCTCAATTATTAACAGTTTTCTGTGCAATATAGAAGCCATCAGGCAATTCACGCCAAAACGGAGAGGGCACAGCCTAAACCGAAATACAACGTGGGAAAATGTGAGGTTATGCACTTTGGTAGGAAGAATAGAGGTGTAACTATTTTCTAAATAGGGAAAGCCTTCGGAAATCTGAAGCACAAAGGAACTTGGGAGTCCTGGTTCATGACATCTTTAAAGTTAACATGCAGGTTCAGTTGGCAGTTAGGAAGGCAAATTCAATGCTAATGTTCATTTCTAGAGGGCTAGAATACAACAGCAGGGATGTGCTGGTAAGGTCAGACCCCATTTGGAATATGGTGAGCAATTTCAGGCTCCATACCTAAGGAAGAATGTGCTGGCCTTGATGGGGATCCAGTGGAATTTCATAAGAATGATCCCAAGAATGAAGACTTTGTCATCTAAGGAATGGTTGAGGAGTCTGGGCCAATACTCGATGGAGTTTGGAAGGATGAGGGGAATCTGATTGAAACTTACTGGGTAGAGTAGACATGGAGAGAGCTGGGAACTCAAGGGCATAATCTCAGGATGAAGAGACACTCTTTAAAACAGAGATAAGGAGGAATTTCTCCAGCCAAAGGGTGGTGAATTTGTGGAACTCATTGCCACAGAGGGCTCTGGAGGCCAGATTATTGAGTGTCTTTAAGTCAGAGATAAATAGGTTTTGATCAATAAGGGATCAAGGATTACAAGGGAATGGGAATAAGAATCAGATCATCCATGACTGGATGGCAAAATAGAGTCTATGAGCCACGGATCTAATTATGCTCCTATATCTTATGGTCTAAACCTTCCAGGGAGGCCAGCAGCAGAGTGCTCAAGAGGTCATTGTGCATGCACCCAATTTCCAATATATCGGGAGTTTGGTTGACATCCCCACCCATGGGCATGGGTGCTGAACATCTCCAGGAGGTCTGCCCTCTGTTTTCAGCCAATTGCTGGTTGATCACCGACTTTCCTCCCCCTCCCTCCTAATTCCCCCTTGCCTGGCTCTGCTCTGTCATGAGGCCAGTCCCCTCAGATCTGGTGGGCATTATTGGTGTGCTAATGTGCCTGACACTGCCTCCATGTCTCCAACCTCTGAGAGGCCTCAATGGCCTCCAGTCCAACTGGCAAGGCCAGCATGTCTGGTTCCCTTTGCTGGGGACCAGCTGTGATCACTGCTGGTGTAAATGTCCATCAGCGAACATTTGAAAAGCTGAAACAGTCCAGACAATGGCATCCGGAGCTTGCTAAACAGATTGAAATAGGCTGCTGAGTATTTAAATCAGCCGTGCATTGGGGATGGTCTGGGATAATCATGACCTGCTGGCCATAAATCTGATTTTTGGGTCCCACTGAAATTTCCAATATAGCTGGGTGGAAAATCGTGTGCATCATGTTTGTGCCAGGTAGCCTTATTATTCACATTTTTCTTAGCATTGCTGTGATCTCACATCAGTTATATTTGTGATGCAGTCAGTCAAAGAAAAAAAAATCCAGGAATAACATTTCATTTAAAACTTTGCTGAGTTCTGGAAAAACTGACTGAAATAAAGTATAAATGAGTTCAAGAGACTATTAAATGTATTTTATAGAAAAGGGATTGAGAAATATGTAATGTAATATGTTCAAACTGATGAATGTAGTTGTCTAGGTAACTGAGCACAATGCATAATCCGTCAGAATCAAAGCCTTACTAACAGCTATCACTGTTTCATTCTGTTCCTTTATTCCTTTGCCCTAATGTGATTTCTTTCAATTTTTCCCCTTTTTTTGTTTCTAAATCAGTGGTTTGACAGTATTCAAGGAATGATTGATTATTATCAACAGAATACATTGATCCTGATTGACCAGCAGAGCAACACAAAAGACTCAACTTTGTTGCTTTACCCTGTCCAATTGTGAGCAATTAGCAAACTTGTCATGGGGAATTTTCAATGGTCATAAAATTAAAATTTGCAATTACTAATGCAATCCTGCAGAAACAAGGAATGGATCACAGACCTTCAAGCAATCAATTTCACGGTAGGAGAATGACATAACCTCTGGGCTTACAGCATTTGAATTAATGTACGCTGGTATGTTCTTCGTGGATCTGGTAACTACTTTAAAAATAAAATCTCAGTTCATCTTTCTACACTGTTTCTTACATACATGAGTTTAACAATAAAATCAGCTACAGCTTAACTCAATCATCATCCAATGTTCTTACAACTGCTATCCCTTTCAGCGGATTACTGGAACATGATTAAGAGACGCAACTCTCAACAGTGTTCCCTTCAGAACTCAGGGCTCCAGAATCTCCACTGAGATCAGCTAATTCAGCAGAGTTAGAATCTCAGCTATCCACTGACTAGTTAAGTTATTTGAGAATCTCCAAATCTCAAGATGACTTAACTCTCACTATTGTTTGCAAATTTATATTTGTGCAGCCCTGCAAGTTGTCCAGCTCTTGAAGTAATAGGCAGAATTCTCCCAACTAGCTGATGGAGGGTTTAGTGGGCATGGTGAATCTGGCAGGAGCCAAAAAGTCAATAACTGACTAGTGTAATTTTCCCAACAGCAGGTTAATGGAGGGTCATTCTTCCCATTGGCAGCTGACACAAATGCCATTTGCAATTATTATGAGAGCTTATTCAAACAGTTGCCCAGTGGCATCCTTCCGCCCCCCCGTCAGGCCTTTTGATCTTGCATCATGGAAGTGGAAACTTACATTGGCATCAAACCAAAATGCTAATGAGGGGTGTGCACAAGACAGTCCTCAGTTCACCAGATACTTTGGGATGATCGCAACAAGTTCTTGCTGGAGTGCTGCGCTGCTTGTGATGCACTGTTCACCATTATGCTAGGGAAAATCAGTTCCTGTCTCCATTTTCAAGCTGGTTTTCATGGAAGGCATGATGCTGCTGGACTATGGACTCTCCTGTGTCACCAAGTCGGATTTGTAATGTGTCTGGGGTTGGAGAGTGTAGTGGTCTTTTTGTCCTGATGCAACACAGCAATGTTTATCTGGATTGGACTGTGCTGTGGAATTCATGCTAATGCAACAAAGGTTTGAGATTGGACCGGGCTGGAGTGCCATGTGAAAAGTGGAGGGTAAAAGGGTGTAAACCAATGAAGACAAGTTGAGGCAATGTGCTGAACTGATATTGAAATATGGTGTGAGGACCTTCAAACCCATCAGTTGAGGACAGGCAGATGAATCAACTGCCAACCCACCTGGAGAGTTGGAGAACTTGCCTGTGCTTAATTAATGAGCTTCCAAGTTCAGAATCTGGCATTGGTGTCCCACTATTCTGGTCAACCGAACTCGTGCACCATCACATATCATCTCAAAATGGGAGAATTCTGCGCTACACTACTTACTTGGAGTGATTGCTAAAAATTAGGGAAAAGAATACTTTTCATAGAATCATACAAATCCTACAATGCAGTAAGAGGCCATTTGGCCCATCAAGTCTGCACGACCGCAATCTCACCCAGGCCCTACCCCTTATCCTTACATATTTACCTGCTAATCCCTCTAACTTCTGTAGCTCAGGACATTAAGGGGCAATTTTAGCATGGCCAATCAACCTAACCCATTCATCTTTAACTATGGGAGGAAACTGGAGCATCCAGAGGAAACCCACACAGATACGAACAGAGTGTGCAAACTCCACATAGCAGTGACCAAGCCGGGAATCAAAATCCAGTCCATGGAGCTGTGAAGCAGCAGTGCTAACCACTGTACTGTGCCCACTTTTCTTGTGCTTTTGTTTTGCAAATTTAATTTCAACATTTTCATGAGACCATCTGGAGCTGTCCCATTTCCAAGACTCTTCCATTTTGTCTCGCCAATGAAATAGGTTAATATTCATAATTAGTTCAGCCCGATTGCTGCCAGTCAGTCAAATGGTGACATCATAAGAAATTATAAAAAATTATACAGAATATTGAATAGAAAGCTGGATCGCCAATTGTCAAGTTAAAAAAAGACGCGATAAGTTCACATTGTTGTGCTCTGTAAAGGGTTACTGATTGATTAGATTTATGTTGACTCAAGGCGAGTATATTATAAGCCAACATGAAGAACGTTGACATGATTACATGATGAGAACAGCAGCACTTAAGTCATAACTTTTATTATTGCTACCACTCTAGTGTACTGTCAACCCTGAGTGAAGAGTTCTGTGCCAATTGTGTCAAGTGGCACAACACACAACACACAGGACAAAACACTTGGGTCCTAAGTATGTGCAATGTGCTTCTTTAAAGTGTTGGCTGTGCTCAGTGGGTTGCATGCTCATCTCAGTCAACAGAAGTTTGTGGGTTCAAATCTCACCCTGGACGTTCCAACAGAAAATCAAGGCTGACATGTCAGCTTAGTATCGAAGGACAGTTCTGAGTTAATACATTTCATGTAAGACATAAACTGAGGACACGTCAGCCTGCTCAGATAGACCTTAAAGATTCCAGATACAATTCAAAGAGGGTAAGGGAGATTTACTTCGTGTGCCAGTTATCACTTTAAAAGAGTATTTACAGATGCTACGTGTAAAGCGAGTGCCGCCTTTCCGACATCAGAATGCTGACTATTTTGAAAAATAATTAAATATCTGCAAAGTGCTTTGGGAAATTCTGTCATGAAAGCCCAGAAACAAAGAAAACATTAGCTCTTTGTAACAGTATCAGTTACACCAACTGTATCAGTGGGTTATTGTGTATAGTTGATTTTAATGTTACTGGTGAAATAAGTTCGTAAAACCATCGTTTTTCTTCTGTACATATATCTCTTTCCCCATTACTGATTTCTCCTCATCAAATGTATTTTTAAAATAAAAGTTTAATTATCTCAGAGGACAGACTGTTTCACTTTCCTCATATTTTTAACAAGATGTTCTTCTAATGGCAGTGTGCAATTTTGAGCTATGTAGATTAACAAATCTCATTTTCCACTGACAGTTTGTGGAGAGTTGCTGATTTTGGTTCAGAATGTGACTGAGATGCACTGTAATTATCCTGGGAATTCCCAGCAGATACTGACTATAAAGTTAACCAATATTCTAATTTTTCACCTGATCACTTCTCATTAACTCTGCTGTATGAGTGTCAGAATGTTCAGCAAGAATATATCAGACTTGACTGCTTTACTTTTCAAGTTCCTTTAATGTTTGTAGTCATATATGAAGAATAGATCCTGTGTGAAATATCTGAGCAGCCTGTGAGGTCATATGCCAATAACTCTTCAGTGAGAGGAACAGGAACAAAAATAAAACTAACAAAATGCTTTTCAGATTCTTAACTCCTTTTCTTATATGGGTGAGTGGGTTGAGAGTCTTCATCTGAATTTGGTATTGCTGATTTTAGTACAATGAAGCAACTGTATTCCCTGACTAAGCGTACTGGTGATTATGCCAGGACAGGCTGAGTTACTGATGTGCAATACCTTGGAGCCTTATACATCATGCAGGTGGAGTAAGTCACTTACTTAATAGACTATCCCTTTTACATGGCTCACCCTTATTATAGATTCTGATATTATCTCTATTGCACTTCAAGGCAATAGAGATAATTATAATAATCATGTGTGTGCTGAAGTTTCAATATGTGTTGCTGTGGATCCGGGGGAAGCAGGTCCAGCTGCCCTTTCCAATAGGTTGCTGATATCAGCTTTGCTGTTTTGACAAAGGTGTGAGTTAATAACTGACAACTTCTGATCCGAGAGGATAAATAGAATCACCAGGAGGTCACATGCTATCAGGAGATGCATGGTCCACTGAGATTCAGAAGAACTTGCAGGAAAGAAGACTGCGATAAAGTAGAAATTATGTTTAAAGTATCGACTGACATGCGATTGGCAGTCTGTGTTGTTCTTGATCTTATAAACATGCTGAAAGCATAGAACCTGCCCATTTCATTTCTCTAAATGAACAAATAAGTGGCAGGTTTATGCTCACAGTCCAAAGGTGTGCAGGTGAGGTGGAATGGCCATGAATTGTCTGTGAGTGTTGGGGAATTAGCAGGGTAAATATGTGGGGTTAAGGGATAGGGCTTTAGTGGATTGTTATTGGTGTAGACTTGATGTGCGAAATTGCCTCCTTCTGCACTGCAGAGATTCTAAGAATAACCTCAAGAGCACTTAAAGAATAGCAATTCATGTTGGCTCTGCCAGAAGTGTATATGTTCCATGATTAATTAAAAGAAAACTTTCCTTTATTAAACGTAAGAATTGTTTAGAAGTGTTGAGGCGATGTTGAGCTCTGTCAGTAGGAATCATGGTGCGTGCTCAAAATCTGGAGATCGTGATTCGCGCTGGTGAGATTCCAAGTTTGGATCTTACTGGCCCCTCATGGTGGAATGGCATTAAATACGCTGTGGAACTGCAGAAAGCTTGTTTTAATATAAAGCAGTTCATTAGAAAGCATTCTCTCCAGAACTACCCCCCCACCTTCTCACTGGATATGCAGCAGGCGCCAGCATGACATCACGTCAGGGCAATTTCAACAGGTACACATCGATGTGAACATTTCAAGGCAGCATATTTCATTCCATTATACACACACCATGAGGCTCCCACATTTGTACCAGGACCGGCTCCAGTGAGAACCTCATGGGGGTGGTGGTTTCATTTGGATGTGATGGTGGCTGGAGCGAACAGAGGAGTAGGGGACACTGATGATGGCTAATGGGGGTGTGGGTGGTGGAATTGGATGCCGACTCAGACTATGGGTTTGGCAAGGGGGCAGGGTGCGCAGTGTGGGGGAAAAGGTGGAAGCAAACCAATGATTGGGAGGGCTGGGGGTTTGGGGGGAATGAGAAAGAGCCAATGATTGGCAGGGGGCAAGTACCAACTCCTATCGAGATTGGGGTGGGTGGCATTGGGGGGTCCCTGAGACCTCTGTAGTCAGCTGGGAAGAGGTTAACTCATGTTCTGATCGGATAGCCCTTTAAAGATGGCGTCACAATCTTTGAGAATGCAGTTCTGTTTGTGTGTTGAGGCCCTCCCACTCCCAATATAATGGCATAAATTACGCCCTCTTGATTTGTTTGATAGAGTGTCATATCATCTGGAGAGAAAACCGAACAATTCTTTTGCCAGAAACAACAATGCTATCTTTTGATAAGATTTTGCCCTTTGCCACTGAGCTTCATACAACATGCCCAGCAAGAAGTGCTCCAAACAATCCTGTAATTAATGTAATTCTGGATCAGCTGTCAGTTGATTTTGAAGCATGAAGTCCAAGTTTAGACCAGCCCTGATTAAGGTTTCCAGTTCAGAGTTTCTATATTGAACCAGAATCCAAGGAAATCTTAAAGAAATAAAAATGCATCAACTGAGAAAAGTTACCATCGCTAATCGTGCCCAGATGCTGGTTGTAGCATCAAGTATCAGTGGATTACAGGAATACTTCTGATTATAGCAACTGTGTCAGGATGTAGATTATCAATGTATTGTTGTTGGATATTAGTAATCTGTGGGTTTCCAGTATTGCTATTAGCAATTCAATTTTACTGGACTACTATTAGTTACAAATGGAATCAAACCTCTTAAACCTGTGATTTTCCCTTTATGAACTGGTCCTCCATTTTTTATTCCATCCTCCTTCCTCATAATTTCCTTTGTTTGCCTGCTGAGAGATGGCATCTGTTCTCAGAACATCTTGCACAATAGCAGTTGGTAAAAGATCATGGGCAGCATTCTCTGGCCACGTGCGTCCCAGGACCGGAAATTCCTGCTCAAGCTCAACGCACCGATAAATGGTCCGCCAAATTTTCTGTTGATCTATGAGCACAGATGTTCAAATACATATGACCCCCAACGACAATATATCAGAACCTTTATCATAACAAAATGTTACCAGATGTTTCACAAGAACATTATAAAGCAAAATATGACACCAGGCTACAGATGGTGGTCTGAATTCAGATAACCAAACGCTTGGTCAAAGAAGTAGATTTAAAGCAGCATCTCAGAGCTATAGAACAGGAGAAATTTTGGGAGAAAATTCTGAAGTTTCGGGCCTTGATAACTGGAAGCATGGGCACCATATGTAGAATGATTAAAATCAGGGATGCTCAAGAGGCCAGAATTAGAAGAGTAGATATCTCAGAAGGTTACGGGATGAACAATTATGGACAAAAGCAGGATTGTGGAAGGATTGAAAACAAGGGTGAATATTTTAACATTGAGGTGCTGATTAACTGGGAATCGATGTACATCAGACAGCACAGGAATAATAGGTGAACAGAACATAATGTGAATTAGCATACCAGCAACTGAGGTGTAGAATGAGTTCAAGTATGGAAAGGGTAGGAGATAGGAACTGATCAGGATTGTACTGGATTTGTCAAATAGACTTTCATATGCAAAATACAATAAACCTTGCAGATACCATGTGGTCAGATACTTGTGGTCAGGACATCATGCAGTCACACCTCAAGAAATGCTTCCAATTAGAACTGCCAATCTTAGACAGATAATAAACCATAAATTATAGAGTGCTTGCAGAAACAGCCCATTTCTAAATAAAATTATTTGTGAGTGAACACAAATAATTTTATTGTAGTAGAAAATCTATCTTACTAACTTCTCTTCTACTGAAAATACTCGACAAGATAAACACACAGGTGCTGCAATTCTGGTGGCTATGCTGTGTATGTAGAACATCAATCACTGTTTCACCCAGACTACTGCTGAGTACAATGGCTCACATGATTAAGTGAAAACACAATTTGTTCACTCATTTGAGACAGCCTTTTGCCCTTGAAGTTTAGCTGGTCAAACCAGTTTCATTTTCCAGAAAGTTTTTTTAAAAATCATGAATCTGAATATCAACGTCAAAATCACTTGCAGTGAAACGTAAACAGACCATACCACATTTTCAGAAAGCTGATCTGAAAGAAAAGCTATAAAAGCAATTCAGCTCTGAAAGACACTGAAACCGAGACAAACAAGCAGCACAGCTTCCTCTCACAATGGTGAATCCTCACTCTATGGTAGATAGAGGCAAAATACTGATTAATTATTTTCATTTCCTTTAATCAGTTGATTCATACAATTCAATTGAATTTTCTACTTCATAGATTTTTGCACAGACTTATTCTGAAACTAGTTGATTTGATTAGATTTATTATTGTCACATGTATTAACATAAGTGAGAAATATTGCTTCTTGCATGCTATACAGACAAAACATACTGTTCATAAAGAAGGGAGAGAGTGCAGAATGTAGTGTTACAGTCATAGTCAGGGTGTAGAGAAAGATAAACTTAATGCAAGTTAAGTCCCTTCAAAAATCTGACAGGAGCAGGGAAGGGGCTGTTCTTGAGCGATTCGTACATGTCCTCAGACTTTTGTATTTTTTTTCTGAAGTAAGAAGGTGGAAGAAAGAATGTCTGGGGTGTGTGGGGTCCTTAATTATGTTGGCTGCTTTGCCAAGGCAGCAGCAAATGTAGACAGAGTCAATGGATGGGAAACTGCTTTGCGTGATGGTTTGGGCTACATTCACAACCTTTTGTAGTTCCTTGCAGTCTTGAACCGAGCAGGAGCCATACCAAGCTTTGGTGCAACCAGAAAGAATGCTTTCATGGTATATCTGTAAAAGTTGATGACAGTTGTAGCTGACATCCCAAATTTCCTTAGTCTTCTGAGAAAGTAGAAGCATTGGTGGGTTTTCTAAACTATGGTGTCAGCATGGGGGGAATCAGGGCAGGTTGTTGATAATCTAAACACCTAAAAACTTCAAGCTCCTGACCCTTTCTACTTCATCCCCATTGATGTGTACAAGGGCATGTTCTCCTTTTCATTTCCTGAAGTTGATGATAATCTCTGTTTTGTTGACATTGAGGGAGGGATTATCATTGCTGCACCAGTTCACCAGATTCTCTCTCTCATTCTTGTACACTGTTTCGTCTTTGTGTGAGATCTGACCCACTACGGTGATATCGTCAGCAAACTTGAAAATCAAATTGGAGGGAAATTTGACCACACAGTCATAGTATATGAGGAGTATAGTAGAGAGGCTGAGAAGACAGCCTGTAGGACATCAATGTTGAGGGTATTGTGGAGGAGGTGTTGTGGCCTATTGTTACTGATAGTGGTCTGTGAGTTAGGAAGTTCAGGTCACCTTCACATCAGCTGTTGATTTAAAATCAATAGTTCTTTCTTTGGCCCTTAATCACTAAGCAATTAAGGTTTTCTACAAAATTTGTAAAATTACAACACATCATCATCTGGGTTTGAGAGTTTGTGGACTAATGCTTTGACACAAATGTTTGTGTGCATCTTTGGGCGTCACTGGCTGCCCAGCATTTATTGCCCATCCCTAGTTGCCTGAAGCAGTTGAGAGTCAATCACATTGCTGTGGCTCTGGAATCGCATGTAGACTAAACTAGCTAAGGATGGCAGATTTCCTTCCCTGAAGGGCATTCATGAACTAGATGGGTTTTTTTGACAATTGACAGTGGTTTCCTGTCATCAGCAGATTCTTAATTCCAGACATTTTGTTGAATTCAAATTCTACTATCTGCTGTGGAGGAATTCAAACCCATGTCCCCAGAACATCTGTTTGTGTCTATGTGAATTTATCTGCATAGATTATCCCATGTGTACATGTACATGGTGTGTATACTTAGGATAGAATCTTTTGAGATTAGCTGATCAGAAAAAAATACAAGATCATGAACCAGCACGCATCCTAATTGATTATCCAGTGTGCAAGTCCTCATCACCATGTGGAATGTTAATGGATTCTACCAGAATTGCTAATTACAGAGAATAATCTGTGTGGCAGAAAGGTAAGACAAAAAAAAGGCAAGAGAAAAAAACTCCAAATTGTGAAAACCTTACCTGGTCTGGCCTATATGTGACTGCAGAGCCACAGCAATGTGATTGATTCTTAAATTTGTCTGTGACTCCAGAAGCAATTAATAAAGTATTGGGATGTGGTGTCTGCAGAACCATGTTTTCGTATCTATGACACGTTGCAGTCCTGCACAATCCACCTGCTTCTCTCTGTTGCAGAAAAAATCCTTATGATCTTTCCTCTCCTGGCATAAAGAGTTTGTTGTCTCTCTGACAACACCAGGTTTAAGTCCAAGTTTAAAGTTGGACTTAAACCTGATGTTGAGAGACTTCTTACTGTATTTACCCCAGTCCAAAGCCAGCATTTCTACATCACGTCTCTCTGACAAAGCAGTGGAATGAAAGCTGAGAGGTAGATGTTACACATCTTGCCAGTTCCACCATCAAAGAATCCTGATGGTGAGAAACTCAAGGTCACAGTGATGTTTACATCTCCTGACAGCACCATCCTTTCCTTGTTCTGAAGCTGCAGGTCTGGTTGCACATTTGTGTGAGCATCTCCTTCATGAAGTGTGGATGATGTACAAATTGCTCCTTACTTTGTTGAAGGTAAGAGAAGGATTCCTCTAAGAGGACAGGTGGCAGAGGCTTCATGTTTCTTCCTCCTCCTTTTTTTGCGAGCAGCTTCTTGTCTTTGCTGCCTTTATTCCATTTTTCTCTCCTAAGGAATTGCAACAGTAGCAACTAAAATTAGGGGAAAGTGATCTACCCAGTAGTTTTTCAGTCATAACTGAAAACTCCTCCAGCACAATTCTCTGCAGTCTTTACACCAACTTTAGTCAAGTCTTCAAAAAAAAACAAAAACTTCCACAAACTTGACAGCCAGTTAAGTTAATCAGCAACTAATACATAAGTTGTTGATAATGCCTTTATGTAGCATTGAGACATGGAGGTCTTTCCTGCTGCCTCATGCATGCTCAGCTGTGTGAGTTTAAGAGATGTTATGAGCTTGGCAGAGTCCAGTAACTTTTTGAAAGAAACAACCCAAAATCCCAGTTATATACTGAAAGAATGAAGCAACAACAAAGTAAGTTTTACTCTTCAAGAGTCAATCAAAAAAAGCACAGGATCATAGAACAGAATCACAGAATCCCAACAATGCAGAAGAAGCCATTCAACTCATCAAGTCTGCACCAACTCTCTGGTTGATTATCTCACCTAGGCCCTCTCCGTACCCTATTCCTTCAATTGCACACATTACCATTGCTAATCTCTGTAATCTACACATTTGTGGACTGTGGGAGGGAACCAGAGCACCCGGTGCAAACCCACTCAGACACGTGGAGAATATGCAAACTCCACATAGTTATCCAAAGCTAGAATTGAGCCTAGGTCCCAGGTGCTTTGAGGCAGCAATGCTAACCACTTTGCCCCAGTGCCACTTGGATAATCACCAACATTCTAACACCCAGGATCAATTTGAGTTGAACATGAATTAACAGAATTGCAGTTGATTATAGATTGTAAGTTGCACATTAAATGATAGACACGGCTAAGACAAATCTTATGAATTGGCTGGGCAATTCATTCAGAATATATATCATCAATCTAATCATAATGTTATTCAAAAGACTTCTCATGAAGGATTTCAGGTCTTTTTTACAAGGATTTAGCCTGACTCCCAGCTGATAGCAGCAACTAACCCAAGTTCCATGGGCATGGTCTTTACCAAGAATGATAGACATCTTCAGAACCTTCTTACAAAAATAGGAATGGCATAGATCCACCAAGTAACAGAAACAATCATAGCAACTGTTTATTTTCCGATTCTGGGTTTAGCCTCCATCTTCTTCAGCCAGCCTATCTTGCACCCCTCATCCTCATGTGAACTCTGATGGATCTATGTCCTTTTATATAATCTCAGTTTCAGTCTTTGTTTTCTCAGAAACTAAAAGTGTCAATTTTCTTTTCTTATTTCCCATTTCAATTAGGGTCTGGCTTTTGTCTTTACTTTTCATTATCATTTCTCATTTCTATCCAAACTGCTGCTACATCCTAATTTTCTGAACTTAGGTCATTTCTCTCTAATCTAGTAACACCATCCTTAATTAATCTCTCCTCCTTTTCCTGGCTTCCTATCCTTCTGAAATATCATTCAATATTCAGATCCCAATCTATGTCATTTTATAGCATTTTCAATGGTTATTAGGTATTTATTTATCTCTATTTGAATGATCAGTTCATCTATTTCGTTTTGAGCACTGCATGCATTCAGATACAGAGCTTTTAGTTTTCTAATTTTATTACTTTTGAAACCTATGCCTTACCTGCTACCTTACTCAGATTTGTACTCTGTTGCCTCCTGTCACAATCTGCTTATAATTTCACATTTATACATTTCTTGTTTGTCCTTGCTCTACTCTTTGGTTTGCCATATCTGCCCAAATTTGATATTTTGCACCCACTATTTAATTTAAAATCCTTTCTAGCTCCTAATTATGTGGCTCGGTATAACAGTGATCCCTGCATGGTTCAGATGCAGACTCTTGCAGACCATTGGTGCAGACCAATGGTACAATGCAGCTCATCCATCCTGCAGCCCCCAGTCTCATCCAAACAAGCTGGAAGAACCTCAGATCTGTCCAACAATTGAAAAGGCTGAGGCTCCTGCACTCCTTCCATCTGAATCGCCTTACCGGCCTCATTCACAGTCACATCCTTGTATCCCTGACCAAATCAGATAACTCTATCCTAAGGAGTATGACTGCTGCCTGACACAAAGAGCATAAAGGGTTGGATTTTCAAGCCATGCTGAAACTCAATGAACTTTCTGGTGCCTCTCCAAGTTTTCTCTCCCCATTCACAATGGTTGCTTCCATGGATAGGACTTAAAAACTCAAGCTCAGGTAATTTTACCCCTCCTTGGTGCACTGCAGTATCTGTAGCTTGCTTCCAGCTTAATGTATCTCAGTCAAAGTACTTTGAATTGCAAGCACTTACCACAGATGTGTTTGCCTCAGATTACAATGGCGCGTCAGAGTTCACATGCTATAGTTATAGCACATTACCTGTCCTGTCATCCTCAATGTATTTTCATTAACTACTTCATTATTTTGTTCAATTTATTATTTTCCATTTTTATATATTTTACTAACCCAGTTCCCGTTCTATTTTAAACCTTTGGAATAGTACAGACCTTAACTACTTACTCAATACAACCCAGATACGGTAATGAAGAATGAAATGAAAAAGCAAAGGAACACCTTTACCTGTTTCCCCATACTTCCCCAAATCCCAGCACTCTTGGACAAAGTCATACTCCAGTGCTGAATCACACTGAGAGACCTATTTTATTTCACTGAAACTGAACAGTTAGCTCTGGCCCAGGTACAGAAAACATAGTTTCCTTAATTTAATAATTTCAACTACTCTCCAGTGGTCAGCTTAAATATCACACTTAAAGCTGGACCAAATTTAAAATTTCAATAACAAACTTCAGATAAATATTACATCAAAACATAGAAACTAAAGGCAGGTCTTTCAGTCCTTTGAGCCTGTTCCATCAAACATTTTGATCATTGCTGATCATCAAATTCGATATTCTGATTCCCCTTCCCCCATATCTTTTGATATCTACAATTTAATACAAACAAACCAGATTTTTAGGAAGAGATTCCCATGTTAACCCAATGCCCAGCACTCCTGTTCAACATCACACTCCGGTCACATGAAATCCCCAAGAACCTTACTATATGGTTCATGGAAATCTGGTTTTGGGACAATAGAGCTGGTAATACTGATGGCATGGGCTTTCCAACCAGTTGACATGTGTGTTTTTTTTTCAAATTCAGCCAAATTTGTATGCCACCTGACCAATAAAAATGCTTCATTTCTTTAGCCTGAGCATTTCTTATTCCTAAAAGACCTGCTATCAGAATCTCATAGGTAAGTCTTAATATTTTCCAACTGTAAACCAGGTGAGAAAATGTGACAGACTGCTATCTACTCTTCATCTTCTGGTCTCTGAGGAAGTCTTCACTTACTCATTAACATGCCATTTTTTAGGTAATAACATTCAAGAACTCTTAGCAGTTCTTCCCCAGAATACAGCGTCTGAGAGAATCTCCCCAAAATGGTCCACCTGTTGGGCTTCAATCTAGATAGCTTGGTCTTCCCAAAAACGTCCTATCCTGCTTTTCGACTGATTCTTCTTCATCCTGTCCAGCCTGAGGAGCCTCATAAAAGATGTTTCTTCTGAAAATTCTCAACTCAACTGGCTCTTTCAAAGTTTCTGGTGATGCTGATACTCTCAAACCCGTCAAATCATCACCCAATATAAAATTTACTCTCTCAAAAAATAAATAGGAATAATTCCTGGAGTGACAACTCCATTTAGGAAGTCATTTTGTAATTTAACTTCACATATAATCACATCAATAATTTTTCTTCCATTAAACCACCGGAAAGCAAAACACATCACCATGCGCCATCAATGATTGAACTGCCCCAGTCTCTCTCAAAATATTAATGTGTTGTCTTATTGGGGGAGCAAGAGAGCATCAACCACTCCAATAGGTTGTAAATAAACACTTTACATTTATACTATTACTACTGTTTTATCACCTGTTTATTGGTGCAGTCTTTTTCCAAAGATTCCACTGGGATCCCCATTACTGCCATTGAATTGTCTTTCAGCTTCAAACTGTTTTGACATGCCTCATCTCCTGGCAGATAGGGTAGTAAAGAACCAAATCACATAAGATGAAAGAGCAAAGGAACACCTTGTTTTGACATGCCTCATCTCCTGGCAGTGAAATAACATTGTTTTTTTTACATCAGTACTCTATATTGTAGTATAAAAGGGTAACATAATGAGGTAACAAATCTATGAGGCACATGATAACATGGAGCTGGAGGAGGGAAGTCCAGTGGCCATTAGTCTCTCTGTTGCTGCCAGGCTTCAAAGAGGGAGTGAAATCATAGACCGTCAATCAAGTTAGACTCTGTCCACATTGGTCAGCATCAATGAGTTACTTGAGATGCAGGCAACCATGAAGAGAAATCAAAATAAACCCAGAGGATTTGAGGATGACAGAATTCCTTTGATCCATATCTGAATCTTCAGCAGTTGCACTTGTACAGATCAAAGACTTCAAGTACAATGAAGAGAATTTCAACAATTTTGGTTTGTGGGAAGCCACAGCAACTTCAAATCGAAGCTGTGTGCATCCATTGGAGCTGACTGCATAGCTGAGCAGATTGGATCTCGCCTCCCACCACTCCCACCCCACAAGGTGCTCTCTGACACAGGACTTCAAAGGGGTCTGCTCTCATCTGCAAGATCTGACAGCGAGTCTGTTGCAGAGTGGAGTGTTGCCATGATTTAAAATCCTACAAGTTAATTAGAGTACACAGAGGTTAAAATCACTTGGCTACTTCAGAATTTGCACAGGTGACAGGCAGGAATGCAGAAATTGATCACACAGCTGCCTGAAATCACCATGCCAGGGGTCTTCAGGTCAGAAGTCTGACAACACCAGGTTTCAGTCTAACCAATTTATTTAATAGTAAACTCACAAGCTTTTGGGATTTGCCCTGTGTCAGGTGAATGGAGAGTTCTGGCCTCAGACAGAGCATGTAACAGCACAGACAGTTTACAGATTACTGATTAGAATGTGAGTCTTTACAGCTAACCTGCTATTCAAATCTTAATGATGCCGCCAATATGAGTGGAAAGAGCATTATGCATAGGTTAATGAGGTCTACTGTCTCCAGACAATACAGTAAGTGAGGTTTTGCAAACCCAGGCAAGTCATGGCAAGTAATCTGTAAATTGTGTGCGCTGTTATATGCTCTGTCTGAAGCCAGAACTCTCGATTCACCTGATGAAGGGCAAATCCCAAAAGCTTGTGAGTTTACTATCAAATAAATAGCTTGGACTTAAACCTGGTGTTATCAGACTTCTTACTATGTTTACCCCAGTCCAACGCTAGCATGTCTGCATCAGGTCTAGGTCTCCAGAGCTCTAAGAGGCAGTCCACCATGACACCATCATCCTGGTGGCCAGTTGGGATGTCAACTCTTTGCTCCCAGTCTGAGCACCCCCAGCTGCCAAGATCATTGAAAGAACCATTCTCTGCAGCAGAAGGGTCATTGGCCTGACCTCCTCAAGCTCCCACAGGGCCCAATGTGCCAGACTAAGGTATCAGTACCAGGGTGTTAGGAATATTGCACTGTTGGCACTGCCAAGCTGCTCAGCTTGAAGGGAGGCTGAGTAGGAGATCTGAGGGGGGAGGGGTCTGAGTGTGGGCATCTGCACAGGAGAGGGCCTGAGTTGGGGAAAATGAGGAGGATAGGGCCTGAGTGGGAGGGGCTGGGTGCAATAAAACTCATGCCTGTATGGTGTGTGGTGGAGGATGATTCTCATTATGGAGGGGTTGGTGGTGCTTCTTTGACCCTTGGAATGCAACACATCAGGTCCTCACTTATGAGGACTTGGTACAGAGTTCGCAAGATGCAGATTCTGCTGGGGAGGTGGGTGAATAGTGAAGGCCATCTGACTCGGACTGTAAGGCTGCTAATTATGGTTTTTAATGTGCATTGAGTTCCTGCTTGCTACAGGCTGGAACCCAATCAGGACCAGCAGCACAGCCTGGGAGGGTCATAGCAGGTTTGGCGACTGACTCAAAACTCCTTTCCTGCTAACTCCTGATTTTCCAGGCTATTGCAATTTGTGGACCTGGAGAATCTCCCCCAGAGTCTCATCCAGTTTTCATTTCCAATCTCAGCTTCAGTCTGATTTTATTTTAAAACTGCATTTCTCATTTTCCCTTTTCAGTTTCTCTTGGGATCTGCCTCAAAAAATTACAAACTTTGAAACCACAGATTCTATCACAGAGGGCATCAGCTGGTCGAAAATAACAATGCTGGTGTTGAATCAGTATTGCACATTGGCTGACCTCACAGTCAGCCTACTTTACATTCTTTCACCACACGGCTATAATTGTCTGCACTTACAACTTCACCAAGACCGCATCCAGCACATGTGCTGTGTGCACGTGTGCATGTACCACCATAATTGCATGCTCTGTTGTGCAACATGTCGCAGCTATGTATTAGAGATGACAGGTGAAAAAGTCAGATGACTGACTTTTTCTCATTGCTTGTCCAAGTGAGAAGTGCAAGAAAAAAGGCTCCACTAATGTGGAGGATAAGTTTTGGGGACACTTAGCATTTCTACAGAGTTGAGAATTGTTCAGGTAAAAGTTGAGTTTGGAACCAAAGAGGAACTTGAGCTTCTTTAAAGATATTTTAGCAATAGAGGAAGATTGGGAACTTTCTTTGGGAAGCAATTAAATCAAAGATAACAGGAGATCATCAAAGTTAAGAAGTAGCTGTTAGCTGGATATAACAGCAGCAGAAATGAAGGAGAGAATAATAGATGGAAAGTGCGGTGGAGATGAACAAAAGGCAGCCATATAACAATTAGGGGAAGAATCAGAAATAACTGAGTCTGAGAAGGAATAAACAGCTACTTAAAGGGTAGGAGAAGGGATAAGAGGATATATGTTATGGATTGGGGATGTTGGGGAAATTAAGAATTTTAAATTTTGGGGTTGGGGATTTTGTAAAACAAATTGTGGAGAACTGAATAAGTTTGGCTCTGAAATGTGAACATGAACACGAGCACCAATGGTTTGGAGAATCATGTCGGAATACGAGAAGGATTCGTTACTTTATGGATAGTCACTGGGTGTATGTTTTCTTGGCATGTAGGTTGACAACGAACTGGCAATATTAGTATCTTTCTTCATAACAGCCTGTACCTATATGATCGTCAATCTAATATCCTCTATACCACTTTGGATAAAGGGATTAACCAAAATCTTGCCAATCGTCTGTTTGTGCATGTTCGTTGTGCACAATGGGAAAAAGGTTTTATGCAGTCATCCCAGTCTTCTAAAACTACTCATGGGCCTCATCTTTTTAGCGGTTGGATGTGCTTCTGATAATGAACAATAACATGCTTTTAATTGGAGGTAAGCAGAATATTCTGAAATTAGACCCTGATTGGAATAAGTGTATGAATGCTTTTGCACATAGAGTAATTGTGCATTTGCCTCCTAGCTAGCAAGTTGTTGAGTTGGAATGCAAGGCAATCTGTCTCATACTGACTTGGCAATCTCAGATCATAAAACGGTTATTGATGGAGCGCCACTTAAAATGATATTATCTTGCAAGAAAGAAATTAGCACTCATTCAAAAGCAGTGGATCTCCAGCCTGCTGATCATAGTGATGCCAACAGTCACTTTTTCAGTTGCTGGATTATATGAGGGATGCAACAATTATTTGTGTGAAATGTAGAGAAAACTTGAAATAATCAAAGAATGGCATATCCCAATCAATCACTTAGAACCAAACCTCTGAACACAAAATACAATTTAAATAGATCCACTGTGTTGTGCCACAGCCAAATATTTATAGTTGATCCTGTCAAATCTAGGATGGTTCTTATTATTTCAAACCTTCTCCACTTGGCTGAAGGTGTTCAGTGTTACTGTTGCAATTTCACTGCAGAACATGTAGTCCAGTATCTCACACAAGTCGACATTTTGTCAGCTCAGACAGTGAAAACAGACTTAAGATTCTTGAAGGATATCACGATCTTATTTTGACTTAGTGATGACATATCCAAATAGGCTAAGGTTTCAAGATGATGGGCAGAAACCCGGCTCATTCTCCTCAAAACCTTGGCATCCTCATCAGTCACTGAAAGCAAGCACACAGGTACAGCAGGCAGTAAGGAAGGAAAATGGTATGTTGGCCTTCATAGCAAGAGGATTTGAGTACAGTATAGTTTTACTGCAATTGTATAGGGCTTTTGGTGAGGCCACATCTGGAGCAGTCTATGCAGTTTTGGTGTCCTTATTTGAGGAAGAATGCCCTCGTTAAAGAGAAAGTAGTGCAAAGGTTTACCAGGCTAAGTCCTGGGACAGCAGCTCTAAGGAGAGACTAAATTTGTTAGGATTGTATTCATTAGAATTTAGGAGAATGAGAGGGGATTTCATAGAAAATTCTAACAGGATAGACAGGGTAGATTCAGAAAGAATGCTCCTGATGGTGGGGAAGTCCTGAACAAAGGGTCATAATTTGAGGATAAGAGGTGAACCTTTTAGAACTAACGTAAGGAGAATTTTTTTTCACTCGGAGTATGGTAAAGGTGTGGAATTCAACACCACAGAAAGCAGTTAAGACCAAAATGTTGTGTGATTTCAAGAAAGAATTAGACATAGTTCTTGGGGCAAAAGAGATCAAGGGATATAGTGGGGTGGAAGGAAGGATCATAGAATCCCCACAGTGCAGAAGGAAGCCATTCAGCCTATTGAGTCTGCACTGACCGCAATCCCACCCAGGCTCAACCCTATAACCCTACTTATTTACCTTACTAACCCCCAACACTAAGGAGCAATTTACCAATCAACCTAACCTGCACATCTTTGTGTTGTGGGAGGAAAGTGGAGCTCCAGAGGAAACCCATACAGACAGGGGGAAAATGTCACTCCACCCAGTGACCCAAGCTGAGAATTGAACCCAGGTTCCTGGCCTGTGAGGCAGCAGTGCTAACCACGCCAAATATTAAATTCAATGATCAGCCATGATCAAAATGAATGGCAGTGCAACCTCGAAGGGCCGAATGATCTACTCCTGCTTCTAATTTCCATGTTTCCTTATCCAAGAGTCAATTGTGGCAATCCTGTAGTTGCCCTTGTTTTAATCTTTCAGTCTTAAATCATTTTTTTTAATCAAACAAACAATTTGAGGAGTAAAGATCATTCATTTACTTCAACATTTAATAAGACAAATTGTGTTCAACCAAATTGATGTGACAACTGACAATGCTGGTAAGCAACGCATTCCGAAAGCATTTTAAGAATACAATCTATTTACTCGTCAACCCGAACATGGGAAGTGAAAATATGGATACAAAGTTGAACGAGTAGCAGAAACAGATTTTTTCTCAGACTGGAAGAAGAGGTACAGCAGAAT
The DNA here is from genome assembly GCA_024679065.1 of Sphyrna mokarran. Lineage (NCBI taxonomy): Eukaryota > Metazoa > Chordata > Chondrichthyes > Carcharhiniformes > Carcharhinidae > Sphyrna > Sphyrna mokarran. The sequence continues at coordinate 17,220,413 of JAGIQG010000031.1, read as the reverse complement.
CTCCCTGGGGTTGGTTTGTTTTATAGATATGAATTACTTATATTAATGGTGTTCAGGACAAAATTTCAAAATTTACAGATGTCAGAAATCTTGGAAACATTGTGAACTGTGAGGAGGGTAGTTTTGGACTTTAAGAGGGCATTGACAGACTTATGGAATGGGTCAACGTGTGATTTTGACATTTCAATCTGAAAAATATGAAGTGATACATTTTGGTAGGAAGAACAAGGGGAGTCGTTATAAATTGAAATGTGCAATTCTAAAGAGATGCAGGAAAAGAAAAGCCTGGATGTATAAATCATTGAAAGTGGCAAGGCAGGCTGAGAAAGTAGTTAGAAACGCATGAAGGCTCTTAGGCTTTATGAATAGAGACAGAGAGTATAAAAGTAAGGAAGTTATGATGAATCTTTATAAAACACTGGTTCAGCCTTAACTGGAGACTGTGCCAAATTTTGGGTAACACTCTAGGAAGGATGCAAAGATTTAAGAGAAGGTGCAGGAAAGATTTAAGAGAATGGTTCCAAGGATAAGGAACTTCAGGTATAGGGACAGATTGGAGAAGCTTGAACTGTTCTCCTTAGAGAAGAGAAGATTAAGAGATGTGATAGATGTGTTCAACATCATGAGCAATCTGAACAGAGTAAATAAGGAGAAACTATTTGCATCATGGAGAACACAGTAAAAGTTTCACAACGTTAGGTTAAAATCCAACAGGTTTATATGGTAGCACAAGCCACAAGCTTTCGGAGAGCTGCTTCTTCCTCAGGTGAATGGGAGTTCTGTTCACAAACAGGGCATATAAAGACACAAACTCAATTTACAAAATAATGGTTGGAATGCAAGTCTTTATAGATAATCAAGTCTTAAACGTATAGACAGTGTGAAGGGGGAGAGAGTGAAGTACAGGTTAAAGAGATGTACACTGTCTCCAGCCAGGACACATTAGTAAGATTTTGCAAGCCCAGGCAAGTCATGGGGGTTACAGATAGTGTGACATGAACCTAACATCCCAGTTGAAGCTGTCCTCATGTGTGCAGAACTTGGCTATAAGTTTTTGTTCAGCAACTTGGCATTGTCGTGTGTCATGAAGGCCACCTTGGAGAAGGCTTACCTGAAGCTCAAAGCCTGAATGCTGAAGTGTTCCCCAACAGGAAGAGAACACTGCTGCCTGGTGATTATATTTGATAGCACCAGCCACAAACTTTCAGAGTGGTGCTCCTTCATTGTTCTCTTGCTGTTGGGGACCATGTTGGCGTTCATGGGCATTCAGCCTCTGATCTTTCGTTAAGTGTTCTCCAAGGTGGCCTTTACAACACACAACAGCGCAGAGTCATTGGTAGCCAAGTTCCGCACACATGAGGATGGCCTGAACCGGGATGTTGGGTTCATGTCACACTATCTGTAACCCTCACGACTTGCCTGTGCTTGGAAAATCTCACTAACTGTCCTTACTGGAGACAATACATACCTTTTTAACCTGTGCTTAATCCTTTCTCCACTCACATTGTCAACAAAGAACAAAACAGCACAGGAAACAGGCCCTTCGGCCCAATGAGCCCGTGCCGCCACCCCGATGTTCCCACCTCTACCCGTGATCCCTGTCTACGTTTATAGATCTATAGATTAAAAACCAAATTTGAGACAATTTAGGGAGAATTTGTTCTGCCAATTAGCCTAAGAGCACATCTTTGGGATGTGGGAGGAAACCGGAGCACCCGGAGAAAACCCACGCAAGCACGGGGCGAATGCACAAACTCCCACAGACACAGGCCCAAATCCATGTATCTGCACAGCACAGCGATAGTCACTGAGCTGTCGTGTTGCCCATCAAATGGTCCAGGTCAAGCGTACACTAACGACGTGAAGCACTAGGATACACTCAAAAAAAATCCAAGAGCAGCCCTCTCACGACCCATCGCGTGTATGCCCCTTGTTAGACAACAAGGTGGACCAAAGCACCTGTAGGATAAAAACAAGTACATCAATATCATCATCTATTTACACACTTCCCAAGGACTCCCAATGCTCATGATCCCTATTTTAAATTAGTTTTCTATACCCCTCCATTCCCATTGTCTGTACTTTTAAAATTTGATTACCTGTCAAGACTCACATTCCAATCATTATTTTGTAAATTGAGTTTGTGTCTTTATATGCCCTGTTTGTGAACAGAACTCTCATTCATCTGATGAAAGAGCAGCACTCTGAAAACTTGTGGCTTGCACTACCAAATAAACCTGTTGAACTTTAATCTGGTGTCGTGAGACTACTTACCATGCTTACCCCAGTCCAACTCCGGCATCTCCATATCAGGACTGTGGAGAACCAGAGGATACAGATTCTAGGCAAATACCAACAAAACTAAAGGGAACATGTGGAAAAATATTTTTATGCACGAATGGTTAGGATTGAGAATGTCTTCCAGGCAAGGTTGTGAAGGCAGATTCAAGCTGGCTTTTAAAAAGGAATTCAATAGGCACTCAAAAAGAAAAAACTTGCAAGGCTGTGAAAAAGTGGGACTGATGAAATTTTTCTTGTAGATAGATTCAACAAGTTGAGAAGGGCCTCCAACTAAACAGTTGCCTCCATTCTATGATTCTATTATGTAACACCAAAAGCTTATATTGTTATAGTACTTTCAGCATTAAGTATTGTTCCAAGACACTTACATTATACTATTCATAAATTAGAGGGTGTCAGAATTCCTAAATTAATTTCTTTTTAACTTCAGGTGGAGCCTTATTTGCTCTTGCCCATTGCTTCTACACATGGACTTTTGGGTTCATGTGTAGAACCCAAAGACTCTGAATCTCCGAGCAGGAAGTTTGGTGGCCATTGTGGTCATATGGGTTTGACCTTCCTCAGCAGTTGCTCCAAGATATGGCAGATGCTGCTGCTCGACTGTTACAGCATCTTGATTGGGATCATGGCCTGGAAAATAAATGCTGAGATGCTGTTCAGTGACAAAAGGACAGCGGCCAAGGTGATTGGTGCAATTGGAGCAGTGCTTTTTATGATATCTAACTTCACTTTGGCAACAAACTTGCCATGTTTTCCTGTGCGATATGACCGGTTCATTGTCATGACCACCTACTATTTAGCGCAATTGTTTATTAGCCTAGGTATTGTAAGAGATAATAAAAAATAAGAGTGACTAGATTGGCCTACTTTAACTGTGCAATGACAATTGTTTGATAATGCAATTTTAATTAAACTGAAGTTTTTCAATAAGCAGAAATAGATTGAGGTATATATCAATGCAGTTGTCCAGTTTATAAAAGTCTGGAAATCTGAAATGAAAACAAAAAATGCTGTAAAAACTCTGGTAGCATCTGTAGCAAGAGAAACAAGTTAATATTTCAAGTCCAGAGACTTGGATCATTGGGACCTCAGGGCTGACCTATACAAGAGGGACGGGTTACATCTAAACTGAAGACGAACCAATTTCCTTGCAGGGAGGTTCACTAATGCTACTTGGGAGGGTTTAACCAAGAGTGGCAGGGGGCTGAGAACCAGAGCAGTAGGTCAGCACATCGAGGAATTGAGGGGAATGTAGATGTTAGGACCAGTAAGTCTGAAAGGAAAGACGGCAGGACCAGAATAATGAACATGATGGGACTGATGGGCCGAAGTTTGTTTATTTCAATGCAAGGAGTATTATGGGTAAGGCAGATGAGGTTAGAGCCTGGATCAGTGCAAGGGACGATAATGTTACAGAGGCTTGGCTGAGAGGAGGACAGGACTGGCTACTCAATGTTCAGGGTTTTGATGTTTTAGACGAGATAGGGAGGAAGGCAAAAAGAGATGGAGGAGTCGCACGACTAATCAGAGAAAATGTCATACCAGCACTCAGTGAGAACATTCAGGAAAAATACAATAATAACAGGGTTATCATAGTGGGTGACTTAACTGCCCCAATACTGATTGGGACTTCCTTAGGGCAAGAGACTTTGATGGGGCAAACTTTGTTAGGTGCATCCAAGAGGGTTTCTTGAAACAGTATGTGGATAGTCCAACTCAAATAGGCACCATACTGGAACTTGTATGGCCAAATGAGCCCAGCCAGGTGACTGATCTTTCAGAGAGAGAGCATTTTGGAAACAGTGATCACAACTACTTAATTTTAAGATAGCTATGAAAAAAGATAAGTCAGGACTTTGCAGGAAGCTACAAAAATGGGGGAGGGCAAAATTATGACTGTATTAGACAGCAGTTAATTGGGAGCAGCTGGTATTGGGCAAGTTCTCATTTGCCATGTGGGAGCTGTTTAAAGATTTACTGATCAGAGGTCTGGGCCAACATGTTCCATGAAGGAGGAAGGATAAGGATGGTAAAGTAAGGGACCCTTGGATAATGAGTGAGGTTGTGAATTTAGTCAAAAGGAAAAAAGCATATGTAAAGTTGAAAAAGCTAAAATTGGACAGAACCCATGAGGAATATGAAGAAAACAGGGAAGAACTTTCCAGGGATTTTGGGGGACATGAAATGACCTTGGCAATTAGGATGAAAGAAAATTCCAAGGCATTTTATATATACATTTAAAACAAGATGATAAATAGAGGGAGGGTAGGACCACTCGAGGATAAAGGATGGAACTTGTGCTTGGAAGCAAAGGGTAAGGGTGAGATCCTAAATGAGGACTCTGCGTAATGCAAAATCTTTGTATCTTTTGGATGAAAACAAATTACTGCAGATGCTGGAATCTAAAACCAAAAACAGAAAACACTGGAAAATCTCAGCATTTCAAAGCTTTGACAAAGGGTCAGCTGGACTCAAAATGTCAGCTCTTTTCTCTCCTTACGGATGCTGCCAGACCTGCTGAGATTTTCCAGCATTTTTGCTATCTTTGTATCCCTGCTAACCATTGGAGATGTTCCAGAGGACTGGCGAGTCATTAATGTTGTTCCTCTGTTCAAGAAAGGAAATAGGAATAATCCAGGAAATTACAGACTGATGAGTCTTACATCAGTGATTGGGACGCTATTGGAGAGGATCTTAGGGATAGTATTTACTCACATTTGGAAAAGCGCGATCTAATTGGGGAAAATCAGCATGGCTTTGTATGGGGCAGGTATGTCTTACCTACTTGAATGATTTTTTTCAAGGAGGTAATGAAAGTATAGCAGGGGATGTTGTCAATATGGATTTTAGTAAGGTTTTTGACAAGATCCCATATAGTAGGCTCATCCAGAAGATTAAGATGCATGGGATCCATGGTGACTTGGCTGCTTGAATTCAGAATTGTCTTGCCCAGACATGGTGGTGAAGGCAGATACAATAAGGGTGTTTAGGGGGCTTTTAAATAAACACATGAATATGCATAGATGGATACAGATGGGGCAGCACAGTGGTTAGCACTGCTGTCTCACAGCGCCAGGGATCCTGGTTTGATTTCTGGCTTGGGCCACTGCCTGTGTGGAGTTTGCATGTTCTCCCCATGTCTTCCTGAGTTTCATCCAGGTGCTCCGGTTTCCTCCCACACTCCAAAGATGTGTGGGTTAGGTTGATTGACTTGATAGATTGCCCCTTAGTGTCAGGGAGATTAACAGAGTAGATATAAGGATGGGATTGTTGTCGGTGAAGGCTTGATGGGTCGAATCGCTTCCTTCTGCACTGTAAGGATTCTATGCTTCTATGACAAAGGGCAGGCAGAATGCATTAGTTTAATTTGGCATCATGTTTGGCACAACATTGTGGACTGAAGGGCCCATTCCTGTGCTGTACTGTTGTATAACTTTTCTTCAGAGCTCAAGAGTGGAAGAAATGGTAAGGTCACAGAACATGTTAACAGCAGAACAAAGGTCAGCTACTCAACTTTCAAATGACCCTGTAGGAAGGGGCTTTGAGAAGAAGTCAAAACTGAGGAGAGAGTTCAGCAAAACAAGTTTGTGGTATAATCTCTATCTTCTGTTTGGATTTTCCCCCAAAACCCTCCCTCATACGGCCATCTGAAAGTTATTTTGCTTTGACAGAGTGCTGACCCTTGTTCTCCTGTTATCACATTATATGACCCTTCATATATGCCATTAACAGCACCTTCTTTAGTCTTTAATACTACCATTAACACTCTCTTTGCTTGGTGTCCAGGAAATATTTGTCAATCTGACCTGAGTTCCAATCTAGCCCTTACCTTCTATTCTGTGCCACCTTTTCCACCACCACCCTGACTTCCAAGAACGTAATCTATCATATTTCAGCCCCTCTTCAGTTCTGAAGAAGTCATACAGACAAAATCTTAACTGTTTCTCTCTTTACAGCTGCTGACAGATCTACTGAGCCTTTACAGAATTTTATTTTTTTTCAGTTTGTCATTTGTTTGGAATAGGCCTGATCATTAACACATCTATTTTTATTTATGCTTGCTGAAATTATATTTCAGAATTTTATTCTGTGTTCTTATTTCTTGAATTCATGGAACTTCAATGTGATGTACAGGGCTTTTTACTGTCAATAGATACAAAGGGAGTGTGTATTGCTTTTCTCACTATTGCTCAAAATCAGAACATATCTTTCAGACTTGTTAATTTTGGATACATATGAAGTACTTTTTGTTCTTTGTACTAGGATAACATAAATTGGGGGATTTCACAGTGACATTATTGCACTGTTATCATAAACTGTGTGTGACATTTATACTAAATAATGTTTTCTTTGAGGGTACTGAGACCATCCTATGGCCCAAAACAACAAAACTGGGACATCTCTACTCTAAGACATTCTCATATCATCTCTGTCTTACCAAACTCAAAACCAAACAAAATGCAGTGCTCAGACATATAAAGCATTTATGTTTGTCTGTTTTGTCCTCAGGGATTCCAACTCTTCGATTTTCAATCTCTTGTCCTTTAAGGAGTTTTCTGTACTGTCTCTGTACTTGTTAAGTCTTGTTATCCAGCACTGCATCATGTGACAGGAATGTTATCTTTTCTGTGATGCTTAGTCAAGAATGAAATTGTGTCTTTTGTTCAAAGCGATGTGTTGCCATGAATAAAATAATTTTTTCTTTGGCTTTTAAATGTATCTGATTATTAACTTCCATAGCAAGCCATTCAGTCTCAAGCTATGCAAAATTATACTTAGTATAAACCAGTGCTGACCTAGATTCAGATACAACAAAGGCACATTTTACCCACTTGACTCCTAACATCAGTGAATTTGTGCCAAAACTGAGACAGCATATTGCAGACACATCAAACAATAGCCTGATATAATAATACAGAATCAATGTAATGGTCATATTTAATCTCTTTCATCACCACTTGCAGCACATTTTTGTGCAGTAGAGATGCAGTGGTCCTGGGAGTCCATAACATCGATTCCAGACCCAGTGATGGCATCAGGTCAAACATCAGCAAAAAAAACTTCCTGTAAGGGCCTAGCTACTGCTCAATCAGTGTTTTTTCATGCAAAACCACATTTGGATTAAACACTAAAGGCAGCAAAGGCACAGAATGTACTCAATATGTGGTACTTCAATGCCCATCATCAAGAGTGGCTCAATTTTCCCACTACTGTTAAAATTGGCTAAGTTCTGAAACTGGGATTCATCCTAGGCTGGTGTAATTGTAATTAGCCAGTTTGAATCATCTGGGATTCATCCTAGTTCAGTGCATGGTAGACCAAGAAGGTCAGACCAAGAGCAGCCCACAAGCTGCAATACAAGATTACATGCATATTAAACATTAGAAACTGTATGCTATAGACAGAACTAAACAATTCTACAACAAAAAAATCAATCAAAGCTCTGCATTCCTGTCACATTCAATGTAAATACTGGTGGACAAGTAAACAACTAACATGAAGCCAGGCTCCATGAATATACCATCCTCTGTGATGTCAGAGGCCAGTGTGAGAGCAAAAGACAAAACTGAAGCAATTACAATCATCTTCATCCAGAAATGCTGAGTGGACGATCCATTTCTGCCTCCCCTGAAATTCTCAATGTCTGAGGTATCAATCTTTAGTGAATTGGATTTATTGCACATAATATCAAGAATAGGATCAGCACACAGCAAAGTCTGTAGCTCTGACATCAGGCTTTAATTCTGAAAACTTGTGCTCCAGAACTAGCCCTGGCATCTCTCTGACAAAATGGAAAATTACTTCAGTAGGTCTTGTCCACAAAACGTAAGATGATTCAAACTGGCTAATTACGATTACATCAGCCTACTCTCAATTATTGGCCCCAGTCCAAACACGGACAAAAAAACTGAGTTCCAGAGGTGAAGCAAGAGTGACTATCCATGATATTAAAGCAGCATTTGACCAAGAGTGGTCGCCACGAACCCTCCAGTGGAGGGAGTCAAACCTTGAACAAAGAAAGATTGTTATGGTCATTAGGAGCCAATTATCTCAGTCTTGGAATACTGCCACATGAGTTAATCAATACTGTCCTCAACACAACTAGCTACTTTATCAAAAATCTTCCCTCTATCATATGATCAGTAACTCTTCATAAAATGGTTTACAGCAAAGGAAGTGATTTGGCCCATAGGGCTCAAGTTGGTTCTCTGCAAAAGTGTCAATAATCCCAATCACCTGCCCTGCCTTTTTTTCATAGCTCATAGTATTTTTCCTTTTTTAGATATTTCTGATCCAATTCCCATTTGGATGCCTTGACTGAATCTGCCTCCAGACACTGCATTCCAGATCCTAATCACTTTTTGTATAATTTTTTTTCTCATATCAGCAATGTTTCCTTTTTTTTAAAAGTAAAATTTATTTATTTGGCACAAGTAAAGCTTACATTAACACCAGAGTGAAGTTACTGTGAAATTCTCCTAGTCGCCCCAATCCGGCACCTGTTTGGGTCAATGCATCTAACCAGCAAGTCTTTCAGAATGGGAAGAAAACCAGAGCACCCAGAGGAAACGCACGGGGTGAACATGCCAACTCCACAGGGCGACCTAAGCCAGGAATTGAATCTGGATCCCTGCTGCTGTGAAGCAGCAGTACTACTCACTGTGCTGCCTCAGTGACCTTAGAGTTGTTTCTTTTGGTTCTCGAACCTTCCATCAATGGGAACAGTTTCTCCTTATTTATGTTGTACCGGCTTTTCATGATTTTGACTACCTCTGTCAAATCTTAAGGAGAACAGTCCGAGCTTCTCCAATCTATGTAACTGAAGTTGCTCATCCCTGGAACCATTCTCACAAAACTTTGCTGCATTCTCTCGAATGGCTTCTCATTGTTCCTGAAGTGTGACAATGAAACTATCCATGCCTGCATGCAATATAACTTCAACAACATTCACACTTAGGTTGAAAAACGGCAAGTAATATTCTTATCATGTAACTGCCAGACAATGACCATCTCTAACAAGAGAGAATTACTATTGACTGGAAATTTAACTAGACCAGTCACATAGAAATTGCAACTGTAAGACGAAGTGAGAAATTAGTATTCTGCAATGAGCCACCTCCTGACTCCCCAAAACCTTTCTGAAACTACAAGACAACTCTGGAAAGCAGCAGAATCCCTATCTGGATGAGTTTAACTCCGATATCTCATTCAACATTATCAGAAACAAAGAATTGGTTTGATTGAGACCTCTTCCATTATTTTGAACATTCATCCTCCTTTTGCCAGCCACACAGATATTACAATGTTGTCATATGATAAATTGTAATAACTTGCTACAGCAACTCCTAAACCCGAAAACAGTGTCACCTGGAAGGACAAGGGGAGCCGCTGTATGGGATACCACCATCTGCAAGTTCTCTGCCAATAACACATCATTGTGATTTAGAAATATATTACTGTACCTCTGTTGCTAGTGGGGCAAAATCCTGGAACTCCTGACTGAACTGTGAGAATACCTACACAGAGAGTGCAGTGATTCAGAAAGGCAGTTTACCACCTTGCCAAGAGCGCTTCAAGGATATGCAATCAAAACTGGCCTTGCCAGTAATATCCAAATCCCTTGAAGGGAAGAAGAACAAAAATATTCTAAAATGATCCAAGAATGAATAGTCTATGTAGCACTTATATTCCAAACCAGGCTGAGGCTTCCAGTGATGGTGTATACACATTCATACTTCCGATAGTCAAAAAACAATCTGCTAAATTTGACTGGAGCCAAGAGGGTTTCTCAAAGTCATGTTCCAAGTGAAACTATCACACACCTGTTGACAGAATTAGTAATAACTTGTTCAATGTACCAGCATTCCACACTGTAAAGGAGGGTCTAGTCAAACCTGTTTGAATCTGACTCATAACTTGCAGTGAAAAAGTACTCAACAACTTGCTGAACAGGCCAGAAAATGCAAGGAGAGCAGTACCAAAGCAAGCTTTCATCAGAAATGAACACAGGTATCTTTGAGGTAAGTCCTTTTTGAAGTTAAGTTAATTCACTCATTTTGTTTCACTTCAGTCAGCAGTGAGGGATCAGGAGCAATGTTAATATTGTGCCAACTCATTGAAACACACATCAACATAGATTCCATTTTTCAACAAAAAGGAATTTGCTCATAAAAAGAACAAATAGTTGGAGAGGGTTGGGCTTGCCTATGATGTCATCCATGGTTGAATTGCCTGTCTACATCCACCGAAAGGCTCACTGATGAAGAATTGTCACTGTGCCAATCAAGCAAATTCAGTAAAAAGAGGGCAACTGAAATTCCCAACAGGTCTGGTCACTTTCATCTAAACTTCGTCCTTAAAATATCTAACAGTGTAGAACCATTAATTTGTGACAGAAAAAAGTTTGGATTAATTTCCTAAATCTGATGCAATAGACTTAAGCAGCCCCTTCTTTGGTACTGGATTTGAAATACACTAAATATCAGTGTCTTTTTCTAGTTCTAAATTGAGTATTGTGTTTGGAATAATACTATTAAGTATTATTGATTCTGACACTCGCCTTTCCCTATTTTTATCAACTTGCCCCTTTCTACTTTTCAGATTTAATTTTGCCTTTCTGTTTCCTTCTTATAATGACACTGAGGCTGTGTAATTCTGTTACTGGATATTGTGGCAAAAGTTCTCCAGCTGAAAGAGTGCCAAGGATCATTTTACCTGCAACATTTGCAGAAAAAGGTGTGTAATTGGCAAATCAATCTCGATATAGTTAAGTGTGAGGTGGCATATTGTGGCAGAGGGAATAAGAAACAAATGCCACAGAAAATTAATGCAACTGAGGAGCAGAGGGATCTGGGTGTACAGAAACAAATCATAAGAAGTAACCACACAAGTGAATAAGGCTTTTTTTTAAAAGCACTAGTATTCATAGAATCCCTACAGTGCAGAAAAAGGCCTTCCAGCCTATCAAGTCTGCATTGACTCTCCAAAAAAAACATCCCATCCAAGCTCTCTCCTCTACCCTATCTTCATAACACCACACGTTTACTATGGCCAATCTTTGGACTGTCTAAAACACCCAAAGCAGACCTGCACAGACACCAGATGAGTCTGCAAACTCCTAAATTGAACCCAGGTCCCTGGCGCTGTGAGGCAGGCATGCTAACTGCTGTGTCAGAGAACTTTGGTTGGACTGTCTTTCAATACTGTGAGCAGTTTTGGTTCCAGATTTTAAAAATCAAGAAAAAAAACTTATAAGGAACTAAACTGTGAGATTACACTTGTTAAAATAGATTAAACAGGTTCTGACTCTTTTCTCTATAAAAATGACTGAAATATGATCTAATGGAGCTTTTTATGATTTTGAAAGGATTTAACAGAGTGGACCTTGTGAACATGCTTACAATTATGGTGGAGACCAATACTCAGGGCCATAAGAATAAGATAGTTACTAACAAATCCAACAAGAAATTCAGGAGAAACTTCTTTCCCCAGAGTGGTTTGAAAGTAGAATTCAATACCACAATAAATGTTTAGGCAATTAGTTTCGATAGATTTAAGGGGAAACTACAGAAATACAAGAGGGAGAAAGTATCAGAAATTTATCTTGATCAGGTTGAATGAAGGAGGGTTGGAAGGGGCCCAGGTAGAACACAAACACCAACACAGACTTATGGGTTGAATGGCCTGTTTCTATGCTGGAAATGCTTGATAAAACTATTTTGCACAACAGCCTCAGGAACTATAATCTAGGAACTGCACAATGTAATGTGAATATATTCTCAGTTAACATCCACACAAGCACACTTTCTAAAATAAGTCCCCAGGCATTGGCCAAGAAAACCATGGCAAAACTCTTCCCAACCCAACCATTGACTGCTTTCAGTTTTCAATTAGGAAAAACAGAGGCTCAAATTTTGTACAATCAGACATGCCGTGCACCTCACAACTGTCAAAGTTATATGGGAGTTAAACAAAGATTTTGCTCACAAGCCAGAGAGTTGAATAAGTACATGATGCTGTAAAATAATGATCATCCAGACGACCTACATGTGCAGAAAGAGAGTACATTCTATTAGAGATTAAATGGCAGAAAAAGAAATTGCAATAATTGACAAGAAGATTTTCATGGCAATGATGCCTCCTTTTTTATGTGCACTGAATGGCACACAACTTTGAATCAACCCTATACAATTGCACAGAAATAAACCAGCAGCACAGAAATAGAACGTGCTTTAGAACCACATCCGAGACAATGGGTCACAGTTTGGCTCATTCTTCCTTCTCCAACCCAGATGTACTGAGGTGAATTTTCATATCCCACTGCTACTTGACCGAAGAGAAACAAAATCACCGCAGAAAGAGAATCTAATCTGGGATTTTTACTATTTCTTGTGTTCCATTTATACACCACACAATTCATTAGTTATTGTAGGAAATAGAACATCTGGCATCTGTTGGTAAAAATCTTCTCTAGAAACAAAAATCTGTTCTCAACAAAATTTAACTTGAATTCTTTGAAATTACTTTTTGCTTTCTTACATTTCTTTGCAATATTTGCAATCCACCTGAGCTGTCATAGCTTGTTCAGTCTTGTCGAGGCAGCCAAGAAGGAACCAATCCCTTTTTTGGTGTCCTCCCACTAGCAGGATTGCTGTACAAGCAAAAACTTGTCTGCAGGCAGAAATAAGCAGATTTGCATGAATCAGTTTCACTGGAAACTGTGAAGGAATATCATTATTTAGGTTCTTCTTTGACTTGTATCAAGTATCTTTGAAGACAGCACAGTGTAACTGATGGATGTTAACAGGTGGTGGTGCTGTTTGTGCTGTCCCTGATCCACACTATGAGCGACTGCTTAGTTAGAAAACCAACATCCTAGGAGTTTCTGAGCTTGACCTCTCCTCTAATTAACCACTTTTTGTCAGTTTGACTTTCCATAAGAGGAACATTGATGCAAATTGGTGCCTTACCGTAATGTGCCAAAGCATATCTGAAAACAACACTGGTTTGCTGAATGACACTTAGTTTACTTTTAAGGCACTAAGGTCCAGTTTGATGGATTAAATACTTAGTTTAGTGTAATACTGAACCACAAATAATAACAAACGGTCAGATTAGCTGATCTTGGCATGAGTGTCACTTCAGGTATTACGGTTTGGCCTCAGATATTCATGATGGAAAAGAAAATAGCATGGAAAACTACAGGGGTTGGTTTGGCTGTGACCCTGTGATGTATCAGCATGACAATATTGCTGTTTAAACTTGCATCTCACAAAATCACCATTTCCTTAAGATGACAGAAAACTGCTGGCACTGTACCAGTGAAAGTATACCCCCCCCCGCCCCGAAGAAATCTGTATCTTGTTAAATAGAAAAGAAAACTGGAGGCAGAACAATTTTCAACATTTGGTAAGAGGAGACAACAGAACAATGATTAATACTCCATAGTTCTTTGGTTATTCTCAGAGCTGAAATATTACTCATTAATGATGCATTTGGTTCACTTATAGCAAAATATCAGAAACCACCTTAGAAATCATGCTGCTTTTAGTCTTTTCCTCTAAATCTAACAAACCATTTTTTTGTTTCTTATTGAAGGAGCTGTGCAAGTTCATCCCCTTTCTGCTGAGTGTCCTTATTTATTTTGTATTGGCACCACAGTCTTCCTGTCCCTTGTGGATGAAGGCCTTTCTCAAATGCTTGCCCATTTTGTTTCTCTGTACATACATTTTGGCCCATGGAATAAACAAGTACACACACTCCAAAACTCGAAAGCTCATTGCTGGACTCCTATTTTCAGCTGCAGGGGATATCTTTCGCATGACTTCGACACAGCTGTATCACTTTCAGGGTAAGTGTAGGAAAACAGAAGAAAGGTTTGCAATTAACACAAACAATGTTGCACATTTACTTATGCTCTGCCATATTTCATTCAAAATCAGAGAACACAGGGTCTGTTTGGCGCAGAAGGCGGCCATCTGGTCCATTGAGACTGCAGTCACTCTCAGAAAGAGTATCTCTTCCAGTCCCTTCCCTCCATTCTATCCCCGTAATCTCAGGCAATTTTAGCATGGCCAATCTAATTAACCTGCACATCTTTGGGTTGTGGGAGAAAACCGGAGCACTGAAGGAAATCCACACAGACACAGGGAAAACATGCAAACTCCACACAGTCACCCAAGGCCAGAATTGACCCTGGACAAAAAGTAAAGTTTATTTATTAATCATAAGTAAAGCTTATATTAACATTGCAATTAAGTTACTGTGAAATCTCCCTAGTCGCCACATTCTGGTGCCTGTTCAGGTCAATGCACCTAACCAGCACATCTTTCAAGCTGTCGGAGGAACCCAGAAAACCCGGAGGAAATCCAGGCAAACTCCATACACAGTGACCCAATCCTCTAAAACAGACACCGCCACAGCGCTGTCCTTGGAAGTTGGCACTCCCCAACAGGGAATTGAACCTGGGTTGCTTGCTTGACAGGCAGGGATGTGTCTTTTACACTAACAAGGATGCTGCATTGGGTTCCTGTCACTGCGAGACTAACCACTCTGCCACGATGCTGCCAACTTTTCATGTTCAAACTTTAGGAATGATTTTGTTCGAGTGAGGGATCAGCAGGGGTGGGGGATGTTGGAGGGGAGAGCTCCAGTTTCAATTTGACCTCATGATGAAAATTGAAGTAGATCTAATTGATAGTTTCTAAAGATAAACAGTTCAAGATTGACTTGACTTGGGTCAAGATATTTAAAATAACGAAATTAAATGAATAAAGGGTTGTAATTTTAAAAGTAAAACTCAACCAGATTAAAGCAGATCCAGAAAAAAAACATTTCGATGAAATGGATTGTGGGACCATGGGGTTGAATATTGAGAACAAGAAGGAAGCTATTGTCTTTAGCTACTTCCAAACACTTTCCATCTTCGAGGGTTATCATGTTGGTCTCTATGACCACTGTTGAGACTGATACAGTTTTCACAAATTTGGTGTCATGTTTGATACCTAGATGAGATTCTAATGTGTACCCTCTCCTTCACCAAGATCTCCTCTTTTCACCACATATTTTTGTCTACCTCCATCTATGTCTCAGACAAATCTACTGCTGAAATTTGCACCCATGTTGCTGATATCTGCAGACTGACTATTCCAATAACTCAACACCAATTCCTGCTCGTCCATCACCATTGCTTACTGCTTTTGTCTTTATGTTTAAAACCCACATTGGCAAACTTATTTGTGGAGCCATGTACAGCCCTTTGAGATGTACAGCTCTTTGCCACTTTTGGTATCATCCTGACTCTCAGATTTCATTGTTCCATGTCTGCCATGCCTTCAGTTGTCACAACAGCAGTCTTTGGAATTTGTATCCTAAACTTCTCCTTTAACATGCTCCTTAAAACATACCTCAATCACCAAGCTTTTAGTCACTTACCTGAATATTTGTAATATTAGTAGAAAATAGCAGCTGTGATCAGAACATACTCGAGTGCTTGTTGGCCCAAAGAGAGTCCGTTTGTGATTCTTCTCAATCCTGATATAAACATCTCTTTAGGTGGCTCAAAGACAAAACTTTCCTGATAATGCTCAGTGAAATATATTGAATTGGGAGTGATGAGTATTTAAAGTCAATTGCAGTATTTCCCTGATGCATAAAGACATCAGCCAGCTGAACAGCTTTATAAACCAGAAAGCTTGAGGCTTCCTAGCTAGTCTTTGTTGAAGTGGCTGATTTCAGCTGACAAAGCAGTTGGATGCAACAAATGGCCTCAGCATTCTTTGACCCATGGACAGAAAAATTCATTAAGCTTCAAATCATTGAAAGCTCACCAACTAATAGAACCAGCTGGAAACGATACCTTATGTAGATATCAAACAAGGACTGCATCAGACTCTGCTGGGATAGCATTAAACATCCCTACTCAAATGAAGAACAGCCATCTGGTCCTTTCAGGAGGAGGCAAAAAAAGCAAAAACAAATGGAAAATAATGATGACAATGATGTAGGTAATGATGACAATGATGTAATAATGACAATGATGTAGGTAAAGAGGTATAGACACACAGAAATTTCAGAGAAAGATGGTGTGCAAAGGCATCACATATGTAGAAAATTAAAAGAATGGAATTAATGTATTTACAGAAAATTCTTTATTCTATTGTTTCAGGAAACTTCATGTTTGGCCTGGCACATGTTTTCTACATCTGGATGTTTGGTGCAAAACCTTTAAACCTGCTGGCAGGCTTTTTCCTGTTGATTGTTGGCACAATATACTTGCTGTTCCTTAACAGATGCCTCTGGGATCAAAAGCCCTTCCAATGGAGAGCTTACATCTACATGAGTTTAATTGGAACTACAGCCTGGCGTGCTAGTGCTGGGACACTCTTCATTCAGCACTGGTCTTGGATCAAATTGTTTGGTACTATTGGTGGAATGCTTTTTATAGTATCTGATTTTGCCTATGCTGTCAGCATGTATTGCTTTCCTATGTACAACTCCAGGTTGATTGCAGCTACCTATTATGCAGCACAGATGCTTATCACACTTTCAGTTGTAAACACTAAGAATAAGGTTTTCAAAAATTGAAAAAGAAGTAACTTGCCATTGTCTTAAACTGAAGAGTGGGCTGGTTGTGTGTAGGTCATTCTGCATCTGATGGGATATCGAAGTAATGGCTTCTTGAAAATAAAAGGTCAATTCTTTTCAATAAAGCAAAGACGCAAGCTTATCTTCATTTCCTTCCTTTTAACTCAAACCTGTAAAACATGAAAAAATATGTTTTCCAATAAATATTTTCCTCTACTTCACTGCACAACAGTCACATCACATCAGCTAAGATTGGAAATTTTGCAACATGTGATTTTTCACTAAGAACATCTTCAGAATTACATAGAATTTACAGCATTTTCTTTTCCTATCTTTCACCATGTTACATATCCCCATCTGTCCTTCCTCCATTATAATTTCACTAGCTTTAGCATAAACACATCTATGCCATTTACCTCAATCACTCCATGTAATAGCGAGTCCCACATTCATAGCTCTCTCTCCCTCATGTACTTTCCTTGGTTCACCTTTAGTACACTAATGTAATTCACATTTGATAGAAAGTTCCACATTTTCAGTGCTGTTTTGGTAAAGAAGATTCTTCTGAATTCCTCATTTCATTTGTTACCAACTATTTTACATTGATAGTTTTGGACTCTCTAAGATATATCTTCAACCAGGTAGACATGGTTTAATAACTCATCCAAAGAAGAGCACATCACCTCCTCGACAATCATTCTCAACACTGGTGCCCCACAAGGTTGTGTTCTCAGCCCCCTACTGTACCCCTTAGACATCTATGACTGTGTAGCCAAATTCCCCTCCAATTCGACTTTCAAGTTTGCTGATGATACCATTGCAGTGGGTGGGATCTCATACAACGAGACAGAGTACAGGAATGAGACAGAGTATCTGGTGAATTCATGCAGCAATAATAATCTCGCCCTTAATGTCGACAAAACGAAGGAGATTGTCATCGACTCCAGGAAGCATAAAGGAGAACATGTCCCCTGTCTACATCAATGGGGGTGGAGTAGAAATGGTTGAGTTTTTAGCTGTCCAGATCACCAATAACCTGTCTTGGTGACCTCATGCCGACACTAGTTAAGAAAGCCCACCAATGCCTCTACTTTCTCAGAAGAGTAAGGAAATTTGGCATGTCAGCTACAACTCTCATCAACTTTTACAAATGCACCATAGAAAGCATTCTTTCTGGTTCTATCACAGCTTGGTGTGGCTCCTGTTCTGTTCAAGACCACAAGGAACTACAAAAGTCATGAATGTAGCCCAGTCCATCACGTAAAATAGTCTCCAATCCATTGATTCTGTCTATAGTTGTTGCTGCCTTAGCAAAGCAGCCAGCATAACTAAGGACCCTACGCACCCCAGACATTTCCTCTTCACCTTTTTCAAAAGTCTGAAGTCATGTGGCAACTGATTCAAGAAGTTTTTTCCCTGCTGCTGTCAGACTTTTGGATGGACTTACAAAGAACAAAGAACAAAACAGCACGGGAAACAGGCCCTTTGGCCCAACGAGCCCGCGCTGCCACCCCGATGTTCCCACCTCTACCCATGATCCCTGTCCATGTTTATAGATCTATGGATTAAAAACCAAACTTGAGATAATTTAGGGAGAATTTGTTTTGCCAGTTAGCCTAAGAGCACATCTTTGGGATGTGGGAGGAAACTGGAGCACCCGGAGAAAACCCACGCAAGCACAGGGAGAATGCGCAAACTCCCACAGACACAGGCCCAAATCCATGTATCTGCACAGCACAGCAATAGTCACTGAGCTGTCGTGTTGCCCATCAAATGGTCCAGGTCAAGCGTACACTAACGACGTGAAGCACTAGGATACTCTCGATAAAAAAAATCCAAGAGCAGCCCTCTCACGACCCATCGCGTGTATGCCCCTCATTAGACAACAAGGTGGAACAAAGCACCTGTAGGATAAAAACAAGTACGTCAATATCATCATCTATTTACACACTTCCCAAGGCTCATGATCCCTATTTTAAATCAGTTTTCTATACCCCTCCATTCCCATTCTGTTCATGTGCCCATCTAAGTATTTCTTAAATAACTCCAGAGTACCTGCCTCCACCACTTTACTTGGCAGTGCATTCCATATCCCCACCACCCTCTGTGGGAAAAAACCCCCTCTAGCATCCAAATTATACCTTACCCCCCTCACCCTAAGCCTGTGACCCTTCGTGCTATTTGAGTCCATCCTAAGAAAAAGCTTAACCCTGTTTACTCTATCTATACCCCTCATTATCTTGTACACCTCTATGAGATCTCCTCTAAGTTAACGTCTTTCTAAGGAAAACAGTTTGCCTAACATCTCATTGTAACTCAGACCTTTCATACCAGGCAGCATCCTGGTGAATCTCCTCTGCACTCTCTCCAGAGTCTCCACGTCCTTCCAGTAGTAGGATGACCAGAACTGGATGCAGTATTCCAAATGAGGTCTAACCAATGTTTTATACAACTGCAACATTAAAGGCCAGCTCTTGTACTCTATAACCCTTCCTATAAAGGCTAACATACTATATGCTTTCTTCACAACCTTCTCCACTTGCTCTGCCACCTTCAGAGACTTGTTCACCTGCACCCCCAGGTCCCTCTGAATTTCTATACTCTTAATAGGTCTACCCTTTATCATATACCTCCCCTTTACATTCTTTCTCCCAAAATGCATCACCTCACATTTATCAGGATTGAATTTCATCTGCCATCTGTCTGCCCAAGCAACTAGCCTATGTCCTGCTGCATCGCCCGACAATGCTCCTCACTATCCACAAGTCCAGACATCTTTGTATCGTCTGCAAACTTGCTGACCACTCCACTTACTCCCTCTTCCAAGTCATTTATATATATTACAAATAGAAGAGGTCCCAGTACCGAGCCCTGCGGCACATCACTAGTGACCGACCTCCAGCTAGAGAAACACCCTTCCGTTATTACTCTCTGTCTCCTATTACCAAGCCAGTTGCTTATCCATCTAACTACCTGTCCTTGTATCCCATTTGCCTTGACCTTCTCGACTAACCTCCCATGAGGGACTTTGTCAAACGCCTTACTAAAATCCATATAGACAACATCAACAGCTCGCCCTTCGTCCACTGATTTCGTCACCTCCTCAAAAAATTCTACCAGATTTGTAAGGCACGACTTCCCCTTGACAAATCCATGCTGCGTATCCCTAATCAGATTGCAACGCTCTAAGTGCCTATACATCCTATCTCTAAGAATCCCCTCCAACAGCTTCCCTACCGCCAGCCTATAATTTCCAGGGTTATCCCTACTACCCTTTTTAAACAATGGTACAACATTAGCTATTCTCCAGTCCTCTGGGACCTCACCTGTGTCCAAAGAAGAGACAAAGGTATGCGTCAGAGGCCCAGCAATTTCACCTCGTACCTCCCTAAGCAGCCTGGGATAAATGCCATCAGGCCCCGGAAATTTATCTGTTTTAATGCTACCTAGGAGCTTTAACACTTCCTCGGTATGGATATTTCCCTCAACTGGTCCACAGCTCCCTCAGAGACAGGAGCAGTCAACAAACCCCTCTCCTTTGTGAATACCGACGCAAAGTATTCATTCAGGATCTCCGTCATTCCCTTGGGCTCTAAGCACAGTTCCCCTCCTCTGTCCCTCTAAGAAGTCTGATTTTCCTCAAACCACCCTTTACCTTGTATTAAATTAAGCTTTGACTGTAACACTACATTTTGCACTCTCTTGTTTCCTTCTCTATGATCAAAACGCTTTGTCTGTATAATGTGCAAGAAACAATACTTTTCATTGTGTGTCAATACATGTGAAATGATAAATCAAATCAATCAAGCAATCCAAAAATGCAGTACTCTCAGAACCTTCAGAATTCATGAAATCAAATTTATGGTGGGGCTTTGAACAGAACTGAGAAATTTAATGCTTGAACCAAGTTGGCAACAATGTAAGTTGTGGATTTCTCTAAGAATGCTCACAAAGTCTAGAGGTTACGTTTCACAACACTCCATTAACTTATGCTGAAGTACAAAACTGCTTTTAAAATTTATTTATTAGTCACAAGTAGGCTTACATTAACACTGCAATGAAGTTATTGTGAAAATTCCTAGTTGCCACAGTCCAGTGCTTGTTCAGGTACACTAACGTAGAATTTAGCATGGCCAGTGCACCTAACCGGCAGGTCTTTCGAACTGTGGGAGGCAACTGGAGGAAACCCATGCACACACAAGAAGAACGTGCAGACTCCACACAGACATGACCCAAGCCTGGAATTGAACTGAGGGCCCTGGCTCTCTGAGACAGCAATGAGACCACTGTGACATCGTGCTGCCTCTGTACGAGAAAACAAGATTCATAATTAATTATATGTTGATTTGAATATTTTCTCAAGCTCTTGATACTTGTTTCCAATCGAGAAAACTTTATAACATGACGGCGCAAACTGCATTTCTGTTAACGCTGTTTAAGGATGTCGGTTTTGTAGGCACCAAAAAGCAGTAGGATAGCGAGGACAAAGTAACGTGATCTCTTACGTTTGTGTTCAGAGCTGTATAAGGGGCGATGCTTCCTTTTAAATGCAGCTGGCTGAGTTGTGTGGGAACACAGCGAGACAGAACCAAATGCAACAAAAGCTGTGGGGTGTTTGTCATAGTCAAAGCAGACGACAGATTAAGTCAAAAGCAAAATATTCAGAGCCTTTTTAAATAGAAACAGCTGCTAATTGCAGCACTGTCGTTTCCTCCAAGTGATTTCCAATAAGACAGTTTTGCAGGATATATATTTCAAAATAGATCAGAATATTTATTCCGATGGAAAAGTACGGCAAGAAATTAACGTTAGGGTGAGAACTTTATTACTTCATTCGGGTTATGGCCATGTTTCAGAAAAACCGCAGTCTGATTCATTTGAACTACAGGCTGCTCAAGACGAATGCTAAGTGACCAGAGGCTAAAAGGAAGGGCGATGGCATCGATGGACTGCTCGACATTTCGCGGCAACGGCACCTTCTTCTGCAACGCGAGTCAACCCAACGTTTTGGAGGAACGCCTTTTCTCACTGCCCTATACCCCTCGAACCACGGCAGGTATCGCCACTGCTATCAGCTTCATTATAGTATTCACAATCATTGGGAATGTGCTGGTCATCATTGCTGTGCTGACTAGCAGGTCATTGCAAGCCTCTCAGAACCTCTTCCTCGTCTCTTTGGCTGCCGCAGATATTTTGGTGGCCACTTTGGTAATGCCTTTTTCTCTGGCCAACGAATTGATGGGCTATTGGTACTTTAAGAAGATTTGGTGTGAAATTTATTTGGCGCTAGATGTCTTGTTTTGTACTTCTTCTATTGTCCACCTGTGTGCGATAAGTCTGGATAGATACTGGTCGGTAACCCAAGCCATCCAGTACAACTCCAAACGAACACCTAGAAGAATCCGGTGTGTGATTCTGACCGTCTGGTTTATTGCTGGAATTATTTCCTTCCCGCCACTAATCTCAATAGACAAAAATCTTGGCGAAGACGAGATTTCCGTGTGTCGCCTGAATGATGAGAAATGGTACATCTTATCATCATGCATTGGGTCTTTCTTCGCTCCTTGTGTCATCATGATTCTGGTTTATCTGAGGATTTACCAGGTGGCCAAGCAGCGGACAAGGCAGCCACCCGGTAACAGAAAGATGGAAGGGCTCAGCGTCACCGGCTCCAAGAAGCAACGACTCGCGGAGCAAGGATCACCCTCCTGTCCCAACTGGCAGGAGGAGTCCAAATCCAAGGACAAAGAGGGTCAAGGAGAATGTTCAAGCAGACTGAAGCAGAATGATTCGCTCGACTTCATCATCCAAGCGCCGGATGAGAACAACTCGAACTGTACAAGAGAACACTTCGTGAGCCGACAGAAGTCTCGGACGCCAAGTACAATCAGGAGGAAGGCTATCCAGAACAGGGAAAAACGCTTCACGTTTGTTTTATCTGTAGTTATTGGCGTTTTTGTTTTATGTTGGTTCCCCTTTTTCTTCTCCTATAGTCTGAGTGCCATCTGCCCGGCAACATGTTCAGTCCCACCTCTAATCTTTAAATTCTTCTTCTGGATCGGATATTGCAATAGTTCCCTGAACCCCGTCATCTACACCATATTCAACCAGGATTTTAGAAGAGCTTTCAAGAAGATCCTTTGCCGAGAACAGACAAGATCTCTCCACCGAGTCTAGTCAGCAGATTTCAAGACAGATCAGTTAGAACGGGAGTTATTGTAGACAGCGATATATTCATTTTAAACCAAAATAAATTTTTCAAACTAAATGGCATGCAACTGTACGACTGTCTTACCAAAACTGATGTTCTTTCGAAGTAACGAAATAAATGAGCTGTTGTTGAAAGGAAACGCTATAAAGTGATATGTCTATTGGCTGATTACAAATATATATTAAGTGCTCGGTAGCTTGATATAGGTGAGCGGGATATGTCGATTCCAATGAGGAAACTATTGTAAAATTGGAATACACACCATTTTACATCCTGACCATGCTAACTGTAGCCTTTTTGCACGGACAAGGACAAATGCGCTTTTGCTCTTAGTATTCTAAGAAGGCTGGAAACTGATCTTCACTGCAAAGGAATGCAGAATATTAACGTCATCCCTTGTCTGTACTCTTGTAAAATTACTTCCCATATCTACTCAACCACAGTAGACCAACACCACACAGGTATATTTCAATTGTGACAGTTATAATACCAAATTAGTAGAGATTGAAGAAGACTATTTAGGATTGCATGGATTCTTGACCAATTGGGCCAGTAGATGAATGGCAAATGGAATTTAATTCAGATAAATGTGAGGTGAAACATTTTGGTCAATCTGACCAGGGCACAACTTACTCAGTTAATGGTAGGGTGTTGGGGAGAATTACAGAACAAAGAGATGGAGGGATACAGATTCATAACTCCTTGAAAGTGGAGTCACAGGTAGACAGGGTGGTGAAGAAAGCACTTGGTATGCTTCCTTTCATTGGTCAGAACATTGAATACAAGAGTTGGGACCTCTTATCGAAGATGAACAAGACATTAGTAAGGCCACATTTGGAATACTGTGTACAGTTCTTGTCACCCTATTATAGAAAGGATATTATTAAACTAGAAAGAGTGCAGAAAAGATGTATTGGGTGCCACCCAGAACCTGATGGCTTGAGTCATTAGGAGAGGTTGGATAGACTGAGACTTTTTTCCCCCTGGAGCATAGAAGGCTTAGGGATGATTTCATGTATATAAAATGAGGGCATAGATCAGCTAGATAGTTGACATCTTTTCCCAAAGATAGGGGAGTCTAAAACTAGAGGGCATAGATTTCGAATGAGAGGTAAGAAAGGCAATTTTTTCACAGAGGGTGGTGGATGCCTGGTACAAGCTGTCAGAGGTAGCAGCAGAAGCAGGTAAAATTTTGTCTTTTAAAAAGCATTTAGACAATTACATGGGTAAGATGGGTACAGATATGGGCCAAAGAGGGACAATTCAGACTAGTTTAGTAGTAAAATAAAAGGCAACATGAACAAGTGGGTTTGAACGGCCTGTTTCCCTGCTGTAAAGCTCTATAATTCTATGAAACGTTTTAAATCAGCAACCTATGCACAACATTGGATAGTGTGGAATAAGAACAGGAGAGAGGGGCTGCATAACTCACGGGGTGGGATAAAGGGCATAAACAATCTTGTATACTTCATAACTTTAACAATTGTTTAAAACGGAGACTATTTGATGAGGTGTTAGTGGGCTGACTGAATCTGAAGCTGTTTTGTGATTGAATAAATATGTAATTTCATACTCTTGAATCTTTAAGCTTGCTGGAGAAAATATCTATTTAACAAGCCTTTTTGCAGGGTATAGGAGAGCTAAATTTTGATTGCATGATTGAAGGTACTCAAAATGATTTCTGAACATTGGGAATAGCAGCAGGCCATTCACTCACTTATAACGAACGGAACAGCAATGTCAGGTACCAGGAAAAGAGTCAACAATGGAATCTGATACCAGCAACTGTTAATTTTTGGGCTCATGAAGAGTGCATTCAAACTAACTGTAGCGTGGGTGTGAAATGCATTTCCTTTCCTGGAAGTGTAAATCCGTAGTTATGACCTTATCTCCTGTGAGAATAACCAGAGTGAGACTCTCCAGATATGTCAGTCACATTAGTTTTATTTCAGACTCAGAAAGCCTGGACACCAAATCCGCATCCCAGTAGTTCAACATTCCTTCAAAGCAGAAGCAGCTCTAAAAGGATGATGAACTTATCGTTTGAATATACAGTTAGAATGATTGAAACTTGCAACACAGTGGGAGCCTATTCAACCCATTTTGCTCATGCTGGCTCCTTGTCAGAGCAGAAATGTTTAGTCCCATACCTCACTTTTTGGCTAATCCTGTAAATTCTTCATCCTCAAGTAAATGTTCAATTTCCTTTGAAAATAATTCACGAAACCAGCTTCCACCAAATTCTCAGGTGGAGGTTTCCAGTTTCCTTGAATGAAGAATAGCCTAATTTGTCTCATGGGCCTTTGATTATAAAAGCATCATCTTTGGTAATTGACCCAAGGGCAAGAAAGGAATGCTCTTCTCAATTTACTCCATCAAAACCTCTCATAATCTTACAGAACCTCTATTAGACATCACTATATGCTGCAATAGAATTTGTTTAAGTTTGCTTTGTTAAATATACATGTGAATGGAACTCGGTTATAATGTCTTTCCACCCCTCCTCTGTAAAGAACAGTCTGCTGACACACACTGATGTACACGCAAGGCTGTCAACACTTGTGAAACCGGAACCGTAGGGCCAGTTCACCATCTTTAGACAGTGAAATAAGGATATCCAATGACAATTTAAAACATAAATTCCTTGCATGCCTGGAATTCTGATTTCTGAATATTTAACAAAGCAAACGTAACTGCTTTCTGTTGCAGCATATAGTGATGCCTAATAGAGGTTCTGTTGATGACAGTCTGCAGAATGACAGCATTGTAAATGCATGGCTATTATTTCTATAGTATAATAATAACACTACTTTTCAACAGTTCATAATGCATCCATGCATTCAGTTCAAATTCCCATTCATATCTTTCTAAGTCACTAATAGCAACAATCTTATACATTTGCTTGCAGCATTGTGATATGATGAACTCGACGTCAAGCTTTGTTTCACTCTGTAGTTTAACACTGGTGAATCCAGAATTAGTTTGAAAAGCATGCCCAATGAGAACTCTCCAAAAGGAATCTGGTGCCAAAATAAGGTTGGAGATATATTAGCACCCAGAAACCAAGGGTGTACGTAAATATGTTAATTGAAACTTTGAATCCCTGAGGAAAATTCAGCAGGACAGTAAATGCAGATTCTGCACCCAAGTGAAGTGGAGACTCACAAGGAATTAGCATCGTCTGAAACTTGCAGCATTGTTGCGAATGTATATATTGCATTAAGCAGTTTTGCGTGCCAAGGATAATTTAATGAGATTAAATGTAGCATTACAGAGCACAGGTGGGCATGTTCGGAGAAGATATTCCTAAAAAAGAGGTTTCTGTTCCATAATGCCACAAGGCCACGAAGTTAGGTAAAAATCTCACAACATAAGAATGTAAATCTCTGACATTTCTTTGAAAATTCTTAGATTTGAGACCACCATTGATACATATGTGCAATATGAGATGATGTTAACACATTCTCTTTGCAAGTTATGTCTTGGAATATTCACATGAGCTAACATCTTGCTACAATTGCACTGGACCAGGTTAGTTATAGGTTATATTTGTTATATTATAGGTTATACTTGTTTTCAGAAAAAACATTGCCAAGTGCAACATTCAAGTACATAAATTTGCTCTGCAACTGATAACAACCAATATTTATGTCTGTAATAAAACATCTAAGACACTTCACAGGAGCATTATAAAACAAAATGTGGCACCAAGCCATGTAAGATAGATGTAAGATCAAATGATCATAAGTGGCTAAAAGGTGCAGCAGATGAACTGAAACAGGGATGAAGTCAAGTGATGATACAGGTTTAGAAATAGGTGGTCTTTATGATGGCCTGAAAATGAAGTCAAAAATCATCTCAGGATCAAATATGGCATTAAGAATTCATAGTTTGGTTTAAGTTCAGACTGTTATAGAGACTTATAGAGACGTAAGGGGATGGATAAGGTAGAGGTTGAGAGACTCTTCCTGTTTAGCAAAGATAGCAGGACTAGAGGGCACAGCCTCAAGATTAGGTGGGGGGGGGGGGAGTCAAAGGGTGGTGAATCTTTGGAATTCTCTGCCTGATGAGGTGATGGAGGCTTCCTCATTGAATATGTTCACGTCAAGAGTGGATAGGTTTTTGATTGACAAGGGAATTAAGGGTTACAGGGAGAAAGCGGGAAACTGGTACTGAACCACTACAGATCAGCCATGATCTTATTGAATGGCGGGGCAGCCTCGAGGGGCTGGATGGCCTACTCCTGCTCCTATTTCTTATATTCTTATGTTCTTATAATAACCTGTTTCTCCCATCTCACACCATCAATGGCTGAAAATCTGACCTTGTGTTTGTTAACTCCAGATTCAATAATTTTTGGGTGGTCTGCCATCCAAATCACTGCAACCTGTAACTCTAACTTGCAACAAATTCCATTCACCACCAGCCATCCTGACTGATGTACACTATCTTCTGGTCCAGCAATATTTAAATTTTAAACTGTGTTCAATCCCTCCAGAACCTTATTCCTCTGGATATCTGTAATTTACTTCACCCTTGAACTTTTGAAGAAATCTGCGTTGCAACAACTCTCCCATTTTTGTGCCAACTTCCTTCACCCACCACGGTCAATCATTGCTTCAAATTTCTGGGCCTTACACTCTAGAATTCCACTCTAAAACTTCCCTCTCAGTGAACACTGTTTCCACTGGTTTGAGTTAGCAACCAGAGGCTATAAATTTTAACATCATCACAAAGAGAACAAATAGAAAGGTTCAGAGATTTCTGTTAGCAGGAGCTACAGTGTCCAAATCATAGGAACATGAGTTCATCATTCATTCTATCAAGTCTATTTTCCACCATTCTGTATCATGGTTGACGTGCATCTCAACTATCAGTAATTCAGAATAACTTTCTGAATAATTACTCAACCAGTAATTTAGAATAACTTCAACAAAAAGAAAGTGAATAAATATTTGAAAAATAACATTTGGAAAGGCTAGTGGGAATAGGAAGGGTAATTAGCCTGGACAAATTGTTCTTTCAGTGAACTGGCACAGATGTGATGTAAAATTCTACTTTCAGATTGCAACATTTCGGACTTGTGAAAATCATTGTACGAGTGAAGGCAAATATGAGTTGGTTAATATATTTGGACAAATCCCCACCTGCCTTTTTATTCATCATTAACCCATCAAAATAGCACACAGCGAAATTTTATACCCCTGTACCAGACATGTACGTGGAGATGGTGTATGCTGCTACCTACACTCACATTGTCTGCACCTTTAAGACTTGATTAAAGGTAAAGACTGGCATTTTAATTAGTATTCTGTAAACTGTGCGCGCCTTTACGTGCTCTGTTTGTGATCAGTACTCCCATTTACCTGACAAAGGGGCAAACCCTGAAAGTGAGTGGTGTTTAGTACTAAATAAGCCTGTTGGACTTTAACCTGGTGTTGTGAGACTTTTTACCAAACATGTTTGACAGCATTTAATAATGTGAATTCACAATTCATTTTCTTATGGACACGCAACAGTCAAAAAGAAGCACAATCTCATTCTAGATTCTCTCACCTCATCCTTGGCTTCATGAGTGCAGCTCCAAAAACACCTAAGTCTTAACACTATCCAGAACAAATCAGCCTGGTTAACTGCCCAAACCTCAAATAGCATTGCGCTATTGTGTTGTCCACTCCATAAACTGCGGAAGTCTCTCTCAGCCAGTGTTAGAATTTTCTTGATTCTTTGTTTGCTCATTTTTCCTCACCCCAGGCCAAGGTCCACGAGAATGTTTAACTGGGGACCTGGGTCTGCGAAAGGGGACTCATCCAAGCCTATGAACATTACTCTGTCAAGATCTTTGCCGTTTTTTGGACCCCTTTCTTCGAATTCTCCAAAAAAATCCACAAAATTCACTCTCTCCACCACCAACGCATAATAGCACAGTCCATACTATCTGTAAGATGCAGTGCAGGAATTCACCAAGTTCGCTTGGTCAGACAGCCATTTCCAAACCCAACAAGTGCCATCGAGAAGAACAAGGGTAGCAGATACATGGGAATAATAACTCCAGGAGTCAGCTGTGAATGAACTGCTCTTTCATTGCACAAAATGAAAATAAACAATAACCAAAAACCTGTGAAGAACACAACATTTCCCAACTTGGATTAAAAGATTCAAGGGTTTTACTTGATACAGGGTATTGATAGACAAGCTCCAGCTGGTTGGCTAATCAGCAATCCCCAGGGAGCTTGTGCTCAACAAGCCCAACTGGAAGGTCATTGAGTGATTCCCTGTGCAGATCATTGGCGTTAACATACCCCCTCCTCCTCCGAGTCTGAATGCTCTTCCTCACTCCTTAGCTGTTTTCATTCTTTGGCGTTTTTCTTATTTTATACTCTGCCTGATCAGATGGTAAATAGCTTATCAGCAAACACCTCTTATTGGTGATTTACTAAGTATTACTATAGATAGTTCTTCCTCACCAATGGCTTCTGCTCTTTTGGCCTCCATTCCAGAGTCAGAGATCTCATGTGGCATTTCAGGCTGTCCTTTTGGTAGAGATGTTCTGTTCTCCTTCCGTATACTTGGGGTCTCCAATGGCAATAACGCCAAGCTGGCTGTTTCTGTTGATGGCTCCTGATGTTTATGTGGTTCACATGTTTTCTTTGTACTGTGTCTCCAACTTTTACTATGTAAGACTCTGGCCTGTTTCAAAAGGAATTGTTTCTGGTGTCCATTGGATGCTGCTTCCAAAATTTTGCACCAAGACCATGCCTCTCTCCAAAAAGATGCTATCCACTTTTATTTTATGATGATCTCATTTTTGGACTTCTTGCTTCTCTTCCATGCTTCTATTTAAGTTTGGGAATATAAGGCTTAGTCGAGTAGGTGGGTGCCTGGCCCATTACTAATCCAATAAGGCCTACACCTGTTGTCACATTTGGCATGATTGTATAACAGAAGACAAAACATGCCAGTTTGTTATCTATAGACGTCCTGGTCTGTTTATTCATTCCCCTTTCAAAAATTTGGACAGCATATTCCTTTAGTCCGTTCAATGATGGGTGGTAAGGGGCTGTGTAGATATGTTGTATTCCATTTGTTTCTGTAAATGTCTTAAATTCCCTACTGGTAAATGGGATTCAGTTATCCATCACGAAAACTTTTGGGTTCCATGGGTATTAAAAGATTGTCATAATTTCTCTACTGTGTTTTACAATATGGTGGACATCATCTGGTACACCTCCATCTACTTAGAATTGGCGTCAATTAACAACAAAAACATGGAGCCCACAAATGGTCTTACAAAATCAGCATGTACCCTATGGATTTCCTGGCCATTCCCAGAGACATCGGGCAGCTACTGGTGGTGCCTTCTGGTTTTCCAGGTACATTGTACATGTTTTTACCATTTTCTCTATGTTCCCATCAATTCTAGGCCACCAGACATAGCTTTTTGCTAGCATCTTCATTTTTGAAACATCTGGAAGGTTTTGCTTGATCACTGAGATGACTGGTGTAGCCCAATCAGAAAACTATTTCCAATTCTTCTAATCACATCAGTTTTGGTCTCCACTTTTGCTCTTGGCGCCTTGTCTTAAAAAATTTCAGGTGAGCATCTGGGTCCACATAAATGTTTGCCTTGACCTCCTTCTAATTTTCCAAGGTCTGCCTTGAAAACCTCTGGGCATTTTCCTATCCCTCATACAAGTTTCCAGTGCCCATTTTGAAAATTTTCCTCCAATCCGAGTGAATTTTTGTAAGCAGGCCCTTCCCAAAAGGCTGGGGCCTGGCCCTTGTACTACAATTAACATCTGTTGCCCATAATGTGACTGGGGTTATGGTGGTCCCTCTTCTTTGTAGTGGCTCTTCTTACTTTGGCGTCCTTCAACTTCAGTGTAGAGATATCCAATCGTAACCTCCTAAATTCATGTTCCCCTATGATAGATACCGCTGTCCCTGGTTCACTTCCATATCCAATGAGTGTCCATTCACTTGGAGCTGTTACTGTATTGGGCCCAATTTAGTAATGC
This sequence comes from Sphyrna mokarran, assembly GCA_024679065.1. Classification (NCBI taxonomy): domain Eukaryota; kingdom Metazoa; phylum Chordata; class Chondrichthyes; order Carcharhiniformes; family Carcharhinidae; genus Sphyrna; species Sphyrna mokarran. Next base: position 17,189,297 of record JAGIQG010000031.1, on the reverse strand, counting down.
TCGTTCCTCCTCTTGAGCCTGACTTATCTGGTACATTCTGTTTTGGGGTGGCTTCACCCTTTGATATGGGTATTGTATCCTCAGTTTGTTTGGCAACCTTGTTTGGAGTAGGCACCCTGTCAGCACGCATTGCGCTATTGTGTTGTCCACTCCATAAACTGTGGAACTCTCTCTCAGCCAATGTTAGAATTTTCTTGATTTTTTGTTTGCTCATTTTTCCTCACCCCAGGCCAAGGTTCATGAGAATGTTTAACTGGGGACCTGGGTCTGCGAAAGGGGACTCATCCAAGCCTATGAACATTACTCTGTCAAGATCTTTGCCGTTTTTTGGACCCCTTTCTTCGAATTCTCCAAAACTGAGGCCAGTTCTATGGTTTTTTTAAAAATCTAGATTTGGCTCTGTCAAAAACCTTCTTTCAGTTGCTAATATATTAACTCCAGGAGTCAATGTGAAGGAAACGTGCTTTAATTGCACAGGATGAAAATAAACGATCCCCACAACCGGTAGTGAATATAACGGACGGAATTTTACCAGCTCTTCCCATCCATCAGACTTCTCGGCTCTCACGGTTTTACGGGACCTGGATTTCTATCAAGATAATCATTTTATACACTTATACATTTTATATAGTTCAATAAATTAATCATCCTCTCACCTATTTTCGGTGAGAGGCTGATTAATTTATCGAAATGTATTTAAATAAAGATTTACATCTGTTTAGTGAGCCTGGCATTCAATCATCTGGCCTTGCTTGCCTTTATGCTCTCACCCAGAGAGGAAAACACCTGCATCACATGAACTGGGAACAGTTGTCTTGGCTTCGCTGGTGGAACTGGAGATATTAAGGCCTCCTAGGAAGGCCAAGCGCCTCTTGGACAGTGCCAAACTAGCAATGCCATCCTGGCATTTTGGCACCGCCACCTGTCACATCTGGACAATGCTCACTGGGCAGTGCCAGCGGCAAGGTCTTCAGTGGCAGTGCTGGGGCTGGACTAGGGATGGGCCAATGAGGGTTGCAGACTGTGGGATCGTGACAGTTGGGAGTGAGGAGGAGGATTGTGGACTGTGGGGTCAGGCAAATGGGATGGAGGCGGAACCCACTGCCATTCTGCATGCGATTGGTGGGGGAGTGAGGAGAGATGTGGGGGGGCCTGCTGATACTCATCGCAATTGGTGGTAGAGGGAAGAGAGAACAAGGAAATCTGCAACTGATTTTGTAAGCGAATATAAGTGATAACCCACTACCATCAGACCTTGGTAATAGAAGGAGGTAGGGCCTGTTGCCACTCTGCTTGCGATCAGTAGGACAGCGAATGGGGGCCATTATCAGTTTGGGTGGGGAGAGGTGTACCTCGGGTTGTGGGCTCCTGTCATTGCAGAGAGGAGCTAGTTGAGACTACCAGCAGTAGCAGAGGCCTGACCAGTTCTTTTTCTGTCAGCCCCTTGCTACTGTTAATGCGCATATGCAGCATCAGAGATCTGCACATATGCAATACCTCCCTCTACATGCTGTCTGATTGTCTTTGAAAAGGGCCAATCAATTTCAAACCTGAGTGCATAAGACTGAGCATGAAAATCTGCCCAAAAAAAGGGATTTGGAACTTTCCCACTTTCAGACTAACTGGACGCTTTGAAAAAGTGCCTAACTTGGAGGTTAATTAGTGATTCCCATGTGGATCATGGGGGTTATCACAATGGGAATACCATCCTCCAAGCCACTTATTTATTTGTCACTAGTATGCTTACATTTATACTGCAATGAAGTTACTGTGAAAATGCTCCAGTCAAAGAATAAAGAACAAAACAGCATGGGAAACAGGCCCTTCGGCCCAATGAGACTGCGCCACCACCCCAATGTTCCCACCTCTACCCGTGATCCCTGTCTACGTTTATAGATGTATAGATTAAAAACCAAATTTGAGACAATTTAGGGAGAATTTGTTTTGCCAATTAGCCTAAGGGCACATCTTTGGGATGTGGGAGGAAACCGGAGCACCTGGAGAAAACTCACGCAAGCACGGGGAGAATGCACAAACTCCCACAGACACAGGCCCAAATCCATGTATCTGCACAGCACAGCAATAGTCACTGAGCTGTCATGTTGCCCATCAAATGGTCCAGGTCAAGCATACACTAATGACGTGAAGCACCAGGATACTCTCGAAAAAAATCCAAGAGCAGCCCTCTCACGACCCATCGCGTGTATGCCCCTTGTTAGACAACAAGGTGGACCAAAGCACCTATAGGTTGCCACACACTCAAGCACCTATTTGGGTACATTAAGAGAGAATTTAGCATGGCCAATGCACCTAATCAGCTCATCTTTCAGACTTGTGGGAGGAAACCTGAGCACCTGGAGGAAACCCGAGCACCTGGAGGAAACCCATGCAGACACAGGAGAACATGTAGACTCCATACAGATAGTAACCCAAGCAGGGAATCAATCCAGGTGCCTGGTGTTGTGAGGCAGTAAGAATTCTCACAATGCCAGGTTTAAGTCCAACAGGTTTACTTGGCAGCACAAGCTTTCAGAGTGCTGTTCCTTCATAAGGTAATCAAGTCTTAAAGATTCAGACAACGTGAGTGGAGAGAGGGCCAAGCACAAGTTAAAGAGGTGTGTATTGTCTCCAGTCAGGACAGTTAGTGAGATTTTGCAAGCCCAGGCAAGCTGTGGGAGTTACAGGTAGTGTGACATGAACTCAAGATCCTGGTTGGGGCCATCCACATTTGTGCGGAACTTGTCTATCAGTTTCTGCTTAGCGATTTTGAATTGTTGAGTGTTGAAGGCTGCCCTGAAGGACGCTTACCTTAAGATCAGAGACTGAATGCCTACGACTGCTGAAGTGTTCCCCAATTGGAAGGGAACACTTTTGCCTGGTGATTGTCCAGCGGTGTTCATTCATCCATTGTCATAGCATCTGTATGGTCTCCCCAATGTACTACGCCTCTGGACATCCTTTCCTGCAGTGTATCAGGTAGACAACTGTGTACCTGGTGTTCTCACATGAGATGATGGCATCCGTGTCAATGATCCGGCACGTCTTGCAGAGGTTGCTGTGGCAGAGTTGCGTAGTGTCATGGTCACTGTTTTCCTGAAGGCTGGATAGTTTGCTGTGGGCAACGGTCTGTTTGAGGTTATGCAGCTGTTTAAAAGCAAGAAGTGGGAGGGTTGGGAATGGCCTTGGCAAGATATTCATCTTCATCGATGACATGCTGAAGGCTGCGGAGAAAATGTCATAGCTGCTCTGCTCCAGGTGAGACAACTGTGGGGCAGCAATGCGAACCACTGTGCCACTGTATTGTCCATCCACTTATCATCCTGACTTGAAATTGCCATTCCTTCCCTGTCATTGGATCAAAATCCTGGAATTTCCCCCCCAAGTGAGTAAACCTACATCACATTGACTGCAAAGATTCAAGAAGGCAGCTCACTACCACCTTCTCAAAGGCAAATAGGATGAACAAAAAATGCTACCTAATCAATGAAGCCCACATCCCTTAAATGAATTTAAAAATGGCAATGCTTAATTCACTGCAGTCAATATCAGCCAAAAAAGAATTCATCTTGTCTGCAGTGGCTGAAAGGAGAGCGTGATTTATGTTACTTATTTTCATTTGACACTGCAGCCAGTTTCACCACAATGGTCCATAAATGTCTTCTTCTATTGAAACTGTTAAACATCAAACTGGAAAAGTGATCACCATTATGCAGTGACTAGTCCACAAGGAACAAATCCTTGCATAACCTAAATCAGTTCTCTCATAATAAAATTACAGCCATTTTCTTTCAACTACTATCAGAGAATCATAGAATCTTGACAATGCAGAAGGAGGCTTTTTGGCCAGTAATTCCATCCATGCCCTACCCCTGTAACACCTGACCTTGGGAGAAATTTTGTGTACCCAATCTGCCCAACCTGCATATCTCTAGATTGTGGGAGGAAACTGAAGCATTGGGAGGAAACCCAGATAAACACAGGGAGAATGTGCAAACTCCTCACATAATCACTCAAGGAATTGAACTTGGGTCCCTGGCACTGTGAGGGAACAGTGCCAGTTGCAAAAATAAGAGGCAGGCTTTACTGGACGGAGTGCAGTGATGTGCCTTAAGTGTACAACATTTAGAAAGAGTAAAAGAACCAAGGGAGGAATTTAGTAATATGTTGTTGTGATATTTCTATTGAAACAAAAATACAAAATGTTGGAAAAACACAGCAGGTTTGATAGCATCTGTGGAGAGAGAATAAAGCCAACATTTCGAGCCAGGATGACTCTTTATCAGAGCTGAGTATTGAGCTTACTTTGGGGCAGCACCGTGTCACAGTGGTTAGCACTGCTGCCTCACAGTGCAGGGAACCAGGTTCGATTCCCAGCTTGGGTCAGTGTCTGTGTGGAGTTTGCACATTCTCCATGTGTTTACATGGGTTTCTTCCAGATGCTCTGGTTTCCTCCCACAGTCCAAAGATGTGTGGATTAGGTTGATTAGCAATGCTAAATTGCCCCTTAGTGTCAATGGGTTTGGTAGGGTAAATATGTAGGGTCACAGAGAGAGGGCCTCAGTGGGATTGTTTACAGTGCAGGCTCAATGGGCTGAATAGGCTCCTTCTGCATCATTAGGATTCTATGATACTTGGCTTCTACAATATAAAGGTATGTTACTTGTGACAGCTACGTTTGAGAAAATACTTCCTGGTACGTGTGGATGGTTTATGTTGTTGGAAATGACTGATGATGATTGATATATCTCAATAAAAACTTAGTGAGACAAAGTGAAACAGTAAAGCAGGGCACCAGATGACTTTATGAAATATTGACTTTTTATCTTAGCTTCTTATTCTATCTACTTTCCTGCATGTTACCACCCTTTGCTGGAAGATCATTTTACAAGCACTGATAGATATCTCACTCAAGTAACTGTTTTTTGTGTGTGAGAACCTGATTATTTGACTATGAAAGGGTACTTAGAATAGTGCCCTCACATGGCCTCACTTTAAGGAAGAATCCTTCCTGCCCTTAACCAGAAGCCAATTTTAGAGCCTTGAAAGCTGCCCAGTTAATTTAGTACAAGTGGGTTAATCCTGAAGCGTCTCTCAGGAAAACTACTGATTATCTTGCGGCAACATTAGGATAATGAAGAGACATTGCTTTTATTTGAAACTCAATCATGTTAAGATGTGATGTGCACTAATTAGGGAACCCAAAACAAAGGATATGGTATCTACTTATCTGCATTCCTTTTTTTCATTTGTTAGTTGCTGTGGTACATCTAGTCTGTACTGAAATGGGAAAATAGTTCAATTACTAAGACTGTACTTGGATGACTGGGCACCGATAGGCAAAATACACAGCAAATATGCTCCTGCTATGCTCTGAAGTCTGTGCATGAATGTGTTCTGTTCTGCAGGAGAGGGCTATACACTCTGTCCTTTCATCAAGCAGATGTTTTCCCAAGACTCCTCACAGCTTTCTACAATAAATATTTTGATTTTTTGCCAACAGCTATGAATAAACAGTTCTGAAATTTGCAAACACACTTTGAACAGAATACTCAGTCACATTTTCTGCATGCAACAAACTTTCAGGGTAGGACCCTCCCCTTATTCTGTGCACATATTTTCCCCTCCAATTTTCTCTCTTCCTCTCCCTGAAACAGCTGACAGGAGTGCACCTACACAATTGGATTTCGTTCTCCACTGTAGAGATTCAATGTTGAGTTTCAACAAGTGATACTGGGCAAGAAATAGCATCACAGCTGTGTCCAATGTTCTTCTCATCTGACATTCATCTTATGTCTTCCAGTAAGGGTCACTGAACAGTATAGGCCTGAACTGTTCAACCTCTTTTCATAAAACAAACCCCTCATCTCTGGAAGCAATCTAATGAACCTCCGAGTTGCCTCTAATGCCACTCCACACTTTCTCAAATAAAGGGACCAAACTACACACAGTACTCTAGATGCAGTCTCATCAATGCCTTGATTAGTTGTACCAACACTTCTTTAATTTTAGACTCCATCCCTTTTGCTATAAATGTCAAAATTCTATTTGCTTTCCTCATTTACTGCTTACCTGCACATCAGATTTCTGAGACTTATGCACCCAGATCCCTCTGCACTGAAACACCCCAAATCTCTCTTTTCTAACCAAAATGGATAACCTCATTTATCCACCTTATACTCCATCTGCCAGCTATCTATACCTATTTGTAAATTTCTTATTTCCTCGTTGCAATTTAATATCCCAACTACTTCAGTATCATATGCAAATTTAGCTACAGTATCTCCCATCCCTGTATCCAAGTACGTCCACATATATATGGTTTAGGTTGCTTGGCCATGATAAATTGCCTTAATGTCAGAAGGATTAGCAGGGTAAATATGATTCGTTGTCAGGAGTCACCTTGCTTGTCTATCCAAGGGCATGAACAACTGGTTTATGACATTACAGCTTCCGCTACAGAACAGAAGTCAAGTCAAGTTACCCTGATCAGCACTGATGTCCCCACAAAGAACAACCTAGACGAGATGAAAGACAAGTTCTACAAAGAACTAGACACCATATTATCAGCAGGGAGTGGTACCAACAAGTTGATCTTGCTTGGCAATTTCAATGCAAGAGTAGGGTGTGACTCTGCAATCTGGCAGGGAGCCATTGGGAAGCATGGAGCGGGCAAGTAAAACAGTAATGGCCTCCTCTTAATGAAGACCTGTGCAGCACATGACCTCCTCATCACCAACACAACCTTTGTCTGCCTACCTGTAACAAGACCTCCTGGAAGCATCCCCTCTCTAAGCATTGGCACTTTATCGACTATATCATTGTCAGGAGAAAAGACAGGCAGGATATTAGAGTGACCAAGGCCATGTGTGATGCTGACCGTTGGACAGATCACAGGCTAGTTGTCTCCAAAATGAGGCTCTGCATCAGACGCAAGAGGTGACCGCAAGAAAGCAAGGTTATGAAAGGAATCAATGCAGCCAAGCTAAAGAATCCCAGCATAGCTTCAGCACTGGCTGAAGACTTAGAAATCAAGCTTGCTGACCTACACTTTACAGGCAGTGCTGAGGATGACTGGGAACGCTTCAGGGGTACTGTCCATTCATCTGCACTGAAGATGCTCGGGCCCTCTACCTGCAAGCATCGTGACTGGTTCAATGAGAACGATGAGATACAGGCTCTACTTGTTGAAAAGCATTGTCTTCATCGGGCCTGTCAGAATGAAGCATCATCAGCTGCCAAGAAAAATGCTTTTACCAGTGCTTGCAGGACTACGCAGAATAACTGCGTAAAATGCAGAATGCCTGGCTGAGCACCAAGGCAGATGAAATACCGGGATACATCGACAGAAACGACGTGAAACAGTTCTATGAAGCCGTCAACATTCTCTATGGATCTCAATCTCTTAGGAGTTCCCCGCTCCTGACAACAGATGGTACAACTCTCACTATAGAGGGCTCAGATCCTACAGAGATCGGCTGGACATTTTGAACTGTCCTCAACCAATCGTCATTTATTAACTATGAGGCAATAGACAGAATTCCCAGGTCGATATCAACAGTGCCATGGATAACTCACCAGTAGTGGTAGAAGTCACAAAAGCTGTCAGCCAGCTGTCCAAAGCCCCACGGGCAGATGCATACCTCATAAACCTACAGATCTGCTGGTTCTGTACATCGAGTAGCTCACTGAGTTGTTCCAGTCCTTTTGGAAGCAAGGATCCATTCCTCAGGAAGTTAAAGATGTTTCTATTGTACAACTCTACAAGAGGAAAGGCAATTGGTAAGTATGTGACAATCACAGAGGAATCTCACTGCTCTCCATCACAAGAGTCCTGCTAAATTGTCTGGAGCTGGGTTTGCTTCCAGAGTCACAGTGTGGCTTCTGCTAAGGTCATGGGACTACTGACATTGTTTTTGCTGTGCACCAACTTCAGGAGAAGTGTCAGGAGCAGAATCGCAAGCTCTACATAACTTTTGTTGATCTCGTGAAAGCCTTCCATACTGTCAGCTGACAAGGCCTGTGGTGGATCATGTCAAAGTTTGACTGCCCCCCCAAATTCACTCAGATGGTACATGCCAGTTCCATGATGGCCAAAGTACTGGATGGCAGAGAATCCTCTGAGACATTCCCAGTCACCAGTGGCGTCAAACAGGGCTGTGCGCTTGCACCCACACTGTTCAGCATATTATTTATTGCCATGCTGAATGATGTTTCCAGGACAGTATTGCTGAAATCGGCCTCAAGTACACAGTGGGTGAGACGCTCTTCAACCTGAGGAGATTTCAAGCTATTACCAAAGTGAAGGAGATTGTTCTCAGAACTTCCTCTTTGTTGATGACTGCACCCTGTATACTGGCTCACAGCCAGAGATGCAAATCAGTTGGAAAAATTTTCCACGACTCATGACAACTTTGGACTCACCATCAACAATAAAAAGACCAAAGTCATGCACCAGCTTGCCCTTCACACACCACACAAAGAACCCATACTCACAATCAAAGGGCAGAAACTACAGGCAGTGAACCAGTTTACTTACCTTGGCAGCACCCTCTCCCAAGCAGTGAGTATTGATACAGAAGTTAACTGCAGAATAGCAAAGGCAAATTCTACTTTCGATAGACTGTGCTCCACTGTACGGAAACGTCAAGGAATCAGCCCAGCAACAAAACTGAAGGTTTACAGCGCCGCGGTACTCGCTATCCTTCTGTATGCCTATGAAATGTGGACTATGTGTAGAAAGCATGCAAGATAGCTTAATCATTTTCACATGACTTGTCTTCGCAGAATATTACGCATGAGATGGCAAGACAATGTTACGCATCAGACGGCAAGTCACTGAAGTTCTCTCTAAAGCAAGTCTACCATCAGTCCACACACTGCTGATGAGAGCGCAGAGCCGGTGGGCAGGTCATGTCATCCGTATACCAGATGAGTGCATACCCAAGCAGCTCCTTTTTGGGCAATTCTCTACTGGAAGATGCTCGCATGGAGGGCAGAAGAAATGTTACAAAGACACATTCAAGGCCTCCCTGAAATCGCCTGACATAGACAGACCACCTGGGAAACGCTGGCACAAAAACTGGTGCTGCCTCATCCACAAGGGCTGTCAAACTTACAAAAAAGGTGCATTGCTGAAGCACAATTTAAGCATGTGCTATGCAAGTCCAGAGCCACCAGTGTATTAACTACAGTGCCTACACAAGTCTGTCCAATATGTGCCAGGACATTCTGTGCCCGAATTGGCCTGATCAGTCATCTTCAGACACATTGCATCCAGCCTCAAAATGGCAAATGATGTTAAGGTCCTCATCAATGATGATGGACAAACAGCAACTTTAGTGTCATCTGCAAATTTAACTATAGTATCTCCATCTCTGTATCCAAATATGTCCATATATGTGGTTTAGATTGATTGGCCATGATAAATTGCCATAATATCACAGGGATTAGCAGGGTAAATATGTGGGGTTACAAGAGTAGGACAGAACCTAGGTGGAATTCTTGTCAATGCAGGCTCGGTGGGTCACATGGCCTCCTTCTGCCATTCTATGGTTCAGTTAATATAGATTGTAAATAGTTGCGGCCTGAAGCCAAACCCTAAGACACTTCACTAGTTACATCATGCCAACTAGAAAATGACCCATTTATCCATACTATCTGCAATCTGTCAGTTAGCCAGTCTTCTATCCAACCTAATAAATTACCTCTAACCTCATGTGATCTTACTTTATGCATTAACCTTCTGGGCAGCATTTTATGGGCACAATTTTACCATTTTCATTCTAAGTGCTGAATCTGGGCAGAATTCAGATCTGACTTGGAAATCTGCTTTCAGGCACTGTCACTGCCTTGCTCAGAGATCCATCTGGCCACCCCTCACTCTCCCCACCAGAGATCCATCTGGCATCTCTCTCTCTCTCCCCCCACCCTCCCCACCAGGGATCTGTCTTGCATCCTCCCAACCTCTCCATTCCCCACCAGCAGACCATCTCGCATCCTCCCAGTACATTTCACATCCTCACAGCCGAGTATTTTGACTAGTGAAACTAGTTAACGAATCAAGTGCATGTGCACTATTATAAAAGAACAAAGAACAAAGAACATTACAGCCCAGGAACAGGCTCTTCGGCCCTCCAAGCCTGCACTGACCATGCTACCGATTGAACTTAAAATCCTACTCTTCCAGGGATCATTTCTCTCTATTCTCAATCCATTCACGATTTGTCCAGACACTCCTTAAAAAACTCTATTGCATCTGCTTCCACGATCTCCCGTCATTGTAGAAGCACCCATCACTGAGAAAAAAATTTGCCTCGTGCATCTCCTTTAAACCTTTTCCCTTGCACATTAAACCTATGCCCCCTAGTAATTAACTCCTCCACCTCAGAAAAAAGCTTCTGACTATCCACTTTGTCCATGCTTCTCATCTCTACACTTCTCATCTCCACACCTCTTTTAAAAATTCAGTCACTTCTCCAAAAAAAATTTAAATTTGTTACAAGATTGGCCTTTAGTAAATCTGTGCTGGCTAACCTTGATTAACTCGTATATTATCTCAAAGCACTTAATATTCCTTCTTATATAACTGCTGTGGTGTTTATCCATACTTTTTCCTTAGCCCTTTTCACCTTTACATTAAAGTTAGCATAATAGTTTTATTATTAGTCCTAATATCAGTTTTGTTATTATCTCTAATGCAGAGTTGTGACTCTTTGAAATTACCTATCCCAGTGGGTTGTGGACATGTCATCATTGACTATATTAAAAGATGAGATAGATAAATTTTTGATCTTTCAAGGAATGAAGCAATATGGAAAGAAAGTGGGAAGGTGGAGTTAAACAAGATTATAGCCGTGGAATCCTTTCTTTCTGCCGCTTGTACTTGCAAAATCCATTGAGATACATATCCAGGCCTTTATTCAAGCTGTGTAATGAAACATACAGGTGCGTGTACAAATAATTGTTGCTTGATTCAACAACCTTTGCATTTGTGTTTAGCAACAGCCAACTTAGTAAGAGCTGCATTTCCAAGTTTAGAAGATATTTTGTGAAATTTTCTGAACTTGGTGTAAGGGAAAGAAAAACATTCATGGCAAGTGAAATATAATCTAAGTAGCATTTATAGAATAATCAGAATTAGAAATGTGAGGAGATAGAATTAACTCCCCCCCCCCATCCCAGTGAATGATCAGGCCTCCTCCTGCTTCTCTCACCTGCCCCCTCACCTCCTCCACCAGACAACGATCCCTCCCTCCCTCCTTGCACCAGACAACAATCTGAACAAAGAACTAAGAACAAAGAAAATTACAGCACAGCAACAGGCCCTTTGGCCCTCCCAGCTTGCACCAACCATACTGCCTGACTTGATTAAAACCCCCTAGCCTTTCTACTCCCATCCCATTCATGTACTTGTCAAGATGCTCCTTAAAAGTCGCTATTGTATCTGACAACGAGTTCCAGGCACCCACTGCTCTCTCTGTAATAAGTCTGCCTCATATCTCCTTTAAACATTGTCCCCCACACCTTAAATCTAACCCCCGAGTAATTGACTCTTCTGCCCTGGGAAAATGCTTCTGACTATCTGGTTTCACTCCTCCCTACTCCCCCAAGCAGACAACGATCTGGTCTCCCTCATTCCTCCCCCTCGCACCAGACAACAATCTGGCCTCTCTATCTCCTCCCTCACTCTACCCCTCCCACCAGAAAATGATCCACTGATCTGAGTCAGAGAGCCGTTGGAAGCTTTGAACTTAACTTTTCAGCAGCTAGAGCGCCCAAAACAGACCTTTGCTGAGCATGTCCGTTTCACACTGATGTGCAAACCTGATGGTAAAGGGGGAAATGCTGATAAAGTTGGACAGGCAGTTCATTAATTCAATTTCCCAACAACAGATATAAAACTAACTGGATTGCATAGTCCTAAACAAAGCAATTATACTAATTAAGATATGTAAAACAATTTGCAATACAACTTTAACATTTAGAATTAACAGGCAAACTGTGGTTGAACACATTATGCTGTGTAATAAATGGAAAATGCAACCAACACAAATTCCATGGATTTCTTAGCAATCCAATCAAATGTCAATGTCCATTATGGGTTACATAATCTTGTTAAAACTCTGTCTTCCTCACAAAGAATTTCAAGTCTTAACTTTTAAAAATCCAGCTCCTGAACTGCCTCCAAAATTCTCTCCAACTCAGATTGCCTAAAAATAACTGCACATTTCATGATAGCTACTCCAAGGGATTCAAAAAACTACACTCCCACCTTGAATAATGGGCACAAGTCTAGTTTATTTGCAGATGCGAGCTTAATTAAACACATACCACCCTAGTTTTCTGTAGTAGTTCACCCAAATGCCAGTTTCTGGTTACCTTTATTGTGTACCAAGAAAGAGGCTGCCCCTGTGGTTCACAGCTTGGCAGTTCAATACCTTGGGACCTACAACAAAGGTATGGGTCAAGTAACAGGTTTAAAAGGTCCCTCAGAAGACAAACATGGGACACAGCGGACAGAGTACCCTTCATCATCCAGTACTTCCCTGGAGCAGAGAAGCTACGACACCTTCTCCAGAGTCTTTAACAAATCATTGATGATGACGAACATCTCGCCAGGGTCATCTCTACACCCCCACTTCTTGCCTTCAAACAACCGCATAACCTCAAATGGACCGTTGTTCGCAGCAAACTCTCCCAGCCTTCTGGAAAACGGTGACCACAACACCACATAACCTTGCCACAGCAACCTCTGCAAGACATGCCAGATCATCGACATGGATGACATCATCTCATGTGAGAACTCCATCCATTAGGTAAACAGCACATACTCTTGCAACTCGACCAATGTTGTCTATCTAGTACACTGCAGGAAAGGATGTCCCGAAGCATGGTACATTGGGGAGACCATGCAGACACTACGACAACGGATGAATGAACATCGCTCAACAATCACCAGGCAAGATTGTTCCCTCCATGTTGGCAAACACTTCAGCGGTCACGGACATTCAGTCTCTGATCTTCAGGTAAGCATTCTCCAAGGCGGCCTTCACAACACGTGACAGCACAGAGTCGCTGAGCAGAGACTGATAGCCAAGTTCCATACACACGAGGATTGCCTTAACCGGGATCTGGGGCTCATGTTGCACTGTCTGTACCCCCATGACTTGCCTGGCCTTGAAAAATCTCACTTACTGTCCTGTCTGGAGATAATACACATCTCTTTAACCTATGCTAATGCTCCACTCACATTGTCTGCATCTTTCAGACTTGAATAGCAGGTTAGCTGTAAAGACTTGCATTCTAATCAATATTCTGTAAACTGTATGTGTCTTTATATGCCTTTCTCTGATCAGAACTTTACACACACCTGACAAAGGAACACTGTTTCCGAAAGCTTGTGGGATTGCTATCAAATAAACTGGTTGGATTAAATCTGGTATTGTGAGACTTCTTATGGTATTGGCAAGGCCAGCATTTGTCACCATTCTTAATTACATTTGATTATATATTATCAAATACATGATGCTTGCTGAGCCACTCCAGAGGGCAGTTAAGGTCAAACACATTGCTCTGGGCCTGGAGATACCTAGAAACCAGACGAGGCAGATTTTCTTACCTTAAGGTGTTAGTGAACCAGATGTGTTTTCACAACAATTGATGGTAGTTGTCAAGGTCACCATTATTGAGACCAGTTTTCTTTCCAGATTTCATCAATTGAATTTAAATTCCACCAGTTGTGATAGTGGGATTTTAACCCATAACTGTTGGGCATTAGCTTGGGCCTCTGGATTGCTGGTCCACTGACATTATCACAATATTACATTTTTTACGTCTGGCCACATCCACAAGATAATATAACCCAAATTGCTACAACTTTTTAAAATCTACGTACCACGACAAGCAAAGAACATTTAATTGCATTGTCTTTTAATCCATTTTCCACTTGACTCTAATGTATCTTATTTCTGATACCTGTGTGTGTGATGTTGCCTTTTATTATTTTTTTCCTGTAGCTGTAGTAGTTAATAAATTTGCTCTTTCTTCGACTCCAGAAGCCATGTTTGATTAGCTCCTTATTGTTCTCAGATTAAATAGTTAAATTTGGATTCAGGAGAAGCATATCCTCGTGAAAAAGAAACAAATCTTTGTTGTAAGCAACTATGGAGGTTAAGTAGAGGGAAGCTAGTGCACACCTTTCCACCTGGTCATAACGCATTTCTGATGTTGTCCATCATCCAGCCCTATCTCTAGTGTGGCCTCTTCTTCTCTGATATTTCACCTTCTATTGTCATCAACATCAATTTCATCCATCTTTTCCAGTGGTGGTATTTTCTCAATTTCTATTTCTTCACTTCAGCTAAAAGCTGAAAAGATGTTGGTACTCTCGATTTTCTGTGGACAAATTCATTGCTCTCTAATTCTCAAGTCTCTTTACCAGATCTGCATTCCCAAAACTCTATTTGTCTTCTCAGCAGTCTTACTTCTGGTCCAATTCTCACACCCATACAGCGTGATGTTCCAACAAGATTTTTTAAGTTGCTTTTCTAAGGATGACATTGAATGCCCTCTATATTTCATTCAGCTGTCAAGCCTTCCCAAAGTTTTATTCCCAAAATTGGGTATGATATTCTCCTGCAGTCAAATCAGTGCTTTATATTGTTTTCCCATATCTTATTATTTTTTGTACTCTAAGATCCTACTTAAAAAAAAAATGATCCAATCCAGGTTAGGTTGGATTAGCCACATTAAATTGCCCCTTAGCGTCTAAGATGTGTAGGGTAGAGGGCATTAGCCATGGCAAATTGCCACTTAATATCCAAAAGTTGCATAGGATAGATAGATGTGTGGGGGTTACAGGATAGGGTAGTGGGGTTGGGTTTCGGTGAGAATCGCTGGGCCAAATGGCCTTCTTCTGCACTGTATGGATTCAATGGTTCTATGGTGCAAAATGCTTTATTAATTGCTTTGCTGACCTATCCCATTAGCTTCAAAGAGTTTTGCACACCCCCTATGCCCGGGGTCTCTCCTCTTGCACGTTCTCTAAACTGTACCATTTAGGATGGAATTTTACAGCTTCTCTGAACGGCTTACTGCATTTTCCGGCTCCATATTTCTTGCAAGAGGCCCGTAAAATTTGACCCATGATACATATTGTCTCTCATTCTTTCTACCAAAATCCATTGCCTCACATTTTACTGCACTGCATTTGATCTGGCATAATTCTTTTCACCAGGATAGTCCTCTTGAAATCTATTATGCTTTTCCTCACTGTTTACCAGACTTCCAAGGCTTAAATCATATCAAAAACAACACTGCTCCAAGTTATGAAATTGCAATGTCATCCAGTCCAGAAAAAAATCTATGCAGCACAACATTCTTCACATCTGTTTCTTCACCTCAACCAATCTTGTATATATGCTGATAATACATCTTTTGACCAGTAGTTTAAATTTTGCTAACAAGCCTTTATTAATCATGTTTCCTAAGTTCACATATGCAACATAAATTGCATTTCTCTAAACCACTCTCTTGCTTCATGCAAAAACTCAGTGAAAGTGGTCAAATAAGACTTGCTGATGACAAGTCTGAACTGACTCTCCTCTATCAGCCCACACTTGTTAAGTGACTGTTAATTTCCATGTTGGTTTTTATTTCACCCGAAGTTTTCCTACCACTGGGTGAAACTGAATGATCTGTAGTTCCCAGTTTTATCCTTTCACCCCTTTTTTGAGCCAGTGTAATGTTCATCAGCCTCTAGTTCTCTAACACCATTCCTTTATCAAAGGAAGATGGGAAATGTGTGTGTGACCAGCAAATATTATTTTTACCCTTACTGTCCTGAGTAATTAAGGATGCATCTCATTCACTTCAGTAACTGCCAGCCAATGCATAACAGCCAAAACCAATGTAAGTTCTGAACTGAAACATTAACTATTCACTTTCTTTAAAGGATAGAGTAGACTTGTATATTTCTAACAGGCTGGCCATTCAGTTTCTTTACAAATCGAATTGTTATTCATCCATTATGAATAAAAGAATTGGTATGCAGACATTAATATTTACTGCCATGAATATTAGAACTTCTTACTTTCAGAAACTCAGTTTCTGAGTGTGACTGAGTCATATTAGGTGATAATAAAAACTCTGAACATTTATACTTACAGGTTTTCACCCCATTTTTCCCCTGAATACACTGGAACCAGGTCACGTGTAGTCACTGCAAACTGATGTTCAGTGCCTAGTTTGCAGTGACCACATCAGGCTATTCCAATCAATGGAGTATCGCAACCTAGTCAAATACTATTATTCTCCAATATCAAACCCACATACTTTCCAGCAGGGGTCAATAACGAGCAACAAGTGTGAGGATCGCAATTAAACTATTTTTCTCCTTCCTGAGCTTTCAAGATACTGAGGGAACCAATTAAAATCAGCTTATTTTAGAGTAATTCTGACTTGAAAATGATTTCTCTAATGTTTGTGCACACTGGACAGGATTTTGAACTCACACTCTCCGTCCATGGGATTGCCGGCGCAGATGAAAAATGCAGAGAGAATCAGGAAACGGGAATTCTCTCCAAACAGATCATGGGGATAATACTCCCAGCCCCCTCCGCTGCTAGACCAGAGCAGCTGGCTGGGATATATAAGCGGACGCCATTTAGCGAGTTACCTGTTGGGCACCAGTGGTAACCACGCCTCCCCCGACCTCGGATTTCTGACAGCGTCAGCTCCGCACTGGAAATCAGCGCAGAGCTGATTTAAATATTTTAAACAATATTTTAATATCAGTAACGGGCCTGGGACGGCAGGACTTCCAACAGTTCCTCACTAATGGGGAGCTAGCGGCTCAAACCTGCAGCAGTGGCTATGGAAGCCGCCCCAGACAGGGTAAGGGGTGTCTGCCCCGGGCATTGCTGTCTTGGCAGTGCCAACCTGGCCCCATCAAAGTGGCAATGCCTAAGGGATATCTTGGCACTGCCTAGTGGGTATTGGGTGGTGCCAAAGGGAGCCAGAGGGAAGGGGCGGGTCCAATTGGGGGAGATTGGTAGGGATGGATTGGTGGGGATGGAAGGGTCCCACTGCTGTTCTGTAGTCGGGATTGCTGGCAGAGGGAGGGAAGAGGCTGACTGAGGTTGGCCATCAGAGTGAAAGGCTGCCAGGGAGACCAGGACTGCCTGGAAGTGGCGGTCAGGATTACTCTGACAGGCGCACGTGCAGTGGTCTGCTCAATGCTATGCTGCTGGCCATTCTGGTGCGAATTGGCCCTGTCTTCAGATTTTCATTGTGAATCTCACTGGGGCACTGTGTAATGTATAGAGTGTGGGAGATTCATTTTGAAAATCCAGCAAAAAAAGACAAATTTCTCCAGTTTTACGTGAATTTGGCACTTAAAATTTTTTTGGGAAAATCCTGGCCCATATTTTCTGATTTCCCCCTCCCCTGAGGAACAATGTCATAAGATTCTTAGCCACAAAATGCAGAACCTCATTTAATTTGATTTTGAGAATCCTCACTAAATATTCATGCAAGTTTGGACAGCGGTGGGGGCAACAGGAGGTTCATGGCCAGTCATTGCATTGGTACTGCCTCTGGTAGATTGGCACTGCCAGGAAAAGGGTAGACCATTGTGGGAGCCTGGAGGGTGTGGAGATCTATTGACGATTCCCGTGGTCCTCATGGCCATCATAACATCTCTCCCTCTTAGGTCCATGTCCATCCCAGCACTTCCACTGTAAAGAGATCCTTTCCATCAATTGACCCATGGTTAGGGGGCTACTGAAGGTGGGCTTGGTCAGGCTATGCAAATCAAACAGGGGACAGGATTATCAATGCAGGTCCTGGAGAGACCCACATTTTTAGCCTCAGCCTTAAGTCTGTGCTATTGCTATCCAGAGGGGCCAATGCAATCCAGGAGCTTTGAGCTCACAATGGGTGGCCATTATGGAGTTTATCAATATTGACATTCTCGTAGGGCAGAGCAATTACTCAGGACCCCCAAAGAATGATGCCATTCTCAACACTAAATTCAGCTTTCTTAATGAGGGAGGATTTCACTTCTTCCAAGGGTCATCCTAGGAATCCCAGTGTCAGATCACGTGCCTTGTTTTGAATAAGGTTGGATCTTTCTGGGCCCAGGTTTTAATCTGCTTCGCTACTACTGGTAAGGTCTTGAAAAAGTTCAAGGTTATGGCAATCATTTCCAACGCTTGAAGCTTGGCTTAAGGTCAACAGGAGGCGAATCAGTGCGTGAGCATTAACTATCCAGGTTCCAGCATGGTGTTCCAGAAGATATTCGTAGATTTTGATTTGATTTAATTTATTATTATCACGTGTATTGGTATACAATGAAAAGTATTGTTTCTTGCGCACTATACAGACAATGCCTATTGTTCATAAAGGAAAGAGTGCAAAATGTAATGTTACAGTTATATCTAGGGTGCACAAAAAGATCCATTCAGAAGTCTGATGGCAGCAGGGAAGAAGCTGTTTTTTTCCTGAGTTAGCTGGTACATGTCCTCAGACTTTTCTATCTTTTTCCTGATGGAGAAAGGTGGAACAGAGTATGTCCGGGTAACTGGAGTCCTTAATTATGCTAGCTGTTTTTCTGATGCAGCAGGAAGTGTAGACAGAGGCAACTGGTGGGAGGCTGGTTTGAGTGATGGATTGGGCTTCATTCACGACCTACTTGTGATCTTGGACAGAGTAGGAGCCATACCAAGCTGTGATACAACCTGAAAGAATGCTTTTTATGGTGCATTTTTAATAGTTGGTGACAACTGTAGTGGACATATGAAATTTCTTTAGTCTTTTGAGAAATTGGATTCATTGGTGGGCTTTCTTAACTATACTGTTGGCATGGGGCGGGGGGGAGGGTGCCAGGACAGGTTGAAGCTCTCAACCATTTCTACTTCATCCCCATTGATGCAGGGTAGGTCCTCCACTACACTTCCTGAAGTCGATGATCATTTCCTTCATTTTATTGACATTGAGGGAGAGATTATTGTTGTTACACCAGTTCACCAGATTGTCTCTTTCTTGTACTCGTCTCATCATTTGAGATCCAACCACTACGGTGGTGTGATCAGCAAACTTGAAAATTGAGTTGGAGGGGAATTTGGCCACAAGTATGACTGTAAGGAGCATAGTAAGGGGCTAGCATACAATCTGTGAGACACCAATGTTGAGGATGATTTTGGAGGAGGTGGTGTAGACTATTCTTACTGATTGCAGTAATCCTGTACGGGAAAGCACCACAAATTAACTTAAGTTCGCTCTTCAAGTAGAAATGGGCCACT
Source organism: Sphyrna mokarran (assembly GCA_024679065.1). NCBI lineage: Eukaryota > Metazoa > Chordata > Chondrichthyes > Carcharhiniformes > Carcharhinidae > Sphyrna > Sphyrna mokarran. The sequence continues at coordinate 17,169,996 of JAGIQG010000031.1, read as the reverse complement.
AAGTGAGATGATAGTAACTGACATTCAACTAGACAAAAGGCCTCTGCTTGAGAGCTTCTCAGGACCATCTTTGGTATTTTTGTAGTCAGATATGCATAGGGGCCATCATAGAAGCCAAATTCAAGACAGATTTTCCATAATAATCCTTGGAAGGATTTTAACTCATGTTCCTTGGGGGTGGTGCTTCGTTAATGGCTTTCACCTTATGCTGTTCTGGATGTAGCCTCTTGCCTATTACTCAGTAGTCTAAATAGATTACTTCGATTGCTTGCAAAATACATTTCTTCCTCTTCAAGTGAACTATCGCTCTGGAAAATCTTTGCAATTCTAGGTTGGCCAGGTGTTCCTGTTCTGAAGCCACCATATCATCGGAGTATACTGCTATATTGAGTAGCCCTTGACCGATATTCTGCATAACTCTTTGGAAGATGGAACACACTCATGAGATCCCAAAGGGCATATGGTTATACCTGCAGAGTCCCTTATGTGTATTGATAGTCATGTTTTTCTGGGAGGACGTGCCCAATTCAAGCTGAAGGTAGCTGTAGCTCATGTCCAACTTGGAGAATGTCTTGCTGCCTGTTAATGTACAAATCTTTGATTTGGGGAATGGGGTACCTAATGAGTTTGGGGACCCGAATGACTGTTAGTTTATAGTCCCCAGAATGAGGAACCGATTTGTTGGACATAAAGGCAGGGACTATCAGGGAGCCCATTCTGCAACTTACACAGGCCTTATTATATCCAAGCTTTCACAGCACCTTATTTTAATTTCCACCTTCACCAGTGAGGAGTAAGTTCCTGGAACACCTAAATGTAGCATCAAAGTTAATATAGCTCTCGGCCTTGGCTCCTTTTATTTTTCCCAGCCCCTCCTGAAAAATTCCATTTAGCTATTAATAATTTTGTAGTTCCTCCATACTTACACTGCAGATCGCCACAAATTCAGCCACATCTGCTCGAATTAATCTCTCCCCATAAGCTTGGTGTGTGGTCCTGTACAACAATGAATGGGAGACAAGCTGATTGCTGCCTTGCAATTACTCGTGCCATTGGAGTTACTTTTATTTGTAAAGATTTACGCACGTAAGTGGCTAGTCTTGCCTTTGCATCTTCCAAGTTAGGAGTTGGATGCCCAATTGAAGGTTCGTACAGGTCTCTTCTGCGACTCAGCTCTTGAGTCCACATCCATCTCAAGGGATAGTCATTTGCTTGTAATTTCACCATTATTGTGGCAACTTTTGTTGTGATACTACAATTCAGTTATAGTGTCCCTAACTCTGGAAGAGGGGATACCTGCATGGTATGATCAAGTACTGGCCTCAGCTTTATCCCTAGATAGCATGCCACGGCCATGTCTTTTGATAGAACTTGTAATAATCTATCATCTGTCAACTTCACCTTTCTGGGGTATGTTCTGTAATAATTTTGGGTTTGTCACTGCCTCTTCTTGCCTAGGTGGTGGTGACATTAGGGTTCCTGTATTGAAAGGGGCCCTTTAACACCTTGTAAATACACAAGCAATCTCCACTGTGGACTGGTGCCATGAGGTCCCTCTCCCTAATTGCAGGGTATTGCTCCCTGATGCCCCTTGTAGTTCTTGAGCCCCTTTTTCTGCATTCTCAAGTAACAAGGCTATTTCTATGGCTTTTTCAAAGTCCAATTGAGTTCTGCTTCTTTTGGGTGGTTAGGTCATTTGTGCCACATATCAATCTCCTGTAACATTTCATCAAGAGGTGGTCCAAATTCACAATATTCAGCTAATTTTCGCAATCTAGCCAAGAACTTAGTGACAGATCCCCGTGTGTTTTCCGACATGTTGCAGTGATATCTCTGGAAATTTATGGGGGACTTTGGGTCATAGTTGTTTTTCACCAGGTCTGTTAGCTTTTTAAAAGGTTTTGAGTTAGGGGCATGGGATAGGTCAAACTTCTCATCACATTAGAAGTCCATGCACATGCTGTCAACAATATCCCTTTTTGCTTTTCATTTTGTTCAATGCTATTAGCATAGAAAACTGGGGTGAAGCTTACCAGTTCCACAAACCAGTTTCCTCTTCAGATTTTGAGCTTCTTAGACAAGAAAAAATGAGTAGCATAGAAAAAGTAATGCATATATTCAGCATATTGATCTCATAGTGCTCGAGTTCCCAGGAAAAAAAATTGTTTTCCTCTTCCTGAGGAAGATTTTTGACTTACGAAAGTTGCCTGGAGTGAAAGATGGAGTAAACAAAAATTTCTCCTTGTTACCAATGCGGTAATTTAGCCAAACACCATTTTCTAGTCAACAACACTCTTTATTATGCACCAAAAGGGCTATGCCTGTTGCTTACAGTAAGATAGTCTTCACCTTGGGACCTATCACAAAAATCCAAGTAGACTAACAGGTTAGAAACCTCTGTTGACTGCTTCTCACTGGGCAAGCCTCCATTTGCTCAATAAAGGAACTCATTGTCCATGAAGCTCATAGAGATCTCCTGATGAATGCCCTTGGTCTTTGTGGCCATCATTAAAAGATTGAGGGGGGTGGGGGGAGTTGAAAGTTGTTGATTTTTTTGGACGATGAGGAGGAGAGTAGGAAGAGGGAGGGATTGCTAGCGATGATTGTCAGAGGAAGGGCATTGAGGATATAACCCCCTTACCTCTGTGGTAGTGGGTTGGGGCAAAGGTTATTTTTGTTCAGAGTGGGTGTCTTTTAAAAATACCACCCCAATCTCTGTGGAATGGGTCTTGCCAGCTCTATAGGCCCCTCCGCTTGTCAAGGTGATGGCATAATGCCACTCATTTTTTCTTGTCTAAGAAGCTCAAAATCTGAAGAGGAAACTGGTTTGTGGAACTGGTAAGCTTCACCCCAGTTTTCTGGCACAGTGGTTAGAACTGCTGCCTCACAGTGTCAGGATTCGATTCCCAGCTTGGAGCACTATCTGTGTGCAGTCTGCACGTTCTCCCTGTGTCTGGGTGGGTTTCGGCTGGGTGCTCTGGTTTCCTCCTATATTCCAAAAGATGTGCTGGTTAGCTGCATTGGCCTAGCTAAATTCCCCTTGGGGTGTATCTAAAAAGGTGCTTTTTAGCACCTTTACCTACCACTTGAGTCACATAAGTGTTACTTATCACTTATTAGCACAAGCCTGAACATTGTCCAGATCATGTTGCAGGCAGAAATGGACTGCTTCATTACCCGAGGAACTGGGAATGGTACTAGACAATGTGCAATCATTAGCAAAAATTCTGATTTCTGATCTTACAATGGAGAGAACATCATTGATGGAGCAGCTGAAGACAGTTGTGCCATGGAGGACTCTGCCCTAAGGAACTTCTGCAATAATGTCATGGAGCTAAGATGATTGGCCACGAATACCCACAATCAATCATTCTCCTTTGTGCAAAGTGTGACTACATTTATGGAAAGTTTTTCTTTTGATTCCCACTGACTTTAATTTTATGAGGACTCCGTGATGCCACATTAATTTAAATGCTGCTTTCATATCCAGTTTAGTATGATGACTCTTTCCCCCTGGGGGGAGCAAAGCCTGTATTTTCTTTTTGTGAAATACTCCTTTAAGTCCAAACTAAAACTAAACGAGTTCTGACAATGTGTCCTGAAACTTCTGGGAATTGCTCATGTAATCTATGTTGTTATGAAGCAAATGGTAATTAGACGGTTAATTATTGATAGGATTCCAACTGATCTTACAATTCAGAAAGATAGATACTGGGTGGCATTTTCATAGAATTGGAGGATCTCAGAGGAGTCAGGGCCTTTGATCCAAACTGGTCTATACTGACCAAAAAGCCCATTTAAGCTAATCCCATTTGCCTGCATTTGGCCCAAATCCCTCTAAAGCTTTCCTACCATGTATTTGTCCAAATGCCTTTTAAATGTTGTCAATGTTCTTACCTCAATCACGTCCTTCGGCAGCTTATTTCACACATATATCACCCTCTGTGTAAAGAAGTGGTTCATCAGGTTCCTCTCTCAACGTAAATCTATGCCCTCTAGTTCTTGATTCCCCAACCCTGGGAAAAAGACAGTGCATTCAGCCAATCCATACCTCTTACGATCTTGTGCATCTCTGTAAGATAACTCATCTAAAGTAAATTTTACGAGATTGATCCTAAATGTCCAGGTAGTCTGAAAATATACTAATTGATAAGTATATGGAAGAGAAGGGAATGGTTTAGTTTGGAGGGGCATTGCTTTTTATTTTGGTCGGCACAACATCGAAGGCCGAAGGGCCTGTTCTGTGCTGTAATGTTCTATGTTCTAAAATGACAGAGTTCCTGATCCCTTTTTTGGGTGACTTTTTACAGCCAATCTTGTGCACATAGTCTCTGAAAAGGTGGGCTAGATAGTTTCTAGTCACTAGAGACTGTGCATGAGGTTTAATTCACTAACCAGCCTGTAGAGGGAGGTATTGTGCATGTGCAGACCTCAAGCTGCACAAGTGCATGAGCAGTAGCAGGCATCTGACAGAGGCATCTGTTAGGCCCCCTGCTACTGCAGTCTGTCTCAATTAGCATCCCCCTGCAATCGCGGGGGCCTATGGCCCAAGATGCAGCCTCCATTGCCCCAATCCTTCCTTCACTGATTGCGAGCAGAGTGCAGTGGGCCTCTCCACCCCCAACGGCCCCATCTCCATTGACCTCAACTCCGATTGTCCCCAAATAATCATTGGCCCCAAACTCAGCACTACCCTCATTGGCCCCACCCTGGCACTCCCCCCACAGACTTTGTCCCTGGCATTGCCTACTGGATAGAACATAGAACATTACATCGCAGAACAGGTCCTTCGGTCTTCGATGTTGCGCCGACCTATTAGGAAAAAGCAATGACCCTCTAACCTAAACCATTCCCTTTTCGTCCACAAACTTATCTACTAACCTCTTAAACGCCACCAAACGTGACGCATCTACAACTGCCGCAGGCAGGGCATTCCATACCCTTACCACCCTCTGGGTAAAGAACCTACCTCTGACATCCGTCCTATAACTACCACCCCTTAATTTAAAGCTATGTCCCCTCGTGCTAGCTTTCTCCATCCTAGGAAAAAGGCTATCACTGTCCACCCTATCTAAACCTCTAATCATCTTATATGTTTCAATAAGGTCTCCTCTTAGCCGCCTTCTTTCTAACGAAAACAACCTCAAATCCCTCAGCCTCTCTTCATAAGACCTGCCCTCCATACCAGGCAACATCCTGGTAAACCTCCTCTGTACCCTCTCCAATGCCTCCACATCTTTCTTATAATGTGGGGACCAGAACTGCACACAATACTCCAAGTGCGGCCGCACTAGAGTTTTGTACAGTTGCAACATGACGTTGCGGCTCCGAAATTCAATCCCCCTACCAATAAAAGCTAAGACTCCATATGCCTTCTTAACAACCTTATCGACTTGACTGCCAACTTTCAGGGATCTATGCACATATACACCAAGATCCCTCTGTTCATCAACACTATTAAGAGTCCTACCATTAGCCCTATACTCTACACATTTATTATTCCTGCCAAAGTGCATTACCTCACACTTTTCCACATTAAACTCCATTTGCCACCTCTCGGCCCAGCTCTGCAACTTGTCCAAGTCTCTCTGCAAACTATAACACCCCTCTTCACTATCTACCACTCCACCGACTTTAGTGTCATCTGCAAATTTACTAATCCATCCTTCAATACCCTCATCCAGATCATTTATAAAAATTACAAACAGCAGGGGCCCCAAAACAGATCCCTGAGGTACACCACTTGTAACCGAACTCCACGATGAATAATTTCCATCAACCACCACCCTCTGTCTTCTATCAGCTAGCCAATTCCTAATCCAATTAGCTAAATCACCCTCTATCCCATACATCTGCATTTTCTGCAGAAGCCTTCCATGGGCACCTTATCGAACGCCTTACTAAAGTCCATATATACCACATCAACCGCCTTACCCCCATCCACCTCTTTGGTCACTTTTTCAAAAAACTCAATAAGGTTAGTAAGGCACGACCTACCCTTCACAAAACCATGCTGACTATCCCCAATCAATTCGTTTCTCTCTAAATAACTATAAATCCTATCCCTAATAATTCTTTCCAATACTTTGCCCACAACAGAAATAAGACTCACCGGTCTATAATTCCCCGGAAAGTCTCTATTCCCCTTCTTGAACAATGGGACCACATTCGCTATCCTCCAGTCTTCCGGCACTATACCCGTAACCAACAATGACCTGAAGATCAGAGCCAGAGGCTCTGCAATCACCTCTCTTGCCTCCCAGAGAATCCTAGGGTAAATCCCGTCTAGCCCATGGGACTTATCTAACTTCAAACCCTCAAGAATATGCCAACGTCCCAGTTGGCATCACCCAGATGCCAGGCTGGTAGTGCCAAGATGCCAGAGTGGCATTGTCAGTCTGGTAGTTCCAAAGGGATATTCCTGCCTTGCCCTCAGCCTCCCCTGTGGCCTCAATAGCTCCAGGTTCTACCAGTGAGGCCAACAGGACTGTTCCCCATTCATGAGGAGCAGCTGTTTTCTCGACAGAGAAAATGTCTCCCAGCAAGGCCATAAAGGCCAGAGAGCCTGGATGATTGTGCACTGGGCTCACAAAGCAGATTTAAAACAGCTTTGACATAAATTAAATAAATTAATCAGTCTCGTGTCCATTTCAGGTGAGGGGCTGACTGCGCTGAAAATCCAGCTCTTGTAAATTGCTGGATTTAGGCTGTTAGGTCCTAGTGAGAGGAATTTCATACAGGGTAGATGGGTATGCAATGGAAATACCATATGCTGAATTTTATGAATCCCATACTTTCAAACCCACTGACAGGGGAGAACAAATCCAGTTCCTTGTCTTTTGTACTAACACATTGAGCTCAGCTATTTCAGAGGATGGGGATGGTCATGTTCATATTTCAGTTGTTTGAGATGACCAAAAAAAAGTATAAAAATCCAACTGCACTGCATCTACACATAACACCAATAATACACAAGGAATTCTGCCCATTTGCTAGAAATTCTGCATTTAAATCAGACTCACCATGGACTATTCTCCAGAATCAGTTGCATTCTTGGATACATGCATCTCCATCAAGGACGGTCACCTCAGCACCTCACTGTACCGCATACTGACAGACAACCTCACAATGCTCCACTTCCTGCTTCCACCCTAGACACGTTAAAGAAGCCATTCCCTATGGACAAGCCCTCCGTATACACAGGAATTTACTCAGATGAGGAGGATCATGACAGACACCTCCAGACGCTGAAGGATGCCCTCGTGAGAACAGGATATGGCGCTCGACTCATCGATCGACAGTTCCGACGTGCCACAGCGATAAACCGCACTGACCTCCTCAGAAGATGAACACGGGACATGGTGGACAGAGTACCCTTTGTTGTCCAGTACTTCCCCGGAGCGGAGAAGCTACGACATCTTCTCCGGAGTCTTTAACATATCATTGATGACGTTGAACATCTCGCTAGGGCCATCCCCACCCCCCTACTTCTTGCTTTCAGACAACCACACAACCTCAAAGAAATCATTGTTCGCAGCAAACTACCCAACCTTCAGGAGAACAGTGACCACAATACCACACAACCCTGCCACAGCAACCTCTGCAAGACATGCCAAATCATAGACATGGACGACATCATCAAACGTGAGGATACCATTCACCAGGTACACGGTACATACTCTTGCAACTCGGCCAACGTTGTCTACCTAATACGTTGCAAGAAAGGATGGCCTGAAGCATGGTACATTGGGGAGACCATGCAGACACTACGACAGCGGATGAATGAGCATCGCTCAACAATCACCAGCCAAAACAGTTCCCTTCCTGTGGGCGAACACTTCAGCAGTCATGGGCATTCGGCCTCCGACCTGCAGGTAAATGTTCTTCAAGGGGGCCTTCGGGACACACGACAGCGCAGAGTCGCTGAGCAGAGACTGATAGCCAAGTTCCGCACACACACGAGGACGGTCTTAATAGGGATCTTGGCTTCATGACACACTATCTGTAACCCCCGTAACTTGCCTGGGTTAGCAAAAAACCTCACTTACTGTGCTGTCTGGAGAAAATACACAATTCTCCAACAATGCTCAGGATTCCCTTCACACACATTGTTAGCCCCTTTAACACTTGAATAGCAGGTTAGATGTAAGGATTCGCATTCTAATCAGCAATCTCTGACTGTCTGTGTTGATATGTGTGCGATTGCAGACCAGAACACTGCATTTGCCTGACGAAGGCACAAGAGTGTCGAAAGCTCGCTGATTTACTATCAAATAAATCGGTTGGATTTAAAATTGGTGTTGCTAAATTCTTACTGAGTTCTTACTACCCCAGTCCAACGCCGGCATCTCTACATCATGACTCCTTTTGTACTGTCAGGGTTCTCTGGTCGGTCTTATAGGTGGACTCAAAGATCTAGTTCCTTGCTCAAAGGTTGGACACTTATGTGATATTTCTTTAAAAAGCTTTTCTGTATTTATGCTTTACTGCCATTTAGCCAATTGATATATAATTGTGTGATTTTGGAGATAAGACTGCAAAGAAAAAATTGTAGCTGATTGAATAATATAAACGAGTAGCTTTCAAGGTGCCATTGAAGGTCAGTACCCTCAGTAATTGAAAACACAGTAAGTCAGGATGGTATTTATACTACCATTCTAACAATGACATTTTCTCCATAGCCTTTCCTGGCATTTTCTGACTCTTACCATCCCAATTCAGCCGACTGGTATTTGTCAATGGCTCATTTATACAATTTCATTCTTGATTCCCTCCAATTGTACAACTACTAGTTCTCTTAGTAAAAGTACCTCCAAGGGTCAATTTTCAAATGTATGTCCATGATCCTTGTCTTTAATCTTCCTACTCGACCCTCCATTACATGACTGTCCTTATCTGACAATCCAAAATGACAAGCTAGAGTTTTTCAAAGTTTAATGTTGGTAAGACTAAATGTCTCCAAAACCTCTCTGCTTTGCCAGAACTCTGCACTCTAGCTGCTGGTCCCAGTATTTCGTTTGCTAAAACCTCAGCCTGACGTTTTAATTTTGGCATTCTGATTAATCTTTCATTGAGCTTGAAACACAAAGTCAAACCTAGATTTAAAACCATAAGGTTTGTTCTCCATAGCATACCATTGCCATTGCTAACTCACTATTCTGCTAATGAAATCCATTTCATGTCTTTTGTGTCCAGATTCAACTTTTTACTGAATCCACCTCAAGTAAACTCAACAATGGCCAGTGGTTTGGGTGGGAGTAGGGAGAGGGTTTATTTTGACACCTCCTTCTCCATCCAGCACAGAGATACATATACTGAATTACTGCAGGGGTATAACCAAAAGTGCAGCATCATAACCAAAACAAAAACTGTGTCTGGAAGTACACTAATACGTGTTTTGCACTTATGATTTATCCATTGAAAACCTATTTATTTTTACAGTAAATAATGTCATTTAATACTCAAATTCCAACCACATTTACATTTTGTCAGTTATCATTTATTGTCTTCATCAAAAATTCAACCTAACAAATTTGTTGCCTCAGTGAACCAGAAAGCATGAATCAACACAACTAATTATCAAAAAAGCTCAATAATTGAATATACTGATGCTACTTTTGTAACTAAGACACTTTAACAAGTTTAAGTAAAGGATGTAAAGTGTCAGTTAGAAAGAACTGGATTCCAAAGAGTGAGTGAACAATGAACTGATGCTTATAGTTAGTTAATTCTAAAATGAGTCAGTGAAGAGCTAATGTGCCCTCCTACATCTCATCAGGGAGCAACATTCTGTTGTCTTATCCAAATAGTAAACTGTACTGCAAACAGTATAAAACTGAACTGATATCAGAGGTTGGTCTCAGTCAATGCCAAATCATGAGGCAAAGTAACTACCCTGAGAGAACAAAACAATAAGTACTTGGAAAGATAAGTGGGCAATATATTCGGGTACACATGTGCATGCCACATTAAGAGCAGTACAGCATTTCAAAATTAGAAAGGTTCTCACATATGATACAAAACAGCAAGGGGCTGGACAGGGACCTTTTGGCTTTATTTAAAAATAATCTTTGATAACGAAATGACAAACAAAGTCTGGAGGGAAAAAAATCCTATCTCAAGTTCAGTTGCTTTCACAGGAAATAAACGTTCTGCAGTGTTAGTTCTGTTAATGAACTTTACAAGTAGTTTCTAGGAGTTTTAATATATCAGTGTATACTGCAGAGGCAGCTGTCACGTATAATCCCAGTTATAAAGCACAGTGTCACTTCCATTGCCCCGTCATTTCATTCCTCTTGTTTAGCTCTGTACTGTGCCAAAGTATGGAAGCATTTCTGTGTGGGTGATGGTGACCCTCTGCTTAGAAGGTCAGGGTTCAGATTGATCAGCTCCCACATCCTGTGTGAACGTGCAGATACTAATGCTCTCAGCTTTGTACAGATAGGCAAAACACTCATGATATTACCACTGGAAGATTAAATATGGCTCAGACTAAATTTCTTTTACATGCAAACTTATAAATATTTATTCTGAATTGATCCATGTTCAATCCTATGATGCTGAATATGCACAATTCTCAGTTACACAGCAAAATAATGCTGAACAGCCAAGAGTCCTAACATAATATATTCAAAGGATCAGGAATCTAGCAGAGAACAGTAAGAAAAATGTTTGCACGCTTTGTTCTCCAGTTCATGACAAATTCTTTATTCACTTACTACATTTCAAAAACCATTAAAATTGTGAGAGAATGGGTGATAATCAGCATTATACCCTCAAAGAGTAAGTAAACAGAATAGAATTCTTACAATGCAGAAGGAGGCCATTTCATCCATCAAGTCTGCACCAACTCTCCAACAGAGCATCTTACCAAGGCCCAAGATCCCCCTAACATACACATCTGGGGATACTAAGGGACAATTTATCATGGCCAATCTATCTAACTGGCACATCTTTGGACTGTGGGAGAAAACTGGAGCATCTGGAGGAAACCCTTGCAGACACAAGGACAATGTGCAAACTCCACATGGACAGACACCAAGGCTGGAATCAAACCTGAGTCCCTGGAATTGTGAGACAGCAATGCTAACCACTATGCCATCGTGCCACCCATTTTGACTTGGACCAGCCGAACTGCATGGAACATAACCACCAGTCAGCTATCAGGGACCAGGTGCATTTCCCCTGTCACTATGAGAGTAACAAAGAAACTGGACAGAACACATAGCCTATCACTAAATCACTAGAACCAATGCACTCCTTTCAATTACATGACCAGTTATCAAAGTTAGAAGCCAAGTGCATCTCATTTTGGCTGAGTTTATTGTTCCTGTGCATTATTTACATTCTTGGAAGTAACGTTAACCTAAAATGCCTGGCAAAATGTGGCAGAATCACTGTTTTTACACCCTATCTGATTGTACATGATCAGAGTCAGTGCAGTGCTGTGCCTGAATCTAGTAGCTTTCTTTCGATTGAATTCAACTAAAATGATCTCCTTTGTTTCAAAAACAACCATGACATATAGGAAGGTTGCTGGAAATTACAGCCAAACAAGTTGTTTTAAGGAAGAAACAGCATATGTTAACATGAAATGATATTTCACCCAATACAGATTTTTCTTTTATTGCTTAACCAGGTATTTCATGAGTATCAAAATTTGCTAGTATGTTTGGGCCTCAAATAAAAGTTATTGAGAAATCTGCAGATAAATTTCTACTTGATATGGAGCACACAATATCTGCTAGTAGGGATATACTTAACTTGTCCCACATCCAGCAATTGTGGACACAAGTTGGCAAGGTGAAATACTACTGGAACTTAACCAGTTAAAATCAGCAAATACATTGGTAAGCTTCCCAATGGAATATTTTAATATTAGTTTGCTAATTTGTTTGGAGCTGTATAAGGACTTTGCGCCCTCTGACAGGTCTAATCTTCCATGTATTAGTGAGCCAAGCTGGTTGGTCAACAATGCCATGGAGTACGACAAAATGATGTGATTCAGATATCAGACTGCTAAATCTGCCATAGCAGACTGACTTGCTGCCAAACCTCCATTAATAGGCATGTCATTTTGGAGTAAACTCAGCGTTGTAGATTTCCCACTTATCTCCTAACTGCAAAGGACTAGCATTGATTGGTCATTATCGGTTTTGGTCAAACATGGGTTTTGCCTCTTGTGAGATGATAGTAGGCACAGGAATTCTTCATGAATGATATGGTGAGCAGCCCAACTCACAGGAGAATGTGTGAATTGCCACCATCCTCCTGACTGCAGAAATGACAAAACTTCAGCAGCTTGCCTTTTTGCAATTCAATCAAGAAGCCACTTGGCTCTGGATTAACAAATTCATATTCTTATACATAACATCCAGTTAATGCCTTTCAACAGCTGTCATCCCAATTCTCCGAGTTCCTACATCAGTATGATTACAAACTGTGACATGCTAATTCGGTTCAAGTTGTCACAATTCAAATCAAGTTCATAACAGATTTACTTGTTACTAGCTGATGAATATAATTATCTACCTGAGGGGCAAAATGAGGAGCTCTGTGAAATATAGATATTCAAATGATTTCTATCCAGATTCTGTACTGCTGTCCAAGTGAAATTTTTAAATTTATTCCAGTAGAGTGAGACTGGAAATTTCTGCAGTCTGAAGTATTTTGCTAGCTTGATTAGAGTATAATCTTCCTGCCTCTTTTCATAATCTGCTGTAAACAGCAAATGAATCACAATGCTCAGTTCCCAATACAGTAACTGACAAACACCAGGAATCCATTGCTGTGTAGAGTATAAAGTGGTCAGTTCTTATTCTTAACTGGTTAGTTTGAGTGCAACTGAAAAGATGTTTGGGATCAGGACATAGATGATCTGATTATGATTTTGAAAGCAGGCAAGAAAATATTTTAAGGGATGGATACATTCATGATTGCTTGAGCATAACCTCTTCTTGTATATTATTCAAAGAATGGTCTATGGATTGAATCATTCTAGTTTTCCTGGTTAAGAAGGGTAGCATAAGTGAAGAAGCAATATTGGTTCCATGATTGCTTTGTGTGCCTGGATGGCAAAAGGACAAAGATTAGTTGGGGTTAGTGCTCCTGATCACTATCCAGTGAATCCCTGCTGGTGTTCGAGAACGACATTTTATATTAATGATTTGGAAGAGGGAACTAAATGTATTAATCTGCAAATTTGGAGATTACACAAAGTTGGGTGGAAGAGTGAGCTGTGAGCTCATTGGACTTTAGAAGGATGGGGCAGGAGGAATCTTATTCAAACTTTCAGGATACTGCGAGGCCTGGACAGAGTGGATGTGAAGATGTTTCTACTAGTCCGAAAAACTAGGATTAAGGGCACAACCTCAGCCAAGAGGGATGAACCTTTAAAACAAAGATGAGGAGGAATTTCTTCAACCAGAGAGTGGTGAATCTGTGGAACTCTTTGCCACAGAGGGCTGTAGTTGCCAGGTCATTGAATATCTTTAAGACAGGTAGATAGGCTCTTGATTAATAAGGGGGTCAGGGGTTATGTGAAAAAGGCAGGAGAATGGGAATGAGAAAAATATCCATGATTGAATGGTCGAATAGACTCCATCAAGTGGCCTAATTCTACTCTTACATCTTACGAGGAGGTGCAGAGTGACCTAATTCTACTCTTATGTCTTACGAGGAGGTGCAGAGATGCTTCAGCATGACTTGGACGAGGCTCAGTGTATGAGCAGATTCATGGCAAATGCTGTGTAACATGGATAAATGTGAGGTTATTCACTTCAGTAGAAAAAATAGGAAGGCAGATTGTTTTTAAATTGCGTAAATTTAGAGAGGGGGGATACTCAGCAAGATCTTGGTGTCCTCATGCATCAGTTGCCACAAATAAATGTGCAGGTACAGCAGACAGTGAAGAAGGCAAATGGTATGATGGCCTTCATAGCAAGAGGATTTGAACATTGGAATAGGGATGTTTTACTGCAATTGTACAGGGCATTGGTGCAACCGCACCTGGACTATTGTGTGCAGTTTTCGTGTCCTTATTTGAGGAAGGATGTCCTTGCTATAGGAGTACCACGAAGGTTTACCAAGTTAATTCCTACGATGGCAAGTCTGTCATATGAGCAGAGACGAAGTTGCTTGGGATAGTATTCACTGGAGTTTAGAAGAGTGAGAGGGAATTTCATAGAAAGTTATAAAGTTCTAACAGGATTAGACAGGGTAGTTTCAGAAAGAATTTTCTCGATAGTGGGGCATCCAGAACTAGGAATTATAGTTTACACATTTTATGTCTGAGCTGAGGAGAAATTCCTTCCCAGAATTCACTACCACAGCAAAGTAGTTGAGGCCAAAACATTGTGTAATTGCAAGAAGAAATTAAATATAGCTCTTGGGGCTAAAGGGATCCAGCAATATGGGGAAAGGCTGGATCAGGATATTACATTTGATGTTCAGCCATGGTCAAAATGAATGGTGGTGCAGGCTTGAAGGACCGAATAGCCTACTCTACTTCTATTTTCTAAACTTTATGAAATTATAAAACATAAGAAATAGGAGCAGGAGTAGGCCATCTAGCCCTTCGAGCCTGCCCTGCCATTCAATAAGATCATGGCTGATCTGAAGTGGTTCAGTTCCACTTTCCCGCTTTCTTCCCATAACCCTTAATTTCCTTGTTTATCAGAAATTTATCTACCCGTGACTTAAATATATTCAACAAGTAGCTCCACCACTTCAACGGCAGAGAATTCCAGAGATTCACCATCCTTTGAGTGAAGAAGTTCTTCCTCAACTCTGTTCTAAATCACCCCCCTCTTATTTTGAGGCTGTACCCTCTAGTTTTGTTTTCCTTCCTAAGTGGAAAGAATTTCTCTACCTCTACCTTATCTAACCCCTTCATTATCTTGTAAGTCTCTATAAGATTCCCCCCTCAGCCTTCTAAACTCTAATGAGTACAGGCCTAGTCTATTCAATCTCTCCTCATAACCTAACCCCCTCATCTCTGGTATCAACCTGGTGAACCTACTCCCTCCAAGGCCAATATATCCTTTCGCAAATAAGGGGACCAAAACTTCACATAATACTCCAGTTGCGGCCTCACCAGTGTCCTGTACAGTTGCAGCAAGACCTCCCTGCTTTTATATTCTGTCCTCCTTGCGATAAAGGCCAACATTCTATGTGACTTCTTGATCACCTGCTGCACCTGCAGACTGAGTTTTTGCGAGTCATGCACAAGGACCTCAGGTCCCTCTGCATAGTAGCATGATGCAGCTTTTCACACTTTAAATAATAATCCCTCCTACTATTATTTCTACCAAAGTGGATAACCTCACATTTGCTAATGTTATACTCCATCTGCCACGTCCTTGCCAATTATTCAGCATATCCAAATCTCTCTGCAGACTTCCCGCGCCCTCCACGCAATTCACTTTTCCACTCATTTTTGTGTCATTAGCAAAAGAAGTGCTAGGTTCTCAAAGAAGGTGACAATGCTAAGATTTAGCATTGTAGTTTCAGTATCATGTACTGCAGTTGTGCAGACGGACTGCAAAGATAATTAGGAGCGGTTGATGATAACAGTTGCAGGACAAGCATATATGAAGTATGGAATTTTTGACAAGCAAAGAGGGATCAGTTCCTTTTTGATCTAAACATAATCAGTCTCAGTGTCACTAAGGGTCTCTGATGCAAAGTCTATTGATCTGTCATTCTGAGTGCAGACTGGCAAGTCCATGCTGGGAGATATTTGCTGATATGAGTATGGTTGCTCAAACTTCAAAATATCGTCACACCAGTAGGGCTGAGGGTGCCTGTTTGTGTCTGCTGAAGACCACTGTGTGGAGATTCTGCCAATGTCATTTGACATCTCAGTAGATGAGCTGACAATAGGTATAGTCACCTCATTGTGACATGGGATAAACTTAGAAAGATAATTTGTCATAGCAAGAAAACGAAATACTGTAAAACATGCTTATTCACAGAGATGGCCATCTGTTCTATAGTCTAGATTTGACTTCACACTATTGGCTGTGAGTAAGTGACATTCAGAAGGCTGTACAAAGTACTCCAGGTGTAGTCCAACCAAGAAACTATACAAATGAAGAAAGAATTTGCTATTCCTGCGCTCAAATCCTCTTGAGATAAAGACTAACATGCCATTAGCTTTCCTAATTGTCTCCTTTCAGTGACCTGTTGATGAGGACCCCTTTATATAACTACACTTTCTAATTTCTCACCGTTTAAGAAATTCTCTGCATATCTAAGAACAAAGAATAAAGAAAATTACAACACATGAACAGGCCCTTTGGCCCTCCAAGCCTGCATTGACCATGTTGCCTGATTTAACAAAAACTCCTTACCCTTCCAGGGACCAAATCCCTTTATTCCCATCCTATCTAACCCTCTTACCAAAGTGGGTAATCTCACACTTTTCGACACCACATTCTACTTGCCATATTCTTGTCACTTATTAAGTCTGTCCAAATCCCCGTGAAGTCACTTTGCACCTTCCTCATAAGATATATTTCCACCTGGCTTTGTGTTATCCACGAACTTGGAAAATACTGCATTTTGTCATTAATGTCTTGTGCCCCACTAATCAAAGCCTGCCAACAAGAGAATGGCCCAACTGTGAACTAATTGTTAATCCATGCCAGCATGTTACCTCTGACCCCACGTGCTTTAATTTTGCTTACCAACTACCCGTGGGGGACAATGATTGAAAGCCTTCTTAAAATCGAAGTACACTAAGTCCACCGACATTCCTTTATCAACTCTTGTTAGTAACATCCTCAAAAAAACTCCAATAGGATTGCCAAACATGGCCTGCGATTCTCCCAAAAGTGCTGAATTGGTGGGAGAACTGTTCTAAATCCTGACTGACACTGCTCTGTCAGTTCAACTTCTCACCTGAATTTCTGCACTCTTGCATTTGAAAGGTCCCAGTTGGGAATCTCATTAAAAATCTGGGGTTGGGGGGGGCTCTCTTCATGCCAGTAGAACCTTGCACTAGCTCCCTGAATTGGGGAGTTAGTCTGAATCCCACTGGAATGAAATACCTTTGATGGGGTGGGAAATTCAACTGGGACCTGAAAAGTCTTGATAATGAACAAATATACATATTTAAAATACATAGAGAAAAGATTTAAATTACTTATCTGCATTCTTGCTGATTTCCAGCATGGTCTAACCAGTGACTGTTTGTTGGCTCTGGGAGATGCGCATGTGTTCCAAGTGCATGCCCAAATCCCTGTTCAAGCCACAGACACGCGTCTCTCACCATGGCCCAACAGAAAAGTTGCAGGTCGCAAGGGGAGAATTGCGGCCATGATTTCCCATTCATAAATTCATATTGACTTTGCCCAATCAGATCAAATTGTCTAAATGTCTATACATCACATCCTTTTTACAGATTTAGGCATTTTCCTGACTACTGATGAAAGGTGAGTAGTTCTGTAGTCCCCCATTTTTTCTGTCCCTCCCTTCTTAAATAGTTGGGTGGCATTTGCTACCATCCAATCTGCAGCAGTCATAACAGAATCTCTTGCATTTTGGAAGCTGATAACCAGGCGTCTCCAATAACTACCTCTTCCAACAATTTAGGATATAATATATTTGGTCCGGGAGACTTAAGTTCCATTTTTAAAATTTCTCTCATTGAATCTTCTTAATAATATGAATGTCCTTCCATTCCTCATTCTTCCTAGTCCCTTGGATCTCTAATTCTGGGAGATTTATTGTAGCTTCCTCAGTGAATACAAAGAATAATGTATATTAACCTCTCTCAAGACAGACTAAAATCAGTGCATAGGTCGAAGAGTTCAGAGTAAGTACATGAGAAAAGCATCTGGAAAAAGTTTTAAGTGGCGTAGTGACAGCAGCTCTGATATACCGGGACTGAGTTCATTTATTTGGCACAGATTCCAAACAGAGTAAAAAAAAAATCACAATTCCAGACTATTTTAGTGAAGTCCCGCCTGTAATAGTTGAGGTGCACACCATTCTGTATTTCATTCCTCCGATGCAAAAACCATAATGCACGGAAAAATACCACCACATCTTTTTCTTTTAATGGTCTAATACCACAGAATAATTTGCAAACTGTAAAAGTCTACATCCTTTAGTTCTTTTTCTAAAATTAATGTGCAGCTATGCCTCAGTAGAAATGTAGTAAAATAATCATAATAGATTTCAACATTAATCAATGATTGCAAAATTGACTGTCATGCATCCTTGTACTCTAATACGGTAAATCAAATACTCTTTTCCAATCCCTCTCTTCTATTATCTAGTTTAATCGAACTGCCCTTACTTAACTGAAATCTGGTCATGATTCAGAATTGAGAAGACTGGCGAATGAAAGGCCAATTGTGATGCCCAGATTAGCATCTTAACCGTTTCTGGGCTATACGAGCCTTTTCTTATTCAGCATCCAGTTCCTGACAAGGTTTGTCTATGTAGATAATCTCAGCTGACCTGATCCATATTTGGGAGTTACATGATTAAGCTCAGGAGTGTCTATGTTTTTGCAAGCTCTTGAGCTGCTCATCTTTTTTTTAATCCTGATGCACAACTCAATTGTTTAATGTGTACGATCTTTGCTACATTCCTGGAAGATGTGGGCTAAATCAAGATAATCTTGTTTGATTGACGCAGTCAGAGACTGCTGGAGTAGGGACCAGTTCACAGAGGCGGTTTCACTGGTGACTGGGCCTTTGCTCCAGTGAGATGATGATGCCATTTTGTAATGTTCTGGATGATGGTCTCAGCTCCCTGGCACAGATTATGGGTGCTCATAGTGATAAACTGCAAGGTAGCCTAAAGAGAATAGATGAATTGGAGAAAGAATTCTGTCAGTTGAGAAGGCAGTTTCCTCAGTGGGAGCTTACCTTCAGTCCTTGGAAATCCTGCTGCATGACATGTTGAACATCCTGATTGATTCAAAAAAATGGAGTTGCAGAAGGAATATCTGTATGCTTGATCTCCTGAGGGAGCTGCAGATGAATTCCGGGCTGAAGTTGCAAACTGCTATCATACTTTAACAATTTGGATTTGAAGAATGGATGTTTCAAGGAAGCACGTTGTGTCCGGTTTTCAAAGCCTGGGATTAGTCAAAGACTCTGACCACTGGTCATGTTCGTCAGGAAGGGCTGGAGGTGGCTGCACAGGACGGGTCTTTGCCACTTGGCGGGGTCTTTTTTTCTCTTCATTAGGGCTTCAGGACAACAACATGGTGAGGTGCAAAACTTTGGTAAAACTCTGGATGGATCCTGGATGTTGCTGAACAATCCTATCATGGCTTTTTCAAGTTCCTGAGACAGTTATATTATCCTGCCATTCATGATTAATCCTGAACTCCTGATTTTGTGGTGTTGCCTTTTTTCTTAATTGCCTGTTGTACTGCAAAATTCAAGATTGTCCATTTTTCCTCTTTGATGGAATTTGTCCAGTGGCATGCCCCAATGGTGGAACAGGGAGACCTTAGTTCAATGTGCATGAAAATTTTCATTCAGTCTTGGTTTTGATGATACATGGAGAGCGGGCTGTAAATCCAGAAGCCTCCAAAAGAGAACATCTCAGAGACAGTGAACCACTCCCCTGACTCAGATAAACACAATTACTATTAATCATTTTGCTTCTGGCCTAATGTTAAATTTTAATTCTTGGATTTCAGTGTTTGAAATACAGTGTTACTTCTTTGTTTGGAAATTGTTAATAGATCTCCCCCTTTTTATTGGGGAGTTAGTTGTTTGAAACAAGGGTTGTGCAATATGTACGAGGGGAAGTGGGTGGAATTATGATTGATGATTGTGACCTGAATGGTGAATCTGGGGTACCTTGTTCTTGTTATCCTGTGAAGGATGGCATGCAGCATGGTGCCATATGCTCGTGGCTTTTTCTGTAATCCTGTTATCCCCCACTGTCTCTGGTATCCCTTCATTATTCGGATGAAAGAACATGCCTACTGCAATTTATCCTGGGAGGAATTGGGGCCAATAGAATCTACAAGTCAGCATAAATATGGCAGTGCTGCTCATTGTTGTGATCTTTCTAGATGCAAACAGGGATTATCAACCACCAATGTTTGCAAAGTCATAAGACTGATAAGAGCGGAGGCAGACTGCTTAGTGTACAACCACACTGCCCCACACGAGAAACCTCCCGTTGGACCAACACAGCATCAGTTTATTAATTTAATCTAAGGGTTTTTGTCTCTACTTTCATCCCCAAATATTCGCTCCACATGTGAAGAATTTTCCCTTAATACTAATTTTTCTGTTTGCTGGTTTGACCTGAGGCACTATTTCATAAACAGTTTACTATAATCAGTTCCACTCTTGATTTTTTTTCCCTTTCAGAACTGAAAAGTTTAGAATTCTCCCATTATTTTAATAAATTAATTCTGATATTAGAGATCTTACGGCACTGAATCATCCCTTGAGACCTTGTTAGGTTACTAAATTTATGCATGGGTTTCAAGAAACAATTAGACCAGAATAATGGAATACTTCTTGCATGGTATGACTCAATGATGACATTATCTGTGACTTAAAAAGTTTGTTCCAATCCCACTCCAGGGAACTGAGTACACAATGTTAAATTGATACTTTAATTTTGCAAAGTATGAAATGCCATATTTCAGATAATATGTTAAATTGAAGCCCCCTTTGCCCTCATTTTTATTAGCATATGCAGTAATTTGCAAGCCAGGTAATAATTTCCACAGTAGCTAAACAGTTTCTGAGCTGTCGAATCACTCTCTAATGATGTGAGTCACCAATTGCGTACACCACACTGCCATCTAGGTTCCTTGCAAGACCCGCTTTATAGAATCATAGAGGTTTACGGCAAGAAAACAGGTTCTTCGCCCCAACTTGTCCACGCTGCCCTTTTTTTTAAAACCCTAAAACAATTAATCCCTAAATCAAACCCCTAATCTCAATTGCCCACATTTGGCCCATATCCTTCCACAGCCATTGTAATTATCTAAATACTTTTTAAAAGACAAAATTGTACCCACCTCTATTACTATCTCTGGAAGCTTGTCCCAGACACTCACTACTCTGTGTGAAAAAATTACCTCTCTGGAATTTTTTACCTCTTCCCTCTCACCTTAATCCTATGCCCTCTAGTTTTAGACTCCCCTAAAACTTGATCAATTGGGTCAGTGGGCTGACAAATGGCAGATGGAGTTTATTTTAGACAAATGTGAGGTAATGCATTTTGGTTGGCTGAACTAGGGTAGGAATTACTCAGTTAATGGTAGGGCATTGGGGAGAGTTACAGAACAAAGATATTGACTATTTACCTTGTCTATGCCCCTCATTATTTTATAGACCTCTATAAGATCACCCCTCAGCCTTTTATACTCCAGATAAAGAGTCCTAGTCTATTCAGCCTCTTCTTATAATTCAATCCATCAAATCCCAGTAGCATTCTAGTAAATCTTTTCTGCACTCTTTCTAGTTTAATAATATCCTTTGTATAATAGGGTGACCAGAATTGCACACAGTATTCAAACTGTGGCCTTACCAATATCTTGTACAATTTCAACAAGATGTCCCAATTCCTGTATTCAGTGTGCTGACCGATAAAACCAAGCATGCCGAATGCCTTATTCACCACTCTGTCCACTTCTGACTCCACATTCAAGAAGCTATGAACATCTCTTTGTTCTGTAACTCTCCCCAGTGCCCTACCATTAACTGAGTAAATCTGCCCTGGTTCAATCAACCAAAATACATTATCTCACATTTGTCTAAATTAAACTCCACCTGCCATTTGTCAGCGCATTGGCCCAAATGATCAAGATCCTACTGCAACTGGAGATAATTTTCCTCACTGTCCACCATGCCACCAATCTTACTGTCATCTGCAAACTTACTAACCATGCCTCCTATAATCTCATCCAAATCATTAATATAAATGACAAATAACAGTGGGCCCAACAGTGATGTCTGAGGCACACTGCTGGTCATAGGCCTCCAGTTTGAAAAATAACTGTCCACAACCATCCTCTGGCTTTATGTCAAGAAGCCAATTTTGTATCGATTTAAATACCTTACTCTGGATCCCGTGAGATTTAACTTTATGCAACAACCTACCATGTAGTTCCTTGTCAAAGACACTTTGTGCAGCTTTGTCGCACATAGGCCTTGGCCAGTGTGGAAATGGTGAGGAGTGCCCAATGTTGGAATGGCAAGTGGAAGCTGGGTGGATGGGCTGTGGGATCTGTGATGAGGAAATTATTTTTAATGGTCATGTGTTGGTTTCATTCTGGCTGTCACAGGTCCTCTGCTATTATTCCTTGGTAAAAATGCGACCGGTTTATTTGATAGTAAACCCACAAGCTTTTGCAAACACTGTTCCTTTGTCAGATGTGTGGAAGGTTCCAACACCTTCCACACACCTGATGAAGGAACAGTGTTTCTGAAAGTTTGTGGGTTTACAGTCAAATAAACCAGTTGGACTTTAACATGGCGTTGTGAGACTTTTTACTGTGTTTACCCCAGTCCAACGCAAGCATCTTCACATTGTTATTTCTTGGCACAGTGATCTTAGCCACACAGGTGGATTGGTAAGGTCCTTGATTGGTAGCAGGCTTAGGTTGATGTAAGCCTTTTCCAAAAGCTTTCTTGTTGCAATTTCGCTCCTTATTTGATGGGGTGGAATGTTGCTCAGCACTGGGAGCCAGAGGAGTTGGTTGATCTGAGAATGATACACATTGTTGTGTCAAGCTGGATATCTACAAGATTGGTCTCGAAAAACTGAAAATCTACAGTGCCATGGTACTCACTACCCTCCTGGATGCCTCTGAAATGTGGACTGTGTATCGAAGGCATGCAAGATAGCACAATTATTTCCACATAATTTGTCTTTGCAGAATATTACACATCAGAATGGCAAGACAAAGTACCAGACACTGAAGTTCTCTCTGGAGCAAGTCTACCATCAGTTCACACTCTGCTGATGAAAGCACAGAACCAGTGGGCAAGTCACGTCATCCATATACTGGATGAGTGCATACCCAAGCAATCCTTTTTTGGGGAATCTCTACAGGTAGGCGCTCACTTGGAGGGCAGAAGAAATGTTACTAAGACACACTCAGGGGCTCCCTTAAGTCGTCTGACATAGACACGACCAGCTAGGAAACGCTGGTACAAAACTGCTCTATCTGGCGCTGCTTCATGCACAAGGGCTGTCAAGCTTACGAAGCAAGGTGCATTGCTGACACACAACTTAAGCGCGAGCTGCACAAGTCCAGAGCCACCAGTGCAACAACTACAGTGCCTACACAAGTCTGTCCAATACGTGCCAGGACAGTCCGTGCCCAAATTGGCCTGATCAGTCATCTTCGAATACACCTCATCCAGCCTCAGAATGACTAATGGTGTCGAAATCCTCATTGACAACAATGGACAAACAACATCTACAAGACTAGTATGGGATGGTTGTACTGTACTGCTGCACAGTGCTCTGCACTGTAAATGCAAGGCTTGTCTGCAACCCATGAAGAGCTAGCAAGTTTGTTATGGAGGTTGTTTTGTCTTTTGATCTTTGCTGCTTTCTTTCTCAGATGTTCTTGTTCTGACCTCTCAGATGTTCTTGATCTCCCACAACACTCTTTGAAAAAACAGCAAAGTTTTGACAATACTCCAAACATTTATATTTCAACCAACACACAAAATGGAACATTTGGTGATTTATTTCATGTCTATTTGCAACAGTATATTGTGTGTAAGATAGCTGTTGCATTTCCTGTTTACACTACTGATGACAATTCAGAAGTGTTTAATCACTTTAAACTTTGAGATGGCCTAAGAAAGACACAATTCTGCAAATATGCAATAAAGTTTTTTTTTTCTTCCTGCTTAAGACATCTTCCAACTTGTACTCTGCCAATTTGCTTTCCACTCAATCCGTCCTATTGATATCCTCTCAACTATGATATGCTGACAGTTTCAGTAATGGAATTTGTACTGGACAAGAAAAGAGATGGTCACCCAGCTGTTGATACATATGGTTTAGTTCATGTCAAAAGGTAGTTTTTTTGGTCTGTGAAAATTCTGCAGAATTTCACAATCATCTGTTTTTGGTGTGGTGAAGCATTTCTGGCCAAAGTGAGCACTGTATTCACATTAGCAGTTTGGAATGGGTATTTGTAGTAAGATAATTGCTATAATTGAGGAGCTAACAGTGATTATTACACACTTGACTCTTATCATTAAGGTGGTTTTCAAATGGAGAAAATATCATATTGGCTTGTTGACCAGCACATCGTCCAACAACTGAGTGTGCAATGATCTACTACAGCTGAGTAAAAATAAATATATACAATCAGTGTTCCATTATAGCCAATGGCAATATGTCTGGCATACTTTAACTTTGCTGCACTCATCATTCTTTCAATTTTCATATCATAAATGGAGCATCTATTTCTCTCAACTGCCTCCATGTCATTCATCTGTGATAACCTCAAGATCCATATTCAGATGTCGGCTACAGAACAGCCAGCATTTAATGTCAGGTGCAAAGGGACCCCCGATTACTACTGAGCACATGTCAGGGAGAGGAATGTGTGTTTTCTGTCACACAGATATTAACCTCATCAGGCTGATGTGGTGCTGCAGAGCTGTTTACTGTTTAACTTTAAATTCAGTTCAAAGAAGCTATTGCATTCATACTTTCATGTCAAAGGGTTGAGTATCCTTGTATCGCCCCAATAGAAAGACTACTCCTCAAAGGTCAACTAGGTTAAAACACTGAAAGGGCATTTTATTAAATATCAATTTTCATATCAGAGAGGCTATAGCTAAGAAACATACTTTGTAATTATAAGTCTGATGCATCAGGTCACACCTGGTGTAGTCCCTTCTGGCACGTCTATCTGCTTCCCAGCTGTCTATGTGAAGAGGCTCATTTCCTTGAGTGTATGGAACCTCTGGAAAGCTTGCAAATGATCTGCCACTTATAAACACATCAACCCCTCCAGAGACAAATAGGAGAAGAACATCCAGCAGAGAGACTTCATCAAGATACATTCTAGTGGGTAAAGGAAGAACTTGTGTCAAGGAGCAGTTAAACTCGAAACAGTACGTCAGTGTCTTCCCCCAACTCCCAAAAAAAGGCACCGTGAGGAGGACAAGCAAGGTGTGGCGTTGCCCTGCTGCAAGAGTAGAAGACACAAGAGAAAGATGATCGGTAAGTAGGAAGATTAGATAATTTTATAGAACACAGGACATAGAAAAACTGCAGCACAAACAGGCCCTTCGGCCCACAAGTTGCACTGATGATATCCCTATCTACTAAGCTCACCTAGAACCCTCAATCCTATTAAGTCCTATGTACTCATCCAGGAGTCTCTTAAAAGACCCTATCAAATTTGCATCCACCACCATCGACGGCAGCCGATTCAACTCATCCACTACCCTGAGTGAAAAACTTATCCCTGCTATCTCCTCTGTATCTACTCCCCAGCACCTTAAACCTGTGTCCTCTCTTGGTAACCATTCCAGCCCTGGGAAAAAGCTTCTGAGAATCCACCTGATTGATACCTCTCAACATCTTATACACTTCTATCAGGTCACCTCTCATCCCTCGTCTCTCTAAGGAGAAAAGAACCGAGCTCCCTCAACCTCAAAAGGCATGCCATCCAATCCAAGCAATATCTTTGTAAATCTCCTCTGCACACTTTCAGTAGCTTCCACATTCCTCCTGTAGTGAGGTGACCAGAACTGAGCACAGTACTCCAAGAAAGGTCTGACCAGGGTCTTACAAAGCTGCAGCATTATCTCCCGACTCCTAAACTCAATCCCTCGATTGATGAAGGCCTGTAACCATATCCTTCTTAACCATATCCTCTATCTGCGAGGCCGATTTAAGAGTCCTATGGACCTGGACCCTAAGGTCCTTCTGATCCTCTGTACTGCTTAGAGTCTTATCCTTGATATCATACTCTTCATCCCATTTGACCTGCCAAAATAGACCACTACACGTTTATTCTTGTTGAAGTCCATTTGCCACTTCTCTGCGCAGCTTTGCATCCGATCTATGTCATGCGGCAACTTCTGACATCTCTCCAAACTATCCATAACATCACCACCAACTTGATGTGACATCGTCAGCAAATTTACCAACCCATCCCTCCACTTTCTCATCCAAGTTATTTATGAAAATTATAAACAGCAAAGGTCCCAGAACAGATCTCTAAGGGACTCCAGTGATGACTGACTTCCATGCACAAAAAGACCACTCTCTGCCTTTTGTGGACAAGCCGGTTCTGGATCCACAAGGCAACAACCCATTGGATCCCATGCCCTCTCACTTTCTCAAGAAGTCTTGAATGGGGGACTTTATCGAACGCCTTGAAGTCCATATAAATCTACCGCTCTTCCTTTGTCAATGTATTGAATCACATTTTCCAAGAACTCAATCAGGCTCATAAGGCATGATCTGCCTTTGACAAAGCCATGCTGACTACTATTGAGCATAGTAAACTTCTCTAAATGTTCATAAATCCTGTCCCTCAGAATCTTCTCATCAATTTACCAACCACTGAGCTGGTTGCTAATTTCCCGGGCTATCCCTAATCCCTTTCTTGAGTATAGGAACCACATCTGCAATCCTCCAATCGTCCAGAACCTCTCCAGTCTCCATCGACAACACAAAGATCATTGCCAGAGGTTCTGCATTTATATTTTGTATGAATTATTTAATATAAATATATTATATAACACATACTCAACAAGACCTTGGAATCCTCATGCATCAGTCGCCGAAAGTAAGCATATAGGTTCAGATGGCAGTAAAGAAGGCAAATGGTATACTAGCCTTCATAGCAAGGATTTCAGTATAGTGATAGGGATATTTTGCTGCAGTTGTATAGGTCGCTGGTGAGACCACATCTGGAGTATTATGTGCAGTTTTGGTATCCTTACCTCAGGAAAGATGTCCTTGCTATAGAGGGTATACAGCGAAGGTTTACCAGGCTGATTCCTGGGATGGCAGGTCTGTCACATAAGGAGAGACTAAGTTAGTTAGGATTATATTCACCAGAGTACAGCAGAGTGAGAGAGGATCTCACACAAACTTATAAAATTCTAATAGGGTTAGACAGAGTAGATTCAAAAAGAATGTTCTCAATGATGGGGGAGTCTAGGATGAGGAGGGTAAAGCTTTTAGGACTGAGGTGAGGAGAAATTTCTTCACCCAGAGAGTGTTGAATGTGTGGAATTCACTACCACAGAATGTAGTTGAGGCCAAAATATTGTCTGATTTTGAGGAATTAGATTTGGCCTTTGTGCTAAAGGGATCAAGGGATATATGGGGGGGGAAGGGAGAATCAAGATATTGAATTTGATGATCAGCCATGATAAAAAGGACCAAATGGCCTACACCTGCTTCTAGTTTGTATGTTTCTATGCAACTGAATGCCTGAAATATCACAACACTTTCCAGACCATGCATCATGTACATATGCCACTTACTGACTGAACATCCCCAGTTCTTAAAACATTAATTAAAAAGAAATTTACAAAAATTTAACATTTTTGCCCATCTTTTCACTATTTGTTCAGTTTGCTTGGCTTTCCTTTCTCTCTGTGCTGTGCCTTCTTGTCCACATATATTTCCAGATTCCGATGGGAATCTACCTTTTGTGTTTTCCTTGTTCTCTTTTTGTCTCCTCTCCTTTCATCAGTGCTGCATTTCTGTTGCAGGATTACACTACAATATTGCCTGAGAGTCCCAGTGCTGTTAAATTTGTCCAGATTTTACCACGAGATAGATTTCAAAGCAAAAGAATGGCACTAGCTAGAGTTCCTCAAACATAGTCTATTTTCAGCACAATCTTGGAAAGTAGTTATGCAGCAATAAATGAAAAAAACAGACTCTTGATTTTCTCCTACCCAAAGATCCAGCAACAGCTTGTGTTTATTCAAGCCCGTTCATGTTGAAAAACATCAGAGATGTTTCAGTGAGACACAAGCAATAAAAGAAGAAAATGTTAAGTGGAGTAACCAGAAGCTTGATCACAGAAAGTTAGTAGGAAATCTTACTGGAGGACAGGAAGGTGGAGGGATGAATGGTTTGAAGGGAAAATGTGATTCAAAACTTACATGGAAGTCTGTGGATGAGCTGGTGATGCCCTCCACCTGAAGGATAGCAAACCTTTAGAGACCTGCCAGTATTTGTGGAAATGCAACATTACTGTTGTCGGCCTAAAGGAATTAAATTGCATATATCTGAGATATTATTCACAGGATCCGATACAAAATATTTCCATTTGTTTCCCCACACATGAATGTGAATGAAGTAATTCCATTGCTTAATGCTGCTCTTGGGATGTTGCCTGGCTGCTGATCAGATGGGAATTATTTTAAGTGGCCAATTTCCAAATGCTGGTTCTGTTAGTGAATATGCAAGGCTAATTTAAGTGGCCAATTTCCAAATGCTGGTTCTGTTAGTCAATGTGCAAGGTTTTGTGAGGTTGTTTAGCACAAAGCAGTAATTTTGTAAATATAACATCAGAGTCTGTGTGGAGTTCTCGTTGTAACCCACAATATATACACACCACAGCAGAACAATACTTTTCATTTGAGGTGCATTTTCTGTTTAGTGCAGAGGGTAATACTGGTGCTTTTAGCCAATTTCAAAGTAATATACAAAGCATAAATGAGTTCCAATTATTTAATCCAGCATTCAGATTGCTTCACCAAATTCAGTTCAGACTCTAACGGCAGACTTTATGGTCCTCTCACCAGTGAGATTTTCCAGTCCCATCTAAGCCAAGGGACTTTTGAATGGCTCGCCACATACCAGCCCCACTTCACCCCAATAAATCCATAAAATTCTGTCCTGAGAAAGTTTCACCATACTGAAATGAAATGAGCAAGTTCATGGTTAAATCATAGAACACATAGGACTCAATTTTACCA
The DNA here is from genome assembly GCA_024679065.1 of Sphyrna mokarran. Classification (NCBI taxonomy): domain Eukaryota; kingdom Metazoa; phylum Chordata; class Chondrichthyes; order Carcharhiniformes; family Carcharhinidae; genus Sphyrna; species Sphyrna mokarran. Next base: position 17,141,068 of record JAGIQG010000031.1, on the reverse strand, counting down.
TTGCATTGTGACCATTTTCAGGTGCGGAAATGTGGTAAAGGTAAGCATGAGGCCATTAACGCAATTTATGTCCACGCAGATGCCGGGTGGGGGGCAATGGTCACGATTGTTCTGGTAATGGGGAGGGGTGGGTGGATAAGGGGGACAGTTATATCGTAGAGGTGGAGGTGATGTCTATGGGAGCCATCACTGCCCGGCAGCTTTATGTGCTTTTCCTAGCCCAGGAGTGTGTGACAGTGATGCGATTTTCAAATTTTTTTCTCTAACTGTGCATGCGCAGCTCAGAGCTCCAATCACTTCGGCTGCGATAAATCCTGCCCACAGCTCAATTCAGACTCGTTTCAGGCTAAGTGCATATGGGGTGCCTGAGAGCAGACTTCAAGTCAGATCTAAATTTCGTTTTAAGTGTTGAATCTGAACACAAAGGTTGGGGGGGGGGGGGCAGAAAGAGTGTGGGGGAGGGGTAGAAGATGAGGGGGTGGGAGGGTGGGGGAGGTGGAGGGTGGGAGGATTGGGGTGTGAGGCGGGTGGGACAGGAGTGGAGAATGGGGGTGGGGGAGGAATGGTGGGGAGGTGAGGTATAGGGGTTGGAGGGTGGGACAGCAGTAGTAGTGGGGTAGGAGTGGGAGGGTAGGAGTGGTGGAGTTGGAGTGGTGGAGTTGGAGTGGGAGGGTGGAGTGGGAGTAGGTGGGTGGGGCAGGAATGGTGGAAGATGGAGTGGGAGGGTGGGGGATGGTGGGGAGAGGGAGTAGGATTGGGAGGGTTGGGGGATTGTGGAGGGTGGTAGGGGGTTTGTGGGGTTGGGGGAAGGTAGGGGGTGGGGTAGTGTTGTGGAGAAGAGTGGCGTGGGTGTGGGGGGTGTAGTAGGGGGGGTTTTGTTTCATGTTGCATTTTGGGTTGGGAGGTCTGCAAGTGTGTGGGGAAGAGTGAGGAAACTGCTGTTGCTCATGGGTTCCAACTTCAAACCCTCAGCATGGATCCTGATCTGAGCACTGAGCCTGAGACTCAGCACCAACTCCTGATTCTCATGCTGGCAGCAGCAAGCACTGCTGCTTGCAGCAGATAGGTTGGAAACTTTCATTAAGTGGCAGTACCTCTGCCTCAGGATTTGTCTGGGGCCAATATTGCACAGATTCTGGATGTGTGTTTCAGAGTGTGGAATATGAGGGATTGTAGGGTGGGATGGGAGAAAACATTTGGTTCGTTTGGAATGCGGGGGGAGGGGGGGGTTGCTGCAAAAGAAGGTGGGGGTGAGGGGAGGCGGGGTGGGGGGAAAGCAATGTGAGGAATGTGTATTGCTGGGCTGGGGATGAACAGAAATCTTTAAATCTCCATCTGTCTCTCCCCTTTCCCAAATGCCCACCCCATCCTTCCAATTGACAAAATGGCTTTTGCAGTGCAACCAATTGATCTTCTTGTTCTTTTGGTTGCTGCTGGAGATGAGGAGGAGCAAGATGATGAATTGGAGGCAGAGGAGGCTGAGGCCTTACCACTCTTAAGAAGAAGGTTAAGAAGAAGGCCACTGAAAGCAGAACATGGCCACCATTCGCCCAAGAGAAGGGGGGGGGGAGGCAGGAGGAGGAGGGAGCTCAAATCTTGGCATTTCTGTGTCTTTCGACTAGCTGTTGGATATTGACTGCTACTGATAGCTCTGGCTTCAAAAGGACATCTGCGCCATTTGTTGCAGGACTTGGCACCTTGGGTAAAAAGGAGTCAGGGGCTGTGAAAGTGACAGCCACCTTAAATTTTTTATGCCATCAGACCCTTGCAGGAGGCTGAGCGGTGATCTTATAGAGCTATATAAAATCATGAGGGGCATAGACAAGGTAGATTGTCAATATCTTTTCCCAAAGATAGGGCAGTTTAAAACTAGAGAGCATAGGTTTCAAGTGAAAGGGGGGAGATGCAAAAGTGTCCAGAGGGGGCAATCTCTTTACACACAGAGTGGTGAGTGCCTGGAATGAGCTGCCAGAGGTAGCAGTAGAGGCAGGTACAATTCTGTCATGGGTACAATGGTTATAGAGGGATATGGGCCAAATTCAGGGGTTTTTAATAAAAGGGCAGTATGGATAAGTTGGGCCAAAGGGCCTGTTTCCATGCTATAAGCCTCTATGACTCTATCAGTGGAGACATTTCTGGCATTTCACTATCATCCATCTACAAATGTGCATTAGTGATCATGGGTGCTCTGTATGCTGAGATTGGCCAGTGTATTAAATCCGACCTAGACCAGGCGCAGCACGAAGCCTGGGATGCAGGATTCACAGCCATCATAGCATGCCAAATGTGCAAGCAGCTACAGATTGCACCCATATCACTCTCAGGGCCCTGATGAAGAATCCATGAAAATTCATGAAGAGATTCATGAAAATCATGAAATCCATTCAATAAATGTACAGTTTGTATGTGACCATCAGCATGTCTGCACTGATGATCACATACTACCAGCAGCATGACAGCTTTCTATTGATGAGCTATGATATCCCAGAGTTTTTAAAGAGGAGTCAAGGAGAGCGTATGGCTTATGGGGCACATGGGTTCATACTTCATGGTGTTTACCCATTCAATAATGGAGCTATGTATAGGGCTCCTCAAAATGTGGTTCAGGTGCCTGGATTGCTTTGGCCAGACCTTCCAATACAGTCCCCTGATATCATCTTGCATTTTCATTGTGTGCTGTGTCCTATGCAAACTGTACAGCATCACAAAGACCTTTTGGAGGAGGATCGTATTGAGGCTGACCAGCCAGGCATTATTGGGAGGAGGCCACCTAGCAGGAGAAGGAAGATGGACGACATCACCCAGGTGCAGGAGAGCTGATGGTAGCAAGTCAGTCATGCGAGAGTGGTGAGGGAGGACTTGATCCCCAGTCTCTTTGGTCACTAAGGGGCTGTGTTAGTGCAAGTGGGTTATATCTCTATCTCCCACTCTCCCCCATCCTCCATGGCTCCCCCATCCCTGTGCAGTCCTATAATCTTCTGCAACACTATAATAAACGAGTGGTGGGCCTGGGTACACTGTGCTCCTATGGCAGGCAGGAGGCTGATAATGACTTGCTATGTGCTGTTGTGATGTCCCGCTGCAAACTAGCTTGACACCTACATGAGCTCCACATGCATGCTGGTATCTGGCTCAATCTGGTGATGCATAGGGAATACTAAACAATCATGAAAGGTGGTAGGTGGGGTGAGACAATCGCTCCTGGATCCATGGTAGATGTTTTAAGTCACAGCCCATGCATGCCAGTGAATTATTTCAGTACCTTGCTTTTCAGGGTGGCAGCGCACTGAGAGACCTCCCCCACTCACATCCTTGTGCAGGGTCCCTCTGGCAACCATTGGAGTAATGCATTCCTGTTAGAGGCCTCTGTGATGCTCGGGGTGGTGCAGGGGAGAGAGTCGGTCATGTCAGTCAACCATCAGGCTGGGGGAGAGAGGGTGATGAGAGGCCAGGGAGGCATCTCTAATGTCCATGGGAGGAGGGGGAGACTGTATCTTACCCAGGGATGTTGTGTCAGGACAGCCGCTTTTGTTTTAGCTTCTTCTGCATGTGCACAATTTATGGTTCCAATCTGGGCTGCTGGCTGTCTGACAAATTAAATCCCGCCCAGTGCCTCGAGCAGCTAGAAACAAACAGTCTCACCTATATTTTCAAAGACTGAGTGCATAAGATTGTACATGAAAACTCATGAAAAGCACTCTACCATTGTCATGCTGGTTAGACATTTAGAAAAAATCTTGTAAAATTCCACGCATTTCAATCGGGGCCAATAAAACTTTCGTTTTCACAATATTTAATTGAAAGAAATTTCTTCTACTACTGGATGTTGAACGACTTGGAAAATAGTTAATTCTAAAGGGATATCAGTTGGCATTGCTAGGGAATGTACTGTAGACTATATTCCTTCTTTCCCACACTTTCAATACTTGATATCAGACATGTCTCATAGTTCATGGGGTTTCTGTAGATGAATATAAACCAAGGAAGAATCTCGTGTTGGATTAATCACTACCAGGCATTGCTTTATCCAGCACAGGCATGTATCCAAACTAAATTCCATTTTGAAGAGCTTGGTTGCTGCATTATATCCATCAACCACAGACTACACTTTTACCAAGATTCCTATTTATCGAGTTATTTACTATCACTAGTTGATAAATCTCTCATTCTTCGTTATAAATCCAGCATGAATGATGTTGAATTATTGTCTTTTGTTGAAAAGCCAACAAAAAGACTTCAGTTTCATAACAATCTTGTCTAATTCATTTTTTTTTAGAAATGGCAAAGCATTTATAAAAGTAGAACACTAGGATCCATTGCCATACCAATTTTATAAGAATTTAAATCCGCCAGTCAGTCCTCATTTTATTAGGTTTAATTCTAGCTAACACATCACAAAAAGAATACGAATGAATTAAAGAGGATGCACAAAAAATCAACAGTACTGATCTCCAGTGTGAAGCGAATGAGTGACGGTCAAAACTTAGCGCAACTCAACAACAGTCTGGTGACAATGAGGAAATGCAGAGGGATTCACAAGTATTAAGTGAGTGGATAAGATAAAACCATAATACAATTTCAAAATAAAACAAAATGAGTCAAATGAGAAAATAACATTTAAATAAGATAAATGGAATTTAAAGGAGCGATTTACAAATAATGGATCAAAAGGTCTTGGAGCTACCTGACCTCAGGGACTCCAGTGGAAACTATATAGAAGAATATGAAGATAACTAATTGCAGAAGGTTCTCTGGCTCCAGGTGCATTAATAACAAAGGAACAATGCAAAGACAGTTCCATTCAGCTGCAGAGATCAAAGAATACAGCACAGGAACAGGCTCTTTGGCCTTCCAAGCGTGCACTGACCATGCAGCCCGACTGAACTAAAACCCCTATCCTTCCAAGGACCATATTCCTCTATTCCCATCCTGTTCATTACTTGTTCAGATGCCCTTTAAAACTCACTATCATGTCTGTTTTTATCCACCTCTCCCCAGCAGCGAGTTCCAGGCACCCACCACTCTCTGTAAAAAAAAAAACTCACATCATACATCTCCTTTAAACCTTGCACCTCACACCTTAAACCTGTGTCCCCTAGAAATTGACTCTTTCACCCTCGGAAAAAGCTTCTGACTGTCCACTTTGTCCTGATAATCTTGTAGAGACTACTATCAGGTTGTTCCTCAACCACCATCAGTTGTGGACAGACATAGAACATAGAACACTACAGCACAAACAGGCCCTTCGGCCCACAAGTTGTGCCGAACACATCAAAACCTATCCAGCCATTGACCTATCTATAACCCCCAATCCCATTGGATCCCATATACTCATCCAGAAGTCTTTTAAAAGACCCAGCGAGTTCGCCTCGACCACCACCGACGGCAGCCGATTCCATTCACTCACCACCCTCTGAGTGAAAAATTTTCCCCTAGCATCCCCTCTGTACTTGCTTCCCTGCACCTTAAATCTGTGCCCTCTTGTCGCGACCATTTCAGCCCTGGGAAATAGTCTCTGAGAGTCCACCCTATCTATTCCTCTCAACATCTTGTAAACCTCTATCAGGTCGCCTCTCAACCTTCGTCTCTCCAGGGAGAACAGTCCCAGCTCCCTCAACCTGTCTTCATAAGGCATGCCTCCCAATCCAGGCAACATCCTTGTAAATCTCCTCTGCACCCTTTCAATAGCTTCCACGTCCTTCCTATAGTGAGGCGACCAGAACTGCGCACAGTACTCCAAGTGTGGTCTGACAAGGGTCCTATAAAGCTGCAGCATTACCTCCTGACTCCTGAACTCAATCCCTCGATGAATGAAGGCCAGTACACCGTAAGCTTTCTTAACCACATCCTCCACCTGGGAGGCCGATTTGAGAGTCTTATGGACCCGGACCCCAAGATCCCTCTGCTCTTCCACACAGCTAAGACTCCTACCTTTGATAGTGTACTCATTCATCCTGTTGGATCTGCCAAAATGGACCACAACACATTTATCCGCGTTGAAGTCCATCTGCCACTTCTCCGCCCAGTCTTGCATCCTGTCGATGTCATGCTGCAACTTCTGACATCCCTCCAGACCATCCACAACACCACCGACCTTCGTGTCATTGGCGAACCTACTCACCCATCCCTCCACTTCCTCATCCAGGTCATTTATGAAAATGACAAACAGCAAGGGTCCTAGAACAGATCCCTGGGGCACTCCACTGGTGACCGACCTCCATGCAGCAAAAGAGCCATCCACAACCACCCTCTGCCTTCTGCAGGCAAGCCAGTTCTGGATCCACAAGGCCAAAGCCCCTTGGATCCCATGGCCTCTCACCTTCTCAAGAAGTCTTGCATGTGGGACCTTGTCAAATGCCTTGCTGAAGTCCATGTACACCACGTCCACTGCTCTTCCTTCGTCAATGTGTTCAGTCACATTTTCGAAGAACTCAATTAAGCTTGTAAGGCATGACCTGCCTTTTACAAAACCATGCTGACTATTTCTAATCAACCTAAACTTCTCCAAATGCTCGTAAATCTTGTCCCTCAGAAGCCTCTCCATCAGCTTACCAACCACTGAGGTCAGACTCACCGGTCGGTAATTTCCAGGACTATCCCTGTTCCCTTTCTTGAAAATAGGGACCACATCCGCAATCCTCCAATCCTCCGGAACCTCTCCCGTCTCCATCGACGACGCAAAGATCATCGCCAGGGGCTCTGCAACGACATCCCTCACCTCCCACAATAACCTGGGGTACATCCCATCTGGTCCCGGAGACTTTTCTATCTTGATAGCATTTAAAAGTTCTAACACATGCACTTCCTTAATTCAGTCTGCCGCAAACTTGTAGTGCATCCTCCCAGATCACTTTCCACCGTGAATACTGAGGCAAAGTACTCATTAAGCACCTCTGCCATTTCTTCCGGTTCCATACAGACTTTTCCCCCTTCACCTTTTATAGGTCCTATCCCTTCTCTTCTCATCCTTTTACTTTTCACATATTTGTAGAAGGCCTTGGGATTCTCCTTAATCCTACCAGCCAAGGCCTTCTCATGACCCCTTCTGGCTCTCCTAATTTCCTTTTTAAGCTCTCTTCTATAAGCCTTATACTTCTCTAGATCCCCAACATCTCCTAGCTCTTTGAACCTTTTATACACCTTTCTTTTCTTCCTGACTATGTTCACCACAGCCTTCGTGCACCACGGTTCCCGCGTCCTACCAAAACCTCCTTGTCTCACCGGAACGTTGTCGTGCACAGCTCCAGACAAGCATTCCTTGAATATCTGCCACCTTCCTTCTGTGCTTTTCCCCAAGAACACCTCCTTCCAGTTTATTCGCCCCAACATCTGCCTGATGTCTTCATATTTCCCCTTATTCCAGACAAACAACTTCCTAGCCTGCCTGAACCTATCCTTTTCCAACGCAAGGGTGAAGGAGATAGAATTATGATCTCCATCCCCAAGATGCTCTCCTACCGAGAGATCCATCACCTGTCCTGGTTCATTAGCTAGTACCAGGTCCAGTACAGCCTCTCCTCTCGTAGGCTTGTCCACGTGCTGTGTCAGGAAACCCTCCTGAACACACCTAACAAACTCCTCCCCATCCAAACCCCTTACCCTTGGGATATTCCAGTCGATGTTTGGGAAATTGAAGTCTCCCATCACAACAACTCTGTTATTTCTACATCTCTCCAGTATCTGTTTCCCTATCTGCACCTCAACTTCCCTGTCACTATTGGGCGGCCTATAGAATACACCCAGCAACGTCACCGACCCTTTGCTATTCCTAACTTCCACCCACAAAGACTCCGGAGACATTCCCTCCTCGGTATCCATGACACTTCTCTGCAGCCATGACACTGTCCCTGATCAACAGTTCAAAACAGATGAGAATGTGTGGTCCATCATTGTCATAGTAGATATAATTTATAATTTTAATTAGAGGTGGCTGAGTGCTGTTGAAGGATGGAAACAGGATATTAGAGGTTCATACATGGAGTCGCAGGAAAGGTGGACACAGATTTGGGTGACAACATCATGTTCAAGGTTATTGAGAGAAAGTGATACTGGAGATTGAGAAGTAGTTTGTAAGCATAAATAAGGTCATAGGTTTAGTCTTGAAGAAGGGGGTGAATAAGCATCTTGCTGCTGTTATTCTAGCATTCATATTTAAATACCACAGGACAGTGGAATTGTCAGGATCACCATTCAGACTCAAAATAATTATGAGCTGACTTGTAGAATAGTCACTGATGATGCAGCTGTGATCTTCCAAGATTTGTTTCCCATGCATATTGTATTGCTCTCTGCTGCAAATACTGGATCAAATATTGTGGCTTATGTTATAATTTGATATAGCAAACTTCTTCAGTGCTGGGAATAGAAAAATTGTAAAATCACTATTTATGTGTTTTCAAGATTTGTCCAACTGTTTAAGTATTGAGGATACACACTAAGGTCAGAAAGTTCACACTATAGATCTCGCCATCAAGGCCTGAAGGACTGAGCAAACTGTGACCATTGAAAAATGGAACAGTCATGGCAACTGTCTTGAAATCTCACCTGCACAATCTTTTTACTATGGCTACAGATAACTTTGAGTAGCATCCCTGTTTATTAAGGCACATAGGTGCTTAAAAGACCTTGATGGCAACATGAGTACAATGAACGATCCCTCTCGTACCTGAGGAAATCTAGCTACGGAATCAAAGCTAACCACTATCAGCCTGTCTATATGGGGCATACTTCACCACCTTTGTGCAGTCATAGGCCACTGACTAGAAATGTCACATAGATGTCCAGGTAATCCATGAAATGAACTACAGGTAAAGAGGTTGAGTGCTGATCTAATCTTTAATCATATAGGCATTAGATGAATGCCACTTGTCATTGGCACGAACACATCTTCGAGTAAATTTCATAACTCCTGCATCAACATTTTAGAGATGCAGTCTCCGACAATGTTGTCGGATATCTCAATGAAGCTAAGCATCAAAGGTATTTACCCCATCATCTACCCTTTGACCTTCTGCGACTATGAGACTGCTCTCTTGCCATCATGCTGACATTTCCCTCCACTCTTCAACAGACACTCAGATCTCGCTTTATTTGAGCCAACAACTCAAAAATGTAAAAAGTTAAAAAAAATCTAAAATTTGTCTGCCTAATGGCCAATTAACTGCTCACCATCAATCTGTCAATCACCGACTTCTCCTGCCTCTCGCATCTGATCAAATTAGTATTGGTAGGAATACATCAGTAAGCAGCCTATCAGGAAGTCCACGCCATTTACTAGCCCCATCATTCACCTCTGACTTTAAGGGCTATTAAAATTCTGCCCTAAACCTCCAAGTATTTAATTAGTTTTGCAATGTTTCAAGATTGGGAACAGTAGTTTTAAATGCAGGTCTTCTTTTTCTTTAAGAAATGGGATGGCCAGCATGAACTTTTTATCCCATCAGAATACTACGGCCTGCAGCAAAGAAAAAGGAACTACATCTTGGAAGTTCATCCATTGTAACCTCCAGTAATTTGAGTGAAGGTCATCTCATCATCCTTACAAATGGGGTAGCTGACTGGGCAAACAAGTGTGTTTGCAGTTTAATGGAAATTTTTGAATGGAAATATTTGTAGAGGTTAATTTGGATCATGAACTATCCAAGCCAGAAGGCAGGCAATGTTTCATGAATTTTAAATCATGTCAAACAGAAAAGTAACTTATTTAGTCTCATCTAAAGAAATACAAGTATATGTGCCTTGTTTACAAAATGTTAATGCACTACTGTCAAATCAGAGATTCTGGCAGCCTTAATTTTGTTAATATCATGAAGTGCAAGACTAGGCAGAGTGATGAATAGCCTTGTCTATAAAAGGTAATGATGAAAAGTCTAACACATGGTGGTTATGAATAGGAAGGAATCAGATCTGAGAGCTGGAACATGTTTGGAAGAGACTCTAAATCTAAGACAAATCTGCACAGTAGGACCCATGAACAGATAAGTAAAGACTTGCACTCCAACCATTATCTTGTAAATTGAGTTTGTGTCTTGTGTATGTTGTGTTTATGAACACAAGTCCTCACTCACCTGATGAAGGAGCAGCATTCTGAAAGCTTATGCTGCCATATAAACCTATTGGATTTTAACCTGGTGTTGTGAAACTTCTCAGTGTTACTGGCCATAGTCACCAGTAATTATATTTGAGTCTAATTACAACTATAAAATGATCATGGGATTGATCAGCATAATTAAACAAGGAACAGTTTATTTAACATTTTCAAAGTTGCACAGTCAGTCCAAAACTGGCTGCCCCAACTCCACTCTGCATGGAGCTTGCTCCCCCGATCATCTAATCTGCTCTCTTAAGGAGGCAGTATATACCCCCAAACTACATACACAACAAAAGCTAATATCAGAACTGCAGCAGTTGCAGGTATAGTCTCCTGAAAGAAGTAGCCATTTTCTGCCTTGCTGAGCCTGAAGGCTGTTTTCCAGATGTGACCACCTTAACCTGTATATGGTAATTATATGCTGGATTTCACTCAGAGTTACTTAATATTGGATGCTGTTTGGGAAAATGGGTGCCTTAGAATGAGATGATGTGTGTAGTTGGAAATGAAATATTTTTGTGTGAAATTGTGTATTGTCACTTGTGTACTACAGTGTATTATTGTCCTTGTCATGTGTTTTTATTTTTAAGTTAATAAATATTCTTAATTGTTCACACAACTGGTCTGCCACTAGCATTTTAATACACATCCTGATACCTCTGAGAAGATGGTGAGCAGCCTTCTGTAACAGCTGCAGTGTTTGTGCTTTGAGATAATATTCCCCACTGTTTTGAACTGGCAAAGATGAAGGACTGTATTTACGCGCAGTAGCAAATTTGCCACATCACAAGTGTGCAAAGCAGCATGGATGCACTGAACTAATCACTGCAGGAGCAGTTATTTTAGGTCAAGTTGTTACATAGAACATTACAGCACAGAACAGGCCCTTCAGCCTTCGATGTTGCGCCGACCAATATAAAAAGCAATGACCCTCCAAACTAAACCATTCCCTTCTCTTCCATATACTTATCAACTAACCTCTTAAACGCCACCAAACTTGGCACATCTACAACTGCCGCAGGCAGGGCATTTCACTCCCTAACCACCCTTTGGGTAAAGAATTTTACAGGTGTGAAAAATTCAAGGGAACGTTAAGAAACATGAAATGTTAACTGGGTAATAAAAATACATTTCAGACAACTTGTAACTTATGTTTTAGCCTCCACTTGAAAAATGCAAAGATTGTTACTTTGTTCATCGTAAAATTAAAGGATAAATATTTGGATGCTGCAGTTTCCTCCCACAAGGCGGCTGTGGCTGTGGGAACCCACATGTGGGTTCGGTTGATTGGCCATACTAAATTGCTCCTTGGTGTCAGAGGGACTCACTAGGGTAAATAGAAGGTATTATGAGTACAGGGCCTGGGTGGGATTATGGTCGGTACAGACTAGATGGACTGAATAGTCGCCTTCTGCAATGGTTAGGATTCTATGATTACTTTACAGTCCACATTCGGTACACTTGCTATCATTAGGAAAATCAATATTCATGTCAAGTATCTGAAATGCTACTTTAAGACAAGAAAACAAACAAGTCCTATGCTCTCTGGAAAAGCACTTCGGTTGATGAACTCTTGTATGTATTAGCAATTAATTTGGGATCCAAACAAAAATAAATAATTAAAAGCTGGAAGTGAACTTAATCCTCATTCTTCTGGTAGGTCCTGGGAAATTGCTGTCTTCTGGGGTCAACCAGTTTTCAAGCCATGCATTGTGTATTTGAAATAGTGATTTTACGAGCAGATAGGTTCAGATTAATATTACAGAAACCTACTAAAATGAGAACTTTAGTTACAATTTAACTTAAAAACTAGTTTTATTCACCTTGTTGTCCCCCGAGTCCCCATGTTTTCATTCTCTGTCCACATTGTTATCAAAATTAGTAAGCAAATTATTTTTTTTACAAATCCATGCTGCAATTCGATCATGCATGTTACTACTTTGGTCTGGATGTCATCAGGCATTAACAACGTTCAACAGACTGCATTATGCACCCCACTGAGATCCAGCTGCACCAAAGCACCCGGTATCATTCACATTGCAGGAACCTATTATTTTTAATTGTGGGCAATGACTTCACATCTGCAATATGTCACAATGAATTTCAGATGACAGCTTTGTTCTGACAATTTGTTATCAGTATTCTTGAATTAGAAGCCAGCCTTGAACTCATTCTTTATATTTGTTGTTTTAAAGAAGGCCCATTTGAACTCATGTGTTGAAATCTATCGTGTGACTTACTTCAATAAATCGGTTGTTCTCATTCTAAATTGGAAACTAATTGAGGTCCATAATAAATTTGAACACATTGTCAACGCCCATGTTTACTAGTCTTTTTCCTGATGTAACTCAATGTCTCAGATGCTGTGTGACCTCAGAGCGATGAGGGGTCAGAGTTGGAAAGAGGAACGAGGGAATTCCTTAATGTGGATGCAGGACAAGAGTTGAAAATGTGAGGGGAGTTGATGAAAAGGCAGAATTTCTCCAAAACACAACATTTCTTAAAAAGCTTCTTTTTGCAGCATGAATTGGTAATCAGTGAGCAGTCGATGCGATATTTCTATCATCAAAAATAGCAAGCAGCTGTCAGAGATCATGCTGAACTTTACACAGCCGCCATTACAGCCTCATGACCAGAGTCCCATCTCATGACCCACTGTTTGAGAAACCCTGCTCTATGCTGTCAATACAATGCAGCACTGAGACAGTGCTGTATTATCAAAAGTGTAGGGCTTAATTTTAGTGGCTTGTCATGCTGACTGTTTGGCGTGGTGAGCCAGTATGATAAGGCGAGAGCTGAGAAATTGGGTTTGCACCCTATATCTCCCCTGCAATGTTTTGCCAGAAAGGGCATGAGGCTAATTTCAATATTCATAACATGATTTACGTGTCATTAATGATTCCCAGATGCTGTTGTCCAGGCTTACCATAACCACCTCACCCATCAAGATCTTCACCAGTTAGAATTACTGCTGATCCATAACAATGGGGACCAAGTGTGATGGCCTCACGGGTGGACTACAGGCCACTGAAGCTCCTCCCCTCCCCCGGGCGCAGAGCCAGGCAGTTCCCATGAGACCTGGCTTACTTGTACTGCCCACCTGGCACTCCACCACCACTGACTGGCAGTGTCAAGCAAACAGGGCTTGAGGGAGCAGGGCAAGCTCTGTGGGAGAAGTTGGGAAGAGAAAAGAGGGAATTTTGCAGAGGGGGAATTGATTGGTGAGCTAGCAATTGGGTGTGTGGGGGTGATGTCCATACTGGTGATCAGGTGATTGGAGTGGCGGCGATGGGGGCTGGAGGGATATCCAGGTCAGGTCGAAGGAAATGGAGAAGGGGGTGGTGGTGGTAATGACAGGAGATCTCCCAGGATATTGTGTACAATGGTGCTCCTGGATCGCAATAGTCAGCTTCACAGACAAGCGAAGGCTCCAGCTCCCCCCACCCAATTGCCAAGAACGACATGACAGCTTTTGTTTTGCACAGGCTATAGTTACTTAATTTGCTGAAAAAAAAAATGGCAAGCAAAACTCCTGTTTTCTTGGTCATTTGACATTTTGAACTTTTTAATAACTTTGGTATGTGTCATTAAATCAAAACTCTGTCGGTCTGTCTGTCCTCCACAACGATGGCATTGCTGCAACTGCCTCCGTACTCAACGCTGACAACTGCCAGTTTACAGATGCAATTTTACAACTTATCTGCTTCGTCCTGGATTACAATGTCTTCACCTTCAACAACCAGTTTTTCAGCCAGACACGGAACAGCTATGGGAACAACTTTGCACCTCAATATGCCAACATCTTCATGCACAGGCTCAAACAAGACTTCATCACACAGGACCTTCAACTGATACTATATACTAGATATATCCAAGACATTGTTCACCATGAGTCCATAAGAAGTCAATCACTGAAACAACTAGATGACGACATCAACAAGTTCCATCCCACCATCAGACTCATCGTGGACTACTCTCCAGAACTGATTGCATTCTTGCACTCACGCATCTCCATTAAGGACGGTCACCTCTGCATCTCACTGTATCGCAAGCCATGGATAACCTCACGATGCTCCACTTCTCCAGGTTCCACCCTAACCACATGAAAGAAGCCATCCCCTATAGACAAACCCTTCACATATAGAGGATCTGCTCACGTGAGGAGAATGGCAACAGACACCTCCACTAGCTGAAAGATGTCCTCACAAGAGCACGATATGGCACTCGACTCATTGATTGAAGTGCCACAACCAAAAATCGCACTTACCTTCTCAGAAGACAAACACAGGACACAGTGGATACAGTACCCTTCGTCGTCCAGTACTTCACCGGAGTGGAGAAGCAATGACATCTTCTCTGGAGTCTTCAACATGTTATTAATGAAGACGAACATCTCACCAAGGCCATCCCCACACCCCCACTTCTTGTCTTCAAACAACCACACAACCTCAAACAGACTATTGTCTGCAGCAAACTACCCAGCATTCAGGAGAACAGTGACCACGATACCACACAACCTTGCCACAGCAAACTTTGCCAGACATGCCAGATCATCGACACAGGTGCCATCATCTCACGTGAGAACACCATCCACCAGGTACACGGTACATACTTTTGCAATTCAGCCAACGTTGTCTACGTGATAGACTGCAGGAAAGGATGTTCCGAGGCAAGGTACATTGGGGAGACAGTGCAGAAGCTACGACAACAGATGAATGAACACTGCTCGACAATCATCAGGCAAGACTGTTCTCTTTCTGTGGGTGAACACTTCAGCAGTCATGGGCATTCGGTCTCTGATCTTCGGGTAAGCGTTTTCCAAGACAGCCTTCACAACACACGACATCAGAGTTGCTGAGCAGAAACCTATAGCCAAGTTCCACACACGAGGATGGCCTCAACTGGGATCTGAGGTTCATGTGGCAGTGTAACCCCATGTGTTGCCTGGACTTGCAAAATTTCACTTACTGACCTGCCTGGAGACAATACACATCTCTTTAACCTATGCTTAAATGCTATCTTCACTCACATTGTCTGCACCTTTAAGACTTGGTTAGCTGTAAAAACTCGCATTCTAATCAGTATTTTGTAAACTGAGCGTTTCTCTTTACATTCCCTGTTTGTGATCAGAACTCTCCACTCACCTGACGAAGAGGCAAAGCCCGAAAGTTAGTGGCATCTGCTACCAAATAAACCAGTTGGACTTGGTGCTGTGAGACTTCTTACTGTGTTTACTCCACTCCAACGCTGGCATTTCCACATCATGTCTGTTCAGGTGAAAAAAAACGATCCCCTGACATTATTGACTAAGCAGCATCTGGCTTGATTACTCCTTAAATAATCACTCCCTCCACTGTCAGCACACATTATTTTACAGCAGCCTTCCAATTCAGAAGCATGGTCGTGGTCAACTCCCCACTCTGCCACACAGTTTATGCTGCATTTACTATAGAGGAAGACTGTGGTCTTATAAAATGCACAATTCATTGAACCTCAGAATCCCTACAGTACAGGAGGTGGTCATTCGACCCATCGAACCTGCATCGACATCAATCCCACACAATTCCTATCCCAGTAACCCCTGTTAATTTCCCTGACACTAAGGGACAATTTAGCATGGTCAATCAGCCTAACCCGCATATCTTTGGGCTGTGCAAGGAAACTGGAGTACCCGGAGGAAACCTATGTAGAACATGGAGAATGTGCAACCTCAGCAATGGACAGTCACCCAAGGTTGGAACTGAACCTGGGTGTATGGCATGGTGAGGCAGTAATGCTAACCACTGTGCCATTGATGCCCCCTGCTTTCTCTGGGCCCTTGGCCAATTGAGATTTTTGTTTCTGCTCACCTATTTCAATACCCTTCCAGTCAGCCTCCAGGGATAACAGCTGTCAGAAACTGTCTCCTGGTTGTCATCTTCATATCTCATTTGCAGGTATCTTTGTAGCAAAGATATGGATGCGCAGAAAGTCATGACCAAGTGGTCAGTTCACTGTAGAGAAGGTCTTTGGGTATATGGTCACCATTCATCCAATGAATGTGACTAAGCCAACGCAGATGCCCTCTATTTAATGACGAGTGGAAGCGAATAGAATAAGCACCGTCACTCCAAAGATCTCTGACTCAGTAACTTTGTCTTAAGAGAAGCTGAGGAAAAGTCTGAAAGAGTGTAATTGGAAACAGTTAAGTCTTTTCACCTACTGAGCAAATGTTGTTCACATTTTACCACTGTAAAGGCATGTTCTGAGGATGCATGTTTGGTAAATTTACTTTTATATTCTCAGACAGGTTTCTGTCGTTCAACAACTGCTTGGACATAACAGCTGCAGTTTTTGACATGCATTTGTTGATTTGAGGATCAAGTGACAGATTGTTAATGGATTGCTGATGATCTTGGAGTCAAAACACGTGAAGCTAATAACAAACACCAGGATCCCTTTATTAATGCTGATATTTGGCAGTATGGCATTACTCTAGCCATCATTTGTCTTTCTGATGCTGATGGTCAAACCAAATTCTTTATCGGCTTAAGAGTCCATTTGCCATTGAAAATGTTCCTCGGCAAGGAATGTTGGTGCAGCATCATCAACAAACTCTCTGATTTAGACTGGGCACCTTTACCTCGGATCCTAGATAAGCAAAGCTGAACAAGTCATTTAGTTACTGTATGTGTTATATGGTTGGATACAGCACAGAGTGGAAGACAAGAAATACAAGGGATTGTGCGTTGGATAGAGATCCACTGCTGCTGTCTCAGTGTTGTTGGAACCCACCAGACCACGTCAAGAGTTAGAGAAGGGTATCTTTAAGGATTTTGTGCCATCAGGACTGTCGTGATCGAGAGAGATTTTATTGATAAACATCTCTATGGTGTTAGCCGTTCACTCTTGGGGCTGAAAGGATCAAAGGATATTGGTGGATGGAGGTGGTAGGTGGGATCAGAATATTGAATTTGATAATTAGCCATGATCATAATGAATGGCAGAGCAACATTAAAGGGCTGAATGGCCTACTCCTCCTTCCAGTTTCTATGTTTCTCAAGTCTGCAGTTGGAGCATCCCTGCTGGTAAATGCAATACAAGTGCTTACTTTTATAAAAAAAACCCAACAGTGGCTGAGTTTAAAACAGAATGCTTAATTTTTCTGCCAGATCATACTGAAGGAACTTGATCTTTTATCATTATAAAATTTAGCTTTCCACTTATAAAGCTGTCTCTTAATAGATGTGATATTGAAGAAAATTGAGAACTACCGAAAAGCACTGGGACTTCAGAAATTGTGACAGTAAACAGTCAGCAAATTTATCCTGTGACCAGGTAAACACTAAGCATCTGTCTTTAAATACAGCAGCAATAAATCTAGCAGGATCCAGATACAGTAAGATCAAAAGACATATCCTTGTTTTATTTCATCTAAATCCCCAAACACAAAATGTCAGCACCTCGTCACCTATACCTTTCAATGAATTACCTTCCTGCAACATTCACATAGGCAAGAGTCACACTGCAAATAGGTCAGATACATTTGAACCTTACTGCTGAACACAGGTGACCATAAATGTTAAACTTTCCACAATAAAAACACAGTGCAAGAACACGAGCATTAAATAAAACTGATTCACAACACACTCGGGTAACAAAGGAAATCAATCTCAAAAGTTTTGATTTATTTTAAGAAATCATAGCTTGATTTTACACTGCTTTTTGCAGAGGCTCCATTTATTCCATATCAGGACTACACTGTAATCACTTCTTACCTATTGTACTAGTTCTAATTTCTCGTGTGCTTGCCTCATTGCTTTCTCTGAATTATTCTTAGCTTTCAGACAATAACAATGTGCCTCAGGGTTTTGAAGGAGATTAATTGTAGAATTAATAATGCTAGTTTATTGCAATGGTGCCCTGGTGGAATACTAAGACTACGTACTGTTTTGAAACTAAAAGCTGTGTGTCACATTTGCTTTAAGTTTTTTTTAAAAAGTATATTTAATGTCACAAGTAGGCTTACATTAACACTAATTGTGTTACTGTGAAAATCCCCTAGTCGCCACATTCTGGCACCTGTTCAAGTACTTAGAGAGAATTTAGCATGCCCAATGCACCCAGCAGCACATTTTTCAGACTGTGGAAGGAAACTGGAGCACCCAGAAGAACCCATGCATTCCAGCAGGGTTTACAACAGCTCCCCATGTGCAAGGAGTTGGTAGCCTGACTCCCTGGAGTTAAAAGGGGAAGGAGCTGTGTGTCATGCAAGCACGCACCCCCCCCCCCTCCCCCAACTTCCTCCCCCGGAGGTCGAAGTTGAGGGGAGGTGTTGTCTCAGCATTGCCAACTTGGCAATGTCAGTCCCAGCACTGCCCAAGGTGCAAACTGGCAATGTCCAGAGGATATCTTGGCAGTGCCAAGGGGGTGGGGCATAATGGGGACAGGACCTGTGGAGGTCAGATCAGTGACGATGGGAGCTTCCGTTGCCACTCTTCACTTGGCAGGGAGGTCAGCAATTGGAGCTTGCCATTGGGTGGGATGGCTATTGGTGAAGGCAGGAGAGTGCGGGGAACTGGAGGTGCAGTGAGGGGGTAGTCAGGGTGA
The DNA here is from genome assembly GCA_024679065.1 of Sphyrna mokarran. NCBI lineage: Eukaryota > Metazoa > Chordata > Chondrichthyes > Carcharhiniformes > Carcharhinidae > Sphyrna > Sphyrna mokarran. The sequence goes on along the minus strand of JAGIQG010000031.1, from coordinate 17,122,389 downwards.
TTGGAGCATGAGGGGGTGTGTATGCCAGTGATGTGGGGTCACGGGTCTGGCCAGCGACTGAGCTGGCCAGTGATCAGGAGGCTGGCAGTGTAGCGCTACTGCGCATGTACCAGTATCAGCACTGACAGATTGGTGTATGCTCAGTGGCCTGATGGGGGCAGAGATTCTAGTGGGCCTGGAGACTTCAGCCTCTAGCCTGCTATTAAGATTTAAATGAAATGCATAACACAGGTTCGTGCAGATTTCTGGTGTAGAGTTGATGCCGCTGGAAATTTGATGGTTCCCACGGCGCCCAGTGGGACACTCGCTCCATGGCCTGCACTTGAGTTTCCTGGCCCACTGTGCTGGGCTGGAAGAATTGCCCTTTAGGTAGTGACTCGAGCATGAATCTAACTGGGTCCCTGGAGTTGTAAGACAGCAGTGCTAACTAAAATGCCACCTTGTCCAACAGCAACACATTTACCACAAAAGTCAAAACATTGTTGATGCTCAAAATGTGAAACAAAAGCAGAAATTGCTGGAGGTACTCAGAATTTGACAGCATCTGCCAAGAGGTCAATCACCTTGCTGGGAGATGTTTGAGAATTAACATTTTATAAGCAAATATGGAGGCAAGGAAAAAATGGAGAGGAAGGGAAACAAACATTAAAAGGGAAAATCTGTGCTGGATGGAGAGCTGGATGGCACAAAGCACAAGGAGATAGTAACTGGATAAGTAAAACAATCAGAAAAAACAATCTAAAATATTGAATCTGGGGTTGGGAGTGGAGTGTGGGGCGGGAGTGGTGGCAATGAGGCAGAGAATTAGTTGTTTGTTCTCAAATTGCTGCTGTGTTTGTTTCTTGTTTGCATGATTTATGCAAAAATTACACCTTTGTGGTTGGAAAAGTTTGCGGCGCTGCGAGCTTGCCTCTATTCTGCCATCTTGTGACAGAAAGAGTTCATGCAGAAATACTGGTGCTTCAATCTTTGCATAAATCTTATTTTTGGTCAATGACCATCTGACTGGCCTGTCAGACTTAGGTCAACAATCTTAAATCTTAGCAGCTCACTGTGGACTTCAAATTTAAGTACTTTGGGAACAGTGAGCAGAACCTGAACAAAATATGGTCATTTTGGGGCAGGAGCTTCATACCAGTTAATAAGGTTTCAAATATTTCATGTACCAATACAGTTGGATTCAGTTCAAGTATTAGATTGCTGCAATCTTTAGAGGGCAGCAGTATAGAAAAACAAATGTAAAGAAAAATAAATAACTTGCATTACAGTGCATTTAACCATCTCAGGATGAAGTTGCATGAGTCTTATTCACCTGTCATCCCCGTGCTTGCTGACCCACGCTTGACCCTGATCAAACAATTCCTGGATTTCAAAATTCTTCTCAACTGAGCTCATGATTTAGTCCTCTTATTATTTTTTTGTTGTTCACATAGATCACATTTCAAATGCTTTGTCTTTCTGAAACTTACTTACCCATTCCTGAGTGAGAAAACATTGAATGGCGAAAACAAGAGTATTTCAGACCTGTTTTTTTGGGCAAGTTCAAAAATGCAATCTTACACCACTGTACAAAAAATGATGCACAATCTGTTTCCTACAAACAGCTGGTAGAAACGGGTGATATCGCCACCTGACCCCTCCTGCAGAGTACGCAGGTCTCCCCAGTCAATCCCGTTGCAGTGTATGCAGCTTCCTCACCTCCCCTTAGGCCCTGCCCTCTTGCCAGTGGTGAACAGTACCAGGGTGCCTAGCACTAGATTGGTATCAGGTGTCAGGGTGTTAGACTGGCACTGTTCAAGTGGCACTGTCACCCCTGCTTCCAACTTCCTGGTGCCTCAATGGTCTCTGGTTCTAACGCAATGCCATCACAATATGTGACCTTGCCAATGAGGACTTTCAACGGTGAGGCTGTTCAGTGAGTGAGCATCCAAGGCTCCCTAATAATATTTAAATTTGATTTATAATATATTTAAATATTGAAATTTTTTTTTGTTGTCTTGATTCATTCCTAATCAAAGATCACATTTCGAATGCTTTATTTTTCTGAAATTTACTTACCCATTCCTGAGTGAGAAAACATTGAAATGCGAAAAGGTTGAACACCTCGGTCTTGAGAAACTATAACTGGCAACAGAAGAACAACTCCCTGCACATCCTGTACACAAAATAAGAAATGATTATGATACAAAACTCTTGAAAATGTTAATAAATTAAAATAACAATACATACTTGCTGACAAGATGGAGGTATTCAGCAAATTTATCACTGAACAGCCTTTGGTTTCCCCAATGCGGAGGAGACCACATTGTGTGCAAAGAAAATGCCATCTTTTCTTGAAAAGAATAACTTGAAAGAAGTCCAGTTATATCACTGTTTCACCTGGAAGGAGTATTTTTCGGTTTTGAGGCTGATATACAGAGTCTTTAGACTCTCAGACAGCAACCACCACACAAAGCCCTGTCTTCACACAGTAGAACTCCAGAGAGGAGGAGGGAGAAAACACCCCTTGCCTTTTGCAGATCACTGGACAGATCTAACTTTTTTCTAGTGAATCCAAGACTTCAATTTCCAGAAAGAGAGAGAGAGAGAGACAAAGAGCTGCTGCTTGATACAAATTCAAACGGCAACAGCCGGTTTGTCTTTCTAGAAGCCTGGCTCCTCCGATTAGTCTATGATATGCACGTCAATTAACCTAATTCAACTGTATTCTGAAACACCAGGGGAAAACCTAAAAAGAACAAAATAGCATGAACTTAGATTAAAACAAGCACACCAATGATGAGGAGCCAAAATTCTTGCACTCTTAAATGAGATGTTGTCATGACTGGTGAGGCTAGCATTCATTTGCTGGCAAATTCTAGTCTCCTTTTAGAGGTTGATGGGGAGCTAGCTTCTTGAACTATTGTATTGTATATGGTGTACCCACAGTGCTATCCGTAAGGGAATCTTCGAGGAGAACCTATGGTGATAGTTTTCCAAGCATCAGATTCCCTTGTCCTTCTTGGTGAGAGAGAGATTGTGTATTTGGAAGGTGTTGTCAAGGGAGCCATGGTGAGTTACTGCAGTGCATCTTGGCCACTGTGTGTCAATGGTGGAAAAAATGAAAGTTTAAGATGTTGGATAGTGTTGAGCTCCTCGAGTGTTGTGGAACTGCAATCATCTAGGTAAATGGGTGCAGGGTGGCAGTGAGATTAGGGTATTTGACATGATGTAAGAATAGACCAGAATATTGAAAAGGGAATAAAAACATTGGAATCCTGAATGGGGAGGGGAGGTGAAGATATGTTTGATCATGTCATTGAACTAGAGGTTCTAGAAATAGCAACAGATGATCAGTAGGTATGGAGGCTGGTAAGATGGAAGGAGACGAATATCATGAAACTGGAGAAAAGGGAAATGATGAAGGCAAGTGCAGAAAATTGGGCTGAATGAAGCAGCACCCTTCAAAATTCACAATGGATGAGATTCCTTGGTTGAGATAAAAGGAAGAAAAATAGAAAGCACCGGTGTGGAAAGTTATATTGTCTGAAGAATTACAACAGAGATGAAGAAATTGAAAGACAATCCCTGTGAGAAGCAAGTGGCAGGAAATGTAGCAATCTAACTGTGGAAGTCAGTGGCTTATCATAGTTGCTGGCTGATTGCACCAGAAACAGGGAAAGATGAAAAAGAAAGATAGCCCACAAAAAGATGGGAGAGGAATGGAAATTAGAAACAAAGTTTCTCCTAGTTTCTAGTTAAACACAAAAGCAGGAACTGGCACCAATATAATCAATTGATTGAATTAAAGATGCTCCACGTATCCTACAAAGATAGGAACAGACAGGCCCCATTTGGGTGACCACAGTGATATGTTTCATGTGGGGAAAGTGAGTGAGAGTCCAAAAAAACATGTTGAATTTCAGAAACTGTACAAGATTTGTTTTTAAAAGGTGCAATATTTTAACAAGAGCAAACAAGGATTTTCCTTTGTTTGGATGAATGACAAAAAGTTGGCAATTTACAATTGACAGTAACAACTTTAGTGGAGGTGGATTTCAATACCTACTTTGGCACATGCAATGTCAGAGGACATGAAGAGCTGAGGGGATTCCAAAACAGCTTTTACCCTTGTGGGATTTCCTTTGTTCAACTATTCCCCCCCCCCACCCGCCACATCCCAGCCTAGCCATTTAACTTATGGGGCTTGCTGGGAACCTCATTCTAATTCATCTAAACGTGATTTGCCTATCCCCATGTAGGGGATTCTCCCCTCCTCCTTAGCGACCAGAACTTACTTGGGGCACAAAGATAAATATGGCTCTCTGGGTGGAGGATCATGCACGAGTGACCAATCCTATGTATGCTTAGGCCTGTTTGCTTCACATGATGCAAAGACTTCATTTTAAGATATTTTTGCCTCTGCAACATTTAAAACTCAGAAGGCTAAAAATTGACTGCATTCCGCAAGGGTACACAATTCAGGCAAGCAATGGCATAACAGCAGCTGCAAGAATTGTTTTTCTAAGATGGAGACAGCCTGAGGGAATTATTTCCAATGACAAGATAACTGTTGATGTATCAATTGGATTTCAATGCTTTTTTTCAGTCTTTTATTTTCAAGTTCAGTGTGTTCAAGTCTCAGTATTGGGACTGGCTTGCTTAAAAACCAGTTTCCAAGTTTGCTTTTTCCTTTTTGCTTCTGTCATGTTAATTTTAAGCTCTGTTCAATAAAAAAAAACCATTTGAAAAATCATAACAATGCTAACCCCTTGTCTATTGAAATGGATGAATGGACCAAACAATGCATAAAATTCTGGCACTCACCTGGGCATGATCACAGGACACGCCAAGGAGTGCTTCTGTTGGGGAGGTTGAGGGTGTGTTGTGGGGGAAGAAGAATCTACGTTCATGGCTCTGGGTGCAGGGGGGGATTCTGTTTTTTTAGTCTTATTCATTTTTCCACGGGTTACCCTTTAAAAAGGGGACCTCAATCTTTAAAAGAGCCAACACTGCTAGCTCTTTGTTGCATTTCTTTGACTCATTTCCTTTGACAAAGGAAAAACACAGTACCTCAGGTCAAATATATTCTACTTGTCAACAGGTAGGAAATTTATTACTTATTTATGAGTCACAAGAAAGGCTTACATTAACACTGCAATGAAGTTACTGTGAAATTTCCTTAGTCACCACAATCTGGCGCCTTTTCGGATCAATGCACCTCTACTTTTTCAGAACACCAAGGAAATTTGATATGTCCATCTGACTTTCACCAAACTTTACAGAGAGGATTCTTCCTGGTTGTATCACAGCCTGGTATGGCTCCTGCTCTATCCAAGACCACAAGAAACCACAGAGAGACGTGAATGTAACCCAATCCATCAGTCACATCCATCCATCCAACTTCCCATCCATTGACTCTGTCTACACTTCCAGCTGCCTCAGAAAAGCAACCAGCATAACTGAAGATCTCATGCACTCTGACATTCTCTCTTCCACCTTCTTCTGTCAGGAAAATGATACAAAAGTCTAATGACATGTATCAACTGACTCAACAGCTTTTTCCCTGCCGCCATCAGACTTTTGAATGGACCGACCTCGCCCTAAATTCATCTTTCTCTACAGCCTCGCCATGACAGTGACACTACATTCTACATTCTCTCCTTTCTTTATTAACAGTATGCTTTGTATAGTGTACAAGAAACAATACTTTTCACTGTATACCAATACATGTGACAATAATAAATCAAGTGTATCTGAACATTTTACTAGCCTGTCTATCTCTTGAATACTTACTATATTCCTTGCCAATTATTGCACATCCAAATATAGCACGGTCTTCAGCAGCAGGTGGCGATGGTGAAGGAGAGTGTCATTGGGGAACTTGTGAGACCCTCCCTGCTGGGGGCAGTATCTTTAACAAATTGACAGCAGGGACCATATGCTGTCAGATGAGAGAGAAAGCAGACTTTTAAGTGGGAGAGGCCCAGGGTAGATCCTTTGTTGGGCAAAGAGCTATGAAGGGGAATTCGGACCTTGTCAAATTGATTGGTGGCACCCTAGATTCTGAGAATCATCATGAGAAAAAAAGGGAAACGAATTGCCTGAATCTGGGCAGCAGGACAAGTCTGCACAAGCTTCATGAATGCTGCATTGATGAGCAGAGGTTTCAGCTCGTGCAAACATCTGGAGCAAATGGCACGAGAATGTTGCATGGCAATGTCCACTCAGAAGGCTGAAACTGTTCCAATACTGTTAGGGGTTTAGGTTATAACAGAGAAAGTCAAACCTTGAGGCCAAAATCAGACAGAGGCTACCCTGTTGCATTTCTTTGACTCAGCAAAGGAAAAACATAGTACTTCGGGTCAAATATATTCCACTTGTCAACAGGTAGGAAATTTATTACTTATTTATGAGTCACAAGAAAGGCTTACATTAACACTGCAATGAAGTTACTGTGAAATTTCCTTAGTCACCACAATCTGGCACCTTTTCGGATCAATGCACCTAACCAGCACAGAACGTGGAAGGAAACCGGACCACCTGGAGGAAACCCATACAGACATGGGAAAAACGTGCAAACTCAACAGAAATCGTGACCCAAGCTGGGAATTGAATCTGGGTCTCTGGTGCTGTGAAGCAGCAGTGCTAACCACTTTGATACTGTGCCAACCTTGCAGGAAACCCTTAGACACTCAATGAGCCAGGGGCAGAAGACTTGATGGAGGATGCACAGTAGCCATGGCATCTAGAGATCTCAGTCAGAGTGAGCAGTTGGTATTAATGCAGAAACATCTGTGCAGGAAGACTCTTCGGGCAATACTAGTAAGAGGTACATAATTTTAAAGAATTCCACTGCATCTCCTTAAGGTCCTGGCAATGATTTGGGTAGGGGAGGACACGGGGATGGGGAAAGCTATCACCTGCCACAATACGACAGAAGCATTATGAGTACAAGCAAGCCAAGGGAAAGATCCTTGTCTCCATCTCAGTAGAGCTGACAAGTTATTCAGACGCATCTTTCTCCTCTATTTGTCCATCAAATCGACAACAGATACACAGTTGGAGGACCAGCTTGTTGACTCCAAGAGGGATGGAACAATCCCAATGGCATGGAGGAGTCATCACAGTGACAACTGCCCTCTTTTGCTGTGCCAGACCCCGTCAGTTAGATCATGGGGAAAGACCATTTGGAAAGAGACAATCATCATCAGGAAAGTGGAAGAGGATGAAGTTGCAAGTAGAAGACGTTACTGCATAGCAACCATCAAACCTCATCCTTACTGTCCGAGTTCCAAGGCAAGCCTTTTGATCATTCTTATCCAAGACATAATCCAAGCAGGTGGTGGAATTGTAATGAGGCTGGAAGGGGGAAAGGGTTTGATTTCAGGCATAGCGATGGTGATTTTCCTTATTGTGTCAGACATTTGATTGTTGCAGTGCTGTGCTCAATTGACATGGGAGCAAAGATGGCATCTTGCTGAAAGGGATGAGCTTATTGACATCTCTTCCTTCCCCAAATCTTTACTTCACAGGGGACAGGTAGCTCTGATAGATAGAAATATACATTGAAAATAGAAGCAGGAATAAGCTGCTCACCTTTTCAAGCCTGCTCGAGATTCATTTTTATCTTGGCTGATCATCAAATTCAGTACCATGATCCGACCTTCCCTTCCCTTCCCGCCTCTCAGATCCCTTGATCCCTTTAGCCCCAAAAGCTATGTCTAATTCCCTCTTGAAATCACACAATATTTTGGTGACTACTTTCTGTGGTAGTGAATTCACAGATTCTCCACTCTCTGGCTGAAGAAATTTCTGCTCAATGCAGTCCTCAAAGGTTTATCTTTTATCTTCAAACTATGACTCCCTAGTTCTGAATTCCTCCATCACCAGGCATATTGTTGTGTATCTATCCTGTCTAACTCAGTTAGAATTCTATAAATTTCTAAAAGATTCCCTCTCACTTTTCTAAACTCCAGTGAATATAATTCTAATCGACTTCGTCTCTCCTCACATGGCAGAACTGCAATCCCAAAAATCAGCCTCGTATACTTCTGCTGCACTCACTCCGCAGCAAAGACATCCTTCCTCAGATCAGGACACCAAAACTGTACACAATACTGCAGGTGTGGCTTCATCACCACCTATCTAATTACAGTAAAACATCCCTATTCCTATACTCAAAAGCTCTTGCTATGAAGACCAACATATCATTTACCTTATTTACTGCCTGCTGTACCTGCCTGCTTACTTTCAGTGACTGATCCACAAGGACTCATGGAGTATCCACAGCTCACATAACAGCCTTCCAATTTTTCTACCAAAGTAGCTAACTTCACATTCATCCACGTTATACAGCATATGTCCACTCAGCCTGTGAAATCATGCAGAAGCATCTATGCATCCTCCTCACCAACTTTATATCAACTGCGAAGTTATACATAATACGTTCAATTGCTGTGTTCAAATCATTGATATATATTGTGAACAACTGGGGTCCTAACACAGATCCCTGCGGTCACTGCCTGCCAATTGGAAAAAGACACATTTATTCCAACTTTTGCTTCCAGTCAGCTAACCAGCTTTCTTTCCATCTCAAATCATGGCCGCTTCAAGCTCTACTCATCTATCCTCTATCACGCTTTACATAACTTAGGATTTCTGGTGGTTCATGACCCAATCAATTGGGAAGAATACCTGTTGCGTTCAGATTGAACATGTTGTGAAACATCTAAGCATTAATGGAAGGCATATATGGTGATCATTGAGAGATAGAAATCATTATTTTGGCCAGAGGGATTAAGCATCTCAAGCATACACCATGTGCCCAAGGTACATCAATTTGCACGGGACCATGAAACTGTTCAATATACAAGGCATTAGCCTATTCTGCTTTGTGCCCATGCCATCACTATTCTTCAAGGTTCAGTCATCCCCAACTGACCAACATTAGGCTTCACTAAAGCATCATCTTTTATGGGAGCTGCCCTCATCATGTGAGAAGAGGGTAGGATTCCTATGCAGATCAGAAATTTCAGAAACAACGATTCTGATGTCCCACAACATCCATCACAAATGTGCAGAGTGGACTGTTTGGCAATTTCTAACCTAATTCCAAAGATTGATATCATTGAGTTGGAAGAGACAGCTAATTTTTACTCTCACTAAGTAAGAGTGTGTTTTGGATGAGGATGAGGATGATGACAACAATGACGACATCAGGTATCGTAAATGGATAAGTCACAGTATTGGAATGACTGGTAACCACACAGTAAAAATCCCTCACCACTGAATCCTATCCAATCATGGAGAGGAAATCAGAGATATCTGGAAATAGTTATCAACTAGGAGATGTTAAGTTCCTCATAGCCCTTGCAAGCAAGGAAGACAGAAAAACCAAGGATCCATGTCGATCACTGAGTATTCAAAGCAGAGACTCATTACGATACTGATCCTCTTCCTAAGATTCATAAAACGCTGTAATTCTTCAAAGATGCAAAATACTTCTGCTATCTTGATATGGTCCTCTATTACAACCACTTGCCCAGAAGAGGCAGAAGACTTTGAAAAAAAAAAACAGCATTCTGAACTGAAATCGGAAGACTCCAAAAATACAGAAGAATGCCATTTGGACTTTGTAATGATCGGCTATTTCATGCTTGTGATGGATAAACACGTGGGCAACCTTAACATCAAGTTCCTCCTTGTGAATTTTGTATGGCTTCACCAACTTCACCTCAATGTTTCAATAGACCCTCAAAAACCATGTTTGGTTGCTTGTTTAAACTTAACTTGAAAGTATTCCATCTTCAACTTTTCATCACCTGAGAAGGCAGCACTCCGGCCATGAAAAAATCCAAGGAGTGGTCTCAGCTTAAAATGGATAGGGAACTGAGATTTTTGTGGTTTGGCCCTATTAAAGTAGGTTTGTGCAAGGCAATGCACAGTTGGCTGCCCTGTTCTATGGCTTGTTGAATGAAGGGGAAGTAGAGAGGGCCACTCCGAACCATCCTAACAAATCCTTGTGGCTTGATATTTTACAACTGTCACAGTTAGATCCCAGTACGCGGAAACTCCTTTAGTGCATCTCAGATTCCAAATCAGGTACAATTCAGGCAAAAGTAATGAAAATGACTACAGAAACAATACACCTTTGCTCTGTTAGAGGAGGCTATGCACATATCCAAGCAAAAGACAGCGTTCATACCCTGGTTCCTCATGGCATAAGAGCTATGTCTCTCATAGCATCACCGAACAACCAAACTGATCTGAGATCCAAACCCATTCCAGAGAGGTGGAACCACTTGCATTTTTACAGGATGAAGGCAAGTAAAATCACTGGCTCCAATGCACTCCTCCCCAATGAGCTTGTTTGCCCGTTTTGAGCAAGAGGTCAGCAAGCACACCCTCCATCCTAGAAGCTTTGGATGAACCTGCATCCGAGATCTCCATCACTGACATCAGAGCAGCCTTCTCAAAAATCAACCCAAAGGAACTGGCCCAGATGAGCACTTAAGTCTTGTGCAGGTGAGTTGGTGGAGATATTTGCAGACATCTTCAACCTCCTTTTATACCAATCTGATCTTCCTACACGCTTCAAGGAGACACCCATCATCCCAGTACCAAAAAGCCAGACAGCGTACCTTAATGACTATCGTCCAGTGGCTATGATATCCCATCATTATGATGTGCTTCAAAAGTTGGTGGTTTGAAAGGCTGATCATGTCTCAAATCACAGAGCCCCAGATTACCTGGCTCCATTACAGTTTGATTATTACTGCAACAGGTCCACAGCAGACACCATCTCCCTGGCCCTACATTCAACTCTGGACCACAGAGATAACAAAAACATCTATGTCAGACTCCTATTCACAGACTACAGTTCAGCCTTCAACATCGTTATTCCTATGAGACTCATTTCCAAAGACTTCATGGCCTGGGGTTCAGCTCCTCTCTCTGCAACTGGATCCGAGACTTCCTAATCTGCAGTCAGTAAGGACAGGTAACAATACCTCTTCCATTACTATCCTCAACACCAGTGCCTCACAAGGCTGTGCTCTCAGCCCCTGACCTTTGACTTTGTGGCCAAATTCTCCTCAACTCAATTTTCAAGTTTGCTGATAACACCACTGTTGTGGGCTGGACCTCAAACAATGACAAGACAGAGTACAGGAAAAAGGTAGAGAATCTGGTGTGACAACAATAATTTCTTCCTCAATGTCAACAAAAAGAAGATAGTCATCAGGAAGAGGAATGCCTCTGTCCACTCAATGGGAACCAAGTAGAAGTGGTTGGCAGCTTCAAGCTTTTAGGTATCCAGATCACCCAACAACTTGTCCTGGTCCCTTCATGCGGAAGCGAGTTAAGAAAGATTACTAACGCCTTTCAGGAGGCTAAGCAAGTTTGGTATGTCCATGACAACTCTCATCAATTCTACAGATACACCATAGAAGCATTCTTTCCAGTTATATCATCACTTGGTATGGCCCCTGCTCTGCTCAAAACTGCAAGAAACTACAAAACATAGAACATAACAGCGCAGAACAGGCCCTTCGGCCTTCGATGTTGCGCCGACCAATTATGAAAAAAGCAATGACCCTCCAAACTAAACCATTCCCTTCTCTTCCATAAACTTATCAACTAACCTCTTAAATGCCACCAAACTTGGCGCATCTACAACTGCCGCAGGCAGGGCATTCCACTCCCTAACCACCCTCTGGGTAAAGAACCTACCTCTGATATCCGTCCTATAACTATCACCCCTTAATTTAAAGCTGTGTCCCCTCGTGCTAGCTTTCTCCATCCTAGGAAAAAGGCTATCACTGTCCACCCTATCTAAACCTCTAATCGTCTTATATGTTTCGATAAGGTAAAGGTTGTGGACAAAGCCCAGTCCATCACTCAAACCAGCCTCCCGTCCACTGATACTGTCTACACTTCCCACTGCCTCAGAAAAGCAGCCAGCATAATTAAAGGGACCCACACATCCCCGACATTCTCCCTTCCACCATCTTTCATTGGTAAAAAGACACAAAAGTCTGAGGTCCCATACCAATCGACTCTAGAACAGACATCAGATGTTGAATGGATTGACCTTGCATTAAGTTGATCTTTCTCTATACCCTAGCCGTGACTGTACCACTAAATTCTGCATTCTCTCCTTCCTTCCCTATGTTTTTTCCCCGCATACTGCGCTGGAAACGATACTTGTCACATGCATTAGTATGCACTGACAATAAATCAAATCAAAATAGCCATTTCCAAAGAACACTGCAGGCAGCATGAGCTGGTCAATGCAGACATCAGTATCCTTCATCATTCATGGAAAATCCAACATCTCCCAAACTGGCGTCATCCGATCCGGCAATCCAAACAGACACAAAAACTACCGAGATGCTGGAAGGGGGTCAGGAAGGAAGATGGAGATCTCCATTGAGCGATTCATGACAACATAGAAACATAGGAATTAAGAGCGGACACAGGAAATGCAACCCTTCGAGCCTACTCTGCATTCAAACAGATCATGGCCATCTCTCCTTGGTGTCAAATCTACCTTCTTACCTGTTCCCCATATTCCTTCATCAAAAATATATCTTTCTTCGTCTTTTCATCAAAAATATATCTTTCTTCTTCTTGAAACACTTAATGATTGAACAGGAGAGGGACAAAGCAACTCATCCTTCTCAACAGTTTCAAGCATCAAGTGTTGATGACAATTCTTGATCAGGCACAAGAGAAGACCAGTGCACTGACCTAGAATGACTACCAATAGAAGACTACTCTTGCAACTACAAATACTATATTGTTGCCAAAGTCAGGAAGCGTGAGAATTCCGAGATCGTATGATTTGACCCAACGTCATAATGGGACTGAATAAGTTCCCATTTAGTATTAAGAAAATTTAGTATTAAGAATTGGGTAAAATTATAATTAAAAACAAAACGAAACAATGGATTAAAAAACCCATAAAAACAAGGATTTGAGGCAGACCTCTGGAGAAATGATGAGATGTGAATTAGCTCATCAGTGGAAAAACAAGTGTTTACTTATGTGATTAGAGAAAATAATGGGATTATAGAAGACATAGTATCTTCATTGAGAGATAAGGAAATTTACATATACCTACCAAAAGGTAATTCCACAGGTGGGGAATATCAAAGGCAAATAAATAGTCTAACTAATGAAGAGGAAAGGCAAGAGGCAAGTAACATCAGATCTGCAGCAGTTGCAAATATTGGTCTCCATTTTATAGCCTTGCTCGTCCAGAAACTGGAAAATCCTGCCTGAGGAAATGAACCTTCCCGTGGTCTGCCCCTCACCCGCTTTGATTCCTGTGGCAGGCAGGCTGGTAAAATTCTGGCCACAGCCTCCTCAAAGTAGCCATTTTCCTTCTTCGCTGAATTTGGAAGGCTGTTTCCCAAACATGACCGGTTCAATTTGTGTAATTATTTTGTATTTAGCTCGTAAGATGAATTGTGAAATAGCTTACCTGTAAAAAAAAAAAAGGTGACTGGAGACGGGTTGGAGTAGAAATAGTCGAAACCTTCAAGTTTTAGGCGTCTGGATCAACCTGTCCCGAGTTCCTCCGTGCTGACACTATAGTGAAGAAAGCCCACAGTCTTTACCTTCTCAGAAGACGAAGGAAGTTTGGCTTGTCAGCTATGAAGCTAACCCATTTTTACAGATGCACCGGAGAAAGCACTCTTTCTGCTTGTATCATAGCTTGGTATGACTCCTGCTCTGCCCAAAACTACAAAAGGTTGTTAATGTAGCCCAGTCCATCACATAAACCAGCCTTTCATCCACTGATTCTGTCTACACTTTCCCATGCCTCAGCAAAGCAGCCAGCATAATTAAGGACCCCACACATCCCTGACATACTTTTGTCCAGAAAAAGTTACAAAAGTCAGAGGTCATGCACCAACCGATTCAAGAACAGCTTCTTTCAGCCTTTTGAATGAACCTACCTTGCATTAAGTTGATCTTTCTCCACACCCTAGCTATGACTGTTAACATTACATTCTGCACTTGCTCCTTTACTTCTCCATTAATCGTAGGCGTTGTCAACATTATAGAATATTGAGAGGCAAGGGAGGAAATTGCTGGAGCCTTGACAGAAATCTTTGCATCCTCACTGGCTACAGGGGAGGTCCCAGAGGATTGAAGAGGAGCCAGTGGTGTTGTTCCTTTATTTATGAAGAGTAGCAGGAACAATCCAGATAATTACCAGCCAGTGAACCTTATGCCAGTGGTTGGGAAATTATTGGACAGGATTCTTCAAGATAGGATTTACTCCACTTGAAAATGTGAACTTATTAGCAAGAGGCAACATGGTTTGTGAAGAGGAGGTCGTGTCTCACTAACTTGATCGAGTTTGTCAAGGAAGTGATGGAGATGATTGATGAGAGTAGGGCAGTAGATGTTGTCTGCATGGACTTCAGTCAAGTGTTTGACAAGGTCTCTCATTGCAGACTGGTACAGAAGGTAAAGTTGCATGGGATCAGAGATGACTTGGCAAGATGGACAGAAGGCTGGCTTGGTCACAGAGACTGAGGGTTGTAGATGATGTATACATTTCTGAACAGAGGGCTGTAACAAGTGACATTGCTCAGGCATCAGTGCTAGGACATTTGCTGTTTGTAATTTTATAAGTGATTTGGAGGAAAATGTAATGGCTTGATTAGTAAGTTTGAAGACAACACAGAAATTGGTAGATTTGTGTATCAGAGAATACAGAGGGAGACTTGAACGGAAAGATGGAATTTAACCCAGACAAATGTGAAGTAATGCATTTTGGAAGATCTAATAAAAATAGGGAATATAAATAAATGGCAGAACCTTCAGAATATTGATAGGCAGAGGGATCTGGCTGTACAGGTACACAAGTCACTGAATGTGGCAACGCAGATGGACAAGTTAGTTAAGAAGGCATATGGCATGATTGCCTTCACCAATTTGGGCACTGATTTTAAAAACTGGCAAGTCACATTGCAGCTTTATAGATCCTTAGTTAGGCTGCACTTGGAATATGGTGGTCAATTATGGTACCCACACTACCAGAAGGATGTGGAGGTTTTGGAGAGGGTACAAAAAAATTTACCAGGATGTTGTCTAGTATGGAGGGCATTAGCTATGAGAGGTTAGAGAAACTTGATTTGTTCTCACTGGAACGATGGAAGTTGAGGGGTGACCTAATAGAAGTGTACAAGGCTATGAGGGGTATGGATAGAATGGATAGTCAGAAGCTTTTTCCCCCAGAGTCAAATACCCGGGGTCATAAATTTAACGTGCGAGTGGCAAGATTTAAACAAAATGTTTAAGGCTAAGTTTTTTGTTTACAGAGAGGGTGGTGCGTGCATGAACCTGCTGCCAGAGGAGATAGTGAAATCAGATACGATAGTGATTTTTACTGGCTGTCGGGATAAACACGAATAGGATGGGAATTGAGGGATATGGTCCCCAGAAGGGTGGGGGTGGTTAGTTCAGTCGGACAGTATGGTCGGTGCAGGCTTGTCGGGCCGAACGGCCTGTTCCTCTGATGTACTTTTCTTTGTTCTTTGTCTGTATAGTGCACAGGAAACAATACTTTGCACTATAACAATGTGTGAGACAATAATAAATCAAATCAAAGAGTCACTTAATATTGGATATGTGTCATAGTTTCAGATAATAGTTTTATGTCAAATTAGGCATGTACAGTCATCAGCATACCCAAGTGTTACACTGTATTCTAGTCCTCCCTGTCATGTGCTTTTCTTTCAAGTTAATAAATATTCTTTATTCATTATTCACGAAGCAATGGACCTTCTCCTCGTGGGTTGCACATCATTCGTCACCTTATGCCAAACAAAGCCATATATAAAAACAAGAATCAATGTTGCAAGTTACCCTTCTCAATCTTGGGGCACTTGTATGCAACATTAGTGGGGTTCATAACAACAATCTATTGAGAACCATAGAACACTAACTACAGCACAGAAATAGGCTTTTTGGCCCTTCTTGGCTGTCCCGAACCATTTTTCTGCTTAGTCCCACTGACTTGCACCTGGACTATACCTCTCCACACCCCTCTCATCCATGTACCTATCCAAGTTTTTCTTAATGCTCAAAGTGAGCCCACATTTACCACTTCATCTGGCAACGCATGAACAAAAGGCCTTCAGTATAGCTAGTGTGTTAGTATCTGACTGGTTCAGCGTTTTGGTGTTCCGTCTGATCCATCATGACAAAGAGTGCAATTTTGAGAATATGATCCGTCAGCAGTGTGGAAGCTGTGGGACTTTGACAAGAACCACACCACTCCCTATTATCTGGTGTGGAATAGATAGTGTGAACAATTGAATCACACTCTGTATGACCACTTATGCATTTTACCTCAAGAGGTGGCTTGAGCATTTTTCACTGCTAGTCTATACTTACAATAATACCCACATTTTTCCATAGGTTACTTTTCACACAACATCCCTTGAAAGAGATTCTTCCCATGGATCATCTGCATCTCACCACATTCAGCCAAAGATGACCAAGCTGACAAGTGGATTGCTGAATATCATGCATTATTAATTAGGTATTTAATATGGTATCCAAGACGACAAAGGAAGCAGCACTACAAAGAAAAACACTACACCATCATAACGCTGACATATCCAAATCAAAGCTGGAGTACTCCTCAGGCGTAATACTACCAGGGGTTGGAGTAAGATCTTGAAGGTCTGGTAACTTGAATCCCAGAATATCATCAAGCTGCCTGATACTCAGGTTACACTTCAGTTGTGGAATGCAGAGTTAGAAATCTGTCTCAGGAAGTAGTTCAGAGGGGAGTGACTAACATTAAACCTCAAGTGTTGGCGTACAGCAGAGCAAGGGGAAACAGGAATAGCAACGGGGAATCCAAATGATCTGTATGTTCACTGAGAAGATCTACATGACTGGAAGATGATGTAGAAATGACCGACAGTGAGGCTGTAGGTGAAGCAACAAATGCCACCGATCACAATCACAGAAAACGTGACCAATCTCGGTCCTACAGAGCTGATCCAATTCCATGCTTGATCCCACTCAAAGTGCAAGGATAAATGACAGTCTGAAGAGGTTGTTTCAATCGACTGCCAGACATCATTCAACCTTTACTATTTGCTTTGATGAGTACTGCATAAAAAGCCTTGATTCAAACATATCTCAATATGAACTATGATCATTCAGTTGTTGGCGAACAGTCATCATATGATACCTATAGTTGCTGCATACTACCTCAAGCAGTTGGCATATGGCAGCACTCTGGACAGTAGATAGCTTTGGACAGAGCCAGATGCCCAAAGGCAAGAAAGCAGTCAGGTCAAATCCAGGACTGAAGTAAGTTTTGGCATCACTTCGGAGTCTGAGAATGAGGATGAGCCAGGAATAGAGCAATAGAACACACCTGAATGCAACTGATGAGTACTGGACTGAGGAACACGGGCACTGACAGACAGAAATCTGCAGTATCAATGGTGAATATTCATTGAAAATAGTTTTTCTTGGAATTATGCTTTCCCTTGACATTACAATTTTGTTGCTGGTGTACAAAAGGAACCTTCTGATGGCCATGTGCTTAAATCACACTTTACAGGTCTGCAGTATCCCATAGCCCAAGTATGTAAAAAAAAGTGTTACTGGCACAGCACTGCATACCTTACTCTAGGGCTGAGGCTGTTGGGTTTAAGGAAGTTGACAAGATATGATGGGGTGAGAGCAAATTGGATGTGAATTTTAAATCAGTGACACTGGGGGACTGTGAGCTAAAGAATATCAGCAATGGTTAGTTTTAAGGAAGTATTCATTGGTTCAAGTTACACATTAGCAGAATCTTTAAATAAAGAATTTAACAGTGTCAAGTAGTAGGCCATGGACTAGGAACTCTATCAAAATATGAATGACAGGAGCAGGTTGAAAAGTTGGCAGAGTCTGCAGCTTCATGTGAGTGAGGTCGACCACAGCTACTGTCAAAGGCACATTGAAAGCAGAATAGCTCACAGAGATTACAACAAAGTGGGGATCAGGGCAAGGATTTTTCAACCATCCATGACATTTGGGAGCTGCATGGCAAGCTCAGAATTTATTGCCCATCGCTGAATGGAGTGTACACACAAAATGTTGATAGGGAATGAATTCCTGGATGTTGATGCAGTGACAATGAAGGAACAATTACATATTTTCCAAGTCAAGATGATATGCATGTTACAATGAGTTCACTGGAGAGGGCTCTTCAGCAGTAGCTGGGGTGGAGGTGTGAAAGCCTCTTTAACATAATTAAAAGTCATGAAATTTCAAGTTGTACTGAAATAACTCAGTTACCATCCTTTTCTGCTAATTCACTGACAGGATGTGACTTTGACTAGCAACTTACACATTTGTTGCTCATTCCTAATTTTCCTTAGCTGAATGGCTTGACAGACATTTCAGAGAGAATTAGCAGTCAACGTTTTGGTTTACTGCACGCACACATGCACACAATTTTTCTAGGGTGTGAGAGTACCACTACACCATCATTTCCTGGTGAGGGAAACGGTTAAGAGATTAAACGGAACATGGCAAATAAAAATTAATTTAAATCATAAATTAAGTTGAAAAAAGGTTAGTTTAATTTTATCTCAAACAAGGTGCTGGGGACTTGCTACATTAGTGACAACACTGCACAAAATACTTTATTGATCACGAAGCATTTCATGAGTAGCCCATTCTGAAATATGCGATATAAAATTAAAATCCTTTCCCCAGTACTTTGTTTGAGATAAAATTAAACTAACCTTTTTGGACACAGGTGAGGTCCCAGAGGACTGGAGAATAGCTAATGTTGTACCATTGTTTAAAAAGGGTAGTAGGGATAACCCTGGAAATTATAGGCCGGTGAGTTTGACGTCAGTGGTAGGGAAGCCGTTGGAGGGGATTCTTAGAGATAGGATGTATAGGCACTTAAAGCATAGGGATACGCAGCATGGCTTTGTTAAAGGGAAGTCATGCCTTACGAATCTGGTAGAATTTTTTGAGGAGGTAACGAAAACGGTCGACGAAGGGCGAGCCGTTGATGTCGTCTATATGAATTTCAGTAAGACGTTTGACAAAGTCCCTCATGGGAGGTTAGTTGAGAAGGTCAAGGCTAATGAGATACAAGGACAGGTAGCTAGATGGATAAGTAACTGGCTTGGTAATAGGAGACAGACAGTAATAGCGGAAGGGTATTTTTCTAGCTGGAGGTCAGTCACTAGTGGTGTGCCGCAGGGCTCAGTACTGGGACCTCTTCTATTTGTAATATATATAAATGACTTGGAAGAGGGAGTAAGTGGAGTTATCAGCAAGTTTACAGACGATACAAAGATGGCTGGACTTGCAGATAGTGAGGAACATTGTCAAGTGATGTAGCAGGACATAGACAGGCTGGTAGCTTGGGCAGACAGATAGCAGATGGAATTCAATCCTGATAAATGCGAGGTGATGCATTTCGGGAGAAAGAACGTACGGGGAGGGGGGGTATATGATAAAGGGTAGACCTATTAAGAGTATAGAATCGCAGAAGGACCTGGGGGTGCAGGTGCATAAGTCTCTCAAGGTGGCAGAGCAGGTGAAGGTTGTGAAGAAAGCATATGGTATGTTAGCCTTTGTAAGAAGGGGTATAGAATACAAGAGCTGGCCTTTAATGTTGCAGTTATATAAAAAACATTAGTTCGACCTCATTTGGAATACTGCGTCCAGTTGTGGTCGCCTTACTACTGGAAGGAGACTCTGGAGAGAGTGCAGATGAGGTTTACCAGGGTGCAGCCTGGTATGGAAGGTCTGAGTTACAAGGAGAGGTTAGGCAAATTGGGACTGTTTTCCTTAGAAAGACATAGACTTAGAGGAGATCTAATAAGAGGTGTACAAGATTATGAGTATAGATAAACAGGGTTAAGCTTTTTCCTAAGATGGACTCGAATAGCACAAGAGGTCACGGGCTTCGGGTGAGGGGCATAAGGTATAATTTGGATGCTAGAGGGAGTTTTTTCACACAGAGGGTGGTGGAGGTATGGAACGTGCTGCCAAATAAAGTGGTGGAGGCAGGCACTCTGGAGTTATTTAAGAGATACTTAGATGGACACATGAACAGTATGGGAATGGAGGGGTATAGAAAACTGATTTAAAATAGGATCATGGGGCCTTGGGAGTCCCTGGGAAGTATGTAAATAGTCAATGATATTGATGCATTTGTTTTTATCCTACAGGTACTTTGGTCTGCCTTGTTGTCTAACAAGGGGCATACACGTGATGGGTCGTGGCAGGGCTGCTCTTGGATTCCCCCCCCCCCCAGAGTATCCTAGTGCTTCACGTCGTTAGTGTACGCTTGACCTGGACCATTTGATGGGCAACACGACAGCTCAGTGACTATCGCTGTGTTCTGCAGATACATGGATTTGGGCCTGTGTCTGTGGGAGTTTGCACATTCTCCCCATGCTTGTGTGGGTTTTCTCCAGGTGTTCAGGTTTCCTCCCACATCCCAAAGATGTACTCTTAGGCTGACTGGCAGAACAAATTCTCCTAAATTGTCTCAAATTTGGTTTCAAACCATAGACCTATAAACACAGACAGGGATCACAGGTAGAAGTGGCAATATCAAGGTGGTGGCGCGGGCTCGTTGGGCCGACCTGTGCTGTTTTGTTCTTTGTTCTAAATGGCATAGTCACATGTCCAAATGGGTTTATGTCAACTAGCATAACACTCAAGTTAAAATGCTAAATAATCTGCAGAGAAATGATGGCTAGCACTGCTGCTTCAAAGAACTAGGTCGTGGGTTCGATTCCTGGCTTGGGTCACTGCATGTGCTGAGTCTGCACGTTCTCCCTGTGTCTGGGTTTCGCCTGGCTGCTCCTGTTTCCTCCCACAGTCCTAAAGACATGCCGGTTAAGTGCATTAGCTATGCTAAATCAGTGCATCTGAACAGGTGCCAGAATGCAGCTATAGAGAATTTTCACAGCAAATTCATTGCAGTGTTAATATAAACCTATTTGTAACACGAATAAATCAACATTTAAAGAAAAGAATGTAATTTGAATCGAAATCTTTGAAAGCTGATTACATCTGTTGTGCAATGATGACGTTCCAACAGCAACATCTATGTGTTTCATAAATCTCTTCAGCATATCGAGATTCATATAATTCTTTAGTATTCACTGGATGTCACAGTGGCATATTGTGCAGCTGGGTTCAATTCCAGTCTTGGATGACTGTTTGCATGCATTTGCACTGGTTCAGTGTGTGGAATTATGGGGTTAGAGACGGGGGAATAGGTGGATGCTATTTTGGAGAATTGATATGGACTCTATAGTCTGAATGACCCGCTTCTGCACGATACAGATTGTATTCCATATTATGTCAACCTGACTCAAGAGGTCCTGTTGGGTGAACGACCAAAAAAATACCGTCAGGTTTCACGTATAAATTCTCAGAATTTAAGCCAATTTTCATCAAGTATAATTTGGCTTGCATTGGTTAAAAAAAAATCACTTAAATCTCTTGCAAATTTACTGAAAAATTGAGTACAAAGCTAGTTGCATTATTATCCACCTATGCTCCGAGAGGGTAACTGCAACACTAGGGGAAGAAAGTGGGTATAAATCAATTTAAAAAGCACCAACAGATAGAGTAATTTCATATGGCTGAGCAATAAAAAAAAAGAAACATCAATTCAGAAGTCTTCTATGGGTATTGAAAGGAACTGCAACAAAAGCTAGGAAAACTAGGAACAGCAATATGCCCTCAAGAATGTACGTCCAAAAGAGATACAACACAAAATCTGCCTTTTGTACCATGTTAACAACTTGCTGGGCTGGATAATGGTTTTGTAGAGACAGAAGTGAGATTTGTTAAGCTGACCAGTCGACTTTCCTTCCTCCCAACAGCCAATTGGGCAAATTTGGTCACGTCAGTGTTAATGTTCCATATAAGTCTATTTTCATCTTTCTTCAACACCAACTTCATCAGTAACATCTTGGTAAAGTAGCAACTTTGAGAAAGCTACAATTCTTATATAATGTGGGATGTGAAGAAAATAAAATCAGACAATAATATTAAGCATGATAGCAAACTGAACCCATAGTAGTCAAAAAGGAAAATCATTACCACTAATTCATCAAAAATTCCTTACATTAGTTCCATTCCAATATAATGGAACTAGAGATAAAAATAGCACTGAACCCATTTCACACTGGCAATGGAGACAGCCATTACCTCTTCCTCTCTCTCATAGCACTATTCAATATCATTTTCAACTTTTTTTTCTGAGCTTGATTATCTTGTATGGGAACCAGACAGGCATTGTTAAATGATCAACAAAATGTGTCAGCATTGAAGGGGTGAGAGATTTCGTAATAAGTCAGAGTGAAGGGAATGGGTCCTTTTAGCCTCAGCCAAATCTGCAATTAAACAGGATACTGTGGCTCCGGCCCCCTCTTTGAATGCCTTTAACTCCAAGTAAGGCTGCAAAGAGATGTTGATTTGTAAGGCTGACTCTGCTGGTCCATAATGCCATCCCAAAACACCACACTGGAATTTGCTGGAAAGGGGCACATGTAGGCAGCAGATCCAAAATAACTTGTTACTACCCTTTGACATGTGGGCAATGCAGCTGTCTTTGCAAGAGATGGCATCATTTGGCAACCATGTGTCTCTTAACCCAAATCCTGAGAAACACATTCTCATGTAGATCTACCATTATTTTCAGAATCTGTTAGCTGCCATTAGGTCAGTCATATTGCCAAAAAAGCACACAAACAAATTCAGGACCTAGAGTACCACCCATGGCTAGACATACCTCTTCCCATTTCTCAGCATAGCAGCACTTGCCAGGCATCGATTATTTCTTCTTGTGAACACTGCAACACGTTGAGTGTAAAGAAAGCTGCTGATCTACACCCAGACTGGACCTCCAAGCTGTAGAGTCACTACCAGAAACATAATGCTGCAATAAGGCAATTGCAATTCAGAAGTATTTGGAACTTGTGTCACTGATAAGCAAGCTCACATGCAATAGTCTTGAGCAGAGTAGCTTAGCTTGAAGGAAAGAGAAAATGCATGAACATATAGAACATAGAACATTACAGCACAGTAATTAATTGAAGTAATTAACGTGAAACCAGAAGACATGGAACAAAGGAGACAGAGATGGGACATCACTGCTGCAACATGTGTTGCCCATTTCCAATTGCTCTCCAGGTATGGGTGATAAGCTGCCTTCGTGAGCCAATACAGTCCAGGTACTGTACACACCAATACTTCTGAAAATGGAATGCCAGGATTTTGACCCACGACAATGAAGCAATAGTCATATTTCAAAACCAGGATAGTACGTTACTTGAAGATATTGCAGATGATGGTGTTTCAATATATCTGTTATCCTTATAGTTGCTAGAGGCTGTGAATTTACAAAGTGGCCTCCAAGGAGCCTAACTAAGTTGGTGCAGTGCATCTTGGCTAATGGTATGCCCTGTTGACACAGCATATCAGTCAATGAGTTCATATTTAGGTTGGCTGGTGGTGTCATCAAGTAGGTTGCTTGGTCCTGGATGGTGTTGAGCTTCTTCAATGTTGCTGAAGCTGTGCTCATCCAGACACGTGAAGTATTCCATCACACTGCTGCCTTTAAGATAGTGGACAGGTTTTGGGGAACCAGGAAGCAAGTTAATCTCTGCAGGTCTCTGAACTGTTCTTAGGAGGCATAATATTCCAGTGGCTGTTCCAGTTTACTTTCTGGTCAATGATAACCCAAGGATATCAGCAATAGCCACGTCATGAAATGTCACGAAGAGTTAGTTGCAATCTCTTATTGAAGATCATCATTATTGCACAAGTACCAGCCACCAATGTTAGTTGCCTACTTGTCAGCCATGCCTGAACGTTGTCCAGGTCATGTAGCATGGATTGTTTCAGTACATGTGGACTGGTGAACAGTGCTAAACAGTGGATATCTGAGTGACTATCCCCACTTTAGACCACATGATGAAAAGAGCATCATTGACGAAGCACCTAAAGGTGACTGGACTTTGGACACTCAAGAGCTCGTGTTCTGATCTCCTTGGACTATGATTGGCCTCCAACAATTCCAACCATCTTCCTTTCTGTCAGGTCAAACTGCCCCAATTTTCATTTGATGTCAATTTTGACACAATTCCCTCTTGCCTCAGTGTCACATTAAGTCTTGAAGTCAAGAGATGTCACTCCCAGCTGATCTTTGGATTTCAGTCCATGTTTGATTACGAGGCTGCAATGACATCAAGAGTTTAGAAACACTACTGCAGCATGCAAGAATACTTGCCCAAGTAGAATTTCATTCTCAACTGCAGTCCTTCACAAGAAATCCTCTGTACAACAGTATTCCTGCTTCTTCACCCAATGCATTTCTGGCTGGCACAGTGCAATATTTCTGTCACTGTGCAGAAAAGCCTCATTGTATCAGTTAAGTTGTGCTGGAGCTTAACAGTCCATGTTGGAACCAATAGTGTTCAGGAAATCCTAATAAAATGCAGAAAATGCCAACTTATTAAAAAGCCAATTTTTTATGATGTTCTGCTCGAAAGGGAGTTCCTCTTTGATCCTTTTTACTTAAATATTCCTAAAGTTTACTTTCCATTACCTGGTTTTGAGAACTAACTTCCTTTTAGCTCCCTGTGAACTTGTTTTCATGTGCCTTTCTCCACTGTGAAAATCCAAAGAAAAGGAGTCAATCAGCTCTGATGGACAGAAAGCAAGCTATCCAAATTAGTGGCCCGAGCTACAGCTCTTTGTAGAAAGACACTACAGTTCACTGACTTGGTGAAACACAAGTCCTTTACGTACTACTACGCACTTGTGACCTATATAGGGAATATTTAGGTTTGTGGGAGAGGGGCTGAGAGGGGTGCAGTCAATAGTGGGCACAAGATTAAACTTGAAATTTATTACAGGTCTTATCCTAATCTCGTCTGATAGTTTAGGTTTGCAGTTAACTATGAAAGAATTTCTAATCCCTCAAACTGGAAACCAGATTGCACGCATGTCATTAAATCTTATAGATACCCTGGTGTTACATTTTAACGGCACAACGTTGATCATTAAAAAAGATCCTATCCAAAACCGAGGGAGCTAGGACTTGCTGTGATCTACATAATTTTGTTATCCAAAACAGAAACTAAGTAGAGAACCAGGTGAAGAACTGTTCAAGCAGCATATCTTTGTGCTGAACAGTTTTAAGCAAGTACAGTGATCAATGCTGAGCTTCTGGCTGAGACAATCAAAATCAGCACTGCTTCGGAAAGCAGTGTGCACTCGATGGATAACATTATGACACATTAGCTCAGAAGGCTGCAACAAAAGTTCTGACATACTTTACCTGTTCCCCCCCACCAGAATGTTTTTGGAAAAGCTTCACGAAAGAGCACGATATACATTACAATTGTGATCTGGCTTGAGATGTTTTGCAACATTAAAAGCAGTACATCAATGCAAGTTGTGATTGAAAACCTAAAATGTGACCACAGCCCAGAAAGATTAGGTTCTGTAGATGCTGTTGCAGTCACCATTTCAATAGCTGCCTTAATTAATACTAGTTCAAACAAGTAATACTCAATAACTCAACTGCTGCACTGTGAAATTCCATCTGAGATTTCAGGCAAATGACAGAAAATCACAAATTGAGGCCTCAAATATACGTTTCAGTCATGGGTTGTATGTGCCTCCATCAGAAGTCTCTGACTTGAGCAATATCTGCTCAGAACTGTCCAGTACTTAAGCACATTGTTCTGTCACGCCCAAAAAGCAGTTTGGAAAACATTGCTGGCTAAGTTTGTGTCAAACACATATTAAAATGATAATCTTAAGTAAATCATAATACAATCATATACAATTACAGCTACAACCAGCTTTTGTAAGTAAGCGTCAACCTCAATTGCCAAGTGAACAGCGGTTTCATCTATATTTATTGGCCTTAACTTTTAAATAAAATCTTCCCAAATAATGGCATATTTGTCACATTTATTGACTTTTGAATCTTACAATTCAACATGCTGAAAGCATTTTATCACCTATTTCCTGCACCTGATAGTTTTCCCTTTTCAAGGGTTTTTCCCCGAACAAAGCTCAACTTAATTTGGAAACTTTACAGTTGTTCATGTATTTTGGTTACATAAATTAAACACTGAAAGAATTTTATTTTAAAAGATAGTTAACACATTCATTAGCCTACCTGAGAAAGTTTGGAATGCTGATTAACCCTCCTGTAACCTGTTTTATGAATGCTGCACTGACTGACCTACGCCAAATTTAATAACTTCATATTTCCTTCAGAATCATGGTGAAGATGAACAGTTCATTGCATTAGATCTCCTATAACATTGCCTTGTTTGAGTGTTGATTACAGCCTTCCCAAGTGCTCATTCAGATGATATTGTTTAATTCAGCTTTTCAAATGCGATTTAGAATATATTTTGCTGCCAGGGCAACCACTGGTGATCCAGTTGGTATCCCAGGAAATGGGCCAGAAGATCCAGCTATGTCAATATGAGAATAGCGAAGAGGTTTTTCAGAATCTATTCCGTGCTGAAAGAGAGAACATTTGATTTAGTGAAAATGGTTTCCGTGCTGATGCAGAAAAAGTTTTAAGTTTGCTCTATTTGAATGAAATTACATATAAAACTTTCCATCCCACACTCAATCAACCCTTTGATGTGCTTGTTTAGAAATGCACTAATGGGCTCTTTTTACTAGTTCATAGCTCAAGCCTACCTTCATCAGTTAATAAATTCATTGGGATTTCTCAAGATAGATGAAAAGAATTGTGCAGAATAATAGCCACCATGATCAGATTCTTGTTCTGGCTATTGTGCACAAACGGGACTTAGGTCACCACTTGCAGACCACAGAAGTGCCCAGCTTGCCTCAAATTATCTAACATTCTGAAAATCTGAGCAACAGATTCTAGAATTGCATCAGTGCAAAAGGAAGCCACCCAGCCCATTGAATCTGCACCAACCACAATCCCACCCAGCATCTACTCCCATAGACCCACGTATTTACCCTGCTCATCCCGTTGACACAAAGTGACAATTTAGCATGGTCAATCAAGCTGACCTGCACATCTTTGGGAGAAAACTGGAGCACCTGGAGGAAACCCACACAGACAGTGACCCAAGCTGGGTACTGAATCCAGGTCCCTAGCGCTGTGAAACAGCAGTGCTAACCATGGTGTCACCATGCCAAGATATCATTTCACACTGCCAGTATCCAGTCATAGCACAACTGTTGTTTTTCACGAACACAAGGCTACCTTCAAGTTAAAATCTTCTGTCTACACACAAATAATTAACATGGCATACAAATTCACAAATTTCAATGTCCATGCGATGACAGGCATACAGATAATCATAAAAACAGACAAACTACAGCACAACAGGCTCTTTGGCCCTCAAGTTGCGCCTATCTTATCTTCACCTACTAGGATTACCTATAACCTCAATTCTATTAAGTCCTATGTACTCATCTATAAGTGTCATAAAAGATCCTAAAGGAATTTGCCTCCACTACCACCGACGGCAGCTGATTCCACTCACCCACCACTCAGTGAAAAACATACATAGAACATTACAACGCAGTACAGGCCCTTCGACCCTCGATGTTACGTCGACCGGTGGAACCAATCTAATGGCCCTCCAACTTAAGCTTTTCCAATATTATTTATATGCTATCCAATGACCATTTGAATGCCCTTTAAATTGGTGAGTCCACTGCTGCTGCAGGCAGGGCATTTCACGCTGTTACTACCTCTAAATGAAGAACTTATCTCTGACATCTGTCCTATATTTATTACCCCTCAATTTAAAGCTATGTCCCCTTGTGTTAGCCATCACCATCCAAGGAAAGAGACTCTTCACTGTCCACCCTATCTAATCCTCTGATCATCTTTTATGCCTCCATTAAGTCACCTCTTAACCTTCTTCTAATGAAAACAACCTCAAGTCCCTCAGCTTTTCCTCAAACACCTTGCCACCATACCAGGCAACATGCTGGTAAATCTCCTCTGCACCCTTTCCAATGCTTCCACATGTTTCCTATAATGCGGCGACCAGAACTGTATGCAATACTCCAAGTGCAGCTGCACCAGAGTTTTGTGCAGCTGTAACATGACCTGATAACTCAATCCTTCTACCAATAAAAGCTAATACATCTTAAGCCTTCTTAACAGTCTTATCAACCTGGGTGCCAACTTTCAGGAATCTATGCACACGTACAGAGATCCCTCTGCTCATCTACACTTCCATTAGCCCAATACTCTGTAATCCTGTTGCTCCTTTCAAAGTGAATCATCTCACACTTTTCCACATTAAACTCCATTTGCCACCTCTCAGCCCAGCTTTGCAGTTTATTTATGTCCCAGTGCAAACTGGAACATACACCTGCACTGTCCACAACTCCTCCAACTCTAGTGTCATCTGCAAATTTACTAACTCATCCTTCCACACCCTCATCTAGGTCATTTATAAAAATGACAAACAGCAGTGGCCCCAAAACAGATCCCTGCAGTAAACCATTAGTAACTGAACTCCAGTAAGTTGAACATTTCACATCAACCACCACCCTTTGTCTTCTTTCAGCTAGCCAGTTCCTGATCCAAACCACTAAATCACCTTCAATCCCATGCATCCCTATTTTCTGCAGTAGCTTACCATGGGGAGCCTTAACAAACACTTTACTGAAATCCATATAGACCACATCAACTGCTTTATCCTCATCAATCTTTTTGGTCACCTCCTCAAAGAAGTACGTCTGACATCCCCTCTGTACCTACTCCCCAGCACCTTAAACCTGTGTCTTCTTGTGACAGCCATTTTAGTCCTGGGGAAAAGCCTCAGAATCCATCTGATCAATAACTCTTATCGTCTTTTACACCTCTGTCAGATCCCCTATCATCCTTCGTCTAAGGACAAAGATTGAGCTCTCTCAACCTATCCTATAAGACACGCCACCCAACCCAAATAACATGCTTGTTAATAATGATTAATGATTAGATACTATAAAACAGAACATCTCTTTGGCTGTTGGTAACAGGAAAAGTACTAACTGCACTCAAAACTTGCAAAACTCAGAAAATAAAAGTAATGTGAAATGGGATTCCACAATTAATCAATATTTGCTGAACCGATGAATGATTGAAAAAGCACACTAACAACAAACTTAAAATCATTGTTGGCCTCTCAATATGGCTCTTTTGCACCATCTAGAAGATAGTCGTATTCAAACACAAGGCCCCCATCTCCACAGGCAAAAACAACATATCCAGGCATTGTTCCATCTTTGATGGAACAAAGGTTTGTGGGTACATGCTACCTGGTATATTAAGGAAGAAGCAGTACTGATGAATTTTTGCCAAGTTAGCTCAGTAATGAGATTACTAATCACTCATCCAACTAAACAGTGTCATACAAAAACAGAAAATGCTGGAAAATCTTAGCAGGTCTGACAGCATCTGTGGGGAGAGAATACAGCCAATGTTGAATCTAGATGACCCTTCACTATCAATTTAAAAGTTCTCATCTGGTCACTTCTATTCAGCATAAAATTTAAATGCTAATTAATTTATTAATCTTCACATAGCAAGGGATGTTACCTTATCTAGGCCGGAAGCCATAATGAGGAAAGCTGCAGGTGACTGATGTCCACGTGGTGTGGCACTGGATGGCTGGTTGTTGCACTGAAGAATCTCTTCATACTCTGACTTCCCTTTGTGAAAATCATAGTCTTCACGCCGAATGGTGGAGATTTCAAAAGGATCAGCCACTTCATGACCAGCTAACAGGTAAAATACAACACTAAATGTAGAAAAAACTTTAGATAAACATGCTGAATCAATAATAAGAAAATCCTCCTCAGAACAAAATCATGTCCCAGCAATTCATCTGATCCAAAACCAGGTGCAAACAAAGCGCTTCCTTAAGGGAAGGGAAACACAAAATGACAGGAAGCAAAGCCATGGCCTCACTTAAAATTTGTGGTCTCTCAATTCCAGCACATGCTTAACAATGAGGTACATATTAAAAGACGAACTAGAATTTGCCAACTATTTTTCCTTTATTGGAAGTATCCAAAGCTTTTTGCCCTCACTTCACATTATGAACTCTCATTTGAGTATTTACTGCTCTCCTTGCCAGGCATTATGAGTCTGTGTTTTACTATGTACATTTATATACGATATCTGGCTGGCTGGCTCAATCAGCATATGATTTCAATTGGCTCAAGCCTCCTTCCACCTCTCAACCTAACTTTGTATTCCCATGGTTGACTTGTGCTATCTTGCTTTGAGAATGTTGAGGGATTAACATCCCATGAATCTATTCCATTTGAAGTAAATTCTTAGCTTGAAAGCAGTGATTAACTGCATCTTGCTGTTTGGAATAATTTGTGTGGGTATCAACACATATTCCCTATTCTGAACTGTCACCCCGGCCTTGCAAATAACAACTCCTCCTTGAGTAAACCAGTTTAGATGGGACTCAGCTGATACTGTCCTTATTTGAAGAAGATAACATTCGTTTTATGGGCAAGGCAGCATCCCAAGATATATGGGAATGGTCGCTATCTCACACTTGAGCAATGGTAGATGTGCAATTTCAATGGTAACCAAAATGGGTTTTCGACATGTGGTTTTACTCACATACTGTCTTTCCACTTACTCTTGCTGTTGCTAAGCACGTGATCTCAATAAAGTTATACTGTGTGTACGTGACTAATTGCTGTAAAAAGAGTATAAAGGGAAGGACAGCCTCCTGTTCGGAGAGTATTGCTCGCCGAAGCACAGCATACTGTGCTAAGTTACTGAAGCAATCCTCCAGAAGTTTGTACTTGCTTGAAAATAAAGGACTGGGTTTTGCTTTACAGATCAGTGTCTTGCTCTTGCATCAAGTATGTAAGGATCTCTTAAAAACGAACCTGACCAACTGGCGCTGCAAGCGGGGTTCCAAGATATACAGCTATCCTGAGACAGTCTGAAAAAATGATGGCTTAAGTGTCGGTGATGTGAGACGGAAGTGCCCACAAGGTGAGATTCACCTTAATCTATCTCACTAATCTATTACTCAGTTGACCCGTCATCCCCCAAGCCTCTGCGATGACAGAACCCTGGGACGACTTCCGTGCTTGAACACTGACTAATTCTACACCAGGAGGTTCGAGCCCTGTGGCTGCCCTAGTGGTTAGAGACCCCAGGTTTGTTTGTTAAGACACTGGCTAGTTAGAGACCATGATGTACAGAACAACACAGAGTCGAAAGCTCGCTTTTTTACTATCAAATAAATCGGTTGGATTATAAATTGGTGTTGCTAAATTCTTACTAGTTAGAGACCCCCAATGCCCAGGTGGTTCAAGTGCCCAGATTTATTCAAGTCCCCCCACATATAACTGGAGGTTAGAGTCCCCAGGGTTTTGGTAATTAAGTCCCGGAAGGTTTGAGGCGGGGCTCGAGTCGCTTTGTTGGTAGACCCCCTCCTACTCCAAGATATTAAGGCTCAACAGCCAGACATGCCCCCACTTCCGCCACCCTATTCCCCTCAGACTATCGCCCCTGCTCAGATGCAGACCTCTACCATGCCGACTCCGACTCCACCCGTATCCACACCACAATAGCCTTTTGTTGAACCCGATAGCCATCCTCCCAATGAAGGCTCTACCCCAAAACCATATTCTAGTCCAATAGGCAGGAGAACTAGATCCAAGGAAAAGAAAAAGTGAAAGAAACAGGCTGCCAGTAGACAAGGGAAAGGGGGACAGGATCCATTTAAAACCCATAGGGGAAACAAAAAAAAACCTCAAGTGACTTTCCCTCGTGACTGGGAGCAGTGAAGATTACAATAAGCCTGATTCACAGGAAGAAGCCGGAGAGTGATACAATGGATGAAGGTTCCTCTTGCAATCCCCACCACTGCAAGAGGATTACAAGTAAGGACCCCTATAAAACGTAACTCCACCCATTCCCCAACTGCACAGTTCCTAATCCAAATCCAAGGATGCGTGTTCAAAATACTATGCAGGTTTATACTCCCTGAAAACCACAGGAAATGTGCCTGATTATGTCATAAGCCCCTAACCGAAAAACCAATCCAGAAGACTTTATAGACTATATCAAAAGCACCATCCAAATGTATTAGGCCACCCTCTCTGGATCTTTTTAGTTTGTGCCTTATGGCCCTTATTCCCACTGAGGGTACCAGATAGAAAGGTCCTTACGTCAACCCAGCATCGCAGGATTGGGCAACTTTTTTGGCAGCCGTGGGCCAGGCACAGCAACAAATTGAGGCTATTAAAGGAGCACTCTACCGAACATTACAACAGCCAGTGGATGTCACCCATGTGTTAGAATGTAAGCCTAAAGGAGGAGAGGATAGTTTGGCTTTCTGGGATCGCTTCAGTTCTACATACCTTACATATTTTGGTGATACTGCTTACATTGCACGGAACCCCTCACCTCAGTTCAATGCTCTTTTGCTGCAATGCACATCTGAGGCCATGGCAACTGTCATCTGTACTAATAACATGGATTGGCCAGATAATACTCACTCCCAGATAAGAAGGGCCTTAACGTATTACCGGAACGCCATTAAGGAGTACAAACTGACCAAAGTTAACTATGAAATGGTACAGCACCACACCCCCCCGCAGCCCCCACCACACACACACCCAAACCAAGTCCAGAAACCCATTCCCTCCACTATCAGACCCCAAACTAGAAAGGGACTATCAAATGGAACCCCAATAGTGTTCCTAGACGGGTTGATAATTATGGCGATGGGTATATCACTTATGTGAATGGTCCCGCTGCTCCCCAGTACACACCGTCGTATGCACCCATTCTCCCCTCCCATTCCGTGGACCAAGCACTTCCTTGTCACTGGGCGGACCACCCCATACTATACAAGGATGTTTTAATTGCTGCACTGAGGCCACTGGAAATGGAACTGACACCAAAACCAGCCAGAGGGGAGACCCCAAGACAGTAGGCCACACTTTTCCACTAGCAACCCCTCAGTTGGCTGACTACCCTCGTCCCATAATTTGCCCATTCTGACTAGAGATTTGAAGGAGGAGGAGCCAATTGTTGATTTAATTGTACAGGGTGTAGGAATTCCCTTTATAAGGCCATAGCGTCTGCAATAGATGCCTCTTGTGTACAGCAACATAGGTTTAAGTTCTCAATCACTTCAATTAGTTTTAGCATGCTTACTGACAGGAAAACGCTACTCTTTAACAAGCTGTTGACAGTCCAATTTGTTTCTCAAACTTGAGTTATTCAATTTGCCCAGACTCTCAATTTGGGAGTTAATTTAGCAGGAAGAGATTTGTTGTGCCTTCTTCAAATTGAAATTCTCTATTTTGATGAGGGCATTAGCAGAAAAAGTGAGCCAATTAAGCAATAGTTTTGGGTTCACCGATCACCACAATGGTGGGCAATTGACCCAGCTCCTCGAAATTTCATCCCCCTTACAGATCCCTAGTCCTCATGTTATCCTATGCTTTGACCCTACATATGTGCTGTTTGAGACCAGAACACCTCATTCACCTGATGAGGAGCACAGCCTCGAAAGCTTGAGTTTACTATCAAATAAATCGGTTGGACTTAAACCTGGTGTTGTCAGACTTCTTATTGTGATGAACCTGCAGCACAGGGTAACATGAGGGCACCTCCGAGGAATTAGCCGCCATCTATGCCTCTTATTTAGGATCATATTTATATGTCACTATAATAGGGTTTATTGAAGGAAAGGATCAGCGTTTCTGGTAAAGGTGCCGCCCCACCTACGTAACCAATCGAGTTTTGTGTCCCCTCACCTCACTCTGACTGTAAATACTGGTTGTAAGGCTAAATCCTTGGGATTTTTGGCGCATTGCTTGATCCAACAGTAAGATCCTAATGCAAAAGGTTTCCCACAGAAACTGGCCAATGGTCTCATTACATACTATTGCAACCCTTTTGTGTCTGAGCCATTACGTCACCACCACCCTTACCATAACCTCTGAGGAGCCCTCTCCAGACCTGTGGTTTGCTTCGAAACATGAGATGGGATCTACTCCTGTCATCACCCCCACCAAACTTTAGGTCATCCCTGCAGTACCTTTACCCTCGATATCTCAGTACCCCCTCAAATCTGAAGCAGTGGAAGAAATAATCTCCTTGATAGACTCATTGCTCCAACAAGGCATATTAGTCTCCTGCCAATCACCTTGTAATACTCCTAACTTGCCCATCCCTAAATCCAGCCGCCAAAAACAGAGACTGGTTCAGGATCTTTCAGATTAATAAGGTAGTCCAACCTTTACATCCAATCATCCCTAATCCTGCCACTTTCCTTAGTCACATCCCTTCTAATGCGTGTCGAATGTGTGTCTTTCCCCTTGTTAATTTGCAACATGCATTCTTTGCTATTCCCTTAGATAAGGAGTCTCAAGATTTGTTTGCCTTTACTTTTAAGGGCCAGCAGTATACTTGGATTTATCTCCCTGAAGGGTTTGTTCACTCGCCGAGCCTATTCTCCCAGGTCTTGCAATGCCAGCTCCAAGACCTCTAACTCCTGAAACGCTCCACAGTTATTCAATATGTTAACAATCTGCTTTTAGCAAGTCCATCAGAATCCACTAATATTGAAGATATTAACCAATTTTTGAATTCACTCCACTCTTGGGGACATGTTGTGCCCGCTGCAAAGGTTAAGCATACCCAACAACGTATTCAGTGCCTCGGAGTGAACGCTCACCCCTGAACGCTTTTCACCTACCCTTATGACCTCCTTGCCCACTACCCCCATAGAAACAAGGGCCTTTTCAGGATTGGTTAATTATTGCCGAATACGGATGCCTAATTTAAGTTTACTCACGAAACTACTGATTCCTTTGGTTTCTGGTAAAGCCCCAAAAACCTTCACATGTTCTCAAGAGCAACTTTTACAGACTTCAAAACAGTCCTTGCAGCAGCCCCAGCTTGGGAAGACCTTTATATGACTGGACTTTTCTGCTATATGTTAATGTTTTGGATGGATATGGAGTCCTGACACAGACTCATGGTGATCCAAACAGCTGGTTGCCTACTACTCTACCTGCCTGGACGCTGTAGCTCTGGGACAACCCCCTTGTTCTCAGATTCTCCCTGCAATTTAGTCATTGCTGCCTCCAACATTACTCTCCATCACCCCTTACTGTCTATACCTCACATGCCACTGTAGCCCTCCTCACTTCCCACCAGATTCAACACCTTACCCAGGCACGTTTAAGCTGCTACAAAGTAGCACTCCTTAACAATTCCCTCTTGATGTTCTCCTTCTGCTCCACTATTAACCCAGCCACATTTTTGTGCACCCTCCAGATGAGTTCTTAGAACCAATGATTGCTTACTAAATGAACCAATTTCTAACCTCTTCCTGTTCAAACCTTTCTGACATTCTTCTTCTGACCTTATCTTGTTTGTTGATGGCAGCTCATCTGTGTCCCCGATGTGTACCCTCCTCTTCGGATATGCAATTGTCGAAAAGCACAACTTTTTGCCCTCACTAGTGCTTGTATTCTAGCCTCAGGAAAGTCAGCAAACATTTACACTGACTCTTGGTATGCCTTTGGCATCTCTCATGACTTTAGCCAGCTATGATCTCAGCATGGGTTTTTAACGTCCTCGGGCATGCACATCCAGAATTCTTTGCATGTCCAAAACCTTCTCCAGGCCATCCTCCTCCTTAAACAATATGCTGTTATCAAATGCACTGCCCATACCTCCAATGACTCTGCTGTTACTCAAGGCAATATTAGGACTGATCAGGCTGCCAAAGCTGCTGCAGATCAAACTTATATTGTGCCCTCTGAACAACAGGCAATAAATCACTCGCCTTCTTTGAACACAATAGGCATGCCAGATACAGTCACTATTCGCGCTTGCAGGGGGACGCCCCTGACTCTGAAAAGGACATTTGAAAGGCGCATGGGCGTTCACATTGTGTGTCATCAGGACTTTGGGTTACTGTAATCAGCCAAGCGTGCATATATACCTGATGCTTTGTTGATTGTCTTCATTCTGAAATCCACCTTGGCAAGGAGTGAATGAATGGCACTATGCTCCATACCTGGTGGCAGCCCTGACTAGCTGAGGCAGCCCAATCTTGTATAGCATCATGTTTGACATACCAGTAACATAACATTGGTCAAGGACTGAGATGGTCACCAGGTACAACACTCTTGCCAGGTGAACCATCTGGATGTATTCAGCTAGATTTTATTGAATTGCCATGTGTATATTGATGTAAGTATGGTCTTGTGATTGTTGATGTATTTAGTAGATGGACAGAGACTTTGCCAATGACAAAAACAAAGCCTCGACGGTAGTAAAATTGTTACTAACTGAAATAATACCAAGGTTTGAGGTGCCTCGACAAATTAATTCAGATAACAGCTCTCACAGTAAGGAATTGTACAATGCGTTACACATTCAACAACAATTCCACTGTGCCTACGACCCCCAGACAGCAGGAATAGTGGAAAGAGCTAATGGAACTTGGAGCTAAATTGACTAAGTTAACATCCGAAACTGGTCTTAACTAGATAGTTTTGCACCTAGCTTTGTACCACATGAGAATAATGCCACACTCCATTACTGGACTCTTGACGGCAGAGATAATTTAAGGCCGATCCAATAGAACACCTTGGGACAGCAATATAAGCCTGCCCACTAAGATAGGCTTGAATGTTACGGGTGAGAAAATGCAAAAGTACTTCCAGCAACCAACGTTGTCTCTAAAGTTTCTCCATTCACAGGTAAAATGTGCCTTCAGATCACCCTCACGGACATCAGACCAAGACCTTAATGATCAGAACTGCTCCTCGTGGCTGCAGGTGGGAGACTTCGTGCTGATTCGAGATTGACATCTCCCCAAACTTGGGCCAAGGTGGAAAGGACCGTTTCAAGTGCTTTTTCAAACTCCGACAACAGTTAAAGTCAAAGTCAAAGGACAGAATTGTTGGATCCATTCAAGTGACTCTAAATGGTGGATGCCAACTCCTGCTAACAAGTCACAAGGTTCATCTTCAGCCTTTCAGCTATTTTCCAGGCACAAGGACAACCAGATCAGCGGAAACAAAGCCTGAAAGATGGACTGGCTGATGAATGATTTCACTCCAACACTTTCTTGTACGTCTTATGAATATGCTATAAAGTTTAATCTAAGTGGGTGTTGGGTCTGCTCACACATCTCACCATATGCTCAAGAAAGGATTCCTCTGTTCCCTATTCCTCTCAACTTCCAGGAGATGATAGAATGGATTTTGTATCAAAACGAAACTAAAAATAGAATGAGAGCCGTGTTCGATCCTACAAGCTTCACAAAAGTTCATGGATAGGACGTCCCTCTATGGATATCTTCGGGCAAAAATATTGCTCAACTTGCAAAGTGTAATATAATGAATTCTTTTAAGAACCATTACCAACCCAAATACAATAAATCAGACTCTCCACCCCACGTTGTTGTGAAAAATCAAAGAGGATCTATCTGCCTGATGAGAAACGGAACCACATCCGTTGGCTGTAGCTACTTGCATTCAGCACCCCAGTCAAAGAAAAAAAATGTTTCTTGTTGCACTACACAAACTGGAATGTTTACACAGAGCACCTTCTTCTCATTAAAGGAATGTGAAGGTTGGCGTTGGGAAGGGAGAATAATCATATGCCCCAAATGACAAAAGGTTCCAGCCAATTTGACGGTACAGTAGCATACAATGGCACCTATTTTGTCTGTGGAGATAATGACTATTCTTGGCTTCTCTGGGACTGGTCCGGATCTTGCTATCGAGTGTATGTGGTCGCTTACGTTCAAAATTACAACTCCCTGCATTTCCATCCCAAGATGGATCTGTTAAGATCTAAACGGGTCATCACTGAAGCTCAATTGTTATGGGACAGCAAAGGCAGCTCAAGAGCTGATCAATACGGCATCAGCTCTCAAGAAAATAACAAATGATACTGCTGATGGATAATAGAATGTGAGCACTGCTATCTGAAATTTCAGCTCAAGTTGTAGCTATATGGATGATGGCACTCCAAAATCGAATGGCTTTAGGTTACTTGTTGGCAGAAACAGGAGGCACCTATACCCTAATAGGCTCAGTGCTGTACATACGTCCAGATTCCTCCAACAATATCACTAAAATAGCTGAACATATTAAAAAGACCACTGACAAAATTCGGGCTGAAGGACAAAACTTTAACTACAATCCTCCTGGCTGATGGCCTTTTGGAATCTCTTTGGAGGCTGGGAAGGGATGCTGATGCACCTGCGTGTCATTAGCCTGATAGTTTGCTTACTGCTCGGCTTACTGAAGGGTATCTGCTAATGCATAGCATATCATAGAACACAAGTTCCCCTCTGAACAAGTTAGTGTTATCATGGTATGATAAAAGGAGGGAATGAGATGCTAAGGGATTAACAACCCATGAATCTCCTATGATCTTGACTATTTGTTTAAAAAAAAAAGGTATGCAAGCTGAGCTCCTGCAAAAGTGCAAACGCAGCTAGTTCACTGAAAGTTAAGTAAATTCTTAGCTTGAAAGCTGCGATTAACTGCATCTTGCTGTTTGGAACAATTTGTGCTGGTATCAGCACATATTACCTATTTGAACTGGCACCTGGCCTAGGAAATAACAACCCTTCGAGTAAATCGGTTTAGATGGGACTCGGTTGATGCTGTCCTTGTTTGAAGATAACATTCGCTTTATGGGCAAGGCAGCATCCCAAGATATATGGGAATGGTTACTATCTCACATTCAAGCAATGTGGATGTGGAGTTTCGATGGCAACTAAAAATGTGTTTTTGACATATTTGTGGTTTTACTCACATACTGTCTTTGTACTTATTCTTGCTGTTGCTAAGTGTGTGGTCTCAGTGAAGTTATACTGCGTGTACGTGACTGTAAAAAGAGAGGGATTATCCTCTGTTTGGAGAGTATCACTCAGTGAAGCTCAGCACACTGTGCTGAGTTAGTGAAGTGATCATCCAGAAGCTTATACTTGCTTGAAAATAAAGACTGGGTTTTCTTATACAGATCACTCTTTTGCTCTTGCATCAAGTATGTAAGGGTCTCTGAAATGCATCAATGCAATTCTTTCAACCACTCACTGTGGGAGCCATTTGCACTCTCAATACTCTATGGTTGAAAACATTTCTTCCAAATTGACACTGGATGCCTAAAGAAGGAGGATGGGAAGAGAACCTTGTCAGATTAAACTTTTGTTACTTCCAGCAATTCCCAAACACCAAACTCAATATAGTGAAACAAATATCCTGGTTTGTGTTTCTAAGGATCTTTCTGGTCTCACTGTTTTCTGGATCTGCAATTTTGCAGTACTAAATATCAGGATTGATCATTATGCTTCAACAAAACTCCCTCTTGAGCTACTGGCCTACTTTTGGGTCATCTTGGTCCACATGCTACTTGGTAAGCAAAGATCACAAGTTTGTCATACGTCTTTGATTCATCAGATTACCTCGAACATTTCTGTACCATGACCAAAGCACACAAACCTACTTAAAAACATCTCATGATCATGAAGGACCAAGCAGGCAGTTTTAAACATTCAATAGTGTACTTGCTCAAAACTTCAATCATAATGCCTCATGTGCCCACACCTCAGAAATGGAGGACCAAATTCCTCTTACCTGCTTGAAGTTCTTGAGCAGTTTTCGCCCACTGAGCAGGGCCATTATCCATAATGATCTATACCAAAAGATAAACAATGCTAGTTCAAGGTAACGTCAAAATTGAAAGCAATGAATTTTCATACCAAAATCTGAGACAAGACTATGAACCATACATCTTCCAGTTTAGCCAAACAACAAAATTGACAGTTACCTCTCAACTTCCAGACTGCATTGGAGCATATAAACTTGAAGGTTATTTTTATTTCAAAGGTTGAGATTTTGAACTGGTTCACTTTAAGTCTGAGGCAAAGCTATGTTTAGTTACGATGATACAGATGGAAATATTGGACTTTAAAAGGACCAGAGTTGTATATATTTGAGCAAATGGACACAATACACCAAAGGAGGCTGATGAATGTCCCATTAGCTGCTGACACAAATGGCTGCAGAAAGTCTCTACGAAACAACGGGACACCTTCATATGTGTTGAGACAATTCAAAATAATTGTAAAAACACCAAATCTGATTACATTCTCTGAATAAGGCAGGCATAACAACCACCTCATCTCAAAGTCCCTGGCTGTAATAGCCGAAGACAGACGAGTGCATATCAGCCCCATCTTGGAATATGTAATTTGGAGGTTAAAAGCAAGGCTATCTGCCTCCAAGTGCATTCTTCTGTAACTCTGCCTCTCTCTCAGTTTCTGTAAGTGAAAGTCAAACAAACTGTAAGTACAGCGGTCAGGACTAATCCTGCAAAGGATTGCATCGAGAAAAAGAACTGAAGTCTCCCCAATTGGACACCTGAAACAAAGAATCAACTATTCATCAACAGAAGCCAACTAAACCAAAATCCATTCTTGACGGCACAATAGATCATCTGCCCCTTGCATCTCAAGTACTTGGATGTAAATTATCTATTTATGATCTATATGACTGTAGATGCATGTGTTTTCCCATTGCTCCTTCCCCATTTTTAATGGGATCCTTCCATCTCAACTCAAGAAAGCCTGACTGAATTGACTTCTTCTTAAACTATTAAGTAAGAGAAAGGTATCCAATGGGAAGAGAACCTTGTCAGATTAAACTTTTGTTACTTCCAGCAGACGGAAGGTTGAGTAAGGACATGGAGCCAGTCATCCCTCCATCAGATTTGTGACAATTAGGGATAGCCCACCCAGATGGTGACAATCAATGGGTCTTGACCAGATCAATAGCTTTTGTGTAATCCCACCTAGGGGCTGTTCATAACAATTTTATACAGACCCTTCCATTACATCACAAAATGCTTCACAGTCAAAGTCGTCAAAATATTGCTGTATTGTGAAGACCCCATGAACAGAAATTATATGAGTGACCAAATCATCTTGTTCTGTGCCATTAGTCAAGGAAAAACATTGACCAGGTGTTGATGGGTTTTTGAAATGGCGGGTACTATCAGAAATTTCAGACAATGTAAGACTTACAAAGCCAGTGTCTCAGTTTCACAACATGAGCGTTATTTCGGCCAGCAGTCGCTAGGGGAAATCATTTAAGAATCATGGCAGCTCCCCAGATGAAGCAGCTAGACCACTTCAATGAATTCTGACATATACAATTCAAAATAGATCGATTACAGATTTTATCAATACTCCCACATTTCGTTAACTTTAAATCAATCTTGAATACACATAAATCAACAATAATACCTGTCATATACTTTAACCAATTGCATCTTACCTTCTGGTACAATGGCATTTCATTTGTCCTTCAAATCTGAATGCTTCCTCCCCTTTTGGATAACTCAGCCTCCTCTGTTGCCTCATAACTTCGAAGCTAGTCATGACGTTCAAAGTGAATGTTCCCGTGAACTCCCCTACAGATCATTGCCCAACCAAACTAACCACATAATTCTGTTCTGAGCACACATCTACCTTACCTAGATAGTGAATAAACCCTATTTATGAAGTTTGATTAAGTGTTCTGAATGTTCTTATCATTGGAAGCTCTGCTAGTAAAAATCTTGCCTATTTCCAAGATTTCAGCATTTCCTTAGATTACAACTTTGTATTAATGTCTTTTACCATGATGTTTTGCAGCAATCTGCTTTTGACTAATGATTCTTAAAAATAAATGAATACATTCAAAATATCAGCATGGGTTTTTAAATCATAATCACTTGTTGACATCTCAATGCATTTCATATGAATGTAAATTGCTTCCTTGTTATAAGTTTGTTATAAAGTCATTTGATTCAATGCTGGTA
This sequence comes from Sphyrna mokarran, assembly GCA_024679065.1. Taxonomy (NCBI): domain Eukaryota; kingdom Metazoa; phylum Chordata; class Chondrichthyes; order Carcharhiniformes; family Carcharhinidae; genus Sphyrna; species Sphyrna mokarran. Next base: position 17,080,472 of record JAGIQG010000031.1, on the reverse strand, counting down.
GCTCTGTCAGTGACTATGTCTAATGGTTTAAAATTTTTTCCAACCCAAGAGGATTTCTTCCCCTAACACTGAGAATTGGCATGACTTTGCTGCCCCTTTCATGGAATCTTTTACTTGCATCAGAGCCTTAGTTTTTGATCTCATCAGAAAAGCAAGAGGTCAGACAATGCAACATTCCTCACTAAAGTAACAGATGAGATTATACGCTTAATTGTCAGTTCAGGTATGTTTGCCAGGATTCTTCCTACCATACCAACCAAGTCAAGAAAGAGAAAATTCTTAAACTCTATACAATCAAAGGCAAATTAGTTGGCAGCAACAATATTTCTGATCATTGGGAACTCATTTGAGCTTTCACAACCAAACAATAGCAGCAGCACAGTTTACGAAGATATTGTATACCAAACAAAGAAAGAACACTATCCTGGCTTCAAGTATCTCCTCCTGGAAAATGAAAAATACTGAAAGCTTTGTTGGCTCATCTGTTATAGTATCATGAGGCCATTGTATATTACATTGAACTCACCGAGTAGTTGAAGCCAACAGCACGAATAGCATGGCCAGTCAGTGTGGCAATAGTGAACAATTCGAAGTGGTCAGCATCATACTCTTTAATAGCCTGCAAAAGCAATGAACATTATATATTCAAAATATTACTAGTCAATACTTACACTTGTTATCCTTTTTCATTTTTCAAGAAATGTTTTCATGAAAGGTGAGCATTGATGACAAGGGTAGCATTTGTTGTCAATTCCTAATTGCCCTTGAACAAATGGCATGGAGAAGCATTTCAGAGGGCAGTCAAAAGTCAATCACATTACTCTGGATCCAGATTTTGCACGTAAGCCAGAATAGCACAGGGCAGAAGTGAACCAGAAGCAGTTTTATAACAAATAACAACAACACTATTATAGAGGCTAACTTTTAATTCTAGATTTTATTAATGTAAGTTCCACAAGCTGCAATCAAGGGATCTGGTCATCCACAGCTCTCTATGACAGACTAGGACAGAAGGATGGACAGGTTAACGGATGTGCATCCAGACTTTAATAATTTCTGTACAATGCTAACTGTGAGCCAAATTACCCAATAACCAATTTTGCTGCAGCTGCTGGTTCAGTAAAGTTTACGAAACAAATTTTAACTTCAGTTGAAACTAGGTCTGGGGATATGGGCAAGAATATATCATGGTTTTGTCCCGAAGAGTTAAGCCTGTGTAAAGAGACAGTCATGTCTAATATGCAAATGGTACAATTTCACACAACTGAATATTTTTCATTTTCACCATCTTGCCAAGATCCTCTGCAAAGCTATCGAATGAAGCAATTTTGGTATTTATTATTCACAAGATTATAATGGGGTCCAAAGGGTTAAATTATGACAAGATTGTCTGAACTTGCACTTTACAGTCATACAGCACAGAAAAGGCTTTTCAGCCCATTGAGTCTGCACCAACAACAAATACTACCAAAGTCATATTCATCCCATAAGTTTCTACTTAACTTTCCTAGGCAGCACATTGCAAACTGTCACTCCCGAGTGAAAAAACTCTAGAATTCCCTCTGATTTTCCCGTCCTTCACCCGAAAACTATGTCCCCTCATCCAATGGGAACAACTGATTTTTACTCGCCCTGTCTACACACTCAAAGATGTTCCCCTCCAGTCTTCTCTGCTCTAAAGGAAACAGAAACCTCTCCAATCTCTCCTGATATCTCCAATGCTCCATCCCAAGCAACATCCTGGTCAATCTCCTCTGTACCCTGACTGCAATTACACACTTCCTTTAGTGAAGTGACCTAAGCTCACTCAATTCTTCTGGAGGAAAGAAAACTAAGGGATTAATTGATCAAGGAGTTCAAAGATTTCAGTAATGTAGGTTCTTACACCTAATTCCTTTGATGAGAGACATCACATCTCACAGAACATCTTCCAATTTGAGCAAAAAAAATCAAAAGGGAGCACTGACTACCACTGCCAACCTCCGGGGGTGGGATCACAGAAATTTGAAACTGGCTTCTTTAAGGCTATGGATGCAGACATTTGGAGTTTTCCAAGTGAACTGATGGATAGACGGAAAAAAACAGTTGAAACAATTTTCAAGCAGGTACAGTACACATTTTTGAAAGGTGGCAAGCTAAATTAAGATGGTTAGTAGGCATATGGAATCCTTGGCTTTATAAATAGGGACACTGACTGGAAAAGTGAAAAATAAAGTTATGCTTTAACCTTGAACAGATGCTGATCAAGACTCAATGTATCTTGGTCAATTCTATACAGAAGATTTTCAGCCTTCGGAAGAGTGCAGAGGTGATGAAGGTGCCAGTGCTAGAGATAAAATCAGCTATATTATTATAAAACTGAATTTGTTCTTCTTAATGCAGAGGTGGTGAAAGAAAAATTTGCTATTTGTTCAAAATTATGTAAGATTTTGAAAGAGCAAACTGTCTCCTGGAAGAGAGCTTACTAACAGAAGGCACGTCTAATAGCACTTCCTGTACCAGGGAAATGAACTGAGCAAATTGGAGCCACACACTTTTTTCTTGTCATTCATGCACTTGGTCACTCAGATCCTTCTGCATCTCAGTTCTGCAATCATACTTCAGATAATATACTTCTTTTTATTCTTCCTGCCAAAATTGACGATTCCCAAATTACGTTCAATTTGCCATATCTTTGCCCTCTCACCTAAGCTGTTGAAGTTCCTTCGAAGTCTTGTACCCTCTTTACAACTTAATTTCCTTTAAGTTCAGCAGCCATGCTGTTGGTGCTTTGATCCATATCATTGAAATCGATCGTTAGAAGTTGAGGCTCCAACACTGATTGCTGCAGCATAGAACCCTCCTGTTCCCTGTCATCACTACTGTCTTCAATTCATGTCAATATGTTATCCACTACACCATGAACTTTTATTTTCTGCAATAATCTTTACAAGCGCCACAGTGATGACATTAATACCTTTTGAAAAATTAAGTACAGCATATCTACTGGATCCCTTTTTATCCTATCACCTCTTCAAATAACTCTGATAGATTAGTGAAACACCATTTCCCTTTCACAAAACCAGTGGCTCTGCCTGATAACACAGGATTTATCCAAGTGGCCCAAGATATCTTCAAAATGCTTCTAACATTTTCTGTTCAGCAGATGTTAAGCTGACTGGCCTGTTGTTTCTCCATTTAAAATAATGGCAGCACAGTGGTTAGCACTGCTGCCTCACAGCATAAGGGACCTGGGTTCGATTCCCAGTTGGGTCATTGGAGTTTGCACATTCTCCCAGTGTCTGCATGCGTTTCCTCTGGGTATTCCAGTTTCCTTCCACAGTTTGAAAGATGTGCATTGATTAGATGCATTGGCCATGTTAAATTAGAACATAGAACACTACAGCACAAACAGGCCCTTCGGCCCACAAGTTGTGCCGATCATATCTATACTTACCAGGCCATAAAACTATCTGTAACTCCCAATCCCATTACATTCCATGTACTCATCCAGAAGTCTCTTAAAAAACCCCAGCAAGTTCACCTCTACCACCACTGACAGCAACCGATTGATTCCATTCACTCACCACCCTCAGTGAAAAACTTACCTCTAATATCTCCTCTGTACTTGCCCCCCAGCACCTTAAACCTGTGTCCTCTCGTAGCGACCATTTCAGCCCTGGGAAATAGCCTCCAAGAATCCACTCTACCTATTCCTCTCAACATTTTAAAAATCCCCATCAGGTCGTCTCTCAACCTTCGTCTCTCCAGGGAGAAGAGACCTAGCTCTCTCAACCTATCTTCATAAGGCATGCCCCCCAATCCAGACAACATCCTTGTAAATCTCCTCTGCACCCTCTCAATAGCTTCCACATCCTTCCTATAGTGAGGCGACCTGCACACAATACTCCAAATGGGGTCTGACAAGGGTCTTATAAAGTTGCAGATTACCTCCCGACTCCTAAACTCAATTCCTCTATTAATGAAGGCCAGTACACCATGCCTTCTTGACCACATCCTCCACCTGCGGGGCAGATTCAAGAGACCTATGGACCCGGACCCCAACCCCAAGATCCTTCTGCTCCTCAACACTGCAAGACTCCTAGCCTTGATATTACACTGCTTTATCCCATTGGTCCTGCCAAAATGAACCACTACACATTTATCTGCGTTGAAGTCCATCTGCCACTTCTCCACCCAGTTTTGCATCCTATCTACGTCTCGCTGCAACTTCTGACATCCCTCCAGACCATCCACAACACCACCAACCTTCGTATCGTTGGCAAACTTACTAACCCATCCCTCCACTTCCTCATCCAGGTCATTTATGAAAATGACAAACAACAAGGGTCCTAGAACAGATCCCTGGGGCACTCCACTGCTGACTGACCTCCATGCAGAAGAAGACCCATCCACAACTACTCTCTGCCTTCTGCAGGCAAGCCAGTTCTGGATCCACAAGGCCAAAGCCCCTTGGATCCCATGCCCTCTCACCTTCTCAAGAAATTCTCCCAAGAAACACCAGATTATGGCAGCTAGGGGATTTTTCACAGTAACTTCATTGCAATGTTTATGTAAGCCTACTTGTGACATTAATAAAGAAACTTAAAGCACTTTGTCTCCCTTGTCTTCCCCCTCACTTGGAATATAGGGGATATATCCTTGATTTTCCAATTGAATGGGACCTTAACCAAATCTAGGCAATTTTGATAAATTAAATCAACACATCAATTTATGAGCCATTTATATTTTAAGACCTTAAGATGACCCACCAGGACTCAAGGACTTAACTGTCCACAGCTCCAGCCATTTGTTCAATCCCATCTCCCTGGTGATTCAATTACTCCCTTCTATTTCTGATTTACAGCCATTTCTGGGATGTTATTTTTATCTTCTTTAATGAATACCTGTTCAATTCATCTGCCAACTCCTTATTTTCCATTATTAGTTCCCCAGACTACTACTTAGGGCCATTGCTCACTTAACTCATTTTTTTTTGAAGATCTATCTGGTTTTACATCCACAAACTTTTACTCCTTATTAATCTATTTCTTTGTTTTTAATTGAAATATTCTGACCTGTCACCTAGCCTTGCATAGTATGTTTCTCCTTGAATTTTCATACCATCTGTAGTGTTTTTCTTGTTATCAAGATGGTGGGTGTTTCCCTTGGAAATTTTCTTTCCTTGGAATGTATCTATTGTTTGTATTCTGAAATATCTCCTTAAATATCTGCCACCACATCGTAGATCACAGAATCCCTATAGTACAGAAAGAGGCCATTTGGCCCATCAAGTTTGCACTGACCACAAACCCATCCAGGCCCTAACCCTACACATTTACCCACTAATCCCTCGAACCTATGCATCTCAGGACTCTAAGGGCAATTTTAGCAGCGCCAACCAATCTAACTTGCACATCTCTGGACTGTGGGAGGAAACAGAGCACCTGGAAGAAACCATGCAAACACAATGTGCAAACTACACATTCAGTGACCCAAGCTGAGAATTGAACCCATGTCCCTGATGCTGTGAAGCAGCAGTGCTAACCACTGTGCTACCATGTCATCCCAATCTCTGTTGGCCTATCCAACAGCTAAATTGCTAGTTACTTTAGCTCGCATTGCTTGCATGCACTTGTTTCATAACTATCCTTACTTAACTTTATTATAATAGTGGGATCCAATCTTCCCTCAAAATCAAAGTAAAATTCAATCATATGAGCACTTGCATCATTTGATACATTTCATAAATTGCAAGAGACAGTTTCTGCACTAAAGAACTGCGATGTTTTATACTGATCCATGTTGTCAATTGCAATCCTGAGCTTTGACCGCATCTTGACAAAAGGACACTGATGTACTGTGCTGTCAAGTCAAGAAACTAAATCCTAAGCTTGCAGAGAAGTTGAAAGAACCATAGTAACTTGAACATAATTAAACAAATACTTAGCTGTGATTTACAGCTGCAACTGTTTAGAAGTTAAAACAAGTCTGGTACTTTTGGTCATAGAATAACTTACGGGAATACGTGGGAAATATTCTTCAGGTGAACAAATGCTAATGCGGTCTTAATTGTGAAAATGTAAAACACTTTTAAAAAAAAAAACTGGTTCAGATTTAACATCAACATGTTAGCAATATAGTGGCACAGTGGTGGTTACATCACCAGGGACCAGGTTCAATTCTGGCTTCGAGTGACTCCATGTGTGGAGTTTGCATGTTCTAATCCATGTCTGCATAGGTTTCCTCTGGGTGCTCTGGTTTCTTTCCACAGTCCAAAGATGTGCAAGTTAGGTTAATTGGCCATGCTAAATTATCCCTTAGCTTCAGGGGGATTAGCAGAGCAAAGATGTCGCATTTCGTGGATAGGGCCTGAACAAGATTGTTGTTGGTGCAGACTCGAATGCCCTCTTTCTGCACTATAAGGATTCTACAATTCTATCAAGGTAACCAGCTTACAGAAAATGCTTCCACAATATTGATCTTGTCAGTAGATTTATATATAAATGTTTAGTACATTTATCTGCATCGTTTCCTCTGGGTGTGCCAGTTCCCTCCTCCAAAAGATGTGCTGGTTAGCATTTGATCCAAACAGGCACGGGAGTGTGGCAGTGAGTGGAATTTCACAGTCACTTCATTGCAATGTTAATATAAGCCTTACTTGTGACTAATCAATAGATAAAAAATAAATAAATAGCAACAAGACAACACACACCTTTTCCTTCATGGAACACAACAAATCCACCATTGCCATCCGCCCCTCTGCATCTGTATTTCCAACCCGAATTCTTTTCTGAGCACGAGATGTGATCAGCTCATCTGCGACATAACAATCTAGATAAAATGCAAATTCACAAGGTTCAGGCATCAAAACAATACTACATCCAAATAACACTGAAGTCACTGAACAGTGACATATGCCTCAAATCAGTTCAGTGGGATCTAGAGACAGACAGTAAGCAAAATGCAAATACCGCTGCCATCTACTATTTCATTCTGATTCCAGTTTGCTTAATCTGAAATGTACAGCATAAAGGGAGCATCATCATCTTGCCAACTAGCAGAACTGCTTTCACCATAAGAACTTGGTTCATTATGCTTTCATGGTGATCTAGTGGTGAAACAGTACAGTACCCGAGTGAAGAAGGGCTCTTGATACACACAAACCTAACACCCCTAGCAATTCAGAAAATTAGAACAGCAAAAAGGCAGAACCGCTCTAAAAATGGCATGCATGTGGAGACTATTTTTCGGATTCACGTTACCTGAACCAACACTGTTCCTAACCATTGCCATTGCGCCAATTACTTGAATTCCTTTGGGTTGCAAAATGGACAGAATCTGTGTTAGAAGATAATTTCAAATCAATAAAATTGCATTTTCTGAATTCAGCATGCATTTATGTAACACTTTACCATATTAAAAATTGCAGCTAATTTCAGAAAGAATTAATATTCACCAAAATTTAAATACCACCGAAAACAGTCAAAGGAAGCTTCTTCAATTCAAATGAGGAAAAATTCCAGAGAGCAAGCTGACTTTCGCAATATGATAATGGTTATCAAACTACAATAGTAGGAGGCATGAATTGGCCTTGATGGACAAAAAACATTACTAAGAAAAAAAAAGTGGAAGATAATGGTAAGCATTTGAAGAGCAACCAGAAGCTGTTTATTCCAGTTGGTGCAATTGTCTAGGACCTGGAGTACTGGATGCAGCTTTGATGTCCTTGCTACAGAGGGAATACAGCGAAGCTTTACCAGGCTAATTCCTAGATGGCAGTCTGTCTTCGTATGACAGAACTAAGTTGGTTAACATTATAATCACTGGAGTTTAGAACAGTGAGAGGGAATTGCATAGAAACTTATAAAATTCTCTCAGGGTAGATTCAGAAATACAATGGGGTGGGGACGGTGGGTCCAGAACTAAGGGTCATAGTTTAAGGATAACGGGTCAACCAGTTAGAACAGAAATGAGAACAATGTCTTCATCCAGAAGTTGATGAATGTGTAGAATTCAAGACCACAGGAAGTAGCTGAGGACAAACATTGTCTCATTTCAAGAAGAAATTAGATATAGCCCTCATGGCTAAAGGGATCACGGGATATGGGGTGAAGGGAAAAATCACAATATTGAATTTGATAATTAGCTATGATCAAAATGAATGGTGGACCAGGTTCAAAGGGCCGAACAGCCTGTGCCTACTTCTATTTTCTACATTAAGTACATACAGTAGCAAAAAGAGCACATCATCTTGCAACTGCAAGATTGCACAAACAGGCAACACAAATTTTAAAATCAAGATACAATTGTGAACAAGATGCAGCTACAATTATCAACTCAGTACAAGTTGGAGGGACGATTTGAGTAAACATTGAAATATTGAATAGCAATATTGAAATATTGAGTAGCAGATATTGGATCAAAAGACAGGAACACCCATATGACTCACATAAGTATACTTGTAACAAACATGCATTCAATTTAGGTGTTGTAGAATCTAGCTGAACAAAGTCAAACAATCAAGATCTCAAGTTAGCAGCTTCAGCTTATTGACTACATTGCGATGGCACACTTCAATGGGCCAAACAATTCCATAGCACGCACATTTATTCAGATGATTGCTCATTTACGTCATACTTACTTACATGTGTTATGGTTACGGACTGACTGGAAAGGTTTCCAACATAATTGAAATTCAATGGATCAAAGTAAAATACAAAGTTGATTAAACATCAACTGACAAGGCTAGTGGAAAACCTGGGGCTGCTGGTCTGCACAGAGTCTTTGACCCACTTAGATCTTGGTTGTTTGATTTTGTTCAGGTAGATTTTACAGCACCTAAATTGAATGTGTGTTTGTTGTTACAAATATGCTCACGAGGGTAGTATGGGTCTTTTTGTCTTTTGGAGGAACTGATGACACATCTTTGAGATATGCAAGTTTCACCACGAAGGGAGTTTAAAAACCCTGCTCGTGTTCAAAAGTAGAATGTATCCTGAATGGTGGTGGTGGGAGCAAGAAAGAGTAGGCAGTAGGGGGAAAAAAAAAAGTAATAACGACAGAAAATCAACCCTAACTCCTGGATGCAGGTCATATGAGGAGAGACGAAACTTGGGTAGGATTATACTCACACGAGTTTAGAAACCCACTGTAGGGTTTCTATGATTCTATGAAATGGACTCATAGATGAAAGATCATATTCATAAGAAAGCATCAAGAATGGCCTGACTTAGTGTTCATAACTTGGTTGTCTGACTACTGGACAACAGAATCGGGTAAGACATGTTTTTCAGCAGTTGTTCACTGGTAGAAAGCACTTATCAATTGGCAGAAATAAAGTTGCCGTGAAAGAATGTTCAAAAAAATTTATCTTTTAAATTGAAACATTTGTTTCTGTACATACCAGTTGATTTCAAGTTCTGGGTTTGTTTTCAATGGATAAGAGAGACAACAGTTTAAACATAACTATTATAAATTGTTGCATAAATGTAAGTTATAATAATTCTTTGTTTAGTTATTTCAGTGACCTAATTTCTGGGCATAAGACTATTCCACTCAAGATAGAAGTTAGCTGACAGTTATCAGAACATTTTTTTGGCAATGCTATTTTCACATGTCTTTGCAACCAAGAGCTCCTTGACTTCTGTACGTCCATAATTTCCTGTTTTGATTTCACATTCCGAGCATCCATGGTATTTTGTGTTTTGAAACTAATACATTTTGGTAGGTGAGGATTTTTTCTCGAGGCACAGGCTTTGAAATGTGTAATTGGGAGGAAAAGGGCAAAGGAAATGGATGGCAGATACCCACAATACTTGGTCCAGATGCAAACATCTGGCTAGAACCATCCTCTGAAAAGACTACACGTAAAATACTGGCTTGTCTCTCCCATCCCAGCACACACACATGCTCCGTGATTACAGTCAGCAAATCAGGAGGCAGGGTATTTCATAATTGAGCCATATGCAAGTGTAGCTATTAGAAGAGAAATCAGAGCCTGAAATAAACGATAATCACTCCACGTGAATGAACTGACTGGGTGCACAGTGACAGGAGAGCAACTGAAGGAAAAACACAAGCGAGGAAAACCCACTAGCAAGCTTCCCACAGCATATACAGTGACTGGGAACCACTGGACTACAGCACACCATGATTCCTCTTTCAAAAGTTGGGCTTGTCAAGCAGTTAACACTGTTTGAGAATGTCTGTCAATGCCTTCCTGCAGATAACTGAATTGATCGGCTACTCTCTGGAAGGAAGAGATCTAACCAGCACCCTATTGTACCCAGGGCTCACAACAAAGACGAGATCGGAAGTTAAGAAGTAAGGTTGAGCAAGTTATAGATAACTTAAACAAATAAATGTGCACTCAACGGAAAAAGGCAGTTGGAATAAATACCTGAAAGAACCCTGCAACGGCAGCAGCTCCACATTTGTCTCTGTGCATTCCTGCCATTATACCACCAGCTTTAATGTCTGCACCACCAGTATCATAAGTTACCCCCTGAAGACAAAAATAAAATCAGAGCAATATCAGACTTCAACCTACCTAACACTTGCATTGATAAAAGCAAATGCTACAGCTAAAAGTTAACACATTTGTAGGAATTTCTTTTCAATTAAGTTGTCTGATTCTCAGAAGAATCACTCATGCTTGATTGATCCAGATCACCTCAACTTCCTCAGTTGATAAATGATTCCAATATTTTCACCAATACTATAGAACTTGCACGTTCAGGCAGTTAAGAACAAAATACACTGTCTAAAAAGGTGTTTCTACTAACTTTAAGTGGCAATGTTAAGTGGCATCCTAATTCTCTGCAATCAAGTGGTGACCCAAGTGCCCGAGAACATAAAATGTTAGCATTGGTTTGCTGGCCTTCTGACTGCTGCCGCCACCACCACAAAAAGCATCACGCAAGGGTTCAGGGAAGGACAAAACTCCCTGTTGGACAAAGGAGACCAGGGTGTGCTCATGCAACGAAAGTAATTTGGCAGCCTACATGTTGTAAAAACTTTGCTTCAGTCTGTAGATGCAAGCAATGCATCAAGTGCATTGAAGGCCTGAACTTCACACATTCTAGTTGCAACACCTGGGTTCTTTAAAGTAGTTTGGGGCCACTAATCCAAAGGAAAGCCAGGTCTCAGAGGTCTAGCACACATTCAGCACTGAAAAATAAATTCCAACAAGAACATGAAAAAGAGATACTTTGTCAACTATGCAGCACAACGATCCCTCCTCAAGAGCCCTTCACAATCAACATAGGTGAGGTGAAGGAAGCACTAGCAGCAACCAAATTGAAGACAGTTAGCGATTCTATCCTTCTACAAACTGATTCCAATTAGATCTAAAAGGTATTCCAAAGGCTTGCAAGGTGGTTCAGCAAAGCAATGGCAACAAAACGCACTGCCTAAAGCATGGCATGAGACAATGGTCAGTTGACCTGTTGAAATTTGACAAATCAACAAATGCTCCAACCAACTAATGGCTGACATTTATTTCAGAGCATGACTTAAAAAGAGCAAAACAGACGATTCTATGGAGAATTAAACATCTGTTCCCTTAAGAACAAGTGGGCTTCCAACCTAAAAATAGTTGCTGCAACCAAGCTCTTGCCCTCAACTCAAAATCTGATTTCCAGATGAAGCTCAAAGTTATATATCTGTCAACAGTCTGTGACATGGTCTGGATTCAAAGCCCAATGCTGAAACTTACAAGGATCATTCACTACCCCAAAACTCATGCCTGTTTTGTACAATGCAGAGCAATAGGTGGATACATGCCCATCTTGACTTGGCATGATCCCTCAGCAATAGAATGCCTCAACGATCATTACAGACAATAATGTTTTTCAACATCACATGGAGTGCAATGCTGCCACCAAAGTGGCACAAATTTCCACATAGGGAAGATCTTCCCGACAACACAAATAGCCACTGCCATATTCAACAACTCTATCTCTGAATAGGAGCCTCAACATCATGTTTAGTACTTCTAAAAATGAAGACTCAAACAACACAAAAGAGTTGTGACATTTCATTTACTATCAAGAATGTGAAACACACCCCAATGTGGCCTCTGCAGCAACTTTGTATGACATGACCACAGTCTGACTTACAGGACTAAGGAACAAACTCATCATGAAAGAGCCAACATAAAAGTTCCTCACTTCAACCTCCCACAAAACTGAATCCTTACAACCTGGACAGATGTGGACAACTGTGCACAACTGCAAAATTAAAAACTCTATGTCACCCATAACAAACCATCGAACACAAAATGGCTAAATGCCCAACTCAAGTATGAAGGAGGTATTGCAATGAAATAGGACACCACTGTTGACAGAATATCCTGACGTGACCATAATGTTGCATTACAGTTGTTGCTCTATACCCAGCTGTATGAAGAACATTACTATTTTCAGATTATTTAATTCCCACCTTAATGCATTTCTTTCCCATATACCGCATAACCATCAGTATTTCAATGCCTGACTGATTGGAACTGAATATACAAACCATACTATGGTACAACCATTAATTTTACTGCAGCTAATGTCGGTCAATATCCGATGAGCTTTGTTGATTACTGCTCCATGATATTTGGACGTGCTGAGCGTGAAGCGACTATGTCTTTAAGTGTATTATTAGTGTTCTCTAATTTGTAAGCAATGCTTTTTTTTTGTCATGGACTTGAACTGTTTGAGCCGATGTGTTTTTATAAATTCACATCACAGCCTTGTGTATTTTTTTATTTTGTCTACTGCAATGTCCTGCAGTTCTACGATCTTTTTGAATTGTTGGTGGAAGGCTGTTTGAGTAGGTCAAATGCTTTTGGACAGTTTTTTTCATAGGGAAATCCAGAGTTTTTTACTTTTAGTTAGAAGCTAGCTAGTAACTATTGGCTAGGAATGCCTCTGTCTCTTGAAGTGGTTTGCTGGCTCAAAGCTGAAGGACAGTAGTGGCTCTATATCTACTTTGAGGTGTGCTGAGAGTTCCAGAATGGGGAAGTCAGACTTTCAATTCTCCATTCAATGGACTAATGCACAGTAGGTGACACAAAACTGCAAGAACCAGCATCATGTGAGCATACGTTTTTGTGCAAAATCTGTGATGGATATATGGTTGCAAGAGTGTTTATTTGCTATGGGAACAGCACAGTGACCTGTTAAGGTTTATACAATATCATTTTTTTCATATTTATAATTGGTAAAACTGTTAATTTTAATTACTGTTTGAAATATTTTGTTCAATAAAAGCTCCCTTGTGTAACATTTGATTCATACATGGAGTGAAACATCTTAGGGGCAACTCCCCCCCAAAAATTCTAAGTATCAAACTAGCATAAGAACTGGAGTAAATCATGCCGCATTTTGTCAGCAGGGGTGAACAAGAATCTTCTGCACTCTGTGCAGTGCAGAGTGCACCACCGTGAATCACATTAAAATCATTGGGTCAGGTCTATATTCCCGCTGGAGAGTCTGGCAGCATAGCACTGAGCAGACCACTGCGCATGCACTAATCTGTCAGCACCAAGGTTGGGGCACACCTGCAGTGGTCCAATTTGCCCACCTGGCCAGACCCACAAGCCCCCCACAATAGCATCCATGTAAACACCCTTTTCTTATCTTCTGGACATGTCCAGGCAAGCTTCGATACCAATCCTGCCTGTCCCCTCATACCCTATCCCCAATCGCCAGCCCCAATTGCAGCTGGACCCTGACTGTGCATCCTCCTGGAGGTTCCACTCCTAACATGTCCCATCTATGTGGAGAGTGCCCCAGGATCCCAGGCTGGTACTGCCAAAATGCAAATGCCCAGGGGATAACCTTCTGGCACCCAACCCTCTCAGGGGCCCTCAATTGCACTCCACCCCTTAATTCTAGAAGGTTAGGATTGTCCACGAGTGAGGAGCTACACTGGAGTGAAATACTCCTGGCAGGTCTGAGGGGTAAAAGATTTCAGTCCTGAGTCTGCTAATTGTTTTTCAAGTACACTAAAATTAGGGACTGCGTAAATTATTCAGGTCCACGCCCATTTCTGGCATAGAACTGATGGCGCCAGAAATCCAGCATTGGGAGACACGCTCAAGCCTGGATGCCCAGCAGGGAGCCCAAAAAAAACAGCCCCCACAAAAGTCCCAAAGCCCATTGGGCTAAAAACAGCACAGCGGGATGAGAAAAATCCACCCTCCTCCCCCAAAGTCAAACTGCAAACAAAATATGTCTTACGATGATTTCATAAAACACATTGGAGTTTCTGATCTGGATCATTGAACCTCAGTCTATGACACACAATTAATTTAAAATCTAGGTTCAATTCTTCAAAAGGAGACAAATTTGCATGTTACCACTGCAACGTACAGAGATCTAATACAAAAATCAGGCTTCCACACCACAAAGCGCAAACTATTTCTTAGCCTTATTACTATATTCTTACCTTGCCAACAATCATGAGTGTTTTATCAATGGTACCCTGTCCTGTGTACTGCAATTCAATAACCCGTGCCTGGTGACGCTCTACAGCTGTAGGGGTTTGAGGGGGAAATAATATCAGTATTTAGTCTGGCAAAACAGTAAAATACAAACCATCCAAATCGGGAACAGGAAGATGGTGATAGAACTACATTTAATTTGGATCATAGGCCCTTCTAAATTCAAATGAGAACTATATTTCTGTTGTTTTAAACATTGTATCAGGTAGAAACTGTTGCAGAAAGGCATGCAAATATACTCTACTTACCAGGAAGACTTCAGGTTTGGTTCATGCCCAGTACACTTGGGGAATACATTGGTGGAGAATTAGGTAATGAATGCAAGAGTTTGCATTGCACAAAATGTTGGGGGAGAAACATCAACTACTAACATGCTGGGCTGAGAAAGTGACTGTTCAGTTGCAATATTAACTGATGCCAGCTGCCTTATTTTGGGCATCATTGTATTTGGGCCAAAGCCAGACATTAAATATTATTTTGAGGGTGCAGGAAAAGAAGTTGCCAATCATGCCTCTCAGTGTAAAGCATCTCACCATGATTGGTTCAATAAGTTAGCGACGTATCCAAAGAATCAAGCTGAAATGAAAAAATATTTCTGATGCCTATAATCTGAAAACAAATATGAAACTAGAAAAAGTCTGAAGGTCAGGGAATATCTGCAGAAACTGTGTCAATTAACATTTCAAGTGCAACACCATTCCTCAGATCAGAGCAATCCTTAGACCAGAAACTTGACAGACCAAATCCAATTTTCACAGATCTTGTCGTGCTGTGCATTTCTAGTTTTGTCAATTTCTGATATTTAAGGCTATAGATTAGATTGAATTTTGGATAAATTCTTCAGCTCAAAGATGTGAAATACAGCATTACATGAATACAACATTCCATCTAACCAAAAGGACTCAATAACTCCTTGACTAAATCCCACACTTAACAAATTACGTCAACACTTTTGCAAGCACTGGTCAAAACTGTTGGTGCAAGCGAACCATAGCAGTAACATGAGTCAAATGGATCAAGGTGGTTCCCATTCTTTGTACAATGCAGGTCAAATAACATGACCTCCTATTCCTCAATGAGGACAACAAACTAAATTAAATGAAATGATTTAAGAGATAGATTAAAACACTTGGAAAATCTATTTCAGCGAGAGTAAATTTAAAACCCATAACCACTTCAAATAATTACTCAGATTTTTATATTAAATATATAACACAGTGACTGATTAAAAGCAAGGATCTGCTTGCTAAATGTGGTTATCTGCCAATAAACCTCATCCACTCAGATGAGTCCTGCACCAAGGACAACATGGTAGCACATGGTTAGCACTGCTGCTTCAGAGCTCCAGGGACCTGGGTTTGATTCTCCCCATGTCTGCGTGGGTTTCCTCCCACAGTCCAAAGATTGCAGGTTAGGTTGATTGGTCATGCTAAAAAAAAATTATCCTTAGTTCCTGAGGTGTGTAGGTTAGAGGCATTACTGGGTAAGTATGTAAGGGTATGGGGGTTGGCCTGGGTGGCATTGTGGTTGGTGCAGACTTGATGGGCCAAATGGCCTCTTTCTGTACTGTAGGGTTTCTCTGATTACTATGATTTCACTTCAAACTGGAAGAAAAAAGGCCAAGTAGCCTTGCAATCATTCACTACAATGACTGTCAGCAAAAAGACTGCATCCTGCTTATTTTGTTAACTATGACAATGGTGGCATGTTACAGATTTAAAACAAAATGCAATTTATACAAAGATCGCAGACATTTTTGAGGTCATGAAAATTCTGCAGGCTATCAAGACTTGAACTAGATTAGCATTAACACACAGAACTCAAAGATTCCGGTTCAAATAGGTTCCAGTGAATACAAATCGATAGTAATATAACTTATCTTTAGGCAAAAGTGAAAGATTCAGTTCAGTCAATGAGCCAACTTACCTTTGGCACAGCGATTGACTGCTGCCAAACACGGGTATTCTTCTTCTATTGTTGTTAAATCACTAATTACTGAAACCTAGCAACAGATAAGATCAGCAATTTCAGCTGGTTTTTTTTTGCATTGATGGGATACAAAAAATTTGAAGATATGAATTTAAACACAACATTCTTCAATGCTTTCTTCAAAATAGCTTGCAGCACTTATTTGTTACAAATCAATTCATTAATCCTATTTTGTGTGAAAACCATTCAAATGACGGCCTGTTTAGGTTTTGCCAAGGTCACTTAGCTCCAGAACTCATTACTGCCTTAGTTCAAACATGGACAAAAGAGCCAAATTCCAGACAACATTTGACATCAAGGGTGCATTCAACGGTGTGACATCAACGAGCCCTAATAAAACGAGAATCATTCACCTCCTGACTCCCCAAAGAATATCATCTATACAAGGCACAAATCAGGAGTGTGATGGAATATTCCTCATTTGCCTGGTTGACAACACTCAAGAAGCTTGACACCATCCAGGAAAAAGAGCCCGCTTGATTGGCACCACATCTACACCAACTTCTTAGAAACTGATGCATGTCCTTATGCAGCAAGAGTAGCCAATCTTCAGCTTCGGCTCCTGTGTACTACAGAAATGTCATGTTCACAGAAATATCAGGTCATGATCATCTCCAACAGCAGAAAATCTAACCATCTCACCTTGACATTCAATGGCATTACCATCACTCAATTCCGCACTAACAATATCCAGGAGTTGACGGTTGACTACAAACTTAACTGCACTGGCTATACAAATACTTAAAGCGGGTCAAAGGCGAGGAATCCTGCAGCCTATAATTCACTTCATGGCTCCCAAAGCCTGCCTAGCATCTACTTGACTCAAGTCAGGAATGTGATGGAATACTCTTGCACTTAGTGCAACTCTAACAACAGTCAAGAAGCTTGACTTCAAAAACAAAGCAGCCTATTTGATCAGCGTCTGATCAACAAACATTAATTGCCTCTGCCACTGATGAACAGTGAACAGTGCACGCTATCTGCAATGTATATTGCAGAAACTCAAAGTTTCTCCAACAGCAGCTTCCCAACCTAAGATGACTACCATCCAGAAGGATAAGGGAAGCAGCCAAGAGAACACCATCACCCGGAAGTTGCATGTCAAGCCACCACCATCCTGACTTGAAAATGTATCACCATTCCTTCACTGTCGCTGGGTCAAAATCCTGCTAATTCCTCTCCAAAAGCATGTGCTGACATCACAGGGGGTGTAGCAGTTCAAGGCAGCAGCTTACCAATACCTTCTCAAAGGAAATTAGGGATGGACAATAAATGCTGTCTTGCCAGCAATGCCCGTATCCTATAAATGAATTTTTAAAATGCTATCAATGACTGGGGTTGTTTGCAGTACCTATCATCCTAAAAAGGTATTTCATGCCAAATTCAGAAATTATACTGTACATGGAAAACAGGATTTTGAAGTTGCATAAAACACAGAAGCACTTACAGAGACAACAGAATTACTGAAAATACTCTGAACATAGTCAGCCACTTTTGGAGCTGCCATTCGCTCTGGATCAGATCCACCAATATCTCTGCATACAATTCTGGAAAAGCAAAGACAGATGATTTCAGCTCAGATAGTGCATGTTAAATAGCAGTGAATGATTAAACAAAAATTTGACAGGAATTAAGCTCATCTCTGATCTGCCAGTCCTATAATTTTCCTACTCTCTCATTTTGGACAGGGAAAACAACATGACAATTACAGAGGCAGCATTACAGTGTGTTATTGCTCAGAACAGGTGACAGCAAGGATGAGAAAAACTGACTTCTAAACAGGGTAAGGCAACCTTCAAAATAATGTAGATGTGAAGGAAACTCACATTAAAGTTACTTGGGTCCATAACAATATCAGAGACTTAACTTTGCTCAGGCATAATTGAATTTTCAAACCTGCGAGACCCTCAACTGGTCCTTACCTGCCTCTTTCTAGTGCTGATGACAGTCGGACAAGTTTTGCCCCCTCCTCATGACTTGAGGCCCATACACCCAGATAATCCACTTTAGTGGGTTTTTCCGGGTACCTTTCACGAATCTCCAATGGCTGCAAGACATCAATCAATAATGGAAATACTTAGCTGGCCAGTCAAGACTTGCCCAGGTCATTTTAATTGGGATTAGGATCAAAATCACTCCAGACATTTCTTTTCCTTGAGATCTCATGAACTAAGACGATGTTGGCGACCATAAGCCCATGCTTGGCAAGTTAACACAAATGGTTTGCCATTGCCTTCTGCAGAATGGCTGACCAAGAAACTCTACTTTTATCATCTGTTGTCAGGCATATTGGAAGGGTTTGCAAGCTGAAAGATCCATCTGTTGTCATGTATTGTGGCCGTTAAGTCCTGAAAACTAGGGCTTCTGGGAACTGCACAAGGAGGACACATTGCACCTGAACTGGACAGAAACCAAAATCTTGGATGGGAAGTTTGCTGGTGCTGTTCGGGAGAGTTTTAACTTGCAGGTCTGGAGCGCATTTGCTTCAACGTAAGCAGCATAACAGGTAAGACAGATGAACTGAGAGCCTGGATTACAGCAAGGAATTATGATATTATTCTCATTATGGAGACGTGGTTAAAGGAGGGACAAGACTGGCAGATTAACATTCCAGGACATAATTTTAGAATGGATAGAAGGGGAAACAAAAAAGAATAGAACATTTGCACTGCTGATTCGAAATTTCGGCTGCACTAAGAGAGGACACACTGGAGGGATCTTGTAGTGAGGCATTACAAGCAGAGCTTAGGAATAGCAAAGGTGAAATCATAATGTCAGGATGTACAATGGACTTCCCAACAGACAGAGGAACAGTTGTGTAGTCAGATGTTGGAAAAGTGTGGAAAAAAAAACAGGGAAGTTGTGGTGGGAGACTTCAACTTCCCCCATATTGACTGGGACTTGTCAAGGGCTCAGATGGAGAATAATTTGTTGGTGTCAAGGAGGGCTTTTTGATACAGTATGTTGACAATCCAACCAGGGAGGGGTTATACCAGACTTGGTATTGGAAAATAAGCTGGGCCAGATGATCCATGTTTCAATGTGGTAGCATTTTAGGCTTAAGCAACCATAATTCCCTAAGATTTTGAGTAGTCATTGATGAGGACAAGAGTGGCCCTTGGGTGAGGTTGCTTAGCTAGGAGACAGCCAATTGTCTCCTAATTGTCTTTGTCTAATTGCACAAATTAGACAGGAAATGGGGAATGTGGATTGGAGCAGCTTTTTAGGGGAAATCCACATTTGGTATATGGAAGACTTTTAAAAGCCAGTTGATTGAAGTGCAGGATATGCACGTCCCTGCAAAAATAAAAGATTTGGGAACCACAGATGACAAGTGAAATTTTAAGCTGAGGCAACTCAAAACAGACAAAGCCAATGTGGAGTATAGACAAAAATAGGAAGGAACTTGAACGTGGAATTGGGAGGGCTAAAACAGGCCTCGAAATGTCTTCAGCAAATAGAGTCAAGGAAAATCCTAATGCTCTTATGTAGGAGCAAGAGGAAGAGCAGATCCACTGAACAATGGAGGGAAATTATGTGTGGAGCCACAGCAAGTGGGTGAGATCCTTAATGAGTACTTTGTATGGGTATTCACCAAGGAGAAGGACATGACAGATGTTGAGGTCAGGGATGGGTATACGAATGCACTAGAGAATGTCAATATAATTGAAGGAGGAAGTGTTGGGTATCCTAAATTGTATTAAGGTGCACAAGTCCCTGGGTCTCAGGTTGGAGAGGCAAGGGAAGAAATAGCCGGGCTTTAACAGATATCTTCGCATCCTCCTTGACCACAGGCAAAGTTCTAGAGGACTGGGAAATAGATAATTTTTTTTTTAAGAAAGGAAATCAGGGTAACCCAGGAAATTATAGGCTGGTGAGCCTGATGTCTGTGGTGGAGATGCTTTGGGAAGATACTAAAGGATAAATACACATTTGGAAGAAAATGAACAACTTAGTGACAGGCAGTTTGGTTTTGTACAGGGAAGGTCATGCTTCACCAACTTGATTGACTTTTTTGAAGAGGTGACAAAGAGGAAAGGGACATAGACATGGTTTAAATGGACTTTAGTAACATGTTTGACAAGGTCCAACTTGACAGACTGGGACAAAAATTAAAATCATATGGGATTCAGGGTGAGTTGGCCGGATGGATACAGAACTGGTTTACTCTCACAAGACAGAGGAGCAGTGGAAGAGTGTTTTTCAGAATGGAGATCTGCAGCGATCAGTGCTGGGACTTCAGTTGTTTATAATTGATCTGAAGAAAAACTTGAGTGGTCTGAAGTTTGCAACTGGCAGGAAGATTGGTGGAGTTGCCCATAGTGCCAGGGATTCTCAAGGGTACAATAGGATATAGACAGATTGGACATTTTTGCACAGAAATGGCAGAGTTTAATCTGGACAAATGTGTTCTGAAGCATCAAATTTAGGTGTGAATTATACTGTAATAACCCGGAGAAACATGAATGTATAGAGGGATCTGGCCGTGCAAGTCCTAGTTCCCCACAATATGTTCCAGGCATACAGCACTCTCTGAATGAAAACTTCCTGTGCACATCTCACTAAAATTTCCCCATTGCTCCTTGATACTATGCTTCCTTGTAATTGACACTTCCATCCTGGGGAAAAAGTCTCTGACTATCAACTCTGCCTATGCCACTCATAATTTTGGAGACCCCTATCAGTCTCCTCTCAGCCTCCATCTTTCAAGTGAAAACAATCCTAGGTGGCCAAGGCGATTAAGAAAATATTTAGCACACTTGCCTTCATCAGCTGAGGCATTGAGTATAGGAGTTGACAAACTCCTATTGCAGCTACATAAAACCTTGATTAGACCACATTTGCAGTATTATATGCAATTCTGGTCACCACACAACCAGAACATAGAAGCCTGAGACAGACTGCAAAGAAGGTTCACCAGGACATTGCCTGGCCTCAAGGGGGTTGGCTACAAGGGGAGAACAATGAACAAAGAAAATTTATAGTACAGGAACAGGGCCTTCAGCTCTACAAACCTGCACCGACCATGCTGCCTGACTTTACTAAAACCCCCTACGCTTCCAGGGACCACATCCTTCTATTCACATCTCATTCACGTACTTAAGATGCCCCATAAAAGTCACTACCTTATCCACTTCCCCTATCTTCCCCAGCAACAAGTTCCAGGCACCCACCACACTCTGTGTTAAAAAAAAAAATCTGCCTCATACATCTCTTTTATAACATGCTCCTTGCACCTTAAACACATGCCCCCTCGCAATCGACTCTTCAACCCTGGGAACAAGCTTTTGACTATCCATGCTTCTCTTCATCTTGTAGACATCTATCAGGTCTCCCTGCGACCTCCGTCGCTCCAGTGAGAACAAACCAAGTTTCTTCAACCTTTCCTCATAGCTAATGCCCTCCATACCAGGAAACATCTTGGTAAATATTTTCTGTATCCTCTCCAAAGCCTCCACATCCTTCTCGTAGTATGGCGACCAGAATTGAACACTATATTCCAAGTGCAGTCTCACTAAGGTTCCATAAAGCATCAACACGACTTGCCAATTTTTAAACTCCATACCTCAGGTGATGATGGCAAGCATGTTGTATGCCTTTTTGATTATCTTCTCCTCCTGCATTGCCACTTTCAGTGGCCTATGTACCTGTACATCCAGATCCCTTTCCCTGTCGATACTCTGAAGGGTTCTGCCATTTGCCGCGTATTTCTATCTGTATTAGACCTTCCAAATGCATTATCTCACTTGTCTGAATTAAATTCCATCTGCCACCTCTCTGCCCAAGTCTACATCCTGCTATATCCTCTGAAAGTCCTCATCGCTATCTGCACATCCATCAATCTTTGTGTCGTCCACAAACTTACCAATGAATCCAACTACATTTTTCTCCAAATCATTTACATATACTACAAACAGCAAAGATCCCGCACTGATCCTTGAGGAACACCACTTGTCACAGCCCTCCATTTCAAAACGCACCTTTCCATTGCTACCCTCTGACTTTTTTGACCGAGCCAGTATGGTATCCACAAAAGGTTGTGTATCCACCAAAACAGGAAGGTTGAATAAACTCGGATTGTTTTCACTTGAAAGATGGAGGCTGAGAGGAGACTGATAGGAGTCTCCAAAATTATGAGAGGCATATGTAGAGTGGATAGTCAGAGACTTTTTCCCCAGGATGGAAGTGTCAATTACAAGGGAACATAGTATCAAGAAGCAATGGGGAAACTTTAGTGAGATGTGCATGGGAAGTTTTCATTCAGAGTGCTGTATGCCTGGAACATACTGTGGAAGTGATGGAAGGAGGCACATTAACAACATTTCAAAGGTATATGATGGGTACATGAATAGAATAGAATGGGTACATGGAAGGAATAGAGGGACACAGACAGTGTATTGGCAAAAGATTTTCTTAACTTTAATTAGGTCATCACGACCTACACGGGTTAGCATGGCTGAAGGGTCTGTAACTGTGCTGCACCTTTCTTTGTACTGGTCTAGAAACAGATGCTCTCTCTGCACCAAACAAGTTCCAGTCACTTACATAAGATAAAATATTAGAAGTCTTTGATTCCTTACTTATTTCAGTACTCCTTTATAACCATTCCTTCCGCATTTCTCTTTTCCACAAGCTATCAACTGCAACCTACTGAATCTTCAACAAATATCACAAAATAAATGCAGGTGAGTGAGCCTAGTGTTCACTACATACATTAAGCCACTGTAGCTGCACTGCCCGTTGGAACCTACTCTTGCAGGTTCAAATGATTTGATGGTGATCAATCAGCAAAAGTGAATCTAGTCTCTAAGAAAAGCTCAAACTGATTCAATTCCAACTGAATTACACATGATTTGATTATGGAATGCAATACCCTACTCACCACATACAGAGCATGCAGCGCTCCAAGCAAAGTTGCTAAGGGGGCTTCTTTGAAAAACTTTTGAGGAGGACAAACCAAGATGGGCTTTACCATGCCAGCCTTCAAAGCACTGAGATAAAGGGAGGGAAGCAAAAAGATCTGTGAGCATCAATGCAACATTTCAGATTTTTCCTAAGCAGACATAGAAAAAAACGTTTATCATTACAGATCATCAACATGGACTTTTTCCTGGTTTGTTGTACTACTCTAGTATGGGCTTCATGCAAGGCAGAACTCACGCCATATCATGATCTTTCATTTTATTAGGTCTCATTACAGCATGGTCAGAAATTGAAATGGCAATCTTACCAATAATACTAACCATTGCACCATCCAGTTTCCAACATTAAAAAAAAGACAAAACAACGCATGTTTAATCCAACTCGCGACAATTATTTTGCTACTTTAACAAACTATTTTAAAATACATCACTAGCATTCTAAGATTCAGAACAATCAGGGCTTCTTACAGAAGAAAGGAAACATATAAGATACATTTGTTCATGAACTGGATCACATACCGCTTGATGCCAACGACAGCCGCATCACTGAATCTCCGCACATCATCGTAATCCCTATTGAGGGGGCCAGTTGGCGCAAATACCTGTACAAAAAGAAGTTCGTCCAACTCAATGATCTTAGTTGGAAAAACTCATGCCGAACTTAATTCTGGTACTATTCTTATACAGAATAATGATCACAGAAGGTAGCCATTTGACCAAGCATGCCTGCAGTTTGTTAGAATTATGCAGTTCATCTCACCCCTTACCCTTTTCTCTATAAATCTTTCATCTACAGGTACTTTAGATTATTTTTCTAAGTTACTCTCGAATCTGCTTCCATTATCCTTTCAGGAAGATTATATCAGCTCAATTTCACGCAGATTATTTTTCCTTGTATCACATCTGACTCTTTTGCCAATCACTCTACATCGTATCTGATTAGTGAGCCTTCTGCAAAACCAAAAAGAAATACCTGTTTATTCCACCAAAGCCCAATAATTTTGAATATTGCCATCAAATTCTTCTTCAGCTCACCTGCGCTCAACAACAGTCCCAATTTCTCTTGTCTCTCCACACGATTGGTCTCCCATTTCTTATGGGAAATTTACCACTTTGGAGCCAGACTTGGAGGTTCAACAAAGCTTTGGAGAAAGCACTGGTACTCCGAAGTACTTGGCAGCTACCTTCTCAACTACACATTGTGCATCTTTATACCTTTTTGACAATAGATAGTATGGATATTAGCTGTTAAAACCTCGTTACAAGTTGAATTCGCAGTTATGGACATGAACAATTAACACATTGTTACAAACAGACAAGTAATGACATGGACAGTTGACACATCATTGTATATAGAATGGATACATTTATGCAGTTATGTCCTCTCTCAATGACTGGTTTTGATGTATACATTTATGTCCCCATCAGTGGCTGACCTCATTACATATATGCATTTATGTCCCATCAGTGGCTGATTTTATTATCAAACTCCTTGTTCTGGGTCTGCTCTTACCTCAAGTCTTAAAGTGCCCCAGGTCTGACCAGTTTCCTGCAGCAATTCAGGTACTGCAGGGGTTTTAACTCATTGTGTAATTGTCTGTGCCCAAAGCCACTGCCTTTTAATGTCCCTTCCATTTTGTGTCCATCACTTTAATTTCACCACAAAACATTCTCATCTCATACTCAGAAGTTTCTATTTCATCCTCTCCAAAGCCTCGATAAACTACCCCTAATGATTTTCATTTAATCAAATAACTTAAAAATAAAGATACTTGAAGTATGATTCATCTTCAAAAAATTCATGCAGACTTTGTTTATCAGTTTGTACTTGTCCAAATGCTGATTTTTTTTAATCAATTGTTTCCTTTGGAGTTTTCTAACTTTAGACTAACTTGCCTGTTATGTTTGGGTTTATTCTAATCAGTTTTGATCAAGAATGTAACATGTAAATTCTTCAGTCCTCTGCTACCATCCAGATATCTGAGGAAGATTGGAAGATTATGCCCTTTGCCTGTCCATTTCCCATTCCTGCTCCAGTCAGTCAGCAAAATTCTTATCCATTGCAATTTAGTGAATGCTAGGGAACAATGCGATCCTCTTACCCTTTTTATCTTACCCAATATCACAACTAGCTCCTCCTTTACTGCAATATTGGCATCAAGCCTTTGACAAATGCAATGGTCATTTCATCTCACTGTCCTTGACTTTCACAAGGTAATAATCAACACAATTTGTTCTTTTAGGTTTGAGACTTTTAGATTCCCTTTTATGTTCACTGTTCATATATTATGACTCCTTTTTAAAATCTGCTGTATTCATGTTGGCTTTCTGTATTTGTCTGAGCTTGCTTTTTCTGCTGCATTTTTATCTATATCTCAACCACCCAAGGAACAAATTGTTCCTATATTGGTCTCTATATGTCATTAAGAAGTTAGGACGGCGGCGCGGGCTCGTTGGGCCAAAGGGCCTGTTTCCCATGTTGTGTTGTTCTTTGTTGGAACTTCAGCTTTTGATTCTCTTTCTTTCCTACTCATTCATTTGGGTACTCTGTACCCAAAAACTCCCACTGCTCAATTGTTCTGCTTATCAGTTTCTTCATAATATATGAACCAGATCCCACTTTATCTCACTGACATCGCTCTTCTCCAATTAAATATTCTTCCATTTAAATTTACCATTCTCCATAACTTCTGTAAACCTGAGATGGTCTTCAAAATGCTCCAACACTAAAACATACTGTCTTGTATTCCTCAGTACTAAATCTAGGGCCAGGTTCTCAGCATTGCATTACACAGATGATCATTCAGAAAAGTTCTTGTGC
This sequence comes from Sphyrna mokarran, assembly GCA_024679065.1. NCBI lineage: Eukaryota > Metazoa > Chordata > Chondrichthyes > Carcharhiniformes > Carcharhinidae > Sphyrna > Sphyrna mokarran. Next base: position 17,054,263 of record JAGIQG010000031.1, on the reverse strand, counting down.
ATACTTCCAAAATTCCTCCTGTTCTATGCTCTTCATAGTACTATCATCCCAGTCTATAATTAGGTAATTCAACCTGCTGTGTTGACCGACTTCTAAAAACGTGCAACACTGCGAATAACTAAACACTCAAGAACTCTAATTTGTCTACTGCAGCCATACTATTTGACAGTTTCACATCCACTGAAAAACCCCAGTTAACAAGACAACAAATAATGAAAGATGCTCAAATACAGTTATGAAACATGTATTCTTTCACTATTAGTTTCCTTCATTTACATACCACACTGCTAAAGCTAGTGATAAGGTGGAGAAGGTTCAGCAAAAGGCTATTGCAGATAAAAACAAAACAGCGAAGATGAATTGCAAAAAGGAACAAGCAGAAAACATAAACATAAATACCAAAAAGCTTCTATAAGTATATACAGAGGAGCTAAAGTAAATGTTGGTGTTTAGAAGACGATACTGCTGAGGTAATAATGGGGAACCAATATTTTGTTTCTGTCTTCATAGTAGAGAATAATGAAAATTTTCCAAAAAATGTAGTTAATGCAGAGGAACTCAGTGTAATAACCATCACTAGGGAGAAGTTATTGAATAAACAAATGGGATTAAAGGCAGATAATCTGATGGCCTACATCCTATGGTATTAAAGGAGATGGCAGCAGAGATAGTGATGCATTGGTTGCAATATTCAGAATTCCTTGGATTCTGGAAATGTCCCATTGTATTGGAAGCACGCTAATGTGATACCCCTATTCAAAAATGAAAAGGCACAAAGTAGCAAACTATAATGCTGATTAGCTTAATCTCTCCAGTGGAGAAGTTCCTGAAATCAATCATCAAGGGGCACATGACAGAACATCAGGAAAAACAAAGCTTAATCCATCAATGTCAGCATGGATTTATGCAGGGCAAATCATGTTTCACAAACTTGCTCCAGTTCTTTGAGGACATAACCAGCAAAGTGGATAATAGGGAACCGTGTACGCAATATGCATAAGGTGCTGCATTAAAAAACCAATCCAGAAGGTGACATTACAGGGGACTGGGGCTAGAGTAACAGATTGGATTGAGGATTGGCTGACTGACAGAATGCAGGCAGTCAGGATATAGAGAGGCTAGGAGAATGTGCCAAAACTTGGCAGGTGAGGTTTAACGTGGATAATTGAGAAATTATTCATTTTGACCAAAAAAAAAGCCAAATTATCTAAATGGAAAGCAGATTCAAAGTGCATTTGTGAAGTGTCTTTGTTAATGAATTGCAGAAAGTTGGTATGCAGGTAAAGCATATACAAAGAAAGCAAATGGAGTGCTCCCAATTACACAGGGTGTTGGTGAGACCACATCTGGAGTATTGTGTCCATTTTGGTCTCCTTATTTGAATAAGGATATGGTAACATTGGGGACAGTTCAGAGTAAGTTACTAGGATGATTCCAGGGATTCATGGCTTGACATATGAGAAGAGATTAAACAGTTTGAACTTATATTCACTCAATTTTAGAAGAGTGCAAGGAGATCTGATCTAGATAAAATGGTAAAAGAGATTTATAAAGGAAACGTAGGTCAAATGTTTTACTTGCTGAATCCGATTAGAACAGCAGGTCATAGGTATGGGTTGAGAAGTACTTTATGTAAAATGGAGAGGAGGAAGAATTACTTTTTGCAGACAGTGGTCAATTTGTGGAACTCACTGCCCGATACCATTGTGGAGTCTGAATTATTAAATGGTTTCAAGGAGGAAGAGAGATATTTTTGATTTAAAAAAAACAGATTAAAAGGACATGGGGAACACATAGGGAGACAAATTTGAGACCAGAAAGAGATCAACCATCATCTGATTAAATGGCAGAGCAGGCTGAAGGGCTGAATTGACTACTTCTGCTCCTAATTCCTTATTTATAATCATTTTATGAATTTAGTGTCCAGTTAGATGTTCCTTCAAGAAACAATCCGAATGCCAAAATGGAAAACAAAAATAAATAAGCTTCAGCTATACACTTCAAGAAGAATGGACAAGATTTAGCCACATGTTTGAGAGGTCATAACAACATAAACAGAAGTCTTCAGTTTGTTGATCTTGAATGGAAATCATGTATTTCTATCCTTTTTCTCATCCAAACACACGTGATCCACTCTATGCTATGGCCAGTCTGTTTCAAACAATAAACAAAATTCTGAGCTAGTTAGAATACTGGCAGCTGGGACCCTTGAATATGACGCACAATTTATGCGAAAAGAACTGTCATTATCTAATAAAGTTACTCACCACTCTAGCTCCTGGAAAATTAGGAGCATGAAGCAATACCACTTCCTGCTCCAATGAAGCATCGATCTGGAACACAATAATTTCAATCATTAATTAAGCATCAAAGAAAAGTTATGTAGAAGCAGCCACAGCTAGTTGGGACATCAGACAAGCAATTCTGAGCTTACTTCATGGGGGGTGGAAATGCAATTAATTCTTGCTGCAATTCTTCAAAGGTTTGGTGAGATTGCATTTGTGAGTATGATGTTATTACCCAAGGAGAAATATAATTGCTTCAAGATGTCCCTAGATTGGATTCCTGGGGTGACAGCAGTGACCCATGGGGAGCTGTCTAGTTGAGAGTGCCAATATTTTCTGGAGTTCAGAAGAATGTGAGATAATATCATTAAAAAAGATGCGGACAAGTTGCATGCCCAAAGGCTGTTTTCCCTTGCTAATATAGTCTTGAACAAGGGATCAGTCATTTAGAAGTGTCACTAGAAGAGAAATTTCTTCATCCGTAACTGTGATCTTTCACATACCCTGTGCTAGCCATACGGTTTCATATGTAAACAAGGTTAACTTCGATCATCTACAAGTGCCACTCTCCATCTGTGTTCTCCCAACTCATTTTGATGTCCATTCCTGGTTTTAAAAAAAGCCCTTCTGTGTAATCTGCAATTGTACTTTCGAACTCCCAACCAACAATCATCGAGTCACCTATTCTCCATATTTGGGCAGCTACTGTCCTGCTCAGTCATACTCCTGGCTCTATCTTCGATGTCCTGGTGCGCATAAAAAACATGACTCACGCCCATCCTGGTCATTTACCCTAGTGTGGTCCTCATCTAAGCATGTCAGGCAGCAATTGCTAAGTGAAAGAAAACATCATGGTGGAAAGTCACAAACCTGCAATGTTAATTTTTATGCCCCACAGATGCTGCACGAGCATCAACATGTATGACTAACAACTGATTTAGCCATTTTTCACCAGATCTGGCTCGGCAATACAAGTGCTGCCAGGTTCTGCTCTCCAAATCTGTTTCATGCTCTAAGATCCTGGAATGCAAAGATAAGTTCACCACTTACACTTGGATCGATTCCCCTCAGTCTCAACATCTTCAATGCAAAGTTCACATGGAATTTATCAAAACTAAGATGGAGGCCACTTAATAAGCAACTTATGTCACATGTCTCCTTCCAAATAGTCCAAGCTATCTTATGAACTCATACCGAGCTCTCGTCTTAGTCTACTTATTTTACACATCCTCACATTTTTCTCTCAGCTCACTTACCACATGACACAATCCTTATCCTACTAGCTGAGTGCGCCTCACATTGCCATGGATCAATTCCTGGCTTGGGTCACTGTCGGTGCGGAGTCTGCTCGTTCTCCCATATATGTCTATAACTGGTTCTCCGGTGTTTACCCACAGTTCTTAAGACATGCTGGTTAGGTTGATTGGCCATGCTAACATTGTCCTTCAATGTACCCAAATGGGCACCAGATTGTGGTGAGTGAGGGATTTGTAGTGTTCATGTAAGCCTATATGTGACAATAATAAAATAAACTTTAAATTTTATTCTTTGTCAACTGCTGGCCATTCAACTTTCCTTTCTACCTATGGTTAACTGCTCCTTCTCCACAGGCACTGTGTACTCTCCTTAAAATCTCAGACAATTATCATTTTTGTTTTAAAAAAAAAAAACCAGTTTGTCCTTCAAACTGAAATCCCATCTCAAACTTACTTTTCCTCTCCAACATCTTTTAATGTATTGCTATCTCCCAAATACATTCTCTTATTTCCTCTAACACTGAAGGATGGCTCCCAGCACCCATTCATTCTTTTACATCTATATGCTGCCCATCAGCAACAGCATCTGAAGACATCAGCTTCCACATCTACCCTGAACATGCTCAACTCTCTCGCCCCAACTCCCTCAAATGCTCCACTGTGTCTAATTTGTAACACAGCGTGGCTAACATGCAGAATTGAATGAGAATTTACCCATATAAATATTTAGACTGAAGCTACTGGGGTGAATCCACCAATGGATTCATAGCAGGCAGGAGGCAAACCATAGGAAGGTCCACTGACCTCAAGCAGGGTTTTCCGGTTTGGGCCAAGCACATCTTTGCGCCCTACCACAAACTCTATGCCCCAGCTACCATCTCCATCCCTTCCACGGCAACTCCACACTCACACCAGAGGACTGACAACCTTGGATGCTGTAGCTGACCCCAAAATGAGGTTCTGACCACATATTATCCACATGATGCACTCTACTTGTACCGCCATATTTCCCGCCTTTGCCACTGCCTTCTAACATCTGCTGCCAAATCCCTCATCCATTCCATTGTTTTCTCCAAACTATTTATGTACTCTCCTGGTAGCCTTCCAGCTTCTACTCTCCATAACTGAAGTTGGAAAAAATTCTGATGCCATGGTCCTAAACTGCACTAAATCCCATTCACTGGTCATTATTTATGCTTACTAACTTAACTGACACTCCATCCTGAATTGCCTGATTTTTCACTGATGAATCGAGTGCATGGAGTCACATGTTCCTTTCCAAATTTCCTCATATTTTTCAGTTCCTCCAATTCTGCACTATTGGATGTCCTTATATTAAATTGCTTCACTATTCGCAAGAAAACCCTCAACTGTCTAAGCCCTAAAAGCCCCCTCTAGAACAGATGCTTCTTATAACCTCTCTCTTTGACCAAGATTTTGGTTATTTATTATAAAATTTCACGCTGCTTGCTGTTAAGCTGCATTCAATAGCACTTCTGTCAAGTGCAACTCAACATTTTACCATGTTGAAAAGTGCCATTGCATTTTGCTCCCCTCTCCATTTTCTTGAAATAGCTTCACAGGCATTTTTAATCAGAACAATTTTCACAGCATGTAAGACTACCGTTCTGTTCCTCTCATAAATGCAAATATAATGCAAAAAACGTGATATTCGATGTTTCAACAGCAACATTTAAGGGTATGAGATAAGTTAATCAGTTTGCTCAGTCAGTCTCACTCTCAACTCAGTCCAACATGGCAACTATGAATGCCAAGTGCAAACAACAGTGTGAACTGAACATAATAATATGTACTTACTGATTTGTACTGTCCAAGTGGCACGTTCAAATGTTGCAGATCTCCAGAAAGCTTGCCAATAGTATTTGTTACCAAGACAACACCATCAAAGGTTGGCCTGAACATGCAAAAAAAAACCTAATTTAGTGCTATGGTTAATTGTACTTGTCAGAATTAACAAATGGTAAATTCAAAATTTTCTCAACATTGACCGAGTTATATACCCAAGTGGCAAATATTAGCTCAGGATCACCAAATGTAGAATATAAACAGAGGAAACCAATATTTCCAGGAACCAAAAAACAATGTTTCTGCGGAGGAAATGAGCACGTTCCTCTCCTTCTCCCCTCCCCAACTCACCCCATTAGCCTCTACACGTGGAAATGTAAAGTGTGATCTTGCTCAGCAATTATGGGTCAACTTGAGGGCCAACTTACAGATCATAGGAACTAAGAGCAGGAATGGGGTTTCTGACTCTCAAGCCTGTTCCACCATTCAAGTTCATGGCTGGTATTTTTGTGACTCAGCTCCACTGGCCTGCCCAGTCACCCTTAATTGCTTTCCTGTTCAAAAATCTATTAATTGCCTTAAATGCATTCAATGAGGTAGCCTCAACTGCTTTGCAGGTACGGCGAATTCACAGATTCACAACCCTTTGGGTGAAGACGTTCCTTCTCAATTCAGTTCTGTATCTGCACTCCCTTATTTTGAGGCTGTGTCCCTTAGTTCTAGTTTCACCTGCCATGGAATCAAGCTCCTTGCTTTTTTCTTATCTATACCCTTCGTAATTTTATGTTTCTCTAAGATCCTACCTCATTCTTTCAGAGTCCAATGAGAACAGTCTACTCATTCCCTCCTCATAACATGATAAAGGGTAGACCTATTAAGAGTATAGAAACGCAGAGGGACCTGGGAATGCAGGTGAACAAGTCTTTGAAGGTGGCAAAGCAGGTAGAGAAGGTTGTGAAGAAAGCATATGGTATGCTAGCCTTTATAGGAAGGGGTATAGAGTACAAGAGCTGGCCTTTAATGTTGCAGTTGTATAAATACTGTGTCCAGTTCTGGTCGCCTTACTACCGGAAGGACGTGGAGACAGTGCAGAGGAGGTTTACCAGGATGCTGCCTGGTATGGAAGGTCTGAATTACGAGGAGAGGTTAGGCAAATTAGGACTGATTTCCTTAGAAAGACGTAGACTTAGAGGAGATCTAATAGTACAAGATTATGAGGGGTATAGATAAACAGGGTTAAGCTTTTTCCTAGGATAGACTCGAATAGCACGAGGGGTCACGGGCTTAGGGTGAGAGGGGTAAGGTATAATTTGGATACTGGAGGGAGTTTTTTCCACACAGAGGGTGGTGGGGTTATGGAATGCGCTGCCAAGTAAAGTAGTGGAGGCAGGTACTCTGGAGTTATTTAAGAAATACTTAGATGGGCACATGAACAGAATGGGAATGGAGGGGTATAGAGAACTGATTTAAAATAGGGATCGTGAGCCTTGGGAGTCCCTGGGAAGTGTGTAAATAGATGATGATATTGACGTACTTGTTTTTATCCTACAGGTGCTTTGGTCCACCTTGTTGTCTAACAAGTGGCATACACACGATGGGTCGTGAGAGGGCTGCTCTTGGATTTTTTTTTCCCCCCGAGAGTATCCTAGTGCTTCACGTTGTTAGTGTACGCTTGACCTGGACCATTTGATGGGCAACACGACAGCTCAGTGACTATGCTGTGCTGTGGGAATACATGGATTTGGGCCTGTGTCTGTGGGAGTTTGCGCATTCTCCCCGTGCTCGCGTGGGTTTTCTCCAGGTGCTCCGGTTTCCTCCCACATCCCAAAGATGTGCTCTTAGGCTAATTGGCAAAACATATTCTCCCTAAATTGTCTCAAATTTGGTTTTTAATCCATAGATCTATAGACATAGACAGGGATCACGGGTAGAGATGGGAACATCAGGGTGGTGGCGCGGGCTCGTTGGGATGAAGGGCCTGTTTCCCGTGCTGTTTTGTTCTTTATTCTTAAGCCAACTCTCTCAACTCTGGAATCAATCTCGTGAATCTCCTCTGCATCCCCTCCAATGTCAGTATATCCTTTCTCAAGTAAGGAGACCAAAACTGTACACAGTAATTCAGATGTGGCCTCACCAGCTGCAACTTTATACAGCTGCAACATAACTTCCCTGTTTTTAAATGCCATCCCTCCAGCAATGAAGGACAAAATTCCATTTGCCTGCATAATTACTTGCACTTGCAAACCAACTCCTTATGATGCATGCACACGGACCCCCAAGTCCTCTGCACAGCAGCATGCTGCAATTTTTCACCATTTAAATCATAGTCTATTTTGCTGTTATTCTGACCTCAGATTTACCAGCATTTTACTCCATCTGCCAGGCCCTTGCCCACTCACTTAAACTATCTAAATCTCTTTGCAAGTATTCAGTGTCTTCTGCATACTTTGCTCTACCACTTATCTTAGTGCCATCTGTGAACTATGTCAAAGCTTGGCCCCCAACCCCAAATCATCTATGCAAGTTAAAAAATAACTGCAGTCCCATCACTGATCTCCGAGGCACTCCACTTGTCACTGATAGCCAACAAGAAAAATCACCTATTTGCCCCCACCATTCGCTTTTTGTTACTTAACCAACACTCTACCCATAATGTCATGCACCAGCATTGTATAACACCTTGTCAAATGCCTTCTGGAAATCAAAATACACCACATCCACTGGTTCCCATTCTCCACTGCGCTCTTAACATCTTCAAATAATTCTAGTGAATAGGTTAAACATGAAATGCCTTTCAGGAATCCATGTTGCGACTTCCCAATGGGACAAGTTCTATTCAGATGCTTTGCCTTCAAGATAGGTTAAAGCATTTCTTCCACTATAAAAGTTAAGCTAACCAGCTTATAGTTATCCACTTTTTGTCCACTTCTTTTTTCAAACAATAGCGTCACATTTGCTGTTTTCCAATTTGGCAGAACCACTCAGAGTCCAGTGAATTTTGGTAAATTACCACTAGTGCATTTGTTATTTCTACCACCATATTACCTTGGGATGCATTCCGTCAGGGCTAGGAGACTTGACTACCTTTAGCTCCATTAGCTTGCCCAATATGACTTGTTTAGTGATAATAATCACTTCTAGGTCCTCACCATCATAGCTTTCTTGTCATTGACATTTGGTATGTTGTTATTTGTGTCTTCCACAGCGAAGACCAACACAAAATACCTGTTCAATGCCTCAATCATTTCCTCATTTCCCATTATTAAATCTCCCTTCTTAGCGTCTCAAGGACCAATGTTTACTTTTGCCACTCTTTTTCATTTTTTATTTATAGAACCTTTTGATATGTTTTTATATTGAGCTAGTTTATTCTCACAATCTATCTTACTTTTCTTTATATCTTTTTCATGGCTTTCTGTCGACCTTTAAAGATTTTCCAATCCTCTCGTTTCCTACGAATCTTTGCCATTTTGTCTGTATTTTCTTTCAATTTGACACCCTCCTTTATTTTCTTCAATATCTATGACTGATTGCTTATTTTTCTATATTCTTATCACTGGAATATACTTCTGCTGTGTAAAAAGTTTGCAAAGTTCTTCCCTGTTCCTCAATTGTCCCACTATAAAGTTTTTACTCCCACTTTACCTTAGCTAACTTACTCCCTCATCCTACTGTCGTCTCCTTTGTTTAAGCACAAGACACAGATTGGATTACCTGCTCAAGCCTCATCTGTATTTTAAATTCAATCATTCTGTAATCGTTCCTTCTGAGAGGATCCCCAACTGTGAGATCATTAATTATTCCTATCCCATTACACATGACCAAATCTAGGACAGCTTGCTCCCTCCTAGGTTCCATTACATTTTAAACATATTGTTTAAGGAAACTATCACAGATACATTGTATGAAATCCTCTTCAAGGCTGCCTTGACCAAACAACATGCAAATTCAAATTCCCCCATGATAATTACCATACCATTTTTACATGCATAAGTTATTTCTTGCCCCACTGTGATGTGATTATTAGGCGGTCTACGGACTATGCATATGAGTGACTTTTTCCGCCTAAATGGTTTCAACCTTTTTCTTCACAGAGCCTTTGTCATCTCTCACTACTATCCTGACGTCATCCTTAAATATCAGAGCTACACCACCTCCCTGTCTGTCTGTCCTTCCAAACAGTCTGATACCACTGGATATTTAATGTCCAATCATGACCACCCTGCCCACATGTCTCTGTAATGGCCACTAAATCATACTCAGTTGCTATGATTTGTGCCATCAACTCACTTACCTTGTTATTAAAATGCTTGTAGTATTTGACAAGTGTGTTTATGCTGGTTTTTACGTTTTTTGAATACTTTCATTAAAACCATCTCCTGAATTCTCCTTCCTTTTGAAACCTCCTCCCACATGTTAATCTGCTGCTTTGTTTCCCATTAACCATTATATTTCCTGCTTTTACCCTTCCCTTCTCCCCCCCACTTGCTATTTAAAGTCCTCGTCACCACCCTATTTATCCTTTCCGTTAATGGTCCCAGATTGGTTGAGGCAAAGACCATCCCAACGGAACAGATCACCCCTGTTCCAATAGCCCATAAAATGAAACACCTCTTTCCCATATCACTCCTTTAACCATGTGTTAACTTCCTAATTTTCTCAACCCTGTGCCAATTTGCACATGGCTCAGGTAATAATCTAGAGATTTTTACCCTTGAGAACATGTTCTTTAGTTTAGCGCCTGGTGTCTGATAATTCCCAATCTTGTCTACTTCTTTGTCCCAAAGTGGACTACTCCAATATCCTTTCAAGTCAGAAGTCCTTCACCTTGGCACAGGACACGCAATATACCATGCAGGACTCTCAATCCTGCTGGCAAAGGATGCCATCAATCTCTTTAATTATAGAATATCTACAACTTACCACTTGTCCTTTTGCTCTCCCCGCTTGAATGGCCACCTGTTCCATGGTGCAGTGATTGCCTTGCCCATTCTCCTCATTCACACAGACAGCAAGTACCCTATTACTTGTTGGATAAAGTCAAGAGCTGAGGTTCCTCTATTCCTCAATTCAGGAACACTCTGCTGCCTTACTTGCAGTCACTATTGTGGCTGCCACCCAAAACTAAGCGTCCAGGTAACTGTCCCCCTCCTGGATTAGGGTTAGATTCTTCGAGAAACCAACACTTACTGCGGGTGTGGTCACTGCAACTCTCAATAGGATGTGCCAGCTCCCACATCAAACAGCTACTGTATGTCAGTGCTATTAAATGTTGTTTTCTTCCATAATTTATGGCATAATAAATTCCAAAAAGAAATGTCAGTACAATTCAGACAAGAGACAACATCGATCATACTATACTCACTCTTTGGCTTGCAACTGAGTTGTGAAGAATAATTTAGGAACTCTGCAAAATAAAAGTTATTTTTCATTAGATTAGCTTCTGGAACTACTCAAAACCATTTGACCAAATTTGTTTTTGTTGAAGTGTCAACTTTCTGCATTCAGGAAGTGATTACCTCAACTTCTTTTTACAAACCCAACATGGAGCGGGTGATTCTGGAGACAGTATTTTCATTTAAATTCAAAAGTACTCAGGATAAAAATTATAGGTTTATTTCCTCTTCCAACTTGGTTGTGTCTGCAGTGAGCGTTGGGAGCAAATCACGACTGGAGTGAAATGCACATGGTTACATGTTTGTCATACGTTTTGATAAGATTATAATTTTGAATTAAGACAATTTAAGTTCAAGTGTGTGGACATTTATACGGTCCACTCCCCATTCTCGCCCACATTTGCTCTCAATCCACAGTGCACCACAATTACATGCAAACCGGCTTTTAAAAAAAAGTGGACCCAGAGATTTCCTGTATCTCCAAATGGGCCACCTAAGATGGTTTACAAAATCATGCTGAGATAATTGGACAAGCACTGAAATGGACAGGTTGCAGCCTTAAAAGAAATTGGACACAGAAAAAACAAAGTGCAGCTCAAATAACTAAATACACAGGAAACAAGCTATCTCAAGGACAAAGGGCATTTTCTGGTCAAAGTGGGTCATTTACTAAGCACCTTAATCTATTATTTGGGAAAGAGTATGTGACCTATGTGCCTCCAACACTGATAGGCATGGCCATTGGGTACACACCCAGAGATTAGTATGGCAGCACCTGACTGGACTCTTATCAACCAAGGTGATCAAGCCCTGATTGAATGATTGGCAATGACCAAGAAAGGGAACAAACCAAAGAGGTATACAATAGTGACCACCAGCAAAGACCAGCATGAGGAGAGCCACCACACCCAAGGAGGGAGACTAAAGGCAGCATCAGCCCAGACTAATGCAGAGTACTACGGAGACCAAAACACGATAAAAGCCAACATTTGTCTGGGTACTTGCCAGTCACATAAAACTCAAGGTCTAGTATTGGACTTGAACTTAGGTGCTCTGAAAGGTAACTTAGTATTGATTGGGTGGGTGATTAATGATTGTATGTGAATCAATATTCAAACAAGAAATCTACTCGCTGTTCTTTTTCCACCATCTAGGGTTAAAATAGACTGTGCAGCAGGCACAACACCTACGGCTGCTTCCAAACTCAGGCAGTTTTGTGGGTCTTATTATTTTTTGAAAAGCACACCAGAGAGCTAATTCTGCCCACAGTCAACTGCAGCGCAACAAACATCAAGACAGTAATCCTCCTTACCCCTGCAATTCTACAGCCAATTGGATGCTGTGTTTGTGTGTATGTATGAGTATCGGGAAGAGTTTCAATGTGGGTTGAAGGAATGTTGTGAGGTAGTTAACTCCAGGATTGAATTATTTATAAATATGGTAGTTTTTCTAGCCAATTTCATAACATAATTTGATTGCTCTTTCAATTATTAGATAATGAGCACCTTCAGCTTCACTATTACAGTCCCTTTGCCCAACTAATACAAATCTAAAGAAAGACAAGACCCTATTGCATGTTTCATTGTCTGAAATCACTTTGCAGCCAATTTAGTCAAATTATAGTCTCTGGAACAGCAATGTCAGAGCAGGAATAAGTCATTTTGCCTGTCGTATTAGCTTAGCAATTCAATACGATCATGCCTCAACCACTCAACGTATGTCCCCCAACACTAATCCTGCATTTCACAGTCATTGTATTTATAATTCAGTCATTCTCTACTTTACACATACTCAACGACTAAGTTTCCACAGTAGAGTATTCCACAGATTCACAATTTAAGTCAAAATTGGTCTCTTCACTTCAGTCCAAAGTGGCTTCCTCTTATTTTGAAATTGTACTCTCTGTTCTAGAATTCTCAAGCAGGGGAAACAATTGACCCTGTCTGTCCCTTGACATACTTGTCATGTTGCTTCACAACCCTCAAATAAAGGCCGAATTTTCCCAACGTATAATGCATGCTGTGTTAGCAAAATACATTAAGTCATCTCACAACAGGTTCAAGTCCAACAAGTTTACTTAGTGGCACAAGCTTTCGAAACATATCTCCTTCTTCACGTAAGTAAAGAATTGTGTTCACAAACCTTGGCGTTGAGAGACTTCTTAGGTGCTTAGCCCAGTCCAACACTGGCATCTCCGCATCATGTTACTGAACGGCAAAGCAAGCTTGAGATGCTGAATAACTTGCTGATAACACGCATGTTTGTCTATCATTCTGCAGTGGACGAGGGGATGTAAACTTAATGGCCTTTGTCATCCATAATTATCTTGCAAACAGAAGATAGAACTCCAGCCATGATTCTGTTATTGCTGCTAATAAATGTTTACTTTGAGCAATCTTTTTGATTAAGAATGCCAAAACAGAAGTATGTCATAGGTTTACAGTGAATCAGTAACCTATTCTGTACTGCATGTGATTCTCAACAGTCTTTTCCACTGACTTCAATCTTGTTTATAATCCATTAACCAACTACTTGAGTGCTTTGTTTTTTGAGTTATGCAAGTGTCAAAGATGGCGCTGCATTGTAGGTATTGAAAATATATGAAAAGCAGCAGTCTTTAGACATGCAAATCAAGAAAATACAGATTTGCAAAGCATTCAAATTGTGTTGCAGAGATATCCGAAGTCTCCAACTCTTCTCATCAAAACAGTGAAGATTCATGTTTACTCATTCCACTTGGTTGCTCAGAAGCCACTGATCATCTTAATTAAAATCAAAATGCACCCCTTATTTCAAATGTCTTCAACATAATGGGATAAATAAATCTTATACAGCTGATCTGTATTCTAAATATTGAATCTTGTTCCCAAATTTGAATTCACTGTTACCATAACTATATGATGCATGTGCAGAACATCTTAATGAGGTGAATGACAGTCAAGAAAATCTGTTAGCATCTGTCCAATGTTTTCAAACCAAGTATTTTCCTATCAAATTAATAACATTGCATGATTCAACTAAAATTTGGACTTCCTTAGACAAAATGAAATCACCAGAAGGGTGCATACAAACTAACTGCACTATATCACTGCCATTCTTAATATTAAAGCCCTTGTTGCACATAAAATCAAATGTTATTTGCAACCAAGGAGTATCATTTTACTAGGATATCTGATTGGTGAGCCTTCAAAGGGGAAAAATGTCATGCATGACTGAGCAGGAGAAATGTGGAGCCCAGAAACAGGAAAAGCACCATGATTTCTTCCCTTGGCCTGAACCTCAATCAACATCCTTCACAAATGATTTATTTTGAAATGTAGCCACTGAAAATGGATAAAGTCAGCCAATTTGAGCAAAAAACAACATTTGGACACCTGTCCATCTTCATGACAATTTAAATGTTATTGCAGGAGTAATAGAGAGTGCAGAATAGAAGCAGTGAGCCAACCAAAAACAATAATCTATGGGCCAAATTAAATAGCATTCATGCCCTCTAATCTGAACAAGCACTGTCTTTGAACAAGATAGCATGATCATTTGTGCAGTGCAGTTTCTGTGGCGGGCAATCTAACTTAAAATGAAGTCAATTACTATTAAAGTAGATAAATAGCTACTCATCAAGACTATAATCCTGAAATTATTCAAGATTTTAAACAAACTTGCAAAGTCATTTGTGAAGAGACTAGCATCTAAACTTATTGCCAAGAAAGATGACATTTTAATCTACAAAAAACCTTGTAGAAGTAAAGGTCACCATGAAAGTCATCACGAAAGTCATAAAAATCCAACAAGTTCACTCATCCTTGGGTAAGAAAATCTGGCTCGTCTTTTGGTCAATCTGTCATCTGACAGTCTTTCTTCCAAGAACCTCAGCTCAGTTGCATCAGGCACCTTCTCAGAGTATCTATGTCACATCCGCCACTTGGTTAACTGTTGTGCAGAATAACGAGGCTATTACAGTATCAACATTATATAATTAGTCCTTGAAGAACTGTATTCCTGAAAGCTAAACTTGCTTCAATATTTTCTATAGTCTCAGTAACTAATAGGGAAGAAAAAAGGTAGTCACTGCTGAGAAAAATACAACACAAATGGCATCCCAGAAAGCCCAGTAAGAAGTCTGACAACACCAGGTTTAAGTCCAACCAATTTATTTGATAGTAAACTCACAAGCTACTCTCAAAGTTTACTATCAAATAAATCAGTTGGACTTAAACCTGGTGTTGTCAGACTTCTTACTGTGTCTACCCAAAGTCCAACACTGACATCTCTACATCACCCCAGAAAGCCAACAGACAAACAAGGCAAATTGAAAAATCAGAGGACGATTCCATAAAATAGATGGTGGTGGTCAGCCTGCACTTTACTGAGCAGCTTGCAAATTTTCTAACACCTTAGTGTAATATGT
Source organism: Sphyrna mokarran (assembly GCA_024679065.1). Taxonomy (NCBI): domain Eukaryota; kingdom Metazoa; phylum Chordata; class Chondrichthyes; order Carcharhiniformes; family Carcharhinidae; genus Sphyrna; species Sphyrna mokarran. The sequence continues at coordinate 17,039,112 of JAGIQG010000031.1, read as the reverse complement.
TGCATTCTGCCACAGCAAAATTTTGACAGAATTACTTGTTTTTAAGTCCAAGTCATTAATAAAAATCACCTAGGAGAGGCAAATCGACATTTCAGGACGTGCTGTCCTCCAAATTCAAGTAGAGAGATTGTGTTGCAGTTTATTGCAGGCTAAGTCCAAGAGGACAAGGCCACAAAAAGTAAATCTCAAGTTCTTGCTTCCAAAGGTTGCTTTCCAATCAGAAAGCTTGTGGTCAGAGTTCTCTTACACTGAGCTTGCAAAATGAAACCAGATTTCAAAGAATCACTTCAGCAGTCTCCTCCCCTTCCATGCCCCCATTCTCAAAGACTTGACTACTGCAAAAAACACCATGACACAACCAAAAACTCCAAATTATTTGATGTGGGGAGGCCATGGCCTAGTTGTATTATCATTGGACTATCAACTCAGAAACTCAGCTGATGTTCCGGAGACTAAGTTTCGAATCCCACTACTGCAGATGGTGGAATTGTAATTCAATAAAATTGAATTGAGACGGTACAGATGAAACCATTGTTGGAAAAAGCCACCTGGTTCACTCGTGTCCCTCAGGAAGTCATCTGCTATGCAAGACTCCAGAGCAACAGCAATGAAGTTGAATCTCAAATACCCTTGGACAAATAGGCATGGGCAATAAATGCTGGCCAGTCAGCAATGTACATGTCTTGTGAATTAATATATTAACAAGGCACTTTTTGATTCAAAAATGAAAGTAAAACGTTGAAGTTGGAAACATAGCACCTGTTAAAAAAAAAAGACAAATTAACTTAAGTTTGCATTTTCTCTTCAATTCCACACAAGGGAAAACGTAAGAGATACTTAGATGGGCACATGAACAGAATGGGGGGGGGGGGGGGGGGGGGGGGAGGGGAGAAGAGAGAGAGAGAGAGAGAGAGAGAGAGAAAGGAATGTAGAAAACTGATTTAAAATAGGGATCACGAGCCTTGGGAGTTCCCTAGGAAGTGCGTAAATTGTCAATGATATTGATATATTTGTTTTATCCTACAGGTACTTCGGTCCGCCTTGTCTAACAAGGGATATACATCAATGGGTCGTGAGAGGGCTGCTCTTGGATTTTGAGAGTATCCTAGTGCTTCACGTCATTAGTATATGCTTGACCTGGACCATTTGATGGGCAACACGACAACTCAGTGACTATTTCTGTGCTGTGCAGATACATGGATTTGGGCCTGCGTCTGTGGGAGTTTGCACATTCTCCCTGTGCTTGCATGGGTTTTCTCCGGGTGCTCCGGTTTCCTCACACATCCCCAAAGGTGTGCTATTAGGCTAATTGGCAGAACAAATTCTCCCTAAATTGTCTCAAATTTGGTTCTAATGTATAGAACTACAAACATAGACAGGGATCGTGGGTAGAAGTGGGAACATCGGGGTGGCGACATGGGCTCGTTGGGCCAAAGGGCCTGTTTCCTGTGCTGTTTTGTTCTTTGTTATCCTTGCTCTTCCCTCAGTACAAAATAACCAGCAGTCACAGGCATTTTTGTCGGCATATTAGGTTGTAAGGAGATGCATTCATATGAGAATGAGACTCCATCAGATATCACAAAGCTTGCTTTAACACAAAAGTGGGCAGATCCCCTGGTATTTGCCTCATCATGATTTTGCTGTAAATTGATAGATCAGGTCACAGCCCACTATCTGTTCATGCTGGCTGTCAAACAAAACTGCCAACACCCCATTCTCAAGCAATGCATTCTAAATCCTAACTACTTGCTGTGCAAAAATATTCTGCAAATCACCATTGCTTCTTTCAGCACAGTTGTGAACAATTTCTTCCTAACTGCCCAGGACATACTCCGTCACATTTTGAACCTTTCATAACAAAGAACAAAACAGTACGGGAAACAGGCTCTTCAGCCCAACAAGCCCGCACCGCCACCCCGATGTTCCCACCTTTACCCGTGATCCCTGTCTATGTTTATAGGTCTATGGATTAAAAACCAAATTTGAGACAATTTGAGAATTTGTTTTACCAATTAGCCTAAGAGAACATCTTTGGGATGTGGGAGGAAACCGGAGCACCCGGAGAAAACCCACACAAGCACGGGGAGAATGCACAAACTCCCACAGACACAAGCCCAAATCCATGTATCTGCACAGCACAGCGATAGTCACCGAGCTGTCATGTTGCCCATCAAATGGTCCAGGTCAAGCACACACTAACGACGTGAAGCACTAGGATACTCTCGAAAAAAAATCCAAGAGCAGCCCTCTCACGACTCATTATGTGTATGCCTATCAAACTTTACAATTAATGATGCACATTTGAAACACAGTCACTATTGTGTCATGTAGGCAAACAATAATGCATCAAAAACTAACCAATCTGCCTTTTCTATGCTGATGTTCAGAATAAAAGTTGAGACAGAAAATTCCAACAACCCAAAAGAAAGTATCAGATGTGCACTTCAGTACCAGCAGAACCCAAATTCACTATTTCCACTGCACCCACTTCCAGAATCTTCACACCACTTCCAACATTGCCTTTTAGACATAAATTTTAAAACTTGATTAATTTGTTTTGAAACTTGTTATTTAAATTGGGCTATTTACTATCAATGAAAGAATAATAAACAAGGCAAGTAAGAAGTCTCACAACACGAGGTTACAGTCCGAAAAGTTTATATGGAAATACAAGTGAGTGGAACGGGGCAGCACACCCAAAAGCTGGTGATTCCAATTTGATGGGACTTCAACCTGGTGTTGTCAGACTTCTCATTGTACTTACCCCAGTCCAACAACGGCATCTCCACAACATATTAAGAAGTCTCACAACACCAGATTAAAGTCCAACAGGTTTATTCGGTAGCAAAAAACACTAGCTTTCGGGCCTCTGACCATTCGTCAGGTGAGTCGAGAGTTTTTAAATCACAAATAGGGGATGTAAAGAGGCCCGAAAGGGCTTTGCTCCCAAATAAACGTGTTGGACTTTAACCTGGTGTTGTGAGACTTCTCACTGTACTTACCCAGTCCAACACCGACAGCTCCACACGATAAAAAGGGTAAAACATTCATGAACAGAAAAACGTATAACATAAAAATAAACTAAACTTTTGCGAAAGCAGAAAGAGCATCGCTCCAGTCTAAGCCCAGGCTGCACCGTCGGTAATCGTTCTCACCCCAACGGAAAGCCCGCCATCCTCGCGCCGTCCCCACCACTTCAAACTCAACCGTCACTGGGCCCAGTCCGTTCGCGCTCCGGCCTCGCGAACCTAAGCCGCCCTTCCCATTGGCCCGCCCCCTGCTTTCCGTGCGCCTGGATGGCCGCCTCCAGCCCCTCCTGAGTGACTAGTCCGATGTCCTTCCCACCCCCTGGCTGTCAATCAGAGGCTTGGTCACACGCACGCACGCAGCCTGGTGAATTCGCGAGATCAGCACCCAGGTAAACTGTGGGCCCAGTATCCTGAGGTTTGAAACGAGGGTGGTGAAAGGTTCGGGGAGAACTGCGCGACATGCTAGTTGTCAGTTTTAGTCACTTCCCGGGATTTGTGCGGAATACAGTTCCAAGTTGGTTTATTTTCTGACTATTTTTGCCCTCCGAGGTTTTTAGACAGCAATTCTCATGAAAAGAGATAGCTGCATTTTGCATAAAGCAGCAACGACTTCCTATAATCTACTTTAAAAATATTGCAAGAGTGGTGTTAAACTGCATTTAGCTAAGATCAAGTGTAGTTTTGGCATTCTGCACTTGGTTGCTCAAGTTGAAGCAATTTTTTTTGAAGTACCATTTAGGCCTTTTAGTTCAGGTGCAGATGAGATCAAGCTTTGGAGAATGGAGCAGGTATTGCACTGTCAGCTTGGATCATGTAGATCAAGCCCAGATCAGGAAGTGGAAAGCATGTCTTGTCAGCTTGGATCTGGAATCTTTCACTTGCTGAGAATTTGAACTGGACTTTGATTAGAGTGAATTGATTGAAAACAAAAAAAAACCCTGGAGAATCAGAACTTCCTCCACTCGTTTATTGTGGACAAATAAAAAGACATTAATGTTTGGTTACTGTACTATCACTAAGGAACTTACCTGACAAACATTTGAAGCAAGACACAGTTTCGACCAGATCCATAGTCAATTGTTTATCTTCACTGCCCAATAAGAATTAATAAAGTAATTCAAAATTGACATTTCTGAAGCTTTCCTGAGGCCTTGTCTAGGCCCATGCAGCCCTGTATGAAACACAGCATGCTGGTACATTTGGAGCCTTCCTGTAACTAATCGGTAAACATGATGTAGAGATGCCAGCAATGGACTGGGGTAAACACAGTAACAAGTCTCACAACACCAAGTTTAAGTTCATCAGGTTTATTTGGTAGCACAAGCCTAGCTTTCAGAGTGCTGCTCCTTCATCAGCTAAGAATGGAGAGAGGGTTAAGCATAGGTTAAAGATGTGTATTGTCTCCAGCCAGAACAGTTTGTGAGATTTTGCAAGTCCAGGTAAGTCATGGGGTTACAGATAATGTGCCATGAACCCAAGATCTGGTTGAGGCCCTCTTCCTGTGTGGAACTTGGCTGGTTTTTGCTCAGCAATTCTGCCCTGTTGTGTGTCATGAAGGTCCCCTTGGAGAACGCTCACAAACAGGGCATATAAAGACACAAACTTAATTTGTAAAATAATGGTTGAAATGCAAGAACACTTTTACTGTTGGGGAACACTTCAGCAGTCATAGGCATTTGGCCTCTGATCTTCGGGTAAGCGTTCTCCAACCGGCCTCAACCGGATCCTGGGTTCATGTCACACTATCTGTAACCCCATGACTTACTTGGACTTGCAAAATCTCACAAACTGTTCTGGCTGGAGACAATACACATCTTTAACCTATGCTTAACCTTCTCTCTATTCTCAGTCTGTACCTTTAAGACTTGATTACTGTAAAGACTCACATTCCAACCATTATTTTGCAAATTGAATTTGTGTCTTTATATGCCCTTTGTAACAAAATTCCCACTTACCTGATGAAGGAGCGAAAGCTAGTGGCTTGTGCTACCAAATAAACCTGTTGGACTTTAACCTGGTGTTGTGAAGCTTCTTTCTGTGAGTATTGCAGGACACGTTGCATTTTAGACATAAATTTTAAAACTTCATTAATTTATTGTTTTGAAACTTGTTATTTAAATTGGGCATTCTATTCAAGAATATTCTATCATGCATTTGTGTACTCGTCCAGACTACTAGGGTTAAACTCATTACCACCTCACTCTGCCATTCCCACAGATGAAGAGTGCGGGCTCAAAATCGTCTTCCATATTTCTGCTTCAGTCACCCAATACAGAAACCTATCTTCATGTCAAGACAGTTGACTCAATGAAATTGTTGGAATCTGTATACAATTAAAATCTTAGTACTCATTAGATTCCAAGGGCTCATGTTATCTGCAAATTCCAATTTGGGATCTTAATTCTCATCTTAAAATAACCTCACATATTCACTCCCCCCCCAACTCAATCTATGTCTCTGCATTCTTTTTCTCTAATCAAAGCCCTTTGTTAAATTTGATTTAGCTTATTTGATTGGCCAAAAAAGATTGGTCTGCTCACTATGTCCTCTTTTGGTGTCTTCTCTTTCAGTTATCATACTGCCTCCTCAAGATTGTTCCTGCTTTTAGAGATCTTTGACTTCATTCCATTTTTGTCCCTTCTCATGCATGTATTTCCAAGTGTAAAATAGTGCAGATGTTCTTTCTGACATGACAAGGGCTCTCTAAATGCCAACCGTTTTTATTATTAAGGTTGATACCAACCTATGAACTGTCAATAGGTGTGGCAGAATTTTAAAATGTCACATTAGTTTGGTCAGTGCTTTTAAAAAAAAAATTGCCTTTTTTTTTTATTTTGGCCACAGCTTATTTGCTCAAAATTATCAGATAAAGAACATCAGTTCCACACAAGCCTTCTCCCACTTGATATCATCCAACCCAATCTGCAAAACCTTTTCATTCCTTTTTCCCCCAGTTACACAGCTTCCCCTTGAATACATAAATTCCATTCATCTCATCTCCACCTTGTGGTAGCTCATCTTCCAAACACTGCAAAGAAAATCATTGACAATCTTGTATTCACAGTTTCTAGTTTTGAGACTCTATCACAAGTAGAAATATCAATGAAACTCAGTGATATTTTTGAAGCTACTTTTTCAAATCACATGGCATAAAAAGAGGCAAAGTGGTTTTAACCATTAATTTGGCAAATGTGTTTTTATCTCCAATTTTTATTTATAACTTAATGTTCCAATATTTCCTGTGTTTATAACTACTGATCAAATTTGATTAATATCAAAAAATTGCCCTATTTTAGTGGATAAAAGCATGCACAGACTGAGTTCATTCATCTGTGTCTGATTTCTCTTCAGCTTGAGCGTCAAAGTGTCTGCCAACTTACCTTTTTTTTTTAAAAAAGAAAAAGTCCTTCCATTTCAAACACTTATCTCACCCTTACAAATTATATTCCAGACTTTGCTTCAGTCAGAACTGTGCAGGTACAGGAATCTGTCAACTAAACAATCCTTGGAGAACATTTCTTCAAACCTCCCCATTCTGGTATAACCCTGAGGCGACATCACCCTCACTGACCAACTCAGCCTTCCATTACTGATTTGATAAGTTGTAGCATATGACAGGTTGAGGTGTGGTTGGACACATCATACATACAATGGGGTTCAGATTCTTGGGACATGGAGATCATCTCTGTGATTGTTTCGAATGGGTCCGTACTATCAATTGCACTTGAGTAGAGCTGGGGAAACCTTCTTGCAGACAGGATCATTTGTGCAACAGTGAAGGCTTATAACAAATATGGCAGGAGATAGGCATCAATGTATCGTAATAAAATTAGAAAGGTGTGCTGAGGATGGGAAGAAACAATTGGAAATAATACTGATTTAGTTGAAATCATATAAAATGCAAAGCACTGAAGTATCAATAAAGCAGCTATCACACCACTCGGTGTATTTTATAGACCACCAAATAATGGGAAGGAAATAGGAGAACAGATTTACAAACCACGATACATGCAAGACCTAGACTGGTGATTCACAGTGATTTGGAAGACAATATTGAATGGGACATGATTATTTAGGGCAGAGATAGGGAGGTATTTCTGAAGTGTGCTCAGAAGAACGTTCTGATGTTTCCTGCCCAAAAAGGGACAAAGCATTATTATAACTCATCTTGCAAAAGGAAATTAATCAGGCAGAGCATGCTACAGTCAGGAGCATTGTAGGAGTAGTGACTTATCGACAAGGACAAGAAGCAATCTAGAATAATACTTCATTAAATGCAGGCTAATTTCAATGAGTTGAAGAGAAATCTGACCACGTTAACTTCAGGAATGCACTTAGTAGGTCGGGAAGTTGCCACGTTCAGCCCTGGAGCTGATTTCATGCTGGCTGGAAGACCAAACCTGCCTGAGAGAGCAGAGAGAAGGCAGGCACTGAGAAAAGTGATGATGGAGACAGGCATTTCCAACCAGCTCTTTGAAGGTTGACAGTTGCCTGAGAGAGCTGCAATATTGTTCCAATGACATTTGCACCCAAGAAACACAGCAAACTCTCCCTACCATGTATAATCAAACAACTGTCAACAGAACACATAATACATCAACACTCAATTATTTTCTTTGTTTTATTTCATCCCATCATTTTACCCCATCTAGAATGTGAATGCCATCTGGCCAATTGGCCCATGTACCAATCATTATAGCACATGGGCCATGTAAAAATCAGATCGACTATGCTTAAGGGACTGAATTGTCCTTTCAGTTGTCAACGGGCAAGCTTCTGACTCTTGCTCGTACCTGCCAACCAAAGTATTAAGTGAAGGTGCCATATTGCATATTCAATGCACGAGTTCATAATTTGGGTCAGGCGTGTATTCACAGAGTAACAGACAGAAATATAATAGATCCATGCACGGCTTCAAAGTGCAGATGACTTGAGTCCTATTTAGATAATTTCCCCCAAAGGAAAAGGACAAGCAAATCAAAGGCACAGGGCTCCCTGAAGACTTAGAAAACAGTATGCTACAGCAAAAGGGAACATATCACACATCAACTTCATAAAAATCTGGGTGAATCTAAAGTACAGAGAAGTGAAAAAAGGGAAATAAATAAATAGGATTAACAGGCTATTAGTACTATGGTTACAAAATTGGCTAACGGATAAGAAAATGAATTACATAATGCAGCTCTCCTATATTCAGTACTCAGAACAGTGGTGTTTTGGATGTGTACAAATGATTATGACTTGAAAGCATAGAGCACTGTTTCCGAACTTTCAGAATTAAACAGTGAAAATAGCAATGGACTTCCAAAAGGACATCTGTCCTCTCATTGCACCAGCCAGAGGCTTCTATTTTAAAGCATAAATACATGAGGAATAAAGTGATCAGATGGTACAACTTCAAAAGGACTGCAAGAATAGAGACACTTGTCGACTATTTGTGCAGAAATCTTTGAAAGTGCCAGGACAAGTTGATAAAGCAATTAATAAAGTATATGGGAAGTTGGGCTTTATTATTAGACCCCTAGACTACAAGTCAGGAAGTTATGCCAAGAATAAATAGATTACATTTTTGGCCCCAATGGATGTAATGTGCCAAATTCTAGGCATCACACTTCATACTAGGTGTCAAGCTTTACATTGGGTATGGAAGAGATTTGCTAGAACTATTCCAAAGATGAGGGCATTACAGTTACATAGTTAGACTTGGGATTGTTCTCTGTGGAGCAGAGAAGACCAAAAATAGATATGGGTGTTTGGAAAACATTAAGATTTAATATTACAAAGTAAAGTCACTTTAGTTTTTGAAATTTATATAGCTAAATTTTAAAAACTGGACAAAACCATACAATGACTGAAGCCATGTCTGGCAGTATCACAATCCAACAGCTCTTATTGTTTGAAAGTCACAACCAGGCATGTCTCTGAAGATGCATTATCAAAATCAAACTTCAGGGAACTCTATGAAAGCAATCTGCATTTCATAAGCCACCTGAGTCTACCAGTCTGCTTCAACAAAGGACCTTATAACCTCCTTGGAAATTCTTAATAGTTTGAACATTAATAATCTGAAGAATCCAGACAAAAGAATATACATCCCTTTTCAAAGCCAAGTTGGAGAGGCGGGAATCATGTGAAATGGAGAAATCTGTATTTTTGCCATGTGAAAATGCAAAATAGTCTGCCATCTTTCATTTGGTAACTAGCAGCTCAGACCAAGAGCTTGGTCCAAGTGAATGCCCCATCCCCATTTCCCGTTTCATTTGCACTTCTGGTTTTTGATACCTTTGCTTACAAGACTAATTCATTTCCAAGTGCCTATCTCATTGTGGATGTCACCTCCACTGGAAATATGAATTATTCAGCATCAGTCTTTGACCTCTGAAAGATTACAATTGAACTCTGACTCACATGAATCAATAAATTCTTTTTTCTGTGGGTTTTGCCCTGTACATTTTACTTTCCCTATCCCCTCTCATTTCTTGTATGAATGAAAAGGGAGGCTCTGTCCTCTATTTGCATGCATGCAAATAAACTAAAGTTGCTCTATCTTGAGTTAGCTGTGGTATTATTGAGAGAAAACGGATCACATCAAAATTGAGGGTTTGGGAAATATTTCATTGCTTACAAAGTGGGAAATCAAAATCAAAACATATTTAAATTTGTAGATGAGTGTTGAAAGCAGAAATCAGGGCTGTTCAAATTAAACTTCTTGTCTGTAACATTGGATAAAGTAAATAACAATAAATGTTGCCAGTGGTTTGAGGATCAATAAACACAGCAATACATTTACGGTGATTGGAAGAAGCTTGCATGAAGTGATATGAGAAAAACTTTTTTTTAAACCCAGACAGTGATTAGCATTTGGAATGCATTGCCTGAGAGGATGGTGGAAACAGAATCAATCGTGTCCTTTAAAAGTTGGAGTTGGATAAATACTTGAAGGAAAAAAAGGCAAGGATATGGAGAAAGAACAAGAGAAAGGAACTAAATTCCTCTCTGAGAAAGCTGGAACAGGCCAGATGGGTCCAAAAGTCTTCTTTTGTGGTATACTCAGTTTCAATTATAACAACCTTTTCCTATTCACAACATGTACTTACGTAGCAGAAAAAGTCAACGTATCATAAAGAGATACAAGACAAAAATGAACACAAAGCCACTAATGGGACTTGGAGGATATTGAGCTCAGCTAAAGTAGTTTGTTTTAAGGATGGTCTTATAGGATGAAAGAAATGTCAAAAGCTCAGGGTCAAATAAACGAACTGGCTTAGGCAGCTGTCAATTGGGGATGGGGGGGGGGGGGAGGGGAGAATGTCAGGTGGAAATGGATAGATATGCACAATGTGATGGTCCATGTACTTTGAAAAACACAAATTTTATATTGGAGTGATGGTTCTTTTTAAGAACGAGATTTCTCTGGAAGAAGCTTTTTTGCAAAAAGCTAACAATGTGATCAAGCCACCCGAGAGATAACCAATAGTAAACAAAAGGTTAAACAACAAGCTGATTAGAGGGAAGCAATTTCCTGCGTGTGGTTCAGTTTCCAAACAGCTTAGCTGTTGGAACAAGCTGCTACAGAGAAAATCTGAACAAATCAGTTGAAACCTGACTGCTGATGGTAAAAATTAAAATACTTGGTAACTGAAGGACTCCACCAATCATGGATCTTCAGAGGAGTGGCAATAAACACCAAACATTACCTTGACTATGCTCCACATTTCTTCCAGATCTTCAAAACCTGTTTTCTGGAAATGTGGGCACAAGCATCCCTCAAAGCTCCGTCACAATGGATTATATTGGGTGGGGGAGGGTGCAGAAGCATACACATACACTTATTACTGCACTATTTGCCAAATATTAAATTTAAGGACAAGTTTGAATGCAACTCAGTGGGTGAGTAATTCAGTGAGTGACTGCGAAGAGTTACAGGGTGTGTACTTGCTGAGATAAAAGGCACATAGGATTGCTGAAATTGACCAGGTAGACAAGAGGTGGCACATGGGAAATGTGGCTGGTTGGTGAGAGGAGTAGTTTGGGTGTACAGTTTTGGAATTAATTCAGAAACTCCAAGGTACATTATGAAGTTAGACCACCCTCCTCCACCCCCAGCTGTTTTAGATCTAGGCATCAGTCTGAGTATAAGGTGTTCCATTCCAACTGTGATTCTATAGATCCATGAGGAAGCTTTTATTAAAACAAACTTTACTTATAAAATAGTTTAATTATAACAAAAGGAATTAGCATAACTTTTGTACCAAAATACTTAAACGCGCGAAAATATAATTCTGAACTGCTAGCCTATCTCAATTAGTTCCAATTTAAGCAATTTTCCCCATTAACATAAACTCCTCTCTAAAATCAGTTAGCAAAAACACACAAGCTCACATGGATTTCCAGTCCTCAAGCCTTTTAACAGCATTAGAGAGAGATATCTATTTTCTTGCCACTACCAGACTTTGATCTTCAGTAGAACAGATAAGAGCTGCTGCTTCTCACAAATCCAAACAGAAGACTGCCTGCCTCTCTCTGTAAGCCTAGCTCCTCCCTGAGCATATTATGCAATCTTGTCAATCAACCTAATTAAACCAGACTCTGAAATCCCAGGGGACAACCCAAAAAAAACACAAAACTCAGAATAAAGCAAACACCCCAATAACTTGGAGCAATTATTCTTCTGTATTCTTAGCATATGGCCTGGAGCAGACAAATCAGCATTATAATCAGAGCTGAAGTTTAAAACATTCCTTTCACAAGAAATACGATAGAAAATACATTTCTTAAAGGCACAAACAACGTTGTTAGATTGATTGGTGAGCTTGTAGCCAGACTGGAGTATATTGGGTGGGCCCATGGGAGTAATTGGGTGGGTGGTTAGCGTGAGAGTCTGTCAGAATGATTGGGTGATCAGCTCCACAGCTTCTGAGAATTTATGCTCGGCTTTAATGTATTGGTTCCTGGGTAACCATCCAGGTAGGTACATCGTCTCCAACTGTAATTCTGAAACTGAAATTTTCTGGGTAATTCACAGGTAAGTCAGCATTCAGGACTTCTAAAAGGCTTCCAATAATTTGGAAGTTCAAAGAATTGGACGAGTGAGTTGGAATTCTGGAATAGTCAAGATGAGAAGAGAGAGTTCTTGGATGCAAGAATCCAGACTAAAAGAATGTTAAAATAAGTTAGTTCTGGGCCGAGGCAGCTACATTTAATACCTCTGTTGAATTGGGAGTGAACAACAGTGGAATCGAAGGAAATTTGCAGGGACAATCTTGTCTGAAATGAGTAGAAGGGCCAAGAAATCTTAACCCCGGTGCAAATTTCTGAAACAGTACTTGGGTTATTCTTCCAATTTCTGCTAAGTATCTAACTTCAGCTTTCTGGGGACTTAAATCAAATGGCTGTATTAGGAATCTGAGTTTTAAAAGTTTATTTCATCGTATAACCAACTGAGTTCATCACACTTCTAATATCTTTCACGTCACAAACTATTTAAAATAGAGCATGATTATAAATATTAATTTTTTTGATTTTTGTGTGCCAAAATTATTTTGCTTTAAACAGTGAATCTTGTGGCTTAATTCCTTTTTCAATGACCTGGTTTTGCAGTTCCAAAACATCACTAGTCTCTACCAAGATCATTGGAAGATAGGGTGCAAGATAGGCTGTTCAGCCCCTCAAGCTTGCTGCACTATTCAACTTGGCTTACATATCCCGCCATTTTCCTGCACTACCCCCATATCCCTTAGTATCATTGATATTTGAAAACCTAATTTTTTTTTGTCTTGAATATACCCAACAACTGAGCCTCTGCACTCATTTGGGATAGAAAATTACAAAGATTCACTACTGTTTGTGAAGAAATTACCCAACAACCTGCCTCTTTCCTCTTATTCTGTGATTGTATTCTCTGCTTCAAGGTATACAAGCCACAGAAAAATCCTTCCTGCATCTACTCTGTTGATTCCATTAAGATTTTTTTATGTTTTAGTGCAGCCAAGTTTTATTTTTCTAAATGCTAGAGCAGTGGTTCCCATAGTGTGGCTTGCGGACACTGATGGTCTGTGAGGTTACTGCAAGTGGTCCATTGAAAAAAAAGTGCAATTACTTGCACCTCTGATGTACCACAATCAATGTTACATTATTCGCACTGGAATTGATGTATAGCAGTAAGCACAGATGGGGTCCGTGCGACATTAGGCTAACATATTGGGATCATTAGCAACATCCATTTACCGTAGCATCCATTGAGAGGCGTCAGCTGCAAAGAAAATGCATGCTGATCTCATCATCTTTTTGAAGGAAGCACTTAAAACAGTAAACTTCACCAAGACCTATCCACTGAATTCACTAATATTTGCAACTCTATATGTTGCAATGAGCAGTTAATCATCACCAACTACTACTGCACGCTTAGATCTGCTGGCCCTCCCAAAGAAAGATATTTGCGTCCTTTCAAATTGCATGATGAAGTGAGTTTTTTTTTAAACTTGACTCAAAGTTAGAACTCTCAATGTTTAATTAATTTTCAGTGGCTTGCCAAATTGGCAGATATAGCAGATATTTTTGATCACTTAAAATGGTCTCAGGCTTAGGTAAAATCAATAACAGTTTTTCATGGGCAGGACGAAATAGATGCTATGATCAAGAAAATGTGGGCCAAACGACTTGAGCAGTCAAATTGTGACTCTTTCACAAATCTGTCAGATGTTCTGGTCATGGCAAAAATGCAGCTTCCAAACAATGTAAAACTTGGTGAGCTAAGTGTAAGTCTTAATGGATAGGGCATCTAACTTCAGGGCCTGTAGTGATGATATCAGGAGATTGCAAGTTGGAGCCCTGTCACAGTTGCTTTACACAAGAAATCTGATGGAAATTCTTGGGAACTGAGTTCTCCTGAAATCAACATTGTATGGTACACTGGTTAGCATTGCTGCTTCACACTGCCAGAGACCCAAACTCAATACCGGCCTTGGGTCACTGTCTGTGTGCAGTTTGCATATTCTGCCCGTATCTGTGTTTTCTCCAGGTGCTCCAGTTTCCTCCCACTGTCCCAAGATATGTGGGTTAGGTTGATTGGCTCTGTCAGGGGGATTAGTAGGGCAAATATGTGGGATTATGGGCATTGGGCCTGAGTGAGATTTTGGTCATTGCATACTTGATGGACCGAATGGCTTCCTGCACTTTAGGGACTCTGTGACATCTGAGTGTATTTGCAAAGTTTGAAAACACAGATGAGCAAATGATAATTCCCTATTCCCGACAATCAGCAGGATCGAAATCGCTGGGTGATGACATTCCTGCAAGCCTGACCTCAGGAGAACAAGACATGTTGTGGAATTGTCCTATGACATTGCTTCAAAGCTGGATTTTTCTCAGAGCTACATGTTTTTTGGCTTAAAGTTGCTTCAGAATACTCACAATTGTCTGTCAAGACAATAGAGTTTCTGATGCCTTTTCCTCTAACCTACTTTTACAAAGTCGGATTTCCAGTGTTAGTCACATTGAAGACCAAATATCAGAATGAATTTAATGTTGAACCAGATCTGCATTTTTTTTTGTGATGTGGGCATCACTAAATGGTCCAGTATTTGTTGCCCATAATTGCTCTAGAACTGAGCTGGCTAGAGGATATTGTCGAGAGTCTGGAGTCACACGTAGGCCAGACTGGGTAAGGATGGCAGATTTCCTTCCCTAAATGACATTAGTGAACCAGATGGTTTTCTTCTGACAATCAATTTTGGTTTCATGGTCATCATAAGGCTTTTAATTCCACATTTTTTTATTGAATTCATATTTCACTATTTTTTAATCATAGGATTCAAACCTGGGTCCCAGAGGATTGCCCTAGGTCTCTGGATTACTAATCCAGTGACAATACCACTGTGCCACTGCCTCCCACTGAGATTGTCATCTCTGGAACCTGACATCCAGTATTTGATGTCTACGAAACAACATCGGTCTTCTCAGTAGCTAAGCTTTATGTTTCCACTGGTAGGCCTACTGCAGGTGAAGAGCTATGATGAGTGCAATGTATTTCTGAGGGTGCATTATAGATGATAAGAAATAGTTGCATTTTTTTATACTCATTGACAAAATAAGTTTGACTTGCATCAGCCATACGCCATATTAAAAAAATGTTTAAAATGGCTGTGCACATTGTGGTCTGCATAAAGGAAGAGGTTGGGAACCAATACTCTGTAGAGTCAAGGCCTATCTCCATAATCTCTCTCATCAGACAATCACATGATCCCAGGAATCAATCTTAATTGTATTCCCTCTAAGTTAAGTATATCCTCTACCAATAAAGACTGACAGATTATTTGCCTTCCTAAATACTTACTGCAACTGCATGTTAGCTTTCAGTGACTGATGAACAAGATCATACAGGTCCCCATTGGCATTAACACTTATCAATCTTTCACCACTTAAGCGCAGTGTTTCTGTTTTTCCTACCAAGATGGATGGCTTCACATTTTTTCCATAATATCGATCTGCCACATTCTTGCCCTAACACTTAGCCTCTCTAAATTAGCTTGAAGCTTCTTTGCATCTTCCTTCCTCACTTAGTTTTGTGTCAACAATTTTGGAAATATTACATCCTCACATCCAAATCATTGATATGGATTTTGAATAAGCTGGTGTCACAGGAATGGAAAGTTTGGGTGCAATTGTAATGCTAAGGAAAGTCAGAGGTGAGGAGGAGCAGCAAGGCGAGAGGAGGAACTTAAAAATGAGGATGGCTGTTTTGAACTTGGCATGTTGGGAACAAGGAACTAATTTTGGTCAGTGAAACAGTTGATGGGTCATATTCCATTGGAGATAAGTAGCAGAATTTTGGTTCAGTTGACAGGATGGGCTGCTGGCTTTCTTCTGTACCATAAATGTTGTACATTTCAAAGTTTATTGTGTGTGTGTGTATGTATGTGTGTGGAGAGTGGGAGTTCAAGCAAGGAAGCATCGGAATACTTGAGTCTGTAAGTCACAAAGATATAAATTAGAGTTTAAGTGCTGGTCAGCTGAGTAGAGGTGAAAGCAGATGATCGTCAGAGGTGAAACTTAGTGGTCTTTGTGATGGACAGCACATGGATAGTGGAATTTGAGCTTTGGGCGAAATGGGAAGTCAAAATTGTAACCAGTTTTACTCAGTGTGAAAACTCCAAAGAGATGTCTCTGTTGATATTCTCTGTTCCATTGAAAATGAATGGAAAACCAATCTAATTTAAAACATTTTCTTTTATCTTATCCACAGCTGTGACATAGTTCCTATAATGGGATATATGTAATTTCTCCAACTTAATCAGTGTCTTGAAAAATATGAATGTTGAATAAAAAGCTATTTTGCTTTCATGACATTTTGACAAAGTGATTAAATGAACATTCAGTTTCATAATGCAGATTCTTGCTCAAGCAGCCAAAATTCTACCATTAGTCCAAGCCAGACCTGGGAACATTTGCTCAAAGCATCGTTACTGTTTTCAACTGAGGCATCTGACTGGATCCAAAGCTTGGAGGATGAGACTTGTCCAATTCCTGACAATTGGTGAACAAAATGGAATGAGAGTGGGAGTAGAAAAGGATAGAGGGCATGTTATTGATCTGAATTCATTTGACAGTTCCTTACCAAAAAATATGAAGGACTTTCTGGAAAAGGGAGATACCGCCATGGAAACTGCAAGAAGGTATTTTATCTTTGTTCATTATTAAAATTATTTCACTTGTATCACATTCAGTAACTGCCTGAAAAGTGTGAGATCCTCTTTAGACTGTAGTGTTTTTGTTAAATATTTTAAGAATGTTGGCTAAATTACCATCCCAAGCTATCTATTTGGCTGAGTAAGAACAGAAAATGCTGAAAATACTCACTCACCAGTTGAGCCAGCATGTGTATGAAGAAAAACAACAGTTTGATTTTCCAACCCCTGCCACAGGTGGAATTGTTTTTCCTGATGAAGTCAGTCAGTGGTGATTTAAATGACTCGCCTCATCCATTGAGTGGGGCATTGCATATTGGGACAGGAAAATCCCAACCACAGTTTCTGATGCAGAGTCATTTATTTGAAACATTAACTCTATTTCTTTCCACACATGCTGCCTGACCTGCTGAGTATTTCCAGCATTTTGTTTTTATTTCAGTTCCTTAGCATCTGCATTATTTTGTTTTTTGAAGATGTTGGAAAAGAGATTTACAGAATGATATCAGAAATACAATGTTGTGCCTATCAGGAAAGAATGAACAGTCTGTATTTCTTGTCTGTTGAAAGATTAGGAGATTGACATAACTTAGATCTAACATAACTTATCGAAGGTTTTGATGGAATAGACATTGACAATATTTCCACTTCTTGCGAACAGCAAAACTATAGGCCCTTGCTGTAAGACAGGCATTAACAAGTCAAATAGAGAACTAAGAAACATCGGGTTTTTTTTCGTAGAGTGGTAATAGTGTGGAACTTGCTCCCACAGGAAGCAGTTGAAGTGGAAAGTACCATGCATTTAATAAGATTGTTGGGCTGAATGGCCTGCCTCTATACTGTATATTCCATGTACCTTTGTACCTCAATTAATGACTGGGTGAATTTAGAGTCAGGAGCTGTAGTTTATACTTAATCCACGCTGTAACTGACCTGGATATAATTGCTGGAGGATTATAAAGGAGGATGGTCAAACATTATAACCTGTTTCAACCTTATACAATTGAAGAGAAGTCAGAACTCTTTTTTTAATCTGGAAAATAGCAACAGATTGAGCCAGTGAGAATCATAATGCTCAGAACAGAAAGCAATGATGCATAATTGATAAAGCCATCCAATTACTCTATTCGTGATGAAGTGTTCTCCAAAGCTCGTAGATATAATCATACATTTTCAACCAGCTATACCTTAAATTTAGCATTTTAGTTTTAAACAAAGAAATAGCAATTGCAAAATTGCAACACTAATTACTTTAACTCAGTCAAAGAACAAAGAAAAGTACAGAACAAGAACCCTTTAGCCTTCCAAGCCTATGCCGATCATGATCTCTAACTAAAATGAAAGAAAAAAATTTGCTCTTCATCTGTATACCTCTATTCCCTATTCAAGTACCCATCCAAATGGCTCTTAAATGTTGCTAATGTGCCTGCTTCCATCACATTCTCTGGCAGCACGTTGCAAGCACCCAGTACTTCGTGTTAAAAATTTCCCCATACTTCTCCCTTAAACTATTCCTCTCTCACCTTTAACCCATGCTGTCTTGTATTTGATACTTTCACCCTTGTAAAAAAGCCTCTGACTGACTGTCCTGTCTATGCCTTTAGTAATTCTGTAGACCTCTATCAGGTTTCCCCTCAGCCTCTATCTTTCCAGTGAAAACAATCTTAGTTTATTCAACCGCTCTTCATTGCCAACATCCTTGAGACCAGGCAACATCCTGGTGAACCTTCTTTGCACTTTCCCAAAGTTTCCATGTCCTTCTCGTAATGTGGTGATCAGAGCTGCATGCAATACTCAACTTCAAGAACAGAAATATACAGCACGTATTTAAAAATAAGATGAAGAACAACAAACCCAATTCACTGCCTTTAGATATTTTACCATTGCCATTTTCTGGGACCTTACCTGGGAATACAACGTTCCTATAAGAGTTCAGTTCACAAAACACTTTCTTGAATGAATAATACAGTTCTGTTGGTTCTAGGTAGAAGATGTGATAAGGATCTGGCTTGTACTCAGGCAATGAAATGGGTGGGCTATGTAGTTGAGTGGATTCTCATAAATGACAATCTCCCAGTTTTAAACAGTGGAAGGAATGGAGTGACAGGGGAACTTACATTAATTCAGAGATCATTCTCTGTGGCTGCAGTATACATGCTCATTCATCCTCCCCCAGCTCCCAACAAAATTCTTGGTAGTCCCCGGCTCCAAGAATTAGATTTTCAACGAAAGTCATTTGAAAAGCCAAAAGCTCCTGAGCCAAAACAGCTAAGTGTGGAGAGCCACTGGTTACCTGACTAAGTGACGAGACTAGAACTGGGTTGTATTGATGTTATAAGAGCTGATTAGAATATGTTCTGTGGTCCCGGATATTAGTGTATTGGGTTATGTGTCTCTGAATTTGGTTGGCAAAGTATAGTCAGCTTACAGTAATATTTTGCTCAAATCCAAAGAAGATTTGAAAGATGTGAGGAAACAACTATCATCACAATTGTGGAATTACAGGTCCAAACAAGAGAAGTGAAATTAATACAGAATAGAAAATAAAATGGAAACGGACAATGGAGATAATTCAAATTGATATAAGGAAGAAAATTTATTGTATAAAGCCAACAGAAGTCAGGCAAGAGGTATGAAAATATATGGATCAAATTCAAGAGTTGATGCAAACTCAAATACTTGAAAAAATAGAAATTATCTTATGAAGGAATAACATCTCTGTCCTTGTATAGTTTTTCATCTACGTGTATATTAATAATATTCATTGAATATAACTTATCAAATACTTGGATGGCTGATCAGGCCCAGCATCTCTAACAAGTTTAAAATCTTGGAGGACAGAAAGTTTTAATTGTGTCTAGCTTGAGCTGTAACTGACCTCAAAGTGTTTTAATTCATGCCCTAAGTGTTCAGTTCCCAGGTGCTAACGTTTCGAATTTAATGAGAGCAAAGTTCATGAGAAAATCAGTGCAAGTGGTTTGAGTAAAACTTACCTTTCTCATTTGTCAGTGCTTCTCGTTCTCATAGCAATGTCATTCCTTCCATGAATGAAACAAGCTGAGAACGTGAGGAGTATACCATCAACAGAGTATGTTTGTAAATATTGGTACCATGTAAACAAATGATACATTAAAACAGGTTATTGTAAATCTGTTGATCAACATGACCAGTAGTGTTAGTCCTTTTATTTAAGTCACCATCCCAGGATTTTTTTTGTTTACAGAGCCCTGCATTGTGGAAAGCATGCCCTTTGTCACTCAGATATTACACTTCTGTCACCTGTAACTAATCCAGACAAAGTGGTATGTGTTGGGATGAATTATATGGATCACTGCCTGGAGCAAAATGTGCCAATTCCCAAGGAACCAATTATATTCAGCAAATTTGGTAGTTCTATAGTGGGACCGTGCAGTGACATCATTTACCCAGCAGAGAGCAATGTGAGTGTGCTTTTGTTCTATTGTTGGTTGGCTGGGGGAGGTGGGGGTGTGTCATGTGCGACAGTTGAGCTAACATGATAAGAGGAAGATCACTGGAGGAAGAGGAGAAGACAAGGTCCTCTTCGATTGCTGTTGGAAAGGGTTAAAATATCACTTGTCAACAGTTTAAAGCAAGTGGTAAACTTTAAACCTGGTCCATTGAGATTGCATTGTGTACGGTTAACAATTACTTGTAGTGAGGTACATACATTTGAAGACAGCATTACATTTACTCCAGATCTTTTACTGAATTCTGGTGATCACCAAAAATGTATTTTCCCTTTCAGTTCCTGAGTAAGCTGAATTTGTGGCAGTTCAGCATTTATTTTACATGAATGCAGAAATAAGTTTTGGATTTTCAATTCCTCCTCATTTAGACAGGTATCACTGCAGATATGAGTTATTTGCCTATTACAACGTTCATCAACAATTGTTTTCATTTGTGTTTTAATCTCTTGTACAGGAAGTGGACTGGGAAGTGGAGCTAGCGTTTGTCATTGGGAAGAAAGGGAAGCATATCAAGGTCTGTCCATGTTGACATCTATTCATTATTTTCCCAGGTTATAAACAAGCAAACCAGAACTTGTTACTGTCTCTAACAAACACTATCACAGACTCTCACCTTATCCAATTCTTCATTTAGCATAACCAGAGGTACGGAAATCTGCCAAAACTCATAATTGAATCTAATGCTATATTTCTGTGAACTTACATGTATGGCTGATGAAGGTAAAGATTCAATGCATTACTGAAACAAATACAGCCCACAGAAGAAGGACTTGAGAATTAAAATGCAGCAGCTTGGTAATTACTTTGTATACCTGTGGGACATGTATATTTCAGATTTTTCCAAAGGTCAGTTATTTGTAAAACCTTACACTTTTTGTAAAGTAAATGCATGACCAACTGGTGTGTTTTTTGGTGAGAAAGGAATATTTCTCACCTGAGAACAGGGAACTTTTTGCTCCTTTTGCCATGAAATGTTTCATGTTCTGAACCAGGAGATGCAGTGGCAGTCCAACATCTCATTTGAAGTCAATGAGCCGTTCTTCAATACTACATTGGCAAGGTGTCAGCAAATGTTATGCTCAATGTGGCTTGGATTTCTGAGCTTTAGACTACAAAGAAAGATTGGCATGAGTACTGCTTGCAGAAATTCCTACTGAGTAATACATTAAGTCAGGGCTGAGGTGTTTCCTAACTTGGGAAATGGTAGGTGCTGCACAGGACCTAAAAGACTAGAGAACAGTGGAGGTTCTTAAATAGCTGATTATGTTGGTGCAATTCCTGATGTGTCATTGATACATGTTTATGTTGAGTAACTAAGATCAACAGAAAAAGCTTCAGTGCAGAACAGGAGTAAAACAGCCTTAAGTCATTGAGCCACTATTAGGTGCACCAAATCTGGACTCTAAAAAACTGAAGATTGTAGGAAGCAGTTCAGAGTTTTGAAATCTCCAGTACTGGCCTGCTGGTCTTACATTTTTCTGACCAGTTCCTAGTCAGCGTTGTACTCGCGTCCAGTAGAATTAATCTGATCAGGGATCACATGATGTAAGCGTGGAAGCACTCTGTTTTCACCAGCTCTGGCACTACTCACCTTTTAATACGAATTTTAACCCCCGCAATGCATAACCCATAATTATGCGGTCCGGGTGTGTATAGTCTGATTAACTTTTGACAAAGGGCAGCCACATTAAGTCAAGAAAATTCTTGTTTGATCGAGATAGTCGAAGATGGCCAGGATAGGTATCAGTTCACAGTGGCGATTTCACTGGTGAGCGAGTCATGCATCAGGATAAAATTCGGAATAAAACATCAATAGTGCTAGAGTTTGCAAAAATAGAGCCGCTTCCGTGCTTACACCAAGAGATTCCCAAACAGATTAATTCTACTGGACAGGGAGCATAGGCCCGCTCACCGTGAAATTGCCAGTAAACTGAGCCCTGCCCTGGCCATCTCCAACTGTCTTGATCAAACAAGGAGACCACTGGAGTCAAGATGATGGCCGCATGATGAATTATGGTGTGGATCTTGGCTCCCCGGCACAAATGTTTGGTACAGTGAGATATCCTACAGCAGATGGATGAAGCAGAGAAAAAAATACTGCCAATGGAGAGGGCAGTTTCCTTGGTGAAAGCTCACCTTCGGTTCTTGGAAACTGTGCTGCATGGTGGGTCATATATCCAGGCTGATTTGGGTAGACAGGCCCAGATAAAGAGTATCCATGCACCCAGATTCTCAAAAGGTTCTGGGGATGAATTCCCAGCCAAATTTGAGAATTGACCGCTATGCTTTCACATTCGCAATTTGGAGGCTGGATATTTCAAGTTCAGTGAAGCATATTACATCTGGTCTTTGAGGTTTGGTGTCAGTCTAAGACTCCAACCACTGGTTTGACGTTGATTTATCCTCCATGTTTGAATTGAAGGATTGTAGACAGCTAGACGTGTTGGATCTTATCACCTGCCGGGGTTGAGTCTTCAGGGCAATGATAAAGTGGAGTTGCAGAGGCTTCAGTGAAACTCTGGATGGATCCTGGATGTTGCTCAATGATCCTGTCATTGATTTAACTTTTTCAAACTCCAGGGATTATTCAATTATCTTGCAGTTAAACAGTAATCCTGAACTTTGATCCCTTGAGATTATAATGCTGATTTTATGAATGTCAAGCACAGAGGCGTTTGTCACCTGTCATCCTGATACATTATGAAAATCAGGACCATCTATTTTGTTTTTCTGACAAGAGAGGCTCTAGTTTAATTGCTTGTAGGTCTCCTCCTTCAGTGGGTTATATACCAAGTCAGTTGACATCAAAGTTGTGCAATATTTATCTGGTTTGTTTTTTTCTTCTCTGTGCTGTAATCCTTGCATTTACAGAGTACTTTAGGACCCTTTTTCCTACCTGAGTAGCACCACAGCAGGGTGGCAGGTAGGTGGTTTGGTATAGAGGTGGTTAGTTTGGCCTTAACTCTTCTTATGGGTGAGGAAAATTCTCCCATGAGGTGCATTTTTCTTTTTAATTTTGTTATCTTGAGATTAAGTAATCTTTGCTTGTTTCCTGAGAAAGGCAGATCGTGTATCTTGGAGAAGACAGAGCTTTTTTTTGTTGTTGGTATTGTCAGGGTGGGGGAATTATGTTCTGATGCAAGCCATGGCATAGCTAACTTATCCTTGGATGTCTAGCCTTGTGAGGTTGATCCTCTATTTTTAGTTTCTGCAGCTACTGGCAGTGATTGTTTGATTGCTCAAATCTTGGAAGAGATGGTGAACATATCTGGTTATTGGAGTTTCTGTGATGGCGGAGGGAACTGGGTTTAATCTTATTGATGCCCAAATGACACTTTTGGGATAGCTAGAGAAAAGGTTAGTTTGCTTTTTCCAATATAGAGTAGTGATGAGAGTATTCTTGACTTGTTGGCCCTTATTTTAGAATTTTGTGAGCAGGTTAGGACAGTAGTGGAGGATATATTGGATGGGTGAGTAGATTGCCTTCCCCAAGTTTGATCCCTTTTGGGGGCTTCTGGACTGTCGTCTCTCAAGATTTGATTACCCTAGAGGAATCTGGTTGATTGTGGAGCCGTAGTGCGCATCTAGAAATCTCAGTTCGGCAGTGTTAGAGAGTCTCTCTTCGGTTGGGGATTAGGCTGGTTGGAGTCATAGGTTGCCTCCTTGGAGTGATCTTGTATGAAGATTTCCAGTTTGTTGTTGTCTAGATTTGGGTTCCCCTTGAGGCAGTGTCCTGTTGCTCCTGAGGTTGTGCTGTTCTGTTCTTGGTATCCTTCCTCCAAAATGTGGAAAAACTACATCTGGCATCACTGGATAATCCTGATCCTCCTCACGCTCTGGAGCTTTCCTTGTTTGTCTGGGTGGGGGGGGGGGGGTGTATTAATACAGACTCTGCTTTATTGTTGTTAATCTTGGAGGATTTGCCTTGTTTTATTGGGAGGAGGAGAGTTGTATCTCCCCAAGATACTTTGTTGGTGGATGTCTTGTCAACTCCCCCCATAGTGTTTCCTTAGTGGAAAATGATTTCAGTTCCCCAGTAATAGGGAGCCTGATCAGTACACCCATTATGGCTGGAGAGGAGGGAGGATTGTAATGTTGCAATATGAGGTGTACAAATCTTTGGCTTACTGGTTCCTGTGTATGAGAAAGTGTACTGACATGCCACATACCATACTGAAAGTGTATCCTGAGGAGGATCCTCTTTTTCTGTGTTATCCTTTGATTCCTTAGAGGTCCAGGGATATTGAGTTAGGTCTCAATTTTTTGTACATTATCCCACAAGAGATCTCATATTATATAGTTTTGACTCTATTATCCTGTGGAGGATGGTGTACACAATCATGTGCTCATGATTGCATCCTGAGATCCTCCACTCATCTTTCTTTATCCGTATCAGGGGGGGGCGAAAATTATGATAATTAATAATTGGAATCATTTGAATAAATAGTTACTGGTATTTTCTGGACATTTATGTGGACTAATGGTCATTATCCTGTACTCAATTGTATAGATGTTGGGGATTTGTTGAATTTTGACAATTCTAAAATGGAAAACTTCTATTAAAAATACTCTGAAAAATGATTTAATCTCTTCACATTTCCAAGTCCAGCAGCATATCACTCTCAGCTCTGCATTTCTCACTGGCAGATAAGGTCCTAAATCCTGCTGGATTTGAGCATGAATGAGTACCAAGGGAATAACACTTTTTCCACTGCAGATTTGGGCAGATGATCTGAACGTTGATTAGGTGTCAAGAGAGGTAACACCAGGGCAAAAGCAAACCAGCTCTAAATCGTAGAATTAGAGACACGGCCCCCTTTTTCTTATCCGTTCATGGGATCTCAGTGGCACTAGCAGAGTCAGCATTTGTTGCACAATCCTAATTCACATTGAAATGGTAGCATGAGCCATCTTGTCGAACAGCTGCAGTCTATGTGTAGGTAAACTGCTGTTAGGAATGGAAAATTCACAATGAATCAGACTAACTTGGGTCAGATTTCAGAACTCATCAGAATTTAATATCATAAATGGTAGGAAACTTTGAATAGATGAGTGCATTGACAACTACGTGAAAGTAAGGTCAAGATGGGAATAAAAACTCAATATCTTGACATTTCTCATCATCGCGTCAGTTTTCAATATTTCAAATTTCTGTCGTGAGGTTCGACACGAACTGAGGGTGTTCAATGAATACTGTGAATTGAATACTGGGCTGCCAATAAATATGTCATACCCTTCTTGTAGAAAGAAGAAGCTATGGACTACGTGGCTGGATTCACCATTGCAAATGATGTTAGTGCACGTGACTGGCAGATGAAGCGAAATGGCAAGCAGTGGCTTTTGGGTAAAACGTTTGATACATTCTGCCCTTTGGGACCAGCTATAGTCACCAGAGATGCTCTCTCAGGTACTCAGAGTATTGCATCTGTAACTATACAGAATGACCATGGAATAAAAATTGAATTGTTTGGCTTATCATCCTGATGCTCACTTACGCACTTTGACACTCAGTCCCAAAATATCTTGATTTTAAAATTCTCATTCTTGTTTTCAAACTCCTATACAGTTCACTTTACATATCTCATAATTTCCTCCTCCTTCCCAACAACTCTTCAAGTTCTGTGCATTCCTCCTATTCTGCTTTTAATTTTTGTCATCAAAATTATCAGTTAGCCACCAATTCTCTATTATTTTGTTTTGAATTGATTTTTAAAGTACATATTAGTGCCACTGATATATTCTCCCCAGTTTCTTTGGATCTGGTTGGATGCAATCCATGCAGACCCAGCATTATCCAATTTATCAATTCTCTCTCTTTTGATTTTTGATGTCCTCATGAATTTTCAGATTTTTTTTTTCAAATGTCATGTCATCTGTCAGGAAACAGAGGCAGCTTTAAATATTTATATTTGTGGGCATTACAAATAAGGCATAGATTTAATTGAGTTCAATTTTTGTGGTTCCGTATTTGAAAAGCTTAATAACTTTAGTTTGGTTTCAGATGTCTGTTTTTAATGCGATTTTATGACCTGAAAGCTAACAGATTTTAAAGGAAAACTAGTTTTTTGCTCAACAACCAGGGGCCATCCAAGGTTAGAAAACCTTTTGGGTTTATTTCTCAAACTGGTTTCAGGAGAAGCTGGACAGGACCAGGAAGCTGGGGGGAGAAAGAAACTTTCCAAAAGAACAAAAAGTCTTGAAACCAGGGAGTTGGGGACAAAAGAATGTTGGGAAGATAGTTCAATTAAAGGAACAAAGAACAACAAGTTGAACAAGATCCCACTGGTTGAGGCCCATCCAACAGGTCCTGCTGCTCTAAGTTAAAGCATCAAATTTAAGGTGAGAAGCCAAACAACAGAAGTACGTCAAAAGTTTGGTGATATTTTAATACTGCTTGTGAAGCAGCAATATTTTGTCAGAATGGCTGAGTACCTGTGAAATTGTGTGTAAGTTTCAAGGTAGTGAGGCACTGAAAAGAGGAATTGAAAATGGACCCTTGGTGAAGGTATCTGAGAAAAATTGTTTGGGAGAAGATTCAAGGCGTGATTTTTTTGAGACTTGTATCTGGAAACTCTCACGTGGAAGTTAAAAGGTCCAGTCAGACCAGTTGGTTCACAGTGTGACAAGTATCTCGGGGGTTATGAGAAATCCACAAACCTTGTTTGGGTAGCACCTGCCACTTGGTTTCAGAATGTGCTGCATTTGATCACAGCTTGTTTGCTTATATGGACTGTGTACTTACTAAGAACAATAAAAGATATCTTTTCTTACTTGTGTTATCCTTAAAAGTCTGTGTACATGAGTGTAATGGATTGAGGAAGGAGTGTATGGTCTATTGAGCTGATGTTCCACATAGGGACCTATCTGTCTCGTGGTAACATGAGCTGGGGTCGAAACACCACATTGTGTTCAAATTGCTGCAGAGTCTCATCCTCCCTACCTTTTGTTATCTCTTCCAATTCTACAATCTTCTGAGATCTCTGTACTTTAACAATTCTAGTGCCTTAGTGAATCCTCAATTTCCTTCACACCATTCTGGGATCTTGTTGGTTTATTTTCCCAAATCTCTGTTCTTCCACCTTTATCTTCCTTTGAGACTTAAAATGTATTTTTTTCAAACAAATCATGTGGCACTTTAATTTTCCATACGTGCCTCAGTGTCAAATTTTGTCCAGTTATGCTCCAATGAAATATTTATCAATTTTTATGATATTTAAAGTGTTAATAAATGCAGGTTGATATTAGCCTCCCTGATATAACTTAAGGTAAAGTAACTGTCCAACATTTTTGAAGTTAGACTATAATTACATATGAATTTATCTTGTGTACCGCCTTAGTGAGTTTAGTCCCAACTTAATTTCCCCTTGATTTATGCATATATTTTACAATATATTTTTTAAATACTCTGATAATTTCGTGTTGCGATTTCTCTTTGCCTCACATATTCTTTTATTAACTCCTTTCCGAAGCTCTTAACATTCCCTTTTGGATGTCATCTCCTTTACTCCTTAATTGCATTCTCATCGTTTCATAATTGGCTTTCTTTATATTACTTTGGCCTTTCCAAAACATTATCTGAATCCTAATTGCAATTGTCAAAATGCTCCCCTATGCTCACTTCTCTTCTCTGGTCCAGCTCATTTCCATTACCAGATTATAGTGACTGCATTCTTGTTGCTGGTTAAGAGATGTGTTCTGTAAATATTGTAAAATCTTTGCATCCTCCACATTTTCCCCTCTATTTCCATTCCATTATAAATTGGTCAATAGTACTAATGTCACTGGATTCAATTTAATCTTTCTTTTTTGTTTTTATTCCAATTCAATCAAATCAAGTTCAATTCAGAGTCTCAACAAGTTGACACATTCCCGATCCAAACTGATAAGACAGGGCTCTCATCTCCTGATTTGGGCTTGATTTACATGATCTAAGCTGATTGGAGTAGGCATAGCTCCTCCTCCAAGGCTCGATCTCATGTGCATCTTAGCCAAAAGGACGAGATGCTGCTTTAAAAAACTTTGTTCAAATAAGCTAAAATGTCACCTAATGACTTAAACCAAACACAGCATGTCAATACTACATGCTGATGATCTTAGCCAAAAGGAATAGAATACAGGCCCTATAACTGTGGCTTACAGCTCCAGTTATTCTCTACTATGAAACAGAATTGTATAGGATGAGTAATATACCATGAAAATCAAATTCCAAATAAAACATAAATATAACAAAGAACAAAGAAAAATACAGTACAGGGACCAGCCCTTCAGCCCTCCACATCTGCACTGACCATGCTGCCTGACTTAACTAAAACCCCCGACCCTGCTGGGGACCATGTCCTTCTACTCCCATCTTATTCATGTACTTGTACTTGTCAAGACACTAATAAACCCACCAAGGGATATACATGATAAATTCATAAGTAATTATAGTAAAACTTCAAAAATCTTGGACAGTTACTTTACCTTAAGTTATGTCAGGAGGTTAACATCAACAGATACTACACTTGATCTTAGCCAAAAAGTTTATGCATGGTTAAAGAAAGACCACGACAACTTGGACTATTTCTGATCTGTGCATTGTTCTCTCCAATATTTACTCATTCTTAGCTGAAGAAAAGTGATCTTTCATCTTTCATTGATTTTGTAGCTCAGCCAAACACTTTATGTTACAGACCCTCACAACCTGGGGATTCGTTGTCGGGTTAATAGAGAAGTGATGCAGGACAGCAACACCAATCAGCTAATATTTAAAACAGACGCACTTGTCACTTGGGTATCACAGTAAGTGTGATTATATAATGTCCCTATTTGCGACTGTAAATTGCATTGAAATTAATTTGATATATTTAGCCTTCAGAAATGTTATAAGATTAAAACAACTGCACTGCTACTGCCAACATTTTACAGCACTTTACAAGGTCAAAGAAAGTAGACATCCAACAGGAAACAATAATTTAGGGAAAAAACTAACATTGCAATCGGAGAGAAGCTCTGAGGTGACTTTTCAAAGGAGAGAGTGAGGGATCATGCTTAGGTGATTTTGGGAGACAGAGAAACCAAAGGAATAGAATACGGGCCCAATAAATATGTCTTACAGCTCCAGTTATTCTCTACTGTGAAACAGAATTGTATAGGATGAGTAATATACCATGATTATGAGTAATATACCATGAAAATAAAATTCCAAATAAAACATAAATATAACAAAGAAAAATATAGCAAAGGAACTGGCCTTTCAGCCCTCCACGTCTGCACCGACCATGCTGCCCAACTTAACGAAAACCCTGACCCTTCCAAGGACCATATCCCTCTAGCCCCATTTTATTCACGTACTTGCACTTATCAAGACACCCTGAAAAAGTCACTCCCTTACCTGTCCACTACCTGCCCCGGCAATGAGTTCCAGGCACCCGCTACTCTGTGTAAAAAAAAAATCTCCCTCATAAATCTCCCTTATATGTTGCCCCTTGCACTTTAAACCTATGTCCCCTAGTAATAGATTACTTTCACCCTGGGAAAAAGCTTCTGACTATCCAATCTATCCATAGCTCTCATAATCTTGTAGACTTCTATCAGATCTCCCCTCAAACTACATCATTTCAGTGAGAACAAGCCAAGTTTCTACAATCTCTCCTCCTCCCCCTGATGCTCTCCATACCAGGCAACATCCTGGTAAATCTTTTCTGTACCTCTCCAAACCCTCCACATCTTTCGGATAGTATGGCAACCAGAATTGAACACTACATTCCAAGTGCAGCCTAACTAATGTTCTACAAAGCTGCAACATTTTCTACAAAAAGTTGCCAATTTTTAAACTCAATATCCTGGCCGATGAAGACAAGCATGCCATATGCCTTCTTGACTACCTGCCTTCACTTGCATTGCCACTTTGTGATCTGTGTACTGGCATACACCCAGATCCATTTGCCTATCAATACTCTTAAGGGTTCTGCCATTTACTGTATATTTCCTATCTGCATTAGACCTTCTAAAATGCATTACCTCATATTTGTCTGGCTTAAACTCCATCTGCCATTTCTCCGTCCAAATCTCCAACTGATCACTATCTTGCTGTATCCTTTGATAGTCCTCATTGCTATCTGCAATTCCACCAATCTTTGTGTCGCCCACAAACTTACTAATCAATCCAGTTATATTTTCCTCCAAATCATTTATACATGTTACAAACAGCAAAGGTCCCAGCACTGATCCCTGAGGAACATCACTTGTCACAGCCCTCCAAAGAATGAAGGACAAAACAACACGGGAAACAGGCCCTTTGGCCCAATGAGCCCACACCACCACCCGTGATCCCTGTCTATGTTTATAGATCTATGGATTGAAACCAAATCTGAGACAATTTAGGGAGAATTTGTTCTGCCAATTAGCCTAAGAGCACATCTTTGGGATGTGGGAGGATACCGGAGCACCCGGAGAAAACCCACGCAAGGACGGGCAGAATGTGCAAACTCCTACAGACACAGGCCCAAATCCATGTATCTGCACAGTACAGTGATAATCACTGAGCCGTCGTGTTGCCTATCAAATGGTCCAGGTCAAGCATAAACTAATGATGTGAAGCACTAGAATACTCTCTCAAAATCCAAGAGCAGCCCTCTCACGACCCATCGCGTGTACACCTCGTTAGACAACAAGGTGGACTAAAGCACCTGTAGGATAAAAACAAATACATCAATATCATCGTCTATTTACACACTTCCCAGGGACTCCCAAGGCTCATGAGCCCTATTTTAAATCAGTTTTCTATACCCTCCGTTCCCATTCTGTTCATATGCCCATAGAAGTATTTTTTAAATAACTCCAGAGTACCTGCCTCCACCACTTTACTTGGCAGCGCATTCCATACCCCCACCACCCTCTGTGTGAAAAAACTCCCTCTAGCATCCAAATTATACCTTACCCCCCTCACCCTAAGCCCGTGACCCCTCGTGCTATTCGAGTCCATCCTTGGAAAAAGCTTAACCCTGTTTACTCTATCTATACCCCTCATAATCTTGTACATCTCTATTAGATCTCCTCTAAGTCTACGTCTTTCTAAGGAAAACAGCCCCAATTTGCCTAACCTCTCCTCGTAACTCAGACCTTCCATATCAGGCAGCATCCTGGTAAACCTCCTCTGCACGCTTTCCAGAGTCTCCATGTCCTTCCGGTAGTAAGGCAACCAGAACTGAATGCAGTATTCCAAATGAGGTCTAATTAACGTTTTATACAACTGCAACGATAAAGGCCGGCTCTTGTACTCTATACTCCTTCCTATAAATGCTTTCTTCACAACCTTGTCCACCTGCTCTGCCACCTTCAGAGAGTTGTGCAGCTGCATCCCCAGGTCCCTCTGCGTTTCTATACTCAATTCAGAAATGCACTCTTCCACTGCTACCCTGTCTTCTTTGACCAAGCCAGTTTTGTATCCACCTTGCCAGCTCACCTCTGATCCCATATGGCATCAACATTTAAACAGCTGCTTATATGGATAGGTATTTGATGCTGTACTTTCTTCCTCAGTCTTATGCCTGACAAGATCATGGTTCTCCTATACTGCTTTTCACAGCAAGAGCAATGGGAACAAGGATCCAGCTCTGCCCTCCTTGTGTATGGGCATGTTTCAGAAAGCAGCAGTCCTGTCTTATAGCAAAGAAAAGGAGAAATATAAATGTTCGAGAAGGTCGATGAGGAGGAACATTGAGTTAGCAGTGACTATTATGGAATCAAGATCAGTCAGAAATTTTCTGAGAAGATTGGGAGGGAGCGAGCGAGAAAATCAGAGGCAACAAGACACAGCAAAAGGAAAATACTACCTATTCCATAAAGCAACAGCTTGAAGTTTATTAAAAACATCTGTGCAAAAGACTAACCAGTGAGACCAGATAAAGACACATTAAATCTGTGACCAGCACATGATAATTGCCTGGAACTAACTGCAACATTATTTGTAAAGGTAACATAAAATATATTGTGACTGATGGTCTTTGCTCACCATGCACAGAGTGCAGTAAAGTAGCTTATGGATATTTCAGATTATGCAGAGTTACCACCCTCTGCCTCATCCAACCATAAACATCCTGCTGCAGTGCATGAGTGACAATTCATCAGCCAAGAGCTGCTTATGTTCCAGTTATCTGCCACCTGCCAATTCAGTTGGTATTTGCAGGCAAAAGGGACATGATTATGATATCTGGGAGCTCTAAGTGCTCTTAATCAAAACAAGCAGAATAAATATGAGCCGCATAGACCATTTGGTCTCTTCCACCATGCAACATGATCATAACTCAATTCCACTTTCCCGCCTGTCCTCCATAACACTCAACTCTTTTGCAGATCAAAAATCTGTCTCACTCAGCCTTGAATACATTTAGTGACAAAAGTTCCCTGGAGCAAAGAATTCAAAAAATTGAGAGAAGAAATTACATTAAAAATAAAGAAGGACTGTTGCCTGAAAGAGGATGTTTAGCTGTAAACTTTACGAAGCAAAATTCTTTTGGGAATATTTTTATAACTACTTCTAATTGTGTACATGTAATCCTATTTGTTTAAATTTTCTTTTCTCATTAAGTGTCAGAAGAAACTTCAAGAGCTAAAGGGCTTTTTCGTGCCTACATCTTCCCAAGTTGCTTTCGAATGCTTTCTGATACATGCCCATACACAAAGAGGGCAGAGCTGGGTCACTTGCCCCATTGCTCTTGCTGTGAAAAGCAGTACAGGGGAACCAGACAGAAGACTGATTAAGAAAGTACAGCATCAAATACAGTCTTAAATGGGAGATCCTTTGTTTTGAAACTATGCCCTTCATTTCTATATTTTCTCATGAGGAAAAATATTATATCTAAATGAAATCACCTCTCATTTTTCTAAATTCCAGTGAATTATCAGCTGCACACTATTCCGCAAAAGACAACCCTCATTCCTCGTGAACTGTCTCTGCACTGCTTTTAGTACATGATATTGCGTTCCTGCTACCAGGGTAGAGGATGTTGAGGAACAGGTGAAAACATTCTGCTGGAGGAAGGAGAACAGCCAGAAAATATGATCCATGTTGGAAGTAATTTAGAATGGTTAAGAGCTTGTATATGGCCGTTGGGTAAAGGCAGCAACAGTTTGAGGAGAGCTATGTGTAAACATAAGTGAAACTGAAACATGATTCCCCAACTTCATTCCCAACTGACAACAAAAAGGAACAATGCAGTAAAGGGTTAATGGAAGCAAATTTCAGTGTTGCTAGGAATAGTCTCTCACATAAATTATGTAGCTGGCATGAAAAATTATTTGGTATGAATGACTTTGACCTTGCATCAGCATAAGAAAAAAAGTGGAAAATATGAAGAAACGATTTGTAGATTTTAAGAAGCAATTATCTGATGTTGCCTATCAGTGATGAGAGCAACTTGGGAAGACATAGGCACGAAAAAGCCCTTTAGCTCTTCAAGTTTCTTCTGACACTTAATGAGAAAAGAAAATTTAAACACATAGGATTACATGTACACAATTAGAAGTAGTTATAAAAATATTCCCAAAAGAATTTTGCTTTGTTAAGTTTACAGCTAAACATCCTCTTGCAGGCAACAGTCCTTCTTTATTTTTAATGGATAAAAATCCCAGTAAGATTATCACAAGATACCCACTGTTGTTACTGGGGAATTATTTCACATAGCTTCTCTCTCTCTCTCATGCATAATGCAAATTCAAGATTTGTATCAAAATCTTGCAGAAAAACACTTTTCTCTGTGATGCTGGCCAGAGTTCACTCTGCTTCTTTCAAGTTTTCTCTAAGCACAACACATTGTTCTGAATATCATGGCCACTGCTCATAGAGCTGCTAATCTCTCCTTACATATGTTTTTTTCTCTCTCATGTTTAAATCCACTGTTCTTAAATTTCATTACAAATCCTTCAGTTAGGTGTTCTATTACAATGATACAAATCTCTTAAAATTTCTGAACCATTGTATTTTACAATGCATCCAAGATAGATGATAACAAATAGTCCAGTCGCACTTTAAGCGACTGAATATACATTAAAAATCTGAATATAAAGGAAGTTCATTAAACTGTCTTTCATCGCAGTCTGATGAAACAACACAAATTTACATTACATAAGTAATCAGTTGACTTTGAAGTACCTTGGCACAACATTAAAATATAGAAGCAATTTTGATATGATTGAATTGAATAGCTATATGAGTATGTTCTACTTTTGTATGCCTGAAATGTAGTTGTTTGATGCTGAGGTTAACAGTCCTTCCAGGGCTTCAGATTTAAATGATTATTATGCTACCAGAAATTCATCTGTCAGAGCATCAGTTCAGTATGTGGGTGACAGTCTAACTGGGATGGCTGCAGTCACAATTTTAAGTAATTGACCGCAAGCATCACCAACCACAACTTATAAGTCACCCATCTGGCCAAGTCCCTGGTTTCAGTCTTCCACAGAAAACTAGAATAACCTCAAGGCCAAGGAAGAACATGAACAGTTCAACATCAGAGGAAGTAATCTCAAATATCTGAATCTCACCTTTAAAAATTCTTTCTCCCCAATACAAAGTGAGCAGTAAAATAGATAAGAAAAAGTAATCCTCCAGATGAGTGGGTTTTTGCTGATGGTATTCAGTTTTATGGCCACCTGATACTGTTAGCAGTGAGTGGGAAAAAAGAACTGAATTGTTTCCTTTGTTACCAGAACACCACTTCCACTGTTTCTACTTGCTGCCAATTAATTTCTTTAGGTTTGTAACCTTATATCCAGGAGATGTTTTCTTAACTGGAACACCATCTGGAGTTGGAGTCTTCAGAAAACCACCTGTGTTCCTCAAAGTAAGTTGTGTTAATTCCTCTCTTCTAAATAATGAAATAATTTCAAGTTAGTTTTTGTGCATTGAAACATGTCTGGGAGGTGCAGAGAAGCACAGTAAAAATACTTCAAGCATCTCTCCACTTCAACACCAATAAAACAATTCTATTCCATATTCAATGATAAGTACACAATGTTCCATATTCTGCTGTCTGATCCACACTGCCAGACAAATCAGCCTACAAAACAAATGTATTTAGAAAATGACCATTAATCATTGATGAGCTTTGAATGTCACTGGTCTATTTAACAAACGGGACCAACGTGGCAGAGTATAATGCTATCAATATCTTATGTTCATATTGGCACTTTCCAGCAAGTGTCTCTGAATCATAGTGAGATCCAAAATCCTCAGAGATTTTTCTGTCTTGCCAAGGACAGCTATTATACCAATTGTTACCTAATCTTTAGCTAACCTGATCATTTAAAAAAAAGGTTGTTGGAATGTGGCAAGTCAGTATAATGTCCAACTTGAAGATATGATCCTGAAAGCTCTGTTGTTGAGGAGGGATTATTCACAAAGCAGCTGAAGTTGATTGGGTCAAAATACCTCCTAGAGGAATTCCTGCAGACTGTTCAAAGATAGCAATCCCAAAACCCTTTGCACACCATTCATCACACCCCAACTTTCCCTCCGACTTGATATACAACACCAAGAGGTGAGTCTTGGAGACAGAGCTGGCTGATTGTCCACAAGAAGGACAAGAAAGTCTGAATATATGAAACAGTCAGCTAATATTTAACTCCTGAAGACAGATGGAAGTATGAAAGTTAACATCTGAAGCAAAATAAATTTTGCGAACAAAGAACACAAGCAAGGTCTAGGGTCAATGTACAGTTTGTAGCAAAAAGGTATATGAACAGCACCTGCCACCTATCATTCACAAGAACACAGAAGGTTTGAGAAGGTGAGTGTAGGAACAATATGCTGGGCAGTTTCCATCATAAATCTAGAGAGATGGATGATATTGATGACAGTCCCTTTGCAAAAAACCTACAAATAGACTCAGTAATTGATAAATGCATGGTGATGGAACATGATTTACATTAACTTTGGAGTTTATTCATTGAAGGTTTTCCATAAGTCAGATATTGGGGCAAGGAAAGTGACTGAAACTGCAGTGACTAATCTGAAATGCCTCCCAAAAAGTAAGTTCAGAATAAATCCTATAACTGAATGAAATTGATGATGGTGTCATTGGTTTCGTGAACACAAAGCCTGGAAATACTGACTGAAAGATCAGTGGGAAGACTGACCCAAAATGTTCAAAATTATTTGGATTCTACAGCATAAAAAGTGATCAAACCTGTCATTTTACAATCTATTTGTAATCTGTCAGTTTATTTAATTTGGTAATATTCACAATCTCTCAAGTGTGACCAGCTGAAATAAATAAAACATGCTCTTTTTGTTGAATTTCTTGTAGAGTGGAGACACAGTGGAATGTGAAATAGATGAAATTGGAACCCTAAAGAACACAATCATTTAGAATTTCAGATTACAGAAGGTATCAAATAATTTTTAATGGCAAATATTTGAATATTACGCAAGTACTGGAAGAGATGGGGAATGTCTGAATAACAGTAAAGCCGGGTTAAATATTGGAGATAAATGGATGTATGTAAACTGTGCTGCAGAATTGCCCTTGAGAACTGATGAAGAACCTTCCCTCGGATTAATGAATAGAGCAGAGTTCACAAGGGGTAGATTGTACATGAACTGAGAGAGAAATGGTCTTTGTTCATTCTATGTTTACTTAGGATTGTTGCACATTAGAACATAGAACACTACAGCACAAACAGGCCCTTCGGCCCACAAGTTGCGCCGATCATACCCAGACCTACCAGGCCATAGAACTATCTGTAACACCCAATCCCATTTAATCCCATGTACTCATACAAAAATCTTTTAAAAGACCCTAGCAAGTTCTCCTCCACCACCACTGACGGCAGCCAATTCCATTCATTCACCACCCTCTGAGTGAAAAACTTACCCCTAACATCTCCTCTGTACTTGCTGCCCAGCACTTTAAACCATTTCAGCTCTGGGAAGTAATCTCCGAGAATCCACCCTAGCTATTCCTCTCAACATTTTATAAACCTCTCAACCTTCACAACCTTTATAAAGCCTCTCAACCTTCATCTCTCCAAGGAGGAGACCTACTCCCTCAACCTATCTTCATAGGGCATGCCTCCCAATCCAGGCAACATCCTTGTAAATCTCCTCTGCACCCTCTCAACATCTTCCAGATCCTTCCTGTAGTGAGGTGATCAGAACTGCACACAGTACTCTAAGTGGGATCTGATAAGAGTCTTATGAAGTTGCAACATTACCTCCCGACTCCTGAACTCAGTGCCTCGATTAACGAAGGCCAGTACACCAAACGCCTTCTTGACCACATCCTCCACCTGCGTGGCCGATTTAAGAGTCCTATGGACCCGGACCCCAAAATCCTTCTGCTCCTTTTAGATCTCGTTTTTGGCAGAAATTGTCACAACAATCACAGGCTAGTTGTTACTTATTTCAAGAAAATGTGGAGTAAGTCATTCAGTGTTCAGAAAGTGGGCCTAAATACTGCAAAGTGTAGCAGTGGTGAAACTTAATCAATGTTTGAGTCCATGGAGATGGCTCAAAACGTTAAGCTGGGAGGCTCTGCAGCATGAGAGGGAAATTTCAATTCACTTTAACAAGTTGACAATGGAATTAGATTTAGCTGTTCAATGATACATTCTTCCCCATGACAGAGAGTAAAGCTAAAAATAATGCTAATTGTGGTTTAAATAATCCATAATTTAGTTAATGTACATGTTAAATAGCATCAGCAGGGAGCCAGATAAATATCCACAGTAAAACTCGAAGCGGAGATCAATAGTTAAGCTACAAACTGTCCAAAGAATAGATCAGAAACCATTTGTATTATAAATTTAAATTTCTCAACACATTTGTTTTGCAGGCTGATTTGTCTGGCAATGTGGAACATCTTTCTGTGGATATTGGCCAGAACATAGGAGTGAATAGATTACTTGAAATGGACAGCTTGTTTGAGGAGGAAGTAGTCTGATAATGCAATGGTATAAAAGATGGACTCTAATGAGGAATGAAATGTTCAGAATCATGTAATTCAAAGACTAATAATGCACAGTGACGTGTTTGTGACATTGCTGTGCACATAGTGCTTTTGTAAATGTAACTTCCTAATTCTCTCTCCTGTAGTTCCTCTGCATTTGAATAAAGGAATTCCATTCGTGATCTTAGAGAAAAGTAATTTGAACAGGTGCAGTAAACTTCCACATCATTTGATGACATAGAAATTGATGTACTGGGAATCTTGTGTGGACCACTGGAGATAGCAGATGGGATCTCAGTTTAACATCTTTTGAATGAGAGGCGAACATGGCTTCATTGTCCTCTTCTGTAAACGTAAAAGCACGATTCAGAGTGCTCTGAGGTTTTCCTGGTGTTCTGGCTGACCTTTATCACTTAACCAACATTAAAATAACATTATTTGGTCACTGACCATTTGTGCAACCATACTTTGCACAAATTAGCTTCCAAACTTTACAAGTCATATTTTAAAAATATTTTGTTGGATGGGAAATAGACTAAGACACTAGGGTCATCAAACAAAATACAGGAATAAAAAAAATTTTTATCACCTAATATGAGGTATATAAACTGTCTCCGACATTCCCATTATTCTGCTGAAGCTAAACATCCTTGCAAATTCAAAATTAAAACTGTCCTATTACTGAAATCAAGATGATCTGTAGACAAGAAATATACCTCAACACATGTTGCAAGTGTTAAGGTTTAGATATTTCTACTATCCATTTAACTCAGCTTTCCATCAATCTTTGCATATTAGCAAGCTTAGGTACATTACTCTTGATCACTTATCAAAATTGTTTGTGGAGTTTGTTAAGAGTTGAGGCAACAATCCTTGTTGTATTCAGTCTTTAAACTATTCACTACCAGCCAGTTTGTAAATGTCTCATGCATCCTAAGTCGCTGCTTCCTTCAACCAAGCTCCTGTCTATACTAACCAGTACCTTTATTTCCATGCGCATTTATCTTGACTACTGACCTTTTGGGTGATATTTCATCAAAAGCCTTTTGAAAGCCCATATATTACTCCACTTGTTCCTCTTTAGCTACCCTACTCGTCATACCCTCAAAAATCTCCAACAAGTTCATAGAACAGGATTTCACTTAGGGAAACTTTATTGACTTGTTCTAAGCAATCCTGAAACCAGTGAATCACAGCCAATGCATCCAATATCTTTGCGCTCTTTTAGAATCCTCATTGCAGGTCATTAGGGCCCAGGAATTGAAGTCTAAATGCCTCTGCCATTTCCTCGTTCCCCATGATCATTTCTGTGTCTGATTTTCACAGAATGTACCAAATCACTGTATCAACAAGCCAGGCAGCATGCCTTAATGACTGTTGTCCACTGACTCTGACATTCATCATTATGAAGTGCTTCTAAAGGTTAGTCATGGCACAAACCAATTTCAGTCTCCCAAATTGTCTGGATCGACTACATTTGCATTTTGCCATAACAGGTTCACAGCATACGCCATTTTGCCCGACATTTAACCTGGAACACCTATGTCAGACTCCTATTTATTGACTATGGCTCAGCTTTCAACAGCATTATTTCTACAATCTCACCTCCAAACACCGTGGCCTGGGGCTCAGTTCATCCCTCTACGATCCTAGACCACACTGCAATCAGTAAGTATAGGCAACAATACCCCTTTCACAATCATCCTCAGCACCAGTGCCCCACTAAGTCCTCAACCCCTTACTACTTATACTTTGATGACTGTGGCCAAATTCTCTTCCAATTTGATTTTCAAATTTGTTTGGATCAGACCTTAAAAAAATGATGAGACGAAGTACAGGAAAGAGAGAATCTGGTGAACTGGTGCGACAACAATGATCTCTCCCTCAATGTCAACAAAACAAAGGATATAGTCACTGACTTCAGTAAGTGTAGTGGGGGAAATGCTGCTGTCTACATCAATGGAGATGAAGTGGAAATGGTTGAGAGCTTCAAGTTTTGAGGTGTTCAGATCATCAACAACCTGCCCTGGCCCTCCCATGCCAGCACTATAATTAAAAAGGCCACTAAGGCTATTACTTTCTCAGGAGGTCAGGGAGTATGAGCTGTGACTCACCAACTTTTACAGATCCACCATAAAAGGCATCCTCTCTCTGGTTGTATCACAGCTTGATATGGCTCCTGCTCTGACCAAGACCACAAGAAACTACACAGGGCCATGCATGAAGCCCAGTCCAACACCAGCAAACCAGCCTCCCATCCACTGACTCTGCACTTTCCGCTGCCTCAGAAAAGTAGCCAGCATAATCAAGGATCCCACTTTCTCAATATAACACTGAAGATACTATCTAGATTTTATTCTCAGGTTTTGGCACCCATAACCTCTGAACTCAGAAGCAAGAATGCTATCCAGTAAATTATAGACAGATTTAATAATGAATGGGACACGTATCATCCTAGCTCAGAGTCATTAACCAATATCAGCAAAAATACAGTCAATCATTCATTTTGTTGCTATTTTTGGCATCTTGTCCCTGTCCTTATCCCCTCCATGCTGACAAGACAATTAAGGAAGTCCAACAAGGCCTCTATTTTCTCAGAAGATGAAGGAAATTTGGCATCACAGCTATGACTCTCACCAACTTTTACAGATGCATCATTGAAAGCATTCCTACTGATTATATCATAGCTTGGTATGGCTTCTGCTCTGTCCAAGACTGCAAGAAACTATAAAAGATAGCGAAGAAAGCCCAATCCATCATGCAAACCAGCCTCCCATCCACTGATTCTGTCCATACTTCCCGCTGGTTCATCAAAACAGCCAGCATAATAAAGGAGCTCCTGTAGTCCAGAATTGGTGACTTTGTAGTGAAAAACTTGTGCCTGTGCTGGTTCTTTGAAAGAGTTTACCAATTTGGTACCACACCTCAACGTTTTCCCTGTTGCAAACACACAAATTAAGAACTGGCTGTTCATACACTCCATATCAATCGAGCTTCATGGTGGCCCAATGGTTCGCACTGCTGTCTCAAACTATGAGGCACCCGGGTTTGATTCCTGGTTTAGTCACTGTCTGTGAGGAGTCTGCACATTCTCCGCATGTCTGCATGGGTTTCCTCCCGGTGCTCCAGTTTCGTCCCACAATCCAAAAGATGTGCTGCTTAGATGCATTGGCCACTCTAAATACTCCCTGTGTACCTGTACAGGTGCCGGAGTGTGATGACTAGAAGATTTTCGCAGTAACTTCATTGCAGTGTTAATATAAGCCTACGTGTGTCGAACAAATACTTTACTCTTTTCCATTTTCTTTCATTGGGAAAAAGATACAAAAGAGTGATGACACATACCAACTGACACAGGAATAGCTTTTTCCCTGCTGCCATCAGACTTCTGAATAGCCCTACCTTGTATTAAGTTGATTTTTTTCTACACTCCAGGTATGGCTGTAAAACTACATTCTGCACCCTCTCCTTTCCTTTTCTATGTATAGTATGCTTTTGTCTTTATAGCACAAGAAACACTACTTTTCACTGTATATTAAATAATAAAGCAAATCAATCTTAACTTTAGCCACTCTCTTTCTACATACTGAAAAGACCTACAATCTGTTTTTATATTGACACATGGCTTGTTTACTCCGTTATTCTATTTTATTCCTTATTTTCAATCTTTTGTTTCTAAAACACTCCCAATCCTCAAACTAGTTAATGTTATTTTTTGCAACACTGAAAGCCTCCTTAACTTCCCAAATTAGCCGTAGATGGGTCTTTCTTCCATCCTGAGTGTTTGTTTTCCTTGGAATGAATTTTGTTGGATATCTTGAATTGTTTATCTTGAAATTTTTCCCACTGTTCATTGACAACCCCATCTTTTGGTCTATTTATCGAGTTTAACTTCGCCACATCTCTCCTCAAATCTATGTAATTGGCTTTACATTTAAGTTTCTTGTTTTTGCTGGGAGTAAGTCACCTCCAAACAAAAACTTGAAATTCAGTGATATAACAATCACAATTTCCCAGCTGGTCCCCAGTTGACTAAAACTTATTGGTCAAAGAAACTCACAAAAACATCCCACAACCTCATTTGTAGACTACTCTTGCCAATTTGTTCGTCCTAGTCTGTATAATGATTAAAGTCCCCCACAATAATTATGTTGCTTTTGTTACAAGCTCCAATTACCTTTTCTAACATGTTCCATCCAATCGGACAACTGCCGTTGGGGCTATAAAGTACTAGCACTGTTTTCTGACTCATATTGTTTCCAATTTGTTCCTAAATTTATTATAACGGATGATCTTCTAAGTTCCTCCTCCCTAAAATCCTTATGCGATCTTTTATTATCAAGGCTACCCTTCTTTCTTTGCCATTTCATTTGCTTTCTAAAATACTGTGTACTAAATACTACTTATTTCCGAAGCTTGATTACCTTGGAACCAATTCTCGAGAATGTAGATGACAGCTAATCATTGTCTTTGTTCATGCTACCAGTTCAGCTATCTTTATTGCACGTGTATTCAGATAATGAAATTATCTTATTCTTGCATATTCATTTTTTTGTTAATCTCTGTGATTTTTCTGCTTGCATTCTGCTTGTTTTTAACCAACATTGTTCTATTC
The DNA here is from genome assembly GCA_024679065.1 of Sphyrna mokarran. Taxonomy (NCBI): domain Eukaryota; kingdom Metazoa; phylum Chordata; class Chondrichthyes; order Carcharhiniformes; family Carcharhinidae; genus Sphyrna; species Sphyrna mokarran. Next base: position 16,996,365 of record JAGIQG010000031.1, on the reverse strand, counting down.
CTCCCTTGTCTCAATATTTCTCTTCAGATTTCTAAATCATCCTTGACTCAAACCTTCCCCACCTCTTGGTTTAACATTACCATTGCAGTCAAGCAGGATCAAAGAATGTGATTTAAAGCTGCTCTTTCCAGCTACCAAAGAAAATATTAAATCATAAGACTCTTGAACTTTGGTAGGAACTGTGTGCTGAAAAGGCTATATGCAGGCTAAGACTGAAATGTAAAGCAGGGTGGCACAGTGGTTAGCACTACAGCCTCACAACGCCAGAGACCAGGTCAATTCCCAGCTTGGTTCACTGTCTGTGGAATCTACACATTCTCCCCATGTCTGCATGGGTTTGCTCCAGATTCTCTGGCTTCCTTCCATAGTCCAAATGCTGGTTAGGTGCATTTGCCATGCTAAATTCTCCCTCAATGTATCTGAACAGGTGCCAGAGTGTGGCGAGTAGAGAATTTCACAGTAACTTCATTGCAATGTTAACGTAATCTGACTTGTGACACAAATGAATAAATAAAAATAAGACTTATGATGCTGGGAACACAAAGATAAGTTAATTGGTTAACCAATCATTATAAACATGTGGTCCATATCATGCAGATTCACTGAAAGGTAACTGAGAGGTTGCAATAGAAATTAGAGAGCTAGAAACAGCTTGATAAAAATAAAACAACTGAGATATGACATGAGAACCAGAACATCACTAACCAATGAGTTTCAGTCATAGTTCATGATGGAATGAACTAAATTCCCATCTGACAGTTTAAAAAGAAAAGCATGCTGGTACTATGTACATTCTCACATAGCACCATACATGTTCTGAAGTAAAACATGAACATGAACCAGTTGATAAGTTTATGGAAGAGAAGGGAATGGTTTAGTTTGGAGGGTCATCGCTTTTTATAATGGTCGGCGCAACATCGAAGGCCGAAGGGTCTGTTCTGCGCTGTAATGTTCTATGTTCTATATTCCCTGCTTTTTTTCAACTCAGCAATTTTCAACAATGTTTTGTGAAGAAACAAAATACTTGTTTAAATTGATTGGAACAATCACACATTCCTGTTTCTTCTGCCAGGGTTTAAACTTAGAATCATAGAAATCCTGCAGTGCAGGAGACCATTCTGTCCATCAAGTTTGCACCGACAACAATCCCATCGAGGCCCTATCTCCGTAACCCCACATATTTAGCTTGCTAATCCCTCTTACCTATGCACCCCAGTACACTCAGGGCCATTGAGCATGGCCAATGCACCTAACCTGCATATCTTGGACTATGGGAGGACACCAGGGCACCTGGAGGAAACCCATACAGACACAGAGAGAAGGTGCAAACTCCACATAGATAGTGACCCAAGCTGGGAATCGAACCCAGGTCTCTGGAGCTGTGAGGCAACAGTGCTAACCACTGTGCTGCCCAAATTGTACAATGTTTAAGGCATATTACTTCCCAGATAGTTGCTGAACCTCAAATGGCACTTTATAAAATTTCACCTGGTCAGTTAACATGAAGATTCAGCCCCTTTATTAGTTGCTTACGTTGCTGTGCCAGCTACATTATGAACAAACCACTTTGCCTATGGAATTTGCTTCCCTTAATGCTGTTGAGTGACATCCCAAGTGGATACTTGAATACTTTAGAATATGTCACATCAAACTTCCGCAAGGCATTTATCAAACATTTCACACAAACGGTCATTAGATAATCACAAACCACAAGAAATGTCATGTAAATCTTCAGTGTCAATATGCTTGGCTTAAAGATACAGAACAGTAGCACTTATAGGAGTTACAGTGGGCCCCAGGACACTCCATGGGACAGCTGAGCAGCTGGATCAAGTTCCAGAAGTCTCTGCATCACCCATCCTGGAGAACCAATTACGTCTGCACCATTGGAGTCAGCCCCAAGTCATAGTTCATGTAGGGACACATGATGTAGGTAGGACAAGGGAAGGGGATATTAAACAGAAATTTTTGGAGTTGGGGTGGAAACTTAGGGCCAAAACAAACAGAGTGGTTGTCTCTGGACTCTTCCCTGTGCCATGGGATAGTTTAGAGAAGAACAGAGAGAGGGAATGTTTGAACTCATGGCTACGGGGATGGTGCAGGAGGGAGGGGTTCAAGTTCTTGAACAACTGGGGCTCATTCTGGGGTAGGTGGGACGTCTACAAGAGAGATGGTCGACACCTGAACCAGAGGGGAAAATTTGCAAACGCTATGCAGGGGGGTTTAAACTGATTCAGAAGGCGGGGTGGGATCCTGAGTAGCTTGGATGTTAAGAGGGACGAGAATAGGGAGGTCATAGACGAGGACTGTAAAGCACAGCAGCGTACTGGTGGAGTAGGGCATGGTTTGAAATGTGTATACTTTAATGCAAGAAGTATTCGCAATAAGGTGGAGGAACTTGCAGCTTGGATCAGTACCTGGAACTTCAATGTTGTGGCCATTTCAGAAACATGGATAGAGCAGGGACAGGAATGGTTGTTGCAGGTTCCGGGGTTCAAATGCTTCAGTCAGAGTAGAGAAGGAGGTAGAAGGGAGGGAGGAGTGGCATTATTAGTCAAAGACTGTATCACAGTGACAGAAAGGAAGTTTGATGAGGACTTGTCTGTTGAGGTAGTATGGGCTGAGATTAGAAGCAGGAGAGGAGAGATCACCCTGTTGGGAGTCTTTTATAGACCTCCTAAAAGTTCTAGAGAGGTAGAAGAAAGGATTGCAAAGTCAGGAGTGAAATGAACAGGGTAATTGTTGTGGGGGACTTTAACTTTACTAATATTGATTGGAATAGCTATAGCTCTGGCTCGTTAGAGGGGTCAGTTTTTATACAAAGTGTGCAGGAAGGATTTTTGATTCAGTATGTAGATAGGCCAACTAGAGGTGAGGCTACATTGGATTTGGTGCTGGGCAATGAGCCAGACCAGGTGTTAGGCTTGGAAGTTGGTGAACATTTTGGTGATAGTGACCACAATTCGGTTACGTTCACCTTAGTGATGGATAGGGATAGGCACGAACCTGGAGGCAGTAGTTATAGCTGGGGGAATGGTAATTATGAGGCTATTAGGAGAGAATTAGGGTGCATAGGTTGGACTAGGAAACTACAGGGGCTGGGAACATCTGACATGTGGAGCTTATTCAAGGAGCAGCTACTGTGAGTCCTTGATAAGTATGTCCCTGTCAGGCAAGGAGGAAATGGTCGAGTAAGGAAACCATGGTGTACTCAAAAAGTTAATTCACTGGTTAAAAGGAAAAAGGAGGCTTATGTCAGGATGAGGCTTGAAGGCTCAGTTAGTGCACTGGAAAGCTATAGATTAGCCAGGAGGGAGCTAAAGAGTGAGTTGAGAAGAGCTAAAAGAGGACACGAGAAGATTTTGGCTATAGGATCAAGGAGAATCCTAAAGCTTTCTTTAGATATGTTAAGAATAGAAGATTGGTTAGGGCAAGATTAGGGCCAGTCAGAGACAGCAGTGGGAAGTTGTGCGTGGAGCCTGAAGAGATTGGAGAGGCACTGAACAAATATTTCTCTTCGGTATTCACGCAGGGAGATGTAAATGTAGTTGTGGAGAACACTGAGGTACAGGGTTGCAAACTGGAAAGTATTGAAGTAGATAGGGAGGATGTGCTAGACATTCTTGAGGGTTTGAAGTTAGATAAGTCCCCTGGGCCGGACGGGATTTACCCTAGGATTCTCTGGGAGGCAAGAGAGGAGATTGCAGAGCCTCTGGCTCTGATCTTCAGGTCGTCGTTGGTTACGGGTATACTTCCGGAAGACTGGAGGATAGCGAATGTGGTCCCATTGTTCAAGAAGGGGAATAGAGACTTTCTGGGGAATTATAGGCCAGTGAGTCTTACTTCTGTTGTGGGCAAAGTATTGGAGAGAATTATTAGGGATAGGATTTATAGTTATTTAGAGAGAAATGAATTGATTGGGGATAGTCAGCATGGTTTTGTGAAGGGTAGGTCGTGCCTTACTAACCTTATTGAGTTTTTTGAAAAAGTGACCAAAGAGGTGGATGGGGGTAAGGCAGTTGATGTGGTATATATGGACTTTAGTAAGGCGTTTGATAAGGTGGCCCATGGAAGACTTCTGCAGAAAATGCAGATGTATGGGATAGAGGGTGATTTAGCTAATTGGATTAGGAATTGGCTAGCAGATAGAAGACAGAGGGTGGTGGTTGATGGGAGATATTCATCGTGGAGTTCGGTTACAAGTGTGTACCTCAGGGATCTGTTTTGGGGCCCCTGCTGTTTGTAATTTTTATAAATGATCTGGATGAGGGTATTGAAGGATGGATTAGTAAATTTGAGGATGACACCAAAGTCGGAGGAGTGGTAGATAGTGAAGAGGGGGTTATAGTTTGCAGAGAGACTTGGACAAGTTGCAGAGCTGGGCCGAGAGGTGACAAATGGAGTTTAATGCGGAAAAGTGTGAGGTAATTCACTTTGGCAGGAATAACAAATGTGTAGAGTATAGGCTAATGGTAGGACTCTTAATAGTGTTGATGAACAGAGGGATCTTGGTGTATATGTGCATAGATCCCTGAAAGTAGGCAATCAAGTCGATAAGGTTGTTAAGAAGGCATACAGAGTCTTAGCTTTTATTGGTAGGGGGATTGAATTTCGGAGCCGCAACGTCATGTTGCAACTGTACAAAACTCTAGTGCGGCCGCACTTGGAGTATTGTGTGCAGTTCTGGTCCCCACATTATAAGAAAAATGTGGAGGCATTGGAGAGGGTACAGAGGAGGTTTACCAGGATGTTGCCTGGTATGGAGGGCAGGTCTTATGAAAAGAGGCTGAGGGATTTGAGGTTGTTTTCGTTAGAAAGAAGGCGGCTAAGAGGAGACCTTATTGAAACATAAGATGATTAGAGGTTTAGATAGGGTGGACAGTGATAGCCTTTTTCCTAGGATGGAGAAAGCTAGCACGAGGGGACATAGCTTTAAATTAAGGGGTGGTAGTTATAGGACGGATGTCAGAGGTAGGTTCTTTACCCAGAGGGTGGTAAGGGTATGGAATGCCCTGCCTGCTGCAGTTGTAGATGTGCCAAGTTTGGGGGTGTTTAAGAGATTAGTAGATAAGTTTATGGATGAAAAGGGAATGGTTTAGGTTAGAGGGTCATTGCTTTTTCTTAATTGGTCGGTGCAACATCGAAGGCCAAAGGGCCTGTTCTGCACTGTAATGTTCTATGGTACACAAGCCCTCAACAATGACCCTCTGGAGTAAGCCTGAAGCCCTTCAGCAAGTGATCTCTGTAGATGGGCCATGCTCTCAAGGCCCCCAGCGATTCAGTCATGCTTTGGATCCTGCAACGCATCAATACTGTCTCTCTCTAGGCATTCCACTATGACTATCATCTTTGCACATACTTTATTGTAATTAAGTAATGCGAGCACCATTTCCATCACCTGAAGGCTGTTGCAGTCCTCAGAATAGCCTTGCAGCTATTGCTATTTCTCCAACATCTCTTCCTGCGATCTTTGGCTCTGCTTCTGCATTCCTAACAGCAGAACCCTTCTCAGTGACTTGTCATCTGGCTGAAGGCCAGCTATGTCCTTGGATCCAGCAAGCCTCCACTTGCCCAAACTCATGGAAGCTCTTGCCTTTATCCAAAATGCATCAGCAGCCAAGTAGTACTCACCAGACCGTGACCCCGAATTACCTTTGCTAATTCTGCCCACCGAGATGTGTTTCTCTGAGGGTGGATGGTTCGGGTGATGCCTGTGACACCTAGTCGGAGCTTTGCTTTGAGGCGCTTGCAAGTTTCACGGGAGGAGGGAAATCTTTGGGGGGGGGGGGTTAGAATTCAAGGGGATGCGCCAACTCCGGGAGTCTTACCCTCATCTGGTGTTGCTTCTACAAGGAAAGACATGTGGAATAGTACAAGGAAGGGACAAGTATCTGGGCAATTCAGCACTTACTTGTGACACACCTCAACATCAGGGTTGCTCACAGCCCTCTCAGGCAAGCTCCATTGTGCATTTCTAAAGGGGGTCAGAAGATGCAGTCCAGGGGTCATCCTGCCAATTTTCTCCTGCTCTATGGCAGAAATAATAAATGTGTAGAGTATAGGGCAAATGGTAGGATTCTTAGTAGTCTAGATGAACAGAGGGATCTTGGTGTGTATGTGCATAGATCCCTGAAAGTAGGCAGTCAGGTCGAGAAGATTGTTAAGAAGGCATATGGAGTCTTGGCTTTTATTGGTAGAGGGATTGAATTTCGGAGCCGCAACGTCATGTTGCAACTGTACAAAACTCTAGTGCGGCCGCACTTGGAGTATTGTGTGCAGTTCTGGTCCCCACATTATAAGAAAGATGTGGAGGCATTGGAGAGGGTACAGAGGAGGTTTACCAGGATGTTGCCTGGTATGGAGGGCAGGTCTTATGAGGAGAGGCTGAGGGATTTGAGGTTGTTTTCGTTAGAAAGGAGGCGGCTAAGAGGGGACCTGATCGAAACATATAAGATGATTAGAGGTTTAGATAGGGTGGACAGTGATAGCCTTTTTCCTAGGATGGAAAAAGCTAGCACGAGGGGACACAGCTTTAAATTAAGGGGTGATAGTTATAGGACGGATATCAGAGGTAGGTTCTTTACCCAAAGGGTGGTTCGGGAGTGGAATGCCCTGCCTGCAGCAGTTGTAGATGCGCCAAGTTTGGTGGCGTTTAAGAGGTTAGTTGATAAGTATATGGAAGAGAAGGGAATGGTTTAGTTTGGAGGGGCATTGCTTTTTATATTGGTCGGCGCAACATCGAAGGCCGAAGGGCCTGTTCTGTGCTATAGTGTTCTATGTTCTCTGCTGTTACAGGTCATCTTCTCATGTGGAAACATAAAGCAATGATTGAGGGCTTGTTTGGGAGGGAGTGGTAATAAGATGGGAATGGGTGGCATAGGTCAGCACCATGCCTCACCAAATAACAGCTGTGACAGGGAATGTCAGAGGACATTAGGGGGCAGCATGGTAGCACAGTGGTTAGCACTGCTGCTTCACAGCTCCAGGGACCTGGGTTCAATTCCCGGTTCAGGTCACTGTCTGTGTGGAGTTTGCACATTCTCCTTGTGTCTGCATGGGTTTCCTCCAGGTGCTCCAGTTTCCTCCCACAGAACAAAGATTTGCAGTTTAGGTTGACTGGCCATGATAAAATTGCCCTTTAATATCTTGAGATGTGTAGGTTAGAGGGGTTAGTGGGTAAAATATGTAGGGATGTGGGGGTAGGGGCTTGTGTGGGATTGTGGTCGGTACAGTCTCGATGGGCTGAAAGGCCTCTATCTGCACTGTAGCATCCTATGATTCTAGGAATTCCAGGTGGATGCTGGGGAGTTCAGGTGCTGGACAGCCAACTGTGTCTGGGAGTTAGTCGAGTTGGATATTCCTGATGTGCTAGACAGGCTGATGCCAGGATGAGTAAATACTCACCTTTGCAGCCTGAGGTCATTCATCTTCTTCCTTCATTTCGCCCTGGTCCTGCGTGTTACACTGTGGATACTGACTGTTGTGGCTACCATGTCTCTGCTCCTGTGCCGTTTTCCCTCCCAAAGGTACAGGATAGCCCGTCTCTCCTCCACAGTGTTCAGTAACCATCCAAATTCTTTCTCCAAAAACTGTGGGACTGGTTTGCACAATGCCATGTTCTTGGCATGACTAGCATTTGAAAACAGTTAATGGCACACAGCTGCAGCCACTTGGGCACGTCACGCACATGGAGACTCCATAACAGCATTATTCACATTACAACTCTTTCAGTGCATTCAGCATGAATGAAATGCAGTGCATATCACACTGATAAGACTACTTCCCATCCATTGTTTCTTTTATACTTGTCAACAGCATTGATAATTCATGTAATGTACAATTCTAACCCCTTTAACCATTTTAATCTGCATCTGAATGTTGTGAGCAAAAGAAAAATAGAAGTTACTGATTTAAAACAGCACAGATGAATTCTGAGTAATACAACAGCTATTATACAGTTTTGCTTGACCACTGTCTGGATTTTTTAAGTGACTGTTTCGGACCTCCCACTCAAGACAGTTGCAGTTATTTCACTGTTGTGATGAAGTTTCTTCCGACATATGCATTTTCGGAGTAGAATCCATAGAGCCTTGTTACTTGAAATAATTGGATCAGATCAGCGAATACAATGGTGAATTTGTTTGTTTCCCAACATTTTCCCTGGCTTTGCCTGGCAACAGAAACCAGGAGTGGAGTTTTCCTCTTCCTCTGCAGTGTGTGTACTGTGGTGATGGAAGGCCATTCGCTTGCAGCAAAAGAAACTTTTGGGAGGAAAAAGACAATGGTAACTATCTTCATGAAGGGAGACGCCTTATGCTGCGGCAACTAGTTAAGTAGTTGCCTTACTTAACTAGGCAACTACTAGTAGACCACATGCATGGAGTCTTGATGTAAGCACAAGTCCATCAGTTGAAGACTTCAGCTGAAGTATCACAGCTGCAGGCTTTGTTGCTTTTCCTAATTTTCATTGCTTGTTCCGGCTCTTCTTTCAATGTTGGTTCATGCATTGATTCTACCACAGGGTACATGAGGATAATCTGCAGTGCATCAGCAGCCACTGTGGATTTACGGTTGTGGAGTTATTTAATACGTTCTTTCTAGTGCTGCTGTCAGCTTAATATAGATACCATCCTGCAAGCAATGGGATTTAGTCAATTTGACTTTAGTCCTCGAGTCTTCAAAACAATTTTGCCTGTCATGATGGTCAGCATATTGCTGAATCTCAACTTCTCTCTCTTCTACCACTTCTCCTTTATCTTCTGGATTTGTTTTTGGGTGTCAGCCTTGAGCTTATCTTCTAAGCTTGAGTTGTTCTGAAAAGCAATGAGGATTGCTCATTTTTGTTTCAAATCACATGTCTCTGCAACATTTTTGTGGAACTAATTCTGATGACAATGATGCTCAAATGCAATAATCTAGATACAGAAGTTGCATGCAACCAACTTCATTTGATTCCATTGTTCTGAATGTGTGAAGATTTGCCAGATTGATTGCAAGCTGCATTTGGAATTCTCTTTGGTTGGGCTGATTTTGAGCTGAGACATTGATCATCTTGCTGCAAGAACTCTGGTTCATCACTGATTGAAGATGTCCATCAGGTATCATCCCCAGCATGTGTCAAGTGAAACAGATATCCCATAAATCTTTGGTAATCCAGTCATGCCAGTTGTGTGATCTATAATGCCTCCATTTTTTTTTAAAATTGTCCTTCTAATAGGAGAGGATGTTTGATATAATGGGACTACGCTGAGCACGTTATCAGGACACTATATGCACTGTCTTTTGTACATTATTTTCCCAATGGTTTCTCTCGAAATGTTGGGAGTCACAGACAACTCCGTATTCAAATTCCTCAAAAGGATCATATTTCTCTGTTTTGAGATGGCAGTGAGAATTTAATCAAAGTCATAACATTTCCTTGACAGCTTCACTGGAGTTAAAAATCAGTGCATAAATGCTGATTACAGTGGCATATTGTTTACGGTGGCTTATTAATTATAGTTGAGCAGTGTGTAATATGTCCTGAGCCTTTCAGTTTTATGATGGAGGAATTCTGGCAGTGCGTACAAAATTTTATTCTAGATAGCAAAACCAATTCTGTGAACAGCAAAGTCACTACCAGCCTTCCCATTCCACTAGAAGCTGTATTCGCACTAACCACCACCCCCCACCCTCACCACCACTATAAACTTATTATTTCAGCTATCACTCCCCAGGAAGTCAGGTCTCACTAAGAATGGTGGTATCAATTTTGAGATTCAATAGCTCACATGATACCAATTGCAGTTCTCTTCAGGTGGTCACTTTTGAAATTACCCACACGTTTCTAACATGCGGGTAATCTCAAATTCAAAAGTGAGTTTTCTTTTAAGATAACAGTGGTCTAACAACTTAGGAGAAAGTAGGTCAGCCTATTTTTTAGGCACTTTTTCTCGCTTCTTTTCCATTTGCAGCGCAGCAGTCAGCACTGCTGCCTCTCAGCACCAGGGACTGGGGTTTAATTTCAGCCTTGGGTGACTGTCCGTGTGGACCTTTCCTTCGGCTTGTTTCTATTCCTAACACTTTCACAGTTATTTATTCCTCCCTACCTCAATCATTGACTGTCCATGGGTTTCCTCCAAATCTGTACAGCTTCATCCTGTTGGTAAGTAGAGTATTTTCAAGCAGAGATACTGTGTTCTTCCTTTGCAGAGTCAAAGAAATGCAACAGGGCAGCTTTTGTCTGATTTTGGCCTGCAGGCTTCATTTCCTCTGCAATAACCTAAACCCCTCATAATACTGCAACAGTTTCATGCTTCCTCATGGATGATGCTACGCTAACATCTTCAGCTTCAGACGTGTGTACTAGTCGGGGCCTGTACTCCTCTACGCAACACTCACAAAGCAAGATCAGGCTTGTTCTGCTACCCAGATTCTAGCTGCAGTTCTGTTCCCTTTTTCTCTGTGACGTTTCAGAATCTAAGGTACTACCAATCAATCTGACAAGGTACTAATTCCCCTTCATGTCTCTGTCTAATGTGGGATCTGCCCTGGGCCTCTGCCATTTAAAAGTACTGGCTGCTTTCTCACCTTACAGCGTATGGCCCCATTTCTCAGTTTGTTAAAGACTTTCCCTGCAAGTAATACAAGTTTCCCATTGGTATTTCCCCCTTATCATCAGCACTGGATGATGATGAAAACCTTGCTACATTTGGATGTGCAGTAATTGCTGAGGAATTTAATAAGAATTCAAGAGGATAGACAGGCTTGTAGAATGTTCAGATACATGGCAAATAAAATTCTATGTAAATGAAATATAAAGCAATTCATTTTGGTTAGAACATAAGAAACAATACATGCTATGTGGAAATATTTTCAAGAAGGCACAGTACTGCCTCACATAGCCAGGGACCTAGGTTCAATTCTAGCCTCAGGTCACTGTCTCTATATACTTTGCACATTCTCCCCATGTCTATATGGGTTTCCACCAGGTGCTTTGGTTTCCTCCCACACTCCAAAAATGTTCGTGTTGGGTTGATTGGCTATGTTAAATTGCCCCTTAGGGTTAGGGGGAACTAGCAGGTTAAACACGTGGGGTTATGGGAATACAGCTAAGATAGGACCTAGGTAAAAGTCAATGTAAACTGAATGGGCCAAATGGCCTACTTCTGCACCACAGGTATTTTACAAGCTGGAGTAGGTAGAGTGTATCTGGTATCCTTCAGAAGACTGATCAGTCACAAAAGCCAGCACCTAAAGACAGCTCTGTCCTAAAATGGGCTCTCAAAGAGCTTCATGCTCTTTATAAATTCTTGACTAGGGATTCAAAGGAGCACAGCCCTGTGTCAGTCAATCTTGCAACAAGGGCTGGGGCAATAGATCATGGAAGAAGCTGACAAATTACTTATTTAAAGGGAGGGGATGGACAGAGTGCTGTCATCGTCCACACAGAGTACAAGTTGGTGGTCATGCTTTTGACACATGTTGAACCACAATGACCGGAACCACCTTGCTTCTGCAACCCCCTTCCGCCTTCACTACCAATGAGACACACGTTCTTTCTGTGCCACTATGGTTGCCTCTATCAAGAACTCACAGCAGCATCACTCAGGGGACTGTCAGAGCACACAAACCTCTACACCACATCAAGCTGACATTCTACAGAATGAAAAGAAAAACAACTCATTGAAATGATAAGGATGAAACTAAAAGACCTGCAACTGCTCATATACAATATATCCATTTAATATGAAGCAGCAACAAACAAAATCAAGAGGAGACTGAACTGCATTACATGGTCAAAATAGGAGAATGATAACCAATCTGTCAAGTGTTATGTCCAAACTGAACCTCAGATCGTGTACATTTTCAGTTACCAAAACAGCTTCAAAAATTGGAATAAAATGCGAAGAGTCACGACTGATCCTGAGTATGAAAGATCGGAGTTATGAAAAAAGGGTGACGATTTTAGCTTTGAAACCTTAAAATAAGATGAGAAATGATCTTAATTTGTTACATGTATTGGGATGTAACAATACATGTTACATCCCAATGTACACTATACAGACAGAAAAACCTTTCATAGAGTACATAGGAGAAATGGAAAGGAGAGGATGCAGAATTTCATGTGGCGGTTACAAATAAGGTGAAGAGTAAGATCAGTTTAATAATATAATAGGTCTGTTCAGGAGTCTGATGATAGCAGGAAAGAGGTTGGTACATGTTTGTGTATCTTTTTCCTGAAGCAGCTGAAAGAGACTATGTCCAGGGTTTGTTGAATTCTTGATTTTGCTGGCTACTTTTGAGGCAACAGGAAGTGTAGACGGAGTCAATGATGGGAAATTGGTTTGCATGATAGATTCGATGACATTCATAACACTTTGCAGTTTCTGTGGGTTAGGAAGTGTGCTATCCAGTTGCAGAGATTGAGCCAAGCCCTATGCCATGGAGTTGGGAGAAGAATTTTGCTGGGATAATGGTGTTGAATGCTGAGTTGTTGTCAATAAATAGGAGTCTGACCTAAGTGTGTTATTATTCAAATGTTCCAGGGTTGAGCGGAGGGCCAGGGAGATGGTGTCTTCTGTGGACCTGCTGCAGCAATTGCATCGAAGCAATCTTGGAGACCGGAGTTAACCTTCTGAAGCGTTTCATAATGATGGATGTCAGAGCCACCAGGTGCTGCTCATTAAGGCACACTGCCTGGCTTTTCTTTGGTACAGAAATGATGGTCATCGTCTTCAAGTGGGTAGGGACCTCAGATCAGAGTAAGGAGAGGTTTAAGATGTGTGCAAATATCCCCGCAAGCTGGTCGTGTCTGTCTGGGTACCCCATCCAGGCCAGTCGCTTTCTGAGGGTTAACTTTCAAGAAGGCTGATTCAGTCTGTGATGGTGACATCAGATACCAGTTCAACCAAGGTTTCCCAAGTTGATGACGTCCTCTCACTAACCTCTTGCTTAGAATGGACATAGGAGCTCATCAGGTAGTGGCACATTATTGCCGCCGATTCCTCACGTCTTTACTTGTAGCTGTAATTTTGTGTAAATCTTGCCATAATGCTTGTTTGTGTGGCTAGCCTAGGATTGTACTTTATTGCAACAAATCAGCATCAATGATAGCAAGTAATTATCCGGTCCCCTCTCCTGATATACTTGATGGTTGGTCTTTTGAGATTCATTAGGTTTTCTGATTGAATACCTAACAAGTAAATCTAACAAGTTAATCCCCTAGAGCACTAAAGATTTGAAACTCCAAATACAAATTTGTACTGTTTTCAGGATAGTCTTCACATAACAAATGAAACAACATCCAGCTATATTAGATTAAATCCTGTAATTGTTAAGCAATGATTGGATCCAGCAATCGAAGGATTTTAGGGTCATTATACTGAGATTAGTTGAAATGCCTTCCACTTTTGAACTTCAAAAACTACATGGTATCTACTGAACAATTACTGAATCTGTTACAATAATATACCAGAGCAACATCATCAATTCATCCAGAAACTTTGGACAGATAGATAGTTTTCTTCGTGGAAGATGAAAGGCAGACCCAATACCAGAGGTAAGAAAAATTCTCTCACAGTAATTTATATCATTTTGAAGGTTCCACTCACTTCTAGTATGTAACTAAATACACCACCACATGATGCATTTACAAACTGAAGTCACTCTCACATGCTTGCCAAGCTCAGCCACTTCGTGAGTAACGTGTCTACAAGACAACAGTAAACACAGGTTCAACCAGGGGCAAGAAAAAGCTCAAAAAATCTTTATGCTGTCCCTTACTGTCCATAATAAGCATATTTTCAGGAAAGGGCAGACATTGGCCTGTTCCTTAGCCCCTATGAGTGTACAGTCAATTTGAATAACAGCAGCAAAATTGCACTGGTTAAAATTAAGAGGATTGTTTTCTCATGTATTCATCCTAAAAGTCTAAATGCTCCGTTACTTTAGGTCCAGTCAAAGAGAAAAGTGCTCTTTTACAGCTGTGAACAAAAGAGTAGTCTATAATCTTGTTGGAGGAAATGAGTCATTGCAGGCCCACTTAAGAAGCTCTTCACACCCGAGTGATTTTAGTTGTTTAAGTCTTATCTTAGAATTATTGCAGGATTCTTTCAGGGAGATGGATGTTCAGGTCATAAAGTTAGTGTTTTTTTTCAGGTTTCTTTACAGAGACTTGGAATAGGAATTAGACTAGGAGGCTTAAGATATAGCGGCCTCTAAGTTGAAAAAGCTTTGGTCTGCAGTTGTGTTCTTTGCAGACTGTTTCTTTCGCATTCTTCAGATAATATAAAACTTTTTATATCAGTGGTAGTTTTGGTCAAATGATCAACTATTGTCAAATCAGAATGGTTTAAAGCTAAAAGCCATCGCTTTACAGTGTAAATAGATGATGGTCATTCACAATTGCTTCTGGTTAACTGCTTTTTGAAAATTTTGGAGACAAAGTTTGAAAGTCCAATGATTTTTGAGTTTGGATTAAACTACAAACATTGATAGGTGTGAATCCCATAGTTGGCTTCCTTCTGTATTTGGGGAGACCCCAATTATGAACTTCCCAGAATCTTAAGATAACCTGTCTGCTGAATTTGCAAAAGTCACATGACTTTGGCACTCACCTTAGCCACCATATTAGTGTCTATTATAATAAGAGAGAGCTCCAGAAATTTCCATATATACTGAGTCCACGTTTGAAATTATGAACAGGACATGCCATCACTGAACATAACTCACTGAAACTAAGAAGACTTAATTTTGGAGAATTTTAAAGAAAATTAAAGTTTTAAAAATGATTTGGTAGTTAAATTTAATCAACTGTTGTGGTACCAAACACTTAAAAATGGATGGGCACAACTTCATTGCAACAAATCAGCATCAGTGATAGCAAGTAATCATTATTCATGTGTGGAATGCTTGTGAGTATGTGTTTAAGATGGTACATAGTCATAATGTCTCTAAATGAGTAATCCAGAGGCCCAAGCTAATTCTCTGGGGGACTCCACCACTACATGCTGGTGAAATTTAAATTCAATTCATACAATATGGAATTAAAGCTTGTGCCAGTAATGATGACCATGAAACTATCATCATTTTAAAAACTCATCTTGGTCTGGCACTCAAGTCCACAGAAACATGGTTGACTCTTATCTGTTTTTTGAAATAGCCTAGCAGGCCACTCAGTTCAAAGGAAGGGCAACAAACGCCAGCTTTGCCCACCATGTCCAATCCCATGCACGAATTTTTAAAAAATCAATCAGGGTTTTTGTTCCACTGAAACATGCTGCAATGTGTTGGTATATCAGCTTTAGGCCAAATTACAGTAACCTTGGATCGAAGGTTTCCCCAACCCTGATGCCCTTCTTCGACATTCACCTTTTCAGCTTGTATATGAACAAAGTGAGAAACCAGAATTTTGAAACTTGGAAATTATACTGCAATGCAAGTTGCTACCTTCAAGGGAAGGAGTGCAATAAAATATAAAATCAACTTTAAGTTTGCAGAAACACTAAATCACTTACTTATATTTATCCTCTAATAGGCTGTGCGCTGGTTACCCTGATTCAAAGGTCACAATTTTCCATTAAAAACTCATCATAAACCCTAGGGCAACATAGCAGAATTCTGAACTTCAATATTTCCATTAAAGGCAGTTACTGAAGTAGGTCCAATGCATTGCTCCCCTAATTTTATTTAGGCACTTAACAATACAAGGCAACAAAATCGACCTAACCAATACAAAATAAATAAAAATATGAATTCAGAACAAAACTAGTCCTGATATTTCCACTTAAACTGAAACAGTTGCTGAACTTGTACATAAACTTAAGAATTTCCTCATGAAAATAAAGGTAAGGTTTCCCCCTCAACCATGATTCCAGTCTGTAACTCTTGTTAATGCCCAGCCATTCTGGTTGCAAAGTGAAAATACATTGTTTGAACATCTCATTCACAATAATGAGTTAACCCATGAATAAGAACAACCCAGATCAGAAGGGCTGGAGAAATTCAAGCTGATGTCAGCTGGAGCTAGACATCTCAGATTCCATGCAATGAATCCAGATACAATGGATGAACCAAATGAACAAATAGAACTGTTTACCCCTTCATACTTTCAACACAAGAATTGCTGAACATACTGCTGGAGTTTCAGTAAATTATCAGACTGTAGAAAATTTTCACTGACTTTCAGCAAGGGCCCGTCCACTCTACCCTCCTCTTCGAAAACCTACAAATGAAAGGAGATGGTTTGAGTTACTACTTTGTCAATAATTACTCACTTTCATTACCATTACATAACATGTCAAGGATTGATACACAGGTACTCTGAAGTTAAGAAAATCAATTGAAGAGAGAGAAATTACTACATTAAACTTTACATTTACAATCAAACATCAAATTATTTGACAAATGGTACATCAAAAAAGATCAAACTGTAAAACTTCCATCTTTCTAAGTTACCTGGCACTGATTTCAGTGAGTACTACAATGTTTTTTTTTACCCTTAGCCTTATCTGCATCAATTACTGCTGGACATGGTTTACATGAAAGATGACTTCCAGTACCTTAGCTGTGTGGCTATTAATTCTGCATAAATATACAGACACATAAAAACATACAAAATAGAAGCAGAGTAGGCTGTACGGTCCTTTGAGTCCGCTCTGCAATTCATTACAATCATAGCTGGTCATCAAATTCAATATTCTGATCCTCCTTTCCCCCCATATTCCTTTAACCCCAAGAGCTATATCTCATTTCTTCTTTAAATAACACAACGTTTTGGCCTCAGCTTTCTGTGGTAGTGAATTTCACATATTCACCACTCTCGGGTGAAGCAATGTCTCCTCATCTCAGTTCTGAAAGGTTTATCCCTTATTCTCAAACAATGACCCCCTTAGCTCTGGATTCCCCCACCATTAGGAACATTCTTTTGAACCTATGCTGTCTAACCCTGTTAGAATTTTACAAGTTTCTGTGAGATTCCCTCTCTTCTAAATTCCAATAAATACAAACCATTCAAGTAATAATCCATCTCCCTATTATTGCTACCAAAGTGGAGAAACTCACCTTTATCCACATCATACTGCATCTGCCATGCATACGCCCACACACTCAGCCTTTCCAAATCTCTGCTTCCTCCTCACAGCTCACCTTTCCATCTAATTTTGTACCATCTGCAAATTTGGAGATACTACATTTAGTTCCCTCCTCCGAATCATTACTATATAATGTGAACAGTTGGGATCCTAGCACAGATCCTTGCAGTACCCACTAGTCACTGACTACCAATCAGAAAAAGCTGTTTATGCCAACTCTTTGCTTCCTACCTGTAACCAGCTTTCTATCCATCTCAAGACATTGCCCGCAATCCCATGTGCTTTAACTTTACATAGTAATTGAAATGCAAGACATTGTCAAAATCCTTTTGGAAGTCCAAATAAACCACATCCACTGGTTCTCTTCAGTCAACTCGTTACATCCTCAAATTATTCCAACAGATTGATCAAGAATGATTTCTTCAAATTGAGTACAAGCTTATTGTTCAGCCCCACAGAGCAAGGCAACTTAGCCAACCCATTCTAAATTTATGACTGTTCACATACACTATCATGGTGAATCACCACTGTGTTGAGATTTGAAGCAGGAATCTCCAGCAGAAACATAAAATATCACAAAAACAGGGGGTGAAATCCCCAGGATTCAACTGTTTGTTGAATAAACTTGGCCTTTAAAAAAGGTAACAAAGTCCCAAATAATAAGAACTTGACTTACACCTAACTCCCTGAAGGTCTTTACAGCACTGTTGGCAAGACAGAGCGTGGCACTTTCTATAAAATGTTAAAATATAGATTAGTTATTCAAGTCCCATTGATCCATGCATTCAAAACCAACTTGTATTCTCAAAAATATACCACATTGGTAATTAAAAAACGTATTCTTAGGATGTGGCAGTTACTGCCAAGGCCAATATATATTGTCCAGATCTAATTACTCTTGTGCAAGTGGTCATTAGTCACTTTCTTGACTTCTGCAATCTATATTGTATAGGTACATCCACAGAGCAACTGTGGGGCCTGGGGATGGAGGGGTTTGAGGTGGAAATCCAGGTTTATGGCCCAATGACAGTATAGGAACAGCATAGTTCCAAGTCAGAATGGTATGTGTCCAGGAGACAAAACATGCTGAAGTCTCAATGTTTCTAGACTTTATTCTTCTAAGTGATAGAGGTAACAGGGTTGAAAGGTGCTTTTAAAGGAGCTGCAGCAAGTTGCTGCAGTTCAATTTGGAGATAGTAAAACATCAGTGCCACTGTATG
This sequence comes from Sphyrna mokarran, assembly GCA_024679065.1. Taxonomy (NCBI): domain Eukaryota; kingdom Metazoa; phylum Chordata; class Chondrichthyes; order Carcharhiniformes; family Carcharhinidae; genus Sphyrna; species Sphyrna mokarran. Next base: position 16,978,073 of record JAGIQG010000031.1, on the reverse strand, counting down.
GTGTTGGGAGAGTGAATCAAAGTTGAAACTGATCGATGTGGTGCCAATTAAACTAGCTGCTTTTGTTTTGGATGGTGTTAGACTTCTTAAGTGTTGATAGTGCTTCCCTCATTCAGGTCACTTTTTACATCTGGTGGACAGGTTTTGGAGAATCAAGATCTGAGTTCCTGATCAAATAATTGGCAGCTTCTGATCTGATCTTTTAATATTTAAGTTACTATTCCTATAAAGTTAAATTGTGACCCGCAGCATGTTAATGGTATGGGATTCAGCTATAGAATTGTCACTGAATGTCATGGGGAGGTCACTTTGCTGGTGGTTTAACTGTGGGAACAGTCATTGACCACACTAGATTTGTCCTGCTTTCTTAAGTTAGAAAATGCTTGGGTGATTGTCCACATTGTCAGATGCCAGTGTTGCAGCTGCACTGGAGCATCCTGTCTCATGATGCAACAAGTTTTGATCTACAGGCTTTCTGTTCTGCAACCACTGTGTTGTCAGGACACACAGCCTTTGCTGAATCAAGTGCCTTCAGCTATTTCTTGATATCAAGTCGAGTGCATCAAGTTGATAGAAGACTGCTGACATCTCTGATAATGGGATAATTTAAGGAGGATGCTCAGATGGATAACCTGCTCAGCACTTCTGGCTCAAAACAGTTACAAATGCTTCAGCCATTCTTTTCTCCAAATAGAAAGTGGTATTAACACAGGGATAATAAAATTTCGAAACACTTCTGAATCCTGGGTCTCAGTCATTGTGATGTGTTGAGTGGATAATACCCACACTCAAAATTTTAACAATAAAAGCTCCCACTGTCACGAGACGTTAAGTCATTTCATTTTTCTCATCCATAGCACATGACAACATGACATGAACCAATATTCATTTCTTTCCCGTGTCCTTGCTGTAGTTTTTGAGCGATTCATTGACTGAAATCATTCTGTTGCATTCAATGACTCACCATATTGTTCTTCTAACTGTGCTTGCAAAAGGTAAAACATCTTCAGCACGCACTGTGGCTCTGAAAAAAACATGTCAGATGCATGTGTTGTGCCTTTCATCTGTAAATCTTGTCAGAAGGACTCTTTTACTTTCTGTATATATCACATTCATTTGTGACAGCTTCAAGATTTTAAGTGTCCAGATCATCAACAACCTGTCCTGGTCCCCCCATGTTGAAACTATAGTTAAGAAAGGCCACCAACGCCTCTACTTTCTCAGAAGACTAAGGAAATTTGGCATGTCAGCTACGACTCCCACCAACTTTTACAGACACACCACAGAAAGCATTGGTATTGCTCCTGCTCTGCCCAACACAACAAGGAACTCCAAAAGATCGTGAATGTAGCCCAATCCATCATACAAACCAGCCTCCCATCCACTGATTCTGTCTATGCTTCCCACTGCCTCGGCAAAGCAGCCAGCATAATTAAGGACTCCACATACTCAGAACATTTTTTCTTCCAACTTCTGCTGTCAAGAAGTCTGAGGTCACCTACCAACCAACTCAAGAACAGCTTCTTCCCTGCTGCTGTTACACTTTTTAATGGACTTACCTTGCATTAAGTTGGTCTGTCTCTATGCTCTAGCTATGACTGTAGCATTACATTCTGCACTCTCTGGTATGTTTCTTCAGTGTAGTGTACAAGAAACAATTCTTTTCATTGAATGTTAATACATGTGACAGTAATAAATCAACATCAAAATCAGATCAAATGAAAGTGGAAAATGAAAAGGTTCACAGAATGCTTCTCAAACAAATAGCTACACCAAACAGTTAAGTCCAAAAAAAGAGATACTGGAGGCTGGGATTCACTTACTCAGCCACACTGGACTTCACGGTCAGATTTATCCAATGGTACAGGACTGAGCTAATTGTTAATATGAAGAAAGCGAACAAAAGATCCAAGTCCCAAAGCAGACATTTTCACAGCTTTCCTGACAAAGCCCACAATGCACTCAGCCATCAGTGACATTCCGAAATCATAAAAATAAAATACATAAACATAGAGGACAAGAGAAGTCTGCTTGCTACACTATCATTTTGATGGATTTACACAATTTCAGAGTCCAACATTCTATGAAACATACAGAATTCTACTTCTAGTTCTGAACACCTTTGTTTTATTCATAATCTGATCATTATGGTTTAACGTTCGTACTAACAGTACCTTCTATTGGCAAATCAAATCTGTGGAGCAAACTCGCTGCTGTCTCGTATGCCTTCAACACAGGCTGTAGCAGACTACAAAGAAAAAGGAAAAACATGTGGCTTTCCCTGGTTCGGCCAAGCTGGAAACAAAATGACGACACATCAGGCACTTCCTATCAAACATGAGTTAAACAACAGAAACAAATGTCCAAAAATGCAATGCTCTATTCTAGTCATCGATTTATTACTATGCCAGCAATATGTACCTAGATGAAGATTTATAATAACAGGAACTGCAGGAAAAACTCAGCAAATCTGGCAGGATCTGCACAGAGAGAAACTAAGTTAACGTTTCGAGTCCAATAACCTTTTCATCAAAACTGCTTAATTTTTCAAGTACTTTGTTTTTAATTTCCAATATGCAGCATCTGCAGAATTTTGCTTTTATTGAATAGTCACATGTTTTTCCTGTTGCACTTCCATTCAGTAGTAGTGTTGTACATCAAGTACTAATGTACTAATGCTATAAATCGACATCTTGGAGTCTTCACATCATTCTGCAACTTTACTGAACTGAAGTTGACCACAACTTTATTCAATACAGTTCTTTCTTACTTGAATAGCGAGTCATTCAACTAATAGAACTATGAGTTTCAGTTACATCATCAACTACTCTGTACCGTATTTAAACCTTTTGGAGCTAGTATCAAAACTTAAATTGTGGAAAAGCAAAACTTCTAAATGAGTCAGTATACCTTGAAATAACACTTCCAGATTGCTTCGTCAGTGTCACTTTCGGAGTCATCAAAATCATCCATCACCTTCCACGTCAGCTCCTTGGCAAACCGCTTCTGCCATGTGTCACATGCTGGTTGTTTGTTCTCATTCTACCAACAGTGGAGAAAAAGCAGGAATTTCAAGCCACTTACGCAGAAACAAATGTTGCAGCAAACTGCTGAATAAAACATGCACCAGCCAAAATTTAAATTGCTAGTTAGTTTGAACAAAGTTCCATCGTACAGAGAGCAGCACCTCGCCTCAGGAGTCATACAAGTGTGAAAACAGAGAGTACATCTCTGCAGGAACTGATCACCAAGGCCCCTTTGACAGCAACCTCTACGAACAAAAAGGACAAGTGCAGAAGATACACGGGAACATCACCACCTACAAGTTCCCCTTCAGGCCAAACACTATTCTGACTTTAAGCTATATTGACATTTCTTCACTGTCACTGGGTCACAATTCTGGAACATCTGAACAGCACTTTGTGTGCATCTACGCCACACGGACTGCAGATATTCAAGGCACAGCTCACCACCACTTCAAGAGCAATTAGGGACGGGCAATAAATCTAGCTTAGCCAGCAAAGGTCACCTCCAAAGAAATATTTTTTCTTTCAAATCCTCATCCATTTCTCTCTGATAACATATTTGTTTCCAGCAGCAGTAATCTTGTATGATGTTTGTCTTCTAAACTTAAGGGTGCTTGGATCAGTGTTACAATGATTTCAGTTACTGAGCTCACAACAAGAGGAAAATGTGGAGCCACCTAACTCAATCCACACAGCACTGTGCTTCCCCATCAAAGCACTGCATGAGCCAATTTGATGTTGCGTACAGAAAGGTGTTAAATAGCATTTGCAACACAGCCACAAGTCAAATTCATCCCACTGTTATGCTCCACAAGTACCTCTTCCAACTCTACATCATCTCAGTTCATCAGTTTGACATCATATTTCTTTCCCTTAAATGTTTCCATGTATTTGCCCTAGCTGCTTCTTGTGATAAATTCCACAATCCAATCACTGAGTAAGCATGTTCCCTCTGAATTCAAAGAGCAAAGAACAAAACAGCACGGGAAACAGGCCCTTTGGCCCAATGAGCCCCCGCCAACACCCCGATGTTCCCACCTCTACCCGTGATCCCTGTCTATGTTTATAGATCTATGGATTAAAAACCAAATTTGAGACAATTTAGGGAGAATTTGTTTTGCCAATTCGCCTAAGAGCACATCTTTGGAATGTGGGAGGAAACCGGAGCACCCAGGGAAAACCATGCAAGCACGGGGACAACGCGCAAACTCCCACAGACACAGGCCCAAATCCATGTATCACTATCCAGTGATAGTCACTGAGCTGTCATGTTGCCCATCAAATGGTCCAGGTCAATCGTATGCTAACAATGTGAAGCACTAGGATACTCTCGAAAAAAATCCAAGAGCAGCCCTCTCACGATCCATCGCATGTATGCCCTTGTTAGACAACAAGGTGGACCAAAACACCTGTAGGATAAAAACAAGTACATCAATATCATCATCTATTTACACACTTCCCAGGGACTCCCAAGGCTCACGATCCCTATTTTAAATCAATTTTCTATACCCCTCCATTCCCATTCTGTTCATGTGCTCATCTAAGTATTTCCTATACAACTCCAGAGTACCTGCCTCCACCACTTTACCTGGCAGCGCATTCCATACCCCCACCACCCTCTGTGTGAAAAAAATTCCCTCTAGCATCCAAATTATACCTTACCCCTCTCACCGTAAGCCCGTGATGCCTCGTGCTATTCGAGTCCATCCTAGGAAAAAGCTTAACCCTGTTTACTCTATCTATACCCCTCACAATCTTGTACACCTCCATCAGATCTCCTCTAAGTCTACGTCTCTCCAAGGAAAACAGTCCCAATTTGTCCAACCTCTCCTCGTAACTCAGACCTTCCATACCAGGTAAAGAAGGTTTATAGAATGCTCTCCTTCAGTGGTACAGGTATAGAATATATAAGTAAGGATATAATGTTAGAATTTCATAAAATACTAGTGAGCCACAACTGGAGTACTGTGTGCAGTTCTGGTTACCACATTACAGGGAGAATATAATTGCTCTGGAGAGGGTGCAGAGGTGGTTTACAAGAATGTTGCCAGGGCTGGAAAAGTGTAGCTACATGGAGAAGTTGGATAGGGTGGGATTATTTTCTTATTCCCTACTGGATTAATTGGTGATTGTCATTATTACAGCCCAAGAAGTTTGACTATCGTGACAAATTGTCATTAATTTATTTAAAGTAAAGTTTACTTGTTAGTCACAAGTAAGACTTACATTAACATTGCAATGAAGTTACTGTGAAATTTCCCAAATTGCCACATTCCAGCATCTGTTCGGATCACTGCACCTAACCAGTACATCTGTCAGAATGTTGGAGGAAAAGAGGAATCCCATGCAGACATGAGGAGAACATGCAAACTCCACACAGATAATGAACCAAGTCAGGAATCGAACCCAGGTCCCTGTCACTGTGAGGCAACAATGCTAACCACTGTGCCATCAAATGTATTTAAAATAGCCTGGGGAATCTACAATAATACTGCTATTTCAATTGTCTGATTCTCTTTGCTATTTTGTTTGCAAAGAGATATTATTTGACATTTGATTTTAAATACTTTAACAAAAATTAACATTCTCAAATACAAATTCACTCAATGGAAAACACCTCACAAAATTTCCTGTTTCAAGCCTGTCTCTCAAATGGCTACAATTAATAAATGCCAAAAGGTAAAAAGACACATAATAATTTCTTCCAAACATCCCAAAGCACTTGACATATTGCATTCTTTAGTGTAGCAATTTTTTGAGGGAGACAAATTATGGAACCATAGGTGGTTACAAAGGAGGTGGCTTTTTGGCTCATCATATTTGTGCAAGCTTCTGAAGCAACCTACTGAGTCATACTTCTCTGCCGTCCTGCATTTTCTTTTCTTTTCAATTATTACCCAGTTCTATTTAAATGGCTTCAATTGAATACATCTCATTCCCTCCCAAACTTCCAGGCAGCGCATTCCACATCTGAACAACTTGAGATATAAAAATCTATTTTCATGTATTAATATTGCTTTTCCTGCCAGTCACCTTAATCAGTGCCCTCAGCTTTTTGATCTCATCTCTTAACCTTCTCTCCTTAAAGAACAACCCCATATTCTCCAATCTCCAAGCATGAGTTTAATAGTTGAAGTTCCTCCTGTCGGAAGTATTCGCATGATCTTGCAGCACCCTCTCTCATGCGATCATCTCCTCCTTGAAATGTGGCACATAGAACTGGACACAATATTCCATTTGTGGCTGAACCAGCATTTTATACAGGCTAATCATAACTTACTTGCTATTGTAGCTATGCCCTATTTTATAAAGATGAAGTTCCATGTGCTTTATTAACCATTTCCTCTGTCCTGCCATATATGCCAGATGATTGCTCTAGGTAATAGATGGTTATCTATTCCACCTCAGGAAGAGGTTCATATTGCTGAAGACCATAATAAAATTCAAAAATTCTTATTATCACCCCAAACAAAATTACTGCCACTAGCATCAGAAAAACGCTCTCACCTCCTCCATGATGAGAATCTCACAATACATCAATTTGTCCACTGCTTCCTGTGAAAATTGGTACACTGACTGGCAGGGCTGCAAGGAATTCAAACAAAACAGACTGTCAAGTATAAAATAGGGAATTAATTGAAAATAAATATATTCATGGAGAATTGTTACAAATGTGAAAAGACCATTATGCCTCATAAGCCCATTCTATTTTGGTAGAACATTCCCATGCCACAAACTGGATTTATTTTGTGTATTACCATAAGTCTCAAGGTGCTTCATACAAGTATTGAATACAAAGTATATCCCTAGTCAAAGAAAGAGGGATTAGAAGAGGTGTCTAAAAGCTCAGTCCAACTGCAGAAGATTAATGGAGCTATTAAAGGGAAAGATTTGCAGATTTGTTCAGGGAGGGAATTTAAACATTTTTAAAACTACAAAAGTGGCTTCAAAGGAATTGATGTGTGCAGGAGCTGAAAAAATGCAAGTTGCAAGGAATTGTGTTCTAGATGTTTAAAGACAGGAAAGAATCAGGCTATGAAGTCATCTAAACATGCGGCTGTGAACTTTAAAATTCTGGAATTGGAGCAACATAGGTTTTCAAAGGCAAGGATTATACAGGCATGAAGAGGAGGTTTAAGTTTGGATATACTAACAAAACATTAGTATAACTCAAAATTATGAAGGCGAGAGAGACCATCCAGAGAGTAGTGGAACAGTCTAATCTGATAATGACAAAGGCTTAGTCAATAATTTCAGCAGCAGATGGCAGTGCAAGAAAGAGCAATGTTATGAAGGGGGAAACAGGAAGCCTTTGAAATGGACAGGCCATAGGATCAGAATCTTAGTTCAGAATCAAGTAGGACACCAAAACTATTGGAAAATGGAATTGTTGGCAAGTGCAAGGAGTTTGTGCCGGTGCAGAAGGCAACAGCTTTGAACTTCTCAGTGCTTAACTGGAGGAATTCTTGATACGTCTGCTGTCTCACCATAATGACCAATCATTTCTCTCATCCTTTAAGAATCTTTGACTCTATTATTACGACTGGCTGCAATATTTTCTTCTCGTAACTTGTCAACCTGACCTTCTGACCCTGCTTTGAACTGCACAGCGGTAAGGAACATATGTGAAATATATGCAAGTTACAACACAGAAACAGCCCATTTAACCAAGTCAGTACATGTCGGCTATCCATCACACAATAAGTCTAACCACATTTATTCACCTCGTTCCCATATTCCTTTGCTTTCATTGTTCATCGGATACAGTTCCTACTAGCATGGAAATGAATTCCACAATCTCATTATCATCTGTAAATAAATTTCTCTTGCCATCTTTTGCAATCCCTTAGATTTAATGGACCCTCCTTCTTCACCCCTCAGATTCTAGAAGCATTCAACTATTTCTCCCTTCCGCAATTTTAAACAATTTCATTGTAATATGAATTATTCCAACAAGAAAATACCTAACATTTCATTTCTTCAGATTTTAGTTCCTTGCAGCAAATAGCATCCTATTCAGTCTGTATTATTTAATTTTAAAGTTCTTCATATAACCTAGAGACCAAGAATACTCTGGGATCGAAAGAGCTTACTTTGCTGGTTTTGGAACCAACTACACACCTTAAAACCACAAAGCTATCAACTAATTGTTAATATACAGAGTGAACAGAAATGGCCCCATAGCTGAATCCTGAAGGATGCTATAAACCACTTCTAACCAATCAAATCACTACCATGATGTATGTATGTTTTCTTCGAGTAATTTTTAATCCAGTTTGCATCTTCTATCTATTTCCTGAACTCTTAATTCAGTAATCTTGCTCGAGAGATTTGATCAGAATCCTTCCTAAAATGTCAATATTGTGCAGTGACCGCATCGGCTTCATGATGAGCTCTGTCCGGCACAAATGTCCCTTTCAAAATTCATGTCAGCTACTTTCAATCATTTTCTTGTTACTGACGTGAGTCAGTATTTTCATTTCCTTCATTTAAAATCTGTTTCCATCTTTGAATATAAACAGATACTGCTCTTACTGGTAAAAGTAAAACCTCATTGGACAGTAAGTGACAAAGCTGAACAATTTTACAGATGAGTTCCTCTTGGCTGATTGCAATCTCTGCATTGGAGTCCCAATCCGTCATGTATTTAGCCACTTCCTTTAAAAGAGAATTTAATGCACAGGCTGAAAGAAAAAGAAAGACAAAAATGTTAACATTAAATGTTGAATTTAACAGCAATGCAACAGACAGACATGTACACTACATTAATTACTACAAACAGAGGCCACCTTTGATTTGGAGAATTAATGGCAGTCAAATAGGAGGATGTTAAAATGAGACATGGGTAGTACCAAGATTTGCTCTTTTCCAAGGTGGAAACTACTCACACCTTGACAGTATCCCCAGTGAACAACGTGTAACAGTGTAAAACACAATTAAAGTGGATAAAGTTGTGACTGAATTTTAAAATGAAAAACCTGGGTACTTTTTTGGTCAACTTAAGTGTGGTTCAGCATCACAGAGAACTAATTTCAAAAACAAACTACGAATGCTGCAAATCAATAGCAAATACTGGAAGTGCACAGCATGTTGGTTAGCACCAGAGTGACAGGAGAGAAACACCAATGTTGGTGTAGAATGAACTTTCACATCCTAAATGTTACTTTATCCTCTTTCAAAAGCTGCGTAACATGCTGTGTGTTTTCACAATGTTCTGTTTAAAACATGTCACTTACCAGCTATAGCCTCACATATAAAAACAGGGAGAATAGAATTGCTGCAAAAATTAAGCTTATCCACAGCTTTCCGGGTTGTCTTTGGTATCACAATGAGATTGTTCAGTGGACAGCTCCTCAACATCACACAGTTTCTCAGCATAAAAAGGGCATGCAGCACAATATCCTGTAGCTTCCCTGAAAATCCCACATCAAAATGCCTTGCAAGAACCTCATTCATTAACCAGCAGAAATCTTTTGCCAATTTGGTAAGGAAGGTGCCCTGAAGAAAGACAGTTTTAAAAAAGTCAACAGTTTTATATAATACAAAGAAGATACTTAAAAGAGGTAAAACATTTACTTTGTTAACCGCTTATCCAGTAAGTAGGAGTATCAGACCTGCTCATCTCCCAGTAACTTCTGAGATGTTCAAGCAAGTTCAATCAAGATGTACTTTGGATAATATAAACAAGTTAACTGATCAGAGAGAGAACCTACCTGTCGGTACTTGTGAAACAGGAGACAGGCCATGATGGTGGTTGACATGATTGCTGAGCAACAAGTCGCATCTGTCAGAAAGGAAGGTTGAGAATTAGTTACAGCAAATAAAAGTCCTCAGAAACTAGTGCTCTCCATATGGAACTGTAATGGGACAAGAACCTACCCACAGAATAATGTAATATCAAAGATCATTTGGCCCATCTTTACTGTGAAAGAGCTGCTCAATTTAGTGCCACATCCCATCACTTTCTCAACAGCCCTACAGATTAGTGCTCTTGAAGTCCAAGTCTGATTTTATTTTCAAAAATTCCACTGGAATTGATTCCCCTTTAAAAGTAGTGAAGTTCAGATTTTCTCAACTCTGTGCCAATTCTCATTTTCCCTCAATTGCCTTTGTCAATTATTTTGAATTCATCACTTCTGGCTGCTTATCATCTTAGTAAGAATCTAGCAACACCAATTTTAAATCCAACCGATTTATTTGATTGTAAATTTGGTTAAATCGGTTGGATTAAAATTGGTGTTGCTAGATTCTTACTGAGTTCTTACTACCCCAGTCCAACGCCGGCATCTCTACATCATGCTTATCATCTTGCCACAGACAACAGTTTTAAAACCTCTCAATTTTGACAGCTCTATTAAGTCTCCCTTTTTGTGTTGTTGCAATCTCAATGTGGGATTTTCAGGCAAGCTGAAGGATATTGTGCTGCATGTCCTTCACATCTGTTTAAATTTTGGTAATAATTACACTACTGCTTTTACACTGGCTTTCCTAAATGGCTCAAGCTCATTCTCTTACAATATACATCTCAACAAGATATGAAGAAGAAGGATGCTTCAGGAGTAATATCAAGGTATAGCCTCCTCAAGATAAAAGCATGACACACTCATCCCAATGGGATCACAGAACACAATTATATCTCCTTAGTATTTTTTCAGAGCCAGGATGACTTATTTTCTTCTACACCAGTGTGCTCAAGCAATAAAATTCCCAAACCTTAAAGAACATTGGAAATAGTTCAAATATAAAATGGCTGCATTGATGTAGATACATGTGGAAAAAGTGTGTCTTTAATAGGTGTCTATGTATTCTCTAATGTCAATCAATCTTACTGTAAAGCACATGCCTCCCCAGATCAACCACCAGTGCTCGGTGATGTTTGCTTAGTTGAATCAAATCTTCGTTGTTCAGGAGCCAGTCCTGTGACTTCTCGTAGTACACAGCTTCAGAGCTGAAACACAATGTCTTGTATCAAAATACTGAGGACAAGGTAATGAAAATAACTTTGATTTGTCTAAACAGCTATATTTAAAAATTTCATCTTCCACCCTCAAACTAACAGAGAATATATTTGAAACAGCAAAACAACCTGACAGGGAATTCCTTACAGTTTAACCTCATGACATTTGAAATTAAAGCCACAAGTGGACTACAGTAGTAACCATATTTGATTTTTGATCCACACTGACCTTACTGTCAAGTTCCCACCTGCATTGCCATTCATCATGTGCACTGCTGGAGTGCTCCAGGAAAATATAGTGAGAAGCAGCTGAGTGCATTTGCCTGAACAAACAAAGGTATCAGCACATATGAATATGGAGCACAAACTTGGCCCTTCAGGCCTGTTTCACCATTCAATATTAAAACCTCAACACCACACTCCCACCTACCCCCCAATAAGCCCTCATGTCCTCACTTATCTATCTAGCTCCATCGCCTTTTAAGCAGCAGTTTGAAAGGCTCATTGCTCTCAAGGAAAGTAAATTCCCTGTAAAAGACAAAAAAAGGAAAATAAATTCCTAATCTCTGCTTAAACAGTGACCCCTAGTTCTAGATTCACCTATTCCAGATTTTCATCCAGTAAACATTTACTGAACTGCTTCCAATAAATTTACATTGTTCCTTAAAGAAGGAGACCAGTAGTGTACATGGTACCCCTAATATTGTCTCACCAATGCAGATTTAACTGAAATCTAACCTCTCAATTTTTACGTTCAATTATTCAACAGTAACAAGAGAGAGTAGGACCTCTTAAGAATCAACAACGTCACCTATGTGAGGATCCACAATAGATGGCGAGATCCTAAATGAAAATTCTTCATCAGTATTTACTATTGAGGAAGACATGGATGTTTGGGAGCTTGGGGAAATAAATCATGATGCCTTAAGAAGTGTATATATTACAGAGGTGGTGGTATTGGAAGTCTTAAAATACATCAAGGTAAATGAATCCCAGGGACCTGATGAAGTATATCCCAGGACAGTGTGGGAGTCTAAGGAGGAAACTGGAGATCTCCAGCAGAGATATTTGAATTACTGGCAGCCACAGGTAATGCGCCTGAAGATTGGAGGCTGAAAAACGTTGTGCCTTTGTTTAGGAAGCACTGCAGGAAAAAGCCTGGGAACTACAGGCTGGTGAGCCTCTTGTCTGTAATGGGCAAGTTGTTAGAAGGTATTCTGAAAGATAAATTCGACACACACTTAGAGAGGCAAGGACTGGTTCGGGACAGTCAGCATGGAGTGTGGAAAACCATGACCATCAATTTGATTGAGTTTTTTGAAGGGGTAACCAAGAAGGTGGATGAGGACAGTGCAGTCGACGTTTTCTACGTGGGCTTCAGAAAGACCTCTGACAACATATCGCATGGTAGGTTGTTGCATTAAGTTAAATCTTATGTGATCCAGAGTGAAGTAGCCAACTGGATACAAAATTGGCTTGATGACAGAAGGTAGGGTGCTTGTAGACGGTTGATTTTCAAACTGGAAGCCTGTGACCAGAGGTGTGCCTCAGGGATCAATGCTGGGTCTCTTTCTCTCTCTATGTGTTTGTGTGTCTCTCTCTACATGTGTGTGTGTATCTCTATCTCTCTGCGCATATGTGTGTGTGTCTCTCTCTCTGCATTTGTGTCTCTCTCTGTCTCTGTGTGTGTGTGCCTCTTTATTTCTCTGCATGTGTGCCTCTCTCTCTCTGCATGTGTGTGTGCCTCTCTCTCTCTGTGCGTGTATGTGTCTCTGAGTGTGTGCATCTCTCTCTCTCTCTCTGCGTGTGTGTCTCCTTCTCTGTACGTGTGTGTGTTTCTCTGTCTCTGCGTGTGTGTGTGTGTGTGTGTGTGTGTGTGTCTTTTTCTTTCTCTACGTGTGTGTGTCTCTCTCTCTCGCTTCTCTTGTGTGTTTCTCTTTCTCTCTGTGTCCCTCTCCATGTGTGTGTCTCTCTCTTTATTAGGAGGAATTTAGGAGGCATGGTTAGTAAGTTTGCAGATGACACCATAGTGGCATAGTGCACAGTGAAGGTTAGTTAGGATTACAAGAGGATTGTGATCAAATAGGCCAATGCACTGATGAACGGCACATGGAGTTTATTTCAATAAATGCGAGATTTATTTCAATAAATGTTAGTAGATCAAACCAGGGCAGGATTTAACTCAGTTAATCGTATGGCATTAGGGAGAGTTACAGAACAAAGAGATCTTGGAGTATTGATTCATATCTCCTTGAAAGCAGAGTCACAGATGGACAGGGTGGTGAAGAAGGCATTCAATGTGTTTGGTTTCATTGGTCAGAATATTGAATACAGGAGTTGGGACGTCCTGCTGAAGCTGTACTAACATTGGTACGTCCACACTTGGAATACCGCATACAGTTCTGTCACACTATTATAGAAAGGATGTTATTAAACTAAAAAGAGCACAGAAAAAGATTCACATGGCTGCTACCAGGACTTGATGGTTTGACTTATAGAGAGGCTGGATAGACGGGAACTTTTTTCCCTGCAGCGTGGAAGGCTTTGGGGTGATTTTATAGACGTCTATAAAATAATGAAGGTAAAAGATCAATTAGACAGTTAGCATCTTTTCCCAAAGGTAGGGGACTCTGAAACTAGAGGGCATAGGTTTAAGAGAGGGGAGAGACACAAAAGTTTCCAGAGAGGCAATTTTTTCCACAAAGAAGGTGGTGAGCGTCTGGAACAAGTTGCCAGAGATAGTAGTAGAGCCAGGTACAATTTCCTCTTTGAAAAAGCATTGACAGTTACATATGTAGAAGGACAGGTGGTATGAAGGAAACAGGGGGGCTGCAAAAGGACCTGAACAGGTTAGGAGAGTGGGCGAAGAAGTGGCAAATAGAATATAACATGGAAAAGTATAAGATTATGTACTTTGGAAGGAGGGACGGAGGGATAAACTATTTTCTACGTGAGAAAATGCTTAGGAAATCAAAAACACAAAGGGACTTAGGAGTCATTGTTCAAGATTCTCTCAAGATTAGCATGCAGGTGCAGTCAGCAGTTAGGAAGGCAAATGCAATGTTAGCATTAATGTTGAGAGGGCAAAAATACCAGAGCAGGGATGTATTTCTGAGGCTGTATATGGCTGTTGTCAGACCCCATTTGGAGTACTGTGAATGGAAGGATGTGCTGGCCTTGGAAAGGGTCCACAGGAGGCTCACAAGAATGATCCCTGAAATGAAAAGCTTGTTGTATGAGGAACAGTTGAGGACCTTGAGTGTGTACTCATTGGAGTTTAGAAGGATGAGGGAGGATCTTATTCAAATTTACAGGATGCTGCAAGGCTACTACTAGAACCAGAGGGCACAACCTCAGACTAAATGGACGATCCTTTAAAACAGAGATGAAGAGGAATTTCTTCAGCCAGAGAGGGGTGAACCTGTGGAACTCTTTGCCAATCAAAGAGGCTGTGGAGACCAGGTCATTGAATGCCTTTAAGACAGAGATAGATAGGGGGTCTTGATTAATAAGGGAGTCAGAGGTTATGGAGAAAAAACTGGAAAGCGGGGATGAGAAAAATATCAGCCATGATTGAATGGCAGAGCAGACTTGATAGGCTGAGTGACCTAATTCTGCTCCTATGTCTTATGGGTAAGATGAGTATAAAATGATACAAGCCAAACATCAGGAATTGATGTGGGTACAATTTTATCTTTTACAAAGCATTTAGACAGTTACATGAGTAAGATGGATATAGAGGGATATGAGCCAAACGCAAGAAATTGGGACTGGCTAAGAGGTAAAAAGAAAGGCGGCATGGACAAGTTGGCCTGAAGGACCTATTTCCCTGCTGTAAACCTCCATGCCTCTAATTCTCCTCACAATAAACATTCTCTATTAGCTTTCCAAATTATTTACCGTCTCTATCTACATATGTTTTTTCAATTCATGCATCAGAACTTCAGATTCTTCCACATTTCCAAGTTGTTCAAATCTCAGCATTTAAACAATAGGCTTCTTTTTCATTCTTCTTGATGAAATGCACAATTTCAAATTTCCTTCATTTGCTGGATCTTTGCTCACTGACAACCTTTGTCTCTTCGTATCCTCAATGTAGCTCTTCATAATTTATGTTCTTAGGTACTTGGGTATCAACCATAATTTCAAACAGGCCATTCATTTAATTGCAGTAAGTTGAGGCCATAGGCCTTATTCCCATGACAGGCAACACCCATGACAAATTTCCAAAGGGAAGATGACCCATTTTATGCCTGCTCTTTGTTGCTTATTAGCTAACCAATCCTTCATCCATGCCAATGTTACCTCCAACTGTGGGCCTTAATTTTCACAGTATCCTTCAATGAGACACCATATCAAGTACCCTTTTGGAATCACAGGTACATCACATCCATTGGCTCCCCATGACGCCACAGCTGGTTAGTTCTTCAAAGGACTCCAATAATATGGCGAAACACTATTTCCCCTTCACAAACTCATGATGATTCTTACCTTCAGTTTTTTCCCCCAAGTGCCCTGCTATACTATCTTTACGAAGAGTTTCGTATATTCCCCTGACAAAAGTTTAGCTAAATGTCGGTAGATTTGTGCTTTCTGTCTTCTCCCTTTTTGAATGAACTGTTGTCATTTTCTCATCTAATGGAAGCTTGCACAGATCTAGGAAGTTAAATTGAAACCAATGCATCAACGATGTCACTCTGCACTTCTCTCAAAACCCACGGACTCATCAAATTGCATCTTCAACAATTACTTCATATCACTTCCATGGAGAATGCAATTTTCTTGAGTTTCCCCCTCCCTTCAAATTTTGGAGTTCCAACTATTTCTGGACTGTTATGTTATCAGTTCAGTTATGTTATCAAAATATCAATTCAATTCATCTATCATCTCTTTATGTTCCATTATTAATTCCCCAGTTCCACTTTCTAAAGAAACAATGCTCACTTGGTGAATTCTTTTCAGTTTAAAATATCTATGGAAACCCTTATTCTTGTTAGGGTCCTGGATAAGAAGTCCTAGTTACATTTGGTAGCCAGATGAGACATAAGAATTTTTTTTGACATTAACGTGAGGATATCTCTTTCCAGAAATGATTTCACAAAGTAGGATTTTAATTAGTGAAACAGACTTTATTTAATAATACAATTTAACTAGAACTCCAAAAAATGAAGAACAATATTTAAAATGGAAAAGACTCTACTTTTAGACAGCATTGAGGTCCATAAGGAGGAGGTGTTAGCAATTCTTGAGAGTATGAAAATATATAAGTCCCCTGGGCCAGATGGGATTTATCTTGGGATTCTCTGGGAGGGTAGAGAGGAGACTGCAGTGCCTTCAGCTTTGATCTTTAAGTCATCATTGACTACAGGTATAGTGCCGGAAGACTGGAGAATAGAAAATGTTTCCCATCGTTCAAGAAGGGGAGTAGAGATTATCCTGGGAATTATAGACCAGTGAGCCTTACTTCTGTTATGGGCAAAGTTTTGGAAAGAATTACAAGAGACAGGATTTATAATCATCTAGAAAGAAATAATTTGATTAGGAATAGTCAACATGGTTTCATGAAGGGTAGATCGTGCCTCACAAACCTTATCGAGTTCTTTGAGAAGGTGACCAAAGAGGTGGATAAGGGTAATGCAGTTGACGTGGTGTATATGGATTTTAGCGAAGTGTTTGATAAGGTTCCCCATGGTAGGCTACTGCAGAAAATATGGATGCATGGGATTGAGGGAGGGTGATTTAGCAGTTTGGATCAGGAATTGGCTAGCTGATAGAAAACAGAAGGTGGTGGTTGATGGGAAATATTCAACCTGGAGTTCAGTTACTAGTGGTGTACTGCAGGGATCTGTTTTGGGGCCACTGCTGTTTGTCATTTTTGTAAATGATCTAGATGAGGGTGTAGAAGGATGGGTTAGTAAATTTGTGGACAACACTAAAGTCGGAGCAGTTGTAGACAGTGAGGATGAACGTTACAGTTTGCAGAGGGACATAGATAAGCTGCTGTTTGTTAGCTTTTATTGGTTAAGGGATTGAATTTCGGAGCCAGAGAACATGCTGCAACTGTACAAAACTCTGGTGTGGCCACATTATAAGGAAGGTATGAAAGCACTGGAAAGGATGCAAAAAACATTTTCCAGGATGTTGCCTGATATGGTGGCAAGGTCTTACGAGGAACGGCTGAGATACTTGAGGTTGTTTTCGTTAGAGAGAAGGTGGTGAAGAGGTGACCTAATTGAGGCATATAAGATGATCAGAGGATTAGACAGAGTGGACAGTAAGTCTTTTTCCTTGGATGGTGATGGCAAACATGAGGGGACATAGCTTTAAATTGAGGGGTGATAATTATAGGACACATGTCAGAGGTAGGTTCTTCACTCAGAGGGTAGTAAGGGCGTAGAATGCCCTGCCTGCAGTAGTTGTGGACTCGCCAACTTTAAGGGCGTTCAAATGGTCAGTGGATAGCCATATGGATAACATTGGAATAGTTTAGGTTAGATGGTCATTAGATTGGTTCCACTGTTCGGCGCAACATCGAGGGCCGAAGGGCCTGCACTGCACTGTAATGTTCTATGTTCTCGCTTATGAATGTTTCAGTTCCAAGTAAGCCCCATTCACACAGAGATCAAAAGAATGTTCAAACCTGCTATAAATTGTGCGAATAGTCTTGAAGATTTCAGAAACAGAGATTTTGTGGAAAGACAGTGCCTTCTCAGAAGATCCTGCACGTGCCTCTGACTTCAGCAGACCTGCAACCGCAAGTCCTTAGATTTTTCTCTGCTACAAATCTAGGTCCTCCCATCACCACACCATTACCTGATGGCTAATTCATGACACTTTCAGTCAACCTCATCAAAAATCTCTGGGCAATCTCATCGATAAACAAATATTCGTTATCTCTATCCTAAATAAACATGACTAAATGAGTACTTAATCTTGCTCTCCCAGCACCTGCATTCCGACCAAACATAACTTCTTTTAGAATAAAGCAGAATTTTTAAACATTTCCCTTAAAATAAAAAGTATATATTTATATCAA
The DNA here is from genome assembly GCA_024679065.1 of Sphyrna mokarran. Classification (NCBI taxonomy): domain Eukaryota; kingdom Metazoa; phylum Chordata; class Chondrichthyes; order Carcharhiniformes; family Carcharhinidae; genus Sphyrna; species Sphyrna mokarran. The sequence goes on along the minus strand of JAGIQG010000031.1, from coordinate 16,960,054 downwards.
TTGCTGTACTATCATGAAACTTTTTCTATTTCAAGCTTTTTTTCCTCTCAGGTTCTAATGTTTTCCTCCCTATCTTTGCTGTTTTAAATATTATGTCCAATTTTCTGACCTGCCACCCATCTTTGCACAATTTTATGCTTTTATTTTTAAGTTTGACACTACCTTTAACTTAGTTAACTACAGATGATGAATCCTCTCCTTAGAATTTTTTTCCACGTTGGAATGTACCTATTGTGCATCTTGATTGATCTATCCTTTATTAGAATTTGCAAGTTCACTCATAACTGCTGTTCAGTTTAAAATACTCGTCTCAAACTGAATATAACATTCAATCAGATTATGAATACTTCTAACTTGGGGTGTCTTCATTTTGAGGTTAATTGATCTTAACTCACTGTACAAATACATACCAAGTTGTTATTGCCTATTTTCTGGGTGGAACCATAATGTGCTGTTCTGAGAAACTATTCCAAAAATATTCCATGAACTCCTTCAGGCAACTTTAATCCATCAGATTTTTCCAAACTTTATGTAGATTAAAATCCCCATGCTTATCATCATAGCTTTCTGACAAGCTCCCATTGTTTTATCCTTTATACTTTGTCCTGCACTCTCAGTATTGTTAGGAGCCCTGTCCATCAAAGAACAAAAAGAACAAAACAGCACGGGAAACAGGCCCTTTGGCCCAACGAGCCCGCACCGCCACCCCGATGTTCCTACCTCTACCCGCGATCCCTGTCCATGTTTATAGATCTATGGAATAAAAACCAAATTTGAGACAATTTAGGGAGAATTTGTTTTGCCAATTAGCCGAACAGCACATCTTTGGGATGTGGGAGGAAACCGGAGCTCCCGGAGAAAACCCACGCAAGCACGGGGAGAATGCGCAAACTCCCACAGACACAGGCCCAAATCCATGTATCTGCACAGCACAGTGATAGTCATTGAGCCTGAGTCACTATGCCCCTCGTTAGACAACAAGGTGGACCAAAGCACCTGTGGGATAAAAACAAGTACATCAATATCATCATCTATTTACACACTTCCCAGGGACTCCCAAGGCTCATGATCCCTATTTAAATCAGTTTTCTATACCCCTCCATTCCCATTCTGTTCATGTGCCCATATAAGTATTTCTTAAATAACTCCAGAGTACCTGCCTCCACCACTTTACTTCGCAGCGCATTCCATACCCCCACCACCCTCTGTGTGAAAAAACTCCTTCTAGCATCCAAATTATACTTTACCCCCCTCACCCTAAGCCCGTGACTCCTCGTGCTATTCGAGTCCATCCTAGGAAAAAGCTTAACCCTGTTTACTCTATCTATACCCCTCATAATCTTGTACACCTCTATGAGATCTCCTCTAAGTCTACGTCTTTCTAAGGAAAACAGTCCCAATTTGCCTAACCTCTCCTCGTAACTCAGACCTTCCATACCAGGCAGCATCCTGGTAAACCTCCTCTGCACTCTCTCCAGAGTCTCCACGTCCTTCCGGTAGTAAGGCGATCAGAACTGGACGCAGTATTCCAAATGAGGTCTAACCAACGTTTATACAACTGCAACATTAAAGGCCAGCTCTTGTACTCTATACCCCTTCCTATAAAGGCTAACATACTATATGCTTTCTTCACAACCTTCTCCACTTGCTCTGCCACCTTCAGAGGCTTGTTCACCTGCACCCCCAGGTCCCTCTGCGTTTCTATACTCTTAATAGGTCTACCCTTTATCATATACCTCCCCCCTATATTCTTTCTCCCGAAATGCATCACCTCACATTTATTAGGATTGAATTCCATCTGCCATCTGTCTGCCCAAGCTACCAGCCTATGTCTGCTGCATTGCCTGACAATGCTCCTCACATCCGCAAGTCCAGACATCTTATTATCATCTGCAAACTTGCTGATCACTCCACTTACTCCCTCTTCCAAGTCATTTATACATATATTACAAATAGAAGAGGTCCCAGTACCGAGCCCTGCGGCACACCACTAGTGACTGACCTCCAGCTAGAGAAACACCCTTCCACTATTACTCTCTGTCTCCTATTACCAAGCCAGTTACTTATCCATCTAGCTACCCATCCTTGTATCCCATTTGCCTTGACGTTCTTGACTAACCTCCCATGAGGGACTTTGTCAAACGCCTTACTAAAATCCATATAGACAACATCAACGGCTCGCCCTTCGTCCACCATTTTCGTCACCTCCTCAAAAAATTCTACCAGATTTGTAAGGCACGACCTCCCCTTAACAAATCCATGCTGCGTATCCCTAATCAGATCACAACGCTCTAAGTGCCTATACACCCTATCTCTAAGAATCCCCTCCAACATCTTCCCTACCACTGACGTCAAACTCACCGGTCTATAATTTCCAGGGTTATCCCTACTACTCTTTTTAAACAACGGTACAACATTAGCTATTCTCCAGTCCTCTGGGACCTCACCTGTGTCCAAGGAAGAGACAAAGATTTGCGTCAGAGGCCCAGCAATTTCACCTCGCACCTCCCTAAGCAGCCTGGGATAAATGCCATCAGGCCCCAGAGATTTATCAGTTTTAATGCTACCTAGAAGCTCTAACACTTCCTCCCACAGTATGGATATTTCCATCAGTTTCGTAAGTGATCTATTGCCTTTTTCATTTCCCTTCTCCACCAAAACTGTTTCAACAATCTGATTTTCTGAATTTAAGTCAACCCTCTCGATTATGTAAAGTCAACTTAAGAATGAACTTGGATTGGATGTCATCACTTTCTCAAGTTATGTGATGTCCAGCTCTCCACTGCTCTTACATAACGTACTCTGATTCAATTTTGGTCTTGAATCATGAGGCTGTAACATCTGCAGAGTGAAAATCAGTTGAACTGCCACTCTGTTCCAAGGTACTTAACCAGAAACGAAGCCTCGTTTTTTTTCTCATTGACTATTTCAACTCAAACCAGGTGAGAAAGATGCAGTTCAGTGGGATTCATAGATCCTGTGCCAAGAGCAACTAAGTCAGATATAAGGAAGACACATCCCCTGTTTTTAATACCACTTGCAGCTATGAAACAGGTTGAATCACTTTGAAAAGTTGGTTTATAAGACAACTGGTTGGATTGGAGGTGAGGTGCTCAAGTGGTCAGCTGGGAAGGACAGAAATCAGTGGAGATACATTCTCAGTGGTGAGGTGGTCAGTAGAAGTGGGCAATTTATTCTCAGAGTCAAAGAGTCATTGAGCTTTACAGCATGGAAACAGGTCCTTCGGCCCAACTTGTCCATGCCACCTTTTTTTTGAACACCGAAGCTAGTCCCAATTTGCCCGCATTTGGCCCATACCCCTTTATACCCATCTTCCTCCTGTAACTGTCAAAATGGTTTTTAAAAGACAAAATTGTACCCACCTCTACTACTACCTCTGGCAGCTTGTTCCAGACACTCACCACCCTGTGCGTGAAGAAATTTCTCTCCCCTCTCACTTAAACCTGCGCGTTCTAGTTTTAGACTTCCCTACCTTTGGGAAAAGATATTGACTATCTAACTGGTGTATGCTCCTCATTATTTTATAGATCTCTATATGGTCACCCTCTCAGCCTTCTATGCTGCAGAGAAAAAATTCCCAGACTATTCCACCTCTCCTTATAACTCAAATCATCAAGTCCCTGTAGCATCCTAGTAAATGGTTTCTGCACTCTTTCTAGTTTAATAATATCCTTTCTATAATAGGATGACCAGAACGTACACAGTATTCCAAATGTGGCCTTACCAACATCTTGCACAACTTCAACAAGAGGTTCCAACTCCTGTATTCAATGTTCTGACCAATGAAACCAAGCATACCGAGTGCCACTTTCATCACTCTGTCCACCTGTGACTCCACTTTCAACGAGCTATGAACATGTATCCCATGATCTCTTTGTTCTATAACTCTCCCCAGTGCCCTACCATTAATTGAGTAAGTCCTGCCTTGGATCAGTCTACCAAAATGCAATCAGTTGCAATCTGAAATAATCTTCACTGTCCACTATGCCACCAATCTTGGTGTCATCTGCAACTTACTAACCATACCCCCTATAATCTCATCCAAATCATTAATATAAACGACAGTAACAATCGGTCCAGCAGTGATCTCGGAGGCACACTGCTGGTCACAGGCCTTCAGTTTGAAAAATAACCCTCTACAACTACCTTTTGGCATCTGTCATCAAGCCAATTTTGGATCTATTTAGCTATCTTACCATGGATCTCATTAGATTTAATCTTATGCAATAACCTACCATACAGTACCTTGTCAAAGGTCCACTAGACAACATCAACTGCATTACCCTCATTTAGGTTGCTGGTTACCCCTTCCAAAAACTCAATCAAATTTGTGAAATGTAACTGATTATCAAGCTGACTGTCTCGAATCAATCCTTGTGTCTCCAAATGCCTGTAAATCCTGTCTCTCAAAATACCTTCCAACAACTTACCGACCACAGATGAGGCTCACAGGCTTGTAGTTCCCAGGCTTTTCCCTGCGGCCCTTTTTAAACATAGGCACAACATTTGCCATCCTCCAATCTTCAAGCACCTCAACCATGATTCTCTCTTATTGATTTTAATGATCCTTCCAAGTTTCCTTTCATAATCCCTTCTCCTAGCATAACTAAGTTTGCTTATGGCCCTTTGCTGGTCTTTGCATTTTTCCCATTCATCAGGATCTGTGCCTTTTTTTCCAGTTTTGTAAGCCCTTTCTTTTAATTTTATGCTTTCCCTTATCCCCTTTCAGTGGCCATGGCTGTTTTTTTTTTCTGGGAACTTGTGTTTTTCCTTCTCAGGGACTTAAAATGGTACTGTATTCCAACGTTTCTTTACCTCCATTGTTCACCAGTTGTTTTATCCATTAGCTGATTTCCCCATTTGCTGCAGAGTCTCTATCTCATATCATTAAAGTCAGCATTAATTAAACTTAAAATTCTTGAAGCTTATTTGTGCCTTTCAGTTCCAAACACTGCATTGAACTCCACAGAACCAAGGAATCCCTACACTGCAGCAACAGGCTCATCGAGTCTGCACCAACTCTCTGAAATAGCATCTCACCCAGGCCTTCCCCATCACCCTGGCCCATTAACACACACGTTTACCATAGATAATCCTCCTCCTAACCAACACATCATTGGACACAAGAGACAAGTTAGTATGGCCAATCCACCAAATCTGCACATCTTTGGAGCAAACCCACACAGACATGAGGAGAACATACAAACTCCAGACAGACAGTGATCTCCTACCTGCCAAAATGTTTAACTCCAATTTAGAGTAGCTCCCCTCTTTTGGGAAGCTGGCAGCCTGAGCCCGAAGAGGGCAATTGGTGCTCCCCCCGTCCTGAGTGGTGGGGGAGGGAGTTGCAGCAGGGTGATGCCTCCTGGGCATAGACACCTTGGCAGTGCCCAATGGGCAAAATGTCCATGCTCAGGGGCACCTTGGCACTGCCCAGAGCATCAGGCAGTTTCTAGAGGACAATAGGTGGGAATCAGGGTCCCATCAGCACTGGGATCGATGGGGGAAGAGAGGGTCCAGCGATCAGGGTGGGCTGAGGTCAGGAACAGTCATGAGAGGGTGGCGGGAGGTTTGCTGGCCAGTGATTGAGCTGGCCAGCAAATAGGAGGCTGAAGTCAATCTGCGCATGCAGTTATGGGCCTTGCCCATTGAAACCTAACAATATTCGTGCTATTGTTGGTGGCATCTGCACTGCACAGATTGTGGGAGATTTCAGTATGAACTCCCACTGAAAAAATGTGAATTATTTCAGTTTTCCTGCAAATTCAGCACTTAGAATTTTTGGGGGGAAATTCTGTCCATGGAGTCTGTTACGCATGTTAATCACCTATTTCTGGGAAGACTCATCCAATTCAAGAGGAAAAAGTTGATCATATCCCACTTACAGAACACTTTGCCGCCTGTGAACCATTCAGATCTTCAATTCGGGGCATGGGTACCTATCAAGGTTAGAGACCTAATTGACTCTTTGGGTAATCATCCACAAAAAGACAAACCAATTTGACAGGCTTAAGAACAGGGATATCTGGCACAGCCCATTCCACAAAACTGCATAGTCCTTGTAACATCTAAACTTTCAAGGTGCCTTTATTCATTTTCCACTTTCTCCAGGATGGAGTAGGAGATTGATTATGTTCTGAAATACATAGCTGTAGCGTCAGACTCAAAGTAAATTTTGAACTTAGTCCTTTTTATTCTTCCCAGGCTGTTATTTCAGGATATCTACTACTAACTTTGTACCATGTCTAGCCTTAAGATCTCCAGCCAGATCTCTCCCAACAAGGCTTTGACCATATTCACATACAACAATGAGTGGCAACAAACTGATTGCTGCCTGTAATTTACTGGGGTCATTGTGGTGCCTTTATTTGTAAAGGCATTCCTGTGCAGATGGCTAGCTTGGCCTTTCTATCTTCCAAACTCACAAGTTGGATGCTAGATTGGAGGTGCTTTTATCTTTGTTCTCTGATAATAGAGACTGCAGCTCATTCAAGCGATAGCCACTCACCAGTAATTCTACCATTATTATACCATTAATTATAATGATCTAATTCAGTTGTAATGTTCCTGTCACTGAAAGAGAGGATGCAGACATAGTATAGTCAAGTACCAACCTCAGCCTTTTATTTAAACTAGGCAGCAAGTGTTTCGACTGCTGCTGAAACTTTACCTTGGCTGCGTCCTTTAATAATGATTATTATTATTTAATAATAATCATCTGGCAACTGCACTTTTCTGTTCAATCTTCTCTAATACTCTTGGGATTGCCAGTGCCTTTCCTTAATTGTCTGACAGTGACATTAGGGTTCCTATATGAAAGGAGGCCCTTAACACCTGACTTACACCAGTGCTCTTCATCAAGAACTGATTGCACCAGTTGTTCTCTCAGTTAGAGAATATTGTTGCCCTATGCCTCCTATACAACTGGAACCCCTTTTTCGGTGTTCTCAACAGATGAGGCTATTATGAAGTCCAAATTGAGTAAAGCCAACAGCTTATTCTGGATGGATAGGGCATTTATGCCACATATCAATCTACCTCGTAACATTTCAAAGAGGCAGTCCAAATTTTCAATATTTTGCCAACTTCCACAACCTAGCCAAGAATTCAAGTGACAGTTTCCACAGCAACTCTCCCAGCCATACTGATGCAACATCTTTAGAGAATTACCGAGAACCTCGGGTCATAGTGGTTTTTCACCAAGTCTACTAGCTCATTAAAAGTTTTTGAGTCATGGCATCCGGATAGGGCAGAGTCTCGCATGTCGTCATCAACATCATTTTTCTTTTTTGTCTTCTTCCCTGTTGCTAGCATAGAAGAAGTAACGCATGCACTCTGTATACTGGTACCAGCCTTCACCACTGGTGTTGAAGGGGTCAAATTTCCCGAAAAGAGGCAAAATAGTTCATTCTTGCAGAAAAGATTTTTGACTTCCTGAGGTTATCTGGAAAACATTCTCTTTGTCGCCAATATAGTAATTCTGCCAAATTCTAGTTTACTGTTACCAAACACTGTGTTATGCATCAAAGAGGCTTATAACTAGACAGAATTCATCTCAGGACCTGAATTCTGGTCCAGATGGAGCAGTAAGTTGAAAAATCTTGGTGTCAGCTCATCATTGGGTCAGCCTCCACTCACTCAATAAGGAAGCTCATGCTGCACAAAGCCCATAGGGATATCTATCAAAGGCTCTCCATGGCCATCATAACAGTGTTTGTACACTACACCTAGAGTTTTAGATACTTCAGTTTTACTATGTTCCACTTAAAAGGTCTCCAATGGATGCCTTCCCCTCATACCTCCTCCCTCACCACTGAAGTGATTTTGTTTCTAATCAGCCAGGCTTCTCAACCCCCTCTGCCATTTTACCTGTCCATCCCATAAACCTTACAACCCTGCAGCCATGTCTCAGTAATGGCTACAATTTCATCATGTCCAATTTGAATTTATACCTGCTGCTCACTTAATTTATTCCTTACTCTCCGTGTATTTATATATAGAACTTTTATTTGGGCCATATAATCCAACTTGTCCCTCAGCACTGATGCTTGATTCATCTGTTTAGTTAGTATTTCTCTCTATACTTCTCATAATTTTGCCATTACCTGACAGATCTGAAGCAGGATTCCTGGCTGTTTCTTTACTCTCTGTCCTGTTCTTGTATTGAAATTGTACCGACACAAAAAAATCTCAGATTGCATTCCATTGCAAGACTAAAGGAGTGCTACACTATCAGACATGCTGACTTTCATAATAAATGTTGAATCAAATCTCCATTTGCTCTTTCTGATTAACAGAAAAGGTCTGTAGCACTAACACTGGGGAGTTATCTGAAGTTGCCAATCATTGTTGTGCAATTAACACGACTGTTTTACATTGTTGTTTTGAGGAGTTTAGTGTGCACAAATTGGCTGCTACATTTTATACATCAACAAAGTGACTGTACTTCCCAAGTATTTCAATGTCTGTGCAGCTTCTGTGATATCAGATCATGAAACACATTACAAGGTACTGTTTATTCAGTTCATTATATCTCTGCCCATCATTAATTATTTAAATTTCTTTTCCCTTCCCATTCTCCAAATGATTTCATACTCTTACTTTTCAACTGCTAAATATGAATCTCAGATTATATAAAGGTAACTGCTGCCTTAATAGCCATTGTCATTCATTGTTCGATGTCCCAAAACTCTCTTCCCTCTTCTTTTTTTCTAATGATTATCCAAGGAGTACACGTGTTGCTGATTTGCTAACCAACAGAAACAATCTTTGACTGTTTACTCTCTCAAAAGATTTCATAACATTGAAAATATCCATTTCTATTCCCCTGAACCACTCCTTTAATATAAAGTTCGAACTGTTGAAACTTTCCAAATATTTTCCTCTCAACTTTTCTTTTCTCTGAATGCAATGTTTCACATTTCTCTGCAATGTACTGCATCTGCCACGATCATCGTTAGCTGAAAGAATGAGCAATGAGCTTGGCATCACTCAGTTCTGCACCCAACAAAAAAAGTTAATTAACCCACTGAGATACATAGTGCATCTATTAAAACGTGGACATAAAAATGAAGCTTAGTTTTCATTTATTCTGTATCGTGAAACAGTTATCCTGTCGGAAATGCCTGTAATAAAATAGAAGACGTGGGCCCTATAAGAAAATAGCTATAGCACACAATCATTCCGGTGAAGTTTAAGTCACTTAGTGCCCTCAATTTCTCACCTGTATCCTAGCACATATGGCATTAAGATCTTCTGCAGCGGAATTTTGGAAGTACACAAATGGATTCCTTCATTCTCTACGTAATCCTACAGCAGAGAAAAACCATTTAAATCAGACTCCATAGAGATGTGGAGTCACACAAAAAGATGAATGGTACAGAAGATATTCCGAATCACTCAATATTGCTTAAAACCAAGTTTCAACAAAACTGCTTTGTTTTGGCTCAGTGTCAAATTTAATTTGGCAATATTTGAAATGTTTTAAATCATTTTATGATAACCTCACCTGTTAAGCCATAATTTCTTATTGCTAAATCGTAAGAGTAAAAACCTATTACGAACTATTAGGGCACAGTATAAAAATACCTGGCACAAGGATTCAATTCCAATCTCAGGTGACTGTCTGCAGTTTGCACGTTCTCCCCATCTCTATGTGGGTTTCCTCAGGGTGCTCCAATTTCCTCCCACGCTCCAATCGTGTGCAGAAAAGGTGGATTGGCCATGCTAAATTTTGACTCTTCATGTCGGGGGATTAGCAGAGTGAAAGGTAGGGTTATAGGGATTGGGCCTGGAATTGTTCAGTAAAATCTGCAAGCTTTCGGCCTTTGTGGCCTTCGTCAGGATCACCTGACAAAGGCCACAAAGGCCGAAAGTTCGCAGATTTACTATCAAATAAATCGGTTGGATTTAAAATTGGTGTTGCCAGACTTTACTGAGTTTACCCCAGTCCAATGCCGGCATCTCTACATCCTGGAATTGTTATCAGTGTAGACTTGATGAACCAAATGGCCTCCTTCTGCACTGTAGAAATTCCATGATTCTATGATCATGTCATTATAGCCAAGTAGACTCCTGATCAATCTACAAAATGCTTTGAGTTATAATGTATTTTAGTTGAAATTCTGTTCTAAAATAGTTTGTATTTGATAGATGTGCAACTGGATCATTCACAGCAATAGCATGGTGGCACAGTGCAAGGGAGCTAGGTTCAATTCCTTGCTTGGGTCACCGAATGGAATTTGCACATTCTACCCGTGTCTGCTTGGGTTTCTTCCGAGTGCTCGGTTTCCTTCCACAGTCTGAAAGGTGCATTTATCTTAACAGGCACCAGACTGTGGTGACTCGGGAATTTCACAGTAACTTCATTGCAGTGTTAATGTAAGCCTTATGACTAATAAATAAACTTTAAAAAATAAACTTTAACTTTTAGTCACTGCCTCTGGTCCTGGACAATTAGATCTCATTATCAATATGAATAAATGCTCCAGTTTTAGCAAATCCGTCTGATACCTTCAAAGAAAACGGTTGTCCAAAATCTACTCGTATACAGCCGTAGTTCCTTTGTAAGAATCTGAGGATCCAACGAATTGCACCAAATACAGTAGTCTTTCCAGATCGCTGCACAACACAAAATATTCACATGTCTAACATCTGCTTAGGATTTTGCTGTCAAGAATATAAGAGTACAAAAGTGTCAGCACTCAAGACAGTGAGGTGCTGTACTGCTTGTGTGTGACACAAGATAAAATAGACCTAATTTTATGAGGTTTTCTCCTTGAAATTTTTTTCCTAGTTTCTCATGAATGTGTTGGCCCTGAATTTGCATCATCACATGAAGTTACATGGTTCATTAAGCAATAAAGAGTTGCATATAATGGTCTTAGCTAATATGTTAAAATGCTCGTGCATCAATGCAAGTTCTGATACAATTGTGTTCTACTAGCGCTAAGTAACGGAAGCGCTGGGAAACTTCAAGTTAGATGAAGCAAAGGCACTGTAAAGTCTTTATTACAGTAGTGAGGATAGCAATGAGGGGACCTCGAGATTGTATTGATCCTTTTTGATTTTACTAACGCAGTGTCTTTAGTCATCCTTCGTCATATCCTAACTATGCCCATAATTCTGCCTGAATCAGGTGTTTTGAATTGCATCTTGGAACAGTCACTTGAATTCAATCAATTAGTGAGAAGGGTCACATCATCCCAACAGTTTCTACCGATAATAATCTGTGTGGCCCATCTTTTGGGAATAGGGGGAAGGACAAGACTCACTAAAAGCAAGGTACAAAATATTTATAGCTGAAATAAAGGGACGAGCAGTGTAGACAGACTTCATATCAGAGAGTTTAATTTGAACAGAGGGATAAAGTGAAAGGTGTCTCAGAAAGTCAAAAGGCTGCACACCTGTGGCAGTCAACAGAAAAGAGTGTATTCCCTTTTTGCGAGTTGGCAGACAAACTTCAGGAGGGAGGTCAGTCTCTGGTTGAAGAGACACACTCCATCATACTCCAGAAGCAATGATCTTTGCGTCGTCGATGGAGACGGGAGAGGTTCTGGAGGATTGCAAATGTGGCTCCTATTTTCAAGAAAGGGAACAGGGATAGTCCAGGAAATTACCGACCAGTGAGTCTGACCTCAGTGGTTGGTAAGCTGATGAAGAGGCTTCTGAGGGACAAGATTTATGAGCATTTGGAGAAGTTTAGAATAATCAGAAATAGTCAGCATGGTTTTGTCAAGGGCAGGTCGTACCTTACGAGCCTAGTTGAGTTCTTCGAAAATGTGACTGAACACATTGACGAAGGAAGAGCGGTGGATGTGGTGTGCACGGACTTCAACAAGGCATTTGATAAGGTTTCCCACGCAAGACTTCTTGAGAAGGTGAGAGGGCATGGGAGCCAAGGGGCTTTGGCCTTGTGGATTCAGAACTGGCTTGCCTGCAGAAGGCAGAGAGTGGTTGTGGATGGGTCTTTTTCTGCATGGAGGTCAGTCATTAGGGACTGTGCCCCAGGGATCTGTTCTGGGACCCTTCCTGTTTGTCATTTTCATAAATGACCTGGATGAGGAAGTGGAGGGATGGGTTAGTAAGTTCGCCGACGATACGAAGGTCGGTGGTGTTGTGGATGGTCTGGAGGGATATCAGAAGTTGCAACGTGTCTTAGACAGGATGCAAGACTGGGCGGAGAAGTGGCAGATGGACTTCAACGCGGATAAATGTGTAGTGGCCCATTTTGGCAGGACCAATGGGATGAAGGAGTACAATATCAAGGGTAGGAGTCTTAGCTGTGTTGAAGAGCAGAAGGATCTTGGGGTCTGGGTCCATAGGACTCTTAAATAGACCTCGCAGGTGGAGGATGTGGTCAAGAAGATGTATGGTGTACTGGCCTTCATTAATCGAGGGATTGAGTTTAGGAGTCAGGAGTAATGCTGCAACTTTATAAGACCCTTGTCAGACCCCACTTGGAGTACTATGCGCAGTTCTGGTCACCTCACTATAGGAAGGATGTGGAAGCTATTGAAAGGGTGCAGAGGAGATTTACAAGGATATTGCCTGGATTGGGAAGGCATGCCTTATGAAGATAGGTTGAGGGAGCTGGGACTCTTCTCCCTGGAGAGACGGAGGTTGAAAGGTGACCTGATAGAGGTTTATAAAATGTTGGGAGGAATAGATAGGATGGATTCTCAGAGGCTATTTCCCCGGGCTGAAATGGTCGCTACGAGAGGACACAGATTTAAGGTGCAGGGAAGCAAGTACAGAGGAGATGTTAGGGGTAATTTTTTCACTCAGAGGGTGGTGAATGGAATCGGCTGCCGTCGATGGTGTTAGAGGCGAATTCGCTGGGGTCTTTTAAAAGACTTCTGGATGAGTATATGGGATCTAATGGGATTGGGGGTTATAGATAAGTCTATGGCTTGGTAGGTATAGATGTGATTGGCGCAACTTGTGGGCCGAAGGGCCTGTTTGTGCTGTAGTGTTCTATGTTCAATGCCCTGGCAAAGCCTAAAGGAGAAACAATCGCTGGAGTGGGTTTCACAGCTTGTGGTCAGTTCAGAAATACTTCAAAAATTGAGGGAAATGCGTTTCAGTATCACTTACATTATGACTCAGTATGATATTAGGATCAAGAAACCTTTGTCAAGTTCCTCCTCTTCAGTAAAGATGAACTCCAAGCTAACATCTGTGTTCTGAGATTGGCTTGCTGAGCTCAGACTCAGTACCAGCCTCAATATCACACTGGGTTGTTGGCGTATTGTCTTAATTGATAACTCTTATTTGGAGACAGAAGGTCTTGAACACAAAACTAGGTTGACACTTCAATGCAGCATTACTGCCAAAGAAATAGTAAGTCAAGACTTTGCCTGCTCACATAAACATAGGGGATTCCAGATCACTGTTTGAAGAGCCGGAAATTCATCCAATTTCCCTATTAATATTCCTGTCTACCATTACTGGAACTTGACTGTGTGCTTGACTTTGTCTGCCAACAAAAATAGCTTGAAAATTGACCCACTGATTGTAAAATGCTTTGGGATCTCCAGTGGACAAGACAAAGTGCAACCTAAGGTTTTCTTTACTATTAACTGGTCAAATACATTCTCTCTATTATGATGCAGCTTCAACAAGCAAGAAAATGCTTACAACTCACATTCAGATGAAACTAAGCTCCTTTCAGAAGCTGAGGGCAAACATCACATATAGATATGATGAAACTCAATCACTGAGCTTAGCAATTTTCAAGTTTTTCCTATGTTGCAAAGAGACTACCTTACCATCTGCTCGAAGCACCTTCCCTCAACGATACAATCATAAGAGACACCCACAGGTATCAGTACAGCATCTGGTATCAACTGGTTCTGAAAAGCATCAAATACCCGAGTCAACCACAATAAGCCTGCGAGACAGGGCTGTGCAGAACATGGAACAGGATCTTCCAGGTAAATTGCCAGACTCTGCTGCTCAATCAACAATTCCTCGATATACTGCAATATCAAAAACGGACAATGAGTCAGGCCAATTACTTCAAAACCTGCAACCAAATACCTTAATAGGAAGCCTACTGACACTGTATCCAGCCATCATCATACTATACCAGACAAGTACGTGACAAGATTTTGTGCTTGCAATTTTCCATATGCATGTTAATGATATGCTCAAAGCCATGTTGGAATACATGGACATAATAACAATGAAGAAGCCGAGGTGGTGTAAAGGTGCAGAAAATACATAAGCCTGTTAGCAGACTGCCTTTTCATTGCTTCATCACACAACAGTATATTGGAATTTGAGAATAAAACAGCATCATATTTTTTTCAAAAGAAGACTCTTTAAATATAACTAATTCCTAAATACACACTTAAGAAACAAAAAAAAACCCCAAATGTCACAAGTGAATTCAGCTAATTCACTATGAGAGAAATGGCAAATGGAGCTGAACACTAACATAATCAATGACAATGCCATTCCAGACCTAAGGAGGTAGCATCTTTATCTCTAGGCCAAGGGCTCAGAATTCATATGTTCCATTTCAGGAATTAGTAACTACCTTACCAAAGCAGCTAAATATGGTTCAGCCAAGGACAGCACCTGAAGGATTTCCACAACCATGGCTTTGGGATGTGATTATTGGTCTCAGAATAAGTTAAATGTGTTCAGTCATGTATGATTCCAGCCATTAAAAACTTGACCTATAAGAATGCACCCATACATCTCAAAAGATCGATGAATGCAGACAGGCTGAAGCATGAAAATCTTTAAATAATTCGACAATGTAACAGCCATGGAGTATTAAGAGGAGCTGAAGACATGATGACTGAACCCTGATATGTTTCAGTTTCACACCCAACCACCAACTCTGGACATCATATTTTTACGTAAATAATTTTCTTTGGCACTTTTTTAAAGCTCAGTTAAAGCCATCAACTGAAATACTCAATATATGAGCCAACCACTGAAGGAGTCCCTGAGTGAAACATTAATCTCTCTCCTATTCAGATGATCTCAGACCTGGTGCAGATTCAGTTATTTCTGCATTTTTTCCAAAATTTTGTTCAAAGCTCCTTGGTTATGAGATGCAAGAATGTTTAGAAGTGTCTGGTTTTGTAAAACTTGTGGAATGGTTCAATGGGTTTGACTGTGCCATTCTTGTTCAGTTGAAGAGGAAGGAAGTCTGTGTTGGTCTAGCTTCCAGACTTCAATAACACAGTGTTCACAACAAGAGTGTATTAACATTGTTGGCAATGTGAAGCTGAATGCTTCAATGAAATATCGTTGCACGTTAAAGACTAATTGAGGGATTAATTTTAAATCAGATTTCATCTAAGTCTAGATTTGTGTTTCTCTCTTCAACAAACTATGATGCTAACTCTCATGTGATATTCTGTTTCAATCCTAACCATTACTGAAAACCATCTGAGGAGCCAAATCTAAATTACACACAAATTCTTGGCATATATATTTTAACATTCTTGGACATCACATTAAACCAGAGTATTCATTGAATACTCTCCACAGCAAAGCCATCGTAAACAATGCTGATGACCTCTGTTAACAGATGTTACTCGTGGCATAATATGGAGCACATTCAATAAGGATTGTCTGGGTTTACATTACACATTCGGCAAGGCTTGGTCTATTTCCTATTGAGACTTCTGTGCAAATCACTGACTACATTTGCATCTGTTGGAATTGTCAATGACAATGCATCTCATATCCATTAAATTTGTGTTAACTGACCACAAATAGGCTCTGAAATCAGATGTTAAAAATTCACATTTCTAGAACTGCTTCAATACAAAAAGAAGTTTTCAAACTAACCGACTTTAAGACAGCCCTGTACAAGTGCTTTGTGGGACTGGCTCCATGTACCATCTGTGGAGTGAAGAGTCCTCCCAACTTCCGAAGCAGAGGCCTGATCAGTTGAAAGAACACCACAGAAAACATTACACACAGTCACCTTGCGACAATATGAAGATTTTCTCACATAACCACTACTAAACATGACCTGCACACAATACCAGACATGACCTTCCGACAATCATGTCACAATCTGTGCCTTCTAATCATTTCAATTTACTAGCTGAATTTCGAATGTCTAAAATTTAAAGTTTATTATCACTATCACAAGTTTACATAACACTGCAATGAAGTTACTGTGAAAATCCCCTCGTCACCACACTCCAGCACCTGTTGGGGTACACTGATGGAGAATTTAGCATGGCCAATTCACCTAACCAGCACATCTTTCAGATTGTGGGAGGATATCGGAACACCTGGAGGAAACCCACACAGACAGGGGGAGTACATGCAGACTTCACACTTACTGACTCAAGCTGGGAACTAAAACTGGGTCCCTGATGCTGACAGGCAGCAGTGCAAACTACTGTGGCACCATGCCAGCTGCACTTGTGTCCCTGCACTTCTGACAAGGAGGCAATATTTTGTTGGGACAAGCAGAGAGCTAGCTCATGTACTTAGTCTGAAAATCTTTACTTCAATATAGATGCGTTGTTACTCTTAACTTGAATGCAGATGAAGTGCTATGCTAGAAGAGTTGAACAAAGAACAAAACAGCATGGGAAACAGGTCCTTTGGCCCAATGAGCCCGCACTGCCACCTCGATGTTCCCATTTCTACCGTGATCCCTGTCTATGTTTATAGATCTATGCATTGAAACCAAATTTGAGACAATTTAGGGAGAATTTGTTCTGCCAATCAGCCTAAGAGCACATTGGGATGTGGGAGGAAACCGGAGCACCCAGAGAAAACCCATGCAAGCATGGGGAGAATGTCTGTGGGAGTTTGCGCATAGGCCCAAATCCATGTATCTGCACAGCAGAGCTTTGGGAGATAAACCAGTGTGGCAGAAGTTTGCTGTCCAGCTGACTGGATGAGATGGCATAACAATTTTAATATTCCCAAAGTGTTGACATCACTCACCAAACTAGGCCTGACTGTGCCATCAGTGATGTAGGGATGCCGGCGTTGGACTGGGGTAAACACAGTAAGAAGTCTGACAACACCAGGTTTAACTCCAATTGATATATTTGATAGTAAACTCACAAGCTTTCGACCCTCTGGTCATCAGGTGAATGAGGGGTTCTGGTCTCAAACAGCACACACTGTTTACAGATTCCTGATTAGAATGCGAATCTTTACACCTAACCTGCTATTCAAGTCTTAAAGTGGCTAACAATGTGAGTGGAAGGAGCACTGAGCACAGGTTAAAGAGATGTGTATTGTCTCCAAAGAGCACAGCAAGTGAGGTTTTTTTGTCACACTATCTGTAACCCCCATGACTTGCCTGGGTTAGCAAAAAACCTCACTTGCTGTGCTGTCTGGAGACAATACACATCTCTTTAACCTGTGCTCCGTGTTCGTTCCACTCAGTAAGAAGTGTGACAACATCAGGTTTAAATCCAACTGATTTATTTGATAGTAAACTCACAAGCTTTCGACCCTCTGGTCTTCATCAGGTGAATGAGTTGTTCTGGTCTCAAACAGCACATGTAACAGCACAGACTGTTTACAGATTCCTGATTAGAATGTGAATCTTTACATCTAACCTGCTATTCAAGTCTTAAAGTGGCTAACAATGTGAGTGGAAGGAACACTGAGCACAGGTTAAAGAGATGTGTATTGTCTCCAGACAGCACAGCAAGTGAGGTTTTTTGCTAACCCAGGCAAGTCATGGGGGTTACAGATAGTGTGACAAAAAAACCTCAATTCTGTAAACAGTCTGTGCTGTTACGTGTGCTGTTTGAGACCAGAACAACTCATTCACCTGATGAAGACCAGAGGGTCGAAAGCTTGTGAGTTTACTATCAAATAAATCAGTTGGATTTAAACCTGATGTTGTCACACTTCTTACTGTGCCATCAGTATCAGTTGATTGAATGAAACAGAAGTTGAAAATGTAGCTTGCAATCCAAACACAGGAATAAACTATTGCTTTTAAAGCAATGGCAAATGCATGGCACACATCAGCTATAATGCAACTGAACAGCAACAATTCTCTTTAAGTTTATTCTCACCCATTACAATTATCTTAAAATGGTTAAAGGACTCAGCACAAACAACGCTGATATTGTCAAGTACAGTATTCATAAATCATAGAATCCTACAGTGCAGGAGGCCATTCGGCCTATCAAGTCTGCACCAACCACAATCCCACCCAGACCCTATCTCCATTACCCACATTTACTGTAACTGGATCCCCTGACACAAAGGGGCAATTTAGCATAGCTAATTCACATAACCCACATATCTTTGGACTGAACACGGAGAGAGTGTGCAGACACTGCACAGACAGTGACTCAAGCTGGGAATCAAACATTCGTCCCTGGCGTTGAGAGATAGCAATGCTAACCACTGTGCCATCATGCCTCCCAGTACAGTCAAATACACACACAATTCGGACTGCCATGTACACACACAACCGGACGTAAAGTAGAAGACAAGGAGGATCTGCACCATGACACCAGCATTAACATTACAAATAAAGGACGAATTCTTTTCTCTAGAAAAGATAAAATACTTGACTGTTCTATGTATCTAATTTACTCTGTACAGACCTGGTGGCATTACCTGAGAAATGGGAGTTGGACATCTTCTCCACAAGTCAGATAAGGGACTCTGATACTATGGCAGAAAAGGACGAAGGTAACCAGTAGATAGTCCAGGCGAGACTTATGACGAGAGAGAAAGATGAATGGACCATCATACTGCCAAAAAAACAAAAATATTTTCTGAAATTTATTGATATTCATAGGTGTTCATTGCATTCTCACCCTGCATTGTAACAGCACATACGTAGAAGTCAATACAGCCGATATTATTCAAAGAGGGACATCATCGGTTGTATCATATATTCATCCAGCAAGAATATATTTCAATCAACTTTACTCCAAGAAATTGACTAAATTAATCCAATAATGTTATTTCCTTCAGGATGTTATGGTTAACTGGTGATAAGCATACAGAGACAGAGTGTTGTGTGAATGTGCTGCAGCTGACTGTTCATCAATTACTTGCATATATTGACAAAACATGAAAAGCTGGGCAAAAGCTAGTGTTGTGACATGCTGCAGTACCTAAAGTCTGCCACCAAAGGGCATTGCTATCCATTTTTGCAGGGAATTTGCATTTCAGGAGAAAAAATGTAGGGGGGAGGTATATGATAAAGGGTAGACCTATTAAGAGTATAGAAACGCAGAGGGACCTGGAGGTGCAGGTGAACAAGTCTCTGAAGGTGGCAGAGCAAGTGGAGAAGGTTGTGAAGAAAGCATATAGCATGTTAGTCTTTGTAGGAAGGAGTATAGGGTACAAGAGCTGGCCTTTAATGTTGCAGTTGTATAAAACACTGGTTAGACCTCATTTGGAATACTGCGTTGTTCTGGTCGCCTTACTACCAGAAGGACGTGGAGACTCTGGAGAGAGTGCAGAGGAGGTTTACTAGGATGCTACCTGGTATGGAAGGTCTGAGTTATGAGAAGAGGTTAGGCAAATTGGGACTGTTTTCCTTAGAAAGATGTAGACTTAGAGGAGATCTAATAGAGGTGTACAAGATTTTGAAGGGGATAGATAGAGTAAACAGGGTTAAGCTTTTTCCTAGGATGGACTCGAATAGCACGAGGGGTCACGGGCTTAGGGTGAGAGGGGTAAGATATAATTTGGATGCTAGAGGGAGTTTTTTCACACAGAGGGTGGTGGGGGTATGGAATGCATTCCAAGTAAAGTGGTGGAGGCAGGTACTCTGGAGTTATTTAAGAAATACTTAGATGGGCACATGAACAGAATGGGAATGGAGGGGTATAGAAAACTGATTTAAAATAGGGATCATGAGCCATGGGAGTCCCTGGGAAGTGTGTAAATAGATGCACTTGTTTTTATCCTACAGGTGCTTTGGTCCACCTTGTTGTCTAACAAGAGGCATACACGCGACGGGTCGTGAGAGGTCTGCTCTTGGATTTTTTTTTGAGAGTATCCTAGTGCTTCACGTCGTTAGTGTACGCTTGACCTGGACCATTTGATGGGCAACACGACAGCTCAGTGACTATCGCTGTGCTGTGCAGATACATGGATTTGGGCCTTTGTCTGTGGGAGTTTGTGCATTCCCCCTGTGCTTGCGTGGGTTTTCTCCGGGTGCTCCGGTTTCCTCCCACATCCCAAAGATGTGCTCTTAGGCTAATTGGCAAAACAAATTCTCCCTAAATTGTCTCAAATTTGGTTTTTAATCCATAGATCTATAAACATGGACAGGGATCACAGGTAGACGTGGGAACATCGGGGTGGCGGCGCGGGCTTGTTGGGCCAAAGGACCTGTTTCCCGTACTGTTTTGTTCTTTGAATGGAGCACAACAGTTCCATCCTGGTGGTAACACAGTGGGTTCAACACATTCAGACATCATTTTAAATCTGAGACTGTAAACCTATTCTGCCGCTGATAGTTCTCCCAAACGGTAAAAGTTCAGTCCCTCACCTCTGCCCTTGCTTTCCGCAGCATCCGAATTTGCCCTTGGTGAACTTGCAAATTCACAAAAACCCAGTTAAATACTTTCAGTAGCACCCAACTAGTCAACCTGTGAGGGGTAGAACAGACATGATAATGTTTCATCACACAGTCACAACTTCATCAGGTGCAGGGGGCAGTAGTGTCATGGTATTGCCACTGGACTAGTAATCCAGAGAGCCACGCTAATGTTCTCAGAACCTGGGTTCAAATCCCATCAGACTCAATTGTGAAATGACCTCTGAAATGACATAGAAAGCCACTTAATTTGTGAATAATTAGGGTTAGGCAACAACTAATGGCCTAGCCAGTGATGTTCACAGCCCATGAATGAATTTTTAAACAAGGAATTCCATCTGGATCTCTGTATCACTAATAAAATGCAATGATTTTTATGAAAATTTTGAATAATGAATTGAACAGACCCATTGTATCCAGCTTCTAATACATAAGTGCCATCCTGAAAGCTGCACAGAAATCTAGAGACAATTCGTTTGTCTAATTCACACACTCTCCAGAAGAACTCACTTTCATGAATTCAAAGAGCTATGGCACAAATTGGCACAGCCAAAGCTTAAGGTGCCCCAAGAATATGCAGCATTGCTGGAATTTAACCAACTGGAGCCTGCACTGAACAACAACTTCCATATTTATTAATAGCCTGCAGCTGAGACTCCACTTTTCAATACGACATTAGCTTGCAAGATTATCAAGGAGCGAATGGGGCGTATCCCAAAAGTACAGGTCAACCCAACCAGGTGTCATTAAAAAGTCACAAGTTAATCACCAATAGTTTTTAGAGAAGGTGATTTTTTTTCCCCAAGTGGAGGTGTCCATTATTACAATCCTGGACCAGAATACCAGATTGCATTTGGAAGCCACCCAGTTTGTCATAAATGTGAAGAAAAAATGCTTCACTCCAGGAGTAATCCCACTGACCAATTCAGAATCTTATATCAAAACAAATTTTATTCATAACACAATTTAAGTATAAGCTGCTTCATTTTGTTCAGCCTTAGCTCATAACAGTTGAAATAGGGAGAGCTCTAATTTTGAACTTAATACTGTTTCAGTTCACATAAGCAACATTTTTCTTACAGACTTAAAATCCACTTTAAATATAGTCAGCAATCACAAATATATTTCATTAAATTCTTGTTGGCATTTTCAGAGAGATATAAAGCTTTCAGAAAACTGCAAAATCTTTCCAACTTGAACCAAAACAGCCCAACTCCAATTGTGTCTCCTAAAACTCTTTCTTGGCTCCAGATCCAGGACTGCACATAAAGCACAATATCATATGACCTCGTCAATAACTCTAATCTGAAATCTCAGAAGAATTTAAATGAAGAAAAATCTTTTAACATTATTTCACATAATACTGTGTCTGTAAGAAATGTACTTTAATGGGGTTTTTCTGAAGATTTTTTAAGCAGGTCCAACCATTTTATTAGTACCATGTTGTCTGTAGCTAGCACGGCTACATGTGCACTAGGGATTTATGATCCTTTTGGAATTGCTGGTGGAACATGATTGACAAGTCATGTCATATTTCCCCCCCACAGAAAGCTCCAAGGTTTTGCTTTCATTTTTCTCAGAGGCTATTTGGACTCAAACCGAAAGCAGTGTCTCTTGTTTTCCCCTCTCACTGTAGTTGGAAATTCTGCTATGAGTTGCTGTTAGAAGCTGATGGAGGCAAGCAGTGTCTCTGTCTCTCTCTCTCTCACACCCCCCCCCTCCCTCTCCAGAGGCTTTTTGCAAAGATCCAGGACTGGGAAGCCTCAGAGTTTTAATCCATTCAAAGCACCAATTCACAGGTGGTGTTAAAAAGCTGCAAAATCCAGTATCACATGAGAATGCTTACTTTTTGTGCCAAGTCTAGAAATGGGTATATGTTTGTGGGCTGTTGTTTGACCTGGAGAATTATAAATGCCAAGTTGTTAAGGTTTATACTCTAACATGTTTGATTCCTGTAATTGGTAAGCATTATGCTAAATATTTTTGTTATAACTTAACTGTATTCTGAAATACACTTTGTTTGACAAAAGCTCCCCAGTAGGTTGCTTGAATCATACCTGGAAATGAAACAGCTTATGCTCACTCATGCCAAATTCAAATGTAAAAACTTAGGGTCTAGGCTATCTTGATAAAACATTTGGAGTTTCTGGCCTGGATCTTAAACCACTTGCAAGCTTGAAATGAGCGATTATCCCACTTCCCCAACATCTGGGCTCTATTCCTTCCAAACATACTGACTACCTGTAGCATAAAGCTGAATTTTAACCATTCTCCAGAAAAATGCACAGTATATTCATATCGTTTGCACACTTCCATCACAACACAATGTGCAAAAACAGCCAGAAGAAATTCTTCCAGAGTTAGTTTTAAGCAGATCTGCAGCATCTCTACAGCTCTTCACCTTAGGGAATCATCCCATACCTGAGTAAAAAGGGCGAGATTGTAGCTTGAATCTGATGAAAAATCCTCAGCACATTCCTCAAGTTATAAGTTGATTCCTGGTCAGATATATTAGATAAGTTCTCCTTAACAACTTTCTGCACCCTATATAAACAGAACCAGTTATTTTACAATTGTAATGGCAAAGGATAGAAGAAAGGAAAAAACAGACAGTGGGAGAATATTATTGTAGAATTAGCATCTTGACCATTAGTTTTTTAACCTTTTACTCTTGATTATTCGGTGCTCCAGGAAGGGAACATCTGGGTAAATTGTGCGCTCATCAACAAAGAGGAAACTGCAAAGGCGTCGAGCCAGCCAACCTCGATACCTGTAACAATGATTTGGGAAAGGGAGATTTCACATCATCCACATGCAGCTCAATGTTAAATATGCTTCCAGCTCAATAACTTCAAACTTTTGTGTCAAATAGAGTGAGTTAAGATGAGGAACTCGCTTGTATTAATGGAACCTCATGTTGAACTGAGGCAAAATAATATGTAATACAATACAAAAATACTCATTTATGACATAATCTTAGGTATGTATTTGCTGTGGGTATTATTTTACAGACATCTTCAGCTTAACTTCATCCCAATTCGTTGTGATCATTCAAGAATTATATTATGACAAACAAATACATAATTCATTTGCTAAGGCAATACACTTTACATAAAATACCATTTTCTGGCACAAACAACTTGTTAAATGTTGGCAGCACTAAGTTCCACACAACATCTGCATCTATTTCATAATATTAGCACAAGAGCCCTTCTCACTCACTGGAATCTAAGATTTAACTGTCAAAATCTGCATTACAACCTATTACTGCACAATGGCAGACAGACTCTCAAAGAAGTGCAGTGACAGTTTGTTATCATGACCCCACAAATAAGAGATAAATGCACCACACACGATTACTGTTGCAGAGATTCAATATTTTTATTATTCCTATCATTTTGCCTGAATGTAAATCTGTGCTGCAGGATTTTCATACTTCTGTAGAATGTTGAAGTTGGCACATTTTTGAAGCTGGCCGGAGCCAAATTCCACAGTATCATACAGCCAGCATACTCCATTTCCTTTTCACTTTTTCAAAGGAGGTGAATGTTGTTAATTAATCAACATTTATTACCCAACCTGGATTGCCCTTGAAAAAGTAGTGTGAGATACCTCCTTGAACCACTGCAGTCTATGTTGTCTTAGGACCTCCGCAGTGTTCTATGACAGGAGTTTCAGGATTTTGGCCCAGTGAGAGTGAAGGAACACTGATATAGTTCCAAATCAGAATGGTGAGCCACTTAAGAGTGAAATTTACAGATGGTGCAGTTCCTATGTATCTGCTACCATCTAAAAGTACAAAGGCAGCAATTGTGGTTTTGGAAGATGCTGCCTAAGGAGCCTTTGAGAGTTCCTACTGTGTATCTTGTACATAAGACAGAGCACTGTCACTATTCATCAATGGTGAAAGGAGTGAATATTTATGGAAGGGCTAGCAATCAAGCAGGCTGTTTTACCCTGGATTTTGTCGAGACTCATCAGTATTGTTGGTCATTCATTCAAGCAAACGAGCAGGAATGAATCACACTCCTGACTGTTCCTGTGGATGGTGAACAGACTTGGGAAATGAACAAGTGAATTACTCATCACAAAATTCCCAGCCTATGATCTGTTCTTGTAGGCACAGTATTTATACAGCTGGAAGTTCCTGCTGTGCATCTTTACATTTCTGATCAATGCGAATTCCCCAGCGTGTTTTAGTGTGGGATTCAAGCAATGGTAAAGCCACTGAACTTCATGGGGAGATGGTTAGATTTATTCTTGTTGAAATGGTCATTGCATGGCGTTGTCCAGGAAAATGAGTTATTGAAAAAAAATTCTACATAATATAGGACCTTTAGAGGATTGGCTAAGTATCATCTCTTTCCAGAAACACACTGAACTCTAAACAGTCTCAGTTCAGGCTGCCATGCTGACATTACTAAATAGGGAGGATAATGCCTTTATCTATACAAGTGTTTAGAAAACTAAGAAATGACTCAACACAATGTAAACTAAAAAGCTGACGTGAAGGCTCAGTTAGGACACTCGAGAGTTACAAATTAGCCATGAAGGAGCTAAACAGAGTTAAGAAGAGCTAAAAGAAGTCATTGGCAGGTAGGATCAAGGAGAACTCTAAAGCTTTCTATCAGTATGTCATGAGTAAAAGATTGATTCGGGCAAGATTAGACCCAGTCAGGGACAGTAGTGGGAAGTTATGCATGGGGCCTGAAGAGATAGGAGAGGCACTAAATGAATATTTTTCGTCAGTATTCACACAGGAAAAAGTCAATGTAGTCCAGGGGAATACTGAGATACAGGCTTTTCAACTGGATGGGATTGAGGTACGTAAGGAGGAGGTATTAGCAATTCTTTAAAGTATGAAAATAGCTAAGTCCCCTGGCTGGACAGGATTTATCCTAGGATTCTCTGGGAGGCTAGGGAGGAGATTGCAGAGGCTTGAGCTTTGATCTTTATGTCGTCATTGGCTGCAGGTATAGTGCTGGAAGATTGGAGGATAGCAAATGTTGTCCCCTTGCTCAAGAAGGGAAGTACAGACCGTCCTGGAAATTATAGACCAGTGAGTCTTACTTCTGTTGTGGGCAAAGTTTTGGAAAGAATTATAAGAAATAGGTTTTATAATCATCTAGAGAGAAATAATTTGATAAGGGATAGTCAAAATGGTTTTGTGAAAGATAGGTCGTGCCTCACAAACCTTATTGAGTTCTTTGAGAAGATGACCAAAGAGGTGGATAAGGGTAAAGCAGTTGATGTGGTGTATATGGATTTTAGCAAAGCAGAAAATATGCATGTATGGGAGTGAGGGTGAGTTAGTAGTTTGGATCAGGAATTGGCTAGCTGATAAAAGACAGAAGGTGGTGGTTGATAGGAAATATTCAACCTGGAGTTAAGTTACAAGTGCTGTACTGCAGGAGTCTGTTTTGGGGCCATTGCTGTTTGTCATTTTCAAAATGCCCTAGATGAGGGTATAGAAGGGTGGGTTACTAAATTTGCAGACGACACTGAAGTCGGAGGAGTTATAGATAGTGAAGATGGATGTTACAGTTTACAGAGGGACATAGATAAGCTGCAGAGCTGGGCTGAGAGGTGGCAAATGGAGTTTAATGCAGAAAAGTGTAAGGTGATTCACTCTGGAAAGAGTAACAGGATTACAGAATATAGGGCGAATGGAAAGATTCTTGGTATTGTCGACGAGCAGAGAGATCTCGGTGTACATGTGCATAGATCCCTAAAAGTTGATAAGGTTGTTAAGAAGGCATACAGCGTGTTAGCTTTTATTGGTAGAGGGATTGAATTTCGGATCCGCGAGATCATGTTGCAGCTGCACAAAACTTTGGTGTGGCCGCACTTGGAGTATTGCATACAGTTTTGGTCGCCGTATTATAAGAAGGATGTGGAAGCATTGGAAAGGGTGCAGAAGAGGTTTACCAGCATGTTGTCTGGTAAGGTGGCAATGTCTTATGAGGAAAGGCTGAGAGACTTGAGGTTGTTTTCATTAGAGAGAAGGTTAAGAGGTGACCTAATTGAGGCATACGAGATGATCAGAGGATTAGATAGATGGACAGTGAAAGTCTTTTTCCTCAGATGATGATGGCTAAAAAACAAGGGGACATAGCTTTAAATTGAGGGGTGATAATTATAGAACGGACGTCAGAAGTAGGTTCTTTACTCAAGAGGGTGGTAAGGGCATGGAATGCCCTGTCTGCAGCAGCTGTGGACTTGCCAAATTTAAGGGCATTCAAATGGTCATTGCATATGATAACATTGGAACAGTTTAGGTTAGAGGGTCATTAGATTGATTCCACTGGTTGGTGCAACATCGAGGGCCAAAGGGCCTGTACTGCGCTGTAATGTTCTATATTCTATGACATCAAACAGGGTGACTAATGGAATGGGTTGCAACTACCCTGACAGTTTAGCCATTGCTCAGAAGGTTTGAATCAAATGACCGACATTGGGTAAGCCACCTGCCTGCCAAAACAGGGGATATTAGCAAGCACCTAGACACTGGGATTGGGGAAGTGGCAGTACTCATTGGCAGCCACCTTCTGCAAATGGAAAAGGAGGAGGCGGCAGATGAGGGGAAGGGTTCATCAATATTTCAACACAAGAGCAGAATGATGTTATCATAATCCTTTGAGATCAACACACAACCATCTCTCCATCGTCTGGCAACAGGAAATCGCTGATAATAATAAATGTCCTCAAAATTGCTTATTGTCTAACTTAGGTATCCAAAAATCTCAAAACTTGTGTGGCACACATTATTTGCCCCTTTTTAGCTCAAGGTTGAATGCTGCCCATGTCTGGGCACGGTATGCCTCATACATGATGAGTCACAAATATTGTAAATTGTGGAATCATTGGCTAACGCCCTAATTCTGACCTTAAGATGGAAGTGGGGGAATCATGGATAAATGTGAAGATGGTTCAGACCAAGTATATTAACTTGATAAATTGCTTCAGCAACTTCCTGGACAGAGAGAATAGGTCTGCAACAACCACAGCTCTCAGTATGACTTAACCAGTGGAGTTTGCTCCCTCATTCCTTCAGTTTTGCTCAGGCTACTTGATGACACTTGGCATTTCATGGTTAAATGCTTCTCGAATATCAATGGCAATCACTCTCACCTCACCTCTAGAGTTCAGTTCTTTTGTCCATTTTTGGACCAAAGTGAGAGAATGAGGTCAGGAGTTGAGTGGCCCCTGTGATACCCAAAGTGAGTGTGTGTGCGCCCAGCATTTTGGTAGCTGTGCTTTGTCCAAGTAATCTTGACAGTCAGACAAACTTTGAGATGCATTTCTACAACCAGTGTACTGCAGTTTTCATGAAAACCGCTGGTAGCTCTGGGAGGATGGGCGGGGGGAGACTGTGAGCGGGATCTAAACAAAAAAGTTAATTTTTAATTACTTTCAAAACTGAGATAAAGCAGTAATTTGTCTGCAATCTCATCTGTCTGCTATCAACATACCGTGTCTGTATTTCAGTCACAAGGATGGCATTTCGAAATCCCAACAAGGCTAAATGGTGATGGAAAAGCAAACCCTGAAACACAGAGATAACTTTACTGGGAAACAACACCAAAAACAGCAAGACCAAGTAACTGCAAATTTTGAAAAGGATAGATGATCCATATATTCCACAACAGAAATTTTAGTATTTAAGTTGGAGGGAATAAAATAAAAATGTCCAAAAAAATTATGCAGAAATAAAATTCAATGCAACTCTGCTGTCCCAAAGTTCAATTCAAACAAGGTTACTATTGTGTCAAATATTGAATATCTTCAAAATAAGTTTACAATTATAACCAAAAATACTTTTTAAACTCAAGATTACTTTATCATCTTTGATACACTAAATGAAAATTAGTTCCCCAGCACCTTCCCCAATTTTACTTGTGCTGCACAGACTTCAAAAGATTTATCAGTTCTAAATGCTGTGTCCAGTCAGACTTTCATTTCCCTTCAAACACCTGCAACGCTCTTACCCAGCTCTGGGGTGCACAGATATAACAGCAGCGACCCACAAAGGGTCGAGCATTCCCAATGAACAGACTGGCCCCTCCAGATGGTGTGCTAAAAGCCAGAGTTGATAACAAGCCACTGTGATTCACCTATAAGGAAAGCAAAGTAAGTTTTATTCCTTAATGAACAAGAGTCAGCTCATACTCAGCACAGCAAGATTCCACGTGTGCCAATTTGAAAGGCTAAGCATTGGAATATATTTTCCCACTCTATGGTATGGCTTCATCTCTGTTTCAGAAATATTTATGATGGCAGAATGTGCCCTTTTCAATTTATGAATTTTTGAGTACAATCTATCCAACTGATCGTGTAGAAATTCTAATAAAGAGATTAGTGGAGTGGCATCTATTTTGAGAACTTAGATAAGAATGACATCTCTCAAACTGCTGTGAGCATTATTTACTCCTGTTGACCAGCTAACACTGAAGAAATAAAGTTGACATGCCTGGTCAATGACCTGCCAGTTCAGAAAAGTTTCAAGATCTACCAGTTTTTTAAATTACAAATAAGGCAAATAAGATAGGATTAAAAAATAAAAGGAAATATGGAAGATAAGAAATGACTAATGACAGGTGGAATCTTGTGCAATACAAAAAGGGATGGGGAAACAGCATAAGTGAAAAAAACTCAAGTCTGGAAGGACAGGAAATTGGCAAGAGCAAATCATTAATGGTGTGTGCTGTGCCTCAGTGTGAGTTACACTGAAAATTAGTGGGCTTGGCCTATTCATGCTGGAGAGTCTGGCAGCGTAGTGCTGAGCAGACCATTGCCCACGTAATGATCTGTCAGCAACAAGATCAGCACGTGCACAATGGCCCTGCACTCCTGATTGCAAGCCAGTTTAACCTTGCGACACTACCCCTCAATCTCTCTCCGCTAAGTCCAATTGCTGGCCCCCATCACCCCTGCCCACCTCTATGTCTCCCCATTCCCTCCATTTCCTCCTAGCAGCCCGAACCACCTCCTTCCCTCTCTGAGAAGCAGGTTGACGAGACCCTGATCACTGGCCTCCCTTCCTCAATAAGAAGTCTGACAACATCAGTTTTAAATCCAACTGATTTATTTGATAGTAAACTATCAAATAAATTTATTTGAAAGTACTGGACAACAAAGGGTACTCTGCCACTGTGTGCCGTGTTCACCTTCTGAGGAGGGCAGTGCGGTTTATCGCTGTTTATCCCTTCCTCTGTCAGAGCTCAAACGCAGTGCTCAAATGGCAGCACGACACCCCAACCCCACAAACCCTCTCCTAGGAGCCCCACCCCATTTGAACTCATCCCTTTGGCACTGCTCAATAACAATGAGTAGTGCCAAGGTGCCTCTAGCATTGACACTTTGTTCCTTAGTCCCAGGTTAGCACTACAAAGGTGGCAATGGCCAGAGACACCTCTCCCTTAATCCCGACCCTCCGGGGTGTGGGAGTGGGGGGGCCTCGATAACTTCCCCTTTATTGCAGCAGGTCAGGTTGCCGGCTTCCCACAGGTGGGGAGCTATATTAAATCCTGCTGGAGTGAAACATCCTGGCAGGGGGAGAAAGATTAGCTGGCCCTGAGATTTCAATCCAGGCCCGCTGATGCTATTCAAAAGAGATGGATATTAGTATTACTCAATTTATGCAGCTTCACACCAATTTCTAGCGTGGAGCTGATGACGCCAGAAATCCAGTTGCCGGAGAATTGTGGGGGCTGTGGTGCTCAGTGGGGAGCCACAAAATGGCTTCTGCTCGAGTCTCTTGGCCTGCTGTACTACAAAAGCAGCACAGTGGGATGACAGAATCACCCCCATCATGTTTGAGAAAATGCTTCCTGATTTCAGTAATAAAAGATAAAGCTCATGCCAACGTAATCCTCACCAGATCAAAGATTTGCAGTACTTGCCCTGGGAAATCAAAATTAACATTTTAAACACTTCAATGATCTAAACTCAAGGGAGTAGAAAAAAGGCATCTGTGTGAGAGGCAGGTGACAGATGCAAGAGGCGGTGTGCAGTAATGTAGCAAGTGGGACAATGTATGAAGCAGGGGTACCAGTGAGGTGAGGATGCGCAAGAAGGATGGTGAGCTCAAGGGATGAGAGGAGCATGAGAAAAATCATCCACTGACCTGGACACATTCACTGTTCCTTTATGTAAGTCATTACTGTATATGATACATAGCTGAGGCCCATGATTGAGCCAAGGAATGCCACTCACTATATACTGCCAACCCATTTTTAATCCATGCTCTGTTCCTAGCTCCAAAACAATTACTATCTCCAGTGATAAGGTGACCTTGACTTGCAGGCACCATCTTTTTTTCTGAAGTCAAATTAAAACTTTATTAAAATCTTCTGACTTACAACTGCTGTATGTTTACAAGTTTTATTATAAGAAAAAGATGATGCAAATCCAAGTTGTTGAGTTGTTGCACATAAAATCAGACAAGTTCTATATTTTAGAAGACATCTGGAATCAATGACGCTCAATTATCTACTTATTCGGTACCTCTCCATTTTCAAATCATAAAAGCAGCAAAAACCAAAAAAAAATTAATAGAGATCATTTCAGAAGCTTTTGGAAGTAATATTCAGCCGATAACTCAAACTGTGACAACTGTTATTCTCAACTCTGTACGTAAGTTGTCAGCTTGGCGAAGTGATTCAACCTCAAGATAGAATGTTTTGAGTTCCTGATAGAAGTCTACAAGATTATGAGAGGCACAGACAGAATGGATATTCAAAAGCATTTTCCCAGGGTGGAAGAGTCAATTACTAAGGGCATAGGTTTCAGGTCAAGGAACAATGTTTAAAGGAGATGTATAAGGCAAGTTTTTTAAACCGATGATGGTGGGTACCTGGAGCTTGCTGCCTGGCTAAGTCATGGAAGCAGATACAATAGTGACTTTTGAGGGGGCATCTTGACAAATACATCAATAGGATGGGAATAGAAGGCTATGATCCTCGGAAGGGTAGGGGTTTTAGTTCAGTCAGGCAGCATGGTTGGCGCAGGCTTGGAGGGCGAAATGGGCCTGTTCCTGTGCTGTAATTGTCTTTTTTCTTGATTCCACTCAGGATTTGGCAACTAAATTACTCTTCAGTATTGAAGGAGTGCTGCCATCCAACCAAAGGCCAGAATTTTATATTACTTAGTTGGCAATCAGCCAACTCGGAAGTACATGAAATCATGGGTGACAACACTGGGTGTGTATACTCATACAATATGTCAGTTATTGAATGCACACAAGAGTCACAAGAGACCACCCACAGTCAATTTAGCACATGAAAGAGCAAGCTGAGTACAATTTTGTGTGGTTCAACTGCCCAGGAGGCCTTCATCCTTTAGCTACAATCTAAATTCAGAAGGGAATGATATGACATGGCTGAAACAAAATTAAAATAAGTGTCTAGAGATCGTGCTTTGTGATTGATTGTGAAGCCTGGACACAATTTGCATAGTTTTTCCATCACAATTTATTTTTCACAAGGCAGCAGTTCCCCAAGATAGCTCCACACAGCTATCTTCAAAGGAGCACATTCGAAGAACCAACTCACACCTTCCCTTTTCTGAAAGTCTATTTTTTCCCTCCTTCTCAGCAGCACTGAGACTTTCCCAGTGCGTGCTTCACACTGACCACCCAGTAATTAGTCAGCCCGTGCAACATCGCATTCTGAAGCCAACCCACAACCAAAAATGCATTTTGTCCCTGCTTCCAGGCCCAGTTGCACATGTCCAACAGACAAAAACTTCACACCAATGAGATTTTAATCTGAGTCTCCTTGCAGCAATTCTATTGGTATGAGTGCATGTTAAAAATATTATGCATCAGTTGAAGATGACTGAGAAGATCTTCTGATCCCATTGTCAACTATCACCACGATGAACAAATTAACCTATTATTCATCCTCGTGATTTTTGTTGTCCTGAGGACAGCAGTGTCAATATTTTCCAGCAATAACAGACTTTTTGAACTGTGATATGGTAACATTGTGGATAAAAGGCAGTCCTCTATTTTAACTTTACACAATAAAAGCAAAAAAAAAACCCAGCTTACTTTATTGATAACTTCAGTTGATTCCTTGGAAGCCAAAACTTTAACAATCCCATCACTCCTCTCATGCACTGAAGCCATGTTATGAGTTCAGCTTAGAGGAAAAATGGAGATGAGGTTAATTAATTCAGCATGACAATAAGCTTATGCAAAGTTAATACTGCAGTAATAGATCTTCTTTATGTATAAAAATATTTTGATGTACATATCAGTCTTTGTTTCATTTTGGCCTTGGAGCCTGTAATTTTCCATTGTCCACAAAAATCTGGGTTTGGTGCTAATGATCTCCCATATTATTCTATCGTTCCTGTATGTGAATTGAACTGAGCACTGAGCAAGTGAATAAAACTAACAGTACAAACAGGATAAAAATAGCAGAACTTTGCTTTGGCTGAGCTAAGGGAAATACAGGCAAGTCTGTTTCTTCTCATTACCATCCAGCAACAGTGTGGACAAAGAATTATTATATGATCAAGCATAGCTAGGATCGCTCCTTAAATTACTGTTAAAACTAAGAGAAATGATGACAAAATTCTGCAAAAACCTACGCAAACATTGACTCAATGGCTTCAAGAGAACCAAGAAATAGCAAAGTCGCATTTTGCTACACAAGTTACAATGATATAATTACTTTGGTTACTCACGGAGTGAAACGTGAATTTAAAAACAAAATGCATTCTAAAAATTCATCTATTTGTGGATTTGCACTAGTCTTGGAAAGTTCCTTCCAGTATTATTCACAAAGTGGTGCTCTGCGGCAAGGATATAGTGTGTGTGTGTGTGTGTGTGTGAGTGAGTGAGAGAGAGAGAGAGGGCAGCAGAGCAGGCAGATGCTGGAATAGTAAAACACATTTGCAAATTACCAAGTATTCTAAAAAAGGACTGCTACAAGTTATCAAAACAAATATTTCTCTCTAGAGATGCTGCGCGATCTGCACAACTTTTTTATTTCGATATTGCAGATTTTGGCTATGGCTATAACATGTGGAGGAATTTGGGCAAGCTCTAATGACAGCATTCCTTTGTGTGACTTGCTCATGTACATTTTCTGCAGATGCGAGAACAATGTTCAATTTATTCCTGCATTAGGGATTGCAGATTATAATTTAAATACTTTCAAACTTGGTCAGTACTGGCATACAATATTTATTGCATTGATCTCCAAAATAGTAACCTTTCTCCTCAAATAGTTCAACTGCTAGTGATCCCACAAATTTTTGTGGTAGAAAATTCCAGGATATTAACCCAGTAATGAGGACAAGAGTCAATGATAACGTCAGACAATTCAATGATGACATTCCCACAAGGTTGTTGCTCTCATTCTTCCTAGACATAAATATTGCAGTGCAGAAACATTTGATGTAACATTGGTATTTTGTAGCATTTCATCCAGGGTTTCTGCACTTTCAGGTAAAATGAAATTCCATGATATTTCCAAGTTGATGAAAGAATTTTTTCTGAATCTCTGATGAAAGATGGGGCATCAACTACAGATATGCACCTGTCGAAATGATTGTTTCCATTCGCCTTACCTTGTTTTCACTATGGTACGGCTCCAAAAAAGGCACCAAGACATGTACCTCCACAACAAAAGAAAATCGGCAAACGGCAGTTGCAAACACACTGCTCCCTCACATGATACAAGCAAGCGAGAACGGGGGAATCTATGCATATCACTCAGCCAATTAGCTGCATTGGACACTGCCAGAACAGCTGTAATCTGGCACGTGGATTGTCCCTGTTGTTCTGGCAGTCTCACGTTTCATGACTTTGGACCTTTTTTTTTTAAAGAGAATACTTATGACTCACAAGAACACTGCTTCGCTTTTGGTTGGTGTTGAGTTTCATTGTATTGTTACAGTTGCACTCATGGTGAGCATTCTAGATGGCCAATACATTTTCAATGCTCAAGACACGAGCACTTGTTGCTGAGTATCCAGCCACTAACCTGTTTGTGGGTGTTATTATTGATACTACTGGTCCAATTCAATACCAAGACAAAGATGATCAAGGTAATGTACACAAGTTATTGCAGTCATCTGAAGAGAAATGACTGAGCTTCGCTTTTAATTGAAATGATCAACGCGCCAAGGTTACTTGCGTGGCAGATGCATTAGCTACTACTTGTCAACCAAAGCCTGGAAAGTAATCAGGTCCTCTTGCTGGCTGGCGTGTACTGCTCAATAATCAGAGGAGTTGTAAGTGAAATTTCAAGAGATAACAGCAAAATATCCCACTCAGACTCAAGGTGGAAGAAAGGTCATTAATCAGTAATGAATCAGCTGAAGGCAGCTGAACCACGGCTTCTATGCTGAGGAAATCCTTGAATGGTATCCTGGACCTGTGATGATTGATTTCTCTTACAATAAACACAAAGCTACAGAGGATCATCAATTGGTCTTCCTGTTGGCTTTGTGGAAGATGAACTTTCTTAACGCACAATGACAATCAGTCAACCCCTCACCCCACCTCCCTCACCCCAACCCTCCCCCTCTCCCTCCGTCTCCCGACCCTCTCTTCTCACCCCCTTCCCTCATACCTCTCCCCCACCCCTCTCCCCTCCTCCTCCTACCCCTCTCCTCACCCCCTCTCCCCCCTCTCCCACACACCCCTCTCCCCTTCTCTTCTTTTTCCCCCTCCCCCCTTCTCTTCCCCCCTTCCCCTTCCCCCTCCCCCGTTCTCTTCCCCCCTTCCCCTCCCCCTTCTCTTTCCCCCTTCCCCTCCCCCTTCCCCTTTTCTTCCCCCCCTTCCTCCTTCCTCCTCCTCCCCCCTTCCCTCTTTCTTCCCCCCCTTCCTCCTCCTCCCCCCTTCCCTCCTCTCCCCCCCTTCCCTCCCTCCTCCCCCCCTTCCCTCCCTCCTCCCCCCCTTCCCTCCCTCCTCCCCCCTCTTCCCTCCCTCCTCCCCTCTTCCCTCCCTCCTCCCCCCTCTTCCCTCCCTCCTCCCCCCTCTTCCCTCCCTCTCCCCCCTCTTCCCTCCCTCTTCCCCCTCCCTCCTCCCTTCCCCCCCCTCCTCCTCCCCCCTTCCCCCCCCTCCCTCCTCCCCCTCCCCCCTCCTCCCCCCCTTCCCCCCCTTCCCTCCTCCCCCTTCCCCTTCTTCCCCCTTCCCTCCCTCCTTCCCCCCTCCTTTCCCTCCCCCTCTTCCCCTCCCCCTCCTCCTCCCCCTCTTCCCTCCCCTCTTCCCTCCCCTCTTCCCTTCCCCTCTTCCCTCCCTTCCCCCCAGGAAATGAGCACAGACCTCACAGGGCGAAGCTGCAGTAGAAGCTGGCTCAGGGGCTGATTCAGGTTCTGAGTACCCACACACACTCCACCTCTCCCCCTCGCTGCCGACCTACAATCACGACGTCTCAACTGCCACCCGCATCCTCGCGCCAGCTGCGCGCGCACACTCGCACTCCCTCCACATCTCCATTACTTCAATGGGTAGCTGTCGCTGCAACCGCAGGAGGCGACAAAGTGCTGGGAACCGCTCCTTGACCCTTCCAGCATGGCTTTGGGCACTGACAAAACTTCTCACTTGCTTTTAATGTGTGTTGGATTATAATGTACTTCTGGCCTGCTCCCATACTCGATTTACAGCAAACCCCTCCGCCAGCATCTGATTCAAAGACCTCACTGTTCATTCAATTTGGTTAAAAACAAATGCACACGAAATCCTCCTGCCAATATCAAATCGGAAATTATGGATGTCTTCATGCTCATTCTATGTTTAAAGAGATGTGTGAGTAAACCTCTGCTGTTCACAGTTTTACATTTATCCCAATTTTTATTTTGGAACGAAGATACATTTGCACCCATCAAACCACCAAATGGCAAGACAGACCAGTCCTAGAGGGACCCCACCAAGGTGGGCATTGAAAGAGAGGTCTGGAAGGAAGGCAGTGTGGCTCAGCATGATACGAGCAACTGGGAGGACTGGGAGAAAAAAGCGACACCACAGATAATCCTTTTAATTTTGGTGAAGAGCAGATAAACATGATGAGAGAATAAATATACTTGCATTATACAAGCCAAAAAGGCTGCAGTGCAAATGGGCAAGATAGGTCAGTTGGCTTAGCTTCTGCAGTGGGGAAAATGCTTGACTCTATCATCAAGGAAGAAATAGCAAAATATTTGGATTGAAATTGTCCCATTGGGAACACGGCATAGCTTCACAAAAGACAGGTGATGTTCTATTAATTTAGGGGAATTCTTGGAGGACATAACCAGCACAGTGGACATTGGAAAACTGGTGGATGTGGTGTATCTGGATTTCCAGAAGACATTCGACAAGATACCACACAAAGGGCCACAGCATAAGATAAAGGTGCGCAGCATTACAGATAATGTAGTAGTGTGGGTGGAGGATCAGTTAACTAACAGAAAGGGAAGAATGGGAGTAAATGTGTGTTTTTCTGGTTGGTGATCAGTGATTGGTATTGTGCCTCAGGGATCAGTGTTGAGACCACAACTTTTCATAATTTACACAGATGAGTTGGAGTTGGGCACCAACTGTAGTGTGTAAAAGTTCGCAGATGACACTAAGATGAGTGGTAGAGCAAAGTGTGTGCTCACTGAACATCTGCAAAGGGTATAGATAGTTTAAATGAGTGGGCAAGGGTCTGGCAGATGGAGTACAATGTTGGTAAATGTAAGGCCATCCATTTTGGTAGGAATAACAGCAAAATGGACATTTAAATGGTAAAAAAATTGTAGCATGCTGCTGTGCAGAGGGAACAGAGCATCCTTGTGCATGAATCACAAAAACTTTGGTTTGTAGTGCAGCAATTAATTAAAAAGGTGATTGGAAATTTGTCCTTCATTGCTAAAGGGATGGAGTTCAAAAGCAGCAAGGTTATGTTGCAGCTGTATAAGGTGATGGTGAGGCCACACCTGGAGTACTATGTACAGTTTTGCTCTCCTTACTTGATAAAGCATATACTGGAACTAGAGGGGGTGCAAAGGAGATTCACAGGGTTGACTCTGGAGTTCAGAGGTTTGGCTTATGAGGCGAGACTGAGTAGGCTGGGGCTCTACTCATTGCAATTCAGAAGAATGATAGGGAATCTTATAGAGACATATGAAATTATGAAAGGAATAGATGTTTGGACTATCATGACCAGGTGCAACAGAAGGATTTGCTCCTCGACTGTGACCACGCAAGCAGGTTGAGTAAAGGTTTAAGTTTCTTTTTTTTATGAGAATTTGCCTTTTCCAAAATGGAATATATTAACAATTTATGTTATGAACAATAAGATGCTAATCAGACAACGTTTTCTTGCATCAAAGAAGCACAAATTTATTAATCACTAAATCAGGGGAAAATAATAAAAACAGTCAAGTATGAAATAAAGGGAGTTTGAGTCCAATGAAAAAAGGTGAAAGAATATATGGTTTAAAATGATTTTAAACATTACAACCAAATTAGATTAGCCGGTTCCTGGATATGGTCCAATACAGAAGATGTTCCATTCTTATGAGATCTCAGCTCACTGATTCTTTATGACAGAGTTTGTTTCTTGAATGGGGGGAGCACTTACTCCAAAAGAGAGGGAGAGAGTTTCTTATGCTGAAGATTTTCTTATACCTCTTGAATCATTTGCACTCCCTCTCTCGTGGTTGGACACCCTAGCCTTGAAATATTTCAATGATTGTGTATTTCCACGCAATTTTGTGTGTATTTTGTCTGCTTCAATACCCAATATACCCAAGCTTGAATCTTAATGTCTCTTTCTTTTGCAATTGAGTTTCCATGCGTTTCGGAAAAAAAATAAATGTCTCTTTTCACACTCCCTTGACAATGATCTGTTTCTGACTTGACCTTGGAACATCGTCTTGCATTTCTAAGCTGTTTTCTTTGTTTCAGTTCAAAATGCAAATTGCCCAGTCAGTTTTTTAAAAAAATCATATTTTCAAAAAAAGGAACATATTCTTGTGACAGGGCATCAAATATAAGTGGGATTAGGCTAGGTTACAAAGTGTCCTACATGATGGTTGAGCAGTCTAACGCACAATAGTCACAAACAAGACAGTCAGCTCAATATATTAAATGAGATGGGGAGGAGGTGAAGAATAAGATGTATGATATTCTCCATTTCTAATATGCTCTGATATATATCATCAATTTTCCTGAATTCCACAGCTAATTGGATAAATAAGCCATGTAATAGAGTCATAATAACTCAGATTAATTCAATAAATATGAGGGTTGGGTAGGTGCACATAAACAGGAATACATATCTAGTGGAAATAGTGATTTTTTACCATAACAGAAGCTTATGGTTTTGTAATAATACTTTCTTGGAGACAAACTTTGTTCCAAAATATTGAATACAATTGATTTTTCAGAGTGGGCCTTTTGAGAAATCCTAATACCAGCACTGAGGAAAAATTAATTGAAGACAAGACTTCCATTGAAATCAAGTTTAGTGATGCTTAGAAAAAGGAAAGCAAATGGTCCATACAGCGGGCTTACAAATGCTCCCAATACTCAGTGGATGAAGATGGTTCAAGCTGTCATTTGAAAACTACTACTCTTGTCCTTTTGTTAGCAGAAATCGTGGATTTGAAGGTTGCTGTTCATGAGCCTTTCTTTATTCTTTCACAGGATGTGGACAACAGTGAAGATAAACCAAGAAAGCTCCAAGTCAGGATGGTGAATGAAAAAATATCTTGGTAGTGCATCTGCTGCCATTGTCCTTTGAGATGGTAAAGGGAGCAGGTTTGGAAGGTGCTATCAAAGGAGCATTGTTGAGATGCTGCTGTGTGTCTTGTAAATGCTACACATTGTTGCTACCGTTCATTGATGTTGGAAATATGAATCTTGAAAGTGATGAATAAATCACCATGAAGTGGGCTACTTTCTCCTGCATAGTGTTGAACTTCTTGGGTATTGTTGGAGCTTCAATCATTCAGACAAGTGACAAGTATTACATCACATTCCTGACTTGTGCCTTGGAGATGGTAGAAAAAATTGAGAGATGGGAAGCGAGTTACTTGCCACAGAATTCCCAGCCTGACTTGCTCTTGTAGCTATGGTAATGGCAGTGCCATCAATTTCAAGGAAAGATGTTTGGATTCTCTCTCATTAGAGGTGTCATTGCCTGCATTTGCCACTTATCAATCCAAGTCTGAAGGTTGTCCGTGTCTCACTGCACATGTTCAAGGGGCTGCAAATGTTATTGGACATTGTGCAATTACCAGCAAAATCCTCATTTTGGCCTTATGGTGAATGAGCTGAAGATGGTTGGGCATTTGATATTAATCTGATGAACCACTGAGAAATAAGGTCTTGGGACTCAGATGATTGACTTTCAACAACTACACTCATCTTCCTTTGTGTTAGCATGATTCGACCTGTGGAGACTTTTCCATTGACTCTAGTTTTGCTCAAGATTGTTGATGCCATGTCTGTCAAATGCTGCCCTGACGTCAAGCGAAGTCACTTTCACCTCAAGAATTTAGCTCTTCTGTCCATGTTTGAACCAAGAATGTAATCAGGTGAGTGACACTAGCAGAACTCAAATTGAAAATCAGTGAGTAGGTTATTACTAAACCACTGTCATTTGATAGAACTGTTACTTGTCAACTATTCCATCATTTTATTGTTGATTGAGAATAGACTGATGGGGCAGCTATTGCTAGGTTGGACTTGTCTGCTTTTTGTGCACAGAAAAATTGTGGCCATTTTCCACATTGAGTAGCCAATGTTGTAGCTGTACTGGAGCAGCACATTGAAGAGATGTGCTGCAGTGGTGGAATGGAGAACATGCCAAGCAATGTCGTTAGATAATGGCTGAGTAAAATTCTGCTGCTGCTGCTGATGGCTTAGTATCTCGTAGATACCAAGTTTTGAATTCCTCAATATGTTTGAAATCTACCCCATTTAACACATTGGCAGTACCACATAACATGAAGGAGGATTTCCTCAACATGAAGGCCACACTTTGTTTCCACAAGGAGTGTCTGGTGATCATTCGTACCATCACTGCCACAACAAATGCATCTGCAACAGCTTGACTGGTGAAGCAGTCAACAGATGATAAATGAAAGTTTTCCCTGTGAGAATAACCAGAGCTGAGGAGAATTAAAGTCAGAAGTATATAATTTTAAGATTTATCTGTCTTCTAAAATAATTTTAGAGAGAAGTAAATCTGAGTGCATACAATACTGTAAAACCATATTGTTAAGTTGATTGTTCTTGTTTTAAGTTTTTTTTCATGCAATGTAGTCTGTCTTTTTGTTTAAGAATGTGAAATCGTGCAAACACGGTTTCATTGGTTAAAACATGCTGTTTGGATTTCTCTTTAAGTGTTCACAGCCCCTAACTGGATCGTAATAGTGAAACAGTTGTACAATTTAATTCATGGTCACATTTTTGTAGTAATTTATGGTTGTATGTATACTTCATATTTTTCCCTGAGCAGAATATAACTTATTAAATTGTAGGATACAAACCACTACAACAATGCAGAACTTGCCACCTCCTTCTTTATTTTGCAACAATAACACTACTGAAACCGTTAAGAGCTGCAGATTCATTTTTATTTTAAAAACATAAAATTTCATGGATGCAAAAATAAAGATGTTTAGTGCTTATACTATCATGATATCCAAATACAGTGTTAATATTACATCCTGAATACAGCCACAGTGCTCATTAGTGAAATCCTGATCACTATAAACATCAATTAACCCATCACTTAGTGCAAAGGAAAATTACAGGATAACTGAGACTTGTCAGTAAAAAGTCAAACCTTTGAACCAATTTCGCATTATCTGCAATTGCCTCAACAACCCAAAGATCAGTTGAAAAGGATTGCAGAGATATTCACAAATCCCCAGTACACACCTCACTTCTGCACAACTTTTAGAGCATATTTAGTCTCTACAAGGGCCTTGTACAAACTTGTTCAAATATAAAATCTATTTTAATCACTGAACTGATCACACACTCAACTCCCAAATCATGAAGTGTCCTGACCTCACTTCAGATCTGGGCAGTCTGTAGATCAGTTCATTCGGTAAGCTGCATAACTTCAAATCTCTCACTCTCAAAAAGTGCTATCCCAACCACTGTCAAACTCCTATGAGGTGTTTCGTTATCAAAATTGATTAGTTGATGTTGGTACCACTGCCTGACATAAAATTCCATGCATCCTCTGTACACTGTGATGATACATTTTGTGTGTGCTGCTGATAATGCTTTGCTTCACTCCACTGATGACAGTTCTGTATACAGCAGTTTTTCAGTCTGATATTATAACAGCTCAAAATCCTCTGAGCAGACAAGCCCTAATTTGGAAGAACAAAACCTGTAGTTGTACTGCTGAATGCCTCCGAACATGTAACACACAATCTATCACACTTAATATATTCTTAAGTGTTGCTTTCGTCAGATGGATGTTG
Organism: Sphyrna mokarran; assembly: GCA_024679065.1. Lineage (NCBI taxonomy): Eukaryota > Metazoa > Chordata > Chondrichthyes > Carcharhiniformes > Carcharhinidae > Sphyrna > Sphyrna mokarran. Next base: position 16,918,077 of record JAGIQG010000031.1, on the reverse strand, counting down.
CCACATTCAAGTGTCTCCCAAACACTGAAAAATCCACATAGTAGTTTCTTTTCACCCATCATGCTATGGACATTCTCTCCGCAGTTCACATCCTGCTGAAGTAAATCCAAAGAGCTTAAGTGCAGCTTTATGAAAGACTGAGTTTGGGAACCTCGAAGTGTGCCCAGTCAGATTGCTGGAGTTTAACTATCTCACAGTTGCTGACTGTTCATTCAGCATGAACTGACCTATTCATATGCTGATTTAAAGCGTTCCTTAGAGCAGTGTTACTGACTATCGGGAAGTGGGGACTTGTGGAGTATGGAGGACTGAGTCAATGTTGTAAATATATTATTAAATGCCTCTGCATGTTTGAAAAGTGATGTTTGCTACCAAATAAACCTGTTGGACTTTAACCTGGTGTTGTGAGATTTCTTACTGTGTTTGAAAAGAAACCAGCTAACAAAGCATACAGGATCCTGAGCTTAATTAATCAGGGAATAAAGCAAGACAATTATTGTAGTTCTTTAATATGCAATGATTCATCTTCAACTGGACTTTTGTGTCCCAATTTTAAGCTTTAGGAGATGAAGATATGCAGAAAACATTTGTGAGAATGGTTCCAGGGTTGAGGAACTTCAGATACATGCATTGATTAGAGCAGCCCAGTCTGTTCTCCTTAGAAAAGAGATTTGATAGAAGCATTCAAAATCGTTACAGCAGACAGGAAGAAACTGTTATCCAAGGTGGAAGGATTGAGAATCAAGGATATTGATTTAACATGTCAAAAGAAGCAGTGGTGACATCAGGAGATATGTTTTTATGCAGTGAGTGGTTAGGATTTGGAATGTAATGCCTGAGAATGCAGTGGAGGCAGATACAATCAAGACCTTCAGAAGAGAATTAGACAATTATCTTAGGAGAAAAAGTTTATAGGCTCTGGGAAAAAACTGCAAAGGTTGAGATGAGATGCTTTTGCAGGGAGCTGGTACAGAGACAATAGACCAAATGGCCTCTTTCTGTGCTATAGCAATTTTTGATAGTTTGAAAAGAAAACAAAAGTAAGTTCAATATTTAGCAAGAAGGATCATTCAAGTCTCCAAATAATTATTTTTTAAACAATCTAAGATACATTGCATGTTCTTGTTAGAGACACTTATCTTTTTTTTTGGCATACAGATAACACAAATAACAAGTTATCTCCTTAATGATCATCTCCAACAAAGTGTCTATGTCCACACTTAACAGCAATTTCCAGCTTCTAAAAAAATCTTCATAAGCGCAAGTTAAGTAAGCTATATCTTTGTTCCAGTTGATAATGCATGAGTACTCCTAAACCTGTTCTCCCTCCCCCATTTTATTTTGGTCAATAGGCCTTTCTGCCCAACCAATCCTACCTGTTCGGACAAAGCTTCTACATAAAACATGAGCTATTCTTTTTCTGAATGCTAACAGAGCCATGTTACAATTCCAATGACTGCTAATGAAAGAAAGATGATATGGAGCAGTACACTTCTGGTGGAAATGCCAAAACCTACCTGATCTATCAGGGAATTACCTTCTGATTGACAGTATATTGTAACATCCTAACATACTACATCACGTCAACACCTCTGAGTCTGCAACAAAACTTAAACATTGCACGCTACAACATAACATTTCACAAAGGAACATCTAAGAGCACATTATTGCTGGTGTCAGAGAACAAGATTTTGCTAAACTGGCCGAGAGATATGTCATGGAGCTGCACAATTTAAACTCTCCTTCTCACAGGTTAGAGAATTGTGTTTGATAACACTTTCAGTACAGCTGGTTTGAAATTATTAATTGCGGTTTGGTGTCAGATCAAAGTGGTGCAATTAGCCATCACAGCTAAGACACAGCTTTTTCTTTTTCACAACATTCAAGTTTTCAGAGTCTAGCAATCTTCAATGTACACAATTTCCATTAAATTGATTCAGTAGCTAACAGGGGTAGCACCTGAGATAACTAGATAATTGCAATGGCGAAAGATCAATTAGTTCACTTTAGACCATTCATTCAGAATTACTCTTAAGTATCCCCTCCAACTGCAACATACACTTTTAAAAAAAATGATTCAAGTTGCTTCCTTTACAAGATCCAGATTGCATGTGTTCATTGAATCCTACAGTGTTGGAGGATGCCATTCAGCCCACTGAGTCTGCACCATCCACAATCCCATCCCGGCTCCATTCCCATAACCCCATCAATTTACCTAAGCTAGTCCCCCTTACATTAAGGGGCAATTTAGCATGGCCAATCCATCTATGCCACACATCTGTGGACTGTGGGAGGAAACCAGAGCACCTGGAGGAAATCCACGCAGACATGGGGAGAATGTGCAAAATTCCAATTGTTACCCTGTGTGCAAAGAAGCACTTCCTCCATCAATTAAATTTGCTTTTTACTGGTCTCAAATTGTATTCCACTCTTCTTTGTTCACAATTGAAAATTTCCAGGATCTACCATTTCCATGTAATTAACCACTTTTAACATCCTTAAGATCACCTTTTATGTTCCTTCTTTCAAGAGTACAAGATCCAAATTTCTCCAGCCTTTCCTTATTTCTCAGATCTTCAACAGTCAGGTTCCACCTTATGTTTCTTCTCTGCTATGACTCCAGCACTAGAATGCCTTATCAGCCAGAGGCAGACAAAGTAATCAAGGCGCATGTTGACCAGTCACCTGATTACTATTTCTTCCGATTAATTCAATTTTCTATTGACTTTATTGTTTGCTGCTTTACATTAATTGGGTGGATACATTTAACATCAACCAACATTTCTACCTTTCAATTAACTTTGTGATGTATCTCTCTTGAATGGGTTTCTTTGAATGGAAATCTAAGATAGTTAATGTATTCTGGATTTAAACATATTTTAAAAATGCTAAAGATTTTTGCAACTCACCTCGGAGCCCATCACCAGATTATTATGTTCACACATTAGTTAAATGCATCTCACACAAGAGGTTTTTCCACATTAAGCTCAAGAACAGTGTAGGGTATTAATAATTGTCACAAATTAAAAATTGCACTTATAACCACAGCAAAGAAAGCACGGTCTCAAGCAAATTGCGTGGAGGATGTGGAAACCTACAGAGGGATCTGGATAGGTTGAGTGAGTGGGCGAGGACCTGGCAGATGGAGTATGTTAGCAACTGTGAGGTTATCCACTTTGGTAGGAATAACGGTAGGAATGATTATTATTTAAATGGTGAAAAGCTGCAGCATGCTACGGTGCAGAGGGACCACGAATCGCAAAAACACAGTCTGCAGGTGCAGCAGGTGATCAAGAAGGCGAATGCAATGTTGGCCTTTATAGCTAAGGAGATAGAATATAAAAGTAGGGAAGTACTTTTGCAGCTGTATAGGGTACTGACGAGGCTGCAGTTGGAGTACTGTGTGCAGTTTTGGTCGCCATATCTGAAGGATATATTGGCCTTGGAGGTTCACTAGGCTGATACCGGAGATGAGGTGTTGGATTATGAGGAGAGACTAAATAGGCTAGGTTTGTACTTGTTGAAGTTTAGAAGGCTGAAAAGGGATCTTATAGAGACATATAAGATAATGAAGGGGATGGATAGGGTAGAGGTTGAGAGATTCTTCTCACTTAGCAAAGATATCAGGACTAGAGGGCACAGCCTCAAAATTAGGCGGGGGGGAGGCTGTTCAGAACAAAATTGAGGAATTTCTTCATGCAAAGGGTGGTGAATCTTTGGAATTCTTCACCTGTTGAAGTGGTGGAAGCTTCCTCGCTGAATATATTTAACTCAAGAGTAGATAGATTTTTGATTGACAAGGAAATTAAGGGTTACTGGGAGAAAGTGGGAAAGTGGTATTGAACCACTGCAAATCAGCCATCGTCTTAGTGAATGGTGGGGCAGGCTCGAGGGGCTGGATGACCTACTCCTGTTCCTATTTCTTATGTTCTTATGTCTCTTGGGGAGCAGGCAAATAGGTCACCAACGTACACTTTGTACAGCCAGGCAAAGAGCGTACACTCTGACTTCCTACATGCTTACCAAAAGAATGGCATATGACTCACAGAGATCCCAGAGCAACAATATAGGAACTGTTACTGAAACATCTCACCCTCTGCTATACTGCTGAATTTACTCTACATTCAATAGTGCAAGATATCCACTAATTCCCTACAAGGTCATACCAACAGTTAGTAAGCAATAAAATGGAGATTTGTAACAGTCTTTACTCAGCAATGAATACCACAGTCCCTCTGTGTTGCTGAACTCACCTATGAGAAAAATCAGTGCATCCAGGAATGTTCCTCCTGTGAACTGATCAGCAACTACACACAGGGCATTGGGCTTCCCACTTGTCTGATCAAACATGAGGTTCTCCAAAGTTATTTATTTTGCAAATCATTAAGGAGTGTTGAAGAAGGGGAACAACAAGATCAATAATTAAAACCCAATATTTGAAAGTGCAAGACACCATGAAGGACTAACAATTTGCCCTGCTAGATAACTTTAAAAGAAATATAAAGGGATGAAATAGTATAAAGTTGTCTCAGATTGGTGTGCGCACAGGATTACTTCTTCTAATGTAACAAGCCTATTGCCAGCAGCTAATGTCTGGACATTAACTTTACTAAAAGCTGAAAGTTTTTATAAATTTTCAACAACTTCTCTGATTATTCATACTCTTCTTCTCTGACCCAAAGCTAGTGCTAAGAAATGCAGAATGATGAATGGTGACAAAAACCACAAAAAGAGACAGAGAATGATTCAGGTACAATCGAATCATATTGGACTGTCAGATATCATGTGCTTCCTGCTTATATCATACATCACTTATTTAAGAGTAAACTAACTTGTGCACTTAAGTCAAAATCAAGCAGGGAGGGAAACATCTTAAAAGAAAAATCTTTTCATTCAGCAGACTGACAACAACCCAAGCCACTTCCCTCAATAAAAAGAGTGGGAGTGAATGTTTACACTCTCTTTGTATTGTTACTCACAACACTAATTCAGAAATAAACCTAATTAGCATAATTTAAAATGTAAAGTACAAACTATGTCCAGTACAGACTGCACCATTGTTAAAAGAAACAAATACATTCTCCTCTCCTGAGTAAAGAGCTGAATTCCTGGTGAGACTGGCACTACTATTTGTAAAAGGTAGCAGAAAGTATGTGTATGCTAGCATTATCTGGAAACAGCACTCAAGCTAGAATAGTACTGAATATCTTGAGCTGGGACAACACGCTTACAACATTGACACATTTGCAAGCCACTGTTATTCGGGAAAGATGAAGTTCTACTAATGTTGTTTTAGTTTATGTCAACATATGAGGTTCAGTACTTGTGTAGTGCATGCCACAATAGTGAAACAATCAAGTATCACATCCCTGCTACATGGTGATGTTGATTATCTTTTTTTCTTAGTTTCCATCATTCACAACAGTTTCAGATTAGCTGCACCTCACCCTCAGGTTCAGGCTCTAGCTCACATACGCCCATAAAATTCATATCTTTGGTGTTTGTGGCAGACGTTTGTTTTGGTCTCATCCCAGCCGTAGTGTGGTCTGAAGTTGAGGACAGCTTGTCTGCCGGTAAGACCATTCCATTCTGACGTTCTAACAAATATGTTTCCAGCCTTTTCAGGAGTTGCTTTGGATTCTTTTTGGCAAACATTTCAACTCCTACAGGGAAACAGGAAAAATATTTGAAGCAGTCATGTAACAGTGGATGTTGTAATTTCGAACAGATTTTAGTGGCGTATCTAATTTATTAAGTTCCATTTAAGTCTTGTTGCACCTTGATTGGGCTGAGCTTAGTACAACCTGTCTGAGCTAGCGAGGCAACAATGTTTTTCATAAAAAGTATTATGTCCCTAACTTGGGTCCTCATCATTTGTTTTCGGCATTTCAGTGTTTCACAATTATGCTTCTGATATCATGTGACCATAAGCTTTGGAAGCCAGTCTGAATGCATCATCAATTGGCTCCAGATTTTTAAGTGTTACTCTCAGTATTTTAGGTGTTTAAAGTGGAATCAAACAAAACTGATCATTCGCTCAAACCAGTAATGTCACAGTGTGCAACAGAAGTTAAAGATATTTCAGAAACGATTACCTCGACCTCAGTTTCTCACCTTTCAAAACAAATCCTGAATCTGAGATGGTTTTGTGCTGTGTTTTCCAAATCTGATAAAGGTGCAGGAATGCTGCCACATAGAAATCATTAAGGACTCCAATCACCTGCTGCCTTCGGTTACATTCTCTGTCATAAACAGACACGATTTACAACACAGCAAGAACTGAACAGGTTCACAGTACCTTTTGGAGCACATATTTCCAAAACTTTCATTTTCTTTCAGCTCAACTTCACCTTTGCCCCCATTTCTTCCCCAGTGTACCACCCAGCCAGGCAAACATCCTGCATCTTTAGTGGGCAGGGACTATTACCAGTGGCTCGGGAGCCATCTACCTTACTGTATAGCTCAAAGATGGCCTGGAAGGCAGGCAACACATGAAAAATACATTTAATGTGGTCTTCCTCATTCACCAAGCACAGCGTATTCTCCAAATGAACAGTCAATGTGAGACTGCATGAAATGTCATCTTGCTGAAACAAACCATGATACATAGTGTGTCTCAACTGACTCAATACGACGATATAAACTCTTCACCAAATTGTGCCTGCTGGTATATTTTTTGGAAGGATGACTACTCCCAAAAGGAGTAATCTTCCTCAGTTCACTGTTTGACTTCTAAATGCCTTCTCGCTTGACAGGAACAAAATGACATCAATCACTCATATTTTATGTCACCTACTTGGATAAACATTCTTCTCTCAATGCCTGGATTGTGATTCTGGTAATGTTAATGGACATAAGACAGAAAGGGAAATTCTGCAACAAAAAAAAAAAGAAAATATGGTCAAGGTGAAAGCCAACACTATCCAGAAGAGATTGTCACTGTACACTGTCTCAGCAAACAGGAGAATAAGTTAAAATCTCTCACCAAAATGAAAATTAACTTGCATTAAAATGTAAGTGCTTCAGTGGGTAAGTAAACATGCTTTAATCTTACAAGAATGTGTATTTTTTTAAAAAAACAGATGCTGGAAATATACATTTCATCAGCATCAGAAAGAAATCTTGAAAGTGTTATGAGTCAAAAAAGCTTGTTTGTTTCTTTCCAAATGTGATTTTCGGGGCAGCACGATACCACAGTGGTTAGCACTGCTGCCTCACAGTGCCAGGAATCCAGGTTCTCCCAGCTTGGATCAGTGCCTCTATATAGAGTCTGTACATTCTCCGTGTCTGCGCGGGTTTCCTGTAGGTGCTCAGGCTTCCTCCCACAATCCAAAGATATATGAATTTAATTCCCCCTCAGTATACCTGAAACAGGTACCTGAGTATGGTGACTAGGAATTTTCACAGTAACTTCCTTGTGTTACTGTGTGAATGTGAGCCTACTGGTGACACTAATAAATAAACTTAAAACTTTACTTGATTGAAAAACGTTGCATTTTTCTGAAATCTTCCACAATTGGTATGGTTTGCCAGCATTAAGTTTTCCTTAATTGCATTTATTATATGTCTGTGCACTTGTATTACTGTACAATTTAATACAGTTTACTTGTTCACTTATATGCACAACTTAAACTCATAGAAAATGTTTAGGGTTTTGATATCTTCTGTTAAAATCAGCCCCGTGTATGATCAACAAACAACATTTCAAAATACAGAAATTGCTATGTAATATTGCCTGGATATTTGCTGAAAATGCTGCTCTTTTTTGGGGTTCAATTCAACAAACACAGAGCTTCCTCCAAGTAGCTCACCCATGTGATCATTCTTCACGTCAGCCTAGCAATTGAATGTTTGCAAAGTATTTGACCTTGGGACAGAGATGGGATGTGGCATCACCGCTAAACTCAGTTATCTCCTCACCTGAATTTAAAGTTAGCATAAAGCTGTTTGCAAAGTTCCGCCAAAAGCCATAAAGCAACACAGGTAATTAACAGTAAATTCATTATGAGAGAGCCCAACAGAGAGTAGGACTCTTCCAACCCTTTGCAGTTAGTGTTCACCTCATAACTAATGTCCAACTAATAGGATGACAAGAAACCTCCAAGCTTGTTGAGAATCCTTCATTTTGCAACATTTCGTTTCAACTTTAAGCATCAACTTTATGTAAGATATTACAGGCCTACCACAAAGCAGCCTGAGATAATTATGAGTTGTATATTACCGTCATCTATATTGAATCTTTATGTGTGAGAGACAAAGGAATGAAATGCTGCACTATCTTCTGAGTAAGCAAGTGACAATAAATAACCTTATTTATTTTTAAACTCACAAAAATTTGCTGCTGAAATAATTTAATTTGCGATCCATACTCTTGAGCCAAAGAAATACATACCTCTTACATACATACATACCAATCACAGACAGAAATGAGAACGTGTAAATTTTTTCTAATTTCAAATCAACAATCGTATTGACTAACTTGTATTGGATGCTGTGACAATTTGTAAATATCACGAGCCAAAGGTAAAGTTTGGAGGTCCATCACCATATACAACGTATGCATCAGCCCAAGGAATCCTGTCCCTCGTAAGTCAGTCCCTGGATCTGAACCTAGTAACAATATAAAATTCATGAGCAAAATTTAAACTCAAAGTCATTCACTATTTTACTCTGCAAGTTCCCATGCATAAAGTGAAGAAAACATTTACTGAGTTTTGTTATCTGTCAGGCATTATTTGAAGAAATTATAGTCATTTTAGATGCAATAACCAGTAAAACAAGCAGTTTAACACAATCAACTTAAAACTATCGCTATTATAACACTGTTACATAGCCATACTTAATGCTGCCAGTTATAGCACTCGGGGTTACAGAGCTCAACCTCAACGTAAACATGCTGAACTCACTTTTCGCTTCATTTCACACATTTAAGACTGCCAACAGAACTCAAAATGTTGGCTCTATTCTGTCTCTACAGATGTTGTCAGACCTGCTGAGATTTTATGTTTTTGAACTATAAAGAAGAATGTTTCCTTGATGTTACCTTGAAATCCTAATTGTTCCCAATGTGACCCATATCGTGCACAGTCAAACTTCGCACCAGTCAGTTTCTTGTAAATTGTCTGCAAAACTCGAATGTGAACTTTCTGATCATTGTCCAGGGAGCCTGCACCAAAGAAAAATCAAAATCTTGTACAATTTTAATGTATAGCTAGTGATTTTGTTCTTCAGTTGCTTTTACATTTTACAAACTTTTCAGTAAGTTTCAAATCCAGGACACTTAATTTGTGTAACAAATGATCCTGTGAACAAAAATATTCTTTTTTCATTGGAGTCTAAATCTTTCAACTATCTTGTGACACCCAATTATTGCAACTAACTCTGTTTTGGATGCCGACACTGCAAGCTCATTAAAATATCCCATAAGATGTTCAGAGGCCCTGGCTTAATGTCTCAACTGAAAAACAGCACATGTCACATTGCAGTCCTCGCTCAGTGCTTGAGTATCAGGCTTGACTTTGGTGGCCAAGTTCTGGGAGGGACTTGAACCCAAAGCCTTATAACTCGGAGTCATGAGCCACAACTGACATACACAGTAATTGCATCAGACTTCACATAGGAAAATGTGAAAGAAATGCTGCAGTATCATGTTGAGCGCAAGATCCTGACTGGAGTGCAAAACTCTCAGAGCAGGAATTTCTGGCCTCCACAATGGTGGTACCTTCCAATCCCACCGCAGGTCACGCTGGGCAGGTTCTCTGGCAGCAGTATGAGTGAGCCATATTAAATACCATCGACCTCAGTGGGATCAAACGATACCGCTAGCAGCCTCCACTTCAGGAAAGCATAATGTGGTGCAAGGCTGAAAAATCCTGGTCTCAGTATCTCACACATACCTCACAATAAAATAGCCAACATATTGAAACAAGGTGCAGTCTTAACTTCAAATTAAATGAGCTTGCCATACTCACACTGGCCAATTGCAAACACCAAATCCCGTTCCTCCTGTAATTCCTTGTGCAACCGCGGAGGTCCAAAGAGGAAATGAGTGATAGCCGAAAATCCCGTCCTCCGCACAGTCGGCTGGATGTTCTTCTGTAATTGCAAAGAAAAAAAGTCAGATCCCATCAGCTCTGGAATGCTATCCACAAACCTCCAAATCCTGTCACATTTTGCACATCCTGCCCTTTAGCCCATATACGTGTTCCCATGAAACATCCGGTTTTCAAATCCCATGTGCCATCATCTATGAAACAACCTAACCTTGTGCTTTCAGGTACCTCTGGCCTTGAGCATCCCCATCGCAAGTCTCAGTGAATGGTGCACTATTTTGCGAAAATACCTCTGAATTTGTCATTTGTCTTGGAACATTCTTCCCAAGATAAAGAGAAAAATATCTCGGACCACAGTCTGATTTTAGAAGGTAGAGCATCAGCTCAAATCTCTTGCATGACACAAGGTTTGAGGCAAAATTTGCAATGAGCATTTTATTTAACAAACCATCGAAACAAGAAAACAAGATTTGTGGTCTCAGTTTCCTTCTCTTGCATTGTGCTTACCCTGTATTCACAGAGATCAGCTGTCTGAAAATGCTGAAGTGCTTCATTAAAGGATATGAGCGGAGTGCTTCCAGTTATGTCATTTGGACCTAGAAGAGAACAATAAAGATTAAAGGCAATTAATGACACTGATCCACAGACGATCATTCACATAAACAGACAAAACCTCAAACTTTCCACCATGATCATTTTCACTTCAAGTTTTCGAAGTTTATTCACAGCGGCTGTGATTGCAGCATATTCAATTCACTGCAAACATTTTGTGGGATTGACAAGGTAACCAGGGTAACTTACTCAAGTCGCACTGAACCATTCATTTCTCAGACCAGTCTTCTGATGGCAAATTTTTGTTCACTCCAGCGCTGAGTTGATCAGATGCAGAGGCATGTTACCAACTATACTGGGACATTCTTCTGAGTTCTCCATGTCATTTTAACTGGGGAATATTGCTGAGCATGCCATGGTGCATTTCCAAATGTGTTTGACATGTTGCTATGGTATATTGCTTTTTGTATATTGTATATGGTATATTGTATATTGTATATTGCTGAGCAATTGTGGAGTCAGAATGTTGAATATCATTCGCATACACCAGAAGAAAGCCATGAGGTTATGCACAGAAATCCTTACCTTCTTGTTCCTCCAATGGAATCTCTGAAAGAAAAGAAAATCACTCAGCCAGAGTAAAAGCAAATGCACAGAACATTACTCATTCAATTAACATGTTGCATTTTCCCATTTATTTTATTCTTTCACACTATCGCCCATTCAATGTACGAGAGCAAGGGAACATAAGAAACAGAAGCAAGTGGAAACCATTTGGCACCTCGAGCCTGCTCTGTCATTCAATATGATCATAGCCAATGTTTTGCCTCAGCTCCACTTTTTCTCCAACTCCCCATATCCCTTAATTCATTAAGACCAAAAATCTATATACCTTAATCTTAACTATCTTCAACAATGAAGCATTAACATTTGGGGTAAGGAATTCCATAAATTCACAACAGAGTGAATAGATTTCTCCTCGTCCCAATCCTAAATGATCGATATCTTATTTTGAGACTCTATCACTGCCTTCTAGATTTCCTAGCCAAAGGATAAAAAAACTTCTCAATGCCTACTCAAATCCCTTCAGAGTCTAAAGTTTCAATCAGATCATCTTTCATTTTCCTATGCTATAGACAGTATAGTTCCAAGTTACTCAGTTCTTCGTCACTGGACAACACACTTATCCAGGAACTAACCTCGGGATCCTTGACTGTACCACCTCTCACGCAAGTAAATGAATCAAAGATAGAGACCAAAACTTTACATGGTACTGCAGGTGTGTTCACACCAAAGCCCTGTGCAATGATAGCAAGACTTTCTTCATCTTGTACTCTAATCTCCAGGGAATAAAGACCAATACATTATTTGCTTTCATAACAGATAGCATGCAAACTTCATGTCCATTGCCCAAGTATAGACAAGTATTTGAACAGCAACACTGAGAAGTCTTCATCTTTAAAAAAAAGTTCTGCTTTTATGTACTGGCTCTCAAAGTGAATAATCTAGCATTTCCCCCCAAAATACATCATCTTTCCATTCACATATGTCTATAGCCGAATTTGGAACTTAATGGTAAGATCAGAGCAAAAATATGACAAAGTCCATCGGGCCAACAAATCAAAACTCCCCTCAGTGATGCAATGAAGCTCTGATCTCTACTCTATTGAGGTTCTCAACTTATTTAATTAATTTTATGAGATGTGGGTGTCACTGTCTAGGCTAGCATTTATTGCCCATCCTTAATTACCCTTGAAAATGTGGTGGTAAGCTGCCCTCTTGATCTGTTGCACTCCGTGTAGACCCACAATGCTTCTGGGGAAGGAGTCCCACAATTTTGAGGTAGCAATAAGGAAAAGAACGGTAATATATTTTCAAGTCAGGATGCAGAGTGGCTTGAACGAGAACTTTCTGATGGTGGCATTCTCAAATATCTTCTGCTCTTGTCATTCTAAATGGCAGTAATCAAGGGTTTGGAAGGTGTTGTCTAAGGAGCTTTGGTGAGTTACTGCAGTGCATCTGATTGTATACTGCTGGCACTGTGCGTCAGGGATGAAGGGAGTGAATATTTGTGGATGGGGTGCCAATCAGGCGGACTACTTTGTCCTGGATGGTGTCAAGCTTCTTGAGTGTTGTTGGACCTGCACTCATTCAGGATAGTAATCCATCATAGAACATAGAACATTACAGCGCAGAACAGGCCCTTCGGCCTTCGATGTTGTGCCAACCAATTAACAAAAAGTAATGACCCTCTAACCTAAACCATTCCCTTTTCATCCATAAGTCCTGACTTGTGTCTTGGATAGGCTTTGGGGTGTCAGGAGGTGGATTACTCGCTGCATGTTTTAGTCTCTGACCTGCTCTTGCAGCTATAGTATTTAAATGGCTCATCCTTTTCAGTTTCCAGTCAATGTTATTTCCACCCCATTGTTCCCATTTAAGGAGAAAAACTAAATAAGTAGTCTTCATCAGGAGATCTTCCTCTTGAAGGTGTGAGTGGAACTGTGACAAGGTTCAGCAAACGACAGCAAATTCTCACTGCTCAAGTAACATAAAGCTTTACAGGGCAGAAACTGAGAGATGATTATCTGATTATAGAACTTGAAATACGGAAGCAAAGTCTCAGGATAAAAGATTGAGCAAGACAAACCACTTCAAACCAAAGGTTGTGAAGCCAGGATATCTGTAACCCTAGTCAAGACTATGACTTTTAAGTTAACATAATGGAGAGCCAATTAATCACTTGTAATTCCAAATTTTGCAATCAAGTCCCTTTTTTTTTATTTGTATATCAGCCCGAACACACTGCAAAGTTTTCATCTTTCATGAGCTGGCTGTTTATTTCTCTCTGAATTAATTGCATTCTGTTGTCCATATGTGTAATGTAAACTTTCCCTGTTCTGAACATGTGCACAACAGAGAACTAAAAAATCATCAATTTGGTTAGGCAAGAACAAATTAAGCATACAAATCCTGACAAAAGGGCAAGTTCCATTTAAATAAATGTTGAGTGGTTCTTAAAGTGGAATGAAGCCGCTATGATTCTGGACTGATGAGGTGACAACTTCATTGGTTCTGCAACCAGGCGTACATACGGTAACACAGCAAAGTTGAATTAATTAAACAGCCAGTAAAGTGAACAGAAAATTTTTTTTGTTATTGACTTGGGTTTGTAGTAAAAAAAAAGAATGACCCTGCCAAGAACTTCCTGTTGGCTGCAGAATAATTCAGAGAATTATTGACCCTACCCTATTTTTTTCCACATCACACTGTGCTGTGCAGAATGGATCTCATTTAGAAAAAGACTGGAAATGAGCTGGAGTTATTAATGTCTCACTCCAACAATCCAGGAGCTGAGTTGACACGCAGAGTGCTGATGACTGTGGCTCCATCCTCCCCAGTGAATTCCCTCAGGTTTAGAAATAACCGGACATGGCTTTCTGCTAAACTATAAATGGGGGTAAGATTGAATCTGAATGTTTGAGCTCATCAGTGTTCACTCAAGCTACTTAAGATCATAAGAAACAGAGCAGAAGACTATTGTCCCTGACAGCTTGCTCCACCATGCAGAGATCAATACTGATCTGATTTTAGCTTCAGCTCTAGTTCATTGCCAAGCACAGAAAATATGAACTAGAAGCAGGAGTAGGCCATTCAGCCCTTTGAACCCGCTCCGCCATTCATTTTGATCATGGCTGACCATCAAATTCAATATCCTGATTTCCACCCCCCCTTTCCTCCATATCCTTTGATCCCTTTAGTCCCAAGGGCTATATCTAATTTCTTTTTAAAATCAGAAAATGTTTTGGCCCCAACTATTTTATGTGGCAGCGAATTCCACATCTTCACCACCCTTTGGGTGAAGAAATTTCTCCTCATCTAATTCTAAAAGGTTTATCCCTTATCATCAAATTATAACCCCAAGTTCTGGACTCCCCCACCCATTGCAAACATTCTTACTGAATCTACCTGCCCAATTTTAAAAGTTTCTATGAGATTCCCTCTTTTCTAAATTCCACCAATCCACACTGCTCCCCCCTATCCCATAACCTTTGACTCCCTTGTCAATCAAAAATCTAGTTAACTCAGCCTTTACAATACTAAATGCCACAATCTCAACTGCTAATTAGGAAAGAGAACTCCAAAGGTTAACGATCCTCTGAGGGAGGAAATTCCTCCTTATCTCCATCTTAATTTGGAGATTCCTTATTTCTAAACTTTGTGAACTAGTTCTCGATTTCACCCCAAAACAATCTCCCAGCAACTACCCTGCCTCCTCAGAGCTCTATTTATTTCAGTAAGAGTACCTCTCATTCTTTTGAATGCCAATGAGTACAGGCTCTCCCTGCTCAACCTCCTAAGACAACCATTCATCTATGAATCAGCCCAGCAAACCTTTCTTTGATCCACTTCCACTGAAATATATCCTGCTTAAGTACGGAGTACTATGGGTACAGTCTCTCCGATTCTGATAAGGTTTCCCTACTTTATTGCAAGGGCATGAAGCAAAGAAGGCCAACATTCTATTTCTGTGCCTGCATGCTAACTTTTTATGATTCATGTACAGGGACATTCGGATCCGTCTGTACTGAAGCACTCTTCAGTCTCTCTCTCACCCCGCTGAATATTTCTCACATTTTATTATATTATACTCCATTTGCTACTTTTTTCACTCACTTCATCTCTTAGTATCCCTTTGCAGCCCTTCGTACCTCTCTCACAACTTGTTTTTCTCCTTATCTTGGTATCATTAGCAAGTAGCTAAGGTACAGTTTGTCCATTAATATAGATCATAAATAGTCAAAGCCTCAGCATTGATTCTTGTAGCACTCCACTTGTTACATTTGCCGATCTGAAAATTACCCAAACACCCCAACTCTCCATTTTCTATTCATCTTGTGCTCTCATCTCGTGTAGTAATTTTTTATGTAGCAGCTTATCGAATGCCTTTTTGTATCTTAAATACACAACATCTACTGGCTCTCCTTTATCCATCTGAGTTGTTACACCCTCAAAGAACTTCCACTATATTTGTCAAACACGATATCTCTCCCACAAAACCATTCTGACTCTGTCTTATAGTTATCATTTTCAAAATGTCCTGCCATTATCTCTTTCAGAATCAATTTTAGCATTTTCCTCATGACAAATATTAGATGAAATAGCATATAGTTTTCTGCTGTCTCTCTTCCTCCTTGCTTAAATAGCAATGTTACATTTGCAGTTTTTCAATCTACTCGGAGCTTGACAGAGTCTAGGGAAATTTGGAGCATAACAAATATATCATCTCTGTGCTACTTCTTCTGAGGGTGTAGGATGAAGACCATCAGCTCCTGGAAACTTGTCAACCTTTAGTCCCATAACTTTTCTCTAGTGATCATGATTGTTTTAAGTACTTATTAAGTACTTCACTTTTGTCTCTTGATTTTCTACTGTTCTTGAGATGCGTCTCATTTGTTCTCACGTGAAGACATACAAAATATTTGCTTCAAGTCTTTGCCATTTCCTAGTTTCCAGTTATTAATTCCCTAGTCTCATCCTCAAAAGGACCAACACTTAGTTTAGCCACTCTTCTTTTTTTATATCATTCTAAAAGCTTTTACTGTTTTTTTAATATTACTCATTACTCTATTTTCTCCCTTTGTACTTGTTTTTGGTCGTCCTTTGCTGGTTTTTAAAATTTTCCCAATCTTCTGACTACAAACAATTGCAGCATTGTATATATCTTCTTTCAACTTGATACAATCCTTAACTTCCTTAAAAAGGTGCATTCTTCTCACACTGTCTTTTTCTCTTAATGGAATATACCTTTGTTGAAAGTTTTCAAATATCTCCCTAAATGTCTACTACAGTTTTTCTAATATCTGATTTCCTTCCACTGTCCAAGTGCAGGTTAGACAGACTGGTCATGATAAATTGTCCCTTAGTGTCCCAAGATATGTAGGTTAGATGGAATACGTGGGTAGGGCAGGGGAGCTGGCTTGGTTAAAATACTCTGTCAAACAGTTGCTGCAGACTTGATGGGCTGAAATTCCTCCTTCTGCACTGCAGCAATTCTATGATTTTACGAACTTGTGATTGTATATATTACGGTGAAAAAGAGTTAAACACTATTGAATGGCCAGGAATGTGGACTGGCAGATACTGTGAATATCAATCATCTAATTTAAGAGCAGGAACTTTAAGTATTAAAACCTCACCTCTGTGGGCTGTTTCCAAAGCGTCCCACTCTGCCTCTGCCTGCAACACTTCCAAAGTCACCTCCACTGCACAACAGAAAAGAACACATTAAGTTTTATTCATGTTTACAAACTCTGTTCTTTCACAACCCAAAGTCTTCTCTTTGAATTACACAGACACAATTATCTTCCTAATTCAGATTTTACACATGCTCCAAACGCTGGCAGCTATTTTCAGCAGATCATGTAAAACAATTTGTTTTTGTCTCCTGTCATCAACTAATAAAAACAAAGTAATCACACATTGCAGTTTGCCTCAACTAATAATTCTTGTCCACCACCCAAATGTAATTTTCCCTTGTATCAAATTCTTTGATATTAATAAAACCACTGTAGTAAAAGCAATGAAGTTGTACAATCGTAAGAAAGTGCCAAGAACAACTAATTCATTCAGCCTAACTCAAATAACTCCAATGCCTTACGCATTACAATATAGACACACATTCCATCTTGTCCTCAACCTACATAATAATGTGGGAAGGTAAGGAAACTGATAAAAACCTTGGCCAATTAGGGAAAAACAGCTGGAAAATTGCCATTTGACCCCTTTAACCAATCAAAACTAGTCCAGGGGATTATCTGGTTCTCAATGCTATACAGTACCTGTGTATTTGAGCTGATCTCCACCCCTGCCAAAAAAAGTCCAGTTCTTACATGTAGGAATTAAGTACTCAAGCACACAAGCCAGCAGCCTGTTCCACAGACCCACTCTTCTCTTTCATGTTCTTGCATTAAGCCTGGTTCTGGATTTATATATTTTGAGATTATGACCCCTGATCATTGCTACCCTATTTACTTGAAACAAACTGTCTACACAATTGTTCTCTTCATCTTATCAACCTTCATTAAAGATAACAAGAATGCTTTTTTCCCTAGTAATGTATTCTAGTTGTTTTGCAGAGGTTAATCTGCTCAGTTAGCTAGATAGCTGGACTGAGGTGCCAAATAATGCCAATAGCATTCGTTCAATCCCTGTACCATATATATTAATTTCATGACTTCCTGTTTTTCTCTTTATAATACCACCCATCATTTGAAGAGACCAAGACGAGACATTGTATTTTAAATCAAACCTAAATGAAGTATTGTACAAGGACAGATTAAGATGCATTCTCTTATCAATGATTCCATAAAGGCACCCCAGTATCCTAGTCTTTTCAGCAATCAATTCATGGCATTGGAGACAAACATTTTGTGATCTTTTTGAGAGTTGCCAATCTTTCCTTTTCTATCAGCTTAAGTACTTTCCATATATATATTTCATATTTACCCTGCCAACTTGCAAATGCTATACCTATTTAAATTAAACAACATTTTGTCTTCATTTCATTATCTGAAATACCAACTAGCCAACCTCCACTTTGATCATTCCAGCCTCAAAGAACAAAGAAAATTACGCAAACCCTGCTGCCCGACTGAACTGAAGCCCCCTACTCTTCCAAGGATCATATCCCTGTATTCCCACCTTATTTATGTAGTTGTCCAGATGCCCTTTAAAACTCACTATCCTATCTGCTTCCAATACCTCCTGTGGCAGCAAATTCCAGGCACCCACTACTCTGTGTAAAAAAAACTTGCCTCGTAAAACTCCTTTAAACCCTGCCCCTTACATCTTAGACCTATGCCCCTAGTAATTGACTCTTCCACCCTGGGAAGAAGCTTCTGACTATCCACTCTGTCCATGCCCCTCATAATAGACTTCTATAGGTCGTCCTCAACCTCTTTGTTCCAGTAAAATCAAATCATGTTTCTCCAACCTCTCCTCATAGCTAATGCCCTCTTAGGCAGGTAACATCGTGGTAAATCTTTTCTGAAATCTCTACAAAGCCTCCACATCCTTCTGGTAGTGTGGCAACCAGAATTGAACACTATATTCCAAGTGTAGCCAAACCAAGGTTCCATAAAGCTGCAACATGACTTGCCAATTTTTAAACTCAATGCCCCAGCCGATGAAGTATGTTGGTTGCCTTCTTGACTACCTTCTCCACCCGCCTTGCCACTTTCAGTAACCTGTGTACCTGTACACACAGATCCCTTTGCCTATCTCTTAAGGGTCTTGCAATTTATTGTATATTTTCTATCTTTATGTAAATTGTCCAAAATACATGACCTCACATTTGTCCGGATTAAACTCCATCTGCCATCTCTCCGCCCAAGCCTTCAACCAATCTATTACCCGCTGTATCCTCTGATAGTCTTCATCACAATCTGCAAATCCACCAACTTTTGTGTCATCCGCAAACTTGCTAATCAAACCAATTACATTTTCTTCCACATCACTTATATATATTATGAACAGCAAAGGTCCCAGCACTAATCTTTGAGGTATGCCATTTGTCACAGCCCTCTATTCAGAAATACACACTCCCACTGCTACCCTCTGTCTTCTTTCACCAAGCCAGTTCTGTATCCACCTTGCCAGCTCACCTCTGATCTCATACAACTTCACCTTCTGCACCAGTCTCCCATGAGGGACCTTGTCAAAGGCCTTACCGAAGTCCATGTAGACAACATCCGTTGCCCTACCCTCATCAATCTTCGTCACTTCCTCGAAAAACTCAATCAAGTCAGTGAGACATAACCTTGCCTTCACAAAACCATGTTGCCTCTCCTAATACATCCACTTATTTCCAAGTGGAAAAATCCTGTCTCAAAGAATCCTCTCCAATAATTTCCCTACCACTGACATAACACTCACCAGTCTGTAATTACCTGGTTTATTCTTGTTACCCTTCTTAAACAAAGGAACAATATTAGCTATTCTCCAATCCTCTAGGACCTCCCCTGCAGCCAGTGAGGATACAAAGGCTCCAGTAATTTCCTCTCTTGTCCCTCTCAGTATTTTGGGGTATATTCCATCAGACCCTGGAGACTTGTCGACTTTAATGTTTCTCAAGAACCCCAATACCTCCTTTTTGTTCTCAACATGACTCAAAACTATCTACACACCCCTTCCCAGATTCATCATCCACCAGGTCCTTCTCTTTAGTGAATACTGTTTTAATACCTCATCCATTTCCTCTGGCTCCACGCGTAGATTCCCTCTCCTGTGATTCAAGCTTTCAACAGCAATATATTAAAAGGATATCACTCAGGTTGGCACTTGGGTGGAGTGCAGTTTCTACAGAAATTAATCTTTACAGAAACTAAAACTTGTCCAAACTCTGCAGATAGAGACTTACCTTCATGTTTATTATCATCTGCTCCAGCTGTAAGAGATTGTAAAATGCCATTTTGCTTTAATGTTGAAATCTGAAAAAAAAAACAACATTCACTGAAAAATCAATCCCTTGCAGAGCTCCTGATATATGAGCATTTACAGTTGAAATACACACAAAGCAAGTATCTGATGGAGTCTTCATAGTTTCATGCTTCATCTGCAAAGTTCTTACTACTCACAGGTATAGATTTCAGCACCACATTCCCATTACAAGCATCGTCAGCCACATGTGGGCGCAGACACATACCTAGCAAACCCTGAAAAGCAGCACAAGAGAAAATGTCATGTGATTGCAGAAACAGTCCAGTACAGGGACATGAGCAAGTTGTTATACCAAATAGAAAGATTTAATTAATTCACACTCATTTCCTATTACTTTCTCTTTGCTAACATTTTACAAAAGGCAATGTGGATACTAATTCACGTGGAATTCAAGCCACCTTTTGCTAAACCTAACAGTTAACCCAATTAAAGAATAGCTTTTAAAATTAAGAAATGTGTTTCTTGAAATCTGAGCCCTTTAAATTTGAGAGTAAATGTTAAAATAAACATCATTTTAGTGCAATCTATCGAAGAAGTGTAGAAATATAAAGAGGCAGATGTGGATATTTAATCCATGTCAATAACTTTGTCCAGCAAGAAACATTGAAAATGCGACATTACACAATTTACAGCACTGAAGTAAGCCATTCAGCGCAGTGCTTTATACATGTTTATACCCCACACAAGCCTCCACCCAACATCCTTTTTCACCTAACTCATTTAGCATAACCTTCTATTCCTTTTTCCTTGTGCTGTTCCTGCTTCTGTGACTGTCATGGGGAAACAATTTCTGCATTCAGTCTTTGGTGAAAGAGTTTCTTCTAGAATCCATATGGATTTGTTTGTGATTATTTTGCTTGTGATAATCAGTTCATTGGAATCGTAAATGTCCTTCCAATCAAACCTGTCAATTTCTGGAGAAATACCAGAGGACTGTACAAGGTACTGGTGAGACCACATCTGGAATATCGTAGAGATCACATTGGAGATATTATTCATTGGATACAGTTGAGAGAAGGTTCACTTGATGATTCTCAGTAAGGAGGGATTGTCTTACGAGCAAAGATTAAACAGGTTGTGTCTCTACTCATTGGAATTTCGAAGAATGAGTGGTGATCTAATTGAAACATATTGGATTCTCAAGGGACTTGACAGAGCAAAGACTGAGAGGATGTTTCCCTTCATGACAGAATCTGAGACCACAGGAGACAATCTCAGAATAAAGGCGCGCTAATTTAAGACAGATGAGGAGGAATTTCTTCTCGAAAGTTACAAGTCTTTAGAACTCCTTGCCACAGAGAACTGTGGATCAGAATCCTGTGTATGTTTCAGGCTCAGATAGATAAGATTTTTGATCAGTCAAGGAATCAATGGTTACAGGAAAAGGGCAGATAAGTGGGCATGAGAAATGTCAGATCACCCATGACCCTGATGCGCAGAGAAAGCTGAAAGGACTGAACGGCTGACCTAATGCTATTTCTATGATCTTATGGTGTAATATTTAAAGATCTCTACTAGGTTACTCCTCTTTTTTTTTAAACAGAAAATAACTCCAGCTTCTTTACTCTTTCCTAATATTTGTAACCTCTCAGTTCAGTCTTCAAATTTGAAGATCTTTTCAATTTCCTTGTTCAGCGTGTCCATAGAAGTTTAGCCATATGTTTTGTCACTCACTGGTATTTAGAACAAAGAACAAAGAAAATTACAGCACAGGAAGAAGCCCTCTGGCCTCCATGCCTGCACTGTCCTTGCTGCTGGACTGAACTAAAACCCCCTATCCTTCCGAGGACATATCCCTTTATTCCCATCCCATTCATGTATTTGTCAAGAGATTCCTTAAAACTCAGCACCATATCTACTTCCACTACCTCCCCTGGCACTAAGTTCCAGGCATCCACTACCCTTTGTGTAAAATATCTACCTTGTACATCTCTTTTAAATCTTGCCCCTCGCACCTTAAACCTGTGCCCCCTAGTAACTGACTCTTCTATCCTGGGAAAAAGCTTCTGCCTATTCACTTTGTCCATGCTTCTCATAATCTTGTAGACTTCTATCAGGTCTTCCAGTGAGAACAGACTGAGTTTCTCCAACCTCTCCTCATAGCTGATGCGCTCCATACCAGGCAACATTCTGGTAAATCTTTTCTGTACCTCTCCAAAGCCTTAACATCTTTCTAGTAGCGTGGCGACCAGAATTAATCATTCTATTCCAAGTACAGCCTAAGATTCTATAAAGCTGCAACATGACTTGCCAATTTTTAAACTCAATGCCCTGGTCAATGAAGGCAAGCATGCCGTATGCCTTCTTGACTACTTTCTCCACCTGCATTGCCACTTTCAGTGACCTGTGTACGTGTACACCCAGATCCCTTTGCCTATCAATACTCTTGAGGATTCTGCCATTTTTTGGATATTTCCTATCTGTATCAGATGTTCCAAAAGCATTACTTCACATTTGACCAAATTAAAATCCATTTGCCATTTTTCTGCCCGATCTCTGTCTTACCATGTCCTCTGATGGTCTTCACTGCTGTTCACAAATCCACCAACCTTTGTGTCGTCCGCAACTTACTAATCAATCTAGTTTACATTTTGCTCCAAATCATTTATATTCTTGCAAACAGCACTGATCCCAGCACTGGTCCTTAAGGAACGCTACTTGTCACAGCTCTCCATTCAGAAATGCATCCTTCCACTGCTACCCTCTGTCTTCTTTGACCGAGCCAGTTCTGTATCCATCTTGCCAGCTCACCTCTGATCTTATATAACTTCACCTTCTGCACCAGTCTGCCATGAGGAACCTTATCAAAGGCCTTAGGGAAATCCATGCATACAACATTTCACTGCCCTACCCTCATCAATCATCAAGTTAGTGAGTCACAACTTCCCTCTTCAAAAAACAAGTCACTTATTTCCAACCAGGAATAAATTCTGTCTCGAAGAATCCGCTCCAATAATTTCCCTACCACTGAGCTCACCGGCCTGTAATTACCTGGATTATTCTTGTTCTCCTTCTTAAACAAAGGAAGGGCATTGGCTATTTTCCAGCCTTCTGGGACCTCTCTGTAGCCAGTGAGGATACAAAGATTTCTCTCAAGACCCCAGCAATTTCCTTCTTTGTCTTTCTCAGTGTTCTGGGGTATATCCCTTCAGACCGTGAGGATTTGTCTACCTTAATGCTTCTCAAGAATCCCAATCCTCCTCCTTTTTGATCTCAACATGACTTAAACTATCTACACAGCCTTTCCCAGATTCATCATCCATCAGCTCCTCTTTGGTGATTACTGTCCGAAAGTACTCATTTAATACCTTGCTCATTTCCTCTGGGTCTATGCATAAATCTCCTCCCTTTCCTTGAATAGGCCAATCCTCTCCCTGGCTATCCTTTTGCTCTTTATATATGCACAAAAAGCCTTGGAATTTTCTGTAATCCTGCTAGCCAATGCTTTCTCGTGATCCTTTTTAGCCATCCTTACTCCTTACTGAAGTTTCTTTATTCTTTCCTTGTATTCCATACTTGTTTCATGTGTTCCCAAGTTCCTAGCTTTGACAAATCCTTTCTTTTTCTCTTTGACTAGGTTCTCAAGATCACTCATTATCCAAGATTCCCAAACTTATCCTTCATCCTTACAGGAATGCGCCAGACCTGAATGCTTTTCAACTTATGCTTACACTTAGTTTAAGAAATGACTAATATTTTTGTTCTCAAAACCAAGAGGTTTTATAAGTTCAGTCATTGGAAGCCTATCTAAACACAACTTGTATATATCTTCAGGATCAGGGAGAAAAACAACAACTGTAACATTCTAGGATATTCTCATTTCTTTCAGTCTTTCGTAGCCTACTCAATCTCAGTTGAAAACATTTTCACTCAAACAATCCTCTCCCCATTACCAGCTGTGTTAAAGGATCAAAGAAGTAAAACTTACATTTTTGTAACTGTGCTGTTCTTGAAATGTCCCAGGGGCACAATTTCCGATGCCAGGAAAATTCAACAACTGTACAGAAAATATAAACTGTTGCATCAGACTCAGGCATTTAAGTTACCTGATAATGACAAAACTGTAAAATCGCAAATTCGGCAATGTGAATCTCATGAAAGATATTCTTCCGCTGACAAGTGAGATTGCAGCAATACAGACAGATGGCTAGAAGCTCAAAGCCCACCCGCTTGAATCGTGGTGTGGTAAATATCTGCTATTGGCTCGTTTTGTAAAATTTCATTCATCTTTCTACACAATAATATTAGATAGCTTGACAGCATAGAATGCACCATTAGAACAGAGTATACTAAAATACTGAATGTGCCAACATGTTGTAATGGTGCAGGATACATCAATAACACAGGTAAGCGAGGTAGGTCATCAGTGCAATTCACTGAATTGCAGAGAACTGCACTGGATGTATAATTCGTACGTGTTCATAACAAAGATAACTAACACTAAGAATACACGAACAGCATAGTATACTGTGCTAATATTAGTTCACAGAACAGTCTCACTGCAGAATACTGTAATCTTTTAAGTTCAAGTTTTTATCTACACTCGCAATAAAGTACTGACAGAAGAATTTTCCATGAAATAGTTATACGCAAAGCTGAACTGAAGCCAGACACTGTATCAGTCCAGTTCGCTTGCTTGTTTCACATACCTTCTCTTTAGCTTCAGTTCGACAATACTGGTCTCCATCCATTGTTTTTCACAAGTTCCAATGATGTTGTTTCTTCTCAGGAATTCTGGGTAGGTTTTCAAACTGTATGCTCCTCACTTACAGGTAGCCTGAAATTGGTAGTTTTCAAATCCCCCAAGTCAACAACGTGCTTTGGGTTCAGGATGGCAGTTGAGCAGTACTGAACAAAACCAAAACTTCACAATGACCGAGGTTTGGATTGGTGCCCAGATCAATTTGCACACCATCTTCACAGCCAGAAATCCTGAGTCTTGTACAAGAAAGCAATGTGATGCTTATGTATAATGTTATCAACGTAGTAAGTGACGTTCTCCTGTTCAGCGGTTGTATAGTGAAGGAAGGTGCAGCTGGAGTTCCTGTTGCATGTGCAGTGATGATAAGCTCTGGCCAGCTCATATACAGCACAGGAAACTGACAATGAATTTATTCCAAAATGAAGCCATTTAACTTCATGTGTGCAGCACAAAGGGAAATTTCTGTTGCAGTTGTGTGAGAAACACTATCCTTTGTATGCCAGCTCTTGAGCCACAAAATCTGTTACAAATATTTTTTTCGATGGTGTTCAAAGTTGCACAGCTTGCAGTCTTACGTTAATTGCTTTCTGCCTGAAGAGTGGAAGGATTCCTTAGTACGCAGAGACTTTCAAGGAACTGCTTATGCTTTCAAACATCTCGATGAAATTCAACGGAAGCAGAATCTTCTGGTGAGAAAAATGGTACAAAAACATCAAAACTGAGTTGAGTAATAAACTTTTTTGCCCTATCTTGGTTTCTTCCACTCATTGAACTTCAGCAAAGAAAGATTAACCCACAGAACTATTCACGTTCCTCACCTTTTTCATCCTTTCAATCCAGTGGACTCGGGAAGTAGGGTTGCATGGCACTATTCACTCACCCTGTTCAACATCTGAGCACAGTTACTAAGTGTTCACACTTAATCTGACCTGTGAGATTTTGCGGAAAAATGAGATCTTGTCATCGCACAATGTAGAAACATGGAAACTAGAAGCAGGAGTAGGCTATTCAGCCCTTTGAGCCAGCTCCACCATTTATTATGATTATGGCTGGTCATCAAATTCAACATCTTGATTCCCCCTTATCCCAATATCCTTTGATTCCTCACAAATCTGCCAGCAAGTGTCAGCGAGTGGTGGTTAGGAGCAGAAAACATGGCTGAGATCTTTTGGGTATGTTTTCGTTGACAATGACCCCAAGAACTGAATCTTTTTCATTTGAGGACAACAGTTCTACATGTAATCACTCAACCAGAAACGGATATTTTACTGTTTCTGAATAAAAATGCTCAATAGTAGGAAAGAAACAAGCAAGATCTTATTGGGAAAGCACAGTCTTTGTTGAAGAATTTCTGTATTCTCAATAGCTTGGAGAAGAGGTGGGAGGACAGTGGAATTACCATTTTTGTGTGATTAAACAATGAAGACATTTTTGGATATTTTTCTGCGACCAATAGCAGCTTATCAATTCCCATTAATTCCTCTGTTGTTAGAAAAACTGGAATATGTTGCAAAATGGAGGCACACAACAGGTCAATCACTACCTATAAGAGAAAAGATAAGTTCGTGTTTCAGGTAAACTCTTCATCAGATCAGTCTCAAAGGCTGCACATTCACAAAACCATAATTTTTCACGTGGTGTCAAACTCAGATCATAGCATTCTTATTTCTAACGTTTATTCCAACGTTGAATTCAGAACACAAAAAACAGATCGTAACAGAATCCGACAACTTTCAGTCAGAGCAGATCTGTCAGACAGCAAATCTCACTCCAAACAATGAACTCCATGAAGCTCTCATTAAAGTTTTACCTGAACATGACTAACCTCGATGGGGACGGAAGTAAATCTTATGTATCTATCTGAATCAATGCTTTTATAAATAAAACAAAAGTGGTTCTCATACACTCTGTTTGGCTCATTTACAAAGTTCCAGAATGTCTTCTGCACTGGACTCTTGTTTTAAATTTTCAGCCAAATTCCCGGAACTCTTCACCCTCAGCCTGCCACAGCAAAGTACTGGGAACATGTCTCAGCTTATCTCCTCAGTTGGGTCACAGTCCACAACACATCAAGTTATAAGAGGTAAAATTATCTTACAGACCGCTTCTATTGCGGAATAATGAGCAGGTGGTGATAAAATGAACAGGGAGACGGGGGGTGAGTCGTAATCCAGAGACCCATGATAATGCTCTGAGGACCACAATGGCAGATAGTGGAACTTCAATTCCAGAAAAATCTGGAATCGAAAGTCTCAATAATGCAAATTGTCATAAAAACTCATCTGGTTCACTCATGTTCTTTTAAAGCAAGAAATCTGCTATCCTCACATGGTCTGTCCTAAAAGTGACTGCAGATCTGCAACCATGTGTATACCCTTTAAGGTAGCATAGTAAGCCACTTATTTGTATGAAACCACTAAAAGGTCCAAAAAAAAAACAAACCAGACAGATCAACCTAGGCATTAGAGGTTCCAATGGCAAACTTTGCACTGTCAGCCCCACAAAATCCTCCTGACTAACAGCCGGCAACTTGTGTCACAATTGGGAGAACTGTCTCACAATCTAGTCATACTTTATCATACAGAATCATACCTTACAGATCAGGTCCTGGACACTTCCATCCAAAGGTGCAAGTCCCCAACATTGCCTCCAGATCCCAATAAGTCTCATGGTATCAGTTCAAATATGGGCAAGAAAATCTCCTGCTGATTAACACATACTGCTCCCCTCACCCCCAACTCCCTCTCGCATTTCTCAGCTGATGAATCTGTACTCCTCCATGTTCAACATCACTTGGAAGAAACACCAAGTGTGGCAAGGGCACAGAACGTACTCTGGGTGGAGGACTTCACTGTCTATCACCAAAGCTGGCTCAGTAGCACACCACAGACTGAGCTTTCCAAGGTCTAAAGGATAGAGTTCGAAGATTGAGTTTCTGGCAGGTGGAGCGGGAATCAGCAAGAGAGAAAACATACTCATCCCTATCAATCTTCCTGAGCAGATACATCTGCCTGTGACAGGATCAGTAGGAGCGTCCACATACAATCCTTGTGTAGACAAAATCCATCTTCACAGTGTGGACATCCTCCATCATTTTGTGTGGAGGAACCACCATGGTAATGGGATACTGAACAGATCTCACAACTCAAGAAAGGGCATCTATGATGTGGGCCATCAGCAGCACTGGAATTGTATTCAAGCACAATCTGTAACCTCACAGATCAGTATAACCCCAATTTTACCATTACCACCAAACCAGGAAATCAATCCCAGTTCAATGAAGAGTGCAGGAGGGCATGCCAACAGCAGCACCAGGCATAACTAAAAAGGTGTCAACCTGATGAAGCTACATCACAGGAATGCTTGCATGCTGAACAGCATAAACAGCACATGATAGACAGACTGAAGGAATCCCACAATAGATCAGATCTAAGCTCTGCAGTCTTGCCACATTTAGTCAAGAATGGTCATGAACAGCTGAATAACTCATTGCAGGAGATTCCACAAACATTCCCATCCTCAATGATGGAGGAGCCCAGCACATCAGAACAAAAGATGAGCCTGAAGCATTCACAACAATTTTTAACCAGAATTGTTTGATCCATTGCAGCCTCTTGCAAAGGTTATCAGCATTATTGATGTCAGAATTCAACTAATTCAATTTGCTCAAATGGCTGAAGACACTCACTAATGCAAAGATTACGGCCCTGACAGTATCCGGCAATAGTATTCAAGACATGTGCTCCACAGTTGTTGCTAGCCCAGCCAGCAACATCCACATCCTGTAAAAGAATTAAAAAAGACTTTTGGCCCAAAATAGTGCTCTGTGGATTGTTAGGTTGGAAATTTACAATTCCACAAGCTGCAAAGTTCCCAGGTCTGATCCTCACAATATAACATGGGAAGAGGTCGTAAAGCTATGATTGGTACAAAGGCAAAAAGACAGTGCTGAGGAAGTGTCAGCTCCTACTTATCTCCCAGAAACAGATAGGCACAAACACTACCACAAAAGCAAAACACTCCAGCTGCTGGAAATCTAAATTAAAAATAAAAGTTGCTGGAAATTCTCAGCAGCACAGTCAGTGGGAAGAGAAATAGTTCTATTCTAGAACATAGAACATTACAGCGCAGTACAGGCCCTTCGGCCCTCGATATTGCACCGACCAATGGAATCAATTTTATGACCCTCTATCCTAAACTATTCCAATGCTATCCATATGCCTATCCACTGCCCATTTGAACGCCCTTAAACTTGACGAGTCCACAACTGCTGCAGGCAGGGCATTCCACACCCTTACTACCCTCTGAGTAAAGAACCCACCTCTAGCAACTGTCCTATAACTACCACCCCTTAATTTAAAGCTATGTCCCCTTATGCTATCCATCTCCATCTGAGGAAGAAGGCTCTCACTATCCACCCTATCTAACCCTCTGATCATCTTATATGTCTCAATTAAATCACCTCTTAGCCTTCTTCTCCCTAATGAAAATAACTTCATAGTTGATGACTTTTCATTAACAGTTCAAGAAATAAGAGATCCAACAGGCTTGCAGCAAGTACAGAAGCAGAGAAAGGAGAGAACAAAGAAAGACAAAAGAGAAGGTCATGTGATGGAGGAAGCAAAAGAGATTAAATTATAGAAGGCATGATGGCACACAACAAAAGAAGACAAGAATGGTATAAGTAAAAATGTGTCTCAAGGAAGTATAGATTAGAATCGCAGAATTATTACCAACAACTGCTGTCTGAAAAAATATTATGATCTAAAATTGATGATTGAACTCAATGTTACATTGAAATGGCTGTAAAGTGTACAAAACATGTGGTGTTGTCCCTTGAGCTGACTTTCATCTTCATTGAAAGCGTTAGGAGTCAAAATGGGAGTGGGGAGAAGAATTAAAACAACAGGAAACCAAATGCCCTGGTCACATCTGTGAATTAAACAGAGGTATTCAGCAAAATAGTCACCGAAACTGCATTTGTTTTCCTCAATATGGAGAAGACTAACCACATCATTCGCAGGAAACAGTGCAAAAACTTGAAATAAATATAGAAAATCACTTCTTCAATTGGAACAAGTGCTTTGGGCACAGGAAAACAGGGCTGCAAGAATTAAAAGGGCAATTGTTTCATTCCCTGACTTGCAGGAAAGATGATGTTCAGGATAATTGAGAAGTGAACTACATGTTGTGGAGGGAAGAGCACCATGCTGAAAGGGAGAGAAAGATGCATTGGGCGTTGACACCTTGCTGGAGTTGGTGGAAATATTGGAGGACGATCAAATGAATGTGGAACCTGGCAGAATGTGGAATCTGGCAGAGGACAATTGGAATCCTGTTGTGCTTCTGGGGAAGGCACGAAGGCAAAGGTGTGGGAAATGGAATGGACATGGTCAAAGGCCATTTCATCATGGAAAGGAATCCTCATTTGAGCAATAAGGAAGACATAGCCGAAGCACTGATCTGAAAGGTGGCATCATCCAAATATAATCAGGGATGGGGAAACTGAAAAAAGAACTCTTATGGGAAGCGAAGAAGGAGGAAACTGAGTCAAGGTAATTGTGGAAGTCATTGGATTTATCATGAATATTGATCAATAGCTGATTCCCAGAAATGGAGACAGAGGAGTTGAGGAAGGGAAAAGTTGGAGACAGATCATATGAAGTCAGGGGAGGATTCCAACTTGGAGCAAAGTTTATTAAGTTTTCCAGCTGCAGGTCAAAGTAGGAAGTGGCACTCAAACAGTCATTACTGTGCTGGAGAAAAATGTCAAGAAGGCACGCAAATAGGACTGGAACAAAGAATGTTTCATGCATCCCATACAAAGATAAGCATTGCTAGGACACATCTCGTTTCCCAAACAACTTTTATTTAAACAAAGCAAATAAACTCATACTGAAATAAGCTCAAGTTAGGCAAAGGAGGATTGTGATTGATGAGGACAAGTTTAGTCTCTCTTCAAGATAGAAATGATAAACTCTCAGAGTACCATATCGTATCTGGATGACATGTAAAGAATTTGAACATACATGGTGAAAAGGAGATAGTTAGAGGGAGAGGATCAAACTGGCAGAAGACATTCAAAGAATCAAGCATGCGGATGAAACAAGCCATGTTAAAAGGAGAAAAATAAAACTGAAATAGGTAAAAAAAAACAAATCAGTTCCATAAGGAAGAACATACAAAAATGATGGATCTACCAGGCCAGTCTTTGTAAATTTTAGGAAGCAGGCAAAAGCAGTTTGTTCAAGATTGAGGGACTTTGAGATTGGATGTCATGGAAAGAAGATTTAATGAAGTCTTTGAAATGATAGCTTCTTAGTCATTGATGGGGTTATTATGAGATACCTGGCTCCTTTAATTTTGGCCTCTTGTGCTTCACCGATTTCAATCTTTCCACCACTAGTTGGTGCATCTTCAGTTGGCGAGGCCCAAAGCTCTGAAATAACCTCCAAACACCTTTCCACTTCTCTACCTTCAATACACTCCTTAAAACTTGCCCCTTTGACCAAGCTTTCAGTCATCTGATCTAACGTCTCTGTATCATATCTTGTTTTATCCAGAGCATGGGGTACCCTATTATATTAAAAATGCTAAAAATGGCACGGTGGCACACTGGTTCGCACAGCTGCCTCACAGCACGAAGGACCAAGGTTCAATTCTTGGCTTGGGTCACTGTCTGTGTGGAGTTTGCATATTCTCCCCATGTCTGTTTGCATTTCCTCTCAGTGCTCTGTTCCCTCCCACAACCTGAAAGATGTTCTAGTTCGGTGCACTGGCCATTCAAAATTCTCCCTCAGTATATCTGAACACGCACCAGAATGTGGCAACTTGGAGATTTTCACATTCACACTGCAATGAAGTTACTGTAAGCCTACTTGTAACACGAATAAACAAACTTTTCCAAAAAGTTGTTGTCATTGTCCGTGAATTGGTCAGCTTTCAGAGAGCTGGACGCTCTGAGTTGGAGATCAGGTTTGCCAGAGAACTGTAATGCTCTTGTCCGCAAGTTCAATGAAAATATTGGGGTAGGACCTCAGAAAATGATCCAATCCTGCAAGTTCAGAGAGATTGATTACAGTGAGTGAAGACAGATTCTCATCTTGGGAACAATGTCAGCATTAGGAAACTGAAAACTGTAACTAAAATTCAAGAATCAGAACAATATTTCCTTTTGGAAAGTTCAAGAGGCATGTTCAATACCACTATGTCTAAACCTCATATTTGACATAACTACAGGAAATATTCATGGATTTTCTCAATTCTTGGCTTTCCTTGATAAAGATTTCCTTTTCAGCTTTGCATGTTCTCCCTACGTCTGTGCGGGTTTCCTCTGGATGCTCCAGTTTCCTCCCACATTCCTAAGATATGCAGGTTGGATTGACTGGCCATGCTAAATTGCTCCTTCGTATCCTGAGATATTTGGATTAATGGGATTAGTGGAGTAAATATTTGGGGTTACAAGGTAAGTTTGGGTTAGAATCAGTGCAGATTCAATGGGTGGGCCAAATGGCCTCCTTCTGCACTATATGGATTCTAAGTGTTCTAAGCTTGTATATATTAATATGTTCCATGTTACTATGTCATTATCACTTTGTTATATCCATTTTACTATTCTTCTATTTTCATTGTGCTAATGTCAATATCATTAACATAATAATCATTTTATGGGCACTATTTTGGCAATATTATACTGTCATACATTTATTTTTCATTAATTGTGATTGTTACACAATCACTCATTCCCTTGATCCTGCATACTTCCATCAGATTATGTCTTGGATAATGAAGCATTATTAGCCAGTCACAAGACAAAAGTATTGACAAGTGAGCTTATTGACGTCAGTATGTCAATGACCTTTCTAAACGAATACATGCTCACAACTTTCTCCTAATGAGGATTAATGTTATGTTTGTACGGTGCTACTGGGAAAAGTTCAATATATGCATTAGTAACAAAATAAGCTAGGCAAAAACAGGTCTGGGATAAACTCAAGTGCATTTCCTCTTTACACATGCTGGCAAAGGGAAGAGTTAAGTTGCCCAATCCAGCCCTGACAACTGCTGGTAAAGGAAATGGGTACAGGAGAGACAATAAAAATCCCCACAAGGGAAACTGATACTTGGTATGCTTCTAGGAGATAAAAGTCAAGTACTGTGTGGTATCACAGCCTTCAGTTTACCTCAGATCGAATTGTTGCATCCTTTTTCAAGTATTTTTAAATATTCTGATACCACACTTTCTAGCAATCCAGCTAATGTTGCATCTCTCCTGTGCATTTCTAACCCATTACTTCCAATGCAATTAACCAAGCTGCTGCCATCTTTCTTGAGTGTGCCTTCTGTGAAAGTCTGACTCTGGTACCAAGAGCAGCGGGCACCCTCCATGACTGCTGAAGCTCTGACAGCCACACTCCAGGGTGACTGTCACGAATTCAACAACTTTTGTTGGAGAAACAGCACTGACGAAAGGCCAGTCTGGCTTCAGCAGTCCTGCGGGAAATGTTACATTGATCCTGGTGCAAATAAAGGCGAATGCGAATAGAAATACAATAGAGAGAGGGAAGAAGAGACGGAAGGGACGGCGGACGAGCCGAGTCAGCGCATCGTCAGCGGGGCCCCTCAGTAAACTGGGCAATAATTGAGACTTCAGCCCAAACCATTTCAATATGTCAATCACAGTTAACCCCCATATCTACAGTTTTGTGAACTCCTTGTGATACACTATTGCGTTAGAAGGCTGTGTTGCTTTCTCTTCACATCTTATCAAACGGAAACGGATCATATTTTGAATACTTTTTCCGTTAATTTTTTTTAAACACGTTTCCTTTACCTCCGCCTTAGCTCTCGCTTCAATCTCAGCCGCTAGTTAACCGTTGCCTACCGGCCGGCTGCGCATGTCCCGTAGCTCGCAAGGCAGGCTGGGGATTATAGTCTTTCTTGCCGGTGCCGCCAATGGGACGCTGGCTCCAAGGAACTACATTTCCTAGCATTCAGAGCGGCGCGCCCCTCCGCACTCCGTCCGGCCCCGCAGGACCCTACAGGAAAGCGCAGGAGACAGGAAGAACGGGCAACGCGAAACTCGAAAGAGCCAAGCCCCATGCACAAAACGTGAGTCATGGACATGCATGCAAACAATCATTTCATTTCTTGTTTCCGCCCAAGTTTGGCAGACAGTCAGAAATGTACATTTCCGCCAGTTATAATCATTCTCAATGTACAATGGAATGAAAAGCAGACTTCGCATTTTTAACTGTCCCAAATGACACTGTAAAATGTGTATTAAAAAAAAGGCCTGCAGTTTTGTCTGCCTGTTCCTTGCTCTTTTCTAACCTCAAATAATTTTAACCTTTCTGACGAACTTTTTGTTAATCTCTCCGTGAATGCTGCCTGGCCTGCTGAATATGAATGCTGCCTTAATGACACACGACTGCGCAGAGTCGCTGAGCAGAGACTGATAGCCAAGTTTTGCACACATGAGTACAATCTCAACCAGGATCTTGGGTTCATGTCACACTATCTGTAACCCCCACAACTTGCCTGAGCTTGCAAAATTCCATTAACTGTCTTGTCTGGAGACAATACACATGTCTTTAACATGTGCTTAACACTCTCTCCATTCACATTATCTGTACCTTTAAGACTTATTACATATAAAAACTCGCATTCCAAGTACTATTTTGTAAATTGAGTTTGTGTCTTCATATGCCCTGTTGGTGAATAGAACTCCCACTCACCTGACAAAGGGGCAGTACTCCAAAAGCTAGTGGCTTTTGCTACCAAATAAACCTGTTGGACTTTAACCTGGTGTTGTGAGACTTCTTACTACATTTACCCACCTTGTCCAACACCAGCATCTCCATATCATGACTGCTGAGTATTTCCATCGTTATCTGTTTTCGTTATTGTTCAGTTTTATGTATAGTCACCTACTCTGATTCCTGGAGAGATTGCCACTGGGCAAGCCGTCTCCATGGAGCAGCAGCAGGAACTCAAGTTTTTTGTACAGAGCAGAGAAACTGTATTTGTTCTTGATTCCACTGATTCTGTAATTAACACAAGCGTGCAAAGAAAATGAAAAATATTCTGTTTCTTCAATTCTTGAATGGATTTTCTCCTGGGTCACTAACAATAGTATTTAGGAAATTTAACTGCAATTTCTGGATATTAAATTGAGTGCAATCCTGGAAGGTTGACTATCTTATATGAGGAGTTTGTCGAATGAGCTTTGTTGGAAATTTGTCCCAGTTCTGACTCAATTCTTTTATTCCTCTTCAGGCTCACTAGCCTTGCAACTTTCCAAGCTATGTACACCTACATGTGAAGTCTCAACACATTTTATCAATCTGTGTCAAGAGGACTTGCATTCACATAGCGCCTCTGATGTGGATTCGACAAAGCATTTTTGAGCAATGAGGCTTGTCAATGCAGCAGCTAATTTGCACTCAGCAAACTCCCATGAACAGCAATGTTTTAATAATCAAATGATGTTTTTTGGTATGTTAAGGGATAAATATTATCTAGGAGAGCATGGATAACTCTCCTGCTCTTCTTAAAATGGCAAGCAGTAATTTATAATTTCATAACCTGAAATGGGTGGCATAGTGGCAGTGTTTAGCACCGTTGCCTCATAGCACCAGGGACTGAGTTAGATTCCTGGCTTATGTCACTATCTATGTGGAATTTGAACTTTCTCCCCATGTCTGCGTGGGTTAGTTCCCATTTCCTCCTTCAATCTGAAAGATGAGCAGGTTAGGATGATTAGCCATGCTAAATTGTCCTTTAGTGTTAGGGGGTTTAGCACGGTAAATATGTGAGGTTATGGCGATAAGGCCTGGTTGGGAGTGCAGCCTTGATGGGCCAAATGGCCTTCTTCTGCAGTGTAGATATTCTATGAGATGGTCCAATGCCTCATCCAAAAGACAGTGCCTCTGATGCCTCCCTCAGTATTGCACAGCTGATCAGCCTTGATTGTTGCACTGAAGTACTGCAGTGGACCTGGAACCCTGTGAGTTAAAAAGCAAATATATTAAAAATCAATTCAGCTCTGCACAGTTCAAAATCATTGTGCTTCTTCTCTGAACCCATTGACATTTTGGAGGTCACAAATACACAATGTTCAAAATGGAAGGATTTTATTAATACCATATATTATTGCTCAAGTTAAGTCAGCTGATATTTAAAAAGGACTACGTAATGCACAATGTATTCTTTGACTTAAAGCATGCTGTTTGAAGATCATAAAGTGCACAGAACCTAAAGTAATTCAGAATTCTGCTTAGTGAAGGAACTTTATCATTTAGATTGCATTTATCAGGATGCAATTCTGAAGCATTTATCATTTTAAAACTATTTTACATCTGTAATAAAATAGCACATGTGGGATTTGATATGTATGTGTTCACCAGTCATAATGTTTTTAATATATTCTTCTATAGACAGTTCCTTGGGATCAAGGATAATTTGCTTCCATTCTGGGTCGATGGGTTCTGAGTTGGTTGATAAATCCAATTCGCACTCTGCCACAAGAAGGCAGGTGGTACTTGAAGAGTTGGGTAAGCGAAGGTGCATACTCACTCTCCAACACCTCAATTTTGCCTCTGTTCATTCCTACCAACGTCACATAATAGTTTGATGCTTTCCCCAATGAGCCTTCTTTATTTTAGACCATAAGACATCAGAGCAGAATCTGGCCACTTGGCCTTACAAGTCTGCTCTGCCATTCAATCATGGCTGATATTTTTCTCATCCCTATTCTCCTGTCTTTTCCCCATAAGCCCTGATCCCCATTTTGGCTGATCACAAGCCAGGAGTCCCATTAGTTGATAGGGATGTTTGATGACGTGTAAAGTGTCTCTGCTGTCCTCCTTGGCACATCCAGCGCAACCAAGTTTGGGAAAAATAGTTTGCTTCCAGAGTCTGGTGTCAGTCATACAAATGACATTTGCTAGGCAGCAGTGATAGTACTGAGCGATTAGAATCTCAATGCTGGGCATGTTAGTTTGGAAGACGAGGGGACAGTTATTTTGGGGACAGTCCATACAATTGGGAGGATGTTATAAAAGTATTTCTCCAGTGCTCTGAGGTGCCTGCTGTGGGTTGTCAAAGTCTGCAAACCCATTGGTCTGCGAACCATGGATTTATCAACCATCTCAGAACTCATCAAGCCAACACGGAAGCAAATCATTCTTGATCCCAAGGAACTGCTTCTAGAATGTAGTAAAACCATTATGACTGGGAGACCAGGGGTCACTGCTGCCTGGGAAACCTTGACCTTGGAATCAGTATTAAAGTTCTGGTTCTCATACTCTTTTCTGTGGTCAGCTGGTCGAGCTGTTACATTGGAGGTAATGATGAACTTTGGCATCTATGTCTTCTTTTATTGTGAGGACATCCTGAAGATAAGCAACTTGTCCACTTTTCCAGGATCTCACCATTGACCTTAACTGACTGTAGATGTTGTGCTGTAGGAACTGATTGGAAGAGGATCTTATTTATAGGGTTGAAAACTGATTGCAAACTGACAGGGACCAAGCAAGAAAAGATGGGACTGAATTGGCAGGAAGAACTATAGATCACAGGAAGACCAAGTACCCAGAATATTTCTGGGTAGAATGCAGCAAGTCAATTTGGGCCAGGAACAGAGTATTCCAAGAAGTGGGTAAAAATGGCTTCTGCCTTTCTTTATTCACAAAAAAATGGCAATAGAAGTCACATGACTGAGAAATCGCAGAAATACACAGAATCACAGTATGCAACAGGCGATATGTAATCACTGGAGTAAATAACTCTCTTAACATGTCCGTTAAGTCTCCTGTAGCACTGTTCATACTTGCAGAATAAGCTCTTTGACAATAAAACAATTATTCTGGCACATAATACACAATGATTTACTAAATAAATTAAATTATTTGTCTTACATTCCGTACATAATTTCTAAAAACCATTTTTGATATCTGTTTGCCTATCCTTTTGTCTGTCTCACATTTGAGAATATTTACTGAAGTAGAAATACAACATCTACTGACATATAACACGAGTTCAGGAAAGCTTCTTAAATTCATTTTCTGGAGGACTCATTGTTGAATTGCAAGAGTGTCAGATCTCTCTGAGCAACATCCAATAAGTAAAGAGGAACTTTCCTGGAGATCATTATATCAAAATGCCAACATCGCCACTGTTGAATGGCAAGGCTGATTCATCTCTGATGTTCTCCATGATCAGATATTCTGCAGACAATTTTGCATTTATTCATGAAAATCATGGGTAACATGGACACACAATGAGAGTGTATTGTGTACTGGTGACCAGCTTAATCAGCCTTGCCATTCGACAGTGGCGATGTTGGCATATTGATATAACGATCTCCAGGAAAGTTCCTCTTCACTTATCAGATAGAAAGCAAGATCCTGGGATAAATGCCCATCTTTATTTGACTCAGGTGATTGCACAATAGGGCTGAGTTCAGGGGGACAAAATCTCCCAGTTTTCCCATTCCTTTTCACTATGTCATCAACCCAAATGACATAGAAGTAGTAGATTATTCAGCCCTTCAAGCCTGCTCTGCTGTTCATTTTGATCATGGCTAAATGCAACAAATAATGGTAGGAGTAGGCCATATCTCTTGAGTTGCTCCATCATTTAATAAGATCATCAACTCCACTTTCCTGCTTGATCCAAATATCCCTTCATTCCTTTAAAGTCCAAAAAACTATTGAAGCCTTGAAGATACTGAATTTCTGAGTCCCATAATCTTTTGGGATGCAGAATTCAAAACCCTGGGAAGAAATGTTTTCTCCAATCAGTCTAAAATGGCCAATTGCTCATTCTAAGACAGGGGAAACAGCGTCAACACCCCATCAAGAATCTTGTGTGTTTTAATTAGGGCAACTCTCATTCTTCCAAATTCCAGTGAACAGTGTCCATTCTTCTTAGATAACCCTTATTGGAAAGCATATGAGTATTGTTACCAGTTGAGGGCAGTTGTGGTTCATCTGTGATGTTCTCCATGATCAGATATTCTGCAGACAATTTTGCATTTATTCATGAAAATCATGGGTAACATGGACGCACAATGAGAATGTATTGTGTACTGGTGAAACTTCATCCCAACAAGAAACCTTGCTGAGGCACTTGTGAGTAGGTTGCTCCAAAGGAAGAAGCTATCAGTGGTTGAAGCAACTGAATTCTGTTACAGAGCAGAGAGGGCTTATGTAGCGCGGCATGGGGTACTGAATCTTCCTCCACAAGATTCTCAAGGTATAACGGATAGTTTAAACTGAGCAACTCAGGAAATTCCCAGTGAGTAATAGTAGGAACAGAACAGCCTTGCATTTTTCCCTAAGATTTGAAATGTGTTGCTCCACTTAAATTACAGGAGTTTTCGCAACATTGCATGATCCCCCTCCTATTTTTCAGTCAGCCTAGCTCTGTTCTTAATTACAATGAAATCCAGTTCTTTTTACTTATTTGAAAGAGAATACAAGTTACAAATTAAAAACTTTTGATGCAAAGCTTTGCTTGTCCTTTATATCCACTGCAGCCAAAACTTTGCAAAATGCAGGAAAGTTCCAGAAGACATATGTTTCCAGATATGGTATGAGCTAACATACAGGAAGGCAAAACAATTACAAAAAGAGTTTCTGCGGTTTTCATTCAAGTACAGAACTATGTTAATTAAAAACAGAAAATGTTACAATTTGAAACAAGACATTAGCTTAGTTTAAGATGAGCAGTAAATCAACCTTAAGAGAATGTGGGAAATGGTATTCTCATGGATCGCTGATAAAGACGTTAAATAATACTTGTACATATCACTCACTGTCAGTAAAACTTTTGACCTGCATTCCAAACAAATAAGCCCTAAATTGTTAAATGGCCACACACTGCTATGTTTCTGGTCTAAACAAAATCAAACCTATATTCTGAAAGGCACTGACCTGATCTGATGTTATTTTGTTTTATGGAACTTACATAATCTTCCTATTATACATATGTTTTGAGAAGCAGGATAATTAAATGACTGAGTTCTCATGACAGCTTGGATAATCAAGACAACTGAACTGAGTGACAGTAGATGATCTCAGGTTCAGTTCTTATTTTAACTTGAACTTGGTGTTTGTCCCTGGGCTAAAGAAAGTAAATTCAAATAGTGTTCCTCCTTCTGATTACAATCCATGAAGATGTAGGAATCTTAACCTGGAGATAAGATTGGACTCAATTGTGGTGCCTCCTCTACTGTTGAATCACTGTCACACTTGAACTGTCACACATGCAGAAAGTAATGTATGGTTCTGCGGCTCCCCCACAGCCCGCAGCAGGAGTCAGTAAAGAATGCTGGAAAAATTGGTGGATAAAAATTGAAATCAAAGTTATAAATGCAATCCATTGTTGCTGTTCAACCTTCGAGGTGAAAATAGTTCATGTTCATCATGTGGATGGTTTTCAATGGTTCCGATGGGTATGCACATAACTGTTCAGACTGATCTCTGTCCAAATGTTCTATTGCAAATAGACAAGGTTATCACATAGGTTTGAATGTTGAAGCAGCTGCTGACTCGGGATTTACTTTCATTGAGTTTTCTCTCTGCCTCCAATTGATGATTGTTTTTAAAGGAGGTCACACTATTTACTGGGGTGTGTCAGGTGCAGTGATCATGAATGAGTTCCCAGGACTCATTGTCAATACTAAAACTCCCAAACAAGGCCTTGAGAGTCTTGATGTAACTTTTCCTTTGACTTACCATGACTAGACATTCTAAACTCAAGCTTTCCACATAAGATTTGCTTTGGTAAGAGAGCATCACCTATTCCATTTGCATTAATCTACCTCAGTTGCGCCTATCTCAATAAAATGCCTGGCACTTCAGCTCAAGTGAGCACTCAATGTCTGGTATTTTGTCCTGCCAACTGATCTTAAGAAGCTTCCAAAGATAGTGAAAGTGGTTCATGATGTCCAAAGCTCACATTTGTAAAGCAGAGTGGGCAGGATGACTGCTGGACGAACTTACACGTTAATAGGCAGACTTACTTCTCTCTGATTCCAGACTGATGTTCAATCTCTGCTGAAGGCTACATTTGCTTTGGTAATTTTTGCATTCTTTTTGTGTCATTGATGTTGACAGTCCATGACTGTGCTGCCAAGAAAAGTGAACCTAAGTGCTGACAGGTTCTAGAATGGAACCTTGGACACACAGAGATGGAGCAGGCTGGTTCAATACTTCGATTTTCTTCATACTAATCTTCAGGCTGAAGTTGTAGCATGCATCAGCTCTGAATCAGCAGTTACTGTATTAGTCATTGGCAAACAGGAAGTGGTGAACTCTGTCCTTTGGAGGTTGGTGATCAATGCTTGGTTAAGAAGCTCACTTAATTTATTCAATCCATGTGGGAACAATGAACCATCTTTGAGAATATGAAGATGTTTCCGTTGCTCAGTTGTACAGAAAATTGCCAAATTTGCGATAATCATAGATCACCAGATTCATTCTGAACTATTCAGTGCAACTTCTAGACCAGGATCTACTGCCAGAGTTCAGTTTCAGAAAAGAGCAAAACACTATTGATATTGTGTTTGCAATCAGACAGTTC
This sequence comes from Sphyrna mokarran, assembly GCA_024679065.1. Taxonomy (NCBI): domain Eukaryota; kingdom Metazoa; phylum Chordata; class Chondrichthyes; order Carcharhiniformes; family Carcharhinidae; genus Sphyrna; species Sphyrna mokarran. The sequence continues at coordinate 16,876,680 of JAGIQG010000031.1, read as the reverse complement.
CAGAAGAAATGCCAAGAACAAAACAAGGACTGTAACACCACATTTGGATGTCACGATGGTACAATGGCAAGCACTGGGACCCAGGTTCAATTCCAGCTTCCAGTGACTGTGCGGAGTTTGCACATTCCAAAGATGTGGGAGTTGGGTGAATTGGCCATGCTAAATTGTCCTTAGTGTCAGGGGGATTAGCAGGGTAAATACATGGGGTTATGAGGATAGGGCCTTGGTGGGATTGGTGTCAGTGCAGGCTTGGTGAGCCAAACAGCCTCTTTCTGAACTGTGGGGATTCTATTCTATTCTGTTCTATGATTTGTAGATCTTAACGAATCATTAAATATGGCTGCCCTGAGAAAGTCATCACAATGGTTCAGCATTTCTATAACAGCATACTTATATGTGTCCTAGATGATGGTGAGTTTCCTGAGCCATTCCCAGCCACTGTTGTTTTAAGCAAGACTGCATGCTCGTGCAAACCATTTCAGCATGTTTTCTTTGTCATGTTCTCCAATGCCTTTCATGATGTTGATCCAGGCATTGAAATCAGATATCACATCGGGATAGGATCTCAATCAGAGATAGGTCCAGGCAAAAACCAAGGTCTCTGAGGACCACTTCACCATCCACTGATCGCACTATGTTTATCCTCCTGTTTGCTCCAATCACCATTGCCAGCTCATGTTTTTCTGATTTAAGATAGTTGTGTGCTATTTTCCACTTCTAGTGCAGCTATTTCAGCACTTTGAGCATCGTTTTTCTTTAAATGAATCAGAAATGAGATTAGATAAGTTGCAGATTCTTGGTAACGTTTGTGTCAGGCGTAAAAATTATGGGAAAGCAGAGATATTAAATGGATGAAGGAAAAAATAGTTCCACTTTGTACATCAGAAAAAAATTAACCCAGCAGTTAGAGGCCTCACCTCATTCCTTTTCTCTAAAGTTCCAAACCCCCATGAAAGATAAGTTCTCAAAGAAAAAGAAAATTCTTTTGGAGTTGCAAGGAAATTCATGCACCAAATGCTGCGTGGCACAGAATAAAGGTGACAGTGCGTGGTGGTAATCTCACTGAATTAAGAAGCCAGAGACCAAGGCTAATGCCATGGGGGCAAGACTCATATAATGCCAGTTGGTGGAATTTAAGTTTTTAAATTGGATTAATAAACCTGGGACTGAATGCTAGTTTTAGTCATGGGTGACCATGAAATTATAATTGATTGTTGTAAAACTTTTCTTCCAGATTAATTTATTAATTGAATTTAAATTTCTCAACTCATACCGTGGTATTTGAACTCATATCTCCAACTCAGTTGTCCAGGCATCCAGTAATAAAACATCAATACCTCAATTTCTCATTGTTTGGTCAGCTGGCTTTAGAGTTTCAAGTATCAGAAAATACACAACTACATATTACTGAGACAAAATTTCCCTAAAAGTCATAAAACTCAGCAACAGTTACTTTAATGTAGAAATCTTCAGTGGTAATATACTGGGAGCAAATTAGCAACATAGCAGACTTTCTCTCGCAAAGTGTTTAACAGCTGAGTTTTCCAGACACCAGACATTGAACAATGTCTGGAAATACTGAGAGAGGCAAAGGAAGAAATTGCTGAGGTCTTGGCCAAAATCTTTATATCCTTTTTAGCCACAGGCAAGCTGCGAGAGGATTGGAGAGTAGCTAACATTGTTCCTCTGTTTAAGAAGGGCAGAAGAGACAATCCAGGAAATTACAGGCCTGCAAACCTTACATCATTGGTGGGCAAGTTATTGGAGAAGATTCTTAGGGACAGGATGTACTCACATCTGGAAGAGGCCTATTAACAACAGGCACCATGGTTTTGTGAAAGGGAAGTTGTTTGAGGAAATGACAAGAAAAATTGACCCGGGCAGGGCAGTGAATGTTGTATGCTTGGACTTTAGTAAAGCATTCAATGAGGTTCCTTGTGGCAGGCTGATACAGAAGGTGAAGTCATATCTAAGGTGAGCTGCTAAAATGGATACAAAACTGGCTTGTCATAGAAAGCAGAGAGTATTTGTAGAAGGGTACCTTTCTATCTCGAGGTCAGTGACAGTTGGTGTTCCACAATGATCAGTGCTTTGGCCTCTATTATTTGCAATATACATAAATTAATCGGAGGAAAATGTAGGTGGTCCGAATAGTAAATTTGCAGATGATACAAAAATTGGAGGAGTTACCGATAGTGAGGAGGATTGTCAGAGGATACAACAGCATATAAATCAGCTAGAAACCTGGGATGAAAGATAGCAGATAGAATTTAACCCAGACAAATTAGAGGTGATGCAATTTGAAAGGTCCCCTGCAGAAGAAAGTATCTAGTAAATGATAGAACCCTTAGAAATATTAGCATATAGAGGGATCTAGGCATGCAAATCCACAGTTCCCTGATGGAGGCAACTTAGGTGAACAATATGGTCAAAAAGGCATATGACATCCTGGCCTTCATAGGTCAGTATTGAGTACAGGAATTGGAAAATTATGTTGCAGCTATGTAAGTCTTAGGTCATATTTGGAGTATTGTGTACAGGAGTTGAATCACTCACTGTACAACAATGAATAACAGTATAGAGATTAGTACATTGATCTACAGACAGAGTACCTTCTAGGTTTTTCAGCCATGGTTTTTGTGGACTTGATTGTTCGCATAGTCTAATGTACAGTCAGTTACAGTGAAATCATGCTGTAACAGGCATTTCAAACAACAAAAGAACAGTAGAGCACAGGAACAGGCCCTTCAGCCCACCGAGTTGTGCCTATCCAGATGCCTGTTGAAAGTTGTTGTAGAATCTGCTTCCATCACCTCCTCTGGCAACATGTTCCAGGCATTCGCCACCCTCTGTGAAAAACCTGCCCCTTACATTCTTTTAAATCTTACTTTCAACCTGTGACCCTGAGTGATTGACCCTTTGACTCTGGGAAAAAGACTCTGATTATCCATTCTGTCCAAGCCTGTCATAATCTTGCAAACCTCCTTCATCCTCCAATGCTCCAATGAATTCTGGTCACCACTCTATCAGAAGGATGTTGATGTATTGGAAAGGTTGCAGAAGAGATTTACCAGGATGTTTCCTGGTGGGAGGAAATGGACTATGAAGAAAGAAACATAGAAGATAGGAACAGAGGAAACCATTTGACCCTTTGAGCCTGCTCTGCTATTCATCACAATCATGGCTGATTGTCCAACTCAATATCCTAATCTTTCTTTCTCCCCATAAACTTTGATCCCATTCATCCCAAGTGCTAAATAAAGCTGCCTCTTGAATGCATTCAATGTCTTCAATGTTTTAGTGTCAACTACTTTTGCGGTAGTGAATTCCACAGGTTCACCATTTTTTGAGTGAAGAAATGTCTCATCTCTATCCTAAATGAACTACCCCAAATCCTCAGACTGTGAATCCTGGTTCTGGACTCCCCCACTATCGGCAATATTCTCCCTGACTCTACCCTGCCTCATCTGTTAGAATTTTATAAGACTCTGTGAGATCCCTCTCATTTCTCTAAACTACAGCGGAAACAATCCTAACCTAGTCAATCTCTCCTCATACTTCAGTCCTGCCTTTCCTAGAATCAGTCTGGTAAACCTTTGCTGCACTACCTCAAGAACAAGAATATCCTCTGTCAGAAAAGTAGCCCAAAACGTACATACTTTATTCTTGGTGTAGCCATACCAAGGCCCTGTATAATAACACATCTCTGCTCCTGCATTTGAAACTTCTCGCAATGAAGGCTAATACACCATTTGCCTTCTTTACTATCTGCTGCAGATGGTGAAGAAGACAAGGCTGAACAAACTTGGATTGTTTTTTTTCATTAGAGTGTTAGAGGTTGAAGGATGACCTGAGGTTTGCAAGATAATGACAGACTTGAGCAGAATGGATAGTCAGAGTCTTTTTCCCTGGGTCAAAGGGTCAATTATTCAGAGGCACAGGTTGAAATGAATTGATTGGGGATAGTCAGCATGGTTTCGTGAAGGGTAGGTCATGCCTTACTAACCTCATTGAGTTTTTTGAGAAAGTGACCAGAGAGGTGGATGGGGGTAAGGCGGTTGATGTAGTATATATGGACTTTAGTAGGCGTTTGATAAGGTGGCCCATGGAAGACTTCTACAGAAAATGCAGATGTGTGGAATAGAGGGTGATTTAGCTAATTGGATTAGGAATTGGCTGGCAGATAGAAGAAGAGGGTGGTGGTTGATGGGAGATATTCATCGTGGAGTTCAGTGACAAGTGGTGTGCCTCAGGGGTCTGTTTTGGGGCCCCTGCTGTTTGTAATTTTTATAAATGATCTGGATGAGGGTATTGAGGGATGGATCAGTAAATTTGCAGATGATACTAAAGTTGGTGGTGTGGTAGATAGTGAAGAGGGGTGTTTTAGTTTACAGAGATAGCCTTTTTCCTAGGATGGAAAAAGCTAGCACGAGGGGACACAACTTTAAATTAAGGGGTATGAGTTATAGGACGGATATCAGAGGTAGGTTCTTTAATCAAAGAGTGATTAGGGAGTGGAATGCCCTGCCTGCAGCTGTTGTAGATGCGCCAAGTTTGGTGGCGTTTAAGAGGTTAGTTGATAAGTATATGGAAGAGAAGGGAATGGTTTAGTTTGGAGGGGCATTGCTTTTTATTTTGGTCGGCACAACATCGAAGGCCGAAGGGCCTGTTCTGTGCTGTATTGTTCTATGTTCTATGTTCTATGAAAGTGAGAGGGAGAAAGTTGAAAAGAGATGTAAGGAGCAGGTTTTTCACACAGAGGGTGGTGAATGTCTGGAATGTGCTGCCATTGGATATGGTGGAAGCAGATACTATAATAATCTTCAAGAAGCATCTGGATAGGCACAACTTGGTAGGCCGAAGGGCCTGTTATTGTGCTGTACTGTTCTTTTGTTCTTGAAATGCCTCTTACAGTAATGGCATCACTTCACTATAACTGACTCTAAATTAGACCGTGAGAACAATCAAGTCCACAAAAACCATGGCTGAAAAATCTAGAAGGAGTGTGTCTATGGGTCAATGATCAAAGAACAAAGAACAAAACAGCACGGGAAACAGGCCCCTTGGCCCAACGAGCCCGCGCCGCCGCCCCGACGCTCCCACCTCCACCCGTGATCCTGTCTATGTTTATAGATCTATGGATTAAAAACCAAATTTGAGACAATTTAGGGAGAATTTGTTTTGCCAATTAGCCACATCTTTGGGATGTGGGAGGAAACCGGAGCACCCGGAGAAAACCCACGCAAGCACGGGGAGAATGCGCAAACTCCCACAGACACAGGCTCAAATCCATGTATCTGCACAGCACAGCGATAGTCACTGAGCTGTCGTGTTGCCTATCAAATGGTCCAGGTCAAGCATACACTAACGACGTGAAGCACTAGGATACTCTCGAAAAAAAAATCCAAGAGCAGCCCTCTCACGACCCATCACATGTATGCCTCTTGTTAGACAACAAGGTGGACCAGAGCACCTGTAGGATAAAAACAAGTACATCAATATCATTGTCTACTTACACACTTCCCAGGGACTACCAAGGCTCATGATCCCTATTTTAAATCAGTTTTCTACACCTCTCCATTCCCATTCTGTTCATGTGCCCATCTAAGTATTTCTTAAATAACTCCAGAGTACCTGCCTCCACCACTTTACTTGGCAGTGCATTCCATACCCCACCACCCTCTGTGTGAAAAAACTCCCTCTAGCATCCAAATTATAACTTACCCCTCTCATCCTAAGCCTGTGACCCCTCGTGCTATTCGAGTCCATCCTAGGAAAAAGCTTAACCCTGTTTACTCTATCTATACCCCTCACTATCTTGTACACCTCTATTATATCTCCTCTAAGTCTACGTCTTTCTAAGGAAAACAGTCCCAATTTGCCTAACCTCTCCTCGTAACTCAGACCTTCCATACCAGGCAGCATCCTGGTAAACCTCCTCTGCACTCTCTCCAGAGTCTCCACGTCCTTCCGGTAGTAAGGCGACCAGAACTGGACGCAGTATTCCAAATGAGGTCTAACCAACGTTTTATACAACTGCAACATTAAAGGCCAGCTCTTGTACTCTATACCCCTTCCTATAAAGGCTAGCATACTATATGCTTTCTTCACAACCTTCTCCACTTGCTCTGCCATCTTCAGAGACTTGTTCACCTGCACCCCCAGGTCCCTCTGCGTTTCTATACTCTTAATAGGTCTACCCTTTATTGTATACCTCCCCACTACATTCTTTCTCCCAAAATGCATCACCTCGCATTTATCAGGATTGAATTCCATCTACCATCTATCTGCTCAAGCTACCAGCCTATCAATGGCCTGCTGCATCACCTGACAATGCTCCTCACTATCCACAAGTCCAGCCATCTTTGTATCGTCTGCAAACTTGCTGATCACTCCACTTACTCCCTCTTCTAAGTCGTTTATATATATTACAAATAGAAGAGGTCCCAGTACTGAGCCCTGTGGCACATCACTAGTGACCGACCTCCAGCTAGAAAAACACCCTTCCACTATTACTCTCTGTCTCCTATTACTAAGCCAGTTACTTATCCATCTAGCTACCTGTCCTTGTATCCCATGAGCCTTGACCTTCTCAACAAACCTCGGGTTCTGATCTCTGTACTGTTATTCATTGTTGTACAGTGAATGATTCAACTCAGGAGACAGTCACCTGGAAAATATGAAATGTCTTATTTACAGCTGGATCCCCAGCTTCCTTAGATCACAGGTGTGGGATTATCTCTGAAAACAGTGTACATTTCAGGATTTCCTCCCACAGATTTGCAGTATGCATACTTTCTCAACAAGTTATCTTCTCAGCACGTGCAAATTTGAGGTTTTTTTCAGACTTACAGTGAGTAAAACTACATTGGCTAGAATTATACTGGCCTGCCCACCATGGGGATCGGAGCAAGCGAGGGGCAGATCATGCAAAGATCTGTTGACCTCAGGCAGAATTTTCCAGTTTTGGAAAGAGCAAGGCTGCAAAATCCCTCCGTAGACTCCAGTGAGTATAGTGTGCTTCTCAGGTTTATAATAACATGCACATCACCATGATCCTTGACAACACTTTCAACTCAATATTCAATAAAGAAATAGGCCTGAAAGAAGTATTCTCCTCAGGATTCTTGCCCAGTTTCAGGATTAAGGCAAAATTCGCTTCACAGAGCGACTCTGCAAACCTAGCCAAAGGAATGATTACACATACCAATTAATGTTTCCAATAACAAGTCTTTGAATGCCTTGTCAAATTCATACCCCAAACCATCAGGTCCTGGTGCTTTACCAGGGTGAAGCTCCTCCTCAGAAACTGGTGCATTCAAAGCTGTTCTTTCAGATACTCTGAGACAGAAGGAAATTCAAGAGTTGAGATGAGATGAAATGCTACATAAGGGTGACACAGTGACACAGTGCTTCGCACCCTTGTCAGGGACCGGGATTCGATTCCAGCCTTAAGTGACTGTGTGGAGTTTGCACATTCTCCCCATGTCAGCATGGGTTTCTTCCCAGTGCTCTAGCTTCCTCCCACAATCTAAAGGTTAAGTTGATTAGCTATGGTAAATACACAGGCTTATGCAGGAAAGGGGGACAGGAGGGCGATGGGTGCAGATAAGATGCTCTTTTTGAGAGTGATTCAATGGGCCAAATGGCTGTTGGGATTTAATGGTTAAGAACTAGAATGTTCTCAGTTTGTTCCAATTTACACAAATTGACATAAAAGTTCTTGAAAGAATTGTTTATATCTTCTGCCCTAATTTCCTTGGAGTTCATCAGTGAAGCTATCGTTCTTGAGTCTGATTTGTTCCTCATAAGAAAAGCCAAATACCTACATATTCATACAATTCTCTCTTTGCACTGGGTCAACATAGTTTAGTGGTGTCCTAACTACACCAATTTCCTTCAGTTTTATATGACAAGGATTTTTATCTTATTCCCTCTCCAATTCAGCTAGCTGGGCCTCCAACTGATGCTGCTATTCGTTCAATTTCTGCCTCTTTCTTGCTGAGAATGAGGTGATCAAATTTCGAGCAAAGACCTTGCAGGTCACCCACTGAACAGAGGGGCTGATATCAGAAAGAGAATTAACTAAATGAAAAGCATCAAGTTCAGTCCTGAAGAATGAAATTAAATTAAGATGATCAAACCTCCAGGATCTAGGCTGAGTGGGTCCCCTTGAGAAGAAATTTGAAAAAAACTAGATCGTGGTCAGAGATCACAATGCTTCCAATAGTACAAAGGACAACCAACTGCAGGATCATCTTTGGCACAAAAAATAGTCAATTCTGGCGTGATGCAAATAAAGGACTAAAAAAAAAGTGACTTCTTTCTCCTTCGGATGCAAAGTTCTCCATGCATCCAAATAATCCCATCTCTTCTCAAGCCAAGGCCAATGCCCGAGCTTGCTGCATGTGAGAGTTTCTCATAACAGGGAGTTTATCAATTAGTGAGTTAAGATGGCAATTAAAATCACCACCAAATATTTTACAGAGGCCAGTTCAGCAAAGTCCACAAAGACCTTAGTGACAAAGTCCAAAGAATAATAAAGGAGGGTCATTCATTATTAATAGATTCTCCTCCGCCTCATAACAATCTAATACCATTGTCTTTCATGTAGCTTTCCAAACTAAAATGCAGGTTCTTCTTGACGTACACTCCTATTTCTCAATTGCTAGCTGAGAAAGATGAAAAAAACTCCTGGTCCACTGTAATAATTCCTGTTCACTAGTTAGGTAAATATCAACTACAATGTTTAGTCACATAATTATAATAGAGATTTACAGATTGAATTGACGCAGAAACCCACATTTGCTTGGGTGATTCCCCCCCCCACCCTGATCTATGATTCGTTACCCAGGTCACATGATGCTGTCAACAGATTGCACCTTAAAGAGGCCAAAACCACATCCCTCTCTCTCTAAATTATTTTATGCAGCGATGATACTTAAGTTACTCAGTTCCCAGAATTAGAACATCAAACTCATGCATTCAGACCATCATAAATTGAGTCTTTCAGGTAGTTTCCGATTTCTCATGGAACAGCGTAACTTCTGTCTCTGGGATGCTTTTTGCAGAGACCACTAGACCAGGCATCTCCTCCAGTACTGGTAACTCAGCTTCACCCACTTCCATGGGGATGATAGAATCATCTGTCAAAGGCTGGCTCAGTACCCTACTACTTGGTTAGTCAACTAAATTTCTTACTGAAACATTGTTTCAGGTGGCAGTACTGGCTGCTGGGGTAACTCTCATCCTCAAAAATGGTCTTCTACCTTCTGGACAATTGTTCCTTATACATCCACTTCATAAGACAATATTCCTATTTTTAATACAACAACTTATATGACCCAACTCAAGCACTCCCAAAATTTCTAATATACACAGCATCCTCCACTTCAAATGAACTTACTGATTTACCTGAATCATCATTTTTCTTCTGACTGCACTGATTAGCCTCTACTCTCTCTGACAAATTTGGAAACACATGGCTTAGTCTGCTCCTAAGACTTTGACCCAACAACTATTCTGCTGACAGCAGTGCTGTTGTAGAGTGCAGAGATCATGAGATTCTGGTCTCTAGGAATACCACTGACTGCTTCTTAACACCTGTTTTAAAGGTTTGGACTGCTTGGTCGTAAGATAATACTGGTGCTTCTTTAGTAGCATTTGCAAGACTGCCAACAGTGTCAATAAATTTGGTAGAAAATGCCCATAGTAATTCCCCATTCTGAAGAATGACTTGAGCTTAGATATGTTTCTGAGGGCCAATGCCTCCTTTATTACTCTGACATTGTCTTCTATGAGATGTAATGCTGTGCATCTACATGATACCCAAGGTAAGCTACCTCAGTGACTTGCAAAGTACATTTCTTCTTCTTGAGGTGAATTCCAGCCTCTTGAAATTTCATTATCGCCTGCTGTACATTCACTAGGTGTTCAGCTTCTGTCAATCAAATTACCAAAACATTATCTGAGTACACATTCATTTTGTTGAGGGTGGCACGGTGGCACAGTGGTTAGCAGTGCTGCCTCATGTCACCAGGGACCGGGGTTCAATTCCAGCCTTGAGTGACACTCTGTGTAGAGTTTGCGTGTTCTCTCCATGTCTGCATGGGTTTCCTCTGAGTATCCTTGTTTCCTACCTACCAAACTCCAAAGATGTGCGAGTTAGGTTGATTGGCTATGCAAAATTAGTGTCAGAGGGATTAACAGAGTAAATATATAGGGTTACAAGGAAAGGGCAAGGTGGGATTCTTGTCAGTGCGGTTTCAATAAGGGGCCAAATGGTTTTCTTCAGTATGGTAGGGATTTTGTGATTTTACATTATGACTCATGGAAGTCCTTGCAGTAGACTTTCTATTATCCTCTGGAAAATAGCACATGCTAATAACACACTGAAACAAACTTTTCTATGTGTTGATCAAAACATAACTTTCAGGAACTCTCATCTAACTCAAGTTGTTGATATGCATGGCTCATATCTAGCTTTGTAAAAGACTGACCAGTGTTCAGCTCTGCATACAAGTCTCCAATCTTGGGATTGGATACTTATCTAATTTGGCAGCTGGTAATTTGAAGTCTACACAGATGCTGACAGTCTTGATAAATGCAATAGTTCAGATGCTGGAATCTGAAACAGAAAGGAAAAATGCTGTCAAACCTCATAAGGTCTGACAGCACCTGTGCAGAAAGAATGGAGCCAATGTTTCGAGTCTAGATGACCCACTTTCAAATTGAACAATGAGTCAACATTTAAATGCTTCGTACTAAACTAATCCATATTATGCCCTTGCAATGTATTATTCACTCTGTTATTGGGTACTTTTACAGTGCCTTAAGTGACCTTGCCTGTCTCAAAAAAACATTCAGCCTCTTCCTATTGGCAGGCTTTTGGGTAGCGATTAGCCCCACACAAGTTACATGTGGCTTCAATCCAAGATGATTGATTGCCTCTTTTAAATCTTCTTGCTCTATTCATGGCTGTATTTGCTTCCTGTTTTAAAATTACATCATAATTTTTGGCACCATTGCCGACTACAGTTTCCCACCCTAACTGGTGCACCGTGCTATTTTGCACTCTCTGAAGCTCCTGTGCGCCTTTCTCAGCATTCTCCATCAGCAATATGATCTCCAGTACCTTCTTAAAATTTAAATCTGCCTCAACTAATAGCTTCCTTTTCATGGCCTCATTCCTGCAGACAAAATGGTCCCGCAATCTTACTGAGGTTCGCTCCAAAGTCACAATGATCTGCAATCTGTCTTAACTTGGTAATACAAATTGCAATTGTTGCCCCAGGATTCTCCTAGTTCAGTTAAACTTAAATTGCTGCAACATTCTCAACAGTTTTGGTGATAATTTACACCAATAGACTTTACACCAATTCAACTACCTCAGTGAATGTCTTGAGGTTGGGTGCATTCAGGGATGTGAGGCTACATAATAAATTGTAAGTCTGGGTCCTACATGACACTCTCTCATCATATCGAAGCGTTTGCATTTTTGCTGCACTATCACCGGGAAGAATGACATTTTTCACCCATCATAGAGCCAACTTCCACCACATCTGGCAGCCTCCAAAACTGTCTGGTGGTCCCTGAAGCTATGGACATGTATAAAAATAGGCCATGGGCATTAGTTGTCCCCAGCCTTAAATACAGGACATGGTGCGTCCCTTCAAGCTTGATCTGCCGTCGTATCGAGGTTAAAAAAACGTGGCAACAGCTTTAAAAAAATTTAACCTGCCTCCAGCTGCCTCTGGAAAACAGATTCCTTTGGCCCTGATTTTCCACATTAATCAGGATATCTGATATGCCTGACTTTTTAAGGATTGCAACTGAACCTCAACCAAAGAAGCAGTACTTGCGACCTTAAGGGTTCTCTCTTCAGCCTCACTGAGCCTCTTGCTGGTATTCTATAGTTTATTCAAATGAGCATGAATATTCTGAGTCAAAACACAGAGTTTATCATCTATATCTTTGATAATTTTTGTAGTCATCTCCTGCAATGCCTTTGAGATAACAACTGGACACAGAGTTTGCTCCCCACCTGGGTCACATGTTGATGACCCAACTACTGTTTTTCAATTGAATCATTTAAAAGGATCCAACTACCACAAAAATTAAGCCAAAAATATAAACACAGCAATTGTAATAAAAACAGGTCACAGGAATTGCCATACAGCAAAGTGTGCTGAGAATACTTTTGTCCAAGACATACATACACACAGACACAATTCTGCCTGGAGACAGGCTTATGCAAGATTTAAGCTTAGAGAATTGAAAACCAGAAATGCACCAGAACAGCAAGTGTAAAAGGTTAAGACATTTTTTGACAAACAAATCATCAATAGATAAATGGGGCAAATGTGCCTTGGTAAAACAAAAGACTGGGTGAATATTCTAGGCCAAAACCAGGCACCCAGGCCCCAAAACAGAAAATACAGTGTTCACCATTAGCAAGCCATCGAAAACCATTAACACTGTTTCAAGATGATGAAGCCATTTAACTCAATTCCCCTCTCTGGTCAAGTCCTTGGAAAATTCAAAATGGTAACCAGAAAGGTATGAGAACCCAGCCCTGACAGGGATTGACCTGACCCCTACTCTCCAGCCAGCTGAGAGGCACATCTGGATCCAGCAAAGACCACAAGAGCTTGTTCTCCAACCGACAGAGAGGAAAAATCAACCCATGAAGAGACAGGGAGAAAGGAATGGACAAAAGAATTTGACAAACTGGCACAAGTTACAAATATCTGTAAAGTACTTCAGTTTCTAAAAGAATTGGACAGTGAGAACTAGGGTTGTTAAAGTTAAAATTGAAAAGTTTGGCTTCAAGTAAAGTTGCAACTGTTTCACTGACTGCTGGCTCGTGTGCATAGCTTTTTTTTTGCCTGGTACATACAGAGATATTAGGGTAAAATCATTTCACTTACCTCAGTCGAGTGAATCTGCAGGGTACCAAAGCTACCCTTAACCAGACAACAATAGAGTATACACTCCAGGATAAACCGACTGTGACCCATGCATCATGTTAAACAAAAGAGTTAAAATATGAGCATCACCAATTGAGGCAGAAACACCACTATTCCAGTGCTCACATCACGTGACCCCCACAGCATAAGTTTTAAAATCTCTTAAGTTTGCAGGAGGAAACCAAGATTAAGAGGGGTGGCAAGTGCCAGGGACTTGATACTTTAGAAATAATGAAATACTCAAGAGTATAATGAAGTTATTTCATTAAAGTAGTTTTATTGGGAGCAGGAAGAGTGCCTAAGGTAGAATATTTGCAAATTAAAAAGAACGAGAGAGTTTAGATTACAAATTTTGTTACAAAAACAAAATGCAATCCAGAAAAATAGGCAATAACTTTGCAATTCATGGGCTCTGCAGCACCTCTGTAAGAGGAGTCAGAGAGAAGGCATGCAGGGTTCGCTTGTTCCAGTCTGTTAGTGATTATTAAGACTTCATTTCCCCTGAAATGTTCTATTCACATCACTATTACTCCACAACTCACCAAATTTTAATCCATTTTCTATATACATAGAAAATAGAAGCAGGAGAAGGCCATTTGCTCCATTCATTCTGATCATAGCTGATCATCAAATTCAATATCCTGATCCTAACTTACTGCAAATCTCTTGATCCCTTTAGCCCCAAAACCTGTACCTAATTTCATCTTGAAATCACAGACATCTAATTTCTTCTTGAAATCATACCATCATGGCATCCTGTTGACTAAAATGCTGAAATAAAACCAATCAACAAAAAAAATTCCACAACAACTTCATTCAACAAGTATCACTGTGGCTTTAGTTGAACTTCCAATGCAGCATTGCAATGTTGGATAGCTTCTGTTTGTGCTCCAATGAAAGCTGAGACATCAGCTGCATCATGGTGGGTTCTGCAAGTGTTGTTATCAAACTTACACCAAGTCTATGCTGGAAAATACTGTTTCTAAGCTCTGCACAAAATAATGTGCTAAATTGGAGCTGAACTTCTCCACTCTCCTTGATAGTGTCAAATGGCGATGTGAGAGGCTGACAACTTGGTGTCCACGCCCATCAATGTTCTCCTGCCACCCATTCAAAGTACTCACCTACATTCTCTATAGCAGAATTCATATTCTACAGTGACTATCCCCCCCTCTTCCTCCAGTGAGCTGGGATGTGAACTATTCATCTTTCCCTCTGGTCCAGCTGCAATTCATTCATGCCTAGTTGCTCACCATCTGCTGATCCTACCTCTGTATACCCCTTTAAGCTAAGTTCACACATCGTCAGTATTTGAGCTTGTGGCTGCAAATGTCAGGTCAAATGACATATTTCTTCATCAGAGGTCAGGTGTTGCCTCTTCTCATCACAATGAAGTTTCACTGAATGGTTCTTCGATATCTGAAAGCAGAAATACAGATTAGTGAAGCTTCGGGTGAGGGAAAAGAGGGGGGAAGAAATCAAGAGGTCCATTATCATCAGGATGGGAGTGAGGTGAGATTTGAGAAGGGGTATAAGGCAGGGATATATTTTATTTGATTGGATTTATTATTGTCACATGTATTAACATACAGTGAAAAGTATTGTTTCTTGCGTGCTATATAAACAAAACATACCATTCATACAGAAGGATATAAGAGAGTGCAAAATGTAGTGTTACAGTTATAACTAGGGTGTAGAGAAAGATCAACTTAATGCAATATAAGCACATTTAAAAGTCTGACAGCAGCAGGAAGAAGCTGTTCTTGAGTCAGTAGGTACGTGACCTCAGTCTTTTGTATCTTTTTCCCGATAGATGAAGGCAGAAGAGAGAATGAAGAGAGGGTGCATGGGGTCCTTAATTATGCTGGCTGCTTTGCCAAAGTAGTGGGAAGTGTAGACAGAGTCAATGGATGGGAGGTTGGTTTGCATGATGGATTGGGCTACATTCACGATATTTTGTAGTTCCTTTTGGTCTTGGGCAATGCAGGAGCCAAACCAAGCTGTGATACAAGAAGAAAGAATGCTTTCTATGGTGACCTGTAAAAGTTAGCGAGAGTCAGAGCTGACATGCCAAATTTCCTTAGTCTTCTGAGAAACTTTCTTCACTACGGTGTTGGCATGGGGGCACCAGGACAGGTTATTGGTGATCTGAACACCTAAAAACTTGAAGCTCTCGACTCTTTCCACTTTGTCCTCATTGACATAGACAGGGGTATGTTCTCCTTTACGCTTCCCGAAGTCGATGACAAACTCCTTTGTTTTCTTGATATTAAGGGAGAGATTATTGTTGTCGCACCAGTTCACCAGATTCTCTATTTCACTCCTCTACTCTGTCTCATCATTGTTTGAGATCTGATCCACTGGAGTCAGATATACAATTATACACAGTCGATATACAGTTATATTGAAGGTTTTCAGGAATATCAGATGCAATAAGTTCAATCACAACAAGTCCAATAACATGGAACATCCAAAATAGTTCAGAAAATGCAGGTGTGCATTTCTCTCATTTTGTATTATTCCCTGAATTTATCAGCTAGCAATAGAGAGGAAATAATGTCAATGAATTTGCTGCAATGTATTGAGTTAATGTACCTGTCACAGTTGGAGGCAAGTGGAAGCACAAAAAGTTGGGTGTGAGGTTGGCAGTACTGATGCAGAAGGGTGAAGTTGAATATCTGAACATTAAGCATGAGTCCTGATTGAGAGAGATTGGCGATTGGTGAATGATGGGGATGTTGTGCAATAAGCAGCATGAGAGATTGGTGGTGTAGTAGATAGACTTGGAGAAGTTCTCGTCCTACTTTTTCAGGGTGTGCCCTGAGGGCCTCAGGTTCAAAAACATGCCACTGCAAAAATGTGGCACCTCTCCTATTCTCCACCTAAGACCAGATTACAGAATCTGGAAGCCTTTTCTCTTGCCTATTGCTCCATTTGAAGCTTTCTCCTCCAGCCATGCCTTTCAAAGACTGTTTCAGCAGCTTTTGTTGAACTTTAAGAGGTGGTTAGGCTAACTTTAAAAGTCCAAGCTATTTTTGAGTTGTGCTTACTACATACATAGCTGGGCCAACTGCTGAGTAGACATCCAGTGATCAGTACATTCCACAGACAGCCACTTGCTGAAATCATGTACATTGGCAAGATTTGTGTGTGCTACCTGCCTTAATGGGCTGGTCTGTGTCATCATACATCATGATTGGAGAGTTGAAAAATAAGCCAGATCAAATTTTCCACTGGGATTTTGGAAGTCCACAGTTAGAGAAGAATCACCTAACAAATGACAGACATTGAGCCATATTCTCTAAGGAATACCAAATACAGGAACTGAATGACAAGCGCATTAAGATTAAATTTATCTATTATTCTCACAAGTAGGCTTACATTAACATTGTAATGAAGTTGCTATGAAAATCCTCTAGTCACCATACTCCGGTACACTGTTCAGGTACACTAAGAGAGAATTTTGCATGGCCAATGTACCTGGACACATACAACAGTTTGGAACACAAGAGGAAACTAAAGGCAATAAACTATGCACTCTACCAACTAGGATTCTTTATTTGAATTTCTGATGTCCCCCTGATATGAATCATCACTTAACCAACCTAGAAGCAATTACAAAGTTATCCAGA
Source organism: Sphyrna mokarran (assembly GCA_024679065.1). Lineage (NCBI taxonomy): Eukaryota > Metazoa > Chordata > Chondrichthyes > Carcharhiniformes > Carcharhinidae > Sphyrna > Sphyrna mokarran. Next base: position 16,860,080 of record JAGIQG010000031.1, on the reverse strand, counting down.
ACCATCTTGAATGCTTTACTTTTTTATTCTTTAATTTATTTTTTAATATGCAGCTGATGACTAGAATTAAAAATACGCTTCCTGAGTACTTGCACATTAGTTCATGTTACTGGTATTTCACAGTATTCCATTGATAAATGGATTTCTCCATTCACCAGCATTTTTGATTAAATGGCACCACCTGTTCCCTGCGAATGCCAGATAAAAAATATTTTACTACAACTTCATCAATAGAGAAAAGATTGCAGTTCTATTTAACCAGGATCCAGTGAGGCCAAAAAAATGTAGAAAGGAAGAAAAGAGCACATTTTACCCCATGTGCCTGTTCTGAATGTAGAAAAAGTAGGGGAACATTGAATTTTGTAAGAGAAGATAAATTACCATTTCAGAAAATGGAATGGGACAAGGTATTATTACTGCATCAAATAACATGAGCAATTTAAAATACATTCAATTTATTGCTTTCTGTAAAGCTCTGAAGAGAGATTTATTTTAAACAATTTGCATTTGATGAGATTAAGCTGTAAAATGAATCCAAAAGAGCAGTTTGAACACAGCTTTAAAGCTCTTCGGTCTTTTCAAAACTTGGTCTTGTAGTCTGATTATTATTATTAACTCCCTCTGGCTGTCTGAATACTTTCAGCTTTACTGAACACTCATGGATTCTTGGCTCCTGAATGGAATTCACATCAGCCACAAACTGGACTTGACTGTAGAATCAAAAGAAACTCCTCGCAGGGGCTGGTTGATTGAAGGCAGGCACTCTATGAACAATCTTGACACAAAGATAAAATTAGGGATATTTGTTTGGTATTTTAATTGGTTTAGAATTGTTAATTTCTTCCAAAAACTTGTGAGATTAAACACAATAACATGAGGTGGCATTTTACGGAAGAATGTTTGTCTTCTTCAACCACAGATTGCAAAGATTATCCATGTTAATTTCATTAGCCAAAATACACTCAATATCATTAAAATAATAGAGAAAACAGCAGCATCTGTTGGTTCTTTCTCTCAAAATTTCAAAATGTAATATAATTTTAAGTGCACATACACATGAGCCAACTGAGGAATAATCGAAAGCAAATGCTCATTATTTTTTGATAAGAATAGTAATTCTTCTTGGAACCTGAGATTTGAGTGTTCAGCTAGATTATAGCATCAATTTTAAATCCAAAAGTGATAAGAATTTGTTATTCCATGTGTGAGTTTGATATGAACTCAGACACCAAAGATGTGGCTCCTAGTAAGCTCCTAGTTGTATTGTCACTTGTTTGACAATAAGGTGGAGTTTAAACTCCATTCCTGGCTAGAAAAGGCAATCAGTAATCTGGTTGCAAATTGTGTTGCTTTTCGGTAAAGAAATTATCACTCAATGTTTTGCTCAAACTAATTTGCATAAATATAAATGTAAACTCTTCCATGAATCAGTTCAATCAGGGAGCATTTTAGAACATAATTGTTCTTTTCCTTCTTGCAGTAAAAAATGTTATGCACTCATGTGGTTTTATTAATACAGCTAAAAATAGGTTTACCATAAAATTTCAGCATTGTTCATCCAAGTATATAGTCCTTTAAGTGACCTGATTTTAAATAAATGAAAACAATTTCAAAATACTAAACAGAACTATTAACATGTTTAATTGGTGTATACTAGTCAGTTTCTCAGTAAATAGTTCTAACAGCTTTTAAAAGGTGCCTATTAGCGTCCCTGCAATGGAAAACAAATCATTTTAAAAGTCGCTTCAAAGGGCTGCAAACAGGAACAATTGGAGAAAATTCATTATGCAGTTTAATTCAACATGTAGACATGGCCTGTTTTATGAGAGGAGTCAGCTTCCAACTGTTTTTAACACTCCACCCGGCATCAGGAATAGTTACATGTGCATATTCAATGAAATATGAAGGGTTAACAGATGAGATAACACAGATGACCATGACATTAGTCACATCTTAGATCTCAAAAGCAATGCTGAAATCACGTTGAGGAGCAACTTATCCACTCTAAGCTGCTTAGATGCTGTACTGATAAAAAAATATTGATGGTACAGTGGCACAGTGGTTAGCACTGCTGCCTCACAGCACCAGAGACCCAGATTCAATGCCAGGTGACTGACTGTGTGGAGTTTGCACATTATCCCCATGTCTGTGTGGGTTTCGTCTTGGTGATCTGCTTTCCTCCCACAGTCTAAAAATGTACAGGTTAGATTGATTGGATATGCTAACTTGCCTCTTAATGTCAGGGATATTAGCAGGTTAAATTTGTGGGGTTATGGAGATAGGATTTGTGGAATTGTGATTGGTGCAGGCTCAATGGCCTCTTTCAGCACTATAGATTCTACTTACTACTTTCAGAAATTCTCTGATTCTAAGTGTTAAGCAGATAACCAGAGTATTTACTTTGAATTTACTTTGCCCAATGCACCTAACCAGGAGTACAGAACACCTGGACGAAACCCACGCAGACATGGGGAGAATATGCAGATTCCACACAGATAGTGACCAAAGCCAGGAATAAACCTGGGTCCCTAGCGCTGTGAAGGTATGCACCAAGAAGCTAAAAACCATGAAGAAGGTATCAGAAATGAGAAAATCATCCAAGTTACTCTTTGCTCATAGACTCTTACGGCCTGGCTGAAGACATAACATAATGGGCAGGTTAGAGATGGCAGTCCAGCACCTAAACCATTATTTAAGGTAACCGTATAACCAGACCCATTAAACAACTCGCTGGTTGCTTTTTTACTCACTCCCTTATCCATCATCACAGAAGGAAAAGGGATCAACCAAAATTTCCACAGACGTTTCGGAATCTATGTTGAATCAGCTCATTCCATACTCATAAATTCCTTCCTAAATGGTTAGCACTGAGTAAGTAGAAATAAGAAACCCCACAGCTTCCTCCTACACAGCACATGGTGCATTCATCCACTTTAGGTTACATCACATTAGCCTGTCAGCACTGAGCAATATGGGAACAAATCTGCAACAGTGAGTGTACAGAAAAGCAAACTCTTCTCTTATCCACTTCATTGCAGACTTTCATTATTGGTTGCAACATTAGGAAATTTGGGACCACGGAAGTCGAAGGATATTGAACAACTACAATGACACAATTAGAGCAATGCAGTGAGAGGGTGAGAGATTCCAGGATGTCTGTGAAACTAGTGCATATGATAGCAATAAATAACTGAATAGCTGGTTTAAAGATTTGGAATTTGCTGTTTTTCTTTGTTTGCTTCTCTTTTACTTCCCTCTCTATTTCTATTTGTCTTTTTCTGCTATGTTTGTCTCCATTCCTTCTTGTTCAAACACCGCCACCCCCACCCAGCCCCAATGCTACGATGTACAATTTCAGCCTGGGCATGTTGTGCAGAAAATTTCATTTTAACAAATCCTGACATTTTTACTTGGTGAAAGAACCTTTCCACACACTTAGCCCCGTGGTCCAGACATGCCCCATAAAAGTAATGCAGTGATTCAGACAGGCATTATTTAACTTATCAGCATTGAAATATGCAGCTGACTTGAGAAACCCATGCTGAAGTACAGAGAAATGTTTAAGCTTTTTAAGATCTCAAAGAGGTAATCTAAACAATTGCAACAAACAAAATCAATATATTTGCAATATATTTAATAGAACTAAAAGATTTTTTAAAAATTCAATTATGAGATGGCTGGGCCAGTATTTATTGTCCATCCCTAACTGCCTCCATTTCAGAGAGCACTTGAAAGTCAACCACATTGCTTTGGATCTGGAGCCACATGTAGGCCAGATCAGGTAAGGATGACATATTTCCATCTCTAAAGGACATGAGTAAACATCATTAACAATGGTTTCATGGTCATCATTTGACTCTTTATTTCCAGATTTTTTACTGAATTCAAATTTCATTAGCTGCTATGGTGAGATTTAAACCTAGATCCTCAGATTTTGCCTTGGGTCTCTGAATTACTAATCCAGTGACAAGACCACTACACCACACTGCAGTAAGATCTATCTCAAGCCAATATAATCTCCAATTGGATCTGTCTTGTCTGAGAAAATGAGTATCTTTTTCTTTGAATTCATTCACATTATCACTATATCCACTCAATTCATGATTGCTTGTATGATGGTCTTCAAAATCAAGCAGCAGAGTTTGGAGGTAAATTACAAAACTGAACACCATAGAACCCCAATAGTGTAGAAGAGGCCATTAACCCATTGAGTCTGCACTGACTCTGACAGAGTATCTTACCCATCTCTTCCTTACCCTATCCCTGTAATCCCACACACATTCATCTTGGCTAAACCCATCTAACCTGCACACCTTTGTATACTACAGGGCAATTGAGCATTGCTAACCCATGAAACCTGCACATCTTTGGACTGTGGGAGGAAACTGGAGCACCTGGAAGAAACCAACATAGAAGGAAGGAACCATTCTTTGTTCTTTATAGACATGGGGAGAACATGCAAACTGCACACAGTCACCCATGGCAAAAATTGCACCTGGGTCCCTGGCGCTGTGAAGCAGCAGTGCTAATGATCATGTTGCCATTGTAAAGGAGAAGATTTTGCAAGACAGTGTTCATACACTTGTGGATTAATGGTATTTGGTGATCTGCTTCACAGCAAGATTGTCCTACTGCAAAAAACATTGCTCCAGGATTCTGGATTCAATTTGTGATTGCAAGCAATTTGCCTTTCAGAAGCCAACTGTAAAACACTCTATATATCATTTTAAGAGCACTGAAAGAGTGGCCTCATTATCATTGTCACTGACTCAACCAGTGCACCATCTGGAGCTTCAGGCAGATAAAGGACTGCTTCAAAATAAGCTCAAAGTGAAGATGATTGTCAGTGAGAAATGTTATTGTCATGCTTGGCCCGTTTGAGCTCCAAAGATGCCATTTAGCAACTCAGATATAAATGTTTTAAATGATCTGTAGTCTCTTCATAAACATTATTATCAATCTTATTTCTTTTGTTTTCTTCGCAAGTAGAAATTGGGCAATTCTGGATGCTGTGCCAACATCAACACTGATCAGTTACGCCCCCTCAATACAGTGCAACAGGGCTGCCAAAAATGTTTCAAACTCCAAATGCTGGCACATTTCTATGTAAATTATTTCATCGCAGATGAAAAAAGTGATCTTTTTTCAGTTTTAAGCTCTCTTTGAAGACCTGTGGCAACAAAAAAGAACTTGCAGAGAATAATTCAGAAATAACAGGATATTCTTACTCTCCACATATGCATTTATCGAGCTTCTTTCATGTCCTCAGGTCACCCTAAATTGATTGCAGCAATTTATTTTTGAAAAGCGGACATTGTTGTTATGCAGTATGACAGATGTTGTAATCCAGTTTGAAAGCAGCATTATTCTATTAGCAACGGAGAGATAAGTGGCCAGTTGAGCTGTTTTGGTGAAGTTGCTTGAGAGATAAATATTAGCTATGGCAGAGACAAAATTCTCCTGCTCTTCTTTAAGGGATCTTTTACATCTAACTGAACAGAGCCCCACTTTTACATCTCTTGCAAAAACCTCCCTGGGATATTAGGTCTGGTAGCACTTCTGTAGACAGCACTACGTGAACACCCTACTGCTGCTACACACTGAAGTTGCAGCATGCCCCCATGTCGAGGAGGACACTAGTGTAGCAGTGCCTTGCACTGGTGCACTTGAACTCATGCAATCATTATGTCAGACAGTCTAATACCCGACTTGATGCTCTATTTTAAGAAGGGAACAGTGAAAGCTTATTCAATTAATTCACTGTCATTCACTAAATTCAATGTCATTCACCAAGTTCAATTGTAGGGGGGTTGCTAAGCACTCATATTATTTCAAAGACCAGGCATCTAACTTGCAGCAAGATGATTTTGAAAAACGTTGCCATTGCAAAATCTCTGAAAGTATTCTGGAATGTTTTTGAAGCATTGTGCTGAACTCCCTGGCAAAGAGTTTTGCAGCATTCTTAGAGTTAGGGCAAAGGAGTAGGTGACCTATCCATTCAAAGGCTACAACAAATATGAAAACTGGAGTTGCAGTGCCGTTGAATCTGTGGAACCACAAGGAAATGAAGGAAGAGCTGTGAACAGGACAAGCTCCGCAGAATGCCTTCTAACAAATGGATCTGATGTCCTCCATACTCTTTGAAAAGGACAAGAAACTGTCTGACAGGTCAATTAATGCACACAGCATTGAAGTATGAATATCCACTGTTTTCAGTCTGTTTGAGATTCTCATCTGAATCCTCTGCAGAAAAACTCATCTTTAAGCTCACTCTCTGAAGAGCTGGCATGCAAGGTATCCTTTCTCTCTGGCATGGTTGCAGTTAACTCTCCCAGATCATAACTCTATACTGTTCCCAAAGTGAGCATTAGTAATTAAACTGCTGGCTGTGAGTGATCAAGAGATGGATTGTCCTCTCTTTCTTCTTCCTGAAGCTATTGTGGGTGGGCAGGCAGTTGAAGCAGGAGGCTGGGGCAAGGGAATAGAGGATAGAGGCAAGAGTTCATGGTGGTTCTATCGACAGTTGGTTCATCATGACAGAAAGCAGAATGAGATTAAGTTAAGTGCTGGGAACAGACAAAAGGCAGGAACAATCAACATCAATTACCACAGACTCTGTTTCAGCTGGCCTCATGGTGCAGATAGCTACTTCCTCTGTAAAGCTTATGTTGTACAATGGCATGAATAATATTGATCATTCACCATCGACAACTGGCGGGGGTGAGTTTACAGCACAAGCAAAGGGATCCAAACTAAGGTGTAAAAATAGGCAGTGCAACATCATCCAGTTGGTGGACAGAAAATGAAACTTGGCACAAACCAAGTTACAAATAGTGCATCACAGCAGCATTAATTGATAGGGGTGTCAAGATATGCCGGAGAAAAAAAGGACAAAAGCTCGGCATATGGCAGCATGACTGACAAAGGAGCTTGGTTGAACTGGAAGAAACAGTGGCTGCAGTGAAAGCACAGTGTCCACAGGCCAGCTCGCCATATATTTATTCATAAATTACTGAGATGTTTCCTCCATTCTCAGGATATTCTTTTCTCTTCTGTCAGTCAAGCTGCCCATTTTCCTATTTGAGGAAACTGAAGTAGCCTTCAGCGAAATTATTTCTCCAATTTCTTCCTATTATTAGACAAACAATGATTTCCATGTAAACAGGTTGAGTGATCAAATATCTCTTATAAAGTAATTTCAATTCAATTAATAATCTACTCATTGATCCTGCAAAAACACTTGCAGTAATGTTTGCACTCAGCTTATTTAGGGCTTGAGAAGTTCTGCTGCACACAGCACTCACTCACCTCCCCAGGCATCACAGAATGCACGGACTGCTCTTCTTTCACTCTGTGTTTTGAGAGCTAGTGTTTTTTTTGGTTTCGGGGTGAGAGTGGTTCAATTTTCATAGGATGCATGTTTAAGTCAAACCATTCTGTCCTGCGATGTTTTAACAGAGGAATGTTTGAAGGGAACTGCACGTGTTCTGAGTATCTAGGAAAAAAGTCCTCACATCAACTTTAGTGATTTGTCTGCCCCAAGAGGTCTGACAGCATTACAAGGACTGACAAATTTCCATTTCCTGAACAGTAGGCTATATGCTGTGAGGCATCCGATTAAGCCCCAGTTTGTGTGAGTGTTCTTGTTCAAGTTTGACTTGGCCTGGTTATTATATTCTGTCCCAGATGGTTACAGTTATCTCATAATAGCTAATGACTCAAAAGAATTCATTAAATTCTAAGATTAACTGAACACAACTGCATATAGGTGCATTAAACAATGCTTTAGTCAAGTGTTTTTACACGGTAAATAAGATAAAGAATTGGAGCAACTCATTGAGAATTCACCACTAGTGCCTTTAGGGCCCACACAACTCTATTCAGTACAGTTTCTTTCTTTGGAATGGAACCACATATAACATCCAATGTTAGTCTGAGAGTACAATCTCTTCTGTATTGCATCCAATGTTATTGTATCACATCCAATGTTACTTTGGGAATATAATTCCCTCCTGTACTTTACCTAGTATTACTCCCCCAGCAACCAAGAACAAAGAGACCTTGGGTGTTTGTCCACAGATCTCTGAAGGTAGAAAGACAGGTTAATAGAGTGGTGAAAAAGGCATATGGCACACCCACCTTTATCAATCATGGTATAGATTAGAAAAGCAGAGAAGTCATGATAGAGTGGTATAGAACCTTTGGTGAGGCTACAGCTGGAGTAATGAGTGCAGTTCTGGTCGCACATTTTGGAAGGACATGAATGCATTGGAAGGGATACAGAGGAGATTCACCAGGATGCTGCCTGGGATGGGACATTTAAGTTATAAAGAGAGATGCTTGGGTTGTTTTTTCTGGAGCAGAGAAAACTGAAGGGTGACCTGATTGAGGTGTTCAAGATTATAACGAGCGTGAATAAGGTGGATAGGGAGCAGCTGCTCCTCTTGGTTGAAAAGTCAGTTGTGAGAGAATATGAGTTAAAAGTGAGGGGTTGAAGGTTTAGGGGGATTGAAGTAAAAACTTCTTTACCGAGAGGGGGGTGATGGTCTGGAATGCAGTGCCTGGAGCCTCACATCCTTTATAAAGTATCTGGCACACCATAACATTCAAGGTTACAGGCTAAGTGCTGGCAAGTGGATGAGGTGGCCAAGTCAGGGCCTTTCATGCAGCACTGCAGACTCGACAGACTGGACAGACTGAAGGGCCTCTTCTGCACACTATTATTCTGTGATTCTGTGAAAACCATTCCATATACGTTCCAAGAGCTCCTCCTCCATCACATTGTTCCAGTTTGGTGAGCTCAATCAAAATGCAGATTGAAGTCAACCTTGATAACTGTTGTACTCTTACTGCATGCATCTCTAATTTCTGCTTGATGCCATCCCCAAACTCACTACTACTGTTTGGTGGTCTGTACACAACTCACATTAGTGTTTTTTAATCCTTCGGTGATCTGCAGATCCACCCATACAGAGTCCACATCATTCATGCCAATGTACTTCCTTACTATTACTACTCCATCCCCCCACTTCCTTTCCATCCATCTTTCAAGGCAATTAATGATGGATAACAAATATTGGCCTTGTGTGTGATGCCCAAATCCCAAGAATTAATAAAAACTGCAAGAACAAAAAAAAACAGATAATCTTTCTTCATGACATTGTTTAAGAAATAACTGTTAATCAAGCAATCAGGAATACTTCCCTATTGTTCTGCAAATAGCATGATGAGTTATATAATATCCAATTGACAGGACATGTGAGGCAATTGCTTAATGTTGTGTCTGAAAGAGGGAATCTTCAACAGTGCACCATCCCTATGCATTGTATTGAAGTGTCAGGTAGATTATGTACACAAAGTCCTAGCTGAAGTCAGTATTTCTCGACTGAAAGGCAAGAGTGCTACTTCTAGTTATGACTTCATTGTTGATTTTGCCTCTGTGAAGCACCTTAGAACAATTTTCTGTATTAAGTACAAATGACAGGAGATGTTGACATTGTTTTATTATAGAAATTAGTTCCCAAAGAAGTGATGGCTTCAGCTCCATGGGTTACCATCACTCTCGTCCTCTTGTCATCTGTTCAGATGAGATTTACAGGTTTATTTACCAAGGGAAGGATAAGTAGCAATAAGTAAGATTCTCTCAGCTCTGCTGATAACAGGTTGGTGTGAGTACGAGAAAGCAAGAACTTCTCAATCTTATTCATGACAATTCATAAGCTTGGATTTCCAAGTTCAGATTCCATCAACACTACTGGAGTTTGGAATCACAATCCCATCAATCTCCTGGAATCTGAAATCAGGATCCTACTGGTCCTGCTGAAATTTTATTCCATCAGTTAAACTGGAATCTGATTTCAGATTTTTCTGAATTTAGAAACTGTGAAGTGGCAGGAATCTGAGTCTTGCTATTAAATGTACATTGGGCTGAGAAGTTGGAGAGAATTTCCAGGACTATTTATCAAGAATTTTGTGCCTGGAAAGTTTATTTTAAAAAAATTACATCTAATTACAAAGTCTACTCCAATATAAGGCCAATTTTAAGAAGTAATTTGCCAAATACTGAAGAAACTAAAGTCAGTCAGACAAACTTTTTTTTAATGATTCTGAACTGCAGCCAAGGAAGGCTGTCACTTTCAACATAACAAGAGACAGATGGATGGGGGCCACTTGCAAGGCACTTCATTCTCATGCTATCACTACACAGGATTTTAAGGGACTCGAGGGAGTCCTTGTAGGAAGTTTTCTTAAACAATATCACTGACATAATTATTAGTGTTCTTATTATACAATATGGACTTTTTCATTGCTTATCTGATTGCTTAACCCTATCAACCCAAAGAATGTGAAACAACTTTCAAAATTCACACAATATTTAGGACAATGATTCTATGTTGTATGAGTAAATAGAACATAGAACAATACAGCACAGAACAGGCCCTTCGGCCTTCGATGTTGTGCCGACCAAAATAAAAAGCAATGCCCCTCCTAACTAAACCATTCCCTTCTCATCCATATACTTATCAACTAACCTCTTAAACGCCACCAAACTTGGCGCATCTACAACAGCTGCAGGCAGGGCATTCCACTCCCTAATCACTCTTTGAGTAAAGAACCTACCTCTGATATCCGTCCTATAACTCATACCCCTTAATTTAAAGTTGTGTCCCCTCGTGCTAGCTTTCTCCATCCTAGGAAAAAGGCTATCACTGTCCACCCTATCCAAACCTCTAATCATCTTATATGCTTCAATAAGATCCCCCCTTAGCCGCCTCCTTTCTAACGAAAACAACCTCAAATCCTTCAACCTCTCTTCATAGGACCTGCCCTCCATACCAGGCAACATCCTGGTAAACCTCCTCTGTACCCTCTCCAATGCCTCCACATCTTTCTTATAATGTGGCGACCAGAACTGCACACAATACTCCAAGTGCGGCCGCACTAGAGTTTTGTACAGTTGCAACATGATGCTGCGGCTCCTAAATTCAATCCCCCTACCAATAAAAGCTAAGACTCCATATGCCTTCTTAACAACTTTATCCACTTGACTGCCTACTTTCAGGGATCTATTGACACATACACCAAGATCCTTCTGTTCCTCAACACTATTAAGAGCCCTACCATTAGCCCTATACTCTACACATTTATTGTTCCTGCCAAAGTGCATTACCTCACACTTTTCCACATTAAACTCCATTTGCCACCTCTCGGCCCAGCTCTGCAACTTGTCCAAGTCACTCTGTAAACTAAAACACCCCTCTTCACTATCTACCACACCACCAACTTTAGTATCATCTGCAAATGTGGTGGAAGTGAAGCATGTACAACATAGAGCTCTCAAAAAATGCAAACTCATGGCCACAAACCTCCCTGTCTTCAGATTCTTTTGATTTCCCATCCATTTCAAGCGGAGAGATGCCAAATATATGTTACTTGGGAATATGTTACTTCCCATGTTGCTCCATTACAGCCAGCAGGAAAATAACATAGGCATTCTTCACCACCCACCATCGCCATATTCTTCCACCCTCTCACCCCCCTCACCACTTCTACCCCCAACTAATATCACCCATTTCCAAGTCAGTTATGGAAACATAGCCAAGACCACAGACTAGGAATTGAAACTTGGATCCTGCTGATTTGTGTGTTTTGACACCATACTTCATAGTGCAGCCACCCACTGCAAATTACTACTTGTACCATTGCAGCCAAATGGCACTATATGTAAATTCATAGTTATATTTACAATATAATAAAGGCTGAACAAGTCAACATTTCAGAAAGCCTGCAAAACATGCTCAATTCAAATATTAGCACAGGCTAAAATCTCATTTCCAATTTGAATTCAATTCTTCTTCCCTTTGTGAAGAACAATCCTTTATTGCTATTTGCATCTTTATTCCCCCTCCAGCAGAAATACACATTGTTAATGCAATTTGACAGGAATTTGTTCAGTCAACATGCCTAACCTGTCTCCGAATAGCCTCCTCTGGATAGCTGCTTGATTTGTCATTTAGTTCCACCACTCTGCACGTAATTGATCTACATTGTTCAAAAGCTTAGCCTATTCTTCAGTATCCACCACAGATTAGCCTGTCCCCTTGTGGTTAATTTTTTAAAAATTCATTTACAGGAATGTGGGTGCCACTGGCCAGCATTCATTGTCCATCCCTCGTTGTCTTAAGGAAGTGGTGATGAGCTGCCTTCTTGAACCACTGCAGTCCCTGAGGTGCAGGTACACCCATAGTGTTGTTAACGAGAGAGTTCCAGGAGACCCAGCGACAGAGAAGGAACAGCAATATATTTCCAAGTGAGGATGGTGAGTCAATGAGAGGGGAGCCCCAAGATGGTGGTGTTCCCAGGTATCTGCTGCTCTTGTCCTTCTAGATGGTAGTGGCCATGGGTTTGAATTAATTCAGATGGCAGATGGTGAAGTATTAAATCAGATGCCAATCTATTTACTTAACACAAGATTCATTTGCAGAATAAAATATGTCTCCTCCCTAACCAACACCTGATGTCCCAGAAGTCTCTCTTTACACATTTTCATTGAATTCAAATTTCACCATTTGCCATGATAGCATTCAAACCCAGATTCCCAGAGCATTTCCCTGCATGTGTGGATTACTTATCCAAAAACCATACCACAGCATTACCCCCATCACCCTTGTCTCTTTATATGTGCTCAAGATACTTAATCAATCAATAGATTCCACGTGTATCACCTTAACCTTAACAATGCAATTAACATATAATTAATATTTGTACTAGCCAGGAATACCCTGTCCCGTGGTGCTCCTGTCAATAACTGCTCAAGCTGCAGAAAGAGATCCACATAATGTTATAGTTCCTTCACAAACATGCCAGATTTAAACCCATTCCCAGATCCACAACCTATTCTGAGGATAGTACCATGCACCTTTGTATTTTTTATGTTCTTTTTTTGCATATTATCAACTTCATTTGATATCTAAAAACAAATTTGTTTTTTTCTTAACAAATTTCTTAACAAGACACAACAGTCCCTCAGGTTAGGCCAAGAGCACTCTGTGACTTTGTTACCAATTTGATGTAATTTCCAAAGGCCCCCCCGCTTGAGCCTGCCATGATTGTGCCTGGATTGGACAGATTTGTGAGAAAGTTTCGCATCTTTACCAATCTTTTGGAGGATTCTGTATCCAGAGCCTGCCAAAAACATCATTACCTTTCCTTTGGCATGATATTACAAAGTCGAAATCTTGGAAACCATGGGGAAATTACAACAGATTTCCCTGTTCATTATGTTGAAAGACAAAGAAAATCATTGTTTTTTTTATGTGCTCAGCTCAAACACTGAAAGATTTTTCAAAAAAGTAATCTTAAATTTTTAAGGGTACAATTATAAGTCTTTATCAATGATACATATTAGCATAATCATTTTAGAATAATTTGGTTGGTTTGGATAATTCTAGAAAGGTTAAACATTTACACAGGCTTTCTGCAGAAAGTTGCCTTCAAATCTGAAACTTGTGCAACCATCAGGGCAGACATGAAGATTCTGTACTCAGCTGGAGGGACACCTTCAGAAAAGAAGAAAACCTAAAAGGAGAGGAGCTTAGTTATCTTCAGGCATGATAGAAGGGTTTGCCAAGAGGTCTGAGAGGCACAGGCAGAAGAGGTGGGGGCCAGCAGTCTTTACAAGGGAGAAGGATCAGGAGGAGGCACCTATACTCGTAACTAGCGTATACTAGCAAAGAACATACTACATGGACATGACAAAGGTTAAGTGCCAATGAAAGTTCCGCCTCTTGAGGAAAACATTCACCTTTCCCTATGACAGAACTGGTTCTGAGACAGCTTCAAAATATGTGAATAGCCACCCAATGTCAGTGAGTCTGTATTGCCTCAGGGTCGTTCCAGGAGTCAGTGGGAGATCGCTGTGGAATCTCGCATTCCAGTATACACAGCTGCATCAACTTGATTACAGATGCAATGTGTCAAAGGATCAACACTTTAATTCACTTCAGGATAGAAAAGGCCATAGTGGATTTCCAAGAATTCAGGGAGCCACTGAATGCACACATGTGCCCATCAAAGTACCAGCAGGGGAGTCAAATGCCTTTGTGAATTGAAAGAGTTCCCATTCTTTAAATGTGCAGATTGTGGGTGTAATAACTCAGAAATCAGCTGCAAAAGAACAGAATCAGCTACAAAGTAAAAGTAAAGCAAAATCACAAACCTGTTGTGAACACAAACTGTGCTGTACCCTATGCAATCTAGCTCCCTCAAGGGGGGACCATTTGGAGGATGAAGACAGCAATGTTGTTCCAGATATGAATCCAGTGCCAAATTTGAGGAGGGACTCATCATTGCCAAGGTGAGGAGTAAGATCCCATATTGAGGATTGGGAGTCAGGAAGACTAGTGAGGATTTTCAAATAGGATTCCAAAGCCAGGAGTCCAAATGATGAGAAGGAGACTGTCATCTTACTGATCTGTGCTTATGAGGTCCTCCTGTCACTTTCCACTCATGTCCCTGCCTCTATGATAAACTTTGAAGCCTAGTCTTGTGCAACACATGACTACCTGGCCACCTTCCTAACAATTGCATGAAGTGCACCAACACCATTGGCAACAATCTCATATTTTAATAGCAAATTGTGAAATATACAAGCACCATTATATGTTTATCAATGAAAAATGATTCACCCACAAGACCCCTCATTTTATCATTGTGGCTTAACTTTCCACTTACAAGTGTTATATCTTGGTGCTTCCCTCTAACTGGCAGTTATATTGAGGCAGGCTGTTGACTCTGATGTACACATAACCCTTGATGACCTTGGTGGGTGTCCTCTGGTCTCAACTAGGTAAGAATCCAGCATAATGGCTGGGCATGAAAAGTGTCCTTGATGGTATTAGACACTGCTCAGTCGTCACTGTTTTCTCAGATATAACACACTGGCAGAGGACCTGCTGCCATCATCAGGAGCACAATGAGAAGCCCCCAGATGCACAGAGCTGCAGCTCATCCACCAACATAATGCTTGATGTTTGGACTTCCCTGATTACCAGGCGCCAGAAATGGACAAGATGCCAGCAGAGTCACTGGGTGCCTCATCCACCTCTCACATTGGCAATGACATGTTGAGGTCACTGCCAATGTGTTGTCTCACAGATCTGAACATAACCCCAGAAACTCTTGATCGAGTTCCTAGAGCTACATCTCCATGAGGGTCATCACTCTATTCATGAAAAAGCTGTGCTCTGGGCTAATGGGCAGCACTGTGGCACAGTGGTTAGCACTGCTGCCTCACATTACCAGGAAACTAGATTCAATTCCTTTCTTGGTTTGCTGTCTGTGCGGAGTCTGCACATTCTCCCCATATCTGCATGGGTTTTTCTCCAGGTGCTCCGGTTTCCTCCCAAAGTCTGAAATCGTGCTGGTTAGGTGCATCGGTCATGCTAAATTCTCCCTCAGTATACTCGAACAAGCACTGGAATGTGGCGATGAGGGTATTTTCACAGTAACTTCACTGCAACGTTAATGTAAACTTACTTACAACACTAAGAAATAAAGTTAAACTTATGCACTCCTCATAATCCACATGGACTTTTCCAATACAGAGGCCATGGCTATACAGTTTGTCACAGAGTTTTGCCAGATCTTCATGTGCATCCCATCTAACAGATAATTGTACAGCCTCATCATCTAAAAATGTAGTCTCCCCTCTCCATGCTAGAACATTCCATCCTCCCCACAAAGTTGTAGCATGTCATCCTTACATTCATGCCAGCCATCTGTTTAAATCACATGCAATCTTTAAGGCCATAGGAAGATCAGGATTTAGTGCTAGTGAGCCCCAACAAGTGCTGTCACAAACAAACACATCTTTCCACAGTTAGATCTGGAATCAGTACTCATCCTGGCAGTGCAGAGAAGGTCATTGAACCTCTTCTTGAATTATATCCAGGTCCTTTGAACTACACCATATCTGCCACCGCAGTCCATACTTTCTTTGTAAAGTGCTGTGGCTTTTTCATGCCAGCTTGTTGAAACAATAGCTCCAACAATAGCAATGCACTGCAGGCTTCCAGTAGAACCCACAGACACTCATCTTAAAAGTCAAATGACTCCAGTCATTTCCATCCCACCTGGCCTGGTTCCTTGAGTAAAAGACATCTTCCATCCACACTGTCTCAAAACAGTAGTCTGACCCTTGTAAAATTTCAGCAGTTCATTGATACAGCTCCACAATGATTGTCAGCCATTCAAATCCTCCACCCACACCCTCAATCATTCTAGTGCCCATCCCAACCTGGCATGCTGAGCCTCTCTCAGCACACACCTAATGGCCAGTCAGTATGCAATTGCTGGCAGAAACTGACTGAGGATTTTGCATTCATTTCCAATGCCATCTATTACACTTGCCCAAGAAGTCTAAAATTCAGACCCAGACTTGAGCACAGAAACCAGATCTGATGCTCCAATGGATGTTGTCCAGATGATATATTAAGCTGAGACCACATCTGCCATCTCAAGTGGATATAAAAGTTCCCATGAAATTATTTCAAAGAGAAGTTGTCTCTGATATCTAGGCCAATAATTGTCACAGATGTCAATATAAGTTGACCTTTAAAACTTAAGAAAAAATTGCTTCCCAATATTTCTCCAAAAATAAAGGCCGGTCAGGGTGTGTATCGTTGCCAATTTTAAATGTCATTGGTACCCAACATAAGGAATAAGCATGACTTAAACTCCCCCACATCTTCGTCATAGTCCACATTGTCTACTTGATGTTTTGCAACTATCTATAAGGTTTTGGTAAGTAAATATGTATTTAAGAGGTGAAAAAATAATGCTGATTATGAATGTGAAGACAGCATGGAGGAAAAGGGAGGTTGACTTAGAAACATAGGGTGCAATCTTACATGCTAGTCACACCATGCGCCCACTGCAGCAAAGTCAGAGAATTTGGCAACCAGCCAAATCTCCATTCACTGTGGCAGGATGGGAAAATCCCACCAGCATGAAAGGTGGTAAGATTCCAGCCTGAGTATTTGCAAAATTATGATTCTGGGGGCTGAAACCTGGGATTGTTTTATATGTCAGGTCAAATTATCTTCCCCAATTTCGATCTCTCAAATCAACATCACAAATACAGAGGCTCTGATCTTCAGGTCCTCGTTGGTTACGGGTGTGGTTCCGGAGGACTGGAGGATGGCGAATGTGGTCCCATTGTTTAAGAAGGGGAAGAGAGACCTTCCTGGGAATTATAGGCCAGTGAGTCTTACTTCTGTGGTGGGCAAGGTATTGGAGAGAAGTATTAGGGATAGGATTTATAGTTATTTAGAGAGAAATGAATTGATTGGGGATAGTCAGCATGGTTTCGTGAAGGGTAGGTCATGCCTTACTAACCTCATTGATTTTTTTGAGAAAGTGACCAGAGAGGTGGATGGGGGTAAGGCGGTTGATGTAGTATATATGGACTTTAGTAAGGCTTTTGATAAGGTGGCCCATGGAAGACTTCTACAGAAAATGCAGATGTGTGGAATAGAGGGTGATTTAGCTAATTGGATTAGAAATTGGCTGGCAGATAGAAGACAGAGGGTGGTGGTTGATGGGAGATTTTCTTCGTGGAGTTCGGTGACGAGTGGTGTGCCTCAGGGGTCTGTTTTGGGGCCCCTGCTGTTTGTAATTTTTATAAATGATCTGGATGAGGGTATTGAAGGATGGATTAGTAAATTTGCAGATGACACTAAAGTCGGTGGAGTGGTAGATAGTGAAGAGGGGTGTTATAGTTTACAGAGTGACTTGGACAAGTTGCAGAGCTGGGCCGAGAGGTGGCAAATGGAGTTTAATGTGGAAAAGTCTGAGGTAATGCACTTTGGCAGGAACAATAAATGTGTAGAGTATAGGGCTAATGGTAGGGCTCTTAATAGTGTTGAGGAACAGAAGGATCTTGGTGTATGTGTCAATAGATCCCTGAAAGTAGGCAGTCAAGTGGATAAAGTTGTTAAGAAGGCTTATGGAGTCTTAGCTTTTATTGGTAGGGGGATTGAATTTAGGAGCCGCAGCATCATGTTGCAGCTGTACAAAACTCTAGTGCGGCCGCACTTGGAGTATTGTGTGCAGTTCTGGTCGCCACATTATAAGAAAGATGTGGAGGCATTGGAGAGGGTACAGAGGAGGTTTACTAGGATGTTGCCTGGTATGGAGGGCAGGTCCTATGAAGAGAGGTTGAAGGATTTGAGGCTGTTTTCGTTAGAAAGGAGGCGGCTAAGGGGGGATCTTATTGAAACATATAAGATAATTAGAGGTTTGGATAGGGTGGACAGTGATAGCCTTTTTCCTAGGATGGAGAAAGCTAGCACGAGGGGACACAGCTTTAAATTAAGGGGTATGAGTTATAGGACGGATATCAGAGGTATGTTCTTTACTCAAAGAGTGATTAGGGAGTGGAATGCCCTGCCTGCAGCTGTTGTAGATGCGCCAAGTTTGGTGGCGTTTAAGATGTTAGTTGATAAGTATATGGATGAGAAGGGAATGGTTTAGTTAGGAGGGGCATTGCTTTTTATTTTGGTCGGCACAACATCGAGGGCCGAAGGGCCTGTTCTGTGCTGTATTGTTCTATGTTCTATGTTCTATGTTCTAATTCCTGATCATTGACATGTTGTCATATGTGAAAACTTGCAGTGCATAAATTGGCTGCTGTGTTTCCAACATTACAACAGTGCTGACAGTTCAAAAGCACTTCATTGTCTATGGCATATCTATGGTCATAAAAGAAACTATATAAACACAAGTATTTCTTTCTTCTACATAATTGTCTTGTCTTCCCTTATCAATGTTTTTTCTTCTTACCTTGGGGAGGAGGAACTGACAAAGTATCTCCCTGCTATTGCATCAGTCTTGGTTCAGTGTTCAAAGTCTTCTCTGGGAGGCGAAATATTGTGGGTCCAAGGCACTCTTGAGTTTCAGCATAGCATGAAGGGAGTGCTGTTTGTTTAAAATGCCATCTTTTAGATCAGACTTTAAAATTGAGGTTCCACTTTTGTCCCAAATAGATGTGAAATACCTCACTGCAACTGTTACGAGAGAATTGGAAAGTCTGCTGGTACCCTGGCCAATGTTACCCCCGTAACTAAAACACTAAAAAATAGATTTTGTTTTTATCTCAAATCAACCTGTGGAACCTTGAGCACATATTGGCTTCTTTGTTGATCTAGATAACAATGCTCTGTAAGGCATTTTGGGAAGCATTTTGAGGACATGAAAAATAGTTGTAAGCTTCTTTTTCTGTTATACAAAATCAGCCTCTCCACTTTTGCTATTCAACCTTCAACTGCCTTCATGTTTTCTATCAAGGATTCCAGATTTTTCAAAATTTAAAATCCCCACTCCACTCCACCTGCCCATCTCCAAGACTAAAATTATCTGTACTATTAGCGGACCACATCAAATACTGGCAAAGATGAATTTAACTGACTAGAACTCGTGAGAATCCCATAAGGTCTGCTTTATGTTTTGCAGACATCAATGAAAAGAGATGACAAAAATATTAGAAATGTGGGTCTCACCAAACTTAATGCAAAACGTGTGGAGATCTGCCTATTACACAACATCAACTTCAGAACATGTGATCGCCCATGACTAACACATAGTCTGAGCTCATTATTATCCACAAAATACAACTCATACTCTAGGTTTGTGAGATCTGGCCCACAAAAGTACAACAATGTTTCTATTTCTCCAGAATTCATACACAGAAAGATGTTTCAAAATTCCACTTATGTTTCAAATAACTGAGCAGAACTAACTAATGGGTGCCAAGGAGAAAAATGCTCAAAAAGACAAAAAAGGAGAAAAATGGAAAGGTTTCAGTTGGGCAGAACAAAGGAACTTAAGGAAAGAGGTGTGCTCAGGCAGTAGGGTTGAACGAAACTTTTCAATGGTTAAAAAAAAAACACCGTGATGATATACAGAATGAGCTTCAAAAGATTTCCGAAGTATAGTCTATAAGTTCTTTAAAAGGGAGTTAGCTAGTTTCTTGTAAGAGATTAATACCAGCTATGGGATCAAGCAGGAAAGTGGGATTAGATGGTGACGCAAGTTTGTTGGGATGAATGGCAAGAACACGAGAACATGAGAGGCAGAAATTCCATAAGGGAGGGCTCTGTATTCTAAAGGCTATTCCCAGATGTGCACAGTGAGATAAGTATCAACTGCAGCTGGAGGATCATCAGCTCGGTGAAAGACCCTCTTTGGTCTGCCCAAAACATATTGGTCTTTAGTGCTAATATTTGTTCTCAACTGAAGGTTGCAGACCAGCATATTTAAAGTCCAGTAGTGCGTGCTAAGATGTTCATTAAACCCTGCCAGCTGCCAGAGAATCACAATGGGGAAAGCTCACTGTCTAAAGCCTTTCAGCCATAGTACAAGAAAGGGCTGAAATTTCTGATGAGCCCATCAGATGATATGACTCATGTTGAATGTATATAGTAAATATTACATACATCACCATTATACTGGAGCATATTAAAGAGTGCAACATGATCAAAGTAGAAAATTTGAATATCATTGCACTTCCTGTAATCACTACTTTCAAATGTTTTGTAATGTTCTTTTTGATATTTTATGAAAAAGCATACTATAAAAAAAACAAGAGGTAAGTAGCAGGAGCAGACCAAATGGCCCAATGAGCTGCTCCACCATTCAATATGATCAGGAGTGCTTTTGGGCTTCAACTGCACATTTCTATATTCTCTCCATATCTCTTGATTCCACAAGTAATCAACAATCTGCCTATCCTAGCCTTAAATGTAATCAATGATGCAGCATTCACAAGTTCATGGATAGAGAATTTCAGAAAATTGACAACTCTTTGAGTGAAGAAGTTCAGTTCATCTCAGTCCTTAATGATTGACCCCCTTCTCCTGAGACTTTACCCCACTTCTCCACCACCCTGCACCCCTCCAATCCTAAATTCTAAATTACTACCAATAGGAACAACCTCTGAATATCAACTGTGTTCAGCCCCTTCAGAATCTTGAATGTTTCAATGTGATAACCTCTCATTCTTCTAAGCTCCATAGAATGTAGGCCAAACTTACTCCACTTCTCATAAACGGATAACCCCCTCATTCCAGGAACCAAAATCCCTTTATTTACAAGTCTGACAAAGCCTCATCCCTACCTAACTGCAACCCAATCCACATCTGTAGCCTCCAAATGTTTC
Source organism: Sphyrna mokarran (assembly GCA_024679065.1). NCBI lineage: Eukaryota > Metazoa > Chordata > Chondrichthyes > Carcharhiniformes > Carcharhinidae > Sphyrna > Sphyrna mokarran. The sequence continues at coordinate 16,838,863 of JAGIQG010000031.1, read as the reverse complement.
GGTTACTCTCTGGGTCTCATGCATATTTGCTTCAATGTACAGATTTTAGTTCAGCTGTTTGGATTTCACTTTTTAGTTTTTCCTCTAAAGCCTTTCTGCCTCTCCATGTCCCTCTCCTCCACTATGATTCCTTTACTGTACTGCCTCCAATATAAGTTTCTCCTTCCTCAAATATGGAGGCCAATCTATACACTGTGCTCCAAGTGTGTTCTATATTTGCACTGTAACTTTATAATTCTGAGATACATAGAAATATTCTAAATATACATATATTTTTTAAAATAGAATAAAATCAACAGGTATGACTGCACAAGAAGAACAATGTAAAGCAGTCCATTTCTAATCAACAGGGAAAGAGTAGTAAGGAACAAATTTTGTTTCCAGCATCCTCAAATCAACAGAGAATCATCTGGACTAATCACCAAAGACCCCATCAACACATATCCCAATATCCTCTTTCCCTTACAAAAGATAAAGGACTTCTGCTGATCCACACAGCAATACAGTAGGCCTTCCACTTTAATATCCTCCAGGATGATGTGTTCTCATTGATTTTTGGAGGAGAATTCACTGGCACCCAAGCAAGGAACATTCATTGTACATATTGCAACGAAGGTGGAGATTATACCAGCCTGTTAAATTGGGCCTTAAGATGCTCTTAACATATAAGACCTAACAAGCAGAAGTCTACCTCATTCGCAACCGTTGCTGAAATATTTAAATGATCAACCAAGAAAATAGTACCTGGATCTTGCGAGAAAATTTGGAGAAATTGCTGCCCTTTTTTCAATCTCTTTGGCTGTAATGACTTCCATCAGACAACTGAGGTGAGCCTGTTAGAAAATTAACTCCCTGATTAAGGGCCGCCTGCAGCCATAGTAATCTGAAAACACCCGATCTTCTCTGATCTTGGAATCTAAGCAGACTCTGCCTTAAGTTAAGTTGATTTTGTTTATTTGGTTGTACTCAAAAAGATGTCCCTGATAAAGGGCCAAATTGATGGTCCAATCAGACAGCCCTTTGCTCTGCATTTAACCAGGCGTGTCAGTTCCTCTGGGACTCCTAATGTAGACTGCTAACTGAAAGCACTCTATATGCTTTGCGAGACTTGTAAATAAAGGGATTTTGATGAAGGGACTTCTGCCTTCGAGGACTTGTTATAACAGCCAAGTCTGAATGGTAGTCTGTTTTTAACATTCTGTAGGGACTGGATAATTATATTTAAACAAATCTAGGCCTCATCCCTACCTAACTGCAACCCAATCCACATCTGTAGCCTCCAAATGTTTCGGTTACTCTCTGGGTCTCATGCATATTTGCTTCAATGTACAGATTTTACTTCAGCTGTTTGGATTTCACTTTTTAGTTTTTTCTCTAAAGCCTTTCTGCCTCTCCATGTCCCTCTCCTCCTTTAGAACTCTGCTTAAAATCCACCTCTTTGGCCAAGCCTCTTGTTCACCTCTCCTAACCATTTTTTTGGGCTTGGCAACCAAGCAGTTTGTGACAGAATTGAGAAGTGGCTGAGGATATGTTCTCAATGCAATGATTGTCACCTTTTGAATGAGACATTAAATTAAGGCCCTATAGCTCTCTAATGAGATGAATGTAGAAGACTGGCACCGCTCAGTACTTTGTACCAGAAGAGGCATAGCTGAGGCAATACTTGTTGTCGTAATTTTTCATTACTGTTTGCTTTTTACTTTTAGTGAACCACAGCCAAGGCTATAGGCCCCAAAAATATTTTAGCCATAACGCTAAAGTCCATGATTCACAGCTAGCTGGTTTCCGGCCAAGATTTTTCAGTCTAATTACAACACTGGCATTGGCCAGATCAAATGCAGGACAAACCAAATCTGCTCATTAGCCTATTCACAATCACCAAAATATTGATGGAAGAGGTTGTATTCAGTGATGCTCAATGATTCCGTTTGGGTTTAGCTAGGATCATGGCTCCAGGCTTCATTACAACAAAACATGAACAAGAGTATTGAATTCTAGAAGTACAAATAACTTCCCTTCACATCAGGGTGACACTTGACCAAGTATGGCACCAAGGAATCCTGCTAAAACTGAAGCCAGTAGGAATCAGAGTAAATTTTTCTGAGCAGCAAGGAAGTTTATAGCACTGATTACTACCTCTTCCATCAATATTTTGGTGATTGTGAGTTGGCTAATGAGCAGATTCGAATTGTCTTGCACTTGTGACAATTTTGCTGGAAATCAATCATTTCATTCTCACAATATTGGTGCAGAAATTCCACTGTCTCTATCTTATTAATTATATTGTTGTGGTCCAGTAGAAATCACTTTGTTAGACTGACAATTGTGTTATGATGTTTCAATGGCAATTACATTGTTAAACACGTGATGGGCATTGGTACACCAATAAATGGAGATATTGACTGGCATTTTCCAGCTGTTCCCGACGGCAGCATTTTCCGGTCACAGCAGTTTCCCAGTGGTGGTGGTGGTGGTGGTGGTGGTGAGGGGAGGGGTGGGGTGGGGAGAGATATATATGCAGCTAGAAAGAAACCCTATTGACAGCTATGAGATTAGAAGATCCCATAACTAGCCAATGACAGATCAGCTCCATCACTGCAAAACTTGCCACAGGAGCATGCAGAAGAATCTGTCTGTTGATTTGTTTTACAATTGGTCATACACAAAATAGAAAACATAGCTGTGACACTGATGGTAGAAAGAATTGGAAGATTCTGTGACTTTGTTTTGCTGTCTTGGAAATGAACTTGCTTTAAGATACAGGCTAGTTTCGGACTTCTTTCTCAATATGCAGTCACTGGAACTAACGTCCTTAGTCCAACCATCTCCAGCTGCTTCATCATGACTCTCCCCCAATAGAAGGTGGGGATGTTCAATGATTATTTCACAATGTTCAATACTACTCACAGCTCCTTGCACACTGAAGTAGGCCATATCTGCATGCAGCAACATCTGAATAACAACCAGGCTTGGATTGATAAGTGACAAGTAATGTTGTCCACACAAGGTAATAATTATCTCCAACAACAGAGTGCAAATATCTCCGCATAGCATTCTCATTGCTAATCCTCAGAATAACATCCTGGGATTACTATTGACCTGAAACTCAACTGAATCAGTCTAACAATTACTGAAGCTACTGGAGCAGCTGAGAGGCTTGAAATTCTACAGAAGTGGTTCATCTCCTGATTCTTGGGGGGGATTTTCACAATAATTTCATTGCAGCATTAATATAAACCTATTTGTGACACTAATAAATAAAACTTAAAGCCTATCTTCCACCAATAAGTCAGGATTATGATGCAATAATTAACCAGGGAAGCACAGACAAGATCCAAAAACTTGCTACTGTCCAGAATAAAATAGTTCACTCGTACAGCACTCAATCCAATAATTAAATATCTCTCTACCACGAGCATACTGAACATAGCTGGATTGCTTGGAGTCACCAAGGTTTCCAACGTCCCAGTCATAACCTTCACTGCATTGGAGAACAAGATTAATAGGTGCAGAGAAACACCATTGCCTCAAGTACTCCTCCAAGTCACATATCACCCTCACTTAGGCATATATTACAATGCCTTCATTGTTACTGAATCAAAATTCTGGAATTCCCTATTTAACAGTCTTGTGGGTGTACCTTTACCACATAAACTAGAGCAGTTCAAGATGTTAGTCTAACCACTACTAACCTACTATTGGAACCCATATCTCAAGAATGAGTAACAAATTCAAAAATTGTAGTTTTGGCTGAATTTTCATGGTACAGTAATTTCTTCTTCCATTTTCTGAAGATCAGAACGCAATAGCACTTGGATCAATTCAATTCACAAATTAGTCAATAGGGTTTCTGTTCAACCCGAGAACATGGCATTATCAGATATCGTGTGTATAAAATTGCACTGAGTCACTGGGAGCCAGAGAACTGGAGTGATGGATTCATTCCTACAATCCCTGTGTGCAGACAATATCTCAGTCATACATTCTCGGAGGTCCAGAAGAAAGTGGGAATTTTTTTTTTAATCATGGACTAACTGAAGGATGGGAGCAGTTCGGACTTTTTTTCCACAACTGATAATTAATGAATATCTATTGTTACATCGGGATTTATGTATTTTGTTAACCAAACGAAGTACAGGGAAAAAGTGGGTATACGGGGTTAGCTTGGAGATCAGCTACAACCTCATTGAATAGCAGAACAGGCTTAAAAGGGCTAAAGGATCTTTTCCTGTTACAGTGTTCCTAAAATCACGACGTGTAATTGTTGCATTTCCCTAACCACTTGTATGTGAGATGCAATTCAGCCGAGAGAAACAGGAGGTGAATAACGTCAGGAGAGAAATGTTTTTAAAATTTCAAGAGAGCAATGCTTTAAAAAGAGGGTGCTTTGTTATTCCAGCAAGTATGAAATGCACCACTTTCCAACAACAGCAGAGTTTTCAACAGACAGCACTTGGTGTTTATAACCCTGGTCATTGCTCCTTTGTATATTGATGGAGAAATCGCAGAAGACTCTATCATCTATTTAATGATTAACTCGCAACAATGCTTCTGGTGATAATGACTCACTCACTGCTTTGCACATTTAATCTCCTTTCTGATTTATGTTGGTTGTTGAATTTGAAGAATTTGTGCCAAGTTTTCTTTCCCCCTCTTTTTTCGCAATTCAGACGCTAAGTATACATTGACTGGGTGGGGGTTAATTTTCTTCCTTGCTTATTGCTTATGACAAAAAAAGTACAGCTGCCAAACCCAGTCAGTCAGCGAGCAGAGCGGCAGGCAGACGAGGAGAGTGAAGGGGGACATTTCATAGCAGCCACAGTTCAGCATCAAAGAGAGGAAGTCCAGTCATTGCCCGGGAGCTCTGATCTGCAGGCTCCATCCAAGCTTAATGCAAAAACCTTCCTGCACCATTCAAAGGAGTTTTATTGCCGCCGATTAATCGTGTTCACGGGGTCGGAAATTAATCTTTCTGTAACTTTTAATCCTTCCGTAACTATTCAACGTGGCAAGGATTTGATAAAACTTCGATTTTCAAAACATATCGGGCTGTGTCCGGCTTAATCTCCCTGATTCTGAAGTATTGGTGCCGGCTTCGTTTCTGCTCACGCTGCATTGAACTTTTGTTTGCTCTGGACTGGGCTTGTCTGGGCGTCCGCTGTCTCGCTGTTGTACTGGTGGAATTCTCTGCACTAGCTGTTGTTTTTCACTACTTGTAACTTTGCCCGAGTCTTTTCTGCACCCAGCTGAGATGACAGGATGCAGTGCCTACCCCCTGACAATCTTAACACTCCTCGCTCTGAATAACGCTGGTTTCACTCAGTCCCTGATCGCCCCTCAAGACTCTCAAATCCAAGTCAGGTCCACCCAACGGAATGAGGAGAAGACAGAAGTGCTATCCCCCGATACGATCCCTTCTGCAGAAACAGGGGATGTAGCAGAACACAAGGGACCCTTAAAGTTATTGGCAGCTCAGAATGTTTCCAAAGAAACATCTCCTGGTAAGTCTCAATCTTCAGTCCGGTTAAGATGTGAAGGACATAGATTCTGCTGCAGATATACCAGAGATGTGCCATACAAAGGCGTAACTTCCAAGCCTGAATAAATAAAATTAACATGTCCTGGAGGGCAAATTTGAATTGTTTATGTTCCAGATTGCCTTGAATCCTTGCCCAGTAGAGCAGTCATTTTATCTAAGTCCAGTGGTTTCTTTATGTTTCTGAAACATAGACAGCACCATAATTGTCTAGTGGGTGCAGTGGGTCACCTCCCTGCTTCGGAGCTAGTAGCTTCAGGTTCATGTCCCACACCAGAACTTGATGGTCAAGGAAGTTGCATTCATAACATGGCCAATAGGTTGAGGATCAACCTGCAAAATCCTTCCAACAGGTGCCAATGACAAGCAGTAAGCATGGGAAAGTCTCCTGGTCAGCCAGACTTGATGCCGAGTGGCACTCCTGAAGCAAAAAAGCCTATGGCGACAGGCTAGCAACCACTAGGTGTCAAAATTTGTCTTGTGCTGTCACACATGGAGTGCATACTTAGGTTGTAATCTGTCCTTTTTAGAAACAACTTGTTCCTTTTTTTTGAGCAGAGTTTTATCAGGAATTAGGGTCTTCTCCATGGCTGTGGGATTTCTAAATAAAGTAGCTGCATTAGAATTCAACATCTTGTTATTGAATTAAGGATGAGAATATGCATCTGAAATAGGATCTAATTGAAAAAGAACTCTGAGATCATTTGGGAAATATCTGTACTGGAAAGAAATGGAATTAATAATGTGAAATAAATTACCTTCATCCAAATGTCATGCAAATTCATATCATTTCTGAAAAATGGGGATGGAAACCTGATATAGACGGGGACAGATGAACCATAGAATCCCTGAAGTTATGAGAAGGCCATTCAGCCCATTCAATCTGCACTGACTCTCTGACAGAATACTTGACCTAGGCCCTCTACCTTTTTTTTTAATCCAATTCAATCAAATCAAGTCCAATTCAGAGTCTCAACAAGTGAGACATCCCCAATCCAAGCTGACAAGACAGGGCTCTCATCTCCTGTCTTGGACTTGATCGACATGATCCAAACTGATTGGAGTGGGCATTACACCTCCTCTAAGGCTTGATCTCATTTGCACCTTAGCCACAGGTCCATATGCCGTTTTTAAAAATTGCATCAAAAGAAGCTAAAATGTAACCTAATGACCTCAACTAAGTACAGCATGTCAATACTAGACTTGATCTTAGCCTATCCTATTCCCATTAGGTCACTCATTTCCCATGGCTTATCCATCAAACCTACTAATTAACAGACTAGGAATAGTGAGATACAAATGGATGGTCTAGGAACACATGATCTGTACAGGCTTGGAGGGCCAAAGGGCCTGTTCTTGTGCTGTATTGTTCTTTGTTCTACATATCCTGGAACACTAAGGGGCAATTAAGCATGGTCAATCCACTTAATTTGATCATTTTTGGACAGTGGGAGGAAACCATTGGGAAGAAACCCACAGACACGGGGGCAATGTGCAAATTCCACACAGTTACCCAAGATAGGAATTAAACCTGGATCCCTGGTGCTGTAAGGCAGCAGTGCTAACCACTGAGCTACCGTGCCGTCCTATGAAGCGCCATCATTCAGCATATCATGAAATTTGCCCTGTCTGAAATTTGCCACAACATAATACAAGTAACAAGTATAAAAATGTTTTTGTTTGATGAGGATCAACCATATGGAAGGAATTTGAGCTCTGCATACGTTATTAACTTTTGAGAATTTAAGTTTAAATTTACATCTGATTTTTCTGTACAATTGCAAAATTCTTGTTTCCCTCTTAGGTTCCTCCACATTCCAAGAAGCATGGCAACAAACAGAATAAATTTTGCACTATATGATCCATCATTTTTCAATGCTGCTGTCCAACTATAGTTATCTCCATTATCTCCTCCTTTCCCTTTTCAGTCCCTTACTCTGTGCTATAATCTTATGAGAAAACCCATCATAATTTCATCCTCCATAAGATTTCCTTGTCCAACTTAATTGGCCCCTATACTTTAATTATTCTTTTATTATACTTTAGTTGAGAAAATAACACACCAATTGAGGATCTCTACCAACTGTCTTCATCTTTGCTGTTTGATTTTCCTTTTTTTGTTTCTGTCAGTACTTCATATTACTCTCTTTCAACAGTGAGATCCAGGAAATTCACAGAAAAGATAAAAGACACAGAGGAAACTCTTCCACAAGTAAGAAAAAGACGTGGAGAATTAGATGATGTACTTATAGTAACAACTGAGAAATTGACAAACTCAACAGGAACACCCAAAAAGGCCAAGAAAGAGAAAAAGCCTAAAGAAAAATCTCCAAAGCCCAAGAAAGAGAAAAAACCAAAAGAGAAGTCTCCAAAGCCCAAGAAAGAGAAAAAACCCAAAGATAAAAACTCAAAATCAAAAAAAGAGAAAAAGCCTAAAGAAAAGCAGCCAAAGTCTAAGAAAGAAAAGAAACCCAAGAAACCAGTTGAAAAGCTGGAGGAAATTGAAGATGCTTTGAAGAAAGAGGAAGAAAAGCCTCAACAACCTTTCCAGGAAGAGGAAGAAAAGGTCCAGCCAGTGGAAGAATACAAGGGTATGTATAAAATAATCTGTTCACAGTAGATGGGCACATTGCCTTGAGCATTTCCTTTGATAAGTTTACAGCAAAGAGTGTTCCAACTCTGAAATAAATCAACTGTTTAAATGCAGCTATCTGCACTTGTATGACTCCAGGTCATAGATGTTGGATAATGGTTCATCAAACAGAGTTGATTTATGATACATTAATAATATGTTTCACACTAGTTACTGCACTAACATCAATACTTGCACAAATACATCTATTTCCAAGAAATCTCTGCTGGACTGAAAATAACAATGAAAAATTATAATCTTCCTATAAATTTTCTCTTAATCACTAGTTGCATATTACTGAAGAAGAATTACCTGCCAGTGAAAATTGGGAACTTTAAGGACAGGCCAATTGATTGCTTGTTTTCTACTTGTTTTAAAACATTTCTCTGACTAATTAATATTAAGAGATGAAACCTGTAATTTGAAATCCCTTTTTCTTTTTATTTCTTATGAAGAACAACCCCCAATGACCTTCAAAACAGAAAATCTGACGTGATAAGTGCAAAAGCATCTCACACTATTGGTTATTTAAATTCATTAATTAGTCATTAACATTAATCGTATGAAACTAGAATACAAGAAAGAAAGATTTATATCATGGTTATATCCTGCCTAACCAGCCAGTGAACCAGTTTTGTGGTCCAGCCACTGTTGTAAATGAGTCATGCCACTGCCAATTTGCACAAAGCACAGTCTCATTCACAGTAATATGATAATAGCCAAAATAGTCTACAGAGTGAAATTGGTTGAAATTGGCTAAATTCTACTGATATTTATCCACAGATGGGATGGTATGTTGACACAGTAGTTAGCACTGCTGCCTCACAGCGCCAGGGACCCAAGTTCAATTTCCAGTTTGGGTCATTGTGTGTGCGGAGTCTCACATTCTCCCCATGTCTGAGTGGATTTCCTCTGGTGCTCCAGTTTCCTTCCACAATCCGAAATTCGTGCTGGTTAGGTGCATTGGCCATGCTAAATTCTCCTTCAGTGTATCTGAACAGGTGCCGGAGTGTGGCACCGAGGGAATTTACACAGTGACTTCATTGCAGTGTTAATGTAAACCTACTTGTGACACTAATTAAAAAAACTGAAATATCAGTCCTGTGTCCAACAAAGAACGAGAACCAACCAATCCAAAGTGGCTTCAGTACAATTAAACTAGCTGACAGGAGAGCCTGTTGAGGTTGCTGAAGATAAAAGCTTTAATGCAGCTTGCTTACAGGATTCTTGTAAGATGATACTTGATCTGACACAGCTTCAGCTTTTTGGAGATTTCTTCTCTTTCACGAAATAAACAATCCCTAACCTTCATATACTGTAATACATCACTCAGAAGACCTTAACTCAACCAGGAGAATGGAAAGTTTAAGGGAAGTGTTCCTTTTTAAGTTGCAAAATTTTCAAAATATCCTGTTTAAAAAAAGACTTTTTCAGTTTTTTCAGAATTTTGGGTCTTTGCTGCTTGATCACTGCAGAATATTACTGACATCTGAAGCAGCTCCTTTGACTGCAATGAGATTGCTAACTTTGGCTCAGTTTGAGGACAGATCTGGAATGATGGGTCCCAGAGATTCATGCCAATACACCACATATTCTACACCTGCTTGTCATCTTTGCCTGATCTTGGATGACCCGAGATTGGTTCTGAGGCCAGTCAAAATATGAATTTTGTTGCAGTATATGGAACGATTCTCAAAGTCTGCCCATCAGTGTGATCCAGATTGCCTCAGCCAGAAGGAAGTAGCTACTTGCAGAGGCAAAGGCAAAATGCCACAGAGGCTGGAAATCTGGAATGAAAACAGAAACGCTAGAAATATGCAACAGGTCAGGCAGAATCTGTGGAGGGAAAACAGAGTTTGCATTTTAGGCAAATGATTTGTCATCAGTAATGCTAAAAATTAGATATGTAACAGGTCAGAGAGTTTTTTTCAAATGAAGCTTTTGAAATTTTTGGAAAGTTTATTTTGTAAAAGGAATCTAGTATATTAAATGAATGTTTCCTGAGATTTTCTTGCCTTCAAATTACTTTCATGCCTTTTCAAAATTCATTCTCTTTTAGCAAACATCTTCAAAACCATGCCAAGCTCTATAACTGAACTGGAAAAGCAAAGTTAGAAGGACACACTCCAGCAGAGAAGTTGGAGTATCACATTTGAATGATGCATGGGCCTTTGAAGAGGGTCCAATCACCAACCAACTAAAGTCAGCCATATTGCTACAGTAAAGATCAATAGCAAGACATTCCATCAGAATGGACAGTTGTTCATGGTAACATTGCTGGTAGCCACTTCCACAGCAAGAGTGGAATGCCTGCTCTCATTGCTGAGTTGTGATCATAAGGAGATCCAGTTAGGGATGAGCGCAGATGAGAAAAGCACAGTGTTTTTAACGGCAATATTCAGAGTTGAAATAGTGACTATTTCAGTCAATAAACACCTGATTCTTTTCTATTGCCTGTTTCCAGCAATCTGGTGCTCTCTAGTACCTCCCCCATGTAGACATGTCACAGGAATCCAACTTTAGTAGGTTGGTGATTGGAGCCTCTCCAAAGGCCCATGCATCTCTCAAATGTGATACTCCAACTTCTCTGTTGGAGTGTGTCCTTCTAACTTTGTTTTTCCAGTTCAGTTTTAGAGCTTGGCATGGTTTTGAAGATGTTTGCTAAAAGAGAATGAATTTTTAAAAGGCATGAAAGTAATTTGAAGGACAAGAAAATCTCAGGAAACATTCATTTAACACGCTAGATTCCTTTTACAAAATAAACTCTCCAAAAATTTCAAAAGCTTCATTTGAAAAAAACTCTCTGACCTGTTACATATCTAATTTTTAGCATTGTTGATGACAAATCATTAGCCTAAAATGCAAAGTCTGTCTTACGCTCCACAGATTCTGCCTCACCTTTTGCATGTTTCCAGCGTTTCTGTTTTCATTCCAGATTTCCGGCCTCTGTGGCATTTTGCCTTTGCCTCTCCAAGTCAGCTACATGACATCCACACACATGAACTTTCCAACAGGAAGCATCAGATGATGAGCAGGAATGGCAGCTCCCCTTTCACTGAGGGCACTGAATAACTGGCACTCCTACAGTTGCCTAGACAGAAGATTCACCAAATGGGCCTCTTGGTGTGTGTGACTCAGCTAATTATTGGATGAATGCACTGAGGAATTCGGAAAGCATTCAATTTCCTTACAGTCAAGAATTGTAGAGATGTCATATGGGTGCAGCAAACAGTGCACTGACAGAGGGGGGTTCTGATTCGACCAGTTATACTCACTAAGTCCCAATTTTAGCTGTAATGATAGAATAGGCACTGAAGGAGGACTATCAGAATGAAAAATCAGAGGCAGGGTCTGCAGTGGGTTGGTTTTGCATTTCTTTTCATGAGATTGTGTAGTGACAGGTGGAGATCAAGTATTATGTAGCATGCCCTAGCCACAGCTGGACGTATGCTGGGAGTATAAGGAGAAAAAAAATTAGTATTCTGTTGATGAGCTCAGTTAGATCACATCTCATCACCCATCTCGATTGTTCAGTGTGTGTCATCTTCAATTGTTATCTTTATTGTTCCTTCCTGTTTATCTTTAATTGGCAAACTGCTTTTTCAGATGTGAGTCTTGTTTAATTCTAGAATAATGTTTCAGGCTTTTCAGCTCCCAGTGTGCTGACATTTTTTGCCCTTTTCTGTTCTTCCCTCTCAAGGCCTCACAGCATGCCAAGGGTCATGCTGCATCATTCTGACTTCACTTACATCCTGCACTCTGATGAATTACAGCATTACATTGACTTTCTTACAACTGAACATTGCTGTTCACGGCAACAGTGAAGAGACAAAAAGAAGTGCTGAGTACACACTGTGGTAGCAAAGTTTGATACATTAGCTAGAAATCATCTCATTTGCAGCATTCAGACACACTTCAACTTAGAATCTCTCAGACTGCAGATTTCTAATTATATAATATTTCTTAACTGTATTCTGATGCAGTTCTATACAACAAGATTCATCTGGATGCATATAGAATTCAAATTGAACTGTTTCTTTACGTAAGATTAAAAACATTTAAATGAGTCTCAGGAGTCACAGATAATTGTTCGGTCAGACTGTGAAAGAAACCCACAAATGAAACATGAGGTGTAGAAAAAACCTCTGATGTGGTCGAAATCACAGAAACATGCGATGAGGGAGAAGTGGGCTGTGCGCAGCACTGGAAGTGAGGGAATATACCTCAGGATATTTTGGATTTTTTGATCAGGATCATATGTTTTATCATTTATTTATAGCAGGTCATGCATGTAGCGAAACTGTTTGAGACAGTTACAAATCCTGCTAAGCTTTAAAGCAAAAAGCACAAAATTTAGTTCAGGACTAATTATAGCTTAGCCAATACAAATATTTAGATAAAATGAAAAAGAAACACAGATTTATAAAGCAACAGAAATTGATTAGGGAACAAAAAGATTGGAATAGAAGAGATGTACAGATTTATTAAGGAACATTATTTGTTGAAAGAATACAGGTTGGCTTTGCAGGCTTTATTTTTATTCAAACTAAACAATTACTGACAAAGTGGGGGGGATATAATTTATGCCCAATATAAAGTGAGAGTTTTTGCAATGAAGCTCATTAATTACCATGTTTCCAACATAAACTAGCATTAAACACATGAGGTGAAAGTCTCTCAGTTGTTTCCCTAGGTGAGAAACAGGCACAAAAATTCAAATAACCTTTGTGCTATATCATTCTGAATAACTACCCTTTCACTTTTAAATATAATTTGAAAAAATAGTATAAATGATCAGTTCTTTCTAACAAAAATGTTTTTTTTTTGTTATTTCTGATTTACAGAAACTCCAACTGAGCCTGTCACAGAAATGCTGGAAGAAATTGTTACAGGCCTGGAAATATGTAAGCATAATCAGAATTGAACAGATTCAAAGGTGATACAGTGTTTACATGTGGAGGCAGTTACTTCAAGATTCAGTATAGACCTGGTACTTACCGTAATGCTGCCAAACAAAATTCGTCTGCTTTCTCTCCAGAAAACAATAGAAAAGCAAGTAGCCAATCCTCGAGTGTGGCCATTAAATGCAGCTGTTCTGAGATCTGTCATATTACTCCCTTGAAATTTTGGTTTGATCTACGAAGCCAATGATTGCACTCCTCCTCTGTTGCTGGTAAATTAGTTCAAAAGCTGATTAGTCATTTCATTAATACCAGATTTACAATGGTTTCAAAATACATGCAAGTAAAACAAAATGGAAAAAGCAGAAATAGATTTTTTTAATTAAAGGTAATTTCAATGTCTCCGAAGCCTACTTCTTTGGATCATTATATTCCTCCCACATCTGCAGAGTACTAAACACAAGGTGTAAAAGTCAAGTTTCCAAGACTAAATAGTCTTAGTTTCAGGGGACTGAAAACTACCCTCTCCAATTGGCTCATTTTTGCTGGGGTACAGTTCTGCATATTAATGCTTATTTTTAACCTGCCCATATGGCCAAGATAGTGAGTGCCAACAGATTGTGGGGCAATTTTGAGCCCGCACTCTCCATGTGAAGGATCGCTGGTGCAGGCAAAAAGTCCAGAGAGAATCAAGGAACACAATTCTCGTCAATGAGATTGCATTCCCCAATTTCCTCAGTGGCAGTGTTACAAGATTCGTAGAGCAGTAATTTCATTTAAATAGATTTCAATAAATTTTAGTGTGAGCAACACCACATAAAAACATGGAAATTAGAAGCAGAAGTAGATCAATTAGCCCTTTAACCTTGCTCCACCATTCATCTTGATCATGGCTGATCATCGAAGTCAATACCTTTATCCCCCCTTCCTCTCATATCCCTTGATCCCTTTAGCCCATTCTTCTTGAAATCAGACAATGTTTTAGCCTCAGCTGTATTTGGTGATAGTGCATTCCACACATTCACCACCCTCTAGGTGAAGAAATTTCTCATCACCTCAGTTCTAAAAAGTTTACCCCTTATCCTCAAACTATGAACCCTAGTAGGACTCCCCCACTAATGGGAACATTCTTTCTGAATCTACCCTGTCTAACCATGTTAGAATTTTCTAAGTTTTTATGAGACCCCTCTCACTCTAGGAGTTATACGAAGGATGTGGAAGCATTGGAAAGGGTGCAGAGAAGATTTACCAGATGTTGCCTGGTATGTTGGAAAGGTCTTATGGAGGAAAGGCTGAGAACTTGAAGCTGTTTTCATTCGAGAGAAGAAGGCTAAGAGGTGACTTAATAGTGACATAATAAGATGATCAAAGAATTAGATGGATGGACAGTGTGAACCTTTTCCCTCGGATGGAAATGGCTAGCAAGAAGGCACGTAGCTTTAAATTGAGGGGTGATAGATATAGGACAGATGCCAGAGGTAGGATCTTTACTCAGAGAATAGTAAGAGTGTGGAATGCCCTGCCCACAACAGTAGTGGATTCGCCAACATTAAGGCTATTTAAATGGTCACTGGATAAACATATGGATAATATTGGAAGAGTGTAGGTTAAATGGGCGTTAGATTGGTTTTGCAAGTCGGCACAACATTGAGGGCCGAAGGGCCTGTAATGCGCTATGATGTTCTATGTTGTTCTAAATTCCAGTGAATATAATCCTAAATAACTTAATCTCTCCTCAGATGACAGATGTCATCCCAGGAATCAGCCCAGTAAACCTTCACTGAATACTCTCTATTCTCAGATAAGGACACCAAAACTGCACACAATAGTCCAGGTGTGGCCTCACCAATGTACAATTGCAGTAAAACATCCCTGTACTCAAATCGCTATGAAGGCCAACATATCATTTGCTTTCTTTACTGCTTGCTGTAACTACGACTGATGCACAGAGACTCCAAGGTCTTGTTGAGTATCCACCTCTCCCAATTTACCCCCATTCAAGTAATAAATCTGTCTTCCTATTATTACTACCAAAGTGGGTAACCTCACATTTATCCACAATATATTGCATATATTTGCATATATATATACATATATATATTGCATATATATTGCAGATACTTTGACACTCAGCCTGTCCAAATCATGCTGAAGCATCTCTGCATCCTCCTAACAGCTCAACCTCATCGACAAATTCAGAGATGATAAATTCAGTTCCTTTTTCCAAGTCATTAATATACAATGGTGGGGGGAGGTGGGAACAGAGGCAAGTATAGCTCCCAGGAGGACAGAGACATAATAAGTCACTGTCCTGTCACTGCAGCCTGGCGCAGTTTGGCACTGCTAGCTCAGCACAGTACAAGTTTGGTCATGTGTTCCTAGCACAGATCCCTGTGGAATCCCACTAGTCACTGACTGCCAATCAATAAAAGACCCATTTATGCCAACTCGTTGCATCTCATCTGTGAACCAACTTTCTATCCATCTCAAGACATTACCTGCAATCCCCTGTGCTTTACATAACTTTACATAATAGTCTGTTAGATGAGACCTTGTCAAAAGCCCCCTGAAAGTTGAAATAAATCACATTCACTGTTTTTCCTCAGTCAACTCTACTAGTTACAGCCTCAAAAAATTCCAATAGGTTCTTCAACCATGATTTCCCTTTTGTAAATCAATGCTGATTTTGTCTGATTATACCACTGCCAAGTAATGAAATCTTTGACAAAAGACTTCAGCAACTTCCCTTATACCGATATTAGGCTCACTGGTCTATAGTTCCCTGTTTTCCCTTTACCTCCCTTTTAGAATAGCGGGCTTACATTAGCTACCATCCAATCTGTAAGAACTATTCCAGACTCTAAAGAATTTTGGAAAATAACTACCAATGGATCTATTTCCTCTTTCTAGGGCCACTTCATTAAGTACTCTGGGTTGAAGATTATGAGGACCTAGAGATTTATCCACCTTAAATCCCGTCAACTTCCCAAAACCATTTTTCTACTAATGCTGATTTCCTTCAACACTTTGGACACATTATTTATGTCTTCCTTTGTGAAGAGTGAAGCAAAGTACAAATTTAATTCCTCAGCCATTTCTTTATTCCCCATTATGAACCTCCCGTTTCTGACTGTAAGGAGCCTATGTTCATTTTTGTCAGTCTTTTTCTCTTTACAAACCAATAGAAATGTTGACAGTCAGTTTTTATGTCAGTTTTTATAGCTTACTTTCATGCTCTATTTTCTCTTCTTAATCAGTTCCTTGGTACTCCTTTGCTGAATTTTAAACTGCTCCTAATCCTCAGCCAATGCTTCTTCATGACACCCACCCCACTAAGTATTCATAAGTTGTGAAAAAACAATGGATGAAATCCCTCTGGCAGTGGTGGGGGGAGGTGGGAACAGAAGCAAGTATAGCTTCCAGGGGGGCAGAGACATGACAAGTCACTACCCTGTCACTGCACCCTGGCACAGTTTGGCACTGCTAGCTTGGCACAGTACCAGCTTGGTCATGCCAAACTGTGCCAGGGCAGTGCAAGGGGTGGATCCTATTGGGAGCATAAATGGTGGAGGGGCTAAATTTACAGGTGGTGGGGGGGGGGTGAGGAAAAGCACCAAAGGGGAAAGAGAATGTTGGTGATGATTGTTGCAAGGGGTGGAGTAGAGTCCCTAATATCACTGTGGTGGCAGGAAAAAGCTTACTTTTTTTGTTCTGATTGGGGCATCCTCTGAAGATGGTATCCCAATCTCCATGGAGTGCATCTTACTGACTCTGAGGTCACAACTTGCCAGTGATGGCACAAATCATACCCAAGCATTTTTAATTCATTAGGAGGCTCAAAATCTGGAGAAATAACTGATCTGTGGAACTGGAGAACTTCATGCCAGTTTCAGTCTGAGCCTTTGAAGAATTTTGGTAAGATTCCTGTAAGAGAAATCACCACTGACTCTGAGCTAGTCTTTGTATTACCATCTACAGAGAAGCTGTTGGTAGGGAGCTCAGCTTTTTGAACTGTTCCCTGGAGGATAGCATTACAGCAACATTGCTAACATTTTAGTTTCTTCTTGCGATGTTTTATTTCGGCATCACTGTGTGAAAGATAAAAATCTTTAAATAATGGTCAAGCTAAAGCAGGTAGAATTCACTGAAGCTGCTGGCAGCCTGAGGATTCATTCTCCAAGAGAATGGCTTACACAACAAAATAATTTTCTAGCAACATGGATTTCCATTACAGAAACTATCAAATGTAATGAATCTGCACTGAAGAATGATCTAACTACGATGTTCCATTACCAGTGTTAACTCAACACTTCTATCAGATGTCTGTCAGTTTCCCATTTTTAGCTCTTGATGTAAGATCGTACTAGTAAATTAGAATCAACATGACTATATTTCATATTTCTTGAAGATAGACTGTCGAACATGTTCATGCTTAGGTTTCTATTTTTTCATGGTCCCATTTTTGAAATGGAATGAATGTATCATTCCATCACCACCTCCCACTTCACCATAACCAGTGGGGAAAAGGAAACAAAACATCATTGACAATTCAGATCTGAACAGGTTCCAGCTCTTTATGTAATCCTTTGGGTTGTTCCATATATTAAAAAGGTTCAATTGAAAGCAGATGTAGCAACTCGACTGCGAATCCACAGGAAGACCTGAAGTTGATATTCTAAAAGGGTAAGGAGGAAACCCTGGAGACTCCTTGGGGGAGGAAACAGATGGGCTAGTATTCACCAGTTTAAGATACAAAGTTATACAAGAAAATACAAAGGTTAATTCAAGTCTTGTCTGGATCTTAGTGTTTACCTGGGGATCTGGGAGATTGGAATTCCTGAGTACTGCTGGAGTAAATGAACGATGTAAAGGCAGAATGAGGGGAAAACAACCAAAATCTGCTTTTCTTTTCCCAGTTGAGTATGACTTGTGGCCGACTGAGCCCCCCACCATGCCATTCGTTGAATCTCCTTTTGTTGAACATGAGGAATTGGAAATCACTGAAGAAGAGAAAATGGGTAGGTTCATTACATTGTTATTACTATTCAGAACAGAATGATTCAGATAATATCAGAATATCATTGAATACCTATAAATGGAGTCAGTTTCTGTTGGAGTCAGGCAACACGCTACTTTAATGTTCTAAGTAGGTCTTATGAGGAAAGGTTGAGGGAGCTGGGGCTTTTCTCTTTAGAGCGGAGGAGGATGTAAGGCGACTTAATGGAAGTTTAAGAGATGATGAGGGGGACAGATAAAGTCGATGTCCAGCGACTATTCCTTCAGGTGGATGTAGCTGTTACTAGGGGGGCATAACTATAAGGTTCATGGTAGGAGATATAGGAGGAATTTCGAGGTAGGTTCCTTACTACCTCGAAAGTGAGGTAGTAAGGAGTGTGAGAGTGGTTGGGGTGTGGAATGCACTGTCTGCTGTGATAGTGGAGTCAGACACTTTACGGACTTTCAAGTGGTTATTGGGTAGGCACATGGAGCACACCTGAATGATAGGGAGTGGGCTACCTTATCTTGGGTTCGGGCATAGCTCGGCACAACATAGAGGGCCGAAGGGCCTGTACTGTGCAGTACTGTTCAATGTTTCTATGTAAGTACCTTAAGTGGGGTCAGAACAGGCAGGATCCATTTGTCACAGGCTCCTGTGCTTCTCTTCTCTCACTTGTCCTTTTGTGAGGAGGAAAATCAAGACTTTTTTGTGATTAAGTGTGGCAACATCAGAAAGCTGGGTTGATCCACCCATCCATTACAAGTATGTTTCAATGATCTAAAAGGCCTTTTTCTTTGACTTTCCCTTCCCTTCTTCTTTTCCATGACAAACATGGTGTGTCTATAGAAAGATGGCTGCAGATGGGAGAATACTGATGAGATACTTCACTCATTGTAGATAGAATAAATTAGGGGAGTAGTTTTCAAACTGAGCTTTGCAAGATAATGTAAAAGTGCTCAAATAGGTGGTCAGAGGAAGGCTTAGTGTGAGCCAATAAATGGGAGTGGAGTGCAATGTGCAATGTGGAGTGAGCTGATTATTTCACAGGGGGAATGGGGGGGGGGGGAAACTGTATGAAAGAATGTTAATAAAAGCAGGGAGATTGCTGTATCTATAACTAAAATAATTGTAATATCTGTTTGCATAAAAGTATTATCAAAACTCTATTTACATGCAGCACTTATATGAATAATTCATTGTATCGATTTAGAATAGTAAAAATTACTTGTTCGTTTAAAAAGGGGTTCTTCAAGGGAAAAAAACTGAGAAACACTGAAATTCTGTTTCACTGAAATTCTGTTAGAAGGAGAGAGAGCACAAAGCAGATGTCGATAAATCAGTTGCAATTTTCAGTTTGATTCCATGGAAAGTAAAATTAGAAGGGTTTTATAATACACAGTTGCCTCACTATTACCCCAAAGTGAATTTCATCCTCAACTAGATGAGAACTGTAGTGAAGAGCACACAAGATGTGATGTGACTTCACAGACCAATATAACTCAACAAAGTGAGAAGCAGAGGTTAAATTAAAGCATTTGTGGGAAGCAATCAATCATAAATTCAAATTGACGACAGGAATATATTTATCATCATTTTGGCAGTCGAAGCTCTCTGCATTCTAAGAGCTTGCTCATCATTGGATATTGTTAAAATGGAAAAGGTTTCCATGAACAGGGAGAAGAGAGGAGCACTTTCTAAATGTTGGCACAGGCATGATAGGTTGAATTGCTACTTTGTGTACTGTATGAGACCATTTCTGAAATTTCCTGGTGTGTATTAGGCCCTCTTCATCTTGCTGTGCTCCATGCAGCTCAGTTAATTCCATTTTTGGATGTAAAGTCTTCAATTTTAAATTTCCTTACTTTTACAGCTGAACCAACAGAAATTCCAACACAGTCGTATGGAGAGAATTATGATTATGGAATAGATGAAGATGTGGACGAATGTGAGTTTAAGAAAACATTTCTTCCTCTGCAAAAGCAAAATAACATGCAGAGCTACAAAATGGAATCCTCTATATTCATTAGTACTTTAGACTAATGACAGTGGACACAAGTGAAATGTTACATTCATTAACTCATTGTTGAGTAGACCTAGTGTCTCCTCAAGGGGAGAGCTAACATCAGAGGGGTTAATCAAAATGTAAGAAAAAAAATGGCAGGAAGTTATTTCACAAACATGGTGTCTGAACATCAGCCAGCACTGTTATGTAAACCTACAGGATGAATCATCCTTTGTGTCGCAAAATCAGATTCCGAAAAAAAAATAACATTACTGGTCTTTAACAGCTTGGATGCAGCCATTTTTTTGATTAACAGAAGCAATATTTCAAATAAATTTAAGAGCCAGCCTCTGCAATGATTTCAGCTTCAAGTGCTGTTTTATATGTATATTTATTCTTGGTTCCTAGAAATTCATGCGTACAGTATAAATATTTTAACTGAAACTAAATGCTTAGATTTTTAAATATGAAAACATACTAAGTAGTGTAAGTAGCCAGAACAATTGAGACATTTTTTACTCAAACAGAAATGGTTCAGGGGAAATTTTTAAAAGAGCTTTCAAAATTATGAACTGTTATTGAGGCTAAACAGTAAAAGTTTGCTTTCATTGGTTAGTGAATTCAGAACAGAAGAGCACACTGTCAGGTGAGTAAAGTTGTTTTGAGACAGAGGCCATAACATTAAAAAGGTCAGCACAGTGGCAAGCGCTGCTGCCTCACAATTCCAGGGACGGAAGTTCAATCCTGGCCTCGGATAGCTGTTGTATGGAGTTTGCATATTCTCCATGTGTTTGAGTGGGTTTCCTCTGAATGCTCCAGTTTCCTCACAGACTCCAAAGATGTGCAGGTAAGGTAGTTTGGCCCTTAGTGTCAGGGAGATTAGCCTGGTAAATATATAGGGTTACTGGAATGGGTGGGATTGTTATCACTTATGGCCGAATGACCTCCTGCACTGCCATCATTCCTCCAGGAAAAGATGAAGTCTAACAATACCCCTATTTGGGAAATTCAAAGATTCTTACATTTGAGATGCTTCCTCTTTTGTTTCTAGTCTGTCTTTTAAAATAACCAATGTTGTCCTAGTTAAGTGTAACGTAATCTGTTTTATTTAACTAAGCAATTAGCTTTTTCCACAAGTTTTGAGAACCAGCATGTGAGTGGCATAGGTCTCATTGTAGCCAAATCATGATCATTGCAGATGACTGGAGCAAATCAGAGGAAAAACTAAAGGAACCATATGACACAACACTTGAGAAGGAGCTGGAATTTGATTTGGATATTGAAGAACTTGAACCAGATGAATATGGAGAATGTAAGTTAGTCTATCAGTTCTGACACTGTTTCAGTGATCATATGTGACATATATAAACAACAAAACAGCACGGGAAATAGGCCCTTCGGCCCAACAAGCCCGCGCCGCCACCCTGATGTTCCCACCTCTACCCGCGATCCCTGTCCATGTTTATAGATCTATGGATTAAAAACCAAATTTGAGACAATTTAGGGAGAATTTGTTTTGCCAATTAGCCTAAGAGAACATCTTTGGGATGTGGGAGGAAACCGGAGCACCCAGAGAAAACCCACGCAAGCACGGGGAGAATGCGCAAACTCCCACAGACACAGGCCCAAATCCATGTATCTGCACAGCACAGCGATAGTCACTGAGCTGTCGTGTTGCCCATCAAATGGTCCAGGTCAAGCATACACTAACGAAGTGAAGCACTAGGATACTTTCGAGAAAAAATCCAAGAGCAGCCCTCTCACGACCCATTGTGTGTATGCCCCTCGTTAGACAACAAGGTGGACTAAAGCACCTGTAGGATAAAAACAAATACATCAATATCATCATCTATTTACACACTTCCCAGTGACTCCCAAGGCTCATGATCCCTATTTTAAAACTGTTTTCTATACCCCTCCATTCCCATTCTGTTCATGTGCCCATCTAAGTATTTCTTAAATAACTCCAGAGTACCTGCCTCCACCACTTTACTTGGCAGCGCATTCCATACCCACACCACCCTCTGTGTGAAAAAACTCCCTCTAGCATCCAAATTATACCTTACCCCCCTCACCCTAAGCCCGTGACCCCTCGTGCTATTCAAGTCCATCCTAGGAAAAAGCTTAACCCTGTTTACTCTATCTATACTCCTCATAATATTGTACACCTCTATGAGATCTCCTCTAAGTCTACGTCTTTCTAAGGAAAACAGTCCCAATTTGCCAAACCTCTCCTTGTAACTCAGACCTTCCAAACCAGGCAGCATCCTGGTAAATCTCCTCTGCACTCTCTCCAGAGTCTCCACGTCCTTCCGGTAGTACGGCGACCAGAACTGGACACAGTATTCCAAATGAGGTCTAACCAACGTTTTATACATCTGCAACATTAAAGGCCAGCTCTTGTACTCTATACCCCTTCCTATAAAGGCTAGCATACTATATGCTTTCTTCACAGCCTTCTCCACTTGCTCTGCCACCTTCAGAGACTTGTTCACCTGCACCCCCAGGTCCCTCTGCGTTTCTATACTCTTAATAGGTCTACCCTTTATCATATACCTCCCCCCTACATTCTTTCTCCCGAAATGCATCACCTCACATTTATCAGGATTGAATTCCATCTGCCATCTGTCTGCCCAAGCTACCAGCCTATCAATGTCCTGCTGCATCGCCTGACAATGAGCCTCACTATCCCCAAGTCCAGCCATCTTTGTATCGTCTGCAAACTTGCTGATCACTCCACTTACTCCCTCTTCCAAGTCATTTTTATATTTCATAACATTGCAGTTACACATCTAGTTGAAGACTGCCAAGAATTCTCACAAACTAGACCAGCTCACGTGTCAAATCAGCTAACCGAGAATGTTTCACGCAGATCTTCCCCTTGGTTATAATTTACCACACCTGTCAGTCAGAAAAGTTCCATCTCATTCTGCTGAGGTGGGAAATTGGCAAAATAGGATACAGCAGAGGTGGGTTGCACAGTTGTATTGGGGTTGGCACTGCTACCTTACAATGCCAGAGACCTAGGTTCAATTCTGGGTTCAGGTAACTTTCTGTCTAGAATTTGTATGTTCTTCCCAAGTCTATGGGGTTTCCTCCAGATGCTCCGGTTTCCTCTCACACTCCAAAGGTGTGCAAGATAAGTGGATTAGCCATGCTTAGTGTGTGTCAGGAGGATTTGCAGGGTAAATATGTAGTGTTACAGGGATAAGGCTCGGATGGAATGATTGTTGGTGCAGGCTGTATGGGCCAAATGGAATTCTATGATTTTATGATTTTAACACTGTCGTCAAATAAGGATTAACTGTAATAAATTTGCACATAATCTTTTCCTATTTCCTAAATCCAGTCAATAAAATGAAAATGGGATGGTAAGATCCTGTACAAAAAGTTTGCAGTCTTCCACTTACTTGTGGGCCTTCATAATTCCAGAAAAATGCACAATATTACAAATTATAGTGTGATGAAGAAAAATGAATGAAACTGGAGTATATCACCTTGCAGCCAGAAGTGTATTCTTAGCTCTGTGACAAATATTAATACAGCATAAAATGGACTGTGTGTTTTTCAGTGCAACCTAAAGAGCCCAAACCTGATGAAACATACGACTATGAAGATAAATGGGATTATTCTTGGTACGAAGATAACTGTAAGTATTTTTTATGACAACAACAATACTATTGCTTTCTGTCTGTGTGATATTTCACAGTATCCTTGATTGTGCCATATGTCATAAGCTGTTAAATGACAAAAAATAATTTCATTTCCCTGACCCAGCGTTTTCAAACACGTTGACAACATAGATGATATTTCTGCTTTCTTCAATTCCCACTGAAAATCCAACACAGTGTGGTGACAGCATGGTTACTGCCTCATCACTGCTTCCATACATCAGAGGCACAATTTTACCAGCCATCAATGCCACACTCCCACTGCAGCAAGCATAGAATTTAGTGGCCAGACAAATCTCCATGCATTGCAGTGGGATGGAAAATCAGCCATAACGTTTGAGTCAAGAAGTTAAAGCAACACAGATATTTCTCACTTGATGTGTTTCATCAGACATTTGAATCAAAGTTATTCATTTCTTGCATGGCTAACATTATGCTGACATTGGGTCAGATCTCGTTCAGTTGCACTACTAATTTTAAACTTTTCAGACTGGCTTCTGAAATACTTACTGTCAGAGATTTCAGTTAGTACAAAACAAAATAGCTGTTTTTTGTGAATTGCCTAGCTCAATTTAAAGGCATAATTTCTCCAAGTATCAGTCCCCTCACTTAGTAGCATTCTATATTGTAATTCTCTTGTAAAGTATTTGTTCTGAACTTAAAAAAAGCATCCCCCATGATAACAGAAATCTTTCTGATATCTATTGCAAAGTATCTGTCTGGATAACCAGTTAATATCTATGACTTACCTTCCCATTGTTTGGGTCTGAGGGAAACAATATCCCATCTCCCTTACCTTGAGAATAAATCAAGCATCAGGATTTTAATCAAATATGTCCTAACATCTTTCAATCCTTTAATGGAAAACAAAATAATCAAAGGGTGCAAAATGGTGAAAAGGCCATCTGAGCAGAAAATTGTCCAGAAAAATTTGAGGATATATATAGCTGAAATGTGCCTTTTTGGCAACTAAGGCTGTCATGTGGTTTCCTGATGATTGCAGAAGCAGCTGGCAGAAACCAAGGTACTGATCCTGTTTATTTACTATGACCAGTAATAAAGGAATCAAGAAATTATCAAACATAAGCAAAATTGTGAAGCTGCTCAGAAAAAAAGAGAAGTGTGAGCTCTCTGAAGTGTCCTCCTGGAGTACAGCTATAATTAGTCAGTAGTGCAACTCCCCCACTCCTTATAGATTCCCTTCTATCCTGCCTGAAGTATCTGTGTCCTGGAATATTAAGCTGCCAATCCTGTCCTTCCTTGAACCAAGTCTCTGTAATGGCAACAACATCATAGTTCCTAGTACTAATCCAAGCTCTAAGTTCATCTGCCTTACATATTAAATTTCTCACATTGAAACAAATGAACAAATAAACTTTCTCGTGTTGAAACATCTTATTATTTAAGATTATGTAATTTTTCCAAGATGTTTGTCTGTTACTGTTGGTAATATGAACTCTTTCTGTATTGGACTGGGGAGTTATTTATCTTTGAACTCCCCATTGATTCTTTGAAGCCACACATAGTATGGGTAGGTATGTGGCTGTACCTCCACCAGTGCTGCATTGATGCAGGAGTTGGGTTGTACATAAGGTTAGCGAGACAATATGGGTAGAGTTCAGAAATAGGAAAGGTACAGTCACAATGTTGGCGGTTTACTGTAAGCCACCCAACTGCCATGGGACATAGAGGAATAGATGTGTAGGCAGGCGTTGGCAAGGTGTAAAAGTAACAGAGTTGTTGTGGTGAGAGATTTTAACTTCCCCTATATTGACTGGGACCCACTTAGTGCTAGGGAAGTGATGGGGCAGAGTTTGTAAGGAGCAATCAGACAGCTTCTTGAAACAGTATGTAGATAGTCCAACTAGGGAAGAGGCCTCACTGGACCTGGTATTGGGCAATGAGCCTGGCCAGTTGGTCGATGTTTCAATAGTGGAACACTTCAGGAATAGTGACCACAATTCAGTAAGCTTTAAGACCCTGAAGGATAAAAATAAGTGCAGTCCTCAAGTTAAGTTGCTAAATTGGGGGAAGGCTAATTACAACAATATTAGGCAGGAACTGAAGAATGTAGATTGGGGGCAGATGTTTGAGGGCAGCTTGTGTTTGTGGGAGGCTTTCAAGAATAAATTGATAGGGATTCAGGACCAGCACATTCCTATAAGGATGAAGGCTAAGCATGGCAAGTTTTGGAACTTTGGATTATGAGAGATATTGTGAGCCTAGTCAAAGAGAAAAAGAAAGCATTTATCAAAGCTAGGAGGCTACAAAGCTAGTGTGAAATACAAGGAAAGTAGAAAGAAACTTAAGCAAGGAATGAGAAGGGCTAAAAGGGAGTTGACCTACTCAAGGACAAGGGAATCTATGCATGGAACCAGAGGAAATGCATGTGGTATTAAATGGGTATTTTGCACCAGTATTCACCAAAGAGAACGACTTGGTGGATGATGTGTCTGTAAAATGATGTTTAGATAATTTGAGTCATGTTGAGGTCAAAAAAGGAGGTATTGGAGTTCTTGAGAAACATCAAGATAAACAAATCCCCAAAGCCTGATGGGATATACCCCAAAATACTGAGAGAGGCAAGGGAGCAAATTGCTGAGGTCTTGAGAGAAATCTTTGTATCCTCATTTGCTACAATGGTGGTCCCAGAGGATTGGAGAATAGTCAATGTTGTTCCTTTATTTAAGAAGGGTAGCAAGAATAATCCAAGTAATGACAGGCTGGTGAGCCTTATGTCAGTAGTAGGGAAATTTTTGGAGAGGATCCTGCAAGACAGGATTTATTCCCATTTGGAAATAAATGGATGTGTTAGTGAGGGGCAACATGATTTTGTGGAGGTCACATGAGTTACATCAGTAAAATCATAGATAATAAAGTTATGAAAAAGAGAGGATGATTAGAGTTTGGAGGTGACGTAAGGATAGTCCAATAAATAACATTTTTTTCTACCAAGAAAGAGTCTGAGACAGACAGTGGAAATGTCTTCCTACATTTGGGAGTAATATATAAGATTTGAACACATGTTTATTAAGTTTTATTGCATGAATGGGAAGGAGAAGTATGCCATGAAACTGTAACCAAGTCCCCTGGAAGCATTGGAGAAGATGTAGGAATTTTGTACAACCCACAAAGACCACGTCCAGCTCCCTCTTGAACGTATCTAACGAACTGGCCTCAACAGTTCCTTGTAGTGGAAAATTCCACAGGTTCACAACTCTCTGAGTGAAGAAGTTCTTCCTTATGTCAGTCCTGAATAGTTTACCCCTGATTCTTAGACTGTGACCCCTTGTTCTGCACTCCCCAACATCTGGAAAATTTTTTCCACTTCTCGCCTGTCTAGTCCCATTAGGATTTTATATGTTTCAATGAGATTGCTTCTCATCTTCTAAATTCCAGTCATTACAAGTCCATTCAGTCCATTCTCACTTCATATGTCAGTCTTGCCATTCCAGGAATCAATCTGGTGAACATTCGCTGGACTCCCTCAATAGTAAGCATGTCCTTCCTCAAACTAGGAGACCAAAACTGCACACGACATTTAAGGTATGGCCTCACCAAAGCCCTGTATAACTGCAACAAGACATCCTTACTCCTCTACCCAAATCCTCTTGCTATGAAGGCCAGCATGCTATTAGCTCTCCTCACTGCCTGCTGTATCTGCATGATGACCTTCAGCAACTGTTTCACCATGACACCCAGGTCACGCTGCACGACCCCTTTTTCTAAACTACCATCATTCAGATAATAATCTTCCTTCCTGTTTTTACCACCAAAATGGAGAACCTCACTTTTATCCACATTATATTGCATTTGCCAAATATCTGCCCACTCAGCCAGCCTATCCAAGTCACCTACAGCCTCTTAGCATCCTGCTCATAGCACACAATGCCAACTCAGCTTAGTATCATCTGCAAATTTGGAGATATTGCATTCAATTCCTTTGTCCAAATCATAAATGTATATTGTGAATAACTGGGGTCTCACTAGTCATTGCCTACCACTCTGAAAAGGACCTGTTTATTCCAATTCTCTGCTTCCTGTCTGCCAATCAATTCCCTATCCATGTGAATCCATTTCCCCAATACCATTAGCCTTAATTTTGCTCACTTATCTCTTGTGTGGGACCATGTCAAAAGCCTTTTGAAATTCCAGATACACCACATCCACTGATTCTCCCTTGCCCACTCTACTGGTCAGATAGAAGAACCATAGAACCATAGAAAAATTACAGCTCAGAAACAGGCCTTTTGGCCTTTCTTGTCTGTGTTGAACCATTTTTTGCCTTGTCCCACTGACCTGCACTTGGACCATATCCCTCCACACCCCTCACATCCATGAACCCGTCCAAGTTTTTCTTAAATGTTAAAAGTGACCCCACATTTACCACTTTATCCGGCAGCCCAATCCACACTCCCACCATGCTGTGCGTGAAGAATCCCCCTTAATATTCCATTTAAACTCTTCTCCTTTCACCCTTAACCCAAGCCCTCTGGTTTTTTTTCTCCTTTAGCCTCAGTGGGAAAAGCCTGCTTACATTTACTCTATCTATATTCATTAAAATCTTGTACATCTCTATCAAATCTCCCCTCATTCTTCTACGCTCCAAGGAATAAACTCCTAACCTATTCAATCTCTCTCTGTAACTCAGCTTCTCAAGTCCTGGCAACATCCTTGTGAACCTCCTCTGCATTTTTTCAACCTTATTTATGTCCTTGCTGTAACTAGGTGACCAAAACTGTACACAATACTTTAAATTCGGTCTCACCAGTGCCTCATACAACCTTACCTTAACACTCCAACTTTTATATTCAATACTCCGATTTATAAAGCCAACGTACCAAAAGCACTCTTTACAACCCTATCTACCTGTGAAGTTACTTTTAGAGAATTCTTTATCTGTATTCCCAGATCCCTCTGTTCAACTGCACTCTTCAGAGTCCTATCATTTACCCTGTATGTTCTACATTGGTTTGTCCTTCCAAAGTGCAATACCTCACACTTGTCTGTGTTAAATTCCATTTGCCATTTTTCAGCCCATTTTTCTAGTTTGTCCAAATCCCTCTGCAAGCTTTGAAAACCTTCCTCACTGTCCACTTCACCTTCAATCTTTGTATTATCAGCAAATTTGCTGATCCAATTTACCACATTATCATCCAGATCACTGATATAGATGACAAACAACAATGAATCCAACACCGATCTCTGCGGCATGCTACTAGTCACAGGCCTCCACTCAGAGAAACAATCCTCCACAACCACTTTCTGGCTTTTTCCATTGAGCCAGTGTCTAAACCAAATTACTACCTTCCCATATATACCTAGCAACTGAACCTTCTTAACTAACCTCCCATGAGGGACTTTATCAAAGGCCTTGCTGAAATCCAGGTAGACAACATCTACTGTCTTCCCTTCATCCACTTTCCTGGTAACCTCCTCGAAAAACTCGATGATTGATCAAACATGACCTACTACGCACAAAGCTATTTTGACTCTCCCCAATAAATCCCTGCCTATCCAAATATTTGTTGATCCTATCCCTTATCACACCTTCCAATAACTTGCCCACCATTGATGTCAAACTTACTGGCCTATAATTTTCCTAAAATTTAAGATAATCAAAAAATTCCAGAAGATTCGTCAAGCACAATTTCTCTTCAGTGAAACCATACTGACTTGGAGCGAACCTATCATCGCTTTCCAAATGTTCAGCTTTTACATCCTTAATAATTGACTCCAGCATTTTCGCTACTACTGATGTCAGGCTAACCAGTCTATAATTACCCATTTTCTCTCTTTGTCCTTTTTAAAATGTGGGGTTACATTTGCTACCTTCCAATCCATGGAACCATTCCAGAGTCAATAGAATGCTGGAAAATTATCACTAATATGTACACTATTTCTAGGGGCACTTCCTTGAGCACTCTGGGATGAAGAGCATGAGGCCCTGAGGATTTATTGGGTTTTAATCCCAGAAATTTCCCCAATACAGTTTTCTGACTAATAAGGATTTTCATCAGTTCCTCCTTCATGCTAGACCTAGTATTTCTGGAAGATAATCTGTGTCCTCCTGAGTCAAGACCGATCCCAAAGTATTTGTTCAGTTGGTCTGCCATGTCTTTTTTGCCCATTATGTATTCACCTGATTCTAACTGTCAGAGATCTACATTTGTCTTCACTAGTCTTTTTTTCTTTACGTATCTATAGAAGCTTTTGCAGTCAGTTTTTATGTTTTCTGCAAGCCGACTCTCAAACTGTATTTTCCACTTCCAAATTAAATCCTTTATCCTCTTCTGCTGGATTTTAACTGCTTCCAATCCTCAGGTTTGCTGCTTTTTCAAGCCAATTTACATGCCTCCTCTTTGGCTTTAACAGTATCTCTGACTTGTTAGTCATGGATGAGCCACCTTCCCCGCTTTACTCTCATGCCAGACATAGGTATATAGTTGTTGAAGTTTTTTTTTAGAGCAACACAGCACGGGAAACAGGCCCTTCGGCCCAACGAGCCCGCGCCGCCGTCATAACTATATAGTAACAATTCCATTATCCTATCCTAATTTTAGGTTATTCCTAATATGGAAGAGTCTCACTGTAGGGACAATTTGTTTACCAATCAGCCTAAGAGCGAATTTTTGGGATGTGGGAGGAAACCGGAGCGCCCGGAGAAAACCCACGCAACCACGGGGAGAACGCGCAAACTCCCGCAGACACCGGCCCAATTCCAAGTGTCTGCACAGCTACATCGATAGTCACTGAGCTGTCATGGTGCCCTTCAGATGGTCCAGATAAAGCACTCATTTACGACATGAAGCACCAGGCAACCCATGAATCAACATCCAAGAGCTGTCCTCGCACCACCTGCCGAATGCATGCTCCTTGATGGTCAAGTATGGACCGAATTACCTGTGGAAAAAAAGCCATAGTTAAACAGTCCTACTATATCCCTCTATCTGCATACCGCTCATGTGGCTGTCCAAGAGACCCTTAAACAGCCCCAGCGTGCCTGCTCCCACCACCTTACTCGGCAGTGCATTCCACACCCCCACTACCCTTTGTGTGAAAAACTGCCCTCTAATATTCGTCTTATACATAGCCCCCCTCACCCTAAGGCCATGACCCCTCGTCCTATCCATTTCTGAAGATGGAAAAAGTTTACCACCATTTACTCTATCTATACCCCTTATAATCTTATACACCTCTATTAGATCCCCTCTAAGCCGACGTCTTTCAAGGGAAAACAACCCCAGTCTATTTAATCGTTCCTCATAAGACAGTCCTTCCATACCAGGCAGCATCCTGGTAAACCTCCTCTGCACTCTCTCCAAGGACTCCACATCCTTCCGATAGTACGGCGACCAGAACTGGACGCAGTATTCCAAGTGAGGCCTAACCAACTTTCTATACAATTGCAACATCAAACTCCTACTCTTGTATTCTATACCCTTTTCTATGAAAGCTAACATACTATACGCTTTCTTTATCACCTTCTCCACCTGTGAAGACACCTTCAGAGACTTGTGAACCTGCACCCCCAAGTCTCTCTGCGTCTCTATACTCCGAATAGTTTTACCTTTTATCCTATAACTCTCTTCTACATTTTTCCAGCCAAAATGCATCACCTCGCATTTATCCGGATTAAATTCCATTTGCCATCTATCTGCCCAGTCTACCAACCTATCTATGTCCTGTTGTATTGCCTGGCACTGCTCCTCTGTACCCGCCAATCCAAGCATCTTAGTGTCATCAGCAAATTTGCTGATCTCACCACCTACCCCAACTTCCAAGTCGTTTATGTAGACCACAAATAGAAGAGGACCTAGTACTGAGCCTTGTGGCACTCCACTAGTGACAGGCTTCTAGTCGGAAGAAGAGCCTTCCACTACCACCCTCTGTCTCCTCCTCCCGAGCCAGTTCTCGACCCATCTACATACCCGGCCCTGTATCCCATGCGCCTTCACCTTCTCTATCAGTCTACCATGAGGAACCTTGTCAAACGCCTTACTGAAATCCATGTAGACAACATCAACAGCATGTCCTTCATCAACTGTTTTTGTCACTTCTTCAAAAAAATCCACTAGATTTGTAAGACAAGACTTCCCCTTGACGAAGCCATGCTGCGTAGCCCTGATCAGATCGCAGCGCTCCAGATGCTCATACATCCTGTCCCTGAGGATCCTCTCCTCTATGTGGAACTCCTCTAAGTTCATCTATGTGGTCTTTAAATATCTACCATTGCCTATCCACTGTCAATCCCTTAAGTATCCTTTGCCAGCTTATTCTAGCCAAAGCACATTTCATACCATCAAAATTAGCTTCCCTCAAGTTCAAGACCCTGGTGTCAGATTTAACTTGGCACTGTCCATCTTAATGAAGAATTCTACCATATTATGGTCACTCTTTCCCAAAGGATCTCACACCACAAGGTTGCTAAGTAATCCTCTCTCATTACACAACACCCAGTCCAGGATAGCCTGCTCTCTCATTGGTTCTTCGACATATTGGTCAAGAAAACCACTATTGAGTCAATTCTCCACCATCGCATTGCTGCCCGTTTGGTAAGCCCAATCAATATGCAGGTTGAAGTCATCCATGATAACTGTTGTACACTTACTACATGCATCTCTAATTTCCTACTTGATGTCATCGTCAACCTTACAATTGTTTGATGGTCTGTACACCCACTAGTGTTTTTTGTCCTTTAATTTCCTGCAGCTCCACCCACATAGATTCAATATCGTCCATTAGTTGAGGACAAAGTGATGACTAATCAATTTCCAATGAGCAAACAAATAAGAGTGAATGAGTAAATGGTGTAGAACAGGGAAAAGTCTACAAGGAGAAAATGTTAACTGAACAGCCTAATAAGGCTTCTAGTCATGAACTAGAAGCCTTATTACTGTCCAGTAAGTTGAGGATCTGACACAAATGGCACAGATAAAAACTGAGACTAACGTAGGAGCAATAGAGAAGGGTTCTTTGCCTGGATGAACTGTAGAGTGAGAAAGGAAAAGTGAGTCAAAAATGTCAGCAGCCTGACTTCAAGGGAACTGACAACTAACCATAAGGATTGAAGGGAGTAACAGGAGAATTCATGTTTCAAGTGTTAAGGTCAGGAGGGGAATCAATTTAACAACCCTAATTTCTCCTCTCACACTTGTCTATAAAAAGAAAGGTGTTTTGATTTTTGATTTTTCCCTTTCTAACTGTTGATGTATTTCCCTAACCTTCCATTTTGGAATGTTCCGATCCTCTATTAATAACCCCACAACAAACTTGAGAGAAGGTAGAATAAGAGGGTTTGTTTATTTTGCACATGCAACAAATGCAGAAAAGGGATGAGCAACATACTGCCCTCCCCCTCCTTCATATGTGTACAAACGAAGAGAGATAAGTGAAAGAACTTGGTGCACGGCAAAGACCACAAATAAGAATGATTGTTTCAAGTGAGTCTGGAGTCTGGAATGGAAAGTGCATAAGGAGAATCGCTGCGTGACATATTGTTCTATATTTTGCAGTAGAGCCCAAGAAACCAGAAAAGGAGATTCCTGAAGAGATAGACCCAGATGAATATGTGCCACTACTCGGAAAAAGTGGGTGAAATTCTTTTAATAGTTCTTTCCATTAATTTGTCAGTTCAGATTGTTATCTGTTCCATTGCTGGCACAGGCTGGTTACATTCACTATTGGTCCTGCCCTGAATAAATGTTCAAGTTTTTTCAACAGTGTCAACAGGGTTGAGTGGAGTGAAGCCAGGAAGCATTTTTTTCCCCTGTTGAAACGCGTGATGATTTACAATCCTTTTATCCAGAAGGTTGTGGATCCAATGATAAACATTTTCAAAACTTGGACCATGATGGATTCCACTATAATAAACAGCCGTTAGGACATGTTGACAATATACTCTGCAGGAAACTGGAGGAACAGATGATAAAATAATTTATCTAAGTTATACTAGATAACTTGTCAATCAAAGTAACCTAACAGCATGTTTTTTTAAACTTAAACAGACAGATGTTTTTTTTTTAATTTTAAAGAGCTGGGGTTTTAAATAACTTCAGGTATGACATGTAAATAGACCTTATTCACCCTTTAATGAGCATTGATATCTGCTTGATGAATTCATGATTCCTCTTATAGGACGAATCCCTGGGAACTTCAAAAATATTTAAATTTGGCACTATTTTCAAATTCCCTGCTGTGCTTAGGTTTCCTGTCAATGACTCATAGCCCATGTCTCTCTCCCAGTAAAAATGATATCGTCTGACAATGATTCTGGGATTTCCACAACCAAGACCTACTGAATATTTTAAAAGTCTTGCAAATTGTTCTAACTCTGTCAGAATCTGGCCCTTGGTCTCATTCTCTTATAAGAAGTTAGAAATTCTATTGGATTCCACACCTACAGCGAATAAAATAGTGCACACAGATTGCAGTATTCAGTTGGTTGCTATTTTAACATCTCCAAAGGGAAAAACGACCAGGGTGTTATAGTAACTCCAAGTTAAGTTAAAAGTCCTAAATCTGTAAACCCTCTGTACAAAAACTGCGAAAAATGTGCTGAGTAAAACTACAGCCCAAATTTGCACCTTTCTTACATAACATGACGTATTTCTTCAGGCATTGTATGTTTATGATGACTGCCTTGAACTCTGACCTGCTTTTGTTCGTAGATATCATTATGGAATTAACGTCATCCAAAATCAATATTTATTGAGATTTTAGAAAGCATTCTGTTATTTTTGGCATTATTGCCCACCTCTAAATTGAACTGCCACACTGCCAACTCAAAGCCAAAGTCAGACCAGATGTAATAAAATACGTACAAAAAGTGTATGGATATAA
This sequence comes from Sphyrna mokarran, assembly GCA_024679065.1. NCBI lineage: Eukaryota > Metazoa > Chordata > Chondrichthyes > Carcharhiniformes > Carcharhinidae > Sphyrna > Sphyrna mokarran. The sequence continues at coordinate 16,804,280 of JAGIQG010000031.1, read as the reverse complement.
TAGCAGAGATTTTAACTCTCGCATTGTTCCAGACTGGCTGTGGCAGTATTCTCCCAGACTCCTCTTCAGTGGACCTGGTAGCTCCTGCATACTGAGTCAGTGCAAGATGCTAGTGGTACCAACAATATAAAAATACAATTTCAACCAGACATGTGTCAAAAAATTAACTACTTTTGAGAAAGTGAAAACTATTATGCATGAGATTACTGCTGCCTGCATTGGATTAACCGTTTCAAAGCTCTAAATTTAATTTGGCTGAATATTACCCCTTTCTTACATTTGTATAAATTATATTTGTTTTCTTTTCTACAAATAGGCATATAATATGACACAGTAGTAGCATCCCTATCTCTGGGCCAGGAGTTTTGGGTTCAAGTCCCATTTGGGAACTTTCATGAAAGGTGTGTTCATAACATGGTCAGATAGGTTGATTAACAACCTGTAAATCACTCCAATATGTCTCATGCTGAGTGGGCAAGTTTTCCTAGTCAGCAATGCTGCATAAAGTAATGGCAAGCTACTGCAGTATCTTTCCAAACCTAATCCTGAATCAATCCAATATCAGACAATAGTTGTGAACACCCCCTTAGGTCTGAATAAGGAGGAAGCACATAATAATGACAAGTAATAAAATGCTGCCCACTCGAAAACATCACCACATTTTGTAATAAGATGGAGTAGAAAAGGCCTCAGCATAGCATGAAATGTATTGACAAAATCTATTTCTGTACAACATCTGTGCACAACTACCTAAAGAATGTAATCAAAATTTGTGACAAAAATGACAAATTATCAACATATATGGAAAAAAATGCATACACAGTGCCAGGTTTAGTGCATCATAGAGGTTTACAGCATGGAAACAGACCTTTGGCCCAACTTGTCCATGCCGCCCTTTTTTTTAAACTCTGAAGCTAGTTCCATATATTTCTGTACCCATCTTACCCAGTAACTGTCTAAGTGCTTTATAAAAGACAAAATTGTACCCACCTTTACTACTACCTCTGACAGCTTATTCCAGACATTCACCATTGTATGAAAAAATTGCCCTTCTGGACACTTCTGTATCTCTCCCCCTCACCTTAAATGTACGCCCTCTAGTTTTAGACTCCCCTACCTTTGGGAAAAGATGTGATGATAATAGTTTAATAAATATATATTTGTGTTTAAGGGGAATATTTGAAATTCAGCTTTCTGTTACAAATAGTCAGGATATATGGATGGAATACAGCTCAGATTCTGGAAGAGCAGGTTATTACTCATGGTAGCCATGTAGTGTTCAGTTAAGAGAGAGCGAATGGACTTTGGTTTACAAAAATAAAAGATCCCCAGTGTTTTTGGTAAAAGGAGTGGAAGATGAGTTTAAGTATGAAGGGTCATTTGAAAATGTGGTTAATGGGAGGAACTAGGCTTGTAGCAGAAACAGTTTTGAGTTCTGGCTGGGGTTTGTTTCAAGATAGAGGTCTGCAAGCTGTTCTCTTCACAAAATCTCAGAAAGCTTTAAGACTGTTTACACCCATTACAGCAAGTATATTTATGCTTGCTAACTCAATTTACGTTTTTTGAATCTGTAAGGAGGAAGTTGCTTATTTGGAACTGAAATAGAGATGTTAAAATGCAGAGTTCTTTCTTTTCATATTTAAATATTGTTAATAAAGAACAAAGAACAAAGAAAACTATAGCAGAGGAACAGGCCCTTTGGCCCTTAAAGCCTGCACCGACCAAACTGTCCAGCTGAACTAAAACCCCCTACTTTTCCAGGGACCATATCCTGTGATTCACATCCTATTCATGTATTTGTCAAGACACCTCTTAAATGTCATTATTATATATGCTTCTACTACCTCCCCCAGCAGTGAGTCCAGGCACCCGTCACCCTCTTTGTAAAAAACTTGCCTCGTACATCTCCTTTAAACCATACCCCTCACACCTGTGCCCCCAAATAATTGACTCTTCTACCCTGGGAAAAAATTTCTGACTGTTCATGTCTCTCATAATCTTCTAGACTTCAAGCAGATTACCCCTCAACCTCCGTTGTTCCAACGAGAACAAATCAAGTTTCTCTAATCTCTCCCATAGCTAGTGCCCTCCATACCAGGCAACATCCTGGTAAATCTTTTCTGTACCCTCTCCAAAACCTCCACATCCTTTTGGTAGTGTGGTGACCAGAATTGAACACAATATTCCAAGTGTGGCCTAACTAAGGTTCTATAAAGCTACAAAAGAGTTAAGCTGCTTCATTTATGAGAGTTATAGTTAAACTGTATTATTAAATAAAGTGTGTTTTACTCTAAAAGATTTGGGATTTGTAAGTGGAATTACTCTAGGAGTGAAGCATCCTATCCTTATATTTTTGCTGAAATACAAAAAAATTGCTGGGGTCTAATCTGACTTCCGAATATAATGAGATTCTGGTACAGGATCCTAATACAGGAATGAACAAAGCTGTACAATTTTGTGATACAAATAATTCAAAGTTGTGAGACATGGTCCAAAGCTATCTGAACATCTTTTTTTTCAGGTGCCATGTTTGGTGAAGTCAGCAAATGGTTCTCCAGCTTTTATGATCTTTAATAGTAGTCAATAACTTTCTATTGTTCTTAAATCTTATACTTATTCTGCTTCTTAAGCTGTCAGTGTATTTCCCTGTTTGCCTCCTTATTGCTCTGCTGTACTCAATTTCACAAATTCCTGTCATATGTTCTGGGTTCTCTCCTATTGCACTAGATTAACAATCCAGTCTTTTCTTACCAGATATTGTCTCTGAACAGCAGTTTAGTTCCATACAGTTATTGCTCATGAATAGCAAATCGGTTCCATAAGCTCTCGTTGTTGCAGCAAATGTCAATCAGTAACTGCATTGTTACAGATCACGAATAGCATTTTACCTGTATTGCCAGTTGTTACCCCCTAAGTAACAATACGTTATACAGTAATATAAAAAATAGTAATAACAATAGGGCACCCTATTGCTAGTTATTGCTGATGAATAGCAGTTCTGTCCAAAGCAGTTCCTGCATCCCATTATTATACTATTTAGCAGCATTGTTATTGTTATTTTTGCAGAATGTTACTCCCATCCCATCACCACAGTTGTTTCCAGTTTCCTGTTTTTGAAAGCAGGATTTTACTGGACAGTTCTTCTGCTGGTTAGTTGGCCAAGCACAAAGGTTGTGTTTGTAATGGTTTCAGTAATTTGGCTCCCTGGAGGACACACTAATAATTAGTTACATGAAAAATCTAAAAGGTTTTTTTAAGATTATTTGATCTGTGTAATATGTTAGATTCCAATTTTAGAACTAACATGAGTGAACAATTTGTTATCAAAGTGCCTATTTACAAATATTGTAATAGTTTAATAACAAATATTTACAAATATTGTAAATATTTCTGTACAGACCAGAATTGAACACAATATTCCAAGTGCGGCCTAACTAAGGTTCTATAAAGCTACAAAAGAGTTAAGCTGCTTCATTTATGAGAGTTATAGTTAAACTGTGTTATTAAATAAAGTGTGTTTTACTCTAAAAGATTTGGGATTTGTAAGTGGAATTACTCTAGGAGTGAAGCATCCTATCCTTATATTTTTGCTGAAATACAAAAAAATTGTACTCTGTACTCATGACTTAGATTAAGCTATTTTTAAAAATGAACTGTTGTTGCCTGTGCTCTTTACCCAGTTTTGATTTCAAGTCTTTTTTCTCAAATTATTCATGTGCATATTGTAAACAATGCTTTTTGTAGGCATTAGGCTGCCATGATGGAGCAAAGCTGAGTGGAAACTAGATTGAGCAGATCAGCAGGTATATGGAGGTAGTAGATGGTCCTGACAGAGCATGAATATGTAAATTGGAAATAAGATATGTGTATACAGATGTGGATGTACTCTTGCATAGTTTTGATGGGCATCTTCCATATGACCTATCAACGTGTAAGCACTAAATTATATACCCATTACTAAGATACAAGAGCTTTTCACTCCGTGTCATCTCTTGAATTTCACTGAAGTTGTTCGTGGGCTACCAGATATTTATTTGACGATCTAAAGAAAGCTTTAATTCAGAAATATTTAATCCTTTCTAATGTCTAGAGTAATCAAAACGAGACAAATTTTGTGAATCCACAACATTTACAAGCTTACAAAAAAGCCATTTCTTTGTTCAGACGTCATTAAACATAATGGACGGGATTCTCCCAGCAACAAACAAAGTACAGCATATGGGAAAATGTCTGAGCACTCTGATCAGAGCAAATCTCCGACACTGTGCATTGCAGAGTACCTCAGTGAGATTCAGTCTGGAAAGCAGGGAACAAGGCCTTTACCTGCCTGAGAGATTAAGTTGAATGAGTCAATATGCACGTGATCTGTCAGAGCGGAAATTGGCATATATGCAGTGGTTCCCCACCCCCCCTCAATCATTGGCCAGTCCACAACTCCCCCCCCTCCCCCAAATCGCTGGCCTTGCAGACACCACTACCAACTATCACTGGCCTACCTGACCTCCCTGGGCCAGCCACATATACCCTCTCCCCACCCACCTCTCCAACATGATGGCTAGCCCCAATCATTCTCCTCGGTCCCTCTCTCAGTGATTCCACTGGCAGAGTGGCATTGGGTTCTTCCCACAGGCCGTGTCCCCTTGGCATTGCCTGGTGTCTGGTGGGCAGTGCCAGGCTGGCACTACCCAAGGAACAGTCTCCTTACTCCCAACTTCCAAGAGGGACAGCAATGGCCTCTGTTCCCTCCAGTGGGGTCAGGGCACTTGTTCTCCATTAGTGGGGAGCAACTGTAAACACCACTGGACAGAACCACTCCTGGTGGGTTTGCGGGGGGAGGGGTGAAACGCTAGAGGGGCCATAGAATACATCCTCAGGCCTGCTAATCATATTGAAATCCTAATTTCAATATGATAATCAGCTCCATGCCAATTAGCTCCTCCGCTGGTGTCTCCCAGCCTGCTGCCTTGCTCAAGCTGACAGTGCAGTACAGTGGGCCAGGAGAATCCTGGCCAATTATATCACCAGAAATCTCCTGAATGAAAAGTATATATATATATTTGTCTTAAAATCCAATTCCCCCATTTTTAGCTTATCAGTTAATTCAATCTCTCATTTTCAGAATGTCCTCCCCTGGGTCTGGAGTCTCATGAAATTCTTGATGAGCAAATAATAGCATCTTCCTTTCTACGACATGGACTGGGCCCTCATCGTATTCGACTTAACATGCAGGTAAGAGGACTCATTTCTTGCGCACAACTAGTTCAACACACAATCACAATTCCTTTCTATTGTTGTATTTCTAATTTTTCTTCCAAAGACTAACAGCACAGCAAAACAACAAAAAACAAAATGACATCGTAAATGTAGCAAAGTAGCATGCATTCCGAGTCTTGAGAGTGGCTAATCTCCAAAGGTTCAACCTTTCAGACATATCCACCTATAAGCCCAGCAAACCCAATAAAATTGACAGCAAACCAATGGAGCAATAGGCAAGCATAATGTTCAGTCCAACCTTCCTTCATCTCCCAGCATTCAAATAACATCCTCAGTGCTGCTCTGAAGACTTTTACACTATAATGGGACAGACAGAATTCCTAGGGACCTTAAAAACAAAGATAAACAACTTCCAAAAGTGAAAAATATTATAACTGTACAATCAGTGCAAGCTTATCAATCATTTTAGCTTCTCTGCCATTTGACCATTCATACCTTCTATTCTCTCTATGGATTCAGATCTCTTAGCTTTTCCCATCTTTGTGTGGCTATGACTCATCTTTCATCTCCCATTTCTATGTCTTTTAGCTTTGATAAAGGGTCATCTGGACCTGAAACATCAGCTCTTTTCTCTCCTTACAGATGTTGCCAGAGCTGCTGAGATTTTGCAGTATTTTCTCTTTTGGTTATATATTCCGTACTGTTTTTGAACAATCATGCATTCCATCCTAAAGTCAGTTAGACCAAATATTGGGTGGGGCCTGTGTATTACTGATGATTATTGATAATGCTGCCTGTTTTGCATTCTTACCAAAATATAATTTCATCTTCAACTATTGTAAAATTGTCAATCATGGAGACTTCAAGGGCTAAGTGCCAGCTCCCACTAGAAGACTTGAAGTAGAAGAATCAAGCTCCTGAACCTGAGATCCTACCAATTTCACACATGCTGATGTTATTTTACAATAATTACAATAGAAAATACTCAGCCAGTGTGTGCATTGCAGGCTTCCACAAACAGAAATGTAATGAGGAAATTATCTGTTTTAATGATGTTGATTGAAGGATAAACATTGGCCAGAACATCAGGGATAAACCTCCACCCACCACATTCTTCTTTGAAATTGTGCCAGGGATCTTTTACATTTGCAGAGAAAGGGGTCTCACAATTTAAAATTCATTTGAAAGACAGTACTTCTGGTTGTACAGCGCCGTCAGTATCAACCTAAATTTTTATGCTCAAGTCTCGTGAGTGAGATTTGAACTCAATATTCTAATTGCTCACCCTTCAGTCACATTTGCCATAAATTTACTCCTTTCAATGTCATTCTTTAAAGTTCAATAATATAATGCTGCGTTTCACTTATATCAATTTATTCTCAGTTTGGAACATTAGCTGTAGTGCAGTCCAGAAATCATAAATTCCAGATAGAAAGTAGTTTACATACAAGGACTGGAATTTTATTTTTGCCTTTTGAGCACCAATGATGTCATCACTATCACATCTCCCACCAATTGCTGACATATCTTCTTGATATAGGGCAGCACTTTGGCACAGTGGTGAGCACTGTTGCCTCACAACGCCAGAGACCCAGGTTTGATTCCTGGCTTGGATCACTGTCTATGTGGAATTTGCACATTCTCTCCCTGACTGCATGGATTTCTTCCTGATGCTCCAGTTTCCTTCCAAAGTCCAGTTGGTTATGTGCATTGGCCATGCTAAATTCTCCTTTAGTATACCCAAACAAGCAGGGATTGTCACAGTAATTTTATTGCAGTGTTAAGGTAAGCCAACCTGCAACACTAACAAATAAACTTAAACTTAGAAAAGCATTTTAACTTTCTGGCACAGTTTTCATTTAAAGCATTCTTTCCCAGCAGTCAAACTGATATCAACAGTAAATTATCTCTAAAAAACTTTACGAAGACTGTTGAACTGACTTGAGAGTAGAATTGCTGGACAGGCTGAAAAGCAGGAGACAACCTACTCAGAAGCTGAGCTCATGGCTTATTTTGATCTGTGCAGCATGAAACAATCCAACATGGCTTTATTAGCTTGCAACTAAATATACAGATTTTTCCAGGAGCAGACTGAACGGGCCGAATTTTGACTTTAAGGTTAAGTCATTTAGGAACAGATACGGATTAAAAGTCTGGAAATTTACAGCACATCAGGTAGACTATTCCAACACCCATTACCTTTCCTATTTAATAACAGCATTAGACTACCTCCGAAGAACTTTGGGAGAGATGGGTTATCAATTTCACTGTGTCAATTCCTTAATTACAGTAATAGTAACAGAGGCTGGAGTAACTGTGGATCCATGAGTTTCCTGGCATTAGCTAATAAAAACAAAGCACAAACACAGGAGCAACTTAGGGGGCTGTAGATATGGGCAGGGAAATGTGCCAAAAAGTACTGATATTTCAGCTAGTTATTGCCTGACTACACAGTATTTGTACTGAATGGTTATTTTAAAAACTTCAGAAATTATTTTCACAACTTTGAAGACTTGTACATCTTATTTGCACTTTGGAGCTCTGATCTGTCTGACCTTCATGGGTACTGCTCACGTTATTTACTTTGAATCTCAGACAAGGACTAAGGATACCAACAATGCAATTTCACCACAAGGAGGACCAATAGAGGGACTAGTGGCAGCAGGAATAGGAGCAGCAATGGCCTATTCATGGACTTGCTGCCACAAAAGTGAATCACAGAATCCTATAGAATCCACTTGGCCCATCAAGTCTGCACTGACAACAATCCCACCCAGGCCCTATCCTGTAACTTCATGCATTTACCATAGCTCGGCCTCTTGACACAAACGGCCAATTTAACATGGCCAATTCACCTAACTTGCACATCTTTGTACCAGGTTTAGTAGTTAATAAATTTGCTCTTTAACACACAAAAGCTTATTTTTGATTGGTTCCTCATTGCTCATAGCTTAGATAGTTAACTCCATTCTGATTTAGAAAAGGCATATACTCATGCAAGAGCAATGCAAATCTTGAGGTTGGATCACTTTCAAACCCTCTCTCATGGGTGGAAAGACTTGCCTTACAATACTTCAGCTGTTGTGTATGTCCAAAAGGTCATCAGTGTTTCTGTCTGTGACAGCCATTGTTTCAGTGTTCAGTATTTTGCATTTTTAATGTTTCTTCTTTAGACAGTTGCAATTTTCGCTAGATGCCTTAATTATAAATCAGGTTTCTCTCATTCCACTACCTTGAAGGTGATGTGTTTGTTTCTCACCTCCACCTGAAAATGGGATCTTTCGTTTTTAAGTGTTCTCTGTCTAAGTTCAAACTGCAAAATTTCCAGTCACTTGAAAGTTGAAAAATCATATTTTCAAAAGAAAAAGGCTAGAAACTGTAATAGGACAACACACATTTGGGTTCATTACAGCCAGAGACTCTAAAATTAAAAGAATTGAGGTTGAATAGAGAAGAGCCAGTTCATCCATTCTCGAGTGGTTGTAACACAATCTACATATCATTACAAACATTTGCAATGTAGAACAAAGAACAAAAACAGCACGGGAAACAGGCCCTTCGGCCCAACAAGCCCGCGCCACCACCCTGATGTTCCTATCGCTACCTGTGATCCCTGTCTATGTTTATAGATCTATGGATTAAAAACCAAATTTGAGACAATTTAGGGAGAATTTGTTTTGCCAATTAGCCTAAGAGCACATCTTTGGGATGTGGGAGGAAACCGGAGCACCCGGAGAAAACCACGCAAGCACGGGGAGAATGCGCAAACTCCCACAGACACAGGCCCAAATCCATGTATCTGCACAGCACAGCGATAGTCACTGAGCTGTCGTGTTGCCATCAAATGGTCCAGGTCAAGCGTACACTAACGACGTGAAGCACTAGGATACTCTCGAAAAAAATCCAAGAGCAGCCCTCTCACGACCCATCGCGTGTATGCCCCTCGTTAGACAACAAGGTGAACCAAAGCACCTGTAGGATAAAAACAAGTACATCAATATCATCATCTATTTACACACTTCCCAGGGACTCCCAAGGCTCATGATCCCTATTTTAAAATCAGTTTTCTATACCCCTCCATTCCCATTCTGTTCATGTGCCCATCTAAGTATTTCTTAAATAACTCAGAGTACCTGCCTCCACCACTTTACTTGGCAGCGCATTCCATACCCCCACCACCCTCTGTGTGAAAAAACTCCCTCTAGCATCCAAATTATACCTTACCCCCTCACCCTAAGCCCGTGACCCCTTGTGCTATTTGAGTCCATCCTAGGAAAAAGCTTAACCCTGTTTACTCTAGCTATCCCCTTCATAATCTTGTACACCTCTATCAGATCTCCTCTAAGTCTACATCTTTCTAAGGAAACAGTCCCAATTTGCCTAATCTCTCCTCGTAACTCAGACCTTCCATACCAGGCAGCATCCTGGTAAACCTCCGCTGCACTCTCTCCAGAATCTCCACGTCCTTCCGGTAGTAAGGCGACCAGAACTGGACGCAGTATTCCAAATGAGGTCTAACCAACGTTTTATACAACTGCAACATTAAAGGCCAGCTCTTGTACTCTATACCCCTTCCTATAAAGGCTAGCATACTGTATGCTTTCTTCACAACCTTCTCCACTTGCTCTGCCACCTTCAGAGACTTATTCACCTGCACTCCCAGATCCCTCTGCATTTCTATACTCTTAATAGGTCTACCCTTTATCATATACCTCCCCCCCCTACATTCTTTCTCCCAAAATGCATCACCTCACATTTATCAGGATTGAATTCCATCTGCCATCTATCTGCCCAAGCTACCAGCCTATCTATCTCCTGCTGCATAGCCTGACAATGCTCCTCACTATCTGCAAGTCCAGCCATCTTTGTATCATCTGCAAACTTGCTGATCACTCCACTTACTCCCTCTTCCAAGTCGTTTATATATATTACAAATAGAAGAGGTCCCAGCACTGTGCCCTGTGGCACGCCACTAGTGACCGACCTCCAGCTAGAAAAACACCCTTCCATTACTACTCTGTCTCCTATTACTAAGCCAGTTACTTATCCATCTAGTTACCTGTCCTTGTATCCCATGAGCCTTGACCTTCTCAACTAACCTCCCATGTATTTTTGTCTTGTTTGTCAATTTTCTGTTCCTTTTCTTTATCAATTTCTTTGTTCTCTTTTGATGAAATGTAAAATCCTCACAATCCTCAATGAAATTGCTTCTGACATTTCCTAGGCAGGTGCTGAGGATGAGGATGAAGAGGATTATTATGACGGGGCCTGGTGCGCTCAGACAGAGGACCAATCACAGTGGATTGAAGTGGATGCCAGAAAACTGATTGAATTCAGTGGAGTAATCACCCAGGGACGGGATTCATTGCTACAGTATGTTGAAAAATCACCCCTCCTGTTTTCTAATGGCTAGGTTTATTGCCTCCTTTGTTGCATTTTTGTACTAGTGGCACAAAATGATTGTGGATCTGAGATGTGCAACGAAATTACAAAAGTATTGGCAAGAAAATTGCCAATGGAGAGTCATGCTGGAAACCTTAATTGTAACAGATTGTTAATCTGAAAATTCAAGGTAGTTTGTGTACCTTTAGAAAGTATGGTGGATTGTAAGAAGCTTTTTTTTGGGAGAGAGCATCCATAAAACAGACTGATGAATATTTGAAGGTTTCAGAGAATTATTGATTGAAAGACATGTAAACAGTAGATTAACAAATCAGTGAATCTTTAGAAAGAAATAAGCAGTAATTATAAAGGTATTTGGCATTATTTTTTATGAAGAGTTGACCAATTCCCAAGAAAAGGAAAAACACAATGGAAAATAATGAGTGTGTTTAGTTTTGAGTGGAAACAAAAATGCTGGAAAATCTCAGCAGGTTTGACAGCATCTGTGGGGAGAGAATAGAACCAACGTTTCGCGTCTGGAGGACCCTTCGTCAGTTTTGAGCTGAGTTTGGAAGCATGTATCTTGAGGACAATAGAAAGAATAAAGGAAAAAAATGAGACTTTTATAATCCATGATCATAAAAGTTTTGATCTAACTCTTTGTTGTCAGTATGGGTTTAGGCATAGCCATTCTACAAGTGGCTTTCTTACTTGTACTACTTTGCTCCAATAGTTGGGCAGTAGTCGGGTTTGAACATCTTACATTTAAAACAAATCACCATTATATGAGCTTTCGCTTGAGCTCCATTTATAGCTGTATAAATATTTATAGCATTTTCCATCACATGCTCAAGGCTGTTGATTGTTTACCCTCTGTTCATTCCTTCAGCACTCTGTCCTTGTTACTTCCCTGTTCAAGTCACTCATTCATCATCCAATCTTATCCAACCCTGTGTTTATTTCATTTTTAATTAGTTTCTGTTGTGGGAAATTCTTTTAGGTGGCCTGATTAATTTAATCTTTTCATTAAACATTTCACAAAGGCAGAAGAAAATTTATTCAGTTCAATGAAATTCTTCAATTAAACTAATTTTTAATGAAAACATTGAAATATTAGAATAAAAACATTATAAATTAACAATGTTCAGACAAGCGTACAATCAGGACAAGACAAATCTCATTTTGCCAAAGTGGAACATCAATGGTTCCGTCTACACAATTAATGCAGTCGCAGACTTTCACTAAAGATCTCTGATTTCATGCCAAAAAGTAGAGTAGTTTTTTTTTCATTAGGTTAATCTGCCCAGCACTTAGCAGCAATTTTATTCATTCACTGATTTGTTAATCTACTGATTACATGTCTTTCAATCAGTAATTCTCTGAAACCTTCAAATATTCACCAGTCTGTTTTATGGATGTTCTCTCCCAAAAAAAAAGCTTCTTATGATTCAGCATTTTCTCTAAACAATTTAAACTGATTCTATTGAAATAATTCAACTTATTTTCCCCAGCTTAGACATCATTGGTAATTTACTTTGTTGCATGATTTGTGCCTGACTTGTGCTGCTATCTCCAGTCTGCTATCTTTCCTGAATACATCTTTCATTTTAATGTCATGTTAAAAACATTTCTTATAGACATTAAGCTGTTACTTCCATATTTTGTATTATTCTCAAACCATGCATTAAAACAAGAACTGCTAATTATCCTCATGTTGGGTATTTAGAACGAATCAGAATTCTCAACTACAGTCTCCAAAACTTCTTCTTTCATCAGGACATCAAAGTTCCGACTTCCAAAACTTGGCATTAACTAATCATTCAATGAACTCATCTTCCTTTGAACTGAGATTATTCCTTAACTTTTTTGACCTTTTTATTCACTCTGATTTCCTCAGTTAAGAAACAAATGCTTCTTTCGTTAACCTTCGTTATCAGTTGTGTGTTCAAAAATACCTAACTGTCAAATCATATCAGAACTAAATTCATGCCATTATTCATTGGAAAAAAATTGAAATTCAGTCTTTGGAACTAATAGCCAAATCTTTTTATTGACAGTAATGATTGGGTAAACTCGTTTTACGTGCAGTTCAGCAATGACAGCCGTACATGGATGACATACACAGATGGATATTACGATTGGGTATGTGTCTCAAAAACATTTGGATGTAACTGAAAATATATCTGAAATATATCATAACTGAGTTATGACTGGGTATATAATATGACTGGGTACATAATCACATACTGATTGATGTGAGTAGATATATACCACATACAATGACCAATGTGATTTGGTCTGTTTCAAGCACGCTGAATAGGCATCACACACCAATGAAAAGGAGTAACTGGATAAATACAGTGCATGGTTATCACCTGTTGACAGATTTTATGAGCTGTGCATCAGACAAGTTCTCAGTAAGAGTTTAGCAACACCAATTTATAATCCAACCAATTTATTTGATAGTAAAAAAGCGAGCTTTCGACTCTGTGTCTTCGTCAGGCAAATGCAGTGTTCTGGTCTGCAATAGCACACATCAGCACAGACAGTCAGAGATTGCTGATTAGAATGCGAATCCTTACATCTAACCTGCTATTCAAGTGTTAAAGTGGCGAACAATGTGTGTGAAGGGAATCCTGAGCATTGTTGGAGAATTGTGTATTTTCTCCAGACAGCACAGTAAGTGAGGTTTTTGCTAACCCAGGCAAGTTACGGGGGTTACAGATAGTGTGTCATGAAGCCAAGATCCCTGTTAAGACCGTCCTCATGTGTGCGGAGCTTGGCTATCAGTCTCTGCTCAGTGACTCTGCGCTGTCGTGTATCACGAAAGCCCCCTTGAAGACACAGAGTCGAAAGCTTGCTTTTTTACTATGAAATAAATCGGTTGGATTATAAATTGGTGTTGCTAAATTCTTACTGAGTTCTTACCACCCCAAACCAACGCCGGCATCTGTACATCAGACAAGTTGACAGCCATGACTTCCTGAAAGATAATTTAGGTTAAGTATCATGGTTTGGGGGGTGTGGGGGGGGGGGGGGGGGGGGGGGTGGAATTCTCCCAAAAAAATTCGAAGTGTTGAATTCATGTAAAAACTGAGTCTATCACACTGGTTTTTTTTTTCCAGTAGGAGTTCAGAGAAGTATCTCCCACATTCTGTGCACTGCTGAGTGCATCAGCATCAAGTACTTAAAATATACTCCCACCTGAGAAGCTGGCAGCATAACAATGAGCGGGTCACTGCCATGCACAGATCTGTCAGCTTCATGATCAGTGAATGCACAGTGGCCCTTGTACTCCTCCCAACTGCTGGCCAGCTTTCCACCTTGCCATTGGCCAATTGCTGGCCCCCCAAGCATGCCCAGGCCCAGTCCCAACATCTCCCTTCCCCGCCCACCTCAACCAGTACCTACTCTCCCCAACCCTCACAGCCCCAGTCTCCTGTTCATCCAATCCTCTGTCAGGCCAAAGTGCGAGGTGGCAGTGAGAGCCCCCATCCACTGATTTCCCCCCTTCTCACCAGCCCTTCAAGCCCTGCTCCCATGGCATTGCCACAACTACAATGCCAAAGTGTACCCTGAGCATTGGCATGCCCTTTGGCATTGCCAGGGGCCAGCGTGCCAAGATGCCAATGCCTAGGGCTCACCCCAACCCCTCCCCCCCCACACCGCCCAATCCTCTAGGAGGCCCCAATTGTCCCCTCACACTAACACCAACCCCCATCCCAGTTTTACTGCAGCAGGGTCAGGCTGCCAGTCCCTGTAAGTGGGGAGCTACTGTAAACACTGCTTGAATAAAATACTCCTGGCGAGGGGAGGTGGGCATAGGCCAGTGAGCCCAGAGACTTCAATCCAGAGCCTGCTAATTACATTTAAATGCACTTTTGAATGTCTAATACAGCTCTGCACCTGTTTCTGGTACAGAATTGAAAACGCCAGAAATCCAGCGTTAGGAGATGTGTTTAGAGCCACAACCCTGCTCAGATTGCACGAACTGGCCCCGCTAAAATCCCCAGCCCTCTGTGCTAAAAAATTCACGAAGTGGGATGGGAGAATCACCCCCCCCTTCCCCATCTAAGTAAGGATTATGCTTAGGTGTGTGCCATTTAAGATGACAGATATCAGTTAACTATCACACAAGGTAACTGTTAAGACTGACTCGCTAACATAACAAAGAAAGAACAAAGAACAAAACAGCATGGGAAACAGGCCCTTCGGCCCAACGAGCCCACGCCACCACCCCGATGTTCCCACCTCTACCACAATCCCTGTCCATGTTTATAGATCTATGGATTAAAAACCAAATTTAGGGAGAATTTGTTTTCCCAATTAGCCAAAGAACACATCTTTGGGATGTGGGAGGAAACCGGAGCACCCGGAGAAAACCCACGCAAGTACAGGGAGAATGCGCAAACTCCCACAGATACCGGCCCAAATCCATGTATCTGCACAGCACAGCGATAGTCACTGAGCTGTCGTGTTGTCCATCAAATGGTCCAGATCAAGCATACACTAACGACGTGAAGCACTAGGATACTCTCGATAAAAAAAATCCAAGAGCAGCCCTCTCACGACCCATTGCGCGTATGCCCCTTGTTAGACAACAAGGTGGACCAAAGCTCCTGTAGGATAAAAACAAGTACATCAATTATCATCATCTATTTACACACTTCCCCAGGACTCCCAAGGCTCATGATCCCTATTTTAAATCAGTTTTCTATACCCCTCCATTCCCATTCTGTTCATGTGCCCATCTAAGTATTTCTTAAATAACTCCAGAGTACCTGCCTCCACCACTTTACTTGGAAGCACATTCCATTCACCATCTGTGTGAAAAAATTCCCTCTCGCATCCAAATTATACCTTACCCCCCTCACCCTAAGCCCATGACCCCTCGTGCTATTCGAGTCCATCCTCGGAAAAAGCTTAACCCTGTTTACTCTATCTATACCCCTCATAATCTTGTCCTATCTCTAAGAATCCCCTCCAACAGCTTCCCTACTACTGACGTCAAACTCACGGCCTACTACCCTTTTTAAACAATGGTACAACATTAGCTATTCTTCAGTCCTCTGGGACCTCACCCGTGTCCAAGGAAGAGACAAAGATTTGCGTCAGAGGCCTAGCAATTTCACCTCGCACCTCCCTAAGCAGCCTGGGATAAATGCCATCAGGCCCTGGAGATTTATCAGTTTTAATGCTACCTGGAAGATCTAACACTTCCTCCCTCAGTATGGATATTTCCCTCAACTGGTCCACAGCTCCCTCAGAGACAGGAATTGTCAATAAGCCCCTCTCCTTCATGAATACCGACGCAAAGTATTCATTCAGGATCTCTGCCATTCCCTCGGGCTCTAAGCACAGTTCCCCTCCTCTATCCCTAAAAGGTCCAATTTTTCCTCTAACCACCCTTTTATTCCTAGCATAGAAGTAAAAAGCCCTTGGATTTTCCTTAATCCTATCCGCCAAAATCATTTCATGCCCCCTTTTTGCCTTTCTAACTCCCCGTTTGAGCTCCCTACTACTCTCTCTATATTCCTCCAACGCTGCCTCCATTCCCAGCTGTTTTGACCTATCATACGCCTTTCTTTTCTTCCTAACCAAGTCCTCAATATCCTTAGTAATCCACGGCTCTCTAATCCTATCTTTCCCATCTTTCCTCTTGGCCAGCACATATCTATCTTGCAACATTTTCAGTACTCCCTTGAAAGAGTCACACATGCCTAGCGTGGACTTACCCTCGAATAACCGTTCCCAATCAGTTTCCATAAGTTCCTGCCTAATCCGACTGTAGTTAGCCTTCCCCCAATTCAGCACCCTGCCCCTAGGGCAACAAGCATCCTTTTCCATCTGTATCCTAAAGTAGACAGAATTGTGGTCACTGTTAGCCACATGTTCCCCTACTACAACATCAACCACCTGCCCTGGCTCATTACTCAGAACTAAATCCAATATAGCCCCTTCTCTAGTCAGGCTAGCCACATACTGCTCCAACGATCCTTCCAGTACACATTTTACAAATTCCTGCCCGTCCAAACCCCCAGCTCTAGGTACTTTCCAATCCACCCTAGGGAGATTAAAATCTCCCACTATAACGACTCTGTTCTTTCTGCACCTATCCAAAATGTCTTTACATATGCCTTCCTCAACTACCCGCGGGCTGTTGGGTGGCCTATAATACACCCCTAGCATAGTAATCGCCCCCTTTCTATTCCTCAACTCCACCCACAGCGACTCGGCTCCTAACTCCTCTGTACTGTCCTCCCTGTGCAGTGCTGTGCTGTGATGCTCTCCTTAACTAACAACGCCATGTGGTTTGTTCGTGGATGAAATTTACATCCAGATATTTTTTCCCAGCAGTGTTATCACAATACAGTACTATAATTCATGTAGCTTTAAGTAATACATAAAACAAGTTTGTAGGACTCTCCAAAGATTCTGCTGCATGTGGAAAATGGCACAAGAGGTTAAGAAAATTGCAGATTCAGTCTCCAATCTGGGCTGAATTAAATGATCTCAGTCAGGACAAGAAATTGAAAACAGACAGCATTAGGTTTGTCACTCCTACATAGTCACAAACTACATTACCTCATAAATCAAAATTAGCCCAGTTACCCAACCCTAGAACTAGGAGTTTTTGACTGGAATAATCTGTGCCTGAATACATCTGTCAAAGCACCTGAGCACCGATGTGTTCATGGGTTCTTACCAGATCTAAGACCGGAATGCTGACATATCCTGAGGGATCCAGAGATTTGTAGAAGCAATATTTCTTCACAGCATGATCAATAAAAAGACTATTGAGAATATAATGCCTCTGGCTGTTAATAGGTAGTTTACTGATACTTTCCCATTTCTGTAGCTATTTTACGGGAACGTGGATACTGACACACCAGTTCTGAATGAATTCCCAGAAACAGTTGTGGCTCGCTACATCCGAATTAATCCACAGACTTGGAATGGAAGCCTGTGCATGCGTATGGAAGTACTCGGCTGTCCAGTGTCAGGTAATAACTTCCTCTGATACAAACAGCAAAATATGTCCCACCTGCAATGTCATATCTGCCCTTCAGCATTTAGATACCAATAATGCATGTATGTGTTTCCTTTGTGTGCCATTGGACTATAGTGTGCCATGCTGCATGTGAGTATTTACTGTGTGTACTATATACAATACACAAGTTTACTCTGTACTGTAAAATACAGAATGATAATGTGTCAATGTTTAACTCTGAATGGTTGAAGTTACCTACGTATTTCAGTATCAGCACTTGTTAATAATCAAGTCAACTAGAATCCTATTATAATACTCAGACCAACTGCTTTTCAAGTAACATTTTATCCTTCAAACAATTTCAACCCAGTGACTGTAGTACCAATTTAGACCTTCAAAATTATTTCATATTCATTTCCATCAAAAGCTAGATAAGCACATGAGGGAAAAAAGTCATGTGTTTAGAAGGAATGGAAGGTGACTTGAGTGGAGCATAAAACAGCATAGCCAGATGGGCCAAATGGCTTGGTTCTCTGCTTCAAACTGAACATTAATGTCTCTCAGTAACTTTTTGGAGAAAGTATTCCATGTGAAAACACTTCTTGTAATTTCCCCCTTGTTGCTTCCAAGAGTACTTCTCATCTATCCACTTCGGCAATTTGCCAACCAACACAATGATTCACATTTCTGTCTCTTAGTATCTTTTGTAATTTTGTAAACAGTGTATATTGGTCAACTGATTACAACTATCATATAAAACTTGGCACCATAAATTTGCAATGCCTCTCTCACAGCCTCCAATCAATATGAACCTAATGAACTGACTCCAGAAGAAGGTCTTGACTTCAGGCATCATAACTATAAGGACATGCGGCAGGTAAGGCCAGACCGATGTAGATCACATTTTGGCATGCAAAGTTATATTCCAGTTTATTGGGCACAAAAGTTCATTTGCAGCAGTGAGATTTGGTTCTCAAGAAAAATATTTAAAACACAAACGCTAATTCACATTTTTATGCATTGTACTTATTTGTCCACTTTTTAAATTGTCTATTTTTTGTCCTTAATTTCCTCCTGTTATCTGGACTCCTTGTTTCGGTATAACCAGCAAATGTTAATAATAATCCCTCAGTGTCAGTGTCTAAATACTTGACTGTTGCAGGTAAATGGTACTGGACAGTATGTAGGCTCTATTATACAAAACATAATTGCTCATTGTACATACATGTCAAGCAATACCAATAGTAAGAATGCTCTGTTAATTAACATTTTAAAAAAATGTCATAATTGTAGTACAATTGATATAAATCAGCGGTCTCCAAAATCTGATCCGGATGCGGCCCGCTGAGGGCTGGATTTGGCTCGCAGGCCATAGTTTGGAGACACCTGATGTAGATAAACATGGATTTATTTTTGTTTGAGGGGAACATTTATAAAATTCAACTTGATTCTACAGATAGTATGTCTAGAATGAATGCAGCTCAGATGCTGGGAGAGAAGGACAATTATTCATTTTAGCTATGTCGTGCTTACTAAGATTAGAGCTATTGGAGTTTTGTTCACAGATGGGGATTTTGATTGGGTAGATTGGAAGTGTTGTGAGTTATCCATTAGATGCTAGTGTGCTGATGGAAGGAGCTAGGTCTGCAGTAGAGAGGAAGGAACTTTTGCAGTTTGGAGTTGCAGGTCAGAGGCATGTACAGGTTGTTCCTCAGACGTCACTGTCTCACCACAAGATCAATTTCTGAAAGCTTCCAAACTGTTAACACAATTTATAGCAAGTATGTTTGAATAACTGTATTTATTTAAAATTTGTTTTGATCAATATATGAATAGGGCTTATTTGGAACTGGAAAAGTCATAAGTAAAGATGCTTCTTTTCATTTTTAAATATTGTTCAATTGATAATAGTTAAGTTGTTTCATTTGTTCAAGTTATATTTAAACTATATTATGAAATAAAGTTGGTTTTCAGACAAAAGATCCCTAATTTGTCAGCGGAATAAAAACTTAGAAACTACAAACAAGCATAGGCCATTAGGCTCTTCGAGGAGCCTGTTCTGCTCATGGCTGATCATTGAGCTCAATGTCTTGATTCCCTCTCTTCGATCCCTTTAGGCCCAACAGCTTCTTGAAATCAAACAATGTTTTGGCCTCAACTACTTTCTGTGGTAGTGAATTCCACACATTCATTGCTTTCTGGGTGAAAAATTTGTCCTCACCTCAGTTCTAAAAGGTTTATCCCTTATCCTCAAAGTATGGCCCTTCGTTCTAGATTCCACCACTATTGGGAATATTCTTTCTGAATCTATCCTGTCTAGCCCTATTAGAATTTTATAAGAGATCCCCTTTAACTCTTCTAAACACCAGTGACTATAATCCTAACTGATTTAGTCTCTCTTCATATGACAGACTTGCCATCCCAGGGATCAGCCTGGTAAACTTCAGCTGTACTCCCTCTATAGAAAGGACATCCTTCCTCAGATAAGGACTGCACACAATACTCAAGGTGTGACCTCACCAATGCCCTATACAACTGCAGCAAAACATTGCTGTTCTCAAATCTTCTCGCTATGAAGGCCAACATATTATTTGCCTTTTTTACTACCTGCTGTATCTGCGTGCTTACTTTCAGCGACTGATGCACGAAGGCACTAAGGACTCACTGAGAATACACCTCCTTCAATTTACACTCATTCAAGTAATAATTTGTTTTCCTATTATCGCTACCATAGGTTTAAGGTGAGAGGGGAGAGATACAAAAATGTCCAGAGGGGCAATTTTTTCACACAGAGGGTGGTGAGTGTCTGGAACAAGCTGCCAGAGGCAGGTACAATTTTGTCTTTAAAAAGTATTTAGACAGTTACAATGGGTATAGAGGGATAAGGGGCAAATGTGGGCAATTAGCTTAGGGGTTTTAAAAAAAAGGATGGCATGGACAAGCTGGGCTGAAGGGCATGTTCTTCTATGACTCTAAAATAGAAAACCTCAAATTTATCCACATTTATCCACATTATGCATTTGCCATACATACGCCCATACACACAGTGTCCAAAACACACCGAAGTATTTATGCATCCTTTTCATAACTCACCCTCCCATCCAACTTTCCATCATCTGCAAATTTGGAGCTAATATATTCAGTTCCCTCTTCAAAATCATGAATATATAATGTGACCAGTTGGGGTCCTGGCACAAATTCCTGCGGAATTTAACTACTCACTGACTGCCAATCAGAAAATAAACAATTTATGCCAACTCTTTACTTCAATCTGCTAACCAGCTTTCTATACATCTCAAGACATTACCTACAATCCCACGTGCTTAATCATCACATTCTAAGTGAAACTTTCATGAAAAAAACTATCCTTTCCCGTCACTTTTATTGCTAAAAGGGAAAAATTGTTGGGGTTCGTGAGGGTTCCTAAGATGACTTGGAATCCTGGTCCTAACAAGAGCACGATAAATGTTTGCATAATGTTGAAAATTAAGGTTGCAAGTACAAGGTAAATTGTGATGGTCAAGTTGCCTGAACATACACGATGAGCTACTGGGACCAAGGAAATTTATATATGTAATGTAGCAGCATCCTGATAAAACGTAATATAATGATCTTCTGAGTATTCCACCATAGTTTTCCACAGTCAAGTGACATTTGATAGTGTGTTATCTTCTCCCAAAGATTTTTCCTACTACTTCTTTACTCAGATAATCAGGCTCAGCACAAATTCATTTGATGCAAAGTATGCAATATTACAAACTTTTATCCCAGTCTCCAACTTTCACACCAGTCTGTGTCTTTTTTTTAAATTCTCTCTTTAGCTGATGAAAGTTGTGAATGAGCAATGTCCAAACATTACCAGGATTTATAACATTGGAAAAAGTTCACAAGGATTGAAGATCTATGCTATGGAGTTGTCAGATAACCCAGGAGAGCATGAACCTGGTAATATTCCTCAGTGTATCTCTATTATACTCTCACAAAGCATGGTATTAAATTTTGACTTCTGCATGTTACTGCAAAGATTTAAGGATAATTTAATCAGTGCTGGTGTTCACTTCTGCTCACAGATAACTGTGGCTAATGTTGCAGTTAATTATTTTTATTGGCTTGGCTAAAGTCAGCTGACAAGTGAAGATATTTAAGCCCTTCCTCAAATGCTGAACCCAATTTTAAAATAAAATTCTAACATCTATTTACATCTTCTTTGATGTAACATTCACCATTAATCTATCACTCCATGGGCTGAATTTTATGGCCCTTCCTGTCGGCAGGATTTTCCAATCCCACTGAAGTCAATGGACTTTTGAACAGTCCACCCCCATCGCGATAGAGCATGTTTGCTCTCCCAGACTCTGGACATGACAACTCATTGATTTGATCTGAATACTTGGTCTTGATAGCTCAGCATCTTAACTTTCTATTTCTGGTTTGATCATTCATCAATAGGCGACGTTACCAGCAAGTATCTCATTTGCTGGAGGAAAATCATACCTTCGCTCTGTTCATTATTAATAATCATTTCTTGTGTGCCTAATCAAGGTTATTGTTTTTTGAAGTCACATTCACTTATAATACATTATATTGAGTTATCTTTTATTCCAAAATTATAGTAGTATTTTACCGCGCGCCAGCTGCTCACTATAAACTTTCCTCATGAGTAAAAGATCTTTAATATTATTTCATTTCTTAGAAACAAAATGTCAGTGCCATGTCTTTTTCATTATACTGATTTTGTTCTTGCTCCCTCAAGTTCCAAGCAATTCATCCTCATGAACACATTTGAAATGTGTGAACAGTGGGGAGGGCTAATTCAGACTTGATTGTGGCAAACATTGTATTAAAAATGCCTCAAACAATTGACTATTCAGTACATATATCAAGAGTAGTGATCTGAGAAGATTGATTCTGTTGGAACTGCAGTTCCAAAGGAGAAATGAAAAGAAATTCATCAAAATAATCCTGATTTTCTTTTGGCTGCAATCATTTCTTCTGAGATTGGTTACTATTTTAATGCTATTCTCACGCTCACAGCTAATTATGATAAATTCATGTTTTGCAGGGGAGCCTGAATTTCATTACACTGCTGGGCTGCATGGGAACGAAGTTTTAGGTCGTGAATTACTACTGCTACTAATGCAATTCCTGTGTAAGGAATACATCTATGGAAACCCCCGGATCACCCGTATAATCGATAGTACAAGAATACACCTTGTACCTTCTCTCAATCCAGATGGTTACGAACTGGCTTATGAAATAGTGAGCACCTGATTGGAAATACAGTCCAAGAATCTTTAATGAGTCGACAGGGTGTGAAACGTAGACAGGAAAATGTACTACTGACTGATTAAATGCACGTTGTGCAACATCTTCATAAATGTTTTCATGAGCAGTGAATAGTCACCTTGTTGGAAATGACTGTCAATATGATAACATGCTAGCTTCATCTTTCATACATGGGGTATACACTTAGCAAAGTGAAAATGAGATTGGCGAAATTGACATTTTGCCTGTTTGCAATGAATAATGATATCACAGCTTTGGGTTTGGCACATGTGAAAATTCCTTGTCTCAAGTGTAGCTTCTGAAAGGGTTGTTGTGATATTTTCAGTAAAGTTAACATCAATTAGTTGTAATTTTAATAAGTATCCAAAACCAAATAGAAACATTTAATTAGGGGCAAAACTAATAGTTGTTGGTGTCAAAGAATGGAAGAGACCACAAGAAAAAAAATAATCAAAATATTTCAATTCTGCCACAGGGATCAGAACTAAGCAGCTGGGCACTTGGGTACTGGACAGAAGAAGGATATGACCTCAGTGACAATTTTCCCGACTTGACATCAATGATTTGGAGTGCAAAAGATCAAAGAAGAGGTACTCCAAGAGGCCCCAATCACCATATTCCTATACCAGAGGAATACCAATCAGAAGAAAGCTCGGTGAGTAAGCAGTAATAACATGCCAATTGTACAACTTGGATGAAAAAGTTTGCAGGAAAATATTTGCCTTAAATGTCTTTTAGTGAGCTCAGAAATCAATACTATGAACTGGTTGAGCTTGAGCAATCAAAGTAGACTCTGGTACTAAAGCAAAGTACTACAGATGCCATGAATCTGTTTAAATAAACAGAAAATGTTATCTATTGGAAGAGAAACAAAACTCATGTTTAATTTTATGCCACTTGGTTTCCTTTAAGTGCCCTATTTCATTTTCCCAGTTGGTGTCTCCTTCTCATCTGTTCTGATGGCACCACAGAGTTGTCCATACCAATGTTTTTGATATGCCTTCCTTTCTCTTCAATCAAGGATTTTCTTGAACCTATGTGTCCTATTTCCTGTTCTTCTGACCTCACTTTTGTCCTCCCACCCAGAACTATCAAGACTTTTGTTCCACAAGATTTGTCCATACTAGTCT
Organism: Sphyrna mokarran; assembly: GCA_024679065.1. NCBI lineage: Eukaryota > Metazoa > Chordata > Chondrichthyes > Carcharhiniformes > Carcharhinidae > Sphyrna > Sphyrna mokarran. Next base: position 16,780,277 of record JAGIQG010000031.1, on the reverse strand, counting down.
CAACATTCAACATCCTCAGCTTCTTCCAATGTTGGCACCACTAATATTTTCTCCTATCCCCTTTCAGCATTTGGACTCAACATCAAGTTCAGCAATTGCAAGTGATAATCACTATTATCACTTCTTCAAACAGTAGGTCTGTTGTTACCATTTACAGCTCACAAAATTCAGTTTTTGCTTTTGGACAGTTTTGTACTTGTCCCAAAACCACCCGCTTATGTTTTCTACTACTATCCCTTTTCAAAATACAAGGATAGAGGATTCTGAATCAGTGCCTCGTCCAAACCTCAAATCATCATCAGTATCCTGTCCTCAACAACAACTTCCCAGATGCAGATCTGCCTTTGCAGTCATCCAGTGAACCCGAGCATATGCTGCATATAATAAACATTTGTTTATATGAAGATCCCTTTTGTTGATGAATCACTCCTGTCTTCCACCCTTTTACATATTTCTCTTTTTGTTTCCCCTGTCCTCCCCCCCTTTACTTGCCTAAAATGTCATATATTTCCAATCTTTGTTATACTTGTGAAAAATCATCAATCTCCCTCTTCACCCAGATGCAACCTGTCCTGCTGAGTATTTCCAGCATTTACTGTTTTTGTTTGAGAAAATCTCAGTGAATGACCTTAAAGAATCCAGAATATGGAAACAGACTGGCCCATGGATTTACTTTGGGTAAACCATGAAAAGATTAGTAAACTATGGAACAATTAGTTTAATTTCACATTGCAATAATTGGGCATACACGCAGTGGGTCGTGAGAGGACTGCTCTTGGATCTTTTTCGAGAGTATCCTACTGCTTCACGTTGTTAGCGTATGGTTGACCTGAACCATCTGATGGGCAACACGACAGCTCAGTGACTATCTCAGTGTTGTGCAGATACATGGATTTGGGCCTGTGTCTGTGGGAGTTTGCGCATTCTCCCCGTGCTTGCATGGGTTTTCTCCGGGAGATCCGGTTTCCTCCCACATCCCAAAGATGTGCTCTTAGGCTAACTGGCAAAAACAAATTCTCCCTAAATTGTCTCAAATTTGGTTTTTAATCCATAGATCTATAAACATGGACAGGGATCGCGGGTAGAGGTGGGAACATCGGGGTGGCGGCGTGAGCTCGTTGGGCCGAAGGGCCTGTTTCCCGTGCTGTTTTGTTCTTTGTTAATAACAGTGCAATTGTAAATAACCTTTTCAAATTCTTCTATCTTTTTCAGGTTGCTATGGAAACGCGTGCTGTTATAGCATGGTTAGAAAAAATCCCTTTTGTCCTTGGAGCCAATTTCCTTGGAGGTGAACAGGTGGTGACATTTCCATACAACGTGGGCAGAACTCAGGAGGAGGAGGAAGAGATGATGCGAAGGCCACAGAGAGTAGATGATTACGAGGAAGATGAAGTTGAAAAGATACATTACATGGAAACACCAGATGATGCAATATTCCAGTGGCTAGCTATCTCTTATGCTTCTGCGCATCTTACTATGACAGAAACATTTCGAGGCAAATGTCACACTGATGATTTTACTAATGGATTTGGAATCATCAGTGGTGGCGCATGGCATCCATCTGTTGGTAGTAAGTATGAATTAGAGCATCATGCACATACAGCTATATAACTCACCTGGATAGAGTTGTCAAATATAAGCACAAATGTGTTACAAGAGTATTAATACTCTTCTGTGGACTGTGAATATTCTTTTTCCAAAGAGTGAAGAGAGAACTTGTACAATAACTCTAATCCATCTCATCCATCTTGAATAAAAAGAGGAGATGTTGCAAGTATTTATTTTTACTTAAGTTAGGTTGGACTGATTGTGAGACAAGCACTTGGTCTTTCCAAAATTCTCATTTGCTGTATGTGCATAGTGAATACCACATATCCAACATTACATCAGTAACTCACTGCAAAAGCAAATCCAGTGGTTGTCAAAATCTTTTTTTACTTTACAGAATGATGTCTTCTGCTTAGTTCGCAGTCAGTGATCAGGTTTGTGCTCAGTTAATTTGCAGAAGATGAGCGACTGCTATCATCTCCAACAGAGGATAAGATTTTGTGCTACATTGCAGGTTCTCCACCCTGCTGGAATAATGGTGTGCTTGCCCTCTGCTGGTGATGAGTACTAACAAAATAAATGTAATTAGTTAGAAACCACTTTGAACTAGAACTACAGCATAACCTGGCAATTTCACCAAAAGAACCCTTGATAAAGCATAATATTTCCTAGAATATTTGGTATCAAGTTATGAAAGTCATTTAGAGCATACACTGCTTGAATGAAAACTTACTGCAGAATATTAAACAAAATTATACGATGGCTCTCAATAATACAAACTATAAGTTAGATTCTGCATCAAGATTCAGCAGTGAAAGCATCCCTTTTTTATCTTATTGAAAGATATTAAATTCTGAGAGAGCAGGACAGTGCAGATGCTGCACGTTCTTTTTGTCTCAGAAGGTGGGTGATCTTGGCATTATCTGCCACAAAAAGCAATGGAAGTTGGGAGTTCACATATGTGCAGTGCTCAGTTAGATAGATTGTTGATTGATCAAGGGAGTCAAGGATTAAGGGGCTGGCAGCAAAGTTAAAGTTACAATTATATCAGCTATGATCATATTGAATGATGGAGCAGACTCAATTGGCCAAATGGCCTACTCCTGCATGATTCCTTATTTATTAATTCTTTCACTTAACCCCTTCCATTTTAAAATGTTACGAGTAGGTGCCATAAGGCAGCATAATCTGAGGATAGAGAAAACCTTTAAAGTTCTTTGAAATAGATGTTGCTTCAGTGAGAGTACTCCCATGACTCCTGAAAATTGTCGTCTTCTCCACAGCTATGAATGATTTCACCTACCTACACACCAACTGCTTCCAGCTCTCCATTTATGTTGGGTGTGACAAATTCCCTCATGAGAGTGCACTGGCAAAGGAATGGGAGAACAACCAGGAAGCAATGCTCTTTTTTATGGAACAGGTATTGGACTACCTCATACCACAAGCGCAATTTCTACAAATGTTAATGTTCCAAATCTACTGTCAGGAGTTAACTTAGTGGGCACCAGGCAGTACTTTTTTTGTTTTCCTGAATGGTAAAGGATCAGATAGCAGTGCCGGCGGAGATGGTCCTTTGACCAAAAGACTGCTCTCCCTATTGGTCAAAACATTCACCAAATTACAACAAGCTCACTATAAAATTAGTCCTGAATTTCATGACAAGTTTGGAACTGCTATTCTTTTGGGAGGATTAATATTGTATTGCAATCTGGAGTTATGTTACAATGGTGACTGGGCTCATATAGAACTTCTCTCCTATTGGCAACTACCCCATAAAAATGGAGCAAAAGTTTAGTTGAAAGGATCAACAAGTTTGCAAAACATTGCTAACACATGGGCTGCAATGCAAATTTGCTTCAAGGTTCATGGCTTTTGCTGTACTGATCAATTCTGTACACTGGGTTTCATAGTAAGTCAATAAATTATATAACTATGGAGAGTAAAGGAGAATATTAGATGATCAAAGGTTAGGAACATACATTTAAAGAAAAAATTAAATAAGATATTTTCATTGGGAAAAGATCAATGGTCAAATTAATAGATTTCAAAATATGAAACAATCAATAAAATGTGCGGGGCGGCATTCATGCCAAATTATAACAAATAGGCAAACTGGAGAAGTATAATTATCAGGAAAACAAGCCATAAGGTAAAAGTGTACAAAATGATTTCTTGTTTAGAATCATTAACTATTTAAGTAATATTCTACTAAATGTAATAACTCACAATTGGAGCATTCAAAAAAGTTCAAGATCTGAATCATAAAGGATGGGATTTGCAAGCAAAATTTCAAATGGTTAATTCCAAGCCTAATTGTCATGTATAAGTTAATTTATTGGCCTTGTTGCATGAACAAGTTCATGAAAACAGGATCTAAACATCAGGAATGTTATTGCAAAATGTGTTGCAAATAAAGACCTTTAGTTCAGAACATATTGTTTCAGATACATCGTGGAATCAAAGGATTTGTGCGTGACTTGGAGGGAAATGCGATTGCAAATGCCACAGTGTCAGTTGAAGGAATAAACCATGATGTGCTAACAGGTAACCAAACCTCTTGTTCAGTATTCCAACAGATGCAATTTATCCATTAATTTTACCAAGCTACAGGGAAATGCAGGACATCAAGACTGAAAAGGAGTAGAGACAATTCATGCAGCATTGGGTTTGTAAAGCAAGTTGGAAGAAATGCAGTGCAACAGAGATAAGGTCTGAATGAGTTACAGAAAGATACAAAGACATTGTACCTGCTCGTATTGGATGTGCTACTGGCCTGGGGTGGAGTTTGAAAATCCCTGAACACTTCAATGACTCCCACCTCACTTGTGTTTAAAAAATTCTTTCCTCACATCCCCTCTCACCTTCCTGCCCCTTACCTCCCAAGGAAAAACGTTTGTGCTTGTCTAACCGTACCCCACATTATTTTGTACATATCAATATATCCCTCCCTCAGTCTCCTCTGCTCCAAGGAAAACAACCCGTCTAATCAATCTATCTTCATCACTAAAACTTTCCTTGAACTGGCTAATTAATATGGCGATCACTCTGAAGTTCAGAAGGCTTATAGCCAAAAGATTAATATTGAATAAAGATAGATTGTGACAAGGATTAATATTATTAACTATTTAAGTAATATTCTACCAAATGTAATAACTCACAATTGGAGCATTCAAAAAAGTTCAAGATCTGAATCATAAAGGATGGGATTTGCAAGCAAAATTTCAAATGGTTAATTCCAAGCCTAATGGTCATGTATAAGTTAATTTATTGGCCTTGTTGCATGAACAAGTTCATGAAAGCAGGATCTAAAAGTCAGGAATGTTATTGCAAAATGTGTTGAAAATAAAGACCTTTAGTTCAGAACATATTGTTTCAGATACATCGTGGAATCAAAGGATTTGTGCGTGACTTGGATGGAAAAAAATTGGGGGTTTAATCTTCATATGAGAGCCAAGTTTTGCAGCAATGAAAACCACAGTCATTTTGTTACAACCAAGGGAGGTCAGGCCAGTGGGGGTAAAATTGAACTCTAATTTACTCCCAGTCTGACCATAATGGGTTTGTTTATGAGCTTAGGAGGGTGATGGAATTTCTTCAATGTCTGTTTGATCATTTATGTACTGATTGCAAAAGAATCAATCTAACAAGTTTTCTTCATTCTTTAGACAAAAGGGTTTGTTTTTGAGTTAAAAAAAACTGATACAGATAGCAAAATACTTAAAGATGTGAACTTATGCTTCTCAATACACGTTCATACATATCAGTACATAAGCAAAAACTTTACATGGCACACTTCTTAGCCAAGTTATAATTTTAATATCAAAAAGTGACAAGAGATTCACCTTTGAATTCTTTGCTGGAGGCTGTTGGCTACAATTTTCGGGTTCCCTTATATTCCAGAGATTGGGTTTTTACCTGTATAGCTGACTTACTGAAGCAAATTTCCTTTTTTATTTCCATAATCTATCAGCTCCAGAAATCTTTGATTTTTGTCTTGAAGTTCTTCGACATGAATATTGGAGTTTTAGGCTAGGAAAACCAGGGTTTTTAAATGGGGACTGCTTTGTTGCTCTATTGGCAGCTTCTCCAGATTATTATTTCTGAGCTTCATAGCTGTTGTAAAGTGGTTTCAAAATGGTGTCTCACATGAATTTCTCTCCCCATAATGATTTCAGAATGTTTATTCAGAAACTGAATCAGCTTTTCTTCCATGGCCCATAATGACCCAGTTATTAGCTCTTGAAGGAGTCACTATTGTGACTCAGGTAGCTCTTGTCATAATAGATTTCCAGTGTCTGCTGGAAAGATAGTCTCAAAAGATACAAGTGCTGTGTTCTATTCCTTTACGTAGTTCCTTTTTGAAGGGAACCTTGAAATGCTTTTGTATGCACTTCCAAGACGAACACGTCAGGGCATGTCCACAGTGAAAACCAGGTAGTATCTTTTGAGAAAAGTGGCCAACTTCCATGACCAGACATCAGGTGACTTGTGGTAGCCATCTTCGATTTGTATTTTTTTCTTGTCTTTAAAGAGTCCTTTTTAAACCCTTCAGCAAAGGGTTTGCCCTTGTTTAGTTCATCGGTTAAGTTACTTTTTTATATTAGAGTCACAATTCCAAATGTGACTTTTTTTTCCACAAAAGCGAGCAAAAATATTGAATTTCTTTCCCAAAACGCTGTAGATTAAGACAAACACAACTTAAGTACGGATTTCTAAAATATGATATAATTGTAAGAAATGCAATAGAGGTCTAGATTGCCTATGATCTAACCAACTGATAGAAAATTCTCAAGAGGCTAAGTGATCTACTATTGTTCTGCTACAAGAACATTGGAGAGGCAAATGTGGGATTCTACATCAGATGACAGTTTATTTGTCCATGAGTCTAAGATACAGGAAGAATCTCAAGGGAAGGACAGTATTCACGGGGAGGACAGTAAGAGTTGAACAGACTGGAATTTTACAGTTTAATCCATTAACCTTCTTTAACCCATTCAAACTGTAGTTTGCAAATTTTAGTATTCACTCTTGCAATGAATGTCACTCACAAGTGGGCAATAAATAATGCGTTTATTGGTTATCAATAATTATCCTCAAGAAGATGGTGAGGCCCTCAGTAATCCATATGATGAAGCACTCACAATGCTGTTTGGAAAGGAGTTCCAGGATTTTGATTCAGCAACATTGAAAGAATAGCAGTGTACTTCTCAGTCAGGATGGTGTGTGATTTGAAGGGAAATTGCCAAATGGTGTTTGCATGCACTTGCTGTTCTTGGTTTCCAAGTGGCAGAAATCAGATGTTTGGAAAGTGCTGTCAAAGAAGGAATTGTTCAATATCTATGGTTCATCTTATTAATGGGACACATTGCTGCCACTGTGTGTTAGTAGGAGGTCCCAAACAAGTTGGATGCACATTCATCAAAATAAGTGGAGAGAATTCCACCACACCTTGTTGATGAACTTTGTAAAGTTAATATTTAAGTTACTTGTGAGAAACCCCCACCTCTGACATGCTCTTGTAGCCACTAAATTTTTATAGTAATAATAAATAACATTACAATTTGGGGAGGGAAACATGTAGAAGATAATTCACAGGATAAGGGAACTGGCCAAAATATAACATTTCTCAAATATTTGATGTTATGATCCCAACAAATGTTACTCCTAGCTAGAGTGGAACCTGAGGTGATAGAGATGAACCCTCACAATTTAAAAAAAACCTGTTCTTTTAATACAAATTATGCAATATTCATTTAACAAGATTGCATAAACAAAAAATGTTAGCAAGATTTCAATTCTAACACGAATAAATGAGTAAAATCACTCAACTCCTTCAGCCCAGCTATCTTTCAGATCCAAACAAATGAATTTACAAAATCTACCTTATCTTCAAATAGTCAATCCAAGTATGTAGTATATGTGAACTAATGGGCAATCTGTGATCAGATACCTTTCTCAGAAGAGAGAATCTATGCATTTCTCATCAACCCCCACCCCACTTGACACTTGTCACATTGTGACCTATATGTAAATTCCTTTCTCATGTTATAATTCAGAAATTCCAAAGTGTTTTGTGAAGTATACCTGGATCATAAGTTTTGCACTTAGAATTGGCTAGGGTGAGCTTGAGATATTTCACTTCAGGTATGATTCAACAAAGGAAGTTTACTTAAGCATACAGTTAACATGAATAGGAAGAAATTAAGATATTACTTGTACCAATTACAAACATGTTTTAAAAAATCATGATATTGAACCCATAATGAATAGAGGAAACGTCCCAATCAAACAATATCGCGTAAACAAGATCTTTTCCACAGGTTTATCACAGAAACTATAAATGTGCTGGAATTTAGCCCTTTAGTTGAATGCTGCAATTTTCTTGAGGCACACAGGCAAACTTGGAGTCAGAACAACTTTGTTCATGACAGGAAATTGAACTTCTCAGTCTTGTAATTTGAAGCAGCCCTCTGGATACACCCAGAACAGCTTCCCAGAACACCAGGGAGAGACTCTTGGCAAGCCAGTCACCAAGAGCAGATTTTCCACCCCCAGGAAGGCAAGAAGCCTTGTTTTCAGTTAACCACAGAATTTCCAATACCAAAAGAGAGAAAAACACTGCTTTTAGTATAATGTCCACTCTCTTCTAAACTAAGTGAAAATGAATCATTATTCCCCCCCCCCAGAGCAGAAACATTTATATTCATGATTTGGATGAGAATATAGGAGGCATAATTACTAAGTTTGCAGATGATACCAGGATTGGTGACATAGTGGACAGTGAAGAAGGTTATCTTGGATTGCAACAGGATCTTGATTAATTGGGCCATTGCGCTAACAAATGGCAAATGGAGTTTAATTTAAATAAATGTGAAGTGATGCATTTTGGTAGATTAAACCAGGGCAGGACTTACTCAGTTAACAGTAGGACATTGGGGAGAGTGACAGAACAATGAGATCTATGGGTACATGTTCACAGCTTCTTTAAAGTGGAGTCACAGGTGGACAGAGTGGCAGAGAAGGCATTCAGGATGCTTGGTTTCATTGGTCAGAATATTGAACACAGGAGTTGGGATGTTTTGTTGAATTTCTGCACATTGGTAATGTACACACTTGGAAAACTGTATAGTTCTGGTCATCCTGTTGTAGAAAGGATATTATTAAACTAGAAAGAGTGCAGAAAAGATTTACTAGGACCTATGAGGACTTGATGGTTTGAGTTACAAGGAGACGCTGGATAGAATGGGACTTTTTTTCCTCTGGAGTGTAAAAGGCTGATGTGTGATCTTATAGAGGTCTGTAAAGTAATGAGGGGTACAGATCAGCTAGACAGTCAACACCTTTTCCCAAAGGGTGGGGAGTCTCAAACTAGAGGGCATAGGTTTAAAGTGAGAGGGAAGAAATATAAAAATGGCCAGAGGGGCATTTGTTTCTCACAGAGGGTGGTGAATCTGAACAAGCTGTCAGAGATAGTAGTGGAGGCAGGTTCAATTTTGTCTTTTAAAAAGCATTTCAACAGTTACATAGAGAAGATGGGCCAAACGAAGGCAATTGAGACTCGCTTCAGGGTTTAAAAGATAAGGGGAGCATGGACATGTTTCCATGCTTTTAACCTCTATGAACTGACTTGTGTATCAATTTCACTTCCCTCCTCCGCCCCCCACAAGTGGAGGGGTGGGGGATGGGGGGGGGGGGTGCAAGGTCATAGAAGATCTCAAAGTAAAGATCAAAATGCCATTCAAGTCACTCAAGTAGCAATAAAAGGACTTCTAGCAGCCAATGCCAAATTTAAAATTAGTTGAAGCTACGAAAGCTGCAAAGGACATTTTAAGAAAAACATTTATTTAAAGATAAACTATGATTGTGAGCACTTCCAATTCCAATATTCGAAGAACTCACCTTGGAATTCTTCCTCAGACTATGTTTTCACTTGGATATCTTCAACACAGATCCATCTCCAGGTATCAATCTTTTTTCCTGATATTCTTTCCCCACGGATCGCTACATACATTCAAGTTTCATTTTCCAGATATTCAGCCGTGGTAAGCACTGCAGCATTGCTCTAAAGAGTCATCAACCTTTGACCGTATCCTTGGATGTTCTGGCTTTTCTCAAGCCCACTTTCCTCCAAGTCTTGTCCCAATTCTGACTAATGTGGAGTATTTTCCTCTTCTCCTGACTTTCTAATTCAGTTAATAGAATCAGCTTCACATTGACATTGTTGCTCAACTTGACTGTCTTCCTGGGGCCTTTTCTTGTCCCACTGATTTGATTTATCACAAGTATTATTTCTTGCATGCTATATAAAGCATACTATTCATAGAGAAAGAAACAAGATTATAACACTACATTATGAACTGATATAACTAGGGTCAGAGAAAGATCAACTTCATGCAAGGTAGGTCCATTCAAAAGTCTGACAACAGCAGGGAAGAAACTGTTCTTGAATCGGTTAGTAATGACCTCAGACTTTTGTATCTTTTTCCCGAAGAAGGTAGAAGAGAGATTGTTCGGGGTGAGTCCAGTCCTTAAATATTCTGGTTGCTTTGCCAAGCATTAAGTATAGACAGAATCAACGGTTGGGAGTCTGGTATGCGTGACAGATTGGGCTACATTTACAATCTTTTGTTTGTCGTTCTTCCTGGAACAGCAGGAATCATACCAAGCTTTTGATAGTGCATCTGTAAAAGTTGGTGAGGGTCATAGCTGACTGCCAAATTTCCTTAGTTTTCTGAGAAAGTAGAAGTGTTAGTGGGCTTTCTTAATTATAATGTCAACATGGGGGGACCAGGACAGGTTGTTGGTGATCTGGATACCTAAACTTGAAGCTCTCAACCTTTTCTACTTCATATCTGTTAATGTCGACAGGTGCCTGTTCTTTTTTATGCTTTTGGATGTTGATGACAAACTTCTTTGTTTCATTGACTGGCTTGATTTGATTTATTATTTTTATATATATCAGGATCTAGTGAAAAATATTGTTTCTTGCAAGCTCTGCAAACAAAAGAGTACATGGGAAGGAGAGAGGAGGGTGCAGAATATAGTGTGATAGTCATAGCTAAGATATAGAGAAAGATCAGGTTAACATATATATATTTAGGCCCATTCACAAGTCTGATGGCAGCAAGGAAGAAGCTGTGACTTCAGACTTTTGTATCCTTTTCCTGAAGGAAGAAAGTGCAACTGGGTATTCCTGTCCCCCTTCTGTGTCCTGCTCCTTTGGATGCATTCTTTGGAGAGGCACTTCTCTTGTGAGTCACCTGATCTTCTTGTCGCACTGTTTCACTTTTCAAAGAAAGTCATCAACTTCATGAAGCGTAGTGGAGGACATGCCCCTATCTATAACAATTTGGATGAAGCAGAAATGTTCAAGGCCTTGAAGTTTTTAGCTGTCCAGATCACCAACTTGTTCTTGTGCCCCCATGCCGCCACTATAATAAAGAAAGCACTTTGACTTTCTCAGAAGACTAAGGAAATATGGCATGTCTGGTACGAATCTCACCAACTTTTACAGATGCACCATAGAAAGATTCTTTCTGGCTGTATTACAGCACCTGCTCTATCTCAGATCACAAGAAACTACAAAGGATCGTAAACAAAATCTAGTCCATCACTCAAGCCAGCCTCTCACCCATTGAGTACATCTCTCTTTCCCACTGCCTCAGGTGAGCGACCAGCATAATTCAGGGCCCTATGCACCCCATTCACACTCTCTTCCGCTTCTTCTGTCGGGAGAAAGACACCAAAGTCTGAGGTCATGTTCCAACCAACTCAGTCCTTCCTACTGCAGTCAGACTTTTAAATGGACCTACCTTGCACTCAGCTGATCTTTCTTTCCTCTGGCTCTAACACTACATGGTATGCATTGTCTATATAGTGCACAAGAAACAATACTTGTCAGTGTATACTACTACGTGAGAACAATAAATCAAATCACCCTTACTTTACTTACTCTGTGGAGATGTGCAGTAAGTTTCCAGCTCAAGTTAGAACCAAATTGAGCATGTACTGGCATTTCCCAGTCTAGAAATTAGAAAATGCACCAACTATGTATGTGTGGCTGTTCTCCAACAGTAAACATGCAGAAAAAGGAAAAAAAATACACACTGTGCATCTGCAGCCATTCTGTGGACAGTGGGCAGAGAGCACTGAGACTGGAGTGTCTGAATTCAGGTCAAGATCGCAGATTTTTAGCCAAATTTTTTTCTCCTTTTTCTTTGTGTTCGTAGCATAATGATCTAAATGAGGGTCTCACTCTTCTCATATTTGTAAACTGATGACTATGCTGAGAAAGTTGACGAACATTTTAACCAAAGTGAAATAACCACTTCTGATCCAAGATCATTGTCCAGAATTGGAAATAATTACTCAAATACTGTTTGACTGGCTGATTGGCCAGTAATTCCTGTGATTAATATTTTCTTATTGCATCTTCCAGCAAGTGATGGGGACTACTGGCGTATACTAAATCCTGGAGACTATCGAGTGACTGTGAAAGCACAGGGTTATGCGCCAAGTACACGAGTCTGTCATGTAGGTTATGAGAATGAGGCCACTCAGTGCAACTTCAATTTGCGCAAATCCAACTGGCACAGAATTCAGCAAATCATGAAAGAATTTGGACGCGAGCCCATCAATGTGCTCCTGACGCGAGGAAGAAGAGTAAAGAAGGTCCGCAGAATTCGGGTGCGTCCGGGATATCGAATGCATCACCAAAATCAGACTCGGAATTCAGGATAGAGAACTCACTTATTTGTAGATTCATGGACTTAAAGGAACTTGGATAAATGCCATCTTGTTTAAAAGCTCAGAAGTGTTGCTGAAGGGCTGTTAATTGTAAAACCATGCTTGTCAAAAATCAAGACATTTAACAGTCATATTGGGAATTTCTGTCTATTATTTCAGTTTCCTTAGGGTTTGCGTGGCATCTGGAAACAAGTTTCTGCTTCTCAGTGCGAACAGATTTCATTTGGGAGAAACGCTTCGTAATTAGCACTCATTTAATGACCTTCACACGTTAGCAGTATCAGTAATAACACAGAATCTCCACATAATTATGCTGATGCACTGTTTTCTGCTTTCATCCAAGAAGGGAACAGAGAATACGTCTCAAAACATTGATCAACACTGATCCATCAGGATGTGTACACTAGGGCCTCAAGACCCCTTTTTTTGTGCCATCTTGTCATTGCAAACATTCGAACCCAAGTATACGTATGTAACAGCTACTCAGGCACAGATGTAATAGAACCACAGTCTGGTCTGGGTTCTTACATAATAACAAATATTCCAAGTTTAGGTTCCAGAAGGATCATTCCACTAAACTGTACAAGACTCTAACGTAGTACAGATTTTTAAATAAACGTGCTTGAAGGGAATCAAGCCTTACTTGATACTTACAAACTGCAGTATTTATCTGAAATCAGTCATGGGCTCCACAATGTTTCAAAGCATCTGTTTCACATGGAAAGACACAACATAGCTGATATCTTTAGGTTCCAGCTCAAAAATCAGATGGTACATTAAAAATTGTAATAATTAGTGCACTGTTATGGCCAACAAACCAAAATGTTAATTAAATACAGTTTAACAGATATAATAATGATTGTCCCTCTGACTATACAGGCATTATCCTCATGTATCTGTTCAAGAGATACCTGTGGTTCACACTGAGCAATCTAGCCTCCAGCTGTTTTCAGTAGACTGGGATATGCAGTGAACAAAAGCCTTGTCATGTGGGCACCTAATAGAATTTTTCCTAAAATATCAGATTACAAAACAAAATTGATCACAGAAAGCCTCTCAGCTGCGAAATCATATGGAAGCATTCACTGTGTGCTGGTGGAGAATTTAAAAGGGGTTCATTCTTACCATCCTCTATATGAGTATCCTGGATATCAAACTCTTTACATCTGCAGTTCAGTCACGAAACCTGGCAAGAAGTACTTATTTATCTTTGCAGAATTATACGTCAAAGTTTTCAATTATACTACCACTACCAGGAGTTTTAAGATTACGTCGTGTGAGCAGCTATGAATCTGTCCAGGTTGAAGAAAAATCCTGTGACTGAAAATACAGATATTAGTTTAGTTTGAATGTATATTGCTTGAAATTGATTATGTTCACTTATTTAGCAATTTCAGTTTTATGTCACTTATATTTTCAATACTGGTTATTGAAAAGCAGATGGAGGAACGTTTATTGATTTGACAGTGAAATGGAGCTCTATTCAGCAACTAGTATGCAAGCTTTTTAAGCTACGGACAGGACTTCCTTTACAGTGGAACTTTTGACAAGCAGATTTGCTTTGAGAGAATTTTGTATTTAATATTGCAGCCATTCTTGTTTCTTGTGCAGATGTTATATTGTAGAAAACAGTTATTTTGCAAGGACTGGAAATGCAATTTTCTAAAGGGCTTTCCATAAACAAGAATTCCTTATGTCTCAAAATATATTCATACAACTTATTTTTCCAGAATAAAAAATAGCAAATAACAAAGGGTTATTTTGAATAGAAGCTTAATTTGCATAACTTCAGTTTTTACACATCACAAAATCAGAATATTCAAGTAAGGGGCCAGAAAGAACAATGATTTGGACATTATTTCATCAAAAATCTGCTGGCTGTTACCACTTTGCGCACCGATCTCAACTTTAGAATTCTCATCCATAACCTCAGCCCTCCTCTCGTGTAATCTCCCTCCACCTTTGCAACCCTTGAAGATCCACGTTTGTCTAATTCTTACGTATTCTCAATTTTAAATTGCTATTTCACTGATGGTTGTGCACTCAGATGCCTCCACTCTAAGCTCTGAAATTTTCTCCCTGAACTTCTCATTATATTCTCTTAAGGCATTCCTTAAAAACCTTTTTAACTTTTGACCATCTGTCCAATATCTCCTTTTGAGGCTGTGTCAAATTCTATGTTCCGATCCCCATGGAGACTGAAAACTTCTGAAGGCACTATGAATGTCCTAATCACCAATGGAAACAAGCATCCTAAATTTCACATTTTAATAATTCAAACTAAAATCAATGTAAACTAAGCATTACTTAATATGCAAGTGACATACCTAATTCCACAAAAGGTACTTCTCTATTAATAAACAACACAACATTTATACATAACACCACACTCCTAGCAAGTATGCTGCCTTGTGGTTTCAAGTCTAAACTCCTTTTGACTTATACACCAGCTTCTTCCTGCCACATAATGGCAAGTTATCCAGTGAACTTGGCAAGTCACTTCACTGAGTCAGCATTTATCCCTCAACTTACTTCCAGGAGCAAGATCAACTCTGGCAACTTCTTGGGTTCTTAAATCGCCACACATCCTGTTTCTTTGAACAGAAAATCAGTTTCCCCACACAATAATAAATAAAAAGGCAGCTTCTTCCTATTTTAGACCACAGCAGCGATGCCGAGTCTGTCCAGAAAGACTTTTCGACTCGAAGTGCTATTACAATATGATGCTGGAACAATATCATGAATTTAAGGTAAAATCAATTTAAACGACTTGTTCTGGATTCTGCCCCACAAGAAGCTTGGGTTGCTTGTAAGCCCCAGGCTGACTTTTGTTTTGTTTAGTTTCTTGAAGACTTTCTAAGACTTCCCACTGAGAGGGCCTAAAAGTTTGCAGAAAACGGATTATAAATGCATCCCACAAGATGTTTCAAATATTAGTAGATCACATGAGATTTCCCACAGAGTCCTATTAGTGTGACAAATGAGACATTGACAAGTCATTTAAGAGAAGTGCAGCATATTTAAAATTTTTTACCATGCATGAAAGAAGTGGTGCAGTGGATCAGTGTTGGAGGCAGATTTGCCTGCATCCATGTTTAACAAGGCAGAAGATGCATTTCTAGCCAAAATCTAGCTCATCCTACATAAGTGCAAATGAAGGAAAATTAGCATAAGGATCAATTCAACTGTTGCTAAGTATTCAAATAGTGGCCAATTACTCAGGACAAGACTACCAAAAATACGAAGCCTACACAAAACTAGTATAATCCCTGCAACAAACAAAATGGAATGCTGCAAACTTCATTAACCAAATTAAGGTCAACAGTACAGAAGCAGGTAAACCACTGGTACTTTAATTCCAAGTTCAGGAGAGGCACACTGGCATCAAGTAACCTGTCCTGGACCAAATCAAACTCAACAAGCAAACTGCAATAAGCAGAACTATATGGTGACAATGACTTTTCAGCGATTCAGTTGTTCCCCAACAGCTGCTAAAATAGTAAAGGTACTGTCTGAATACAAGTTGTTGCTTGATCCATTTTACACTTTGCATCATCTGAATACTTATCTTTCGTCTATATTCCCTGATTGCGGTCTTGCAATAAGCTAGCTATTCTTGTTCTAACTTTACAGGCTCTGATCTTCTTGATTTTTTTCATTGTGTGGTACCTTACCGAAGTCTATATTTTCTCTATTTTCTCTGCCAGTTTTAGCTTTAAATTTATCTTTCTGCTTAAATGTTTTCTTTGTATGTTCAGCAGTCATATATTACCTCTTCAGCCAAGCTTACATGTGCTCCAATAAAATCCAAATAATCTTTGCTCATTTAGATTGCAATCTAACTCCAACAAGAGTTATAAACTTCAAATGCTCAAAAATGGCACCTCTCCAGAATTAAGTGAAGGTTTCTTCTTGCCTTTTCCTTAGGAGATTAGATGCGTGAAGTTCACCAAACAGTAGAATGCGTAGGATCAGGAGAAAAGCCGTACGAGAAGGATAGATTGAATTTCTTCAGGAAGAGGTTAAACCTTATGGAAGTGCATTTTTTTTTATTGTACATCCAGTAATATATAATAATGGACCAACATTTACAGTAGTTAAAAAATACTTCTGCAGTATCATAAAACTGGTTCAAAAAAAAGTTCAGACATAAGATAAATAACACATACCAATCAGACACTGCCTTACACTCCAGAAAGTCTTGTCTAGAAATCTAAGCGTTTTCCAGCAGTGTTTTTATCTTCAGATGGTCCTAGTGAACGAAGGGATTGTGCTTGTAACTTTCATCAAAACAGCAAAACATGAAGAGCCACAGAAATCTCAACAAGAAATGAAAGCACATCACCAAGAGTGCTGACTTCTATACACGTTTTCACATTCTTGTTCCATTAACTAGCTTAAAAAGGTTCAGGCGAAATATCCCTCAGGGATCAAGTCTTTGAATTTCAACATGTTGCTGTTTATGAAATACATAGATAACATGCCATAATTAATACCTTTTGTATTTTGGAAAATAAATCATGGACACAGGCTGCAAAACATCAGGATCACATGTATTATTTCAGTTGGGCCTCTGAAGAAGATCAGAACTCAAATGAAAATGATCACACAGCATATTTCTCCCACATCACTGCCTTGAGTAGCAATAGTAGCAGAGCTGCAAAAGATGTGCAACAGTCTGCAGTTTGCTCACTCCAAAGTTTACCACGGGCATTCTGTAACTTGCTTACTGCAACAGAATCAGAGAGAAAAAGTCAGAGGAAATCATTTGAAATAAAAGCATCTGTGCACTCAGTGACTAACATCCATCTCAACATCATCCTGCTCAGAGAAAGCAGAAAAACTGACTGGCTGACACTCAAGAGTCCGCAGGTTCACCAGACAAGCCTTCTGTGTTGTGGAAAATTCTGGGATGGCAACCAACAGCACCCGTTGTCCATCTACACCTGAGAATAGAGAGTATTTTCCTTAATTACTCCACAAAGCTGACAAAAAAAATACACGCACAAGATTGAAGTGTAGCCCAAATTAGTCAGCTGCTTCTATGTCTTTTTATTGTTTCTTATTTATGTCCTTATCCACCCCCAGCCAAAATATAAGAAAGGATCAAACAAAAGGATAAACATTGCACTCCACTGATCAAAATAGAGGCTCCCTCCAAGGAGAAGCTCAATATGAATGGTAGTCAAGATGGAATCTCTTCACAACATTAAAACTGGTTGCATTTTCATGATTTCATCTGATAATCATTACAGGATTCTGTACTCAACAATTGTTGTGTGGTTCGGCATTCCTGTCACAGTTCTCTCAAATGGTAATCATTTTGAAAATGAATACATCCATTGGATGCTCACAGCCTCAAGAACTTGAATGGCTCTGGATGCTAAGAGATTGGCTTCACTTATTGCACAATCAAGCTATGGCAGATGCTGAAGATCTGGAAATTTTAAAAAGCATGCCAAGAGGCAAAGGAGGGAAGGAAATTAAGCACACAGAAAAGTAATTAAAGACCTGTGAAGTGCTGAGATGAAGAACTGTTATATGGATGCAGTGATATCAGTAGGAGAACAAAGAATGCAAGACATGAAAGCCCGAAGACCAATAGCTCAAAGCAATCAGAAGGTACATACTCTCAAACATTGTAAGCAACAGCACACACAACCAAAATGCTACTTAAAATCATCTGTATTTCAGCAGTCCTTCCAACTTTGCTATAGATTGTCAAATAATTATTTCCTTGTGCACTCTTTGTAGTAATGCCTCTACCTATTGGTCCACTTTTTGATTAAACAGCATTCTGTTCTCATGCGGTATACGTTGTTCTCCTCTGAGATTTGGCATTCTTGGAATGTTCTGATCAATGCATGGAGAAAAATTTCGACAGTGTCTTTTTTCAGCAATACTGCCAAGCAATTGTCTTTTGTATTTAGGATGGATGTCTATCATTGAAATTGTTTAATTGCCTTAACTAGTATGAAGAAGAGCATTTAAGGGCCAAATGGCTTGCTCCTGCTTCTATTTCAGACATGAGCCAGATAGATGCAATTTTTATCTCTCATAGTTTTACAAATCTTTGTCTCGTGCTGATATTATAACTTGATAACCCAGAATTTTGTGTTTTAGACAAAGTACCTCACTAAGAAGATGGAAGATTTTTTTCCATCTTCTGCCAAAACAGCAATCACTCTTCCACAGTTTGACAATGAACATTGTGCCAGATCGCACAATAAAGCAGGTCCTTCTTACCTTTCACAATTTTTGATTTGAATGATGGTGCATTACCACAGAAATAAACATGGGGGCATTCTTCAAAAATGAATGGATCATTCATGTAGAATGGGTAACACCCTAGAAATAAATCGAAAGCAAGTCAATTTCCTAAATGCAGCACTGTCAAGTCACCAGAACACCAAAGAGCAAATATTACAAAGACAAATTTGGGACAATATGTTCTGGGAAAGTGCAGTTCAGATCAACATTAAATACCAAAGAACAGATATTACCTACTTTTTTAAAACTCCTTTACAATGGAGTAGGCATTTAATTTACAAAATTAAGCATTTGCATGGAATACTTATAAATACAGGAGAAAAGTGAGATAATTACCAAGGGTATCAGGCGCTGTGGGACTCATATGGCCAATTCGTAAAGTCCACTCTAAGATCTCAAGGTGATCTTCCATGCTGCTATAACAGAAAATGTCATTCACATTCTGTCCAGCTGTTCCCAGGAACCTAAAGACAAGGATCCAAATTTAGACTTTCATTGTGGGATTCCTGAAATATATCACAATTTATTTTGCTTCAGTTTCTAGAACAGAGATTTTAACTTTACACCCCATGAACAGGATACAAGAGCCATGTTTGACAAAATCTTAACAATATTTAATCTCAAAACAACCCAAATTGTTACACACCCATATGTCCATACCTAACTCCATCAATGTCTGCCTCATACGGGTTGGTGACCAGCTGCATTGTGGGATAGGTAATAGACTGCGGAAACATACAGCGGTGGAGTGGCTGTTGAGGCAACGTGTAATTCGTCGGGTCAAATTCTCCAGGCATACAATCTACGGGAACCGAAGCCTGCAGGGAATCAAAAACAAAAAAGCATTGCCTTCAAGTAATTGAATGAACCAACACTCATCTCAGCAACAGTGATTCGTCAAGTTCAAACAAAGCACTAAAAGGTTCACTATCTCTGCTGCTGTAAATGAAGCCAAAACAAACACGTACACACAGTTGCACCAGGATCTCGTCTAGCATTTTGATGGCATCCACACTGGCAGCTTGGGTCTTCTTAGTGAGGTACTTCGCCTAAAACACAAAATTCTGGGTTATCAAGTTATAATATCAGCACGAGACAAAGATTTGTAAAAATATAAGAGATAAAAATTGCATCTATCTGGCTCATGTCTGAAATAGAAGCAGGAGCAAGCCATTTGGCCCTTAAATGCTATTCTTCATACTAGTCAAGGCAATTAAACAATTTCAATGATAGACATCCCACCTAAATACAAAAGACAATTGCTTGGCAGTATTGCTGAAAAAAGACACTGTCGAAATTTTTCTCCATGCATTGATCAGAACATTCCAAGAATGCCAAATCTCAGAGGAGAACAACGTATACCGCATGAGAACAGAATGCTGTTTAATCAAAAAGTGGACCAATAGGTAGAGGCATTACTACAAAGAGTGCACAAGGGAATAATTTTCCCTCAAGCAATTGATTTTGAATAAGAGCGACACAGGGGGTTAGCACTGCTGCCTCAGTGCCAGGGACCCACATTCGATTCCCAGCTTGCGTCATTGACTGTGCACATTCTCCCCCATGCTTGCGTGGGTTTCCTCCATGTGATCTGGTTTCCTTCCAATATCCAAAAGAAGTGCTAGTTAGGTGTATCAGCCATGCTAAATTCTCTCTGCCTGAACAGGTGCCGGAGTGTGCCAGCTCAGGGATTTTCACAATAACTTCATTGCAGTGTTACGATCAGCCTTCTTATAACATTAATAAAATAAAGTTTAAATGAACTAATAAAAAAGGTGAAATGCTTGGGCCTGTTCAATCACAACACCTTGACGAATCGGCATGCTCTTCTCAGATAGTATACATTATTATTCTCTTTGAGATTTGATATTCTTGCAATTCTGTCCTGATAAGAACAGGACAAAAAACTTTTACAGGGTTTCTTTTTTTTTCCTCAGCAATACTCAAAATACTCAAATTAAAAAAAAAACACAAAATGGATTGATGAGCTTTGTGGCCTTCTCTTGCTCCCATTATGTCCTTATGTTAATCAGGCATTAATTTTGAAATCTGAAGAAGAAATCAATCCAAATTGTCTCAGTCACTGGTTCCAGGACTTGAGGAATTAAAGGACAAATTAAGTTTCATTTTCTTCAAAACCTTGAAAGATATTTTGATGCTATAACTGTTGCGGAAAATTACATGTAATATCAAGCCTTCAAGTTCTGAAGTGCCAAATGCAATGTAATTAATGCTTACATTTTTATTGAGTATTGACAAAGTACGATATAAAGACTGCCTACTTCAAACCTTTTGTGAATTTTAAGATCTGCGTTATTGTATTTCAGTTTGCAAGTCAAGAAATTTACAGAATAATTAACGTTTTGTGTTCATTTGACAATATGGAGAACATTTGCTGAAAGTCTGGCTGTTTACCTTGATGAATGAATCTTTGTTCTGGGTATTTCGGCTGAGAAGATTTCCTGCTAAAATCACACGGGAAATTTTTGCAGCACTGCTCTGTTCACCCTCATCTCCCAACTGACCAGTGACCATGTCAACCAGAAGCTGCATGCCAAGCAGACTGTCAGCATTCTTTCCACCCAGGCCAAGACCAGAGGCTAATAAAACATACCTCCAAACAGGAAAACAATGCACAATTAATTCTCAGGTTTTGTCAAAATTCTACCTACATATCAAGATTGTTAGCTAAACTATAATTAATTACTCAAAGTATTTAAATTTGGAGGAGCAACATAACATATAGTCAAGAAGAACCTTTTCACTCAAGTTTGCTAAGTTACTAGAATGTTGAAGTGACCATTATACATGACATAACTAATGAGAGAAGAAGTGGAAAGTAAGGAATTAATAGATACGTGAGATACAGTTGATCTAAGAGGCTATAATCTTTTAGCTGTGGAAGAGAAAGAATCCTAATAGGTTAGTAAGATTTTGAAAACATCAGACATTAAGGCATTGATAGAAATACCAGCAGTATGACCAATGGCTTTTAAAACACGCTTACGAGCTAACAGGAAAGCATATTTTGAATGTAGTGTCAGGTATTCTAAGGTATGTTATTCACTTTAACAAAGCATAGTTTGCTGAGAAATATCACAGTAAAGGGCAATACAGCAAAGCCATATTCTAAGCCTTGAAAATATACAAGTTTTATCAGTAGAGTTTCAGATGGAAGGAACATTTAGAACACAATCATATTTAATGAATAAAGTTTACACATTGTCCAGATAAGACGGATGCATGGCCAGACATGGAGTCATGTGTTCACCTGGTTTGACAGTGACCTATCGGGAAACTTATGGGAACATTAACTTGAATTTTGGGCTAGCGTCTGATCTCAGCAACACGAAAAGTGGCGACAGCCAAGACAGGAGTTAGCTTCAAATTCTACGGACTAATAAAATGCCGTTATGCCAGAAGATAAAACACGATTTGCTAAGATATATGACAGGTATTATTGTTGATTTATGCATATTGAAAATCACTGATTTACTGTTAATGAAAGGAGGGAGTAATTGATCTGTTTCGAATTGTATACATCAGATTTCATCAGAGAGCTCCAGCTGCTCTTTCTCAGAGCTACCTGACCTTAGATGATTTCTCCTAGTGACCGCTGGTCTAAATAAAAGTCACATCATTAAACCGAGACACTGACTTTGTTAGTCTTGTATCGTCTGAGGTTTCGGCAGTATAGACTACCTCCGACATATCACTAATAGGCTGAATCGTCTTTTCCATTTCTTCATAACTTGCTTCAATTTCTTGTGCTGAATAAGCAGGACTAGTAAACTACAAAGATATTTAGGTTGTGCAGAATAACAAGCTAATTAGCACCTTCTGAAATTAACCAATTCCTTTATCAAAATTAGTGAAGCAGAAGTGTTGCCCTCACCTATCAGTGTCAGATTCTGCCATTTGCTGTTGTGGTGCAAGGTCAGCAGTACAAAAGTCTTCTACTGAGAATTTTCCATCGCCCTGCTCAGCGCCAAGTAACGCAACAACTGCTCCTGATAAATAATACACAAGCAAATGTTAGATACAGGTCATCAGCTCTGACACCAAGTGTTTATGGTCAACTTCAGTGAGTCACAATAACTATCATAATGACAAATTAATTGCCGAGTGGTAAGGTTAATACAGTATGACGCAAGACTCAATAAAACAAAGATTGAAGTACTGTTTAACAGTAGAAAATGGTGGAAACACTCAGCAGTTACTGTATGGAGAGAAACGGTTAACATTTCAGATTGAATTTGATCATCTTTGTTTTGTTTGATGTATCTCAAAAAAAGGTCAATCAGTACAAACAGAACAATCAAACCGTAATAACCACATCCAGAAAACAGAAACATACACCAGGTTACAAAGCTGTTACTACCATCATTCTGGTAAACTGAAGGGAATATTCACATGATACCTTCAACTCGGACCCATCTGCTCTTTGCAATCTTTACAGTCTGTTTTTCCCCCTCAGACTTTCAAAAATAAATATGTGGACTCCCAAAGTATGAAGCTGAATTAAACATTTGTCTGGTTGTAACTTCACATGCCTCCTAGGGCCATCAAAACAGGTAATTTCTCTCCAATTCTGCATCAATGTCATTTTACTATCAACGTACAGTCAGCTTTTCCAAGGAAAAAGATGCATATATCACATCAAACCCGTAACTTTCCACCATAAGAAATTACACATTTTTGCCCAAGTATGTCCAACTAGGAGAACAATGGTACTCGGTTTGGCCAACAGGTGACATTTCATTGACACAAGTCTCCTCCAATTCGATAACTGCCTTAATGAAAAATCACCAAAATATTTGTAAACATAAACCTGCAAATTTCACTGTGCAACTGCTGTGTAAATATTACAGAAAGCAGATTATAATGTAATTTCTCAGGAAATTGAGAAATCACCTGAAGTAGAAATTTGGTCCAGAATTTATCACTGCACCTCAAAGTAAAACCTTTTATCGGAACAGACTCGCATCATTTCAATGTTGTTTGCAGTCTTACCTGTAACAAATTTCTGGACATTAATCTCTCCCTCCAATTTGATTCGTTGCAACTCATCCTCAAGAATGAGCTCATCTAATTGGTCTGTGTATTTTGAACGTGCTGGTTGAGGCAACAGGCTGTGCTAAAACAAAAAAGCAGGATTTAGTATTTTTGGAGGAACAATGAATCCTCCTAATCAGTGTCACTGAGTATTAATTTGCCACGATTAACACCAACGAGATGGGCCCAGAGTGTCAAACGCTGCTCCCTTCAGTTTTCAATGCTTAGCCAAATGAAAGTGTCGAGAACATAAAGTCATACCTGAGCAGTTGGGTACAGGGTCTAAAATAATGAGCAGTCTATCTAATTTCTCAGCTGAAGAGGTGATAAGACATCAAAAGAAAAGGAGATAATGCAAAAAGAGAAACTTGACAAACTTTATTCCTGAAACAATGAAAAACTTTTTCATTCAACCCGTCAACTCAAATCTAAATTTGCGAGTCAGTAATAATGACAGATCAGCAATCCATGTAGTTGAAAGCTTTAACTTTTAGGGTATTCAGATCACCAACAACCTGTCCTAGTCTTCCCTCATGCCAACATTATAGTTAGAAAGCCCACCAAAGCCTTTACTTTCTCAGACTAAGGATATGTGACTTCTCACCAACTTTTACAGATGCATCATAGAAAGCATTCCTTCTGGTTGTATCACAGCTTGACATGGTTTCTGATCTGCCCAAGACCACAAGAAACTACAAAATGGTCATGAATGTTGCCCAAACCAGCCGCCCATCCATTTTCTCTGTCTACACTTCCCGCTGCCTTGGCAAAGCTGCCAGCATAATTAAGGACCCCATGCACCCCAGACATTCTCTCTTCCACCTTCTTCCATCAGGAAAAAGATACAGAAGTCTGAGTTCACATTCCAACCAACTCAAGAACAGCTTCTTCCCTGCTGCCATCGGCCTTTTGACTAGACCTACCTCACACTAAGTTGAGCTTTCTCTACTCCCTAGCTATGACTATAACACTGCATTCTGCATTTTCTCGTTTCCTTCTCTATGAATAGTATGTTTTGTCCATATAGCATGCATATTCCATATCCCAACATGTGACAATAATAAATCAAATCAAAATGAAATCTCAACTAAATTAACAGGATAAAATTCCTAGCAGTCTATATATCTGTAATTTTGATAATGCATAAATTCCACTTGCTGGCCAACTAAAACAAGTATTAAGCAAGATGCAGAGACACGATCAAGAAGATTACACAATAATCTTCCATAAGTTGAGCACTATCTGTGTCCCAAAGACACGCTCTTACCTCCTCACTGATTTCTCTCAGGATGGATGGCTTCAATTCCATGTGCTTGAAGAGGGTTCCAACCACACAACATTTTTCCCCCAACTGCAACTCACACAGCTTCCTCACTACTACATCTGCTCCTGTAAAACATAACACAAAAGGATCAATGTTGGCAAATTGACAAGTCTGCTTTTGAAAGATTTAATTTTAGATTACATGACTGTACCTCAAGGTTTCATTTTGTTGCACTGCTCACAAGATATGAATTGGTCCCAATCATATGAAAGGAACATCAGCAGAAATTAAAGAATGAGTTCAGCATTCTTGCCACAGATAATAATAAAAGAAGCTGTTTTGAAGACTAAAGATAAGTTTAAGCCAATTTTCAAAATCAGCAACAGATTCAATCACTATATTACATATAGATAACATTACTATCGATCCAGGCATGCGACAATAGGCAAGCCAATAGTTGAAGCAGATTTTCTCATTATATAGCTGTCTTCCAAGCAGTGAACCCAGGTTCAATTCCCAGCATCACACTGATAATTTATTCGGGTGGCATGGTAGCACAGCTGCCTCACAGCACCAGGGACCTGGGTTCAATTTCTGGCTTGGGTCACTGTCTGTGTGGAGTTTGCATGTTCTCCCCATGTCTGCATGGGTTTCCTCCAGATGCTCCGGTTTCCTCTCAGTCCAAAAGATATGCTTGTTAGGTGCATTGGCCATGTTAAATTCTTCGTGTCATGGGAACTAGCCTGGGGTTATGGGGATAAAGCCTGGCTGGGATTGTGGCAGACGTGATGATCCGAATGGCCTCTTTCTGAACTGTAGGAATTCTATGATCAGTGCATAAATGTTATGCAAGCTATAGTAAATAATAATATGGTGACAATGTATCTCACTGGTTAAGAAAATGGCAGTAACAGGTTAAAACAGTAGACAAATCTACAGACACATATTTCATGTGTGCGGATATTGTATATTAGGCATGTATATTACTGATTCAGGAAAACAAGCAGTGACAGGTTCAAACAATGAACAAATCTACAGCCAGATTTGATTTATTAAATCAGTGTGCACATTACATATTATCACACACAATCACACACATTATATATTATAATGTGGAGATGCCAGCGTTGGATTGCACTGGGTCACTGTCTGTGCGGAGTGTGCACATTCTCCCCGTGTATATGGGTTTTCTCTGGGTGCTCTGCTTTCCTTCCACATTCTGAAAGACATGCTAGTTAGGTGCAATGACCCAAACAGGCACTGGACTGCAGCGACTAAGGGAATTTCACAATACTTTCATTGCAGTGTTAATGTAAATCTTACTTGCGACTAATAAATAAACTTGAATTTTACTTCTGTAGTAAGTCTCACAACATCAAGTTAAAGCCCAACAGGTTTATTTGGAATCACAAGCTTTCAGACTGCTGCTTCTTCATGACTCACATGATGAAGCAACATTCCAAAAGCTCCTGGTTCAAAACAAACCCTGTTATGAGACTTATTATACAATATGTTAACATGATTCACATGTTAATGTGTGTATCTTGCACACGCATTACGCGTACATTGTACCGGCGTGTGTATCTTGCACACGCATTACGCGTACATTGTACCGGCGTGTGTATCTTGCACACGCATTACGCGTACATTGTACCGGCGTGTATGTTTTGCACACGCATTACATGTACATTATATCGGTGTGTACATTTTGCACACGCAAATAAATATCATTAATGTGATGGAGAAAAAGCAGCAGCAACAACAGGTTCAAACAATGGACAAGTCCACGATGTGGAGATGCTGGCGTTGGACTGGGGTAAACACAGTAAACCTGCTGTTGTCAGACTTCTTACCAAGTCCATGATGGCAGGCACTGCCCTCCCCCTCCACACCTCCCTTCCCCTTCCCTCATCCTCCTTGCTTCTTCTGGTCCTGTTCCCTCGGGCACTCACCCCACTTCTTGCGGGCTCTCTCCTCCAGCATCGGTCGCATCTGTAGGAGGCGGGCGGCGTAAATGTGAGCGTACTGTCGCTGGAAGCTGCGCTGGCCCAGCTTGAAGCGGCCCGAGCGGTTGCTGTACGAGCCGGTGGGCGCCCGCTGGAAGGTCGGGCCCGGCTGCTCAGGAAGCGGGGCCGATAGCAGGGTCGGCTCCTTCTGGGCCGCCTGCTCAGAAAACATGGCTGCAGCGGAAGGAAAATAGGTTTTCTTTGTGTTTTGTATGCGAAGTGCCTGTCAGACGCTGACTGGTTTATTTTTAGGGGTGGGTTAGGCCGCTCTCTCCTCACTCACTCGGACAGTTTTCCGTTGGGAGATTCCCGCCAAAGGGGCGCGCGCGACCGCACTGGGCGGGGCCGCTGTCACCATCTTTCTGTGGGGCACAACAAAGCTAAGGTCCGCCATCTTTCTGCAACTGCGCCCAGCAGATAGAATCGGGTGGCATGATCAGGGTGCTCATTGAGGCTCTGGAGGGAGCAATTCTCTTTCGTACACAATCCTCCCACCTTGTTGTTTGCCCTCAAAAACCAAATCACTGCAGATGCTGGAAGAGTTATACACATCCCAAACATGAACTCCTGTCTTAATCTCTGCAGATATTCGATTGATTTATTATTGTCACATGAATTGGCATACAGTGAAAAATATTGTTCATTTCGTATTCAACAGGCAAAGAGAGGGTGCAGAATGTAGTGTTACAGTTATAGCTCAGTTGTAGAAAAAGATCACTTATTAGAAAAAGATTATATTGCCAAATCTGAATTGACCCAGCTTTTTTTTTGTTTTAGCACTGCTCTCTGAAAAGGAAGAACATGCAGGGTTGCAGGAGGAAAGCAAGTGCCAGACCCTGCATGACTTGCAGACCATCTGCGTCACAATAACTCTGTGGTGCTGCCAGGACCCCTGCACATGCTTCTTCTTCAGATTTATTCCCATATGAATGCTTCCATTGAACCTGCCTGCATCATGTTCTGAGGGAGAATTCCACATCACTGCATGAAATTTTTTCTCATGTCTTTTACTCTAAATATGTGCATTTTGACTCTGGAACATTGTGTCTTGAAATCAAAAAAACACCATGATCGTGAAAGTTGCTGGATTGTCAAAATAAAATTTATTTATTTGCCACAAGTAAGTCTGACATTAACACTGCAATGAACTCCGGTGCCAGTTCAGGTCAATACACCTAACATTAAGAAATGGTTAAAATTATGCTTTTGAGTAAATTCAGAATAATTATACTGCAGAAATGGTTTCATGATCAAGAAAACAAAAACAATATAAAACTTGCCAGTTACAGTATTACAGTACATTACTGTACAGGTGCTGCACTTTATTTGAGAGCAGAAATAGAATAAGTAACGTGGTTGCTGTAGTTTTGACGTGGATGGAAAGAAGTATTATTGTCTAGAAATCAGAGATGTGTGTGTTAATATCTATGATTATGGGTAATTTTAATCTGCATATAAATTGGGAGAATCAAATTAATCATAGTAAAATAGAGGAGAAATTTCTGGAGTGCATATGGGATGATTTTCTTGAGCAATATGTTGAGGAACCAACAAGGGAACAGGCCATCTCAGTGTTGTGTAATGAAAAAGGATTAATTGGCAGTATAGTTAGGGATGAGTGACATATGGTAGAATTCTTTATCAAGATAGATAGTGATGTCGTTGATTCTGAGACCAGGGTCCTGAATCTCAATAAAGGTAATTATGATGGCATGAATTGGCCTGGATAGACTAGGAAACATTATTGAAAGGAAAACCAGTGGATGGGTAATGGCAGGCATTTAATGAATGAATAGGTGAACTCCAGAAGTTGTTTATTCCTGTTTGGCGTAGGAGTGGTCAGGGAATTGTGGCTAAACCACAGCTTACATGGGAAATTAGAGATAATATCAAATCCAACAAAGAAGCAAACAAATTGACAAGAAAAAGCAATAGGCCTGAGGATTGGAAGTAGTTTAAAATTCAGCAAAGAGGGACAAAGGGAATGATTAAGAAGGAAAAAGTAGAGTATGAAAGTAAGCTAGCAGGGAACATAAAAAATGAATAATATTTTCTATAGGTATTTAAAGAGAAGATGGAGAAAAATAAATGTAGGCCCCTTACAGTTGAAAACGGGAGAATTCATAACAGAATAAAGAAACGGCTGAGGAATTAAATTTGTATTTTGTCTTAGTCTTCACAAAGGAAAACATGAATAATGGACCAGAAGTTCTGAGAGAAACAAGTTTGAATGAGGAGCTGAAGGAAATCAGCAATAGTAAAGAAATGATTTGGGGAAATTGATGTTAACAATTTGAAAGAAGGAACTGAAAGCACTGTTGCTTAGTTTTCAAATGATACAAAAATATGTAGAAGGACAGGTAATATTGCGGAAGTGAGGGGGGAGGGGGTGGTGGGCTGCAGGAAGAATTGGACAGCCTGGAAAAGTGGGCAAAGAAGTGGCAGATGGAATATAGTGTGGAAAAGTGTGCAATTATACACTTTGGAAGGAGGAATGGAGGCACAGAGTTTTCTAAATGGAGAAATGCTTAGGAAATCAGAAACAGAAAGGGACTTGCGAGTCCTTGTTCTTTATGCTCTGAAGGTTAACATGCAGGTCTTTGGACTCTGGAATAGTCCCAACAGATTGGAGGGTAGCAAATATGAGCCTACTATCCAAAAAGGGAGATAGATAACAAACAGGGAACTATAGACCAGTGAGCCTAACATTGATGCAAGGGAAGTTGTTAGAGTCCAATATCAAGGATTTCATTACTCAAAGTCAGCGTGGATTTACAGAAGGGAAATAATGCTTGATGAACCTATTGGAATTCTTTCAGGATGTAACTAGTAGAGTTGACCAAGGAAAACCAGTGTTTAAAGTTTATTTATTCATGCCACAAGTAGGTTGAAGTGACTGTGAAAATTCCCAATGGGTGTAATTTGACTTTAAAAAGGCTTTCGACAAGGTCTCACATAACCCATGTAAAGTTAAAGCACATGGGATTGCTGCTAATGTCTTGAGATGGATAGAAATCTGATTAGCAGAAAGGAAGCAGAGTTGATACAAATGGGTCACTATCATAGATGATGACCCATTTATGCCAACTCTTTGTTTCCTGCCTGCTAACCAGCTTTCTATCCATTTCAATGGTTCTGATTGGCAGTCAGTGACTAGTGTGGTTCTGCAGGGATCTGTGCCAGGACCTCAACCGTTCACATTATATATTAATGATTTGAAAATGGGAACTGAATGTACTATCTCCAAATTTGCAGATAATATAAAGTTGCGTGGGAGGGTGAGCTGTGAGGAGGACACAGATATACTTCAGTGTGATTTGGACAGGTTAAGTGTGAGGGCATATGCACAGCAGATGCAGTATAATATAGATAAATGTGAAGTTATCCACTTTGGTAGCAATAATAGGAAAACAGATTATTTGTATTGAATGTGTATAAATTGAGAGAGGTGGATGCTCAGCAAGACTTGTGTCCTTGTACATCAATCATTGAAATGAAGCATACAGGTACAGCAGGCAACAAAGAAGGCAAATGGTCTTCATAGTGAGAGGATTTGAGTATAGGATAGAGATGTTTTGCTGCAATTGTTTGGGTATTGGTGAGGCCTGGACTATTGTGCGCAGTTTTGGTGTCCTGATTTGGGAAAGGATGTCCTTGCTATCAAGGGAGTACAGCAAAGGTTTACCAGACTGATTCCTAGGTTGGCATGTCTGTCATATGAGGAGACACTAATTCATTTAGGATTTAATTTAACGCCAAATCTTACAAGCATTATCTTGGATTTTTCAATCGATGTTAGCAAGTCCCTACGTGAATTGCTTTCAGATTATGCCTCTTCCTTCTCATCTCCATGTGTAATGATGTAGCAGAGTGATTTATAATCAATGTTTCCTGCAACATCAATTGGAGTCACAGCAAACATCTGCTGTACCTGCAGGGAGAAAAAAACAAGAACAGAGACATCATTCAAAATGACATAGTCACACACATTTTTTGAAAAGAATTTATTCCGTTTGACAAGTCTTTTACTACATGACATTTCTTTTGATGACACAGTGAATAAAAAGTGGTACCATCATATTTTGTGCATTCCTGCTCTTTGTCCTTTTCTACGACAATAAATTCCCTACATGCCAGGGACCCTAACATTAAAGATGGGGATTTTCACAGTAACTTCATTACAGCGTGAATCTAAGTCGACTAATAAATGAACTTTTTACTTCATTTCTCACTGGTTAAAGAACCATCCATTGGAAGATCAGTCCCCACTGAAGTTTCATCTATTGCAAAAAGAACACTCAGAATCATGGAATGGTTGCAGCATAGGAGGAGGCCATTTGGTCCATCATGTCTGCAATGGCCCTCTAAAAAGCAATTTACATAGTGCCACTCCCTTGCCTTCTTCCCAGAGTCCGCACATTTTCCCTTTTCGGATAATAATCCAATTCCCCCTTGAAGCTTCAACTGAACCTGCACTCTGAGGCAGATCTCATCCACTTGCTGCATGAACAAGCTTTTCTTCATGTTTCCATTGCTTCTTTGGCCAATTATTTCAGATTTCGATCTTTCCAAAAAAAATAAACTTGTTCTCTCTCCATCCAGACCCCTCATGACTTTGAAAACCTTCACCAAATTACCTCTCAATCTCTTCCCCGAGGAAAACAGTCCCAAACTCTCTAATATACCCATGTTGCCAAAGTTCCTCATTCCTGGAAGTAGTTTGTGAATCTTTTCTGTGCTCTCTCCAATGCCTTCACATCTCTCCTGAAGTATGGTGTCCAGAACCCATGACAGTTCAGTTCAGATTAAACTAGTGTTCTAAACAAGCTTAATCTCCTTGCTGTTGCATTCTTATTAAGTTTCAGTTCTGTGGTCAAATGGACAAAACTTGAGAAATTAGGCCCAATAATAAAACTGGACACTTTTTAATTAATACAGCTAAAACTGCTTCTATGAGGTTACAGCAGGTCAAAACCAACAAGGACACATACCAGCACTGTCTCATGTGTCAAACAAGATTACAGCACCTTAACAATAGGGAGGTCAACATGACCTGAAATCAGAAACCAAACCTCTTACAAACTGAATAGAGAGTTTCATTCATTAGATTAGATCAGTTTTATAGCCCAAAACCCATCAGGAGGTACTCAGAAGACATAATTGTGTATTCCCTTGTTTCAATTAGACTCATTGCTTTTAAAGAGATATGCATGTACAACTAGGGTGATCTGGCCGAACTTCACTGGGCGTTGCGACTCACCACCAACTTTTCACCCTAATGGCTGAAAGCCAAGGAATATTCAGAGAAGCAAAGAAGACAAAATACTCATATTCAAGACAATTCCAACAAAGACTCCACCAAACCTCATGTGACCTGGAATGATGCAAGAGCACATGCAAGATCCACCTTTGTGCTAAGAGGATCCTGAGTTCATCTGTTGCTGTGAGCTCAGTGAACTGAGTCCAACAGCCCAATCAATTTCACCAGACTAGGTAATACCTATTTCTTGAGTAATTAGCCTAGATTGGGGAAAGTTAACTTCATCTATTGTTTAAGAATTGTTTCTTTAACCTCTGAGTTTGTTAAGTTTGAACCTTTGTCTGTGTCATGAAGTAGTAAATGTAATGAGTAACAAACTCGGAATGTCTATATAGAATACTTCATAGACAATAGTTGCTAAGGAGGAACGACCCATTGGCAGTTCATTATTCCTGAGCAGAGCAGAGCTGGACACCTCCACTTAGTAAGTGGTCAGTCACCATGGTCTATCCTGTGAAGGATCAGTTGCCCAGGCAAATAGTTAATTGAATTTATTTCAGAGAATTCAGTTACCTCAGGAGTGAATTTTACTCAGTGAAGTATCAGCCTTTGGCAGTCCTATCCCATGGATGGTTAATATAATCCTGTTCCTGTTTAGATCCACCTCAGCTATCCTCCTGTAGGTTTGCTCTGGTTCCACACAAATCCAACCAGAAAAGCTTGTTCAATACCAACAATCTCATACACAACACTGCTTTTTATTAGAGTAAAATCTTACCTCGTCTGCACTGAATTTATCAGCCTGTGTCATCAGCAGCCTCTTAAATCTATGAAAGCAATAAAAAAGATACAAGCTGTTAAGGTGTGGCTGAGCAGCATTTAAATGTTTTTACCAAATTACATCATAAATGGATTGCATTTGATGGTCTGGACCTATCCTCAGTGAATCCATAATCAGTTCAACTGCACTAAATTCAAATCAGCCCTAACTTTATCTTTTGTTGGTGATCAAAGAAATAAATAACTTGTATTAAAAGCATCTTTCATGCCTTCAAAGAAATACATCAAGTATATCTACACCAAATGGGTTTTTTGAGACAATCTAGTCATTGCATAGTCACCAATGTCAATGCCTTACTAATTACATTGTGAATGTTTTAAAATGTCAACTGCGTTGTTTGCAGGAACAGGTCTTGCGTATTTGCATACATATATATGCGAAGTAGCTGGGACACGAGGTGATAGTGGGGAGTATTGCTACTGGACAAAGTGAATAAACTCTCTTTGTGTCTTAGTTCCTATTTCACCAACCAGTATAGACCCCTGTTAACAACTAATACTGATAGAAGCATTTTATTTCCAATTTTAAAACAAAATCTGAACTTAAATTCATTCATGGTCGAACTCAAGTTTCATGATCATCAGTTAAGGCCTCTGAATTACTAGCTCAGTAATATATATTGCAATGCAACATACTCTAAAGTACTTGCATTCCAAGCACTACACAGGCAAGTCTCTAATCATGAATGCTGCTGGGACCACGGCCCCACACTCATCAATACCTTCAGCAGAAGAATGTTAAGGTGTAAGACAACCAAGAGCATAGCCTCAAGTTGTTTAACTACAATAATTGGATTAAGAACACACTCTCAGTATATGTCTTAGGTGAAAAAACTCTGATAATTCACACACTATTTTGAAAATTCAGATTTTACAGGGAGCAACTATTAACTGCATTTCCTTATCCTCAATGCAAGGCTTTCATATGCATTTGATTTTAGCTCATGCCTTCAATGGCTTTGTTACTCACTCATCCTTGTTGACATGTCCTGTTCCTTGGGGATCAAACAATTTGAAGGCATTCAAAATGGTTTCTTCTGGGTCAGTGCCTGACATAAAACAAACTGCAAATTTATTGCTCTGGCTTGCAACACTTGATAGAACATCAGTTGTAGGGTATGATATTGAAAAAAAAAGGCATGCATTTTCATACTGAAGGACATGCCCAATAATACTTGACAGCCAATGAAGTGCTTTTGTAGTCACTTTAATGTGATGTCAGAAATGTGGCAGCCAATTTGCACACAGCAAGGTCCCACAAACCATGACACATAATGGCCAAATTATCTGTCTTCAAAATGTTGGTTGAAGGGCAAATATTGTTACATCACAGAAAAAAGCTCTCCTGTTCATCTTCAAAACAATGCCGTGGAATCATTAACGTCAGCTTGAGAGAGCACAGAATCTTGGTTTAATGTCTCATCTGAAAGATAAAGCCTCCAAAAGTGCAGTTCCTTCAGTACTTCATTTGAGTGTTAACCTAAATTTTGTGCTCAAGTCCCTGGATTGAGAGTCAAACCCATAACCTTCAGATTCAGAAACAAGAGCATCTGTCAACTACAGGCCAAGTGATATCCAAGCCACCATCACCACTCTATAAACATTTTAAAAACAAGCAGTCAAAAATCCCTCCACTGTTACAAGAGGAAGGTAGTTCTGAAAATTGGGGAGATTCCTGAATTATGGAAATAAAGTTGATGAATGGCCAACCATTGTAAGATTACTGTCTTCTTACCATTCAGTTTTTCTCCAAAGAGACTAAGGAACACTGTGAAGTTCATGGGCCCCTTCCCCTCTTTCAACATTTCTTCCAATTCTTCATCCTTTGTATTCAACTTACCTACAAATATATTAATACAAATTAATATTTATATAAACTACCTAGTTCAATGTATTTTTAAAATGGCTTCCTCAAGCAATCTGATTGTTCTATGGGGCCAGAAACAAGTTAACACCAGTCATATAATTCCAACACTGCTTTCCAAAAGATAACCTTTCCAATTCTATTGGTGAAAGTGATTTCAGTAAATGCTTTGATTCTGGAACAAGGTGGATTGTCAATCTCTGGAGATTACTGGCAAGAACTAACAGACCTGTTCACTTACCCAGCTGCATAAAGGTCTCCTTCAGGTCCTGTTTACTAATGATCCCATCACGGTTCTGATCAATACAACCAAAGGCCTGTGAATCCATGACAGAGACTTAATCAGTAACTGTATTAGCTAATTTGATATTCTTTACCTTCCCGATACAATTTACACTGCAGAGCAATCTCTTACTCTTGTGTGTGCATGTGACTCCAAAACTAATTCTTCTGTAAATGCAGTTCGTCCTTAATCTGCTGATTAAATAGGTAGTCCAAACTCTTCCACTGTTAATAATCTTCATCCTTGTAACTTCTGGCTTCACCCTTGCTGTGCTCATTGTGGGAAATTATGGCCCCAATGTCAACTCCAAGTTAAGCTTTATCAGATTGGTTTCATGTCAACCAGGCGAGGAAGACAGACTACCGTCCATTTTTTTGGAAGCCCGCAAAGAACACTGGAATGAGCTCTGACTACTAAAATTGGCCAGATAAGAACTAATTTGCATACTAACCAAATCAGGCATGATGTCAATTGCAGATAGTTGCCTTGGCAAGAAATTCATGCTGATCAGAGGTCTGATCAGGAACTAGAGGAAACAGAGCTGGATATGGATACATCTAGGTGGGAATTTTGGAGCAGTGAAGGCCCAAAATTTCCTCATAGGGTCCTGATAGTTGTATAGTACAACAGTAATGGATTTGTTGACTACAGACTTGAGCCAGACATAACATGAGGAAGATTCCACTGGTGACGAGCTTTGGGAAACAGGTCCAAAGTCACCAGTTGGTCCAGAGTGTTGTACACATAGCACATGTCATACGACAGATTAATCATATCTATTGTATCCCAAAGAGTTACTTTCTAAAATAAATTTATTTAATGTGCATCTGAATATATCAATAGTAATTATTTTCACCATTCCATTCCATACATTTGCTTATAGCTCACTTAAATAACGGCTCCAATATTTACAGAGAGATGAAGGCAGGTGGGAGGATTTTAGTGGTTGCAAAGTCCTTCTATACCAGATTGTTACATTTAGTCCCATTCCCAGCAAAGTCTTATAACAAAGTTTCTGTAGGTGAACCTGTGGCAAGATTATTATGATGCCAGACTGATAGGCTATCAGGTGGGCAACATTAGGTCAAAGGCAGAAACCTATCAGATGAGGAGATATTGTGAGGAAGCTGAAAAGACCAGGGAGAGAAAGTGGATCATAGGCCAAGAAGAACATCTGGAAGGTGTGAGAAGTAAGTTTGGAGGCATGATTTGATTGAGCAGAAGGTTGGATATCTGTCACCTCCTCACTTGTACCAATTAATTCCAGGGGTGCAAACCGAGGCCCCTGAGTGGGAAATTAATATCCACTTATGCGACTCACCTGCAGAGCATGTGCTATTGGGGACCAACTGAGAACCTCTGTTGATTTGCTTGTAGCCTTCCATAGGGTCCCTTGTTCAAAGGCACTCAGTGCCTCATTAAGAAACCCAGGATTCAGGATGGGGAGAAGGGCCTGCTGAAAGCCGCGCCCTCGTTTTATTTCAACCCCCTTGCCCCCAGCTGTTGGCCCCCTCTCTGAAAATCCCATCCTTGCCTCACTCACCAGTGGTCTGGGTCTCAGCAATCCGAGGTCTCTCTCTTGGGTCTTGCTGGCCACCTCCAATTGTGTTGCTTGCAGTGGCGAGCTGCTGATCTCTACCCTCAGAGTCCTGAATCCCAGCCAAGACCCAATTAAGTGACCAAATGAGAACTTAATTCCATTTGGTCTTCCTCAATGGAAGCAACACCTAACTCACGAATCTCTCGTCGTCAAGATTAAATTCTGCCCATGTTTGTATGGAACAGTTTCATGTGAATGCTTCCATGGTGCTGGTCAACATAAAATAGCTTGTAAAATCTTTATTATCCAATCCCTTTACAATCTGAAAAACAGCAATAATATCAGCTCCAGATCTTCTCATTCCCAGTGAGTTCCAGACTATTGCCCCAAATTGGAAAAGCTCTGAACTCTCTCCTTGCAGCTCTCCATCTCTCTACCTTGCTTTCCTTCTTTTAGACCATCCTTAAAACCACTTCTTGACCAAGCCTTTGGTCCTCTGACTTTAAATCTCCTCACTTGGTTCATTTTGGTTTATGCTGCTTCTCTAAAATGTAATACAATGTTAATTATATTGTTAAGATACACAGGCAAATGGCATTAAGTACTTGATTATATAAAAATAGGAGGCACTTGCTATGCGATCAGAGAGCTGTAAGACTGAACAAAGTCGATGAACTCTCACAGGAAAGAAAGTCTCAGTGCCTTGGTTTTGACTTTGTCAACTGCCTTGGATTCTATTAACACAAAGCACCTTAGGTGGGGATGTTTTACTACATAGATGCTAACATAAATATAATGCCTCATTGTGACAACATTCACAATTTACATCATTGCTGTTTATAAATACAATTACTCTGTTTTCTCAAGCATTCCAGTTGCTCTCCTGTATATTCTCTCAATGGTTGTTGTGTAACTAATTGTGCCTTTTTTTAATCCAGGTTTTGTATTTCTCAAGACTGAATCTCAAGTGTTTTCTATGTGCCCACATCCAATATATATTAAAATCTTTTTCTATGATAATCAAATATCATTAAGTTAATTATTCCCAATTTTAAACAAATTTGTTTGAAATTAGGAATTATCTATTGGAGTTAAAGCATATGTTTCTCATATTCAAATGTCACACTATAGTCTGTGAGCATTTGGATATTAGTGTATTTTTGTCTAAACTCCCAAATGTTATTTTTAAGACTGAACAGACGTAATTTTGACTTTTGACAGAAGTTCAGAGTGCATGATTTTTGCTTGATTACCTGTTAAACATATCTTCTAATTAACTTCATTGAGAATAAAGATTGGCAAGTAGGCAAATGAGTGTCTGAACCAATATTGTGTTATGTGAAGTCAAAATTACCCATGATCAGTTTAACAGTTGTGATACCAAGCATTAATATTTTATTTAGATTTGTTAAACACAAATTAGAGGTAAACACGAAGATATTAAACTAGATGTCAAGAGCAAGAAACAAAACAGAAATATTGAGGAAAATTTGGCATGGCAGATCCAAACTTCTAGCAAAGTAGGTGTTATATCTTTTGGTTCTTTGTAAGTTGTCTTTTTATTTCTTTGTCTGTTTTTTCATTTATTAATCACAAGTAAGGCTTGCGTTAACACTGTAATGAAATTACTGTGAAATTTCTCAGTCCAGCACCTCTTTGGGTCAATGCACCTAACCAACACGTCTTTCAGGAAACTGGAGCACCCGGAGGAAACCCATATAGACACTGGAAGAACATGAGAATTCCACACTGTGACCCAAGCCAGGAATAAACCTGGGTCCCTGGCACTGAGAAACATCAGTGCTAACCACTGCTATCATGCCAGCCAATTAGAAATAATGCCATCGGCAAGTTATTTCTTATTGCTATCCAATTGGCTGGTTGACTGAAACACTGTCACTTGGTAAATGATTGCAAGTGTGACAGTGAACATGGTACCCCGGGATATATGTTCACATAATAATGAATTCCTGGCTGTTTACCAACAAATGTAACAACATAGTAATATATATGGACTCTCACCTCCTTGAACTCCTGAATTTGAGATTGTTCAAACATAGAGAAAACATTGGATGTGCTTCGTTGGTTCTGTTTGGATGAAGCTTTCCCTCTTGCTGCTTTCCTGCTTGCCTAAAAACCAAAAAAGACAAACAATGTGACAGGAGCCAGTGCATCATAAATCAGCAACCCAGAAGTCTAATGGCATTGTTGTAGGCACTTTGTCAAGCAATATGATACAAATCATTTGGAAATTCATTGTTTTATCAGAAAAAAATCAGAATATATTATTAATAAAGCTAATTGCTGGCTAACACATTGAGATCAGTTTCGACTGCTGTCTCAATTCAAACAAAAACTGGGTCAAGAACATAACAAGAACATCCAACTCTCTCCTTCCTCAGATACATACAGTTCACTTGATCACAAACTACCCATCCATTAAAACCTTGAGAGAAAAGTCTGCAAAGATACTCTAGTAACCAAATGTCTCCGCTTTTCCACAACATAACCTTGGCTTGCAGTCCACCAGAACTTGCATGATAGATATTCTCAGGAATCTCCAATGTGTACAATATTCCAAATCTGTCCTTGCCAGTGCCCTTCATGAAGTTACAGAAACCTTTTCAACTTATG
Organism: Sphyrna mokarran; assembly: GCA_024679065.1. Taxonomy (NCBI): domain Eukaryota; kingdom Metazoa; phylum Chordata; class Chondrichthyes; order Carcharhiniformes; family Carcharhinidae; genus Sphyrna; species Sphyrna mokarran. The sequence continues at coordinate 16,740,964 of JAGIQG010000031.1, read as the reverse complement.
ATTAAATTCCCTTATGGTGTCAGTAGCATTTGATGAGCATTGTTGTTAATGGCTTCACATTGACTGACAAATTTCACAATAAGATGAATAATAATAATCTTTCTTTGGATGATGACTGTCCTCTCATTGTATGTACATCTGTTGCTTTTGGATCCAACATGCATTACACTACATTTACATCCAAACAGAACCAACAAAGCTCAGCGAATATCTTTTCCTTGTTTGAAGAGTTGACCTATCATTCCATAGCCCATCTGCTGAGTTTGTTCAGGTGTCCACAAATGTTGTTTATCTCTCAGAAATCTGTCAACTGTTCACAAACTTGGTATGGTGATTAAACACTCCTTCCTTTCATTCACTTTTGATTGGTGCCAGCACACTTGCATTTTTTCATGACTGATGCAGAACTCATTGTCTGTAACTGACTACCAATCTTTGCTATCCTGTATAAACCTCTGCCAACACATTCTTATCCTGTCTGTCAATTATGACCAGAATTATATGAGATAACCAGCGAGTTTAGCAGCAGAGAAAAAAGATTACATTCTCAAACCTGACATAATCCAAAGCTCTGCAACATATTGCTTTTTGATATTCATTCCCAAGCATCTATTTTTTGCATAGTATTAATTTACCTACAAATGGATTTTTTTATGGATAACTTTCTGTCTCTTAAACCATGTTATATCCTAAGGTGGAAACGTTGAGAATTTTTTCAGATACAATGTTAACAATAGCCACAAGAGTCAGCACATTCAGGTTTCAATATTTATTTGTTTGTAACAAACATATAAAATATATATTTCAGTTTATTCAGGTAAAAATAAGGTATTACAGTCCACTGTACAAGTAATCCAACTCTCTTGATAATCAAGATATTTGCACCATTAATATAGTACAATGTCCCACAATGCTTCAAGGAAGCATTATCTGAAAAAGTTTGACACCGGACCACATAAGGGGATGTTAGAAAAGATGACTGAACACAATGTTTTAGAGGTAGGTTCCAAGGAGTATCTTAAAGGAGAGGTAGAAAAGCAGAGGGGCTCAGGGCCAAAATTCTAGGTCCTTGAATCCTGACAGCTGATGGCATGTGCCAATGGTACTGCTGTTTGCACAGGTTTGCACAATGGGCCCGAATTAGAGACGTGCGGTGATCTTAAAAAGTCCCGGGGTCAGATGTGCTTTTGGAAAGGGAATTAACAACAACAGTCTGCACCCCACATTCATTGCTGCTGATGTAATTCAATACAAGGATTTGGTGATGTTTCCACTCCCTTCACTCTCAGTGTTCCCTTTGACATCACCAGTGTTTAGTTTTGACAAATCTACAGATGAACAGGGACAATTCAAACATATTAGAACTTTGAATAATAGATTTGAAGACTGCAAATCTCTGGAGGCTGTGCAGAGATTACATAATCCCTAAAAGCAATTAAAAAAGAGCATTTAAAAATGCAGGTTCGATTAAAATTGAAAATATACTGGGTGGGATTTTTCTGTTACACTGCGCTGATCAAGTAGAGTAGCAGGTTAGAAAACTTGAGTGATGCGCAAAAAAATTGGGTTTTGGCCTGATTTCTTGTCTCTTGCAATCTTGCTGGCTACATTCTATTGCTGAAATCAACCCTGCACCTGGGAAGGGCATGAGGCTGATTTAAATATTTGTGCCATGCTTTGCTGGTACCCTGACACTGCCCAGCAGGCACCAGACAGGGCTAAGGGGGTATTGGCCTGAGGAGGATCTGATGGGGGTGGAGCCAGATGGGAGATGGGGAGGTTGACAGGGGATGGGGGTGGAGGTCTATAGAACGGAAGGTGGGAATTCTGCACCAGGTGGTGGGGACAGATTGTGGAGCTACTGATCAGGGATTGGTCTGACAATCAGTGGTTTCGGCCAAAGATCACGGTGGGGATATATGTGGGGGGAGCGACCAGGGGGATAACTGGAGGATCCATGGGGGGAGTGGGGGAACCAATGTCCATAGTGGAAGGGGATTACAGTTCTCCCAGTATACTATGTATGCAGTGTACACAGTACACTGGGAGATTGGGGTGCCTGTGCAATGGCACCACTAGCAGTCTTCAGCCAGCTTCCCCATTCACCCCTCCTACTGGTGAGAATCACATTATGGCATCTGTATTGCACAGAGTGCCATAAATTACTGGCACTTACCTCGCATGGCATTTAGAGTGTTTCTGAGAAAATTTCGCCCACTGACACAAACAAGACTCAGAGTGTAATTTTCCCAAAATATGGCAAAGTAGCAGATTCTTCAGAGAAACAGACAAGTTTTCTCTCCAATCTTCTGACACTGTCAAAAATATCATCATTCCTGACCCTTCTCCACCCCCCCCCCCCCCCATAAAGCACATAGTGGAAAGCCCCCAGCGGGCTTCCCTGAAGGTCTTCTCCTTGAACATATCCAAGTTCTGCTCCTGACAGTATCAACATTGTCTCTTCGGGAAAAAGATACAAAAGTCCGAGGTCACATAGTAACCAACTCAAGAACAGCTTCTTTCCTGCTGCTGTCAGACTTTTGAGTGGACTTACCTTGCATTAAGTTGATCTTTCTCTACACCCTAGCTATGACTGTAACATTATTCTACACTGTCTTGTTTCCTTCTCTATGAAGATATGTTTTATCTGAATAGTGTGCAAGAAACAATACTTTTCACTGTATGTTAATACGTGACAATAATAAATCAAATCAAATATGGTAGTGCCAATTTTGTAGTGCCAATTTGGCACTGCCAGAGTGCCAAATCATTTCCCTCATCACCTGGGGGTTTCTGAGTTCCTGGCATGGTCATCACATTAGTTTCCATTTTTGGAAACCAGTCACAATTCTCATCAACACGACATCATGCTGGCAGGGGCACATATGGGGAAAGTTACAGCATAAAGCCATCTTTGCATGTTTAAATATATTTAGATTGATGGAAATCAGATTCATGCTCTGATTACATTGACAAGGGAGGTTAGGGAAGTTGCCTTTATGGCTCTTTTGCCTGACTTAGCAGCCAAAGTGAGACTTGTGCCTGTAGTGAACAGGGATGGAAAAACCATCTCACTAATGGTTGCCCAATTTCTGACTCCTGAGAAGGCTGGGAAGTACATAATATATTGTTAATAGTGATCAATGAAACAAAGTTCTTTCATTCCAGTGGACAAATGGACCACCTCAAAGGGGTGTTCACAGTAAATATTTGAAAGAGAGTCCATTAAATTTCCAGGTAATTAACTGAAAAATATTAATCATTGCACTGATGACATCAACATTTATAATCTTTCAATATGAATACTGTTACAATTTAATAATAAAGTAGGCAGCCAATCCTGGGGCAGAAAAAACTCAAATTAAATTATGATGAAAAAAATTAAGTTTTATTTTTTAAACAAGTGGTCCTCTGGAGTAATTAAGTTCATTGTTCCAATGTTCTGCCTAAATTTCTTGAACAATTTATGACATCTTCTAAATTGATAAAACCATTCCCACTAAATACCTTATTGCCTCTAAATCAGGTGGCAAATAAAGCATAACATTGTAAAATATGAATGACTTCAGAATTCATCACTGGCGCTAAATTTTGATTACAGCCCATTCAGCTTTTTAACCTATATATTTCAGTGAAGATCATGCTGAGTTCATTAAAGTTGAAGAGTGAGACATACATCTTAGTGGGAAATTCTTACCGGCACAAAATGCAGCAGAAACAAATGATCAAGAAAGGGAAATGTTGTAAATTATCTCTTCCCAAGGAGATAGTAGTAACATAGAAGGTAGTAAATGATCTTTCTGAAGATATAACTTTGTTTGACCTTGACAATTTGTACCACACTGAAGAAAGCAATGGATTGAGTACAATAAAATATTTTGTCACTTACCATTTTGTGTTGCAACTGTTGGATACAAATGTCAGTTGACCAGGTCGCACACAGTCTATATAGTTTTCTTTATCTCCTCTATTTCTAAAAACAGATACACACTGACGGATAAACCTTAAATGGAAACATGAAGCCAGTGTCCAACCGATAAAACAAATTCCTTCTCTACAGTTCAGATAGTGGAAATAGGGCAGAACATTCCAAAGTAACTTCACCCTTTAAGCTCAAAATCAGTTTCTTCCCTGTTGCCATCTGACTTTTGTATGGACCTCCCATTTGTTAAGTCGATCGTTCTCTACATCATAGCTGTGATTGTAACTCGATATTCTGCACTTTCTCCTTTCTTCTGCCCCCATGTTTTCTATGAATAGTATCTTGTGCCTGTATAGCACGCAAGAAAGAATACTTTTCACTTTATCCCAATACACGCGACAATAATATATCAAATCAAAATGTAATTCATTTTGTGCACTATTTACATGGTGCACCCATTCATTTGGGATCCCATTTAAATAGTGAGAAACCATTCAATTGGTGTCCTCATTAGACCAAACACAGTTATCTCATTGGATAAAAGCAAATTACAGTCGATGCTAGAATCTGAAATCAGAAGGGAAAATGCTGGAAAATCTTAGCGGGTCTGGCAGCATCTGTACGGAGAGAAAAGAGCTGATGTTTTGAATCTATATGACCCTTTGTCAAAGCTTTACAGGTAGGTACATCAATAGCCAAAATGATTAAGAACAGTTGGAATTAGGACACAACTCATTTAAGAATGGGCCCAACGCTGCAACAGAAGATTGAACAGTCAATCTAGATCAATACTCCTGTATCAAGAACACAGTTTTGGGACATAGGGAATTGCTCAACACCAGGAAGTATGCATATGATCATCCTGGTAGTTACATGATACAAGATGTGAAGCTGTTGACTGATACTGACCATCAACCTGTATTAATTATTCTACAATGAACCTAGCACAATGCAAAGAAACACAGTTTGAAGTACTGTTTCCAGTTTTATTATAAATTTATTGCTAATAGTGTAAGAAATAATCAATTTCAAATAACTTTCTCTTAATATACTAGGGGAACCACACTGGCACAGTGTTTGGCACTGCTGCTTCACAGCATCAGGGACCCTGGTTCAATTCTGGCCTTGGGTGACTGTGTGGAGTTTGTGTGTTTTCCCCCATGTCCATATAGGTTTTCTCTCGGTCCTCCGCCTTCCTCCCATTGTCCAAAGATGTTTAATTGATTGGCCATGCAAAAATTGCCCTATAATGTCAGGTCAACCAGCAGGGTAAATACATGAAGTTATGGGGGTTAGGGCCTGAATATGATTGTTGTCAGTGCAGGTTTAATGGGCCGAGTGGCCATTTTCGTTACTGTCAGGATTCTATGAGAACAAAACTTGCTGATAAGTCTTTTACAATGTTCAACCAGATGACAGATTCTGCTTTCCCTGAGGCTTACTCCATTATTCCCATAGTGCAGGATGGCAACTGGAGACAAACCAGATCAACCATAAAATACAAAACACCCAACACAGGAACAAATTAAAATCAGACAGAAACACTTTAAGTGAGTATTTATTCTTCATTTTAATACAGAAGCATTAAATTTGTCATGTTACCCATTATCTATCTGTACTTGATTCATAAGTACTCCTAGATACAATCATAAGATGTCTAAAAGATATAATGTATTTCACAATATTTACACTGTTTGGCTGTCATCATACAGACTGTTACAGGAATTACAAAATACAACAAGCCATGTTCCAATTTGTACTTATCTGAGATTTGTAGTTAATGTTTTGCATGAGAAAGTATTAGAATTAAGAATGAAACTTAACTTTGTGAAGTTACTGAAGACACTGCATATTTGTACATTAATAAGGCATTGATGTTTTCACAAAAGATCAGAATGATCCATATTAAAATAAACAAATAAATTTTATCAAAACTGCCAGAGCCTGAAAAATCTCAAGGAAAATAAGTTGATATAAAATGCTGTTTCTCTGCAGTATTTCACTCGACGTACTGAGTCTTTGCTCCTTAGATGGACTTATTTTTAGAATAGGTTCATTGCCTACTCACCGTTCCTGTATATGATTCCAAGGGGAATTCTCTTTAAAAGATCGCATTGTCGGGATCTGGGAGCAGTTTTTCTTGCTGAAGACATAGGCCTGATGTTTACAAGGTTAATAAGGGATTAAGTACAACACTGTCCACAGAATGATGTAAGAAAGGAGATGACCGAAAATCAGGGTCAGATAGTTCACTGACCAACATAATTCTTTCAATCATATTTCTTGATTTTTACTCAACCTCTGAAGAATTTGTGTAATATTTTATCTTGAGATTCAAACGTGCCAAGTAATTAATAATCTGGCATTTCATTTTCCACTTGCAATTTATAGCTAGTCTTTCATTGGACATCAAGTACAATGCTTTTATCATAAGTGGACTGGCTGAATTATTTTCACCACTAGTCCTTAAGGGAGTCATTATGTTCAGCCCATCACAAAATACTGCAGAGCCGGCCAAAGGGATTGTGCAGCTTGTTGCTTATTTTTAGCTCAGTCACTGGTTTGCAAGGTTATCGGTCAATCAGCTGGCCATCTTGCTCGCCACTGCGGAGATTAACGCTGCACCTCGGCCACTGCCTTCATCGGACTGGAGGAAGGTGATGTCACAGGGAGGTGCAAGTTCTCTTACCATTGTATGAAACCTGTGTTTGAAGCTATGGAATCAAAATGAGATAAGAAAATGTGGTTAACAGTGCAGGGAAAAGAAAACCCTCAGCACGAAACTGTAAATTTGACTCTTGATGGGAAACTGCTGGCTTAAACACACACACACATCAAAAGTTACTTCGCATTCAAATAACATGTGGATTGGAATCTCATCCAGACAAAAGGATGAAACTCTATTCTCTCTGGGGAGAACTGAATTTTGCAAGGTGGTGAGTTAAAATCTCTTTCTAATCAGAGAACTGAATACTTTCGTAAATTAGACACTGCCTATTGTACCTGAGCTCATGATAAGTTTGGTTGTATCTAGTCCAGCCCTTTCTTTGAATATACCAATATATCTTACAGTTGAGGTCATGTTAACTCTTTCCATTTCCCTGCCACAGAAGCCAACCGCACCTGGGGTTAGCTCCATCCACCTGACTAACATGTAAATCTGTGCAATTCTAATACGGTATCATTCATTGCTAAGAAAGGCATGTATCTGCCTTCAAATCCAGGAACGCACGTTTGTGTACTCATGCCGATAAGCTCCACTCTGTGATCCTGGAGTTTTGGCACGTGAATGGCAGAAACCTACAAATAAAGTGTGGAGATCAGCAGCATAAGAACAGAAACCCCGCTATCTTTAAAAAATATATGCTTTTTAATTAAGGTGTCGGTCATCTGAAATACATTTAGATGGTGAGTTCATGCATTATGTGAAAACAGGTAACAGCAAAGTAGCAGCCTGTTCTACATTTCTCGCAAATTAGATATTAGAAACTGGCTGATGATTTGCTTTTACCTCTTTTACAGTGTGAAAAAATTCAGGATCCAGTCAAGTGTGCTTTAGAATTATATAGAAATAGAGGAAAGAGTCTGTTTTCTTAAGGGATAATTGTAAATGTAGCTGCATGGTTCATTATTATACACAAATTAGCTGACCTTCTGAGGCACTGTTCACTGGTAGACTGTGGTCTGGTGGAATGACTTGTGATGTTCAGCTGCTAACCTGATCTGTCCCCTTAAGGATACTGCTCAGGCACTCCCTGTGGGGAACTGGTCTAAGTAGGTACTAGAAACAAACATACATTAATTCCTGTTAGCAAACATAATCAGCAGATTGTCATGTGCTGTAAATTATTGGTACTAGGTCAATTTGCTAACTTATCTTTCTGTCATTAATTGGCCTATAACTGACTTTGTGTGAAATTAGGGTCTTGAGGACATCTTGACTCCTTAGCTCAGATGTCAGGAATATGTACAAAACTTACAGATGACAATTCCACATTTCTACTTGTACTGAATTGAACAATAAAAGTCAGGGTGTAAAGTTTATAAGTTTTAACTGCTAGTACAAAACTTAACTCAATAATAACATGGATTACAGAAGTGAGGTCAATGCATCTAATCTACTGTAGTCTTAATTTTCTGATGATTATATTCAACTGCAGGCAAAGAGGCAAATTGGGAGTGTCCTGAATGGATTGCACCATGACCAATGCTAGATTCTCTGATCTGTGCCCCTTGTGATTCAGTACAAAATTTGCAAATCTACAATCTGCTACTGAACCTGCTTGACATTGCTGATCAGCGATGGTGGTCAACTTGGACACACTGACAGATGAAGACAGTAGGATATGAATGGAGTGCATGAAGCTTTGCAGAGTCACAGCTTTGCGTTTATATTGATTTCTACATAAACCCAATCTCTCCATGCATCTGAGAGAATGCCAATTCATCTATGCTTTACCCTGACTCTCAATAGTGTGGGTAAAGCTGGCAACTCATTACTGTAAAGTATACTCCAGCTACCACTCTTTAACCTACACAGATTTCTTTTCCCTTGATTTAAATACTTTTCACTGAGCAAAATAAGGATTGGGATGGGAGTAACAGTTCCATTTAACCAGGACACTTGTGTTAAAATGCTAAAAGTCACAGTGTGCGCTTGGAATTAGGGCAGCGTCTCCTTCATTTCCCATGCTGCTGCAACACAAGTCAGCAATATAAATACAAGTCAGCCAAATTTAACTTCACTTCTGATGTGAACAGGGTAACATATCGTCATGTTTTGACGATGTTATAAAGTGAAAAGGGCTTGTTTGATTAATGTTCAGGAAAAAGTCTGTATTTCTCTTGCCATGTTCTCAAAAGCCTTTCTCAACACTGAAGATAAGGAAAGCATTTGAAACTCAGAAGATGCCTTGAGTACATAACTCAGAGGATTTACAAGAGCAGGATCATCATTTAGGGGAGCAGTAAATAGCTAAACAGTTTGATGTGCAAAGGGAATGTACCCTTTCATCTCCAGCAGACTATGTGAAAGAAATGTGTGCTTGTAAAAAAACAAGGTAAGAAGAAAAACATTAACCAAATAGAGACAGATATTCTGTTTACTTAGAAAGGAGGAATGAAAGGTATATTTGAGACCATTGGGTGTGAACAAGCCCAGCAGATTTAGCAGTGAATTTGTGCATTGCATAGTCAATTTAGGGCTAACATGTGCTATATTGTGGAATTGCCAGCGTTGGACTGGGGTAGGCAAAGTAAGTAGTCTCATAACACCAAGTTAAAGTCCAACAGGACACTCATCTGATGAAGGAGCAGCACTTCGAAAGCTCATGCTACCAAATAAACCTGTTGGACTTTAACTTGGTGTTGAAAGATTACTTAATGTGCTGTATTGTATGGTCAATTTGGATGTTTCAGAATACTTCGTCAATGATAACTGGAGTGAATTATCAAACATATTGTCTCCAGAAAAACAATGAACTATGTAATATACAATGTCATTTAATATCTTTCAACCAGTTTTAATGTTGAAGCTGTATAGATTCTGTCAAAGGAAACTAATACTTGGTAATAATTATAGATCATACTTTTGGAAGACCTGGGCCATATATTCCCATTTCCCCCAGACCTGATCTGCATCACAATTCTGGATGTGCTCCCAGCACAGTCAATGCACCTTGAAGAGCAGCACTGACAACAGCTCCAAAAGATCACTATTCGCTGAGGTGAACACTTACTGAGGATGTAACTTGTAAACTGATCCGTCAATTCCGACTGAAATCTTCATTGTTTCTTTGCGCTTGTTCTCCCACATTCGAGTTATAACACCTGCCAATCCAGCGGCACATAGATGTGCTGCCCGTGTCGACACGGTCTCACACACCAAATGGGTAATATCACAATCTGCTTCAGATGGCAACACACCTAGTTTGGTCAGAACGTTATAGATCTGCTTCTTGTCCCCTGTGTCACTTAAAGAAAATAATAGGGATAAGTCAATATGAAACTGTTCTAACTTGCTTTACAGTTGGTAACTGGCCCTGGAATATGGAGAACAGTGGAATGTCAGAATGACACCACAGCCAGCCATAATTCTGGCCAGGACTCAGAAGAACCAAGTCTTAGCCTGAAGCCCATACCTCTAGGATGCCTTTTGATGTAAAACCTTGATTTGTCTCTTGAAAAGCCATCAACTCTGGATATATATTAATGTGGAAACAGGGAATTCTACAAACACTGGGAGGTTCTTGAGCCCATTAAGCTCATAATGTTACCCATTAATTTCCACTGTTCCCCAGTATGCTCTCTCTGGTTGTTTTTTGATCATTTACCCAATTCCCTTTTAAAGGCTGTTGGGAATTCTGCTTCCGTTAGTGGTTCTGGTTGGGCATTTTGTGTTCAAAGAACAAAACAGCACGGGAAACAGCCCTTCGGCCCAATGAGGCCGCGCCGCCATCCTGATGTTCCCACCTCTACCCGCGATCCCTGTTCATGTTTATAGATCTATGTTATAACATGTTACACAAGTGTTCTTTCCAGTATCTCTCTTTGGATGACAGATTTTAAATTTATGCCCTCCAATTTCAAGCCACTGAAAATGTAACTTGTCTTTTCCTATAAATTGCATATAAAACAACAAAACACAATTTCTGACTGAGAAAAATAAAATGCAGTTTTTATCTTGGCTTCTTTGTCCCTTGTATGGTAGGTCTTGCACTGATCCATTCATACTAAATGTACTTTGACTTGTGCATGTTCAAGCAAAACTGTATTTTATAAAGTAATCTCAAATAAGAGAGGGGAAATTGAAACAAAAATAGTTCATGGCAGATCAAGCAGGTATATTATATCTGTATATTCTAGACATAGGAAGAGAAGGACAAGTATATTATATCAGTATCATTTTTAAATGTACAACAGTTTTTGCCTCAATATGCGAGAAAGCGTTTCAGTGATTTTCAGGTTTAAGTTACAGTTTAGAGTTGGTAACCATCTGAAACCTCACTTTAGGTCTTGAGCTGCTCGTGAGAAATGCAAAAGACACTTTAAAAGGATGGATCAAAAACCTCCTGTTGGATTGTGAGTTCTTGTGTGAAAAACACATTAGGAAACAGTCAACACCAAAGAATTGATTAAATAGATCCTTTTATATCACCAGTGTATTAAATGTAAATGTAGCATAAAATCATAAAATCAAGCCCAGTGACACTTGCCTCTAATTTTGTTTCAAGTTATCTAAAAAGGATAACTGAATAAAAGAATCGCAAAGAAAATGAAAAAGAAAACCTTCAAATACTGGAAGCTTGGAACAGATAATGTTGGAAATAATGCAACATCTTGCAAAAGAAAAAGATGTGTTAATATTTACTGTTTAAGTCTTAATTTATTTCTATAAATGCTAATCTGTTCTGTTTCCTGCTATAAGATTAAATACATGCTATGTCATGATTGTCTGTTTCTGCTGCTGAAAAAAGCCCAGTCAACTCTGACAAGCTGTATAATGAGAAAGGTACAAGTCACACACATTTCTTTCTCGTGGAAGAAAGTGGAGGGCTTTGTGATAGTTGAACAGTTCTAAATACAGTTCCACTAAAGCCGAACACACGAATAAAGAAACAAGTGGAGGAGTATACTATATGACCTTCGTACCTCCTCTACCATTCAATGAAATCATGGCTAATCATTGGCTTCAGCCCCACTTAGAACATAGAACATAGAACAATACAGCACAGAACAGGCCCTTCGGCCTTCGATGTTGTGCCGACCAAAATAAAAAGCAATGCCCCTCCTAACTAAACCATTCCCTTCTCTTCCATATACTTATCAACTAACCTCTTAAACGCCACCAAACTTGGCGCATCTACAACAGCTGCAGGCAGGGCATTCCACTCCCTAATCACTCTTTGAGTAAAGAACCTACCTCTGATATCCGTCCTATAACTCATACCCCTTAATTTAAAGCTGTGTCCCCTCGTGCTAGCTTTCTCCATCCTAGGAAAAAGGCTATCACTGTCCACCCTATCCAAACCTCTAATCATCTTATATGCTTCAATAAGATCCCCCCTTAGCCGCCTCCTTTCTAACGAAAACAACCTCAAATCCTTCAACCTCTCTTCATAGGACCTGCCCTCCATACCAGGCAACATCCTGGTAAACCTCCTCTGTACCCTCTCCAATGCCTCCACATCTTTCTTATAATGTGGCGACCAGAACTGCACACAATACTCCAAGTGCGGCCGCACTAGAGTTTTGTACAGCTGCAACATGATGCTGCGGCTCCTAAATTCAATCCCCCTACCAATAAAAGCTAAGACTCCATATGCCTTCTTAACAACTTTATCCACTTGACTGCCTACTTTCAGGGATCTATTGACACATACACCAAGATCCTTCTGTTCCTCAACACTATTAAGAGCCCTACCATTAGCCCTATACTCTACACATTTATTGTTCCTGCCAAAGTGCATTACCTCACACTTTTCCACATTAAACTCCATTTGCCACCTCTCGGCCCAGCTCTGCAACTTGTCCAAGTCACTCTGTAAACTAAAACACCCCTCTTCACTATCTACCACACCACCAACTTTAGTATCATCTGCAAATTTACTGATCCATCCCTCAATACCCTCATCCAGATCATTTATAAAAATTACAAACAGCAGGGGCCCCAAAACAGACCCCTGAGGCACACCACTCGTCACCGAACTCCACGATGAATATCTCCCATCAACCACCACCCTCTGTCTTCTATCTGCCAGCCAATTCCTAATCCAATTAGCTAAATCACCCTCTATTCCACACATCTGCATTTTCTGTAGAAGTCTTCCATGGGCCACCTTATCAAACGCCTTACTAAAGTCCATATATACTACATCAACCGCCTTACCCCCATCCACCTCTCTGGTCACTTTCTCAAAAAACTCAATGAGGTTAGTAAGGCATGACCTACCCTTCACGAAACCATGCTGACTATCCCCAATCAATTCATTTCTCTCTAAATAACTATAAATCCTATCCCTAATAATTCTCTCCAATACCTTGCCCACCACAGAAGTAAGACTCACTGGCCTATAATTCCCAGGAAGGTCTCTCTTCCCCTTCTTAAACAATGGGACCACATTCGCTATCCTCCAGTCCTCCGGAACCACACCCGTAACCAACGAGGACCTGAAGATCAGAGCCAGAGGCTCTGCAATCTCCTCTCTTGCCTCCCAGAGAATCCTAGGGTAAATCCCGTCCGGCCCAGGGGACTTATCCAACTTCAAACCCTCGAGAATTTCTAACACATCCTCCCTATCTACTACAATACTCCCCAATTTGCAACCCTGTACCTCAGTGCTCTCCACAGCTACATTTCCAGCACTCTGCGTGAATACCGAAGAGAAATATTTATTCAGTGCCTCACCAATCTCTTCAGGCTCCACGCACAACTTCCCACTGCTGTCTATGACTGGCCCTAATCTTGCCCTAACCAATCTTCTATTCTTAACATATCGAAAGAAAGCTTTAGGATTCTCCTTAATCCTATCAGCCAACATCTTCTCGTGTCCCCTCTTAGCTCTCCTCAATTCACTTTTTACCTCCTTCCTAGCTAATCTATAGCTATCCATTGCACTACCTGAGCCTTCAAGCCTCATCCTGACATAAGCCTCCTTTTTCTTCTTAACCAGCAAATCAACTCTTTTCGTACACCAAGGCTCTCTTACTCGTCCATTTCCTCCCTGCCTGACAGGGACTTCATTGCCCATTCGTTAGATTCCCTGACAGACCAAAACTCTGTCTATCCTAACCAAATGTATTCAAAGGTGAAGCATTCACAACTCTTTGGGGCAGAGGATTTCAAAGATTCATAACACTTTCATTGAAATAACTTCTTTCATCTCAGTCATTATCCTGAGACTGTGGCCCAATGCCTTAGATTGTTAGCCAGCAGAAGCAATCTCTTAGCATCCATTTCATCACCATTTTCAAATTAGACCACCCTAGTGGGTCAGATCTCAAACAATGATGAGACAGAGTACAATAAAAAAATAGAAATGATGTGACAACGATAATCTCTTCCTCAAAGTTTGTAAAATAAAGAGTAATCTGCAACTTCAAGAAACATAGTGGAGAATATATCCCTGTCTATAATGATGGTGAATAGTAAGTCGAGAACTTCAAGTTTCTAGGTGTCTAAATCACCACGAATCTGTCCATCCACACAGATGCTATAGTTAAGAAAGCCCACCAACGCCACTACTTTCTCAGGAAGCTTAAGAAATTTGACACGTCCACGATGACTCTAATTTTCACAGCTGAACCACAGAAAGCATCCTTTCTGGATGATCACAGCTTGGTTCCTGTTCTGACCAAGAACATAAGAAATACCAAGGGTTGTGATTGCAGCCCAGTTCATTACGCAAACAAGATTACCATCAATTGACTCCACCTATGTTTCCGCTGCCTCAGAAAAGCAGCCAGCATAATCAAGGACCCATGCACTCCAGACATTCTCGCTTTCACCTTCTTCGTCTACCAGGTTTACCAGGATGTTGCCTGGTATGGAGGGCAGATCTTATGAGGAGAGGCTGAGGGATTTGAGGTTGTTTTTGTTAGAAAGAAGGTGGCTAAGAGGAGACCTTATTGAAACATACAAGATGATTAGAGGTTTAGATAGGGTGGACAGTGATAGTCTTTTTCCTCGGATGGAGAAAGCTAGCACGAGGGGACACAGCTTTAAATTAAGGGGTGGTAGTTATAGGACGGATATCAGAGGTAGATTCTTTATCCAGAGGGTGGTAAAGGTATGGAATGCGCCAAGTTTGGTGGCGTTTAAGAGGTCCATGGATAGGTTTATGAATGAAAAGGGAATGGTTTAGTTTAGAGGGTCATTGCTTTTTCTTAATTGGTCAGTGCAACATCGAAGGCCGAAGGGCCTGTTGTGCGCTGTAATGTTCTATGTTCGTTGGGAAAAAGCTATAAAATTCTGAGATCACATACCAACCAACTCAAAAGAGCTTCTTCCCAGCTACCACCAGACTTTTTGAAATTAAGCTGCTCTCTCTCTACATCCCAGCCATGACTGTAACACTATATTCTGCACACATTCCTTTTCTTATCCCCAAGGTACTCTATGATCAGTCTGTTTTGTCTGTTTAGCACATAAGAAACAGTACTTTTCTCTCGACATATACTCTTGACACAAGAGGAAAGTGGAAACTCAAACCTCTCCAATTGATCATAAACAACTGTTTCTTTGTACCTTTCTATTTGTGAGAGGAATCTTGTTTCAAAGCTGCCTTGTGTTTTCAGCAGCTGCGATGCCTCTCCATTGAAGAGCAGGTTTTGATCTACCAGTTTCAGCAGCACAAGTCGTGTTAGTTCACCCATGTACTTCCCACCAATAATCTTTTCATATCTGGTTAAGAAAGAGGACATGAATCAAATGCATTGAATTTCTTGTCCATCCCAAGCTCTGATTGTACCTTACGAGATTTTGTTTAGAAAACTAGATATGCTTCAGTAATAGCCCAAAATTAAATTGTCTTCATATTCATCAATGCTGTGTTCTGAAAAGTCCATTTTGTTTTCCACTCTATCAACGTTGCAGGTCCAAAGTTTCATTTTGTGAATCTCAACTGTCCTATCCTTATAAAGCTAACCCCATCTTCCCAGCAGTTGCTGTTGTGCTATTTCTAGGAATCATCATCTTTCTTCCTGCTCTCTAACCCAGTGGGTTAATGTCAACTCCAAATGCACTTCAGTCAAAAGGCTTTAGCTTTGAGCAGAAACTAAGAAGCTGGGCCCATTTTCAGCTGAGCAAATAAGATTTAAAATAAATTAAAATTACAAGAGGTTTTGATAAGGTAAATAAGGAAAAATTATTTCTACGAATCAGTGATTCATGACTGACGGGACATAAATGACGCAACAAAACAAAGGTTCAGAATTTGTATTTTGTTAAGAAAACAGAGGTTGGGATTTTCTGGCAACACTCGCTCCAAAACCGTAAAATCCCACCCGAGGTCAACAGCTCTTTGCATGGTCTGCCCCACCCCCCACCCCACCCCATTGAGTTGGTAATTGCAGTTCCTCGAGGCCAATTTAGGTTGATGAGTTGGAGCTGTGCAATGGCACATCATTACACCCATAGTTAAGATTTTTTGTTGAATTATGGACCAGTGCATACTAGAAATACCAGAAAAACAACTGAAAGCAGTGATGCAGAGAATAAGGATGGCTGTTGTTTGGAAGTAACTGCTTAGTATAAATATTAGGCTCGTTCTCTTCAGACTGTCAAAATATTACAACTACCGCACTGGTGAGATGGGAAAACTCCCCACACAGAACTATTAAAACACACATAGTTTGACCAGAAACAGTGAGAAACCAGAATTCAGAACAGTTTTTAAAAAAGACCGTGCATAAATATTTGAAAAATAAAGATTTAAAAGGACTTTGGGAAAACGGAATATATTGATGTGAATGGTCTCACTGTATGATATAAAATTTTCTGAATTGTCTGGCTGAGTGAGATCAGTCTTAAATTTATGCATTAAATCTGGGCCCTCAAATTTACAAATCTCAATGCCACATTTGCTATACTTTCCTCGATCTGGAGCCCTAAACACAGAATGATGCCATTTAACTGAATGCAGAAATCTTTTTATGCCGGGGAGCACTTTCAGCCTGACCTTTCTGAGCATCACTGCATTAACTAATAGGTTTAGTAATGCTTTGCATCAGCACAAACTCAATCTTTGCCTGCTGCATCCAGCATACAGAATATAATAAAATGCAGCAATTAGACTTTGACCAACTTTAATCTGCTGAGGCTGCGACTAGTTTCTCCCAGCTGTTCTGATTTCAAAGCTGTGACTGGAAGGTACTGAAGTACTTCAAACAAGAGATGAACTTTGACTCCATAACTGCAACAATACTGGTCAAAACGGTAAACACTTTAATTCAGATTCTGTTCATCTCATGCGGCTGAAACAGCCATCAGCTGAGTTGGTAATTGCAGTTGCTATAGGCAATTTAGGTTGATGAGTCGGAGCTGCGTAATGGCACATCATTACTCTCATAGTGTTAAGATTTATTGTTGAATTATGGAACAGTGCACACTAGAAACACCAGAAAAACAACCAAAAGCAGTGATGCAGAGAATAAGGGTGGGTGTTGTTTGGAAGTAATTGCTTGGTATAAATATTAGGGCAGCTCTGCTAAGACTCTGTCAAAATATTACAATCAAGAATGCAAGCTGAGCTCTGTGAACTAGTTTGTTTACAATAAAGTAAGAATAATCCAAATTACTTCTGGAAACATTGTTTATTGAACCTGTGTGACTGTATGGACAAAGCTGTGGGAAGATCATTACTAACAAGTCACCCTGCACATTATGTATTATTCTCTCTTGAGCATGTACTTTGCTGTTACTTCATGATCAAAGCCCTGTCATGGGTTATACCATTGTACATACACCTTCCCCATAGAACTGCAGCAGTTCAAGAAAGATCACCATCATCTTCTCATTACCACAAGGCATGGGCTATCATCAAGGAACTCTCAAAGGTAAAAGGAAATTTTAATCCAAGCACCATCCATCATTCTCATTTTTTAAAGATGTTGATGTACTCAATTTCACCCAAATCACCTTCACTAATACAAGCACTTTATGATGCTACTACAACATTCAATCACAACAATGTTAACTTCAGATATAATGCAGTTTTACTTACAGCTGATACCCTGGATTGTTAGACGTCTCATCAACAACACAATCGTATTCTAGACGGAACTCCTCAAGCTCACCCGTGTCTCCAAACCCCCCCCACTCGGTGTTAACGCACATTCTTCCTTCTTCACCTTCCACCAACTCCACATTTTTCATTTCCTCCATGTAACAGGCATTGCAGCCAGTGCCTAGAGACATAAAGATTAAGAGTGAGTGTTAAAGGCTAAGTATTCCACTTGAGAACATTTTTTTGGAGAAGTGGAGATGGCCCAAGTCAGCCAAGACTCAAATCATCTTGTGCAGCCAGCTTTCCTGTTTGGTAATCCACCTGAATGACAATTCTTCATTATTGTACTATAGCTTATTTGTGCCCCCGTCTCACTTATTCTCGTTTTTACCTGAAACCACGTTGATTGTTTTGTAAACATTGTTGAATGCAATTATGAAAACATTGGTCCCATTGAAAGGGTGATCCTTTGAAGGACCAGACCCTATGAAGACTGGGCCAGACTCTCTGAAAAAGATACATGGGGAGCCAAGTTCAATATGGAGCAAAGATGCATGTCCTAGAATGGGGAGGAACTCATTGGATCAAGGGAGAAAAAGAGAGCAGACCTGTGTTTATGTTCCGTCAGACCCTTATCTTGTATATCTGTTATAATAATAAATTGTTCATTTAAAGCCACAAGTCACATTCGACTTTACTACGCTGGAAATGAGGAAAATCTATGCCAATTGTTGGGAAATCAAGGCATTCAGTTTGAGGGGAGGAAATGATCGTCAAAGCTAAGAAATGCCTTTCATTGGGAATATTGAGCGAGAAGTTGAGAGCTGGAGGCAAAATATTGAAAAGCTGCATTCCTTCTTTGTAGCAAATGAGATCATGGCGCACAAAAAAACAAAAATTTAACTATTCAGTCATTGGCCCACAAATTTACAGCTTAGACAGGAGCCTATCCTCATCTGACATTCCAGACAAAAGAGCGGATTCTCATCAGACAACTTGCAGGAATTCTGACGTCCTGCTGAATGGGGCATGGGCTAAAAACTGGGATTTCTGACAGACATCAAGGCAACTGGGATTCGCCTGATCCACCATGCTGGCCGCAATCCCGTTCCTGTCTGTAGCAGGCAGCAACCTGGTTAATATGCAAACCCACTGTAATACAATTAGCAGTTTTGTCAGCACATTCACTGGCCTTCACCCTCAGTGGGAAATAAACTGGGCAGGTTTTGGTGCTGGTAACGCCCATCATAGGCCTGGTATGCTAGATCACGAGGACCCAAAGCAGCACCATTAATCCCTCCGCAAAGAGAGATATCTTCCTCCCACCACTCAAATAATTTCTCCCTGTTGCCACACCACCAGAAATGAGGGTGCCAGACAGAGCCCAACTTCTAACCAGCTCTCCTAAGACTGCTCCATTACTTCCTTCCTGCCTCAGATCCCAACTCAGGCCCCCCCTCCAGGCTATGTGCCTTGGCATTTCTAGCAGTGCACTGCCCCCAGCATTGCCTGGCTCTTTTAAGTCCTGAAGGGGGTCAAGGAGGTATGTCCAGTGGTCACTTGCCCCTCCATTGCCGGACTGCAGAAATTGGGGGTTAGGCGTGCTCAGACTTGGGGCAAGTGGTTGGCATCACCATTTCTGGCAGGGAGAGGGTCTCATGACTGGACTGCCTCCTCTTGCCTTCAAAACCACCCCTGGCATGGTGCACTCAGTCCCAATGTACTCTCACAGATTTTATCTGAATCAAAGGATCCTTACACTGCAGAAGGAGACCATTTGGCTCATTGAGTCTGCACCAACACTCCAACAGAACATCCCACCAAGGCCCTGATCCCATAAGCCCACATATTTACTCTGCCAATCTCCTTAACCTAGACATTTTGGAATGTGGCAAAAACCAGAAGAAACCCTTGCAGACAAAGGGAGAAAATCTCCACATAGTCACCCAAGTCTGGAATCGAACCAGAACATTGATGCTATAACTGCTAACCATTGCGCTATTGTGTCACCCTTGGTCTGCAAAAGAAGTGAAACCACTTTATCCCTTCGGAGAAACCACAGTTGTCAATCAGGCTTAGAGGCTATGTAAACATTGCGGTTAGGATGGAAGTACTTGAGATGCATTCAGGCATGAAGGCAAAGCTAAATAATCATAGATGACTGGAGGTTGAATAGAAATCCATTAAACTGTCAATGAAAGCCTACTTCAAAGCACTTGCAATCTCAAATTGACAGAGATCCGAAGTATTCAAGGGAATAGCGAGAATTCCAAAGATTTCCATTTACTAGGAAGGCTCAGAGACTTAAACAAAAGCTATATGAATACATGGGTTTCTTTTCCACAACTGTGGAGAAGAAACCTCCTCCCCACCCCCCCACCCACAACTCCCACTGCAATTGACATCCCCTCTGTCTCTGTCTGAGAGGATTTGAAAAAGGTCTACTCACAGCTGTAGCTTCTGACAGAGAGCAAGGGAAATCCCTATTGCTGAATGGACTTCTACTATGATTTAAAAGCCTGTCAGATGACCAAGGTCATGGAGATTAAAGTGACTAGGCCACTTCAGAGTTGACAGGCAAGAATGTAGATGTTGATCATAGGGCTGCCTGAAATTGCCACGTGAGGGATCAGCTTTAGGTCTTCCAGGACTGGAAGGGACCCCTACCCTGAGGGAAAATGGTGAGGTCAACCCTTTGCCAGATTAGGTCTCCCTCATGTTTGGATGGTGTTGGGGGAGGAGGCAATGACCCGTAATTTGAGTGGTGTGGGGGAAGGTGTCACGCCACTGTTTGCTGAGGGGTTTGTGGTTCTCCCCAAGTCGGGGGGGGTCACCATTTCCATATTTTGGGGTGAGGTGGGCCTGTCACCAATTGGGGTGGATGGGTGTGGAGGAGATCAGGGCACTGTTTAAAAATGTTGTCCTGATCTCTGAACAGTGAAGTTAGCTGTCAGGTTTTACAAAATGGGTTCATTTGCATCTTTCAAGTGGGTTAATCCCAGCTAACAGACACTGTCAGCACCAAATTTCCCACTGGCATACTTGACCTGAGAAAGGGAAAATTTTGTCCAGACTATATTGACCAAGATCAGTGAAGTATCATTTTAGCTCCTGACCTTCGAATATGTTTGAGATAAGAAATTTATTGTGCTGTTGGGTTGGGGGGGGTGTGTGCGTGTGTATGTGTATTGAGAGGGTTAGCAGATCATTGCCACTTCTGCCCATCTTCAGGGGAAACGTTCAGAAACCTTTTGATCTGCGGGATCAACAACCTCACATTACAAAAAAACCTGCTGGCTCAGATTAAATCTCTTTGAAAGAAGTTGTAGAGTTACCCAGGCAATTAAATGCACTGAGCAGAGTAAGTGAACTGTAAGCCAATAAGATGAAATATTTATGGTGGAAAAATGCCTGTTGCAAGGAACAGCCAGTGGGGTCGTATATTATGATGGATGGAAGCTTGTTTGTGATGTGCGTGAGTACGCTCTCAAGAAACTTGTTGATCAAGAAGTTACTTATGTCAAGCATGGTGCAGAATGAAGCAAACAGGACAGAATTCACAAAAAAAACAATGATTCAAGAAACTGGCTAAGGAGCCTAATGAGGGATCTGAATCGTATACTTTAAACCAGGTGCAACTCAACAAGGTGCCAGCTATAGAAATAGCTTTGATGATCAAATGGAGGTTGACACAGGAGCCCTGCCCACAGTCAAAGGGGAACAAGCATTCCCATACCTCTAGAAAGGTCTGCAACCCTTGCAGTTGAGTAATTCAGAAGCCAGATTGTTTTTGTCTACAGGAGAGATGTTGAAGAAAGTAGCGTCAGTTACAGGAACAGTATCCTAAAGAAACCAAACCACATAATTACCTGTCCTAGTGATTGAGAGTTACAGACATTGTCTCATGGGGCAAGACTAGTTGAAACAAATAAAATTAGACTGGTTGGAGATACTAAGTTTTCAAAATACTCTATGCAAATACTCTGAAGTTTTCTAGAAGACATCGGGATGAATAAAGGGACTAAAGCCAAAATCTATTTGAACGCCGAGGCAACGCCAAAACTTTCACAGGTCCAGCCAGTAGCTTATGCACTCCATCATAAATAGAGCTAGAAGATTGGAAGGTTTAGATGTCAATTTGTACAGTTTCCTGAATGGGCTGTGCCCATAGTTCCTATCTGGAAGCCAGATTGTGCAGTAAGATTAACTTGTCCGATCATTCTTCCTTGACTTTGCTTTGCACTTCTCAAGATAGTCCCACATAGCATGGAAATTCACCATGTTTGAAACTTCAAATGAACCTGCTGTCAACAGTTCCACTGCACTTAGAGTTTTTAAGATGGAGAACATTGTCTATTCCTTAACTGAACCGATAAAGCTTTGGTCAACTGACCCTGTACGATGCTATATTTCCAATTTTCTTTTCGTCATCGTAACTAGGAATTTCAAGTTCTCCTTACCCACAATCATGCCAACCTCACAGCTGTGGTCTTCATAATAACAGGAGATCATTGTTGCAACAGTGTCATTCACCATGGCAACCACATCCATTTCAAAATCCTGCAACATTAAAGAAGCATTTGGAAAATACAATTCATGGTTCCTGTCTTAGCTTATTTAAAGCATATGACAGAAAACTACCAAGAAACAGAATATAGCTTCTCTAACTATATTAAAATGAAAAGAGTAGCTAAAATTACAGCATGAGACTGGGAATTAACAATGAGAAGCAGGAAATAGCAGGGACTGAGATGAGGAGAGATTTCTTCTCGAGAGAATTACCTGTCTTCAGGAGTTCTCTTTGACAGAGCTGGGTCATTAAACATACACAAGTTTGGGTCAGGCAGATTTCTGTTTGACAAAGGAGTCGATTGGGGGCAGGAAAGTGGAGATAAGGCCATAATCAGAATAGCCAAGGTCTTATTGAATGAAGGCTTGAAGTCTAAATAGCCTCTTCCTGCTTCAAGTCCTATGTTCCTATGTCTGTGGGCTGAATGGCCTGCTCCGATTTCTTCTGATCATCCGAAGACATTTCCGTGGGAAGAGAGGAATTAGTGCCACCACTCAGATTTCTCAGCACTAACAATATTCCACTTAGGGCCAGAAATGCTGGTGATTTTTAATACAATTAATCATGAGAAATACTTCATATTTGCTGCATGAAATGTCATTGAATTATAAATGTTGGATGGCGACAGCATCCTGTTGTGAGATGTTCTGAATTCAAGACTCACCCCTCTCCTTTTAATGGCATCACGAAGCAGTCCTACCACATTGTTCCCTTCAGCTCCAGATGCTTTAAACCCTTTTGTCCAGTTCAAAAGGATCCCCTGTGAACAAAGTTCAGTGTGATGAGATATACTGTATTCTTGTGCAGGAAGCAATCCATGACAAGCAGTGTGTTTGGGTGGATGTGGCAGCCTCCTCCCATGAGGATGCAGAAATAGTGCAAACTGTGGTGAATCATAACTACGTTCATTCTCTGAGCTCAAAACTGAACTGAGAAAGTAAAAAATCCAAGAACCTTCTTAGCCAAAATAGATCTATATCCCTTCTCTCGAAGATACGTTCGAAGGCAGTCCAAGAGATGATTACTGGAAGCCAGTGTCCACATAGATCTGTGTTAGCTCCTGATTATTTGTCATTTATATAAATGACATCAATAATTATGTTGGGGACAGGATTAGTAAGTTTGCTGATGATACAAAGGTTGGATGGGTGGTGAAACGGAGTGTCTTGGGCTACAAGAAGGTACAGATGGAGTGGTCAAATGGGCAGGTCAGCAGCAGATGGAATTTAACCATGAAAAGTAAGAGGTGATGTGCCTTGGAAGGAGTAATTTGACAAGATAATTTGAGTATGAATAGCGGGACTCTCAGAACAAAGGGGCCTTGGCATATTTTCCACAGATCTCTGAAAGTAGAAATGCATGTTAGTAGGGTTGTGAAAAACTGAAATGGGACATTCGCCTTTAACAATCAAAGCATAGATTCCAAATGCAGGGAAGTGATGTTGGAGTTTTGTAGAACTTTGGTGAGGCCACAGATAAACTACTATGTGCATTTCTGGTCATCATATTGTGGGAAGGATGTGAATGCACTGTAAGGAGTGCAGAGCAGATTCACCAGGATGCTGCCTGGGATCAAACACTTAAGTTGTGAGTGGAGGCTGGGTAGGCTTGGGTAGTTTTCATTGGTGTGGAGATGCTGTTGTTGGACTGGGGTAAACACAGTAAGAATGTTTTCATTGGAGCACAGAAGGCTGAAGGGCGGCCTGATTGAGGCGTACAAGATTAAGAGACATGGACAGAAAGAGCAGCTATTCCCCTTAGTTGAAGGGTCAGTTACCAGGGGACATAAGTTCAAGGTAAGAGGCAGGAGGTTTAGGGAGGACGTGAGGAGAAATTATTTTATCCAGAGGATGGTGACGGTCTAGAATGCGCTGCTTGGGAGGGTAAAAGAAGCCAGTTGCCTCACATTCTTTAAAAAGTACCTGGATGAGCACTTGGCACATCATAACATTCAGGGCTATGGGCCAAGTACTGACAGATGTGATTAGGAGGGAATTCAGGTGTTTCTAATGTGTTAGCGTGGGCTCGATGGGCTGAAGGGTCTCTTCTGCGCTGTATGATTCTATGATTTTAGGAAAAACAGTATTTTGGTAATAAAGGAAGCCATTAGTGTTTATTATGATAGTTGTGATGTGAGCGCATTTTACTGTGGTTTGATATGTCGTACTGAACACCTGCTATTGACGATCCTAGGTCGCTCTCTCACCTTGTCAATATCCTCATGGCGGACAGGGAATGAGAATGTGAAACCCAATGGCAGCTTCTTATCCTTCATATTGTGCCCATCAAGGAAGTTGGAGATACACAGAGCAATGTAATCAAAGAGCTAGATAAAAACAAAGCAAATAAAATTAGAAAGTTATTGTAATCACAGATAACACAATGGAGAGATTATAAGAAACTCATCTTGTACAATATATTTCAGAAAAACAGGTTATGATATTGCTGCAAAATCAATATGCAGAAAAAAAAAATCAAGATCAGTCACACAAACAGATCATTTTATTTACATCAGATTGAAACATTGGGCAAGATTATAAAGTCTTACCATTTCTGCTGTGCCAGTCATGACAGCCAAAGGGATGGAGTACCTCTGGTTACTGGTTGCAATTTTCCAACCCCTCTTCTCATCTTCACCAACTTTCACCAGCATCACACGGAAATTTGTGCCACCCAGGTCCAGCGCCAAGAAGTCTCCCACCTCTGGATGTAGAAGACAACGGAACATTGAGTCACCCAATGTACAGAGATGAACATAAAGCTCAGTTTCAAAAGGAATACCAACCTGACTCAGAGAAAGAAGAACAGATTTCGAAGAAAAACAGAATTCTGAAAATACTCAGCAGCTCAGTGAAGACAGAAACAGAGCTAATGTTTGAGGATGAAGCCCTTTCAACACAATTCTGACTTTGCAAAGTTTTGCTTTATGAGTTTTCTGAGGAGAAAGAGTAATCAAAGGGAAAGCTGAAACAATTCTATGAAATAAGAGGGATCATTTTGTTGCAGTGTTAAACAAAGAAATTGCTTAAGTACACAAATGTGAAAAGGTGCATTAATGAGCTAATGTGCTGGAAGCACTCACCATCAGCAAACTCTCAAAAACCATAAATACTTCTTAGATGGTGTGGATAGGTGGAAAACTGTAGAGGAAAGCAATGAGACACGTCAGCCTTCGCCTTGGTGGCATTCTTGCCTTTGAATCACAAGGTCATGGGCTGAAGCCTCATATCAATGACTTCAGCACAAATTGTAGGCTGACACTTCAGTGCAACATGGAAGAAGTGGTGCACTGTTGGATGTGTATCTTTGGGGCAAGATGTTGAAACCTATCTACTCGATGTAAAAGATTCCATAGCTTGATTCGCAGAAGAGCAGGAGAATACTTTCTGGTGTCAATATTTTGTCTTGCAATCAATATTATAAAATCAGATTCAACATCAATGAAATAGGTTATTTGGTCATTTATTTTCCTGTTTCTTATGGGAACTTGCTATGCACAGATGAACTTACCTGTTTCCCTGCATTAAAACAGTGATTTCACTTTTAATTACTTTATTGGCTGTGAATCATTTCAGGACATTCTGAGAACATGAAAGGTGCTGTATAAATGCAAGCTATATTTTGTTTTAGAACAAAGGAAAGTACAGCACAGGAACAGATCCTTTAGCCCACCAAGCCTGTGCTGGTCACGATGCCCCTACTAAGCTAAAGAAACCCTCTGCCTTTGGTCTGTATCCCTCCCTATTCATGTACCCACCCAGATACCTCTTAAATGTTGCTAATGTACCTGCTTCCAACCTCTCCTGATACTGTGTTCCAGGCACCCACCACTCACTGCATAAAAAACGTCCTCCACATATCTCCCTTAAACTTTCCACCTCTCTATGCCCTCTTGTAATTGACACAACCTTGGAAAAAGCCTCTGAGGACCCATCTTGTTTATGCCTCTCATAATTTTATAGACCTCTTGTCAAGTCTTCCCTCAGCCACCATCTTTTCAGTAAAAGAAATCCTAGTTTGTTCAACCTCTCCTCATTGCTGACCTCAAGACCAGGCAATATCCTGGTGACCTTACTTTGCACTCTCTCCAAAGCCTCCACCAAATATAGCCCTTCTGGTGGTATGGTGACCAAAACTGCATGCAATATTCCAAGTACAACCAATGCTTTATATAGTTGCAATATGATTTTCTAACTCTTGTACTCAATGGCCCGGTTGATGAAGGCAAGCATGCCATATGCTTTCTTAATCACCATGGCCACTTGCGTTGTCATTTTTAGGGAACTGTGGACCTGCACACCCAGATCCCTGTGTGTTAATGTTCCTAAGAGTTCTACCATTTGCAGCAGAATTCACACCTAAATTTGATCTTCCAAAATGCATCACCTTGCATTTGTCTGGATTAAACTCCATCTGCCATTTCTGTGTCCAAGTCTCCAATCTATTTTTATTCTGTTGTATCCTCTGACAATCCCTGGCACTATCAGCAACTTCACCAATCTTTGTGTCATCTGCAAACTCACTAATCAGACCACCCACATTTCCACCCAGATCATTTATATATACTACGAACAACAGAGGTTCAGGCACTGATCCCTGTGGAACACCACTAGCTGCAGATCGCCATTCTGAAAAGCACTCTTTCCTCACTACTATCTATCTTCTATAACCAAGGTAAGAAATCTCACATACAAGGTTATAAGTCCAACAGGTTTATTTGGTAGCACAAGCCACCAGTTTTCAGAGCGCTGCTCCTTCATCAGGTAAATGGGAGTTCTGTTCACAGAGAGGGCATATAAAGACACAAACTCAATTTACAAAATAATGGTTGGAATGCGAGACTTTACAAGTAATCAAGTCTTAAAGGTACAGACAATGTGAGTGGAGGAGAGTTAAGCACATTTAAAGAGATATGTATTGTTTCCAGCCAGGGCAGTTAGTGAGATTTTACAAGCCCAGGCAAGTCATGGGAGTTACAGATAGAGTGACATGAACCCAAGATCCCAGTTGAAGCCGTCCTCATTACTTTCTGCTCAGCAATTCTGTGCTGTTGTGATCATCGACAATCACCAGGCAGGAGTATTCTCTTCCTATTGGGGAACACTTCAGCATTCACGGGCATTCAGCCTTAATTTTTAGGTAAGCGTTCTCCAGGGAGGCCTTCATGACACACAACACAGAATCGCTGAGCAGAAACTAGCCAAGTTCCACACACATGAGATTGGCCTCAACTGGGATCTTGGGTTCATGTCACACTATCTGTAATCTCAACAGCTTGCCTGAGCTTGCAAAATCCCACTCACTGTCCTGGCTGGAGACAATACACATCTCTTTAACTCTCCCTCCACTCACATTGTCTGTACCTTTAAGACTTGATTATCTGTAAAGACTCACATTCCAACCATTTTGTAAAGTGAGCTTGTGTTTTCATATGCCCTGTTTGTGAAAAGAACTCCCACTCAGCTGATGAAGGGGCAGCGCTCTGAAAACTAGTGGTGTTTGCTACCAAATAAACTTGTTGGATTTTAACCTAGTGTTGTGAGACTTCTTACTATGTTTATCCCAGTCCAATGCCAGCATCTCCACATCAGTTTATAACCAAGCCAGTTCTGTATCCAACTAGCCAGCCCATTCTGAATCCCATATAATTTTACTTTTTGTACCAGTCAGCCATGTCTGGTCAAACACATTACTAAAGTTCGTACAAACTACATCCACAGCCTTTCCCTCATCAATTATCTTTTTCATCTCTTCAAAAAACTCAATCAAGTTGATGAGACATGACCTTCCCCATACAAAACCATGCTGCCTGTCATTAACCAGTCCATCTTCTTCCAAATGTGCACATATCCAGTCCTTTAATATCTTCTCCAAAAGCTTCCCCATGACGCACATCAGGCTTATCAGCCTATAATTTCCTGGGACATCCCTGCTTCCATTCTGAAAAAGAGGATAACATTGGCTATTTTCAAGTCCTCTGGAACCTCATCTGTGGTCAAAGGGGATAAGAAGATATCTGTTAAGGCACCAGCTATTTCTTCCCACAGTATCCTGGGATAGATCCCATTCAAGCCCAGATTATTATCTTAATGCAATTTAGGACACTCAACACTTCCTTCTTTGATATATTGACATTCTCTTGAACATTCACATACCTATCCCTGACCTCAACATCCACCATGTCCTTCTCCTTGATGAATACAAATACAAAGTACCCATTAAGGATCTCACCCACTTTGAGTGACTCCACACAATTTCGCTCCAGTGTCGTTGAGTGGGCTACTCTTTCTCTTGCTACCTCTTACTCCTAAAAATATGTGTAAGAAGCCTTGAATTCTCCTTGGCCCTGTTTGCTAAAGACATTCCATGACCCCTTTTAATGCTAATTTCACATTTAAGTTCCTTTCTACTTTCACAATACTCCTCAAGGATTTCACCAGTTTTTAGATGCCAAAACTATTGTATGCTTCCTTTTTCCTTTTTACTAAATTTACAATTTCCCTTGTCATTCATGATTCCTGAATCCTGCCATTCTTATCCTTAATTTTGCTGGGACATAAAATCATAGAATCCTCCAGTACTGTCCTGCACTTTAATCAGCTGGCCTTTAAATACCTGACGTAGCGATGCCGGTGTTGGACTGGGATAAACACAGTAAGAAGTCTGACAACACCAGATTTAAATCCAATTGATTTATTTGATAGTAAACTCACAAGCTTTCGAAGTTCCCCTCTTCGTCAGGTCACCTGGTGTTGTCAGACTTCTTCGTGTACCTTAAAAACCTCCCACATGACAGGGCATGGATTTGCCCTCAAATAACTGCTTCCAATACACAATCCCCAGTTCCTGTTTAATTTGAATGTAATTAGTTCTCTCCCAATCAAGTACCTTCACCCAAGAGCCATTCTTATCCTTATCTGTGACTGCCTGAAATCTTATGGAATTATTGTGAAGCCCAAAATGCTCTCGTGCCGAAACATCGATCACCAGGCCTGCCTCATTCCTCAGTACCAAATCCCCAATTGTCCCCTCCCTGGTTAGAGTGTCAACATACTGGAGTAAAAAATCCTCCTAGATACCTAACAAATTGTTCTCCATTTGAGCTCCTGGGTGTAAGGGAGTCCCAGTCAATGTGGGGGAAATTAAAGTGACCCACCACAACTCCCATGCTTTATTCACACTTTCTCAGTATCTGACTACACAATTACTCCTGTCTCCTGTGGATTGTTAGCTCTATAGTACACTCCCCAACATCATAGTGCCTCACTACAAGAACTCTCCAATATGTCCCTGGCTTGACACAGCTGTGATGTGCTTCCTAACCAGCAGTGCGACTCCCCCACCCCTTTTGTTTTCCCTTCTGTCCCGTCCAAAACAACAATATCCTGGAATGTTAACCTGCCAATCCTGTCTCTCCTTTAACCATATCTTCGTAATTGCAATAAATGTCATGTGCATGTTGAAGGAAGCAAATATTTGGCAGAGATGGGGAATAGGCAGAAGAGAGAATGTCGGGTATGCAATATTTTGAAATTTGGCACTCAGATTAGAATATTGTCTTTCAGTTCTACACATTCCTCTAATCTCACATCCTAAGGGATGACTGAACGGGCAAACCATTGGGCAAACGTCATATACTGGTGAAAACTGTCGTCAAATAGGGTTTGATTGTTCCAATTCAGAAGCAGAGTCAATGGGAAACTTACTACTGCATTTACAGTAGTAATTTGACTGATTATAATCATTTTGTCACTAGAATGTGTTGGGACAATGTTACTCAGCAGATTTGTTTTCTACCTGAGCCGTCTGGTGTTGAACGTACGTAAGTGGGCAGCATCTTGACGCTGGCTGTTTTGTGAGTTTCCAGCTGCAGGCCCTTCTCCATTTCCTGCTGAATTCTCCGCATCACTTCCAGTAGCTCGCGTTTTTCAAGGTGAAATTCTGACAAAATCTGCTGTACCTATTAGGAAGCAAAGGACCGCACAACAGATGGAAGATGGGTAAAACATATATATAAAAAAGTACGTGCTTCATGTGAGGCAAACATGGTATGTGGATACGGAACAACAACTTGCATTTATATAGCATCTTTGATGTAGAAAAGTGTCCCAAGATGTTAAACAGGAGGGATATCAATAATAACATTTGACACCAAGCCACAGAAGGTGATCTAAATAAATGACCAAAAGCTGGATCAAAGAGATGGATTTGAAGGAGCATTTTTAAGGGAGGGAAGTCGATGAAGTTTGGGAGGGAACTCCTAAGCTGAGGGCTAAGACAGTTGAAAGCCTGTCAGCCAATGGCAGAGTGATTTAAATCAGAGATTGGCAAGGTGCCAGAATTGAAGGAGGACCAAGATCTCAAAGAAAACCATAGAAATTTACAGTTAAAAAAGCAGTGTTATCCAAAGCTAACCTCACTATCTTTGTTCTTCTCATCAGAGCTCCATACTTGTCTTTGCTTCAAATATTTATCTATTCTCCTTTATAAGTGTAATGATCCCTCCTGCCTCAACCTCTTTACATGATAAACCATTGCATGTTTATATGGTCTGCACAGATTGATGCAGCTAACCAACTAATTGCGAGGGAAGGTTTACAGTAGATTATTGTTGATTATGAGGTGTACCACGTTTATACAGGATAAGTGTACTACAGGCATGCTGAGCATCACATTAACAAGATATGTACAAGTTAACAATGGGACACCTGCTGCATTTGGTATAAGCAATATAAATCCTGAGCATGGGGTACATGGTAGAAATACGCGAGAATGGGAAATTCTCAATGTGGTCTTGCATTTGATAGTGTTTGGACTCTGTCCTGAGATGAAGTTCCTTGGCAGCCCAGCCAGGCATAAATGCTTCTGAGGTCATTACACTTCACTCAGTCCCTGAAAAGTAGTATAAAATAACCTTAGCACCAATTAAGACTGAATTCAATAATATAATGTATATCGACAGTAACATTTAATATTGAATATAAAATCAAATTGCAAATTAGAATTTAGCAGTCCGTCCTGCATGATTGCCTAGAACATCTTTCTCCTCTACTCTAAAATCTTATCAGGTCTCTGCACAACACTGATTCTGAGCACCGCAGGAGCAGGTATGTCAGTCTTCATGACATAAACGTATGTTGATGTAGTGAGCTAAGGCTCAAACTCTGGTCAGTGAATTAACAAAGATTTATTAACAGAACAACTATACACATTACACAGCAAGGGAAAAAAGGTCTTAAACTTCTGAGGTCCGAAACTCCAATTGACAGGAAGTTCTAGTGAGCTCCCCAGTGCTATTGCAAGACCTCACTTGGGCGAGGCTTGTAAAATCCCACTCAATTCCAGTGCAGGCGAGGCAGTAAAATTCCACCAGGGAAGTTCCTGATTGGGCTAGAAGGTCACAGGTCTCTTTCTGGGAACTGCCCCTTAAAGGGTTACAACACCACAGGTATGATAAACAAAGTATAAACCTCTCTCAGTAGGGGACTGTAGTAATTCAGCTAAGTGCCAGTTTCCTGTCATCAACACCCTTTAACGTGCATCAAAGGAAAAGCCTGCTCCAGTCAAGTAGTCCTCATCTCGAAACCTTCCACTCTGATCCAAATAAAATTAAGTCTTAAATCCCACTGAAGGCTGATTCCCATCGATCAATAAAACAGCTTGTACTCCATAAAGCCCACAAGTAGATCTATTGATGATTCCCGCTTGACCTTTGTGGTAGTCATAACACTCATTCCCCTCAGGTCCATGTCTCTCCCAGCAGCTGCACTGTGAGGAGGTCCTTTCTGCTGTTTCGGCGCTCCGGTGGAGGTCCATTGAAGGTGGAGTTGAATCAAGCACTTCTTTTTGGAAGGGAGCATCACAGGGTTACTGAAACAGATTCCTCCTCAGGTTCCGCTTTAGCCCAGAGGTCCACTTCTTCAGCTTCCATCTCCAAGTCCATCCCTTCACAATCTGGAGTGACCAATGCAGAAACAGCTTCAAGCATTGGCACTGGCAGCAGGTATCTCCATGACTTCTGGTGGGGCACTTTGGGCACGGACTCTCTGGCCCTGAGATGGTCTAAATGCTCACTGCTAATTCCCCTTGGCTTTCGTGGTCATACCAACCAGTATGCAGCAACCTTAGTCAATTAGTACGCTTGTTACCAAGTAAAAAAATGCAGGAACATAGGACAATTTAACAAAGGAATAAGAGTAGGGCATTTAGCCCTTTGAACCTGCTCTGCCATTCAGTGAGATCATAGCTCATCTGTATCCTAACCCCAGATTGTTTGCTACCATTCATGTACAAACTTCTATCAATCTCAGATTTAAGACTAACAACTGACCGACCAGCAACTATTGTATGGAGAAGAGAGTTCCAAACTTCTCTCATCCTTTCTGTGCAGTCCTGCTTCCTTATTTAATTCTCCAAACAGTAGAAATTGTTTCTTTCCATCCATCCGATGTTTCTATTACTTCAATCAAGTCATCCCTTAACTGTCTAAATTCTATTAAATACAACTGCACTTTGTGTAAGATCTCCTCATAACTTAACAACCTTAATGTGTCAGCCCTTTCTCATTTGGCAGCTCTGAATCACAAGGTTCCAGGTTCAAAGCCCACTTGAGGGCAAAAATCAATGTCATACATGCCAGTGCTGTACTGACAGAGCAGAATGTTATTAGAGTTAGTGTTTTCCAGATGACATGTTAAAATAAAGCCCCACTTGCCTGCTTCGTGGGATGTAAAAGTTCCCATGGTACCAATCCAACAAAGAGCAAATAAGTTATACCTGGTTTCTTGTCCAATGTTACCTAGTCATTATCACATGCTGTTTGTGAGAGTCTGCTAAACACCAATTAGTTGTTGCGTTTCCGATATTACAACAACGAAGAACTTTTTTGAAAGTCTTATGTCAGGCATGCAGATGATATGGTCTGCCAACATAGCTGGGTTCCCCTAATCAAAGTCTCAACACTGGGGATGGCACAACAGGTATTGTTTTGGCATGTATTTTGAGAAAAGAGTTATATAAGTGCAAGTGTTTCTTTTAGAAACCAGTCACCAGAGACTTGATTTCAGTGTTGGACAATATATTATTTGAACTCTTTAGGAAAATATATCACAATTGTGTATTATAGTGAATTTTTGACCTTTCTTGTCTGAAAGATTCTAATCTCTTCTCCTCTGGTACAGGAAGGGCATTAACTGGGTGAACAGTCACAATGACAACTCTATTTCATTAGGGTGAAGCAAAGATAATCTCTTCAATTGAATATACATACTTTATTGAATGAATGTCTTTTAGTGTCCTTTGATGAACTGCTGTGACATGTTACCATCCTGGCATTGTTAGTAGTACAGGTTGGCACAGTGAGATGAGTTTCCATTACTCTTAAATTCATAGGGAACTTCAAATATGACAACCCTTTTCATTACATCTTTTGCATACTAAAGAATTTTAGAATCCTAAAAGTGTTAAAAGAAGCCATTTGGCCCATCGAGTCTGCACCAACTCTCCGAAAGAACGTCTTACCCAGGTTCACCCCTTCCCTCCCTATTTCCACAACCCTATGCATTTACCATGGCCAATCCACCTAACCCACACATCTTACATATCCACATTACTGCCACATTTGTCTATTCAAAACTCAATTTTACTCCATATCACTCTTTGCCCTGTGAATTTCTGTGATGAGCTCCTTATTTCTACTTCATAAAGAACATGGCAGTGAACTCTTCATAATAGATGGTTGTAGATAGGCCACAGTTAATTAATAACAGAGTCACACCATTCTTGGAAATCTGTGAGTCTAATTTCTATGAAGCAACTACACTAACACGTGAGCTTCTTGACACACATCTTGTTATGATGT
The DNA here is from genome assembly GCA_024679065.1 of Sphyrna mokarran. Lineage (NCBI taxonomy): Eukaryota > Metazoa > Chordata > Chondrichthyes > Carcharhiniformes > Carcharhinidae > Sphyrna > Sphyrna mokarran. The sequence goes on along the minus strand of JAGIQG010000031.1, from coordinate 16,706,888 downwards.
GAAGTGACATAGCTAATCAGTAACTTATCACTAATTAGGACAGCAAATCAAAGGTACATGCTTGAAGCATGATCGATTGTTTAGAATATCAGTGCAACATAGGTGGCCACTGAAACATTTCCGCTGATTAATGATACCAGATGACAGCAACATTTTGAACTGAGCAACAGTCTTTCCTTATGTCTATATAATTAGCTTGATACTATGGTGATAGATTTACGATGTGAAAAACGGCAACTCCATATTGCTGAACCACTCTATCATGTATATATGTGTCTACACAAACATAAATTACATCAAAACCATATTAAATGGACCACCACAGTGAGATAACAGTAGCAGATGACTTACTATACAAGCAACACAATAAAATATCATTAATATCTTAAAACATCAGTGCCGGAGGACTGGAGACTTGCACGTTATGCCTTTGTTCAAAAAATGTTCTCAGGCTAGCCCCAGCAATTACAGACCTATCCATTTAACATCAGTGGTGGAAAAGCTTCTAGGAACAATTATTCAGGATAGAATTAATAGTCAGATGGAAAATGTGGGTTGATTAAGAAAAGCCAGCATGGATTTCTAAAAGAGAAATTGTGTTTAACTAACTTGCTGGAGTTTTTTGAGGAGGTAACAGAAAGGGTAATGCTGTTGATGTGACGTACATGGACTTTCAAGCATTTGATACAGTGCCATACAACAGACTTATGAGAAAAGTTAATAGTTATAAAGCTATGAAATAAAAGGGACAGTTGCAATGTGCATTCAATATTGGCCGAATAATAGAAAACAGAAAGCAACGGTCAATGAATATTTTTCAGGCTGGAGGAAGGTTTGTAGTGGTGTTCCTTAGAGATCAGTATCAGAATTCTTGCTTTTCCTGACATATACTTTGGACGTAGCAAAAAATTTCAAAGTTTGTGGACGATTCGAAACTTGGAAATATTGTCAACTGTGAAGAGGACAGCATAAGACTTCAAATGGACACAGACAAGTTGGTGGAGTGGGCAGATAGATGGCAGATGAAGGTCAATGTGGAGAAGCGTGAGGTGATGCAATCTTTGTGGGAAGAAAACGGAGAGACAATATAAACAAAGGGTAAAATTCTTAGGGGAGGGGGGGGTACCAAAGCAGAGGGACCTACTTGGATATACAACGCATTGAAGGTGGCAAGGCAAGCGCAGACAGCTGTTAATAACAGGGTTTTATTAACAGGGGCACAGAGTACAAGAGCAAGGAAGTTACGCTGAACTTGTTTGATCATAGCTAGAATACTGTATACAATTCCGGATGCCATATTACTGGGAAGATGTGAATGCATTGGACAGAATGCAGAAGAGGTTTACAAGAATGGTTCCAGGGATTAGAAACTTCAAGATGGGACTGGTCCTCTTGGAGAGAAGACGACTAAAGAACAAATTTCATAGAGATGTTTGAAATCATGACAGGGTTGGAGAGGAAGAAGCTGTTCTTATTTGTAAAGGGATCAAAAACAAGAGGGCATAGATTTTAAGTGATCTGCAAAAGAAGCAAATATAATGAGGAAAAAAACTTTTACACACCAAGTGCTTTGGGTCTGAAATACTCTGCCTCGAAGTATGTTGAAAGCAGGTAAAATCAAGATATTCAAGAGAATATTGGCTGATTACTTTAATCTAAACAACATGCAGGATGGCACAGAAGTACAGTGGTTGGCACTGCTGCTTCACAGTCCAGGAACCTGGGTTTGATTCCCAGCTTGGGTCACTGTCTGTGTGGAGTTTACACATTCTCCTCGTGTCTGCATGGGTTTCCTCCAGTTTCTACCCACAGGCCAAAGATGTGCAGTTAGGTTGATTGGCCCTTAGTGTCCTGAGATGCGTACGTTGAAGGGATTAGTGGGTAAATATGTAGGGGATAGGGCCTAGGTGGGATTGTAGTCAGTGCAGACTCAATAGGTCAAATGGCCTCTTTGTGCACTGTTGGGTTCTTTGATATGGAGGAAAGGCCAAATGACCACTTCCACTCGAATAATTCTGTGATCAATCACTAAGTTATTGGACCAGCTGATCAAAAATTTGATTTGAGGCTTTTATTTCTATCTTTTTTTTTTACTGCAAAAGGGTGGTTTCTACTCATAGAAAGAATATATACTCACCTCCTTCCTTTCATGACCTCAAGATGCCCCATGTTCTTCATTTATAAAAGGAAAAATTCTCTTTGGAAAATCTATTCAAGTTTTTTGAGGTACCTCAGTTTATGTTTATTTATTAGTACCATAAGTAGGTTTATGTTAACACTGCAATGAAGTTATTGTGAATCCCCTGGAAATCGAGTGGTTAAAGGATGCAGCATTTTCGGATTTTTAAAGAATTTCGAATCAGGCACACAAAATGTTGCATGGGCTCACAGGCTGGTGGGTACAATATATAATATTACCTAATATATTCACATGGATTGAGGATCAATTAAAGGACAAAAAATTTGAAATAAATAGTTAATCACCAGACCAGCAGGCCATTATGAATGGAATACCATGAGTATCAATACTGAGCCTCAATGACAGACTTCGAAGAATGGACTGAGCATTTGCTGATGATACAAAGCCAGGTGGAAAAGAAAGCTATGAGGAGAAAACAATGATTCCGCAGAGATATAAATAGAATAAGGATGCTGGCAGGTGGATCAACTTGGAGAAGCATGAGGTTATTTGCTTTGGTATGAAGAATAGAAAAATCTAATATTTTTAAGTGTTGAGAATGTATGCAATATTTATGTTCAGAAGGACTTGGGAGTCCTTATGCAAAAAACACAGATTTAAAACAAGCACTTAGGAAGACAAATAGTCTGTTAGACTTTATTGCTAGGGATTGGAAATCAATTTCTTTCTTGTTCCTATTCCAGAAAAAGTGAGCAGAATAGGCCTTTATTTCCAGCAGCTTAAAAAAATGGTGATTGCATTGAAAACGAGGATTTTGATGGGATTTTACAGGGTAGATGCTGAGAAGCTTCCTGTAATTTGAGAGTCAACTAGGGGTCATCATGATAAGGGCTACAGGGTCTCATTAGGTTCCCTTCAGTCACCTATCTTTTATTGCGGCATGTTTGCCTCTCCTACATCACTCAATGTTCAGGATAGGATTACCATGTTATTAGTGAGTCCCAAACACTATTATCTGGGCTCATTTGAAGTTATCTGCATATCAGTCCTTACCAATGTGGACCAGATGTGATGGCCTCACTGGTGCGAACAGAGGCCATTGAAGTCCTCAAGGTTACCAGTGTCCTTTGGGCAGTGCCAGCTTGGTGCACTGACGCTATCACTGAGGGGAGGCCTGAGAGGGCAGGACTTGAGAAGCTCCTGAAGGAGGGAGAGCCATGACATGGGGAAGCAGAGCAATGACCTCCTCAGTGGGGGAGGAAGAGGGGAACTCTGCAGGGGATGGGATGGGGGGGGGGGGGGGGGGTTGTGAATGATCAGCTGGGCGATCATTGTGGGGGGGGGGGGGGGGGCAGAAGTTCTCCTGTTTTCTCAGGATTTTTTGGGGATCCTGATTGAATCGGGGTGCTGAGCCCTCACTCGCCTGTTTTGCAATTTTCCCATAGAAGGCGTCCTCATTGACCAGCTCCTGGCTCACCAATCAAATAAAGACAGCAAGTAGGAAACTTAATTTGCCAATCAAATATACAAAGTTCTGAGGCCTGAACAGCCCCATCTGGAGAGTGGGATGGTGATAAAATAGCTCAGAGATTGAGAGGTCTCCTCTGTAATGAGGTAGCCTCAAAAACGATAGTGAAAAGTTTTAAATCCAAAAGCTATCCAAATCTGTATTGGCAACAAAGCCAAGGGATAGTCTACTGTCTGTGCCTTGTTGGTCCTGGGAACCTCCAGCTCAAATTAGCATCCTCCCCCTCCTCCCCACCCCAGTAACTAATGTTCTTAGGAAGGCCACAGTGCAGCTGCCGTAATGAAGCTAATAGACTGCCCATGGCATGGGGAAACCTCTCTGCTGCTCATAATATGCTGACAGCCTACGAATATTTCCGTTTTAGGACCTTTAATTATTTAACTTAGCTGACTGTGCTTGGTTGGCAGGCAGCCGAATGACATCTGTGCTCTTACATGCTAATGACTGACAGAACAATCTTTGCAAAATTCAGTAGGCAGGATTTTCCCTGGGCTGAAGTAGTTAATTGAATGGGTGACTGAATCTGTATCTTCAGAAAAGAATGCCGAGGTGCTATATCTTGACATCAATATCATACACCCTTGAGATACTGGGGACCTTGTTGGATAGTGGGACTGAACAGAGAGCCATCCATCCCATCAGGACTCTCTGATCTTTTCAAGGCCTCCCAGTCCACAACAATATGGATGGTGAAACAAAAACAGAAATATTGGAAAATGTCAGCAGGCCTGACAGTATTTGTGAAAAGTAGAACTGATGTTTTAATGGATGTCTCTTCATCAGAGCTTGAACACTACTTTGTTCATTAGTTGGTGGCATCTTCTTCCCAGAAGATTGATTGCTGTTGTCTAGTGCTGCATTTACACATACCAATGTCATATACGTATAATCCCCCCAACAGTGCAGAAGGGGCCACTGAACCCATTCTTAGAAGTAAGAGCTTCTTCCCCAGTGTTCCCCCCCATCCCCGTCCCTACCCCCACCTGAGCCCTATCCCCATAACCCCATGCATTTTTATCATGGCTAATCTACCTAACTTGTACATCTTTGGATTGTGGGAGGAAATTGGAGTATCAGAGGAAACTCATGCAGACATAGAACATAACAGCGCAGAACAGGCCCTTCGGCCTTCGATGTTGCGCTGACCAATTAGGAAAAAGCAATGACCCTCTAACCTAAACCATTCCCTTTTTGTCCATAAACTTATCTACTAACCTCTTAAACGCCGCCAAACTTGGCACATCTACAACTACAGCAGGCAGGGCATTCCATATCCTTACCACCCTCTGGGTAAAGAGCCTACCTCTGACATCCGTTCTATAACTACTACCCCTTAATTTAAAGCTATGTCCCCTCGTGCTAGCTTTCTTCATCCTAGGAAAAAGGCTATCACTGTCCACCCTATCTAAACCTCTAATCGTCTTACATGTTTCAATAAGGTCTCCTCTTAGCCGCCTTCTTTCTAACGAAAACAACCTCAAATCCCTCAGCCTCTCTTCATAAGACCTGCCCTCCATACCAGGCAACATCCTGGTCAACATCCTGGTAAACATCCTCTGTACCCTCTCCAATGCCTCCACATCTTTTTTATAATGTGGGGACCAGAACTGCACACAATACTCCAAGCGCGGCCGCACTAGAGTTTTGTACAGTTGCAACATGACGTTGCGGCTCCGAAATTCAATCCCCCTACAATAAAAGCTAAGACTCCATATGCCTTCTTAACAACCTTATCGACTTGATTGCCAACTTTCAGGGATCTATGCACACATACACCAAGATCCCTCTGTTCACCAACACTATTAAGAGTCCTACCACTAGCCCTATACTCTACACACTTGTTATTCCTGCCAAAGTGAATTACCTCACACTTTTCCACATTAAACTCCATTTGCCACCTCTCGGCCCAGCTCTGCAACTTGTCCAAGTCTCTCTGCAAACTATAACACCCCTCTTCACTATCTACCGCTCCTCCGACTTTGGTGTCATAAAATAGGAGAGAACATGCATGTTCTCATGGAGAGAACATGCAAATTCCACAAAGACAGTCATCCAAGGCTGAAATCAAACTTGGATCCATGGTGCTGTGAAGCAGCAGTACCAAACATTGTGCTGCTCCATGGGTCAACTGTTTGCCTCTCCTACATCTTTCATTGAGTTTTCCTTCCAGCAATTGCCTGTGTCTGCTCTAATGGTGACACCAAAATATTGTATCTTCCCCTCTTTGATGTTAAGCACAAATTTCCTCTTTTCTCTTCCTTTCCAGCACTACTTCATTGGCCCATCTAAGATAAGTGGAACATTGTCCTGTGTGTGCACATCTCAAATGCATTCAGCTTATTAATAGTGTATTTGTTTATTGTCAATCTCTCGGAGGTATATGACATTGATGCCAAGATTTAGCACCTCAGCATTCTTTTCTGAAGACACAGATTCAGTTAGCCACATCAGGCCTTGGAAAATCATTTTTGCAAAGGTTGTTCTGTAGATCATTAGCCTGTAAGAGCATTTACACCCAGTTCCAATTGCTAGGAAGTTATTAAGTGCAATTTGCAATCTGGCCAAGGTCATCTCTTCAGTTAATATGTTACAGAAGAGAGAATAGCAAATCATTAAAAAAACATATATTTTTTTAAATTGAATCTTCTTTCCAAGAGCCTCATTTAATGTCACTTCTCACAAGTTTATTCTGAGGCACTATTAAGGAGTTCATATCACTGCCTATTAACTTTGGAACTTCTACATCTCGATGTTCACACTCTTCACAAATTGGGTGGTGTCATTGATTCTGCAACTATAAGCCCGAGCTTGTTGTTTGCCGTTTTAGTTCTTTACCTTGCTCTCACGTTAACATCTTTGTGTTCAGCCTCCTGCTGTCTTCCACTGAAGCTAAATGTAAGCTTTCATCATGTGGCATTTAAAAGCCTTCTGATTTCAACACTGAGTTCAATAATTTCAGGCCATATTCTCCATCACTGTTTGGTTTATTTTTCTTAACATGCTTCAATCTTAATCTTGTTTTTGCTTTTGGATGGCAACTGTTCATTTCTCTGTATTCACACTTTTTATTGGCTCTGCACAGCAACTCTTTGGTCATTTGATGCTTCCCCTCACAGGCTTCCACTTTTAATTTTTCTTATTCATTTTTCATCTTTTGCCTCTGATTTGTGGCAAAAATCCTTTGCCATGATTTTTGACATAATTAACTACGTCAATAGGTTTTAACACGTCAATATTTACATATTTTGACGTAGTTTAAACCTATTACATATCTCATTTCTGCCAGTTCTGATGAAAGGTCATCGACCTGAGATGTTAACTCTGTTGAATCTCCCAAAATGTTTCCTGACCAGCTGAGTATTTCAGGATGTTCAATTTTTATTTCAGATTTACAGCATGTGCTTTTCTATCAGTTGTGGCAAGTAATTAACTTTTTGACTTCACAAAGCCTTTCCATCGTCTCCAAGGCAGACGTGCAATGAAACTCTTCACTTGCCTGCTTGACTGGAGGTTCAACAGTACTCAAGAAACATGATACCATTTCTGACAAAACAGCCTGTTTGTGTGGTCTACCATCAATCACCTGAAATATCTCTTCCTGGTATCACCATGGCTGTGGTGTGTACCAGCTACACAAGGCACTGCAGCAACTAGTTGTAATTTCTTCAACATCACCCTCCAAACATGCAAACCGTTACTGCTAAGAAGGAGAAAAGCACATGGAAACACTGACAAGTTGCCCTCTTTCACTCACTATCCTAACCTGGAAAGAAACCACATCATCATTGGATCAAAAATCTGGAATACCCCCTCTAATAGAAAGTACTGATGTGACATGGACTGGAGTGGTTCAAGAAAGTGGCTTCCTATCTCTCAGACATACTAAGGAATTGGCAATATATCTCCCAGTGAGACTGCATCCCTGAATTAATATAAGAAAGATTCTGAACACTTGACAGAGTGGATGCTGACAGGCTGTCCATCTGGTTGCAAAGTTTCAGGACTTCAGGATGTCTCAGGATAAGGAGGCAACCCTCACTCTGACAGTTGTCAGTTTTTGGAATTCTCTCATCCAGGGGGCTATGAATGCTCAGTTGTTGAATATATTCAAAGCTGAAATCAACAGATTTTTGAACTCTAAGAGAATTAAGGGATATCAGGATCAAAAGAGGGTGCAGTGAAGGTGGAAAATAAGTTACAATCTCAAATAATGGTGCAGCAGGCATGAGGAACCAAAAAAGCTTAAACCTGCTGAATTGTTTATGTGTGACTGTGTGATGGATTTAAGTTTATTTATTAGTGTCACAAGTAGACTTACATTAACACTGCAATAAAGTATTGTGAAAATCCCTTAGTTACCACAGTCCAGTGCCTGTTTGGATTACCTGAGAATTTAACATGGCCAAAACAGCAAATCAGCATGTCCTTCAGACTGTGGGAAGAAACCAGAGCACCCAGAGGAAACCCATGTAGACACAGGGACAATGTGCAGACTCTGCACAGGAAGTGACCCAAACCGGAAGTTGAACCCTGGTTCCTGGTGCTGTGGAGCAGCAGTGCTAACCACTGTGTCACAATGCCAAAGCCTAAAGGTAATGAATTTCAGTGGTACTTTGATGTTGAAACGATGGGGCATTTTATTTACTCCACTTTACAAGCTGTCTATTCAAGGTCTGGTCTCCTATGTTAATCTACACCATTTAATATTTTCATTCAATTATCCACTTATTTCTCTCTGAAATATTGATACTCAGCTGCAATGTGCATTTTATGTCACACCACACTCTGCTCACCCATGACCCAGGTTTTATTGATTTCCAGTCTGTGTTTAAATCTCTTTTTGGTCTCATTGTTCCTTATCTGTGGACATCCTGCAGCAGTACAATCCTCTGACAAATCTGCATACCTCCAACTCCGGCCTCATGAGCATCTTTCTGATTTCCTCTCCCACAATTACTGGCTGAGCATTCGTGTATTTCCTCAAAGCTTTGCAATTTCCTGTCTAAACCCCCTCTGCCTTCCCCTAAATCAATAATATGCTTCTGAAAATCTATCTCATGTCTTTGGTTGCCTGACTGGTGACTCTATGAAACACCTGAGAATCTTTTGTTACAATCAAGATGTTATAAATTTACAATGTACAATAAAGTTGGTCCGCAGACTGATCATTTCTCCACTTTAATATTCAATTCAGGAAACCTCTTGCCCATCATATGGACTTCACTTGTGCAATCTCTCTTTTAAAGATCAGGTAACCTGAAATATTTAATCCTTCAGTCTGACCTTCTAGCAACATTACTGATTGCATTTGTTATTCCAAATATATGACTTTACATTTAACTTCTTTGAACAGTAATTCTCAGATTTTTAAAATTTCTTCTGACCAACCAGCCTCTAAAGTGAGCACAACAGTTGTAATGATGTGGCCTTAAAAAAAGAGACATCAAATAGCAAATTGTCACATATTAACAGCGTTCTCCTGTCCTTCACTAAAAAGTATGCATGTCCTGTTGAAAGTGGGCGATTCACTCCCTCAGATTACTGCACAAGCAGTGAAGAAATCAACCCGACCTCATGGGGTGGTTGAGGGATCTGCTCCTACTTATTCTAAAACACAAAATTTCTGATCTTAAACGTGTTTGTCAATGATTGTAAATCATCTGAAACTCACAGTGTGACAACAACTTTTTAAATATTATGCAAACAGCAATATTTCAAGATGTTTCACCAAGGGTGAATGAAGAAAAACCTCTGTACCTTCAATGCTGCATATCGATTTCAAGTGCAGGGCATTTACAACAGTGATCTTTAAACATATTACATTTCAACACTCACAGCTTTGGGAGAACAACATCTTAGTCTTGGCCACAATTTAAATTTCAGAAGTTGACTGAAGAGAACACAATTATTCCACTTTCTTTGACAACAACTTTTCAAAACCAGGATAGGTTCAAGAGGTCGCTTCTTCTACTTCCCACTCACAACTTTAACTTGCTGAAGAAACAGAAGTGCTTTCCACAAACTGATGCCAGTGCAAGTTCACAAATCACAAGGGAAACATTTCACTTTGGCTTCAAATGAATAATCTCCTGTTTGGAAATCGATTCGAAGTGTATAATTTTTTTTGCTCTTAACATTGTACCAGCATTAAAAACAAACGCCAAGTTTTACCTTCTGCATCCTACTGTGGTCTATCCTGGCTCTGTTGCTTGGCATTAAGGCAATGTTTGGTCGGGAGGGAGTGGGGGGGGGGGGAATTTTCTCAGCTTTGAGAATGTCACCCAGCTCCTCTCCTTTATCGGGGTTGTCTCCCTCTGCTGATTTTTTTAATCTCTCCCTCGGATTGTTTTCCTTGTTCCTCGGAATGTATTTACTGATCCCAAGCGTTGTCTCCCCCAGACACACACTCTCCTGAAGTATTTGCTTCTCCTTGCTGCGCGTCTGAAAGGGAGGGAGGGATGTTTACGCTGACTGACTGACTCGCTTCATCTCTTCCCCACTCGCATTTACAGTCTCTTCCAATCGCCCCGTCACCATGGAGTGGGGAGGGGGGGCGGTGAGAGTGACAGCAGCATTCTCTGACCAATCTCACCACCTCCCGCGCCCCCAAAACAATCTCACGCCCTCCAGGATAGGTAGATGGGAAGGAACTCCCCCCCCCCCAATTCAGGAGAGGGGCTAATTTACCAGGGACACCAGTCTGAAGGGACAGGCGGTTTGGAGAGGATTTGTGGAAAAGTAATTTTTTTCCCTCATCAAGAGGTTACAGGGAATCCAGAATTTGCTGCCTTAAATCTCCCTTGCAACAATTTGATCCTTATATTTAGTGGCTTTGTAATGCTAAGCGTTTGGTTTTACTCAGTGGATTATCATTTTTTTCCTCAAAGTGGTTTTTATACAATTAATTTGTTCCATTCATGTGTACGTTCAAAGTGTCAAGTCGCAGATTTTTCACAAAAATCTCTATGTCTTGGTAAGATTTTACAGATTACATCTCCCCAAATCTAATTCATAAAAGCTTATTTCAAATTGTAGGCTTGTGAACTTCTGTCTAAATTATACATATGTTCATAGATATGAACATGAGGTTTACAGCATAGAATCAGGCTCTTTGGTCCAACTTGTCCATGTCTTTTTGTTAAAAAACCCCGAAGGTCATCCCAATTGCCCACATTTGGCCCATATCCCTCTATATCCACCTTATCTGTGTAACTACCTACATGCTTTTTAAAGACAAAATTGTACCTGCCTTCCTACTACCTCTGGCAGGTTGTTCCTGACATTCACCACCCTCTATGTGAAAAAACCTCTGCCCCTTTTTCTCTCCCCTCTCCCTTTAAACCTACACCCCTACTTTTGGGAAAATATTGACTATTTAGCTGAATTGTGCCCCTCATTATTTTACAGATCTCTCTAAGATCACCCCTCAACCTCTTACACTCCAGGAAAAAAGTTCCGGTCTGTCCAACCTCTCCTTATAACACAAACCATTAAGTCCAGATAGCATCCAAGTAAATCTTTTCTGCACTCTTTTAATAATATCTTTTCTATAATAGGATGAACAAAACTGCACACAGTATTCCAAGTTTGGCTTTACCAATGTCTTGCACAACTTCAATACTCCCAACTCCTGTATTCAACGTTCTGACTGATGAAACCAAGTATGCCGAATGCCTTCTTCACCACTCTGTCCACCCGTGACTCCACTTTCAAGGAGCTATGAACATATACCCCTAGATCTCTATGTTCTGTAACTCTCCCCAGTGCTCCAGTATTAACTGAATAAGTCCTGCCCCAGTTCAATCAAAATACATCACCTCGCATTTGTCCAAACCAAACTCCACCTACTATTCGTCAGCCCAGTGACCCAATTGATCAAGATCCCCTTGCAATCCGAGATAACTTTCTTCACTGTCCACTATGCCACCAATCTTACAGTGTCATCTGCAAACTTACTAATCAGGCCCTCTCTCTTCTCATCTAAATCATTAATATAAATGACCAATAACATTGGACCCAGCACTGATCCCTGAGGCACACCGCTGATCACAGGCCTCCAGCTTGAAAAACTCTACAACTACCCTCTATCAAGAAGCCAATTTTGTATCCATTTAGATATCTCATCCTGGATCCTGTGAGATTTAACCTTATTCAACAACCTACCATGTTGTACCTCATCAAAGGCCTTATTAAAGTCCATGTGGACAACATCAACTACACCAATCTCATCTACCTTTTAGGTTATCCCTTCAAAAAACTCATTATTAGTATCCATTTTCCTGCAGAATTGTAACATTATCACAATGTACACTAGGTGATATACTTGCTATCAATTCAGTTTCCTGACCTAGATGTGTTGTATGGCAATAAAGTACTCACATTATTAATTTCAAATATTTTGACGATTTCTTAGCTTTTGAAATACATTCCAACAACTACATCAACATTTCACTTGCAAAGGTGTTATGTTTACTTACTATGTCAAATTCATTTCTGAAGCAAATATTCAATCCAAACTTGAGAACTTCTAGTTTTATCTGGCCATAGTGGCTTCAAAGCCAATTGAAGACAGGTTTTCTTTAATGACATCAATGTCTTGACTGTTTCTGTTGTGTGCTTAATTCTGCAATGAGGACATAGAACAGTACTGTAATATAAACATGGCCTAGTTTTAAGGCTGATAAAATTGGATATCCTAAATTAAAGAGTTGGGCATAATAAAAAAAAATCAAACAGTCAAACCTCAGGCAGGCCAATTGTACAATATACAAATCTGTCTGGGCCTGATTCATCAATCACCCAAAGGTTATTGCATCCTACTGATACGTAGCAGGAGATCATTGCACCCCATTGAAATGCACTGGCCCATCATCAGAAGCTCAGATCAGGTCAGACGTTCTGTCACCGAAAGTTCCTGCAGTTGGCTTAATCTGATAACAAGTTACATGTAAGCAACAACATGGAGATGGACACTGGTGTCCTGTCAGGCAGACATCAAGAAACCCACCTGGTATTGGAACCCCCTCCTGGGATCTTATTGGCCAGAAGCCAGAGAAGTTTCTGGAAAGGCAAGCAGGCAGGGTATAAAGACACACATTTTCAAACCCCAGCTGTAAAGATTGCTGGGGTCTGAAGATGAAGGAGTTGACCCTTGACCATTCAGAAGACTGACCAGGGAAGGATGGAAGGAAAAAAATTGCCATTGAGACGACAAACCAGAGGAACTCAGAGAATCAAGCCTGCAATTTTAACCAAACCATCTTTGCATGTAGTATACTTGAGTCTGGGGTATCTTCTTCTTTGGTGTGGGTAATTTAAGCATTAATAGTGCATTTATTAATAAACTTATTGAACCTTGACTTATGTTTGTCCTTTGTCCGTCTTGCAAGGATGTCGGGGTAAAACTTCAGAGTGAACTAGTTGAAAATATCTGAGAATTAATAGGCACAACAGTGCACACAGTGCAGGCCCTTCAGCCCTCAATGTTGTGCCGAGCTATGTCCAATCCCAAGATCAAGCTATGCCACTGCCTGTCAGTCTGCTGTGCTCTACGTGCTTATTTAATAATGGCTTGAAAGTCCCTAAAGCGTCCGACCCACTATCATGAGAGGCAGTGCATTCCTCACTCCAACCATAGAACATTACAGCGCAGAACAGGCCCTTCGGCCTTCGAATGTTGTGCCGGCCAATTAAGAAAAAACAATGACCCTCTAACCTAAACCATTCCCTTTTCATCCATAAATGTATCTACTAACCTCTTAAACGCCACCAAACTTGGCGCATCTACAACTGCTGCAGGCAGGGCATTCCATACCCTTACCACCCTCTGGGTAAAGAACTTACCTCTGACATCCATCCTATAACTACCACCCCTTAATTTAAAGCTATGTCCCCTCATGCTAGCTTTCTCCATCCTAGGAAAAAGGCTATCACTGTCCACCCTATCTAAACCTCTAATCATCTTATACGTTTCAATAAGGTCCCCTCTTAGCCGCCTCCTTTCTAACGAAAACAACCTCAAATCCCTCAGCCTCTCTTCATAAGACCTGCCCTCCATACCAGGCAATATCCTGGTAAACCTCCTCTGTACCCTCTCCAATGCCTCCACATCTTTTTTATAATGCGGGGACCAGAACTGTACACAATACTCCAAATGCGGCCGCACTGGAGCTTTGTACAGTTGCAACATGATGTTGCGGGTCCGAAATTCAATCCCCCTACCAATAAAAGCTAAGACTCCATATGCCTTCTTAACAACCTTATCGACTTGATTGCCAACTTTCAGGGATTCCAGGAGATAAACCACTCTGATTAAAGAACCTACCTCAGACATCCCTTCAACACAAACCTTATAGTTATACCCCCTATTCACAGCTACATCCACCTAGGAAATAGTGTCTGAACATCCACTCTATCCCCCTCATCTTATAAATCTCTATTAAGTTACCTCTCATCCTCCTCTGCTCTAAAGAATAAAGCCCCAGCTCCTTCAACCTTTCCTCATAAGACTTACCCTCCAAACCAGGCAGCATCCTGGTAAATCTCCTCTGCACTCTCTCCAATGCTTCCACATCCTTCTTATAGCGAGGTGACCAGAACTGCACACAATATTCAAAATGTGGTCTCACCAAGATCCTTTGCAGTCTAAAACTCAACCCCCCTGTTAATAAACGCTAACAACTGTAAGCCTTCTTCATGGCTGTATCCACTTGAGTGGCAACCTTCAGGGATCTGGGGTAAGAACCCCAAGATCTCTCAGTTCCTCCACATTCCTCAGAACCCTGCCCATTGACCCTGTAATCAGCATTCAAGTTTGTCTGACCAAAATGAATCATCTTGCACTTAACAGGGTTAAGCTCCATCGGCCATTTTTTAGCCCAGCTCTGCATCCTATCAAAGGTCTTTTTCCAGCCTACAAAAGCCCTCCAGTTCATCCTCTACTCCACCAATCTTGGTTCATCAGCAAATTTACCAACCCACCTTTCAGCCCCGTCCTCCAAGTCATTGATAAAAATCACAAATAGCAGAGGACCCAGCAATGACTGCTGAGGTACACCACTGGTAACTGGTCTCCAGTCTGAAAATTTTCCATCCACCACCACCGTCACCACCTTCTGTCTGCTATGAGCTAGCTCATTACTTATCCAATTGGCCAAATTTCACTTTATCCCACAACTCCTTATCTTCTTCATGAGCCTACCATGGCAAACCTTATCAAACGCCTTACTAAAATCCATGTATACAACATCCACTGCTCTACGTTCATTTAGACACTTAGTTATCTCCTCAAAGAATTCAAATTTTTGAGGCAAGACTTACTCTTCACAAATCCATGCTGACTATCCCAAATTAAGTTTGATCTTTTCAAAACGGTTATAAATTCTATCCCTCAGTACCATTTCCATTAATTTACCAACCAAAGTAAGATTAACCAGCCTATAATTATCAAGGTCATCGCTGTTTCCTTTTTTTTTATAAAAGAGGAACAACATTCACCACTCGTCAGTTCTCTGGCACTACCTCACGTAAGAAGTCAGGGGATCTCTAATAAGATTGCACATATCGACACAAACATCAAGTGACTTCTTACTGTGTTTACTCCAGTCCAACACCAGCATCTCTACATCATGATTATCCCCACGGACAGTGAAGATTCAAAGATCACAGGTGCAATCTCATCCTTTGCCTCTGAAAGAATCCTAGGATCTATCCCATTTGGCTCAGGGGACTGATCGACCCTCAGGTTTTTCAAAATTGCTAAGAGAGCTTCCCTCAGAAGATCTACCTCTTCCAGCCTATCAGCCTGTATCACATTCTCATCTTCAAAAACACGGCATCTCTCCTTGTAAACACTGAAGTATTCATTCATCGCCTCTCCTATCTCTTCTGACTACGCATAATTTCCCACTACAATCCTTGACCAGCCCTAATCTTGCCTTGGTCATTTTATTTCTCACAAAAGACTGAAAAGCATTGGGGTTTTCCTTCATCAGACCTGTCAAGGACTTCTTATGCCCTCTCCTAACTCTCTAAGCCCTTTCTTTTAGCTCATTGCTTGCTACCTTGTAGCCCTCAAGCAACCCATCTTACATATGCTTCCTTTCTCCTCTTGACAAGACATTCAATCTCTTTTTTAAGCCATGGTTCCCTCAGCCATTTCCTCCCTGCCTGACAGGGATGTAGCTATTAAGGACGCAGTTATTTGTTCCTTGAACAAGTTCCACTTTTCATTTGTGCCTTTCCTGACAATTTCTGTTCCCATCTTATGCTTCCTAATTGTTACCTAATCACATCATAATTACCCCTCCCCCAAATATAAACCTTGCCTTGCCATGTGACCCTATCCCTCTCCATTTCAATAATGAGACACACCAAATTGTGGTCACTATCTCCAAGGTATTCTCCCACAAACAAATCTAACAATTGGCCCTGTTCATTGCCCAGTACCAAGTCCAATACGGCCCGACCTGTCTGCCTATCCACATTTTGTGTCAGAAAACCCTCCTGCACACACTGTTCAAGAAGTGTTCCATTCAAACTATTCAGCCTATAAAGGTTCCAATCAATATTTGGAAAGTTAAAGTCACCCATGATAACTACCCTGTTACTTCCACATCTATCCATAATCTGCTTTGCAATTTCATCCTCCACATCTAATACTATTTGGGGACCTACAGAAAACTAACATGACCATTCCTTTCCTATTTCTAACTTCAGCCATATTATCCTCAAACTGCCTTCCAGCAGCCATTAAACTATCCTTCAGTCACAATGTTACTCCTCCACTTCTTCTAACCACCTTCTCTACTCTTACTGAAAGATCTACAGCCTGGAACTTCCAACAACCATTCCTCTCTCTGTTCTAACTATGTCTCCATAGTGGCCACAACATCATAGTACCAAGAACCAAGTACCAATCCATGCTCCAAGTTCACCTACCTTATTCTGATTGCTTCTTTCATTGAAGGAGAGGCACTTCAACCCACCTTCCTGTCTGCTGGTACACTCCTGCAACTTTGATACCTTCCTCAGTACCTCATTACATTCAACACTGGCTTCTGGACTACAGCTCATTTTCCCACACCCCCTGATAAATTACTTTAAACCCTGCCTCCCCGAAGAGCCGTAGCAAATTTCCCTCCCATACTGGTTCCCCTCTGGTTCAGGTACAAATCGTCCTGTTTGTACAGGTCCCACCTTCCCCAGAACGTGCTCCAAGTATCCATATAACTGAAACCCTCCCTCCTACACCATCTCTGCAGCCATGTGTTTATCTGCAGTCTCTCCCTGTTCCTCCACTCACTAACCTGTGGCACCGGCAACAAACCAAAGATGACAACATAGTTTGTCCGACCTCTCAGCTTCCATCCAAGCTCACTAAATTCTTGCCTTAAATCCCTGTTCCTTCTCTTATCTATGACATTGGTATCGATGTGTACCACAGCTTGTGACTGTTCCTCCTCCCCCTTAAGGATCCTGAACACAGTCTGAGACATCATCATGGACCCTGGCACCCAGGAGGCAACATAGCATCTGAGAGTCTCTTTTGCTGCAGCAGAACCTCCTATTTGTCTCTCAAACTACCCAGTCCCCAGTAACTATTGCTGTCTTACTCTCTCTCTCTCCTTCTCTTCTGAGTGACAGAGACAGACTTAGTGCTGAGATCTGGTCACCATGGCTTACTATCAGTAGGTCGTCCTCCTCAACAGCATCCAACGCGGTATACTTGTTGCCAAGGGGAACAACCACAGGGGATTCCTGAACTCACTGCGTCCTCCCAGTCCCTCTCATTGTCACCCATCTATCTTCATTTCTTCAGAATAACTACATCCCTGAAGCTTCTACCTATCACCACCTCTGCCTCCTGAATGATCTGAAATTCATCCAGCTCCAATTCCCTAATGCTGTTTTTGAGGAGCTGAGAATGGGTACTTGCACTGCTTCCCTGCCATCTCCTCCAGATAACTTGTGGATAAAACAAAGAGTTGCCTGATATTCACTCACCCCCTTTAGGTTACAAGTGTACTGTCTTGGGTTGAGGAACTGCCTAGATTATATACAGGTAAAAATAAAACACTTAACCAGCAACTACTGCAACTTGCACTATCAAAGCGCACCACAAACCTTCCGAAAACTCCCCATGGCCTACTTCTGGTTTCCTGAATCCTGCTACTCTGGGGAACAAAAGACTCCGAAAAACTAAGTACAAAATTAAGTACTCTTACCTTCCAGCTCTCCTCAATAGAATTGCTCCCCTCTCTGCTTGCTCTGGTGGACCAATATCCCTTACGTGTGAACATCAATGTTACTCGACTTTTGGAAATAAAAAGTGAAGTCCTGAGGAGTATACATATTACAGGGGAGTGTGGAGGAAGTCTTAAAGCGCATCAAGGTAGATAACTCCTGGGGACCTGATGAAGTAACTTCGTTGCAGTGGTAAAGTGGGCCTACTTGAGACAATAATAAATAAACTTTAAAAAAGTGTATCCCAGGAGTTATGGCAGGCTAGGCAAGACATTGCGGGTTCCCTAGCAGTCAGATCCAAAGTTAAGGTCATTTTGAATCTAGTAAAGTGTTTCCTTAAATCTGGTTGAAATATTACAAGCTGGACAGCTGATTTGTAATTAATGGCATGAACTTCCAAACCCTCAATGGACTGAGTATCTAAAAGTATGAAAAGTCAACACTTGTCATTGTTCTATTAACATTTATTTATACATTGTGAACATTTAAGATCTTCCAGTATTTTTACTTTCAAACAGTGGATCTTTTATACACATATCAGAATGGAATGCTTGAAACATAACACAACTTATCAAAAGAAAGCTTACAATAATAACATCTAACAACTAAACAATTTGTAGATTTCATGAAGCAGAGTAAATACAATGAAAAAAGTTGCATGAGAAAGTTAGGTACAACCAGAATTACTCTCTTCTGCGCTCAGAAGGGTTTCATGTTAAGGACATAAGTCTGCAAGCGACATTCAGGCAGTAATAAGCGTAAGAAAAATTCAACTGAAATTTCAGTTTTCAATTTTCAACTGAAAATCATCAGTCATGACAAGGTAAAAAGACCACTGTTCTCACATTGCACATTTAGTAAGAAGTGCTTATAGGTTTCATACAGAATGCAATACACAAGGCCTGTATTTTCCACGCCAGTTACTAGAACACGAAGATAAATATTTCACTGATAGATCACACTACATTCCAATTAGGTTGATCCATCTGCAACTGACAAGAGTCCGAACTCAGCAGAACTTTACTTAGTAAGGTTCGCCCAAAGAAGGGATGGGATTGAACCTCCGGATGGAATAGAAGAACTTTGTCTTTTAGCTACTTCATGCATTACAAAACCTGTCCTCATCCTAATGAGAAACAAATATGTAAACTCCCAAAAGCTTAAAGCACAATCAAAATTTTAAGTGCTGACAAGCTTGTTCTACATTTGGTGTTAAAACCACTGACTTAGAGTATGCAAAAATACTAGCTGCATATATGTGCTGGTTGGCCCAAAACAATCAACAGTGCTATCTGATGACAGCAACTTCAGTAACACATCAACTACGTGCTGAGAAGTGCAACAACTGAAATATTCTACAAACTTGGCAGATGCAAATTCAGAAGAACAGATCAATTCCCAAATCACCTCCTGCATGCTTCTGTAAGTGCATGAGTTGTCTCATCTCTGCTCCAAAATGAACTCAAATCTTTTCCTATTTATGCTCAACTTCACAGACAAAAATGTCAAGGTTTCTTGTAAATTAAGTACTTATTCCACCTTCAAAAATCTGTAAATTGAGCACCAGCCCCAAAAATCAAAGAATCAGAGAATCCTACTGTGCAGATTGGGGCCATTTGATTCAAGCACATTCCACCCTCCTCCCCCCACCCATGTAACCCCATGCATTTACCATGGTCAATCCACCTAACCTGCACATCTTTGGACTGCAGGTGGACCCAGAGGAAATCCACACAGACATGGGGAGAATGTCTGTGAAAAAATTGCACAATCACCCAAGACTGGAATGGAATCCGGGTCCCAGGTGCTGTGAGGCAGCAGGACTAACCATTGTGTCACTGTACTGCCCTAGCAGGTTGGAAAATGCCATATTTTTGAGCATGAGTGCAGCAAAATGGATTGTGTCATTTGAAAATGTCATATTGTGAAACAGCATGTTGTAAATGTTTCACTGGATATTATGATACATGTGAATTATCAATTGACAGTTATTAACTGCCTATGACACATAGGCAATCAGTTCAGCACCTTTCACACGCTTGAAAGAACAATGGCAATGATCAATTGCTTGCAATAAACCTCTCGCAAACCTTCACAAACCCAAATTTGTGCTTTGCACAAAATACAAACCTGTCCGGGTAAAGGCCTGCAAGATCAGCAGACATCAAGATAGGTCCTTCAAATCCTCCTCAGGCTGAAAGATCTCAAACACCAGCAGAGTCACAAATCTTTGCTTTGTTTAAATACAACTTCCCAAGAAGTTTAACCACTGAAAATAAATAGGTCACGTGACAAAATAAAGAACACATAAATACAGAGAGTGAAGAATTAATGTTTTGCACCAGAATCCCTCGGGTAGAACTCAGCCAGGGTGGTCTGTGGGATTCTCTTCAGCATCTCCTTGGGGAAGATGCGCAATAATTGCCAGCCGATATCTAGGGTCTCGTATACAGTGCGGTTTTCATAAGCTCCTAAAGAAACACAAGTTTAAAAAGCTAAACAATCCCCTGTGAATTTCCAAGTCTTGGGATACACAGTTCAAACTTTCAAAAATATGATCAAAATAAAGTACATTAAGTTAGGTCATACTAACTATCCTGTGCTCCTGGGATTTTGTTGAATGTGAAAACTGTAGCTGGATAGGCTAGATATCAAATTTTTTACTCCAGCAAAGGTCAGGTCAGACTTTGAAATCTCTACAACCACCCAATAGGAGGGATTAGGATTTGTGCAGCATCTAACAGCAATATAAATGGATCATCAGCTGAGGCAGGTGATTTGAATATTCTCACTGGACTTCCAACTACTTTAGCTGACTGAAAGACCAAAAAGTACTAATTTGAGGCAATACTTTGAGGAGACCAACACATCTATTTGCCACTATGATAGGAAGAAGAGCTATTAAAATTCTGTAGGAAAAGAAACCTTACCCTGAGCAATAAAATTTTTCTCAAATTTCTGTAAGAATTCCAGAAACAGTAAGTCATCAGCAGTAAGTGCTTCCTCTCCAACCACAGCTTTCATAGCCTGGACATCCTTACCAATAGCATAACACGCATACTGCGGACAGAAAAAGCATTGGTAAAAACATATTCAAAAGACCATGATGGCATTTTTGATTTTTTTTTGTACTTCAGGAATAAAAGCCTACCAGAGATTCTATACATTATCTCTCAATCTCACCATTCTCCTGGAACATTTCTTCAAACTGATTGTGTGTGATTGATGGCTTGTTTGACCCAGAGCTGAGCTTCAATCCCTACATCCAGCTGATCACGAAAGCGACTGACTTTCACTTCCAAAATAACAGTCATTTATTCCTATTTGACCCTCACTGATGCTAAGAATTCAGTTGTCACATAACAATGGATCTAAAAACAAACTCCCCAGAACAGTATTAAATTCTGCGCTTTACCATGCACAACATTAAAATCAGAGGTCGGCCATTTAGAGTGATGTCAGGAAGTATTTCTTTGTACAAAAGGAAGCTGTAAGCTGGCACTCACTCACTATAAGTTGTTCAGATGAAAATAGTTGAAAATTTCAAATTGAGATTCATAACATTTTTTAAAAAGGTATTAATGAGTACAGGTGAGTAGGAAGAGCTCCAGTACATATCAGATGAATAGCTTTGAGGATGGTTGGCTTACTTCTGCTTCTCTGTTCCTTACCAGCTGGTTGGAAACATCTGCGTGATCCTTGCGTGTCATACCCTCTCCAATAGCTGACTTCATCAATCGTGAAAGTGAAGGAAGCACATTAATTGGAGGATAAATCTGTGGGGCAGCAACAACACAAAGTAAAACAAAAAGAAACAAATTACAAACCTGAAAATTCTCACATCAAATAGTTTTCTTCTTAAAAATGGAAATATCATCATCTTATTGTTCTCCTTAATAGAGGTGTACAAGATTATGAGGGGTATAAATAGAGTAAAAAGGGTTAAACTTTTTCCTAGAATGGACTCAAATAGCACGAGGGGTCACAGGCTTAGGGTGAGGGGGGTAAGGTATAATTTGGATGCTAGAGGGGTTTTTTTTTTCCCACACAGAGGGTGGTGGGGGTATGGAATGCGCTGCCAAGTAAAGTGGTGGAGGCAGGTACTCTGGAGTTATTTAAGAAATACTTAGATGGGCACATAAACAGGATGGGAATGGAGGGGTATAGAAAACTGATTTAAAATAGGGAGCATGAGCCTTGGGAGTCCCTGGGAAGTGTGTAAATAGATGATGATATTGATGTACTTGTTTTTATCCTACAGGTGCTTTGGTCCACCTTGTTGTCTAACAAGGGACATACACGCGATGGGTCGTGAGAGGGCTGCTCTTGGATTTTTTTCGAGAGTATCCTAGTGCTTCACGTCGTTAGTGTACGCTTGACCTGGACCATTTGATGGGCAACACGACGGCTCAGTGACTATCGCTGTGCTGTGCAGATACATGGATTTGGGCCTGTGTCTGTGGGAGTTTGCGCATTCTCCCCGTGCTTGCGTGGGTTTTCTCCGGGTGCTCCGGTTTCCTCCCACATCCCAAAGATGTGCTCTTAGGCTAATTGGCAAAACATATTCTCCCTAAATTGTCTCAAATTTGGTTTTTAATCCATAGATCTATAAACAGACATGGATCGCGGGTAGAGGTGGGAACATCGGGGTGGCGGCACGGGCTCGTTGGGCCAAAGGGCCTGTTTCCCATGCTGTTTTGTTCAACACTTCCCGAAAATGTGCATAATCTGTGTCTTGTTTGACCCACCACTGAGCTTCAAACTCCATATCCAGCCCATCACTAAAGCCACTAACCTGCAGCTCCAACCTAACACCTCTATTTTTATTTACCATTCAATTATAAGAATTCAACTGCCTCACTTTTTATTCAACCAATCATTCCTTTTGATGGAAATAGTGCAGGATGTTTATAAGCAACCAAGTAGGCATACATTAATACCGCAATGAAATTACAGTGAAACTCTCAAGTCACCATACTCCAGACCTGTTTGGGTGCACAGAGAGAATTTAGCATGGCTAATGCATCTGAGCAGCACATCTTTCAGAATATGGGAGAGCAAACTGGAGCACCCAGAGGAAACCCACGGAGCTATGGGGAAAACATGCAGAATCTGCACAGACAAACAGTGATCCAAGCCAGTCCCTGGTGCTCTGAGGCAGCAGTGCTAACCACTATGCCAGGTGCTTATACAGCATCTAGGATCAAGGAAAAGCTGTTCTGCCTTACCTGTCTGTTGTGCAACTGTCGATCAACATAGATCTGTCCTTCAGTAATGTAGCCAGTCAGATCAGGAATGGGATGAGTGATGTCTACATTTAACATACAAAACAGCAACCCAAAAAAAAAACAATCAGCCATATGAAAATGCATCAACATCAGCACCATGTGTCATTCCAGCATAATCTACCAGTCTGTGAAAGGATTCCCATGCTGTAAGATTGGGGATAAATCTGGACAATTGGGAATTCTCTTCTAAGGCAGTATAACTAATTAAAACCCAATCAACAGATTTTCATCTGCAGCAGTGAGCTGCAGTTTTACAGCAGCATGCAATCAATTCCAGTAGAACAAGCAAAATTGCCCTCTGTCTCATCAGAAATGGTTAAACATACGTAATGTGCTGAAACTGACTCTTCTGTTTGTTCACATTAAACTTCAAAGTAAATGCTAATCCTGGACATACTCCCACACAAAGTCATGCATAATCTTCCAGGCTCCGAACCACGAGTAATTCAGTTGACTTTTGGAAAGCATAATTTCACCACGAGCACCAAACACAGTTTTGGGATGGTAAGCAAATATGATTTCTTATGTATTCCCAATGATAATTGCTTTACCAGTGGTGTGGTTCCATCAGTTGCCTAGGCCCAAGCTTTGGAATTTCATCCCTAAACCTCTTGTCTGAAAAGCTCACTTGTTTTCTTTAAGGCACTTCTTAAAACATACCACTATGATGAAGCTTTGGGTCATCATAGGTAAAATCTCATGTGGCTCAGCATGCTTTATCGCATCAAAAGCATGATCTAAATCTAAGTTATTGTTAGAAGAACTATCCCTCAAGTACAGAAGGAGGCCACTCAACTCATGGAATCTGCATTTATTTTCTGAAAGAGTCCAGGCCCTATCCCCTTAACCCCATGTATTTACCCCAAAAATCCCCCTTCCTGACACATCTTAAAATCAAGATCAAGTGAACTTTTGCCTTTTACTCCACAGAAGGTTTCTGTCCTTAGGACATCTGTGTTATGGTGCGGCAGATATACCGCCCCAGCCAAACTTGTCACCTGCCACTGTCTGCAGAGAGGGTCACGCCCGGCTCTGGATTTGGGATCTGAACCCGATTCCCTTTCAATCAGCTGAGGGCAACAGAAGCCATGACCAGTCCTTACAGAACAGTGTTTACCCATCTCTTAGGGCCCACTGACCCATTTTCAACTGTTTTCCACATCTTGGATCATGAAGCAACACTTTACCATGGCCAATCCACCTAACTTGCACATTTTTTGGGCTGTGGGAGGAAACCAGAGCACCAAGAGAAAACACGATGTAATTTAACTGCTAGCAATTTGTAGTCACAACTTCCTGAGAAGACCCAAGTAAAAAGATTTTGGGATAACGTACATTAATGTATATGTGGACTTCCAGAACGTTTGTAGTAATGGTATCTTATTTGACCTGACAAACGAACTTCGTTATTCAATTATCCTTGAGATGAAAACATTCTACCTGACTTTCTTTTTAAAACTTTATCCAGTTAACAATTTGGTTGGATTAATTTTTTTCTGTTTCAGAGTAACTTAGAGGTTCCCCGAAGCCCAGTAAACTTCCATATAATATCTGACCTCTTTGGATTTCAATAAACGACCAGCAACACCCACAGTAAATGTGAACTGAAGAGCGTTCATTCTCACACTGGTAATGCTTACCATCATTAGGCATGGTTAGGATGGGTATCTGTGTGATCGAACCATTCCTGCCCTCGACACGCCCAGCTCTCTCATAAATGGTGGCCAAATCAGTGTACATGTAACCAGGGAAACCACGACGACCAGGCACTTCCTCTCGAGCAGCTGAGACCTACCATGAATCAATAGGACAAAATATCCTGAGCTTGTTATATACCAACACAGTGGCAATTGTACACTGACCCCATCGGAAAGGAAAACGGAGGCAATAGGAGCAATGTGGAAGGTCTGTTCATCATTCTTAAAAAAAAAAATGTAGAATTCCAATCCATTCATATGTCAAGTCTAACTTGACTCCTGCAAATGAGACACAATGTCCTGAGCAACATCCTAAACCGCCGTTCAAAAGCAAGTACGTCATGGAAAATTCTAATCTGCCAAATTGTACGACCAGGTTTTTACGGCTCGACGACAGCTTGTTTTCCCACTGGCAGATTTCCTTCAGTGGGACTGTGATATCCTGCTGCACAGAAGGGGCTGGAAAATCCTGTCCCATGTCTCAACAAATTTCCATCTTAGACCTAAAATTTATCAGATCTTGATAAAGAGCTGCTTTGGTACAACATTTTAAAAAACCGAACTGGAAATACAGTAATGAACATTATCCTTTCAGCCCTACATCCAAAATAAGAAATATAACAAGGCTTTTCCATTATGCAGCTGCGAACAAGTTTATTTTGGTCTCTTGCCGAGACTTACCTCTCGAAGTGCCTCTGCATACGAGCTCATGTCAGTCAGAATAACCAGCACATGCTTCTCACATTGGTATGCAAGGAACTCAGCGGTTGTCAGTGCAAGGCGCGGAGTGATAATACGCTCAATGCTGTGGGAGATAAGTCAAATATTTCGTTCAGAAATACTGGCCACAATTCTTCCAAAAGTGCTGAATTGGCAGGAAAACTGTTCTAGTTCCAGACTTTTTTCTCAGTTCAGTTTCTCACGCGAATCTCTGCACTCTGTGCATTGCAGAGATCCCAGTCCTGAGTATCATTAAAACTGCAGTGGGCAGAGGTTGACCAGCTCAAATCACTAGCCAACCTGTGACCCCCGTAGTGCGCTCTCTCTCCAGCCCCCCTGCCCTGGTAATAGCCCCCACAACAATTCCTGGGCCAGGCTAGCCCTGACTTCCCTCTCCACGCCCAAACCATTCCAGAGCACCCCGAAGTACAGCACAACCACTTCCCCCATCCCACTCCCAGCAGATTACTGCACCCCCCCCCCCATCCTACTCCCAGTAGACCATTGCCCCACCTCATTCCAATTGCTGCCCTCCCTCCATCCCAGACCGATTCTGTCTGCAGAGTGGCAGTGGGACCCTCCCCTAGTCCCTCCCACTAAGAAGGCCTGATGGGCAGTGCCAAGGTGCCCTCTGGGTATGGGAACTTCACCCCTTGGGCAGCATCAGGTTGCAGTGCCAGGATGCCCATTCTCAGGGCACCACCCTCCTGGAGAACCCCGCTTGCTCCCCCTTTGATTCCAGCAAGGTCTCCTGCTAGTTTCCCAAACATGGGAGCTAAATGCTGCCGGAATGAAGTATTTCTGGCCGGCAGGAGATTCAATGGGATCTACAAGTTCCCAACAATCACATGGAAACATATTTAAAATACATTTAAATAAGATTCATATTACTTACCTGCTTTCCTGCCGGTTTCCAAAGTGGTCTGACTGGCGACTGTTCGCCGGCTCTGGGAGATGCACGTGCGCTTCCAGCACACGTGCAAATCCCAGAACAAGGTTGGTGACACACATCTCTCCCATCGTGACCCACCAGAAAGGTTGCAAGTCACGAGGGAAAAATTGGAGCCATTGTTTCTACAAGTGAATATGCTCCTATTTTTAACCAAGAAACCAGTCTCTCTTTCACACTTGAACTACAAATTCTACAATTTTATCTGTCTTTTTAACACCAAATTGTCGTCAGAATCAATTTATCCCGAACTTCCAAATTAACAACTTGCGCCCTTGGTTTCTAAACCTGAACAGTTTAAAATTTTTAGAAGTGCACCTTCAGTCACTTGAAGTCTTTAGCAAAAAAAACTAGACTAATTTCCTTCACCCTTTTACATACTGTTGATACTCAGTCACATCCATTGTAATTTCTTTATTGAGCTGTTTGAATTAAACAGTTTCAACAGCTTTCAGCTCTCCTCAAGAACCAGCTTAAATACACATCAGAGCATAATATGCAATGCAGGGTCTTCATCAACAGCATTCCAGAACCTTCTGGACAGTGGAGTCCTCATATTAATTTGGCTGGAAAGGAAGATGCAGTTTCTCCAACTCCCCTGGGGAATAACTAACTTACGTTGGGTCATTGGCCAGATTCAGGAACAGACACACGTTATCCATCGAACCATTCTCCTCAAAGTCCGATTTGAAGAATCTGGCAGTCTCCATGTTCACCTTGAATGACAAAGGTTTGGATCAGAACTTCCAATTCACTTAGTCCCTCTCTAAATAGCTGAACTTAACTCTTTTCTGATACATACATTACTCTCAATCTTGTGCAATATCTATTCTAATGATGATATCTTCAAAAATGCTGCTTCTAACCTGTTTTTTTTTTACCTTCGCCAAGGCTTCTCCCCCCCTCAGTTTGTCATGACAAACTGGGTTCGACCCATTTCCTGCATCTCTGCCCTCATCCTATCCCGTCCCAAAACCATGACTGGACCTGCCAATCCTCAATTTTCACCTACCAGCATCTGTATTCCTCGAGTCATCCTCTGCCTTATCCACCGACGTGGAAATGCCGGCATTGGACTGGGTAAACACAGTAAGAAGTCTGGTTTAACCTGGTGTTGTGAGAGTTCTTACTATATCCACTGACTCCAGCATGATGTTATCACTAAACACATCTTCCCCTCAACACCTCACCATCAGCATTCTACAGACCTCATCATTTCCGCTGTGACACTTGGTCCATTCCTTCATCAAGCACAACTCCCTATCCCAGGCATCCTCCCTTCCAACCGCAGAAGATAGAACACCTGTCCCTTTACCTCCTCACCATTCAAGGTCCCAAATACTCCTTTCAAGTTAAACAGTGTTTCACTTGCACTTCCTTCTATTTGGTCCATTACATTCACTGCTCCCAGCGCGGTCTCATCTACACTAAATGCAATCTGGGTAACCACTTTGTGGGACACCTTCGCTCGATCCACCGGCATGACACCAACTTGGTTGCTTTCCATTTTAACTGAGCACCTTGTTCTCATGCTCTCTATCCTAGGCCTGCTGCAATGCTCCAGTGAAGTCTAACGCAAACTGAATAAGCATCATCTCAGCTTCTGATCAGGTGCTTAAAAGCTCTCAGGATGCAACACTTTACATTGTGACTTTTCTCCCTCATCTTAAACTCTTTTTAAACAAAATCCCACACATGTACTGCCCTCAATGCAAACACCACACATCACCCACCCTCTGCCTCTTCCCACCCCTACACAAACAGACCACCTATCTTTTGTTCTTTAAGTTGCTATGTCTAGTTGACATTTCTCACTGTTGCAGTTTAATATCAAACACATTGCTCCCTCTCTAGTTCTAATGAAGGGTAAGCAGGCTTGACCAGAGATTAATCAATATAGTATAAAGGAAACAGAATAGTAGCTATGAGTGCTCACTTCAGTGTGACACAATTGTGTTAGTATTCAAAACTGGTGCAGTGTTGAATATTTGGAGGTTCTTGACATTTTGGAAATACAGTGTGCAAAACATAAATGCAATAGTTTGCTCAAATGGCACAAAATAAATCCCATCAAAACAGCAGTGAACCAATTCCGTTTTTTCTACTGACTATAAGATGTTTTATAATAGATGTTGTCTTGTTACCCAGACTTGTCATCATCTTCCACAAACCAGTTTTCTTGTGATTACCTGGTCAGCATCCATACACTGAGCATCTGGGGCTCCTGCACTTTGTGTGAGTAGATTAAGTTACAAGGAGAACTGAGAGAAGTAATGCTTTTACCTCATTTTTTTTAAAGCCAAACTGGAAAGCTCCCTCAAGAACAGAGGATGCTGGAGAAACAGGACTGGCAGCATATGTAGGGAACAGAGTTAACGTTTCAAGCCTGCTTTAAAAAAAAGAGGAAAAAGCATTGCTTCTCTCAGTTCTTCTTGTACCTTACTTTACTCACACAAGGTGCAGGATCCCCAGATGCTCAGTGTATGGATGCTGACCAGATAATCATAAGAAAACTGGTTTGTGGAAGATGACGACAAGTCTGGGCAACAAGACAACATCTATTATAAAACATCTTATAGTCAGTCGAAAAAACGGAATTGGTTCACTGCCGTTTTGATGGGATCTATTTTGTGCCATTTGAGCAAACTATTGCATTTATGCTTTGCACACCATTTCCAAAATGTCAAGAACCTCCAAATATTCTGCATTGCACCAGTTTTGAATACTAACACAATTGTGTCACACTGAAGTGAGCACTCATACCTACTATTCTGCTTCTTTTATACTGTATTGATGAATCTCTGGTCACAACAATCATATTGCAGATTTAAATAGAAGAAAGAAACATTGAGATCGATATAACAAAAATGAAGGTCAATGGGCCAAAATCAGAGGCTAAATTTCTAATAACTTAATTTGCTTCATCCTCACTGTGTGAATATTTCAATCATTGATAGTCACTGGTGAGGTGCCTGAAGATTGGAAGGTGGCAAATGTTATGCCTTTGTTTAGGCAAAAGAACATAGAACAGTAGAGGACAGTACAGGCCCTTCAGCCCTCAACGTTGTGCCGAGCTTTGCCCGAACCCACGATCAAGCTATCTCACTCTATTATTCTGGTGTGTTCCATGTGCCTATCCAATAACCACTTGTAAGTTCCTCAAGTGTCCGACTCCACTATCACAGCAGGCAGTCCATTTCACACACAAACCACTCTGATTAAAGAACCTTTCTATATCTCCCACCATGAATCTTATAGTTATGCCTCCTAGGAATAGCTACATCCATTTGAGGAAATAGTCTCTGAACATCCACTCTATCTCCTTCATCATCTTATAAACCTCTATTAAATCGCTTCTCATCCTGCTCTAAAGAGAAAAGCCCTAACTTCATTAACCTTTCCTCATAAGACCTACCCTCCAAACCATGAAACATCCTGGTAAATCTTCTCTGCACTCTCTCCAATGCTTCCATATCCTCCTTATAGTGAGGCAGCCAGAACGGCACATTCCAAATGAGGTCTCACCAAAGTCCTGTGCAGTTGCAACATTACATAGAACATTACAGCGCAGAACAGGCCCTTCGGCCTTCGATGTTGCGCCGACCAATTAAGAAAAAGCAATGACCCTCTAACCTAAACCATTCCCTCTTCATCCATAAACTTATCCACTAACCTCTAAACGCCGCCAAACTTGGCACATCTACAACTGCAGCAGGCAGGGCATTCCATACCCTTACCACCTTCTGGGTAAAGAACCTACCTCTGACATCTGTCCTATAACCATCACCCCTTAATTTAAAGCTAAGTCCCCTCGTGCTAGCTTTCCCCATCCTAGGAAAAAGACTATCACTGTCCATCCTATCTAAACCTCTAATCATCTTATATGTTTCAATAAGGTCTCCTCTTAGCCTCCTTCTTTCTAATGAAAACAACCTCAAATCCCTCAGCCTCTCCTCATAAGACCTGCCCTCCATACCAGGCAACATCCTGGTAAACCTCCTCTGTACCCTCTCCAATGCCTCCACATCTTTCTTATAATGTGGGGACCAGAACTGCACACAATACTCCAAGTGCGGCCGCACTAGAGTTTTGTACAGTTGCAACATGACGTTGCGGCTCCGAAATTCAATCCCCCTACCAATAAAAGCTAAGACTCCATATGCCTTCTTAACAACCTTCTCGACTTGACTGCCTACTTTCAGGGATCTATGCACATATACACCAAGATCCCTCTGTTCATCAACACTATTAAGAATCCTACCATTAGCCCTATACTCTACACATTTATTATTCCTGCCAAAGTGCATTACCTCACACTTTTCCACATTAAACTCCATTTGCCACCTCTCGGCCCAGCTCTGCAACTTGTCCAAGTCTCTCTGCAAACTATAACACCCCTCTTCACTATCTACCACTCCACCGACTTTAGTGTCATCTGCAAATTTACTAATCCATCCCTCAATACCCTCATCCAGATCATTTATAAAAATTACAAACAGCAGGGGCCCCAAAACAGATCCCTGAGGTACACCACTTGTAACCGAACTCCACGATGAATAACTTCCATCAACCACCACCCTCTGTCTTCTATCAGCTAGCCAATTCCTAATCCAATTAGCTAAATCACCCTCAAACCCATACATCTGCATTTTCTGCAAAAGCCTTCCATGGGGAACCTTATTGAACGCCTTACTAAAGTTCATATATACCACATCAACTGCCTTACCCCCATCCACCTCTTTGGTCACTTTTTCAAAAAACTCAATAAGGTTAGTAAAGCACGACCTACCCTTCACAAAATCATGCTGACTATCCCCAATCAATTCATTTCTCTCTAAATAACTATAAATCCTATCCCTAATAATTCTCTCCAATACTTTGCCCACAACAGAAGTAAGACTCACCGGTCTATAATTCCCCAGAAAGTCTCTATTCCCCTTCTTGAACAATGGGACCACATTCGCTATCCTCCAGTCTTCCGGCAGTATACCTGTAACCAACAACGACCTGAAGATCAGAGCCAGAGGCTCCGCAATCGCCTCTCTTGCCTCCTAGAGAATCCTAGGGTAAATCCCGTCCGGTCCGGGGGGCTTATCTAACTTCAAACCCTCAAGAATATCTAGCACATCCTCCTTATCTACTTCAATACTTTCTAGTTTACAACCCTGTATCCCAGTGTTCTCCACAACTACATTTACATCTCCCTGCGTGAATACCGAAGAGAAATATTTGTTCAGTGCCTCTCCAATCTCTTCAGGCTCCACGCACAACTTCCCACTGCTGTCTCTGACTGGCCCTAATCTTGCCCTAACCAATCTTCTATTCTTAACATATCTAAAGAAAGCTTTAGGATTCTCCTTGATCCTATCAGCCAAAGTCTTCTCGTGTCCTCTTTTAGCTCTCCTCAACTCACTCTTTAGCTCCCTCCTGGCTAATCTATAGCTATCCAGTGCACTAACTGAGCCTTCAAGCCTCATCCTGACATAAGCCTCCTTTTTCCTTTTAACCAGCGAATTAACTTTTTTCGTACACCAAGGTTCCCTTACTCGACCATTTCCTCCTTGCCTGACAGGGACATACTTATCAAGGACTCGCAGCAGCTGCTCCTTGAATAAGCTCCACATTCCAGATGTTCCCAGTCCCTGTAGTTTCCTAGTCCAATCTATGCACCCTAATTCTCTCCTGATGGCCTCATAATTACCCTTCCCCCAGCTATAACTACTGCCCCCAGCTTCGTGCCTATCCCTATCCATCACTAAGGTGAACGTAACCGAATTGTGGTCACTATCACCAAAATGTTCACCAACTTCCAAGCCTAACACCTGGTCTGGCTCATTGCCCAGCACCAAATCAATGTAGCCTCACCTCTAGTTGGCCTATCTACATACTGAGTCAAAAAACCTTCCTGCACACTTTGTACGAAAACTGACCCCTCTAACGAGCTAGAGCTATAGCTATTCCAATCAATATTAGTAAAGTTAAAGTCCCCCATAACAATTACCCTATTACTTTCACTCCTGTCCAGGATCGACTTTGCAATCCTTTCCTCTACCTCTCTAGAACTTTTAGGAGGTCTATAAAAGACTCCCAACAGGGTGACCTCTCCCCTCCTGTTTCTAATCTCAGCCCATACTACCTCAACAGACAAGTCCTCATCAAACTTCCTTTCTGTCACTGTGATACAGTCTTTACTAATAATGCCACTCCTCCCACCCTTCTACCACCTTCTCTACTCTGACTGAAGCATTTGAACCCCAGAACCTGCAACAACTATTCCTGTCCCTGCTCTATAAATGTCTCTGAAATGGCCACAACATCAAAGTTCCAGGTACTGATCCAAGCTGCAAGTTCCTCCACCTTATTGCCAATACTTCTTGCATTAAAGTATATGCATTTCAAACCATGCTCTACTCCACCCGTACACTGCTGAGCTTTACAGTCCTCATCTATGACCCCCCTATTCTCGTCCCTCTCAACATCCAAGCTACTCAGGATCCCACCCCTTCTCTGAATCAGTTTAAACACCCCTGCATAGCCTTTGCAAATTTTTCCCCCAAGATATTGGTTCCTCTCTGGTTCAGGTGTAGACCATCTCTCTGTTACCCCACAGCTCAAACTCAAACCCCATGTTAATAAACACTAACACACCATAGGCATACTTCATGGTTCTATTCACTTGAGTGGTAACCTTCAGAGATCTGTGGATACGAACCCCAAGATCTGTTTCTCCACATGGCTCAGAACCCTGCCATTCACCCTGTAATCCACATTCAAATTTGTCCTACCAAAATGAATCATCTCACACTTCATCACAGAATCATAGAGAAACCCTACAGCGCAGAAAGAGGCCATTTGGCCCATCGGATCTGTACTAACCACAATCCCACCCAGGACCTACCCCGATATCCTTACATATTTTACCTACTAATCCCTCTAACCTAAGGGGCCATTTATCATGGCCAATCAACCTAACTCCCCCACATTTTTGGACTTCAGGGTTAAACTCCATCTATCACTTTTCGGCCCAACTCTGCATCCTATCAATGTCTCTTTGCAGCCTACAACAGCTCTCCACCTCGTCCACTACTCCAATCTTGGTGTCACTGGCAAATTTACTGACCCACCCTTCAGCCCCTTCCTCCAAGTTATTGATAAAAATCACAAATAGCAGAAGACCCAGCACTGATCCCTCTGGTACATTGTTGGTAACCGGTCTCCAGTCTGAAAATTTTCTATCCTCTGACTTCTATCAGAAAGCTAGTTACTTATCCAATCGGCCAAATCTTCCTCTACCCCACACCTCCTCACTTTGTTTGAGAGCCTACCTTGCGGAACCTTATCAAATGCCTTACTAAAATCCATGTATACAATATCAACTGCTCTATCTTCATCTACACACTTAGTTACCTCCTCAAAGTATTCAATTAAATTTGTGAGGCAAGATTTCCCTTTCATGAATCCATGCTGACTTTCCCAGATTAAGCTGCATCTTTTCAAATGGTCATAAATCCTATCCCTCAGAACTTTTTCCATTAACTTACCAACCATTGAAGACTAACTATAATTATCAAGGTCATTCCTATTTCCTTTCCTTTGTTAAACAGAGGAACAACATTCACCACTCTCCAGTCCTCCAACATATCCCAATGGACAGTGAGGACTCAAAGCCAAAGGCTCTGCAATCTCATCCTTTGCCTCCCAAAGAATCCTAGGATGTATCCATCTGGCCCAGGGGACTTACCGACCCTCAGGTTTTTAAAAATTGCTGATATATCTTTCCTCAGAACATCTACCTCCTCCAGCCTATCAACCTGTATCCCATTCTCGTGCTCAAAGAGCCCCTCTCCTTGGTAAACACTGAAGCAAAGTATTCATTCATCACCTCTCCTATCTTTTCTGACTCCATGCACCAGTTCCCACTATTATTCTTGACCAGCCCTAACCTCTCCCTGATCATTCTTTCATTTAGCACATAAGAGTAAAAAGCCTTGGGGTTTTCCTTTATTCGACCAATCAAGGACTTCTTATACCCCCTCCTTGTTCTCCTAAGCCCTTTTTTTAAGTTCATTTCTTGCTAACTTGTAACCCTCAAGCAATCCAACTGAACCTTATTTTCTCATCCTTTTTCCTCTTGACAAGACATTCAACCTCTTTTGTGAGCCAGGGTTCCCTTGGCCATTTCCTCCCTGCCTGACAGGGACATACCTATTAAGGACGCAGTTATTTGTTCTTTGAACAAGCTTCACTTTTCATTTGTGCCTTTCCCTGACAATTTCTGTTCCCATCTTATGCTTCCTAATTCTTACCTAATCACATCACAATTGCATCACAATTATAAACCTTGCCCTGCCGCATGACCCTATCCCTCTCCATTGCAATAATGAAATACACTGATGGCCTGTTTCTATGCTGTAATGTTCTATGGTTCTAATTATGGTCACTATGTCCAAAGTGCTCTTCCACAAACAAATCTAACAATTGGCCCGATCCATTACCCAATACCAAGTACGATGTGACTCCACCTCTTGTTGGCCTATCCACGTATTTTATCAGGAAACCCTCCTGCACACACTGTACAAAAAACTGACCTATCCTAGCTTTCAATCTACAAAAAGGTTCCAATTAATACTTGGAAAGTTAAAGTCACCCATAATAACTAACCAGGGGGAAGGTACAGGTCGCACCTTCCCTCAGCCACACATTGATCTGCACTCTCTCCCTGTTCCTCAACTCGCTTGCATGAGGCACTGGCAATAAGCCAGAGATGACAGCATGTTTTGTCCTGGTTGTCAGCTTCCACCCAGCTCCCTAAATTCCTGCTTTAAATCCCCATTCTTTCTCTTACCTAGGTTGTTGGTACTGATGAGTACCACAACTTGTGGCTGTTTCCCCTACACCTTAAGGATCCTGAAAACACAGTCTGAGACATCACAGGCCCTGGCACCCAGGAAGCAACATACCATCCATGTGACCAT
Source organism: Sphyrna mokarran (assembly GCA_024679065.1). Lineage (NCBI taxonomy): Eukaryota > Metazoa > Chordata > Chondrichthyes > Carcharhiniformes > Carcharhinidae > Sphyrna > Sphyrna mokarran. The sequence continues at coordinate 16,671,347 of JAGIQG010000031.1, read as the reverse complement.
GTGACCTCCACATCTATTCATGATCTGCTTTGCAATTTCCTCCTCCACATCCCTATTACTATTTGGGGGCCTACAGAAAACTCCTAACAACATGACCACTCCTTTGTTACTTCTAACTTCAGCCCATGTTACCTCAGTAGGCAGAACCCCAAACTGCCTTTCAGCAGCCATTAAACTACCCTTGATTAACGGTGCCACTCCTCCAGCTCTTTTACCACCTTCTCTACTCTTACTGAAAAATGTATACCCTAGAACTTCCAACAACCATTCCTGTCCCTGTTCTAACCATGTCTCAATAATGGCCACAACATCATAGTCCCAAGTACCACACTCCAAGTTCACCTATCTTATTCCGATGCTCCTTACACTGAAGTAGACACACTTCAACCCACCTTCCTGTCTGCTGGTACACTACTACAACCTTGATATCCTCCCCAGTACCTCACTGCACAACACTGGCTTCCGGGCTATAGTTCGTTTTCCCTCCTTGACATATTTGTTTAACCCCCCCCAGGGGGAAGGTACAGGTCGCACCTTCCCTCAGCCACACATTGATCTGCACTCTCTCCCTGTTCCTCAACTCGCTTGCATGAGGCACCGGCAATAAGCCAGAGATGACAGCATGTTTTGTCCTGGTTGTCAGCTTCCACCCAGCTCCCTAAATTCCTGCTTTAAATCCCCATTCTTTCTCTTACCTAGGTTGTTGGTACTGATGAGTACCACAACTTGTGGCTGTTTCCCCTACACCTTAAGGATCCTGAAAACACAGTCTGAGACATCACAGGCCCTGGCACCCAGGAAGCAACATACCATCCATGAGTCTCTTTCGCTATCACAGAATCTCCCATCTGTCCCCTTTAACTATTCAGTCCCCAATAATTATTTAAAAAGGGCTGCAGGGCAAAGAAGCCTGCAAACTACAGGCCAGTGAGCCTCATGTCAATGGCGGGTAGGTTGTTGAAGATATTTTGAGACCTAGGATATACAGGCATTTAGAGACACAAGGACTGTTTACAGACAGTCAGCATGGCTTTGTGAGTGGAAAATTTTGTCTCAAAAATTTGAATTTTTTGAAGGATGACCAAGAAGATAGATGAGGACAGTGCATTTGATGTTGTCTACTTCAACAAGGCCTTTGACAATGTATCACATGGTGGGTTGTTGCAGCAAGTTAAATCTCACGGGATCCAGAGTGAGATATCTAAATGGATACGAGGGTGGTTGTAGATGGCTGTTTTTCAAACTGGAGACCTGTGTTCAGCAGTGTTCCTCAGGATGAGAATATAGGAGGCATGGTTAGTAAGTTTGCAGATGACACCAAGACTGATGGCATAGTGGACCATGAAAAAAGTTATCTCTGATTGCAACAGGATCTTGATCAATTGGGTCAATGGCCTAATGAGTAGCAGATGAAGTTTAATTTAGATAAGTGAGAGATGATACATTTTGGTAGACTGAACCAGGGTAGGACTTACTCGGTTAATGGTAGAGCATGGGGGAGAGTTATAGAACAAAGAACTAGGGGTACATGTTCATAGCTCTTTGAAAGTGGAGTCACAGATGGACACAGTGGTGAAGAAGGCATTCAGCATGCTTGGTTTCATTGGTCAGAACTTTGAATACAGGAGTTGGGATGTCTTGTTGAAGTTGTACAAGACATTGGTAAAGCCACACTTAGAAAGCTGTGCACATTTCTGGTCACCCGATTATAGGAGGGATGTTAAATTAGAAAGGGGGCAGAAAATTTTACTTGGATGCTTCCAGGATTTGATGGTTTGATTTATAAGAAGCTGGATAGACTGGGACATTTTTCTCTGGAGCGTAGAAGGCTGAGGGGTAATCTTATAGAGATCTATAAAATAATGAAGATTAACTATATAGTCAATATCTTTTCCCAAAGATAAGGGGATCTAAAATTAGAGGGCATGGGTTTAAGGTTAGAAGGAAGAGATATAAAACTGTCCAGAGGGACAAATTTTTTCATGCAGAGTGTCTGGAACAAGCTGCCAGAGGTAGTAGTAGAGGCAGGTACAATTTTGTCTTTTAACAAGCATTTAGACAGTTACGTGGCTAAGATGGGTTCAAGGGATATGGGCCAAATGTGGGCAATTGGGATTCGCTTAGGAGTTTAAAAAATGGGCAGCATGGACAAGTTGGGCCCAAGGGCTTATTTCCATGCTGTAAACCTCTATCACTCTAGTGCATCAACTTTTTTCCAAGGAATGCATATCCCAAAGTGCCTCCATCTACTCTTACTGGGTGGAGCTTGCTCTCACAGCCACCTCAGGTGAGTCTACTGCAGCAAGCCAAAAAAAATACCTGGCAGGCACAGGTCCATTTATGAAATCCATTGATAGTAACAGCAGTTTGAGAAGCCAAGTACCATCCTGGCACCCACTGCTTTCCACATTGTGAAGCTGCAATTTTCTGCTGACAATTCTGGATTCTTTCAGCCTCCAACGATCCCTTTATTTAAGCAGATCAAAACCACTAAGGGAATTTCAACCAAGAGAAACCAACAGATCCAAGATTGTGGACACTGTCTGACTTGAGGTTACGAGTGCCTGATATCAAGTCGATGCAAACCAAGCAGCGCTAGGCCTCTTTGAAGAGTCTTGTTAAGTTTCTGTTAATAGACCTTCATAGCCTGTAACCGACACAACTTTCTCTACACAGTTTTACTCATCCTTCGTTGCAGGCATGCTTCAAGCAAGCTAACTTGGATTGTTTTGAAGAAAGTGATAGCTCATTGGATACTTACACCCATAGCAGCAAACACAATTGCAAAGTTCTCTTCGCTGTAATCCAGAACATCCTTGGATTTCCTTACAAGACCAGCTTGACGGCAAATCTGGGCAGCAATCTATCACAAGACAACATCTATTATTAAATATTCTATCGTTAGTAGAAAAGTGTTAGTTCACTGCTGCTTTCTATTTTATGCCATTTAAGTCAACTATTGTCTTTATGCTTTGCACACTGTGTTCTAAATAACAGTAAAAACCTTCAAATATTCAGCATTTCACCATATTTGAATAGTAACCAAATTATGTCACATTCAAGTAGCTCATGGCTACGAAGCTACTTCATTCAGCACCATTCTGCCTCTTCCATTCTACATTGCAAAATCTCTGGTTACAACAATCATATAACAGCTCTAACTGCAAACAGCGACCTGCATTTTTATGTTAATGCTCCCTATTATTTGTGCTTTCTAATATCCTCCCCAAGACATCCCTCAGGGCTAAAGGACAGCACCAATGGTCCACTCACTTCAGCAAAATGGAATAATATCCACCATTTTTATACGATACAAGGAAGCTGAAAGTGTGCGAAGGGATAATGGTTGACCTCAGTGACTGGCAAGGGTCTGGCAGAAGGAGTACAGTGTTGGTAAATGTGAACTCATCCGTTTTGGTAGGCATAACAGCAAGCATTATTTAAATGGTAAAAAATTGCAACATGCTGCTGTGCAGAGGGAATGGGTGTCCACAAGGAGTTGGTTTGCAGGTGCAGCAGGTAATTAAGAAGGCAAATAAAATTTTGTCCTTCATTGCCAGAGGGATGGAGTTTAATAACAGCAAGGTAACGCTGCAGTTATATATGTGAGGCCACAGCTGGAGTACTGTATACAGTTTGGTCTCCTGGAGGGCACGCAGAGGAGATTCACTAGGTTGATTCTGAAGTTGAGAGGGCTGGCTTATGGGGAGAGACTGAGTACACTGAGGCCATACTCATTGGAATTTCAAAGACTGAGGGGAGATTTATAGAAATATATAAGATTATGAAGGGGATAGGTAAGATAGAAGTAAGCAAGTTGTTTCCACTGGCAGGTGAAATTAGAACTGAGGGGCATAGCCTCAAAATAAGGGGGAGCAGATTTAGGACTGAGTTGAGGAACTTCTTTACACAAAGATTTGTTAATCTGTGGAATTCCCTGCCCAGTGAAGGCTACTTCATTAATTGCTTTTAAGAATAGATAAATTTTTAAATAGTAAAGGAATTAAGGGTTATGATAATTGGGTGGGTAAATAGAGCTGGGTCCACAAAAAGATCAACCATTATCCTACTCAATGGCAGAGCAGGTGGTCTACACCCGCTCCTGGTTGTTACATTCTAATTTAGACAGTCAAACACACTCCTCTGTCAATGCCCTAATTTAAACGCCTACTCAGCCATGCATTATTTTATGCATGCTACAGATAGCTTCTCTCAAATGTAGAAGCAGAATTTAGATAGTGCTTCCTGATATTCTTAACCGCCACACTGTGTGGGCTGAATGGACCCTATCATTTACCTCATTGTGCGGTAAACCAGCTGCTGAGAAGATAGGAATTTTCTGTCCTCGGGCAATGCTGTTCATGCCATCTATAGCAGATATCCCGGTCTGAATCATCTCCTCTGGATAAATGCGACATTGAGGATTTATGGGCTGACCTGAGAAATCCCAGTAATGGAGAAACACAAATTAAAGAAAACTAACTTAAGTGGCTGGCAAGATTCAAGCAAATTTTACTAAAATAGATCACCTTTGGCTATGTCAACTTAGTTGAGACTTCTCTCTTCAAATTCAAAAATGCTGCGCCAAGAACTGGAATTGCAAGCTCACAATAGCATGCCAATGAAAACAAGTGTCAAGGATCTTAGTGAATGATGGGATGAACCACTACATTCTGTTAAATACTTTTAAGGTTTGAGGAAACAGAAAAATAAACGGGGCTGACTATAGTCCTATCAAGTACAGAAAGAAAAATAAAGAGAAGGGGAGACAGAAAGCCAAACAGAAGTCTAAAATTTTTAAATAGTGTTTAAAAACTCTGTAGGAATGAGACTCCAGCTGAAACTGATCCCTTGAGAAGTTGAGAGAACAATTACAGGAACGTGTGTCGAGAGATTAAAAAAGGTTCAATTACAGAATTAACATTCTGCAATGAGTTTAATTGCAGAGAGTGCGTCACTTTTACGAGGCTCATGACAGAGCAAATCATGCAGCAACTTCTGGTGACTTACAATCCATGACATCTTTTTTTATTCACCATATTATAGTGGACAATTTAGATAATCATACCCCACCCATTAAACTCATCGTTATTTAAGCATCAAAATCTGGGCGAATGATTAGAAGTTTATCAAATGCCTTAAGGTTTTTCCCATTAATCACTTGTGGTACAGGCAGAAACATTACGCATCAAGATGCCACAAATATCAACGATAAGAGCAATTAATCTGTTTTAGTTAATGTTAGTTGAGGCTAGGCTATGGAGATACCCCTCCACCCCCATTTTTTGCAAATTGTGCAATAGGATTGTTCACACTTACCTGTGCAAATAGGTAAGCATTTGTTTAATGTGTCAATCAAAAGATGGCATCCCAGATACTGCATATGCATTCAGTATCAGACTGAAGTATCCATTTAGATTCCCCCCCCACCCCCAAAGTCTAGTGACACTTGGGATAGGAACGTGACACACTAAGAGAAGGCCTGGAATTCAATGTCACATAATTCCAACATTGTTTCACAATTAGTATAAAATTTAGTGTGAAAATTTGTCACCATATTTAGCCACATTGTTCCTAGGTTTGACAGGAGATTATTGACTAGAGTTCCTGTTCTAAATCATTAACTGTTGCACACAATGTACAATATGTGATCAATTGTACGTGAGGCTCAAACTGATGCATTATGTAATGAAATATGCGAAGTATACATTAGCTAGTTATACAGGAAGGTAAGTACAAGACTGAGGTACCATGAGATGACAGGCACCAATGAGCATTGGTCAATAGTCCTCAGGTAGGCAACTGGGGGATTTGGCTGAAGGAACTTCAGAGAAGAAATTAGTTTAATTTTACTGCTGTATTATGCAGAAAAGAATTCAATAATAAAAGCACACCCCATACCCATAATGTCCAAGTAATCCTCAGCGAGGACAGTGGGACCTCTATCTATTGGCTTTCCAGATCCATTGAACACACGACCTGGAACAAACAAAAAATAAACCACAACTTTGCACAAAAATCATGCAACAATTTTCTTCATTGCTTCCAAGCATATTTTTCACTCGAACATCTAACACACAATATTCATCAATGTAATTTAAGTGCAAAGAGAACCATATATGAATTGAAGAATTAGGAACATGAAAAGGCCAGTTGGCTTTCCTGCCCGCTATACCGTTAAATTAGATCATAGTTGACTTGGTTGACCTCAATGCAACTTTTCTGTCCATCCTCCACACCCTTATCAATCAAGAATACTTAAATCAGCAAAATACAAAAATATTAAAGCACAGGAGAACTGAAGATACACTATGCTGGGTTCTGTTCATTTATCTAAGACCTGAATCCAGTCTGTCTGCTTGCTGAAAAAAAACTTCAAGTGAGTTGAATTCAAGGAGGCATTGATCCTCAACGTAAAACTCATTCCTAAGTGGTACAGGTGGTTACAATGAAAAATAGAAGGAAAAGAAATAAAAATGCCCCAGTTGGTGGACCCTTCTTGAGCCAAGTCACGTGATACGGGTTGATAAATTTGCTAATGACAGAAAGGTTGGAGGTGTAGTGGATAGTGTGGAGGACGTCAGAAGTTGCATCGACACATTAATAGGATGCAAGACTGGGCAGAGAAGTGGCAGATGGTCTTCAACCCAGATAAGTGTGTCATGATTCATTTTGGTAAGTCAAACAGAATGACAGATTATAATATTAAAGGTAAGACTCTTGGCAGTGTGGAACATGAAAAGAATCTTGGGGTCCGGGTTCACAGGATGCTCAAAGCAACTTTGCGGGAAGAGGCTGTGGTTAAGAAGGAGCATGATGTACTGGCATTCATCAAACGAGAAATTGAGCTTTGGAGTCAGGAGATAATGCTGTAACTGTATAGACCCCAGAGGAGTACTGTGCTTAGTTCTGGTTGCCTCATTACAGAAAGGACGTGGAAGCCATACAAAGAGTGCAGAGGAGATTTACAAGGATGTTGCGTGGATGTTGCCTGGATTGAGCAGCATGTCTTATGAGGATAGTTGAGACAGCTTGGTCTTTTTCCTTGGAGAAACGAAGGATGACGGGTGACCTGATAGAGGTGTATAAGATGATGAGAGATATTGATCAAGTGGATTCTCAGGGATTTTTCTAGGGCTGAAATGGTTGCCATAAGAGGACACAGGATGCTGGGAGTAGGTACAGAGGAGATGTCAGGGCTAATTTTTTCTACTCAGAGGATGTTGGATGTGTGGAATTAGCTGCCGGTAGTGGAGGCAGATTCAATAGGTCTTTTAAGACACTTTTGGATAAGTACATGGAACTTAGTAAGATAGAGGGTTATAGATATGCCTAGCAGGTAGGGACACGTTCGGCCCAATTTGTAAGCCGAAGGGTTGTTTGTGCTGTAGTTTTTCTATGATTGCAAAGCTTTAAGCGCTATTTATTGGGAAATATTTGATGCTATCATCAATCGTCAAGATGGAAAGTACGAACAGTACTTAAACAAATAACTTAAGCCGCTCCTGTCTATTTCAGATTGCTTTTGTAAGGAAGCTGAACATATGCAGTAGATGCTGAACCAGTTTTTCAGCTGGTCACTTTTTCTTCTATTAATAATTCGGTGCCAACAGTCAGCCTCTGTAACTCATTTAAGACTGAATCTGTTGTTCACTTTTCAAAGCAGAGTAACAAAAATTATGTAACCAGGATGTTGGATGATTTCTTGACATTGAAACCTTTCTTTTCATTTCAATAATTCACGACTTACTGATGCATCCAGCAGACAGAATTACAGAATCACACAGTCAGGGAGCTGGGCAACACTGTACATTTGTGCATAGAGTGCAGGAACATTTCAGCACTACATTTGGCCTGACCCCATCATCACATACATGTACTCACTCACTTGCTTCCAGCTGTGAGTAAAATGCAGACTCCATCTTGAGAATCACTATTTTGATGACACTGCACTGTGGACATGACATCCAAAACACTTACCAAGCATATCTTCAGAAACTGGGGTGCGCAGGATGTCTCCAGTGAATTCACAGCTTGTTTTCTTTGCATCAATACCAGAGGTTCCTTCAAACACCTGTTTAAGTTTAAAGTTTATTTATTAATGTTGCAAGTAGGCTTACATTAATACTGCAATGAAGTTACTGTGAAAATCCCCAAGTTATCACACTCCAGCACCTGTTCAGGTACACTGAGGGAGAATTTAGCATGGCCAATACACCTAACCAGCATGTCTTCTGGACTGTAGGAGGAAATCACAGCACCCAGAGGAACACACACAGACATGGGGAAAACATACAGACTCTGCACAGACAGTGGCCCAAGCTAGGAATCGAACCTAGGTCCTTGGCACTGTGAGGCAGCAATGCTGCCTATAGGATAAAAAGAAAAATGCTTAATATTCCATGGGTATGGCTTACATTTGACTGTAACTAATAGTAAGAATCCCCAGCACTGAAGCATGATACACATGGGGCATATTGTGCAACTCTACAATCTAACAACATTGACAGCATCAAGTCAACTATTTGTCTACAGCAGAGAGGTACCATTACATAAAACAACTGAAATCTGTCTGGAGGGAGAGGCAACATATGAAAAAAAAATGTGCCTACAGTTCTCTTGTCTAACAGTGTTGTACAATCAAAGTTCTCTCCTTCAATGAATACTTTATGGTCACTCATTCATTGGTTTTCTTCTCCTTAACTTATCCAGAACAAGCTGAGCTTGTCATAACTTAGGAACCAGATATAACCTATTGTCTCCACACAATAGAAAAGAGTAAACAGAGTCCTGATACCAAACACAAAAGTGACTGTTGATTCACAAAATCTCAGTGACACTAATGTTCCATAAATGTCCTGAAATCATAAATGCCAATTGAACAGAGATGTCTCAGGGCTTTTAAAATTAAAATTGCTCCTGGGATGCAGCAGCTTGGCTGCTAATTTTACACTGTGCTCAGTTGCTCGAACAAGACATTGATGCGTTTTCTTCTTTAAGTGCTGTAATTGTAGTGTTTTGTTCCAGTTGAGTGACCTGTGGGGTAGGTCAATTTAAAGTCAACCACCTTGATGTAGAACTGGAGTCTCCCTGGGCGTGAGGATGGTGAGTTTCTTTCCCTGAAAGTACATCACTGAACTAGCTGGATTTTTATAACAATTTAAGAGCTTTGAGGCCAGTTAAATCAATGTTTATCGATTTTTAGTTCCAGGTGTAATTTGAAACTGGATTTAAATTCTCAGTCTGCCATGGTGGAATTTGGCACGTTTGTGAATAGTGGATTATTAATAGGGCTGATGGATTACAGGCCCACTAATAACTAACATAATTACCTAATCTACAGCAGATGTCAATGTCAAAATAGAAATTTATCTGAGTGGCTGATCTCAGCCAAATCATGAACAGGCACATTCATGCCTAAGGGAAAGAAAGAAGCCTCAGAATATCCACAGGATATGGAAAGAACACACAGGAGAACAAGAATCAAGTGTTTAGGTACAATTAGCTGAAACCTGGTTTGCAATGTTGGGAATTTGAAATCATAAAAAATGCTGCAAGGCAGCCAGTATCTAAAAAAAGTCAAATCTTTGGGTTTAACTCTTCTTCAGAAACAGAAATGTTTACCTCTCTTCCAAATGCTGACTGAGTGGCTATGCATAATATCCAGAGTGTATCTTCATCTGCAATTCTGTTCATGTGAAATGCACATTGTCAGTTTACCTGGATACTGAAGGACATCGTACCTGGACCACCGCCTTTGAGCCACTGACTTCCAGTACCTGTCCACTGCGCCTTGTGCCATCTGGGAGTGTCAGGTGCACAATCTCAGCATACCTGGGAAACTGGTGGTAAAACATTTTACAGATAGTATATTTCTTAAATGACAGGCATTGAAAATATCAACACTTTAAATGTATGCATTTTAGACAAACTCATCCAGTAGTGCAGCAGCTTTCAAATTTCACTCACCAGCTGTCTAAGGGGTCACCACTGTTTTACGTGACATTTACTTTGCACCTCGGCGACCCAAACTATGGGGTTGCCAATCCTCTTGGTCCAACTGGAAGTCTACTGGAATCAGTACCTATCCCTATTGGCTATTGAAAGCAATCCAAAAGATTTCAAAATGTATTTACAGCAAATAACTTAATGTGATGCACAGAAACTTAACATTCATTAAAAAGTGATCTGATGGTGTACTTGGCAGCATGATAAAATAAGATGTCACCCAGCACTGGTTAATAGGAGCAAGCAACCGCCAAAAAGGGGAAGAACCTTGAACTCCATCATATGGCATTGCCACATGGTGACATCAGATCAGGATCAGCACTGCCCAATAAAATTCAAATCCGAAACAAAAATGAAAAAGCAGGGGGCCTCTGATTGGCAACGATTTTGGCTGACCATGATCAAATTGGTGGCTTTGAATTTCATTGAGGAATCATATGCCAGTAGCAAAAGTTAGCCCAACTGTGAACAGGTGCAATGTGTTGGGTCTTGCATCTAGCCCCTTGAGAGTAAATTTTTTTTTTCTACTTACAGCAAGTACAAAGGAAGTCATTTAGCATGATGTGCCTGTATTGACTCTTATGTCCAATAAGAGTGGCACAGTGGACAGCACTGCTGTCTCACAGTGCCAGGGGCCAGATTCAATTCCACTCTGTCTAATTTGCACTTTCTACCCATGTCTGTCTGAATTTCTTCCAGGTGCTCCAGATTCCTCCCATTGTCTAGACATATGCCGGTTAGATTGATTGGCCATGCCAAATTGTCCTCTAGTATCAAGGAGATTAGCAGAATCAATACATCTGGTCAGAGTCTGGGTGGATTATCATCAGTGCAGGCTTGATGGGCTGAATGGCCTCTTTCCACACTTTGGGGATTTTACAGTTATCTCAGCTTTCCTACAAATTCACTCTCTTCAGGTATATTTCTCATTGCTTTCTCAAAGAACTTGTCGAATTAAATATCATCACCCTTTTATGCATAAATTCCAGATCTGAATGACTCTTCAAGTTTAAAAAAAAAATCTCCATGCCCATCTAGTTTTCTTTTACTAATTATTTTAAATCGAAGATCTTTGGTTACTGACTCACTCACTCGAAGAAACAATTTCTCCGTATTTACTCTGTCAAAGCCCCTCTCACTTCTGGATATCTAAAATCTCCCTTGAACCTGTGCTCTCACAATCCCAGCTTCTCCAAAATTTTCACACAACTCAAGCCCTTCATCCCTGGTGTTATTCTGCTAAGTTTCCTCTACACATTTCTAAGGCCTTGACTTTATTCCTGAAGTATGGTGGCAGGTTTTGCACATAATGCTCCAGTTCAGGCCCAGTCAGTGATTTTTTTTTTTAAAATCATCATTGTCACTGCTGGCCAGCATTTACTGCCCATCCCTCGTTGCCCTTGGAGGGCAGTTGAGAGTAAACTATATTTCTGTGGCTCTGGAGCCATATATAGGTCTGACCAGATAAGAACAGCAGATTTCCTTCCCGAAAGGACATCATGAATCAGATGGGTTTTTCTGACAATCGTTTCACGGTGATCAGTAGATTCCAGATTAAATTCAATTCAAATTGCACCATCTGTCATGGCAGGATTCAAACCCGGGACCCCAAAACATTAGCTAACTCTCTGGGTTAATAGTCTAGCAATAATACCACTAGGTCATCAGTTTCCCTGGTTAAGCTTAACTTACTTGTTTTCTTTATGCTTTTTTGTTTTCGGTGCCTTGTTAACTTAACCTGTCACCTTAAAAGATTTTTATTAGTCACAATAAGACTTAACACTGCAATGCAGTTACTGCGAAATTCCCCTAGTCAACACATTCCGGCACCTGTTCAGGTTAATGCACCTAACTTAACGTCTTTGAGACCATGGGAGGAAACTGGAGCACCTAGAGGAAACCCATGTAGACAGGGGGAGAACATGCAAACTCCACACTGACAGTGACCCAAGCCAGGAATGGAATTTGGGTCCCTGGCATTATGAGACAACAGTGCTAACAATGTGCCACCCCGATACGTGCAGCAAAATAAATGTTGGCCAAGCATCTCAAAAGTCGTGACAATAATACGATGTGACTTCAGTTCAAAATAGGAAGTTTATACAGAAATAAGGCTGGAACAGAGCAGATTTTATAAAGGTAATCTCTATGCACATTGAGATAGAACAGGAAGTTACACACAAAAGATTTATGGTCAATAATGGAAATTTTTAAAAGCTGGTTGCAAAAATTTATTAATTTGTTCAGTTGTATAAGTGTCACTGACAAGAGCAGCACTCATTGCCAATCTCAAAGTGCCCTCTAAAAGATGGTATTAGTGGAGAATCACCTTCCTGAACAATTGCAAGCAATGTCAGTACAACCACAGTACCATTTAGGATAGAGTTTCAGAATCTTGTCAGTAACTGTGAGGGAACAGTGATATGTTTCCAAGTCCAGATAAAACAAAGTAAATAAAATAAAGGTTTTTGGAGACGAAGATTATCTTAAATTTCAGGACGACTTTAATCTCTATTTATTGATTACAAACTAAATTTGTCAGTAACATTAAGAAATGCTTAATGGTTACACTTGGGATGGAGAAAGACTGGGTGCTGTGGAAAATCAGAGGGACTTGTGTCCAATTCACAATGTGACAAAAGACTCCCCAAATGGAGTTTTAATGCAAGAGATAGAGGATATAAAAATTGGACTGCGACTCTGTATAAAAATTAGCAAATAAATATTGACAAATAAAGATAGCACGACTGAAGTTTAGATCTTTGCCCTTTTAACCCAACCCCTGAAATTTACTTAACCTAAACAGTTGCAGCACTCCCATTGTCCATCCAGATCGGCATATCAGAATGAAATCCGGTCAATACCGGTGCTACTTGATTCATCAACTAAAAATGAGGCTGTATTTAGGGTATTTTGGTGGCATATTCTGGGTTCAATATTACTGTAAAAACATTGGAATAAAGCAGGTAGGAGATACATTCCGGATATGAAGAAACAAAAAGACTTGCAAAACTTGAGTCGTTTCATTATACGAGGAAATTATTGAATGATTCAACAGGTAAAATTATTAAGGGGGCATACATAGCAGGTTGATACAATCTGTTTCTCCACCACTACCCATCTTTTAGAGGGCACTTCAAGACTGGCAATGAATGCTAGTCTTGTCGTTGACATCTACACAATATGAACAAATTAATAAATATTTGCAACCAGCTTTTTAAAATTTCCATTATTGACCCTAAGATTTCTGTGTGCAACTTCCTGTTCCATCTCAGTGGCATAGGGATTGCGGGACCAACAACGAAGGGACACAAATATAAAATTAAATGTAAAATATTTGAGATAAAGTGAAGGGGAAACAATTTTTGAAACAAAAAAGCAAGCTACTGACAGGCTTTGGAATGACAAGCAGAGATAAGGAAACACTTAAAAGCAGGTTGATTAAGAAGAGGATAGAGCTACAGCAACAGGATTATAATTACTGTCAATAGAAGGATAAACACCAAAGACTGAATGCACTGAATCTGTCCATTGGAATTCTATGTACTTCTAGAGAAAACATTAAGGTCTGTACCTTCACTTGGTCCAGGATTACCAATGGTCCATTAACACCAGATACAGTCTTGTAAGCTATAAAGCAAAATGCCACAGTAACTCATTTATTTCTAAGTTACTAAACCCAAAACTTGCTATTGGGCTGCAAAATACATTTTAGATTTATTGAATTTTAAATCTTTGTTGGTCAAAACATGTACTTTGGCAACATGAACAAGTTTAAGTGGAATTCTTCTATTGATTCTAATGAGCCCATACGTGCAGTGCAAGTTCAATTCCTCCAGTGGAAGAAGTTATTCATGAAGGCCTTGCATTCTCAGCCTTGCCCCTCGTTTGGTGATTCTCAGGTTAAATCACCACCTGCCACAGTCATTTATCTACTATGGTACTATGACAACTTTATCTTTGTATTTCAAACGATCAGGAGGAATTGGTTACAGGTTTTGTAATTGGCATCAGACATTTTACACCACGTGTTGAATGCTACCTATCGTACCAATGCAAACCAAAGCAAGGGTCAGCCATCACATTGCTCACAAATGAAGGCTACACTTTCAACAGGCTTATACAAGGCTCCAGTGGAATTGGAACATCAACTCAGTTCCACCTTTTCAATGCAATAATCATTACAATTTAGAGAACAGGTGAAGCAGTATCAAACTGTAGCATTGATAGGACACTGAAAACCTAGTTACTCAACATTGTGAAATAGAAACAGAACAGACAGGACAAAAAGAGAAAAGGTAGATAATTCACTTCTAACCTGAGGAAGGCAAATGAGAGTTTGAGAGATTCCGAGCTGTGGGAAAGCTAAAGGTTTTATGTACAAAAATTACCAAAAACTTTGCAGTTAGATACAAGGTAGTCAAAAAGGTCAACCAAATGTTAGTCATTTTCTGAAAGTTGCAAAGTTCTGCTTAAATCATACAGATTCTTGGTCAGATTCTGGGACTTGGTGTCACTTTCAGGTACCAAACCACAATGAGAATATGTAAAGGATTTAGCAAGGTTTACCAGATTGACCAGGCCTCAACAGGTCAAATGATGAGAGAAAATGGTAGAAATTTATTTTATACAGCTGCGTTTAGAATATTAAAAGGTGATCACAATCAGGATATTTAAAATGATAAACAGCATCCTTTGGTAGAGAAATTCAGAATTTGGGAACAATAATATCAAAATCAGCTCAGCTGTCTGAAAGTGAAAACAGGAATTTTTCACTTAAAAGCTGGTAAAATCAACTTACTCCCCAAAGGAATTGTACACCTTGGGTCAATTTAAACGGTCAAGACTCCAAGCAATAGTTTTTTTTATTGAATAAAGAGCACCAATGGATATGGACCAAGGATGTAACTGAAGTTGAGAAGTAGGTCTGTCAAGATCTAACTGATATAGTTGAGTGTTCCACTTTTCTTTTGTTGGGGTAGACAGAATAGTTAATAAATGCTTCAGCTTCTACTTTTTCAGGAGGCTAAGGAAATTTTGGACTCTCATCAATTTTTACAGATGTCGCAAAGAAAGCATCCTTTCTGTATTCAACACAGCTTCGTTTGGCTCCTGTTCTGACCAAGACCGCAAGAAATGTCAAAGGGTTGTGAATGTAGCCCAGTCCATCTCGCAAACGAGTCTCCCCTCCATTGACACTTACCAAAGCAGCCAACATAATCAAGGACCTCATGCACACTGCATATGCTCTCTTTCACCTTCTTCCATCAGGAAACAGAAACAAAAGTCTGAGATCACATACCAACCCACTGAAGAACAGCTTCTTTGTTTTTGTATGGAATTATATTAAGTTGATATTTCTCAACACCCTATGACTGCAACACTATGTTCTGCACCCTCTCCTTTTTTTCTTCCTACTGTACTTTATTACTGTATGCCTTGCCTGTATAGCACACAAGAAAAGATGCTTTTCATTGCATATCAATATGTGAGACAATAAAATCAATTTTCTGAACCACAGAAAAGCTGATTTATAGCTTCATTTTCACTGGATAATTAAGTGATTTCTTTAGGCATATTCTGACTAGAACAAAAGAGGGCTGTGGACTGGGCATCTTAAACAGCCAAACATACTCATATTTTTTTCCAAGGTGGTAATATTGCCTGTTCCATAATTTTTCCAAAATCTCACTGGAGGATCAGTTGTTTCTGCTGTTGGGTTTGCCAGTTATATTTCTTCATGATCACACCACTTCATTCAGCTGACACCTGGGAGGGGAAAGGAACAAGTCAAAATGCTAAGCTTTGTGGCCCAAGCGAAATTGTGAATCAAGTGGATTTTGGACTGGAGTATGGACAATCCACCATGATAGGAGTTCAGATGTTGAGGCTAACGTTTTGTATGGAATTTTCCTGCAGTCACATACTGAATAAAAGTACTAAGAGTTGAATATCATATAGTCACTGCAAAAAACTTTTACACAAAAACACAACATAGGTTAGCAAAGAAGAACTGAGACCAGGTTTGTGGAGTATCCTCCGAGATAATTATCAAATTGGAGAACATTATCAGGCTTCCTTATGTCATGTAAATATATTTTTGACTGTTAAAAAAACCCACCTGCAAGCCTCTTCTGCACACTGCCTCAGGCTTTCAGAGCTGCTATATCTCCCCAGTGGACCATGCATGTGGAAGGGAGTAAGATAAGGGGGGAGTGTAAAAGATGTGGGGGGGTTGGAGAATTGGGGCGAGAAATTGACATATCTAGTGGAAAGTTAAAAGTTTTTTTTTACTTGTTTCACATTTAAAGCAGTTATATCTATGTACCCTAGATTCAGAATGCAAATTCAGAATGCAAATATGAACAAACAAAAAAAAAGTTGTTCTGGCTCAAAGACTGATGGCTTTTGAGCTGGAGCAGCTCAGGCAGCGTGGTGAGTAACACTTTTATGAAGTACTTGGAAAAAAAGACAGTCATAATTAGGTGATGTATTGATTATATGTTGATCTGAACTTCACAAATTTTGATTATATACAATGTTACTGAGGTTAAAAAAAGAAACACTGCTTTGATTTATTATTGCCACATGTATTAACACAGCAAAAAGTATTGTTTCTTGCACATTATACAGATAAAACATACCATTTGTAGAGAAGGAAACAAGACCGTGCAGAATGTAGTGTTACAGTCATAGCTAAGGTGTACAGAACAATCAAGTTAATGTAAGGTTAGATGCTGGAATCTGAAACAAAACAAAAAATTGCTCAAGAAACTCAAAATGTCTGACAGCATCTTTGGAAAGAGAATAGAACAAACGTTTTGAAACTTTGGCTCTATTCTCTCTTTGCAGGCTCGGCTAGATCTGCTGAGTTTCTCCAGCCTTTTCTGAATGTCACTAAGTTGCTTTACTGTTGTTTGTTAGTGTCTGGCATCATGCTCATTTTCCAAGCCTGAATACAAGGAGGTCACAGCAGGAAACAGTTTGGGAAGCACTGTCTGAAACGAAACATGCAAGAAGTCTCACAACACTAGGTTAAAGCACAACAGATTTATTTGCTAGCACAAGCTTTCAGAGCACTGCTTCTTCATCCAGTGAGGAGTCACATTCACAAAGCACATATAGGCACAGTTTATGTCTGTGCGTGCTCTGTTTGTGAGCACAACTCCCACTCACCTGATGAAGGGCAGTGTTCCAAAAGCTTAAGCTACCAAATAAATCTGTTGGAATTTTAACCCCTTGTTGTGAGGCTTCTTACCCCAGTTCAACACCGACATCTCCACATTAAAGGAATTATTCCTCATGTCTAAAACTCCCCCGACCTGGCAGCATCCTCACAATATTTTACTTTGTATATATTGACGTCTCTTCCCTTCTCCCACAGTGTGGGGATCAGAAATCCTCCTTCTACAGGGACTGTGTGCGGCTGGCTCCTTATTATTATTCTCCTTATTATTATTCTCCTCCCACTCCCACCTACCAACTCCTGCAAACAGGGCCGCACCATTGGTGCTCAATCCTCGGTCACCTCGCCTCCTCCCTTGTAACACTCACTGAGCCTTGGCTGTGACATGTAGTCCCTGCTGACCGCCTGGACGTGCTCACGGCTCCCCGAGCCCGTTATGTCGCCCATGGCTCCGTTCACCATCCTACCGATCGCCCTCATCGCCATCTTGTCTCTCTCTCTCTCTGGCTGTCGACAAGTGGACGACCGCGCATGCTCCTTTCTGACGCCGGCCGGCAATAAGCCGACTGCACATGCTCCTTCCATGCCCTTCGGCCGGCAATCCGGCCGACTGCGCATACGCGCAATGCGGATCCTGCTGCCGAGGCTGTGCGCATGAGCATACTGCTGTCCTTGGTGCTGGAGCTGATCCATGAGGGTTGACTTTGGCAGGAGGGCCTGTTCCCTGGTCTGGGAAATGATTTGAACTCGTTGGGGGAGGTGAGGTGAGGTGGGGCGGTGGTGTTGGTGGGGGGACAGTGCTGGCGCAGCAGACGGAACAAGCAACCTTACTGCGGATGCTGGAATCTGAAGTCAAAAGAGAAAAGCTTTGACACAGAGTCATCTGGCCTCGAAACATCAACTCTTTCCTCTCCTTACAGATGCTGCCAGATCTGCTGAGATTTTCCAGCATTTTCTCGTTTGGTTTCACTTTTTTTTCCTTTGTTCACTTTTTAAAATTCAACTTTTTATTGCAACTGGTCAAGGTTGTAAAGGGTTGAACAACACAAGAATTGATTTATTATTGTCAAATAAATGTCTTGGCATGCACTGAAAAGTATTGAATCTTGCAAGTGATATAGACAACACATACCATTCCTAGAGTACATAGGAAAGGAACTTAGAACACATCATCTGGAGAGGTTGGAGAAGATTCAAGACCAGAGAAGAGCGGACATTGGAGACTTGGAGACAGATTGGAGACCTGGGGAGGGGGTGAAGAAGATTCCAGGCCAGAAATAAGAACGTAACATTCAAAGGGATTTCAGATTACGTGAAGGTGAATGAAGCAAAAATACGAGATCCACAGAGAAGCAAAAAGGCAATTATTTTCTGGGTCTTACAGTCCTTGACTCCCATTTGCTGCCATTTCCTGAGGTCCATAATACCAGCCAGCCAGTAATACATTTAAAATGTTGGTGAATCTGAAGCATTTAGCCTCATTATCATATATAAATGAGCAGTCTCTTGAGAGTGGACATACAACCCATCCTATGACTGTCTTTATTAAAACTGATCCAAATCTTAACCCCCATTTTTCAGGGTGGAACAGACTCAATGGGCCAAATGGCCTATTTCTGCTCGTACATTTTATGCTTTCATGATCTTATTGAATGGTGGAGGAGGCTTAAGAGCTGAATGGCCTATTCCAGCTCCTAATTTGTACTTTTGTACTGTTTTTGTTTATTTATTATTCTCACAGGTAGGCTTACATTAACATTGCAATGAAGTTACTGTGAAAATCCCCTAGTGGTAGCATAACAACGATGAACAAAATTTGCCAATACTGTTATTCAAAAAATTCAAAACCCACAATGACAACTGCATAGAAATGCACAATGGAATAAATATTAAATGTCCTTTACAGAAGGAACTCTGCTGTTCTTACCTGGTCTGACCTCCACATGATTCCAGAGCCACAAAACTGCCCTATGAAATGGCCTAGCAAGGCACTCAGTTTCAAAGGCAACTGGGGATGAACGATAAATGCTGGCTAACCAGCAGCACCAATGTCCCATGAATGAAAAAAAATGAAATTAAGAACTGTCAAATGATTGCACTTTACAATGCTTCTGAATAAAGCATACAAAAGTTGTGAACTTGACCATCGGATGGCAGCAATGAGTGTGGCTACAAATGCTGATCTGATTGCAAACTAGAATTAGGTGAATTACTCACAGATGTAAACGCAACACACCCTGTGCGGTGCAATACTATTTCTTGCAAAATAGCAGTCATTAATCAACAGAGCTCCTTTGAAAACACTTATACATCTGTAATCTGGTTTCTTTCACTTATTTTTCACCATTTGCTTTTATTTTAACTGATCCACAGATTACAATCTGGCAGCCATCCATGTCACAAGACAAGTCAGAACACTGCAAAGGCTGAATTCTCAGACAGCAGCCCTTGCAACAGGTGGTGCAGTCAGAAATCACAGGGTCAAAAGATTAGGCCCACACACTATTGTCTCCTAAAAACCATGCTTTACTTTTTTTCTCTATTATTCACCTCTCTTCAGGCTTTTTGTGCTTTGATTCAGAGCACTCTTCCTGTATCACCTGTTCTTAAGTAGCCTTACACATCACAGAATCATAGAACAGTTACAGCACTGTAAGATCATTAGATTACTAACCAGAATACGAATTATTAAAACTAACTTTATTATTCTAGTAAGTAGTCTCACAACACCAGGTTAAAATCCAAAAGGTTTATTTGGTAGCATGAGTTTTCAGAGCGTTGCTACCAAATAAATACAATCAGGTGATGAAGGGGCATACTTACTGTACCTACCCCAGTCCAATGCTGGCAACACCACATCTTTTTATTATAAACTAATATTTCATTAGGAATTTCTCATGGAAATGGGAAAACTTCAAAGGCATAGAAAAAAAATCCAAAGTAGACCAATTTTGGGAATTTATGTCAAGTTTTGTTGCATGCATTTGAATCCTTGAAAGCTGTCTGTAATTCTTCATGTGCAACAATGGAACATAGATGTCTCTTTCTCTATGTGAGATGTAAAAGCACTGAGGTACATTGGTTAAAAACAAAAGGCAAAACAAAAGTAAAAACAATTTGTATGGTTAATAAAAGCTACATAAGCTATTCTTGGTTGGTCAAGCAAAGCATGATTACCAGGAGGTTCAAAATAACTGAGGCGATGGAGGGGTCAAATGAATATGAGGCAGGATAAAAGAGGTCCAACGTGTCAGATTTACACAGTTCAGAAATCAAGAGAAGAAGACAAGAACAAATGAGGCAAGAGACAAGCAAGAAGGAGAGAAAGACAGAAGATCACAGAATCCCGACAGCGCAGAAAAAGGCCAATTGGTTCATCAAGTCTGCATCCAATGTCCAAAACAACATCCCACATGGGCCCTCCCCTCTGCTAGCACATTTATCAAGGCCAATCCAGCTAACCTACACATCTTTGACTGTGGGAGGAAACTGGAGCATTCAGAGGAAACCCATGCAGACACCAGGAGAACATACAAACTCCACACAGTCAATCAAGGCTTGAATTAAACCTGAGTCCCTGGTGCTGTGAGGCAGCAGTGCTAACCACTGTATCATCCAATGAGAAGATCTAGAAGGTCAAAGCTGCAAGAGAATTTACCATGCACGTTCAGTCCAATAATAATATGGGAAAAATAATCGCCCTTGTTAGGCTGTAAATCACATGAAAAGGCTGCATGAAAGAGATGAAGGAAGAAAAGTATTTTTGAGAGACTATGAAAAGCACCATTACCTTAAGATATTAACGGAGTGTAAAGCTGGTTCAAGTTGATACCTGTGTGCAGGACTGAAGAGAAATTGGGATGCTTCCGGAGTGTGCTGTGCAAAATGGATTCTAACAACTGGGTGGATAGAAGTACCAGTGCTGAAGAAAGAATGATCTATGAATTAATTTGATTTGATTTATAGTCACAGTATACTGTGAAAAGTATTGTTTCTTATGTGCTATAAAGACAGAGAATACCATTCATAGAGAAGGAAAGGAGAGGGTACAGAACGCAGTGTAGTCATAGCTCGAGTGTAGAGAAAGATCAACTTAATATGAGGTAGGCCCATTCAAAAGTCTGAAGGCAGCAGGGAAGAAGCTGTCCTTAAGTTGTTTGTTACATAACCTCAGACTTCTGTATCTCTGGCATGCGTGGGATCCTTGATTGTATTGGCTGCTTTTATAGAACATAGAACACTATAGCACAAACAGGCCCTTCATCCCCAAGTTGCACCGATCATATCCATACCTACCAGGCCGTAGAACTATCTGTAACTCCCAATCCCATTGAATCCCATGTACTCATCCAGAAGTCTTTCAAAAGGCCCCAGCAAGTTCGCCTCTACCATCACTGATGGCAGCTGATTCCACTCATTCACCACCTTCTGAGAGAAAAACTTACCCCTGACATCTCCTATGTACTTGCTCTCCATCACCTTAAACCTGTGTCCTCTCGTAGCGACCATTTCAGCCCTGGGAAATAGCCTCCGAGAATCCACCATATCTATTCCTTTCAACATTTTATAAACCTCTATCAGGTCGCCTCTCAACCTTCATCTCTCCAGAGAGAAGAGACCTAACTCCCTCAACCTATCTTCATAAGGCACACCTCCCAATCCAGGCAACATCCTTGTAAATCTCCTCTGCACCCTCTCAATAGCTTCCACATCCTTCCTATAGTGAGGTGACCAGAACTGCGCACAGTACTCCAAGTGGGGTCTGACAAGAGTCTTATAAAGTTGCATCAGTACCTCCCGACTCCTAAACTCAATCCCTCGATTAACGAAGGCCAGTACACCTTACGCCTTCTTGACCACATCCTCCACTTGCGAGGTCAATTTAAAAATCATATGGGCCCGGACCCCAAGATCCTTCTGCCCCTCAACACTGCTAAGACTTCTATCTTTGATATTGTACTCCTTCATCCCATTGGTCTTGCCAAAATGACTCCACGTTTATCCATGTTGAAGTCCATCTGCCACTTCTCCGCCTAGTCTTGCAACATATCTATGTCACTCTCCCATTTTCAACATCCCTCCAGATTCTCTACAACAGCACCAACCTGCAAATCGTCAGCAAATTTACTAACCCATCTCTCCACTTCCTCATCCAGTTCATTTATGAAAATGACAAACAGCAAGGGTCCTAGAACAGATCCCTGGAGCACTCCACTGGTGGCTGACCTCCATGCAGAAAAAGACCCCCATCCATAACCACTCTCTGCCTTCTGTAGTCAACTAGTTCTGGATGCACAAGGCCAAAATCTCTTGGATCCCATGCCCTCTCACCTTCTCAAGAAGTCTTGCATGGAGGGACCTTATCAAACGCCTTGAAGTCCATGTAAACCACATCCATCGCTCTTCCTTCATCAATGTGTTCAGTCACATTTTTAAAGAACTCAACTAGGCTCGTAAGGTACAATTTGCCCTTGACAAAGCCATGCTGACTATTTCTGATCATGCTAAATTTCTCTAAATGCTTATAAATCCTGTCCCTCAGAATCCTCTCCATCAACTTACCAACCAATGAGGTTAGCTCACCGGTTGATAATTTCCCGGGCTATCCCTGTTCCCTTTCTTGAAAATAGGAACTACATCTGCAATCCTCCAATCCTCAGGAACCTCTCCTGTTTCCATCGACAATGCAAAGATCATTGCTAGGGGCTCTGCAATCACTTCCCTCACCTCCCACAGTAACCTGGGGTACATCCCATCCGGTTTCAGCGACTTATCTATCTTGATAGAATTTAAAAGTTCCAACACATCCTCTTTCTTAACGTCCATGTACTCGATCCTGTTCACCACAAACCTGTAGTACAATCTTCCAGATCACTTCCCACCGTGAATACCCGAGGCAAATACTTATTAAGCATCGCTGCCATTTCTTCCGTTTCCACACAGACTTTTCCCCCTTCACCTTTTATAGATCCTATCCCTTCACTTCTCATCCTTTTACTCTTCACATATTTGTAGAATGCCTTGGGATTCTCCTTAATCTTAGCCGCCAAGGTCTCCTCATGACCACTTCTGCTCTCCTAATTTCCTTTTTAAGCTTCTTTCTACAAGCCTTATACTCTTCTAGATCCTTAACATCTCCTAGCTCTCTGAACCTTTTGTGTGTCTTCCTTTTCTTCCTGACTAGGTTCATCATAACCTTCGTGTGCCATGATTCCCATGACCTATCAAAAACCTCCCTGTCTCATCGGAACGTTGTCCTGCAGAGCTCCAGACAAACATTCCTTGAAAATCGGCCATCTTCCGTTAGTACTTTTCTCCAAGAACACCTCCTTCTAGTTTACTGGTCCAATTTTCTGCCTGATGCCTTCATATTTCCCCTTACTCCAGACAAACACTTTCCTAGCCTGCCAGCTCCTATCTCTTTCCAATGTTATCGTGAAGGAGATGGAATTATGATTGCCATCTCCAAGGAATTATGATTGCCATCTCCATCCCACCAAGAGATCCAACATCTGTCCTGGTTCATTAGCCAGCACCAGGTCAAGTACAGTCTGTCCTCTTGTAGGCTTATCCATGTGCTGTGTCAAACTCCTCCCTACCCAATCCCCTGACCCTAGGGATACTCAGTCGACATTTGGGAAATTAAAGTCTCCCATCACGACAAGTCTGTTATTACTACATCTCTCTAGGATCTGTTTCCCTATCTGCAATTCAACTTCCCTCTCACTATTGGGCGGCCTTTCGAAAACACCCAGCAAAGTTATCGACCCCTTGCTGTTCCTAACTTCCATCCTTTTCGAAACAGTAGGAAGTGTAAACAATCAATGGATGAGAGGCTGGTTCGCGTGATAGACTGGACTGCGTTCACAACCCTTTGTAGTTTCTTGTGGTCTTGGAAGAGCAGAAACCATACCAAGCTGTGATACAATCAGAAAGAATGCTTTCTACGGTGCATCTGTAAAAGTTGGTGAGGGTCATTGCAGACGTGTCAAATTTTCTTAACCCCTTGAGAAAGCAGAAGCATTAGTGGGCTTTCTTAACCATAGTGCAGTGTGGAGGGACCAGGACTGGTTGTTGGTGATCTGGACACCTAGAAACTTGAAGCTCTTGACCATTTCCACTTCATCCCCATTGATGTAGACACAGCATGTCTCCCTGAAGTTGATGACTATCTGCTTTGTGTGTGCTGTAACATCATTTGAAGGCTGCAATCTGCAAGGGCTATGTTAGGCATGTCAAAGACTGGTACAATTGTAACATGATGGCATGAGCACCAGAAACACAAGAAAAAGTCAGAACTGAAATGATGGGGCTAGAAACGTAGCGAGTTGCAGGAGGATGAAGAAAGATATTGAAGTCTTAAGTTATCTATGGGCAGCCTTGTTAAAATAACAAGGAAGCTGATGAAATGGAGGAGAGGCATAACATTAGCCCCAAAAGATAGAAGAAGAAATACTAGCATTGAAGAAAACTAGAGAGGGAATATGCGGAGAAAGAATAGTCTGGTTGGATAATAAGAGAGAACTACTTCAGGCAAACAATCAATGCAAAGAGTGAAAATGAATGATACGTCAGATGCTTCATCTCAAGTTACCTGCATTGGGAATATTTAGTGACAGAGACTTATGCAAAGAGGACGTGAGCTTGATTCTGTTTTGATGCTGGCCAAGATAAAGATTATCAGGCATTGGGCAAACCCACAGTTAATAATTGATACATATCACTCAAAGGAAATCGAGGGAAACTGACAAGGTTTGTGTTTTTTTGCCAGCTTTCATTGATTATAAGTTTGTCTCTTTTTACATATGGGTGAGGTACCCCAATAGACCCTATTAGACTTCTTATTATGAAGTAAACATACAGCATCCCCCACATCTTTGCCACTACACTTGCAGTGTATTAGTTGTGTATCAATCATTTTTTCTTCAGCCTTATTCAATGGTTATTTTCTGTTAGTTGTTTAAAATAAACTATATGAATTATAAAGAGAATTTTAAGTTTTGAACAGTTGCCAGCTCTGGATGCTTCATCAAAGAGCCAAAGGAGAAATAGTGCATAGATTTGAACAGAGATTATCCTGAGCAAACAAATCACAGCAATGTTAAACTCTCTTTGTTCTGTTCAAATGAAGCCCTATACCTGATTCATTTCCTCCCCCATTGATGAAAGAAAGCAGCAGTTTTATAGGCTACGTTTTGTCTCAGATCCTTTATCATATCCTACTCATAAAAAACATATCTCTATTATCCATTTGCAGCTGAAACTGCACACAATATTGCACAGTAGACAGCTACTTCCAGGGGCATAACATAGCACGTTGTGGAGGAGGTAAGTGCAGAATTGCTCAGTGGTTCAAGTATTGTTTTGTTACAAAACTTAAGTAAGATAAAAAGAAAAGTGTTTTATACATGAACATGTGGCAATGGTCAGTTTTAAACTTATCTTGTGCACACTAATAATACAATTAAAGGGTTTGAATGATGATGTTAAGAATTACCCAAGTAGTTTAGATAGAGAGAAACTGCTTCCTTGGTCAGAGATCACAGTAACCAGAGGGTACATATTTAAGATAATTGCCAAATAACCAGGGAGAAGATGGGGAGCCTTTCTTTTACACAGCGAGTTGCTATAATCTGGAATGTTTGAACAAGCAGTGGAAACAGATTTAATGGTCACTTTTAAAAGTAAATTGGATAAATACTTGAAAAGGAAAAATTAGCAGCACTTTGAAGGAGTAAAGCTTTGAATTTCTCTGTCTCTCCTTTGTTTTTTCACCAACTTACCCCAACATTCATTTGTTGAACATTTTTATTCCACAATGTTGAGAGGTGGGAGCAGGTCACTCAGGGAACCAGTTGAATCTGCTTCCCTGAAAACTTTTAATGCCTATCCAAACCATATTACAGCAATGAAATTTACTTCAGGAAAGCATTCTTAAATCCCAAGTAATTCTTGTTGCTCTGTCCGAACAAGATGTGAGCAAAATGAGCTTCCACTTAAGGTTCGCAAATTAAAGACAGCTGAAGTTGGACATGTCTAAGGAGCTCAACCAAAAGATAATTTAAGCAGCTTTCCTAAGCTCACAGATTTCCTAAGTTCACACAGATTGTGATGTGGAGATGCTGGTGTTGGATGGAGTGGACAAGATGACACGTCACTCAATGCCAGATTATAGTATAACAGGTTTATTTGAAATCACAAGCTTTTGGAGCACTGCTCCAACGTTAGATGAAATACAGCAAGGTGCTCAGGGACAGAATATCTAGGCAGAGTGACAACAGCCCAACACTTACAGGCACTTACAGGTAATCATGGGAGTCAAAGGATAAGTGCAGAAAGCAGTGCTCCAAAATCTTGTGATTTCAGATAAACTCGGACTGCAATTTGTTGCTGTGTGACCTTGTCCACATAGTTTGTAAGTTATGTCTTCACATTCCTGAAGTGCAGGTTGAATTGAACATTAAGCACCTCATTTATTAAAACTTTGGATATGGAGAGCAACGATCACATCAGATTATTTCTGCAATGTCACTGTGTTAGCTTGGCTCAGTTGGTATTGCTCTTGCCTGAGTCATAAAACTTTAAATCCAGGCTCCTTCCACAATACTTTGCTACCTACAACATTATTCTGTTTATGCAAAAACAGCACAACAGAAATTACACAACAGGAAGAGGCTAACTCTATCCATTTGACTGTGCTGATGCAAATGGAAAACAAAATATTTTGAGAACTATTTTAACTCCCAGATTTAAATAATGGGATATGTCCAAAAAAGCGCACCTGAACTCCAGATACAATCTGAACACAGGTTTCCATCGGGTGTAGGAACATGACAATCTCAGCTTGGAAAGATTACGCTGTTTAAAATTGTCTCAAGCCCCATTATGAGCCTGTGGTAATTCGAGATCTTAATTAGGGTCAGGAATTGAGTTTATTTGCATCTTATGAGCAATGTGTCGGGTTGTTTCAGGTCTACAAGAGAGCTACTCACCCAGGAAGAAAATGGTGACATGTGTAAGAGCGTGGCAATGGCTGAAGAAAGCAAAGCAGTCCAGGACAATGGTGCTGATTGTTGTTTACATAGCACTCCTGCTGGACTATATCCTGCTAACTGTCGTTGGTAAGTTGAAGTCAAATACCATCTCTCAAGAGTGCAGTTTAAAAATAAAATTCAGTCCATCAAGGAGTTTCAGAGAACAATAAGAAAGGCAGAGGCATTTGGAGAATTGCAATGCCTAAGCATGTACTGGAGGACCAAACTTCTCACTGAGTATTTCAGACACTGAATGGAGTTTTCCAAACTGATGTGTTCCTTACACAACAATAAACAGTAAATTCGTAGCTCTTTTGCCTCCTCCTCAATTTCTGTTCATCACTTTTTCTACAGTTCCAACCAAAAGGTTCAACTAAGCAATCTGCTACCCAACCTCCCACAATGACTGTCCTGGACCATGCTCAGAAGGTTCACATTGACATGCTTTACAGTTTCTCTTGAAGGATGTTCCTTGCCTTATTGGCTCGTACCTACCTGACTAACCTGCATGTAGGAAGAAATTATGTGAGAAATTATGTTTGACATCCACAGTTTCCCCACCTGTGGGACAGCATGCTTGCAAAACAGCACTTGACATTATTGGGTCTTCCCCAGCCTTGTTTTGTCTCTTCAGTTATTGTCAAGTAGCAATTTTCTTCAAATGATAACTTTCAGTTGTTACAGACAGCCAATACCTTGGGATATTCTAAAGCTTCAGAGAGCTGAATCATTATCTGGATTAAAAGTTCAAGACTGAAATAATTACAAAGGGAGAGGATTAAAGTGCACCCTCTCTTTTAATTCTTCATCCAAGGAATTTTAATCACTGGCCAATGATAATGTTTCTTTTTTCTGTTTCAGTACCCATCATTCCCAGTTTTTTAAATGATAAACATTTCGTAGAAAGCTCAACATCACCAAGACCGCCTCAAGCATTTTCCTCCACTGCCTCCACTGAAATCCCCCCTTCCAGTTATGGCCCACTTTTGACTGTGAACAGAACTGAAGGGTTTGAATGGAGAAACACCACAGAAGCTCCCATTCCAGGCTTGAGGCCAACCACTGGAAGTGTCAATTGCAGCCTAAGTGAAGCATTATTCGTAGAGGAAAATCTTCAAATTGGCTTTTTATTTGCTTCAAAAGCAATTGTGCAGCTCATTGTGAATCCAATGGTTGGGCCACTGACCAACAGGTAAGTGAGAAAGCCTTTGCATCAGTAGGTAACTGGGTAAATTGGTATGAATTGGCCACTGAGCCTGCACAGACCACCAGCATACTAGGCACGCAGTGGTGTTTAATGTATTATATCGAGAATCTGTGATTGAATATTTTCTCCAGGTAGCCACAACTAAAAGAGCAGTACCAAAGGTTAGAATGTCCTTCTTATTGGACCCAACGTTTAGGGAATAGTATGTGCAGTGGGAAGATGCAGCAGGGATATAACTATTCCATTTGTTAATAATTCTGGTGTATAACTCATTGTTACAATAGAGAATTTCTGATCCAGGTAAATTGTCCAAGATCTCAATTTATGTCATGCTGTTCCTGACTAATTCCAACCTGAAGGCAGCTTGATTTGACTGAAAACTGGAGGAATAAATGAATTGGCAAATAAAAAGCCAAAATGAAAATCACTTTACTCTCCTTTACAATACATAAGTCATACTAGTTGTTCTCTAGAACTTGTGTCATGTGAATCCGTCAACTTTGGAGGGTCTGAAATTTGAAAGGTCTCCACTCATAAATGAACTGACCAGTTCATCCAGTCAAGATAGCAAGAGTCTGAATATTCTACTTTCATCACATAGTAAGACATTCTTTGTCTTCTATTAAAAGATACAATGTAGAATATTTAGATTTTTGTCCTCAAAATATGAAAATATTCAGCTGAGACTATGAAGATGAGTCATGCAAATTCAAGACATGATCTCTGTTTCTGTCTCCATAGCTGCTGCCAGACCTGCTGAGTTTTTCCAGCATTTAATGTTTTTATTCAGCCATATGGATACTCCATATGGAGTATCAAGAGTTCATATTAAAAATCTATTTTC
The DNA here is from genome assembly GCA_024679065.1 of Sphyrna mokarran. NCBI lineage: Eukaryota > Metazoa > Chordata > Chondrichthyes > Carcharhiniformes > Carcharhinidae > Sphyrna > Sphyrna mokarran. The sequence goes on along the minus strand of JAGIQG010000031.1, from coordinate 16,642,068 downwards.
TTCCTTTCAGGGTTGGATATCATACTCCAATGTTTTTCGGTTTTGTGATATTATTTGTATCAACAATGAGTGAGTAGAGTTTTTCTGGAACAATATCACATTATAAACTATGCAGAATGAGAGGGCACATCTTCTCACTTACTTTCAAGAAACACTTGAAAAAGTGCCAAATAAAAACTTGTGAGCCAAGTATAAGATTCTGAATTGAAGGAGAATGTTGTAAACTGGCTGGTAAATTCAATTAGAAATTGAACATTTGAAGCAGTTCCAAGTTGGGAGCTGTACCAGGAAAGCTCCTGAATAATAAATAATTCAGTGGATTAAAATAATAGGAGAACGTGGAGGATTCGCGATTTAAAAAAATGCTTCATTCATTCTTCCCATGAGCTAAGAGGTTCACTGAATAAATGAAGTGTATCCACCCCAACTCTGTCACCCCACACATTTACCATGGCAAATCCAGCTAACTTGCAAATCTTTGGAGCATGGGAGGAAGCTGGAGCACCTGGAGGAAACCCACCAGACGTGGGGAAAATGTGCAAACTCCATTCTGAGGCCAGAATCTGGGTCCTTGGCACTGCAAGGCAGCAGTGCTAACCACTATGTTGCTTTGGATAGCTCAGTCAAATTCTTCCTCTTCTCATTGATTTAATTTTCATTTTGTTCCTTCCTCTCATTGACAGTGTATGCTTTTGCGAACACCTATATCCTCCTATTTGTTGCCCGAGCTCTACAAGGAATTGGTTCATCGTGTTCCTCGGTAGCAGGTATTTATTTTTCAAATCAAGTAATCCCAGGTGAAGTGTCAAATGTAAGTCCCAAATAATAGGACAGAAGAAAAAAAAATGAAATCAGCTAGAAAGTAGCAATTAGGTGGAAGATTACAGGAAGAAGGAATGATTGAGGAAGTATAGGGCTTTGAGATCTTGGGAAAGAATAAATTTGAATATAATTCTATATAATAAGCCTTGATCATGGAATCATAGAATGATGCAGTATTGAAGATGGCCATTAGCTTATTATATCTGAAACAGCTCTTTGAAAAAATTGTCCAATTAATCCCATTCCCTTGATCTTTCCACCTGATTGCAAGTTTTTCCATTTCAAATATTTATCCAGTTGCCATCTGCTTCCATCATGACAGGGGTAGCTTATAGGATGCTCTTTATAGTGGACAGAACGAACACAAGAGAAAATTTCAGAGAAGTGTTTGGCATAGTCAGAGAAATAGAGTTGTAAGTGAACAAGAGTGAAAGAAAGAAATGACTGAAGGGTTACCACAGATGATGCTTGTATCTGTCCAAGAATGTGAATTATATGGTTGAAGATTGTCCCTGACTTGCAGAGTACTTTTGAAACCTTGAGCTTTATGGAGAGACATGAGTTCTGAGAAGATCAAAATTATTTGGTGTGAAAGGGAAAATCAGTTTTTGGATACAACTTTAGAAGTGAGGTGTCCTCTTGAGGTAAAGAGTGGGAGAGAAGCAAGGGTACCAATAGATTGAGGAAGAACAAAGAGGGAGCTAATAAAGGATGTACCTTTTGATTAGACAAACAAGAGATTTGAAGAATCTGAGTCTTTCAAGTATTGAAAGAAATGTTTTATTGCCAACTACATTGTAATTCAAGATAATTGTAGATTATAAGATTCTAAGTATTAAGGGCAAGCAGCGAATGAAGTGATGAATGCAGATTTGCCTTGTTAGTAAAATAATGAATGTTGAGTAAACGAGAAACTGAAATGGAACTGAAATGGAGTAGCTGTGAGAGCAGAGTCAGAAGGAAATCACAAAGATGAATTAAAAGATAAGTTCGAGGGTGAACCGTCAACTATTCCACAGAAGTGTAATAATACTGTGCCTTTAAGAAATGTATTTGGGCCATGTTCTTGTGCAGGATCTGTTGTAGCAGTTCTTTGTGCTCAGAGCCATTGGGTGGAATTTTCTGGTTGCACTCATCCCAAGGCCAGAAATTCCCGGCCTAGGTCAATAGATTTTGCATGGTCTGCCTCTGCCCCCTATGATTCCTTTGGCTGATGGGATGGGAAAATTTGGCCTTCAGAGTCTACCGGCATCCTGTATTGTTGCTGCAGCAGTATAATTGCTTCTAATGGCTAGAATGTTGGATTTAACCTGAACTAAAGGGATCTGCTCTTTTTACCTGAGTTTTTGCAGATTGAGGCTTGATTGGTATGATTGGTAGGTACGATGATGTGATGGGGATGCTGGGCCTACACAGAATATTCAAGCTTAGATGCTGCTTTTGGAGTTGAAAGAGAATAGCATTTCTTTATTCTCCTCTCTGAAATTGGAGACTGAAATCTGCCAGGAGATAAATTTCTTTCTTGGAGATCCAGTAATATGAGAGTGGGTCTTCTCTGAAAATTGCTGTGTGAATCTTTGACCAGAAGTATTAAAAAGTTGAAAATCTAACATCACACAAGCATCTTTGGTTTCTGTGCTCACTGGTTCTACATAAGGGATTTATGTCTAAGGAATACTGCTTTAAATTGGAACAACATAGATAGCTAGCTGTTAAGGATCATGCTTTGCCATGTCTAAGTATTTTAATTGATAAAAGTTAAGCTAATTCTTTTTGTTATATTCCAACTGTGTTCTTAAGTCCAGTTTGTTTTGATAAAAGCTTCCAAGTGGATCACTTGAATCATATCTGGACTGAAACATATGCTCAACCAAATGCCAAAATCAAATGCATAAGTTCGGGTCTAGATTAACTTCAAAAAATTCCTTGGGATTTTGGTCTGGGCCTTAGCAACAGATCAGTTAAAGGGAAAATCAGTTTTTGGATACAGCTGGGAACATAATTTTAGAGAAAGGCAAAATTTAGAAGAGCACAGCACCAAGTTCATCAAAAGTTTCATGAGCATTACTCTGTGTGTGAGAAACTGAGGCAAGATGATCACAGTGAAACACAAAGCCTGAATGGCACTGACATTTGTACAGAACTTTCAAAGTCATGCATAATTTCAGATCTGTAAGTAATTTCTCTAATTTTATTGCATCCCAATGTAAAGCAAAGAGGCAGTGATTACTCAGTTAGAGGGAATCACCATTCTTACAGATCAGGAAATTGAAATTTCCAACAAGGAAAAGAGGAATTAAAACAGCTATTGTTGGAAAAACTCAGCAGGTCTAGCAGCATCTGTGAAGAGAGAAACAGTGAGTTTTCCAATCTGTATAACTTTTTCAGAACTGAAGAAAATGGAGTTGGAACTGATGGTTCCCGCTTAAGGGAGGGCTTGTCTTAAAGGTGATGAGTCTGGAGAGTAAGAAGGGTCTGGAGATAATGAAAGAATGATGAAGATGGTAGGATTTACCAAGCATATCCTTCAATCAGCATATTAGACGATTGATGAAGGCTGCTTAATTAATCGGAATTTTTCAACTATGACAGTGGAATGGTAAAAGATTAATTGAAATTCTAAGCAATAGACAAGTGGGCAGATTAAAGTTAACATCCTAAGTGCTAAGTATGTGGTGAAGTTTCAGTTTTTCTCTTTGAAGTTCAATGATTGATGATCTAATGGTTTTCTCCTCTGTAGGTTTGGCAATGTTAGCCAGTCATTATCCAGATGATATAGAAAGAGGCAAAGCCATGGGGATAGCGCTGGGAGGTGCAGCTGTGGGAGTGCTTGGTAAGTAGTTAGGACATTGTGCTTATTTCAAACCATATACTGATATACTAATGTAAAATAAACCACAAAACTTCTTAGCAACTGCCTCCATTGTCTCTGGTCACCTTTTAAGGATGGACAGAATCTGGGCCCATATGTTGAGATTCTGTTCTAAATAAACTGTATTGGTTACACATAGGACAGGGAGAATAAACAACCTCCCTTCTCATTCACTTCCAAGCATTAATTGTCAGCAGCACTGACAGAGCAACACACAAGGCTGAATAATCTTTTGTCAATCAACTATTGTTTATATCTGGTACTTTATCTATTTAGTGTGATTCATTCCAATTATTTCATTGCTTGCAGTTGGAGCACCTTTTGGAAGTGTGATGTATGAATTTGTAGGGAAGTCAGCTCCCTTCCTGACTTTGGCAGCCTTAGCTTTATTCGATGGAGGTTGGTAAAATTTTGTTTGATTGTAAAGATTACTGAAAAATGTCATGGACAAAATGTTCTGCCAAGCGCTAGCTCTATTTCCCATGAATCAACTATTTAATTAATAATTGAACAATACATAGCATGGAAGGAGGAGACTTGGCCCACCAACTTCATTCCAGCTCTTTGGAAATTAATCCTATTCCACTGTCTTTTTCCTAAAGTCTTGCAAATCTTCTCTTTCAGCTTTTACATAATTACCTAATTCCCTTTTGAAAGCCCGAGTGAATCTGCCTTCAGTGAACTCATGAGCAGTGCATTCAACATTCCAGCATAATTTTCAAGCAGAAAGTATTATCATTCTACATGTCAACATTTCTGAAGACTAGGTTAGTCTGAGTTAGTTTGGGCAGCATGGTGGCACAGTGGTTAACACTGCTGCCTCACGGAACCAGGGTTCAATTCGGGCCCCAGGTGACAGTGTGAAGTTTGCACATTCTCCATGAGTCTGCATGGGTTTCCTCCATGTGCTTCTGGTTTCTTCCCACAGTTCAAAGATGTGCAGATTAGGTTGATTGGCTATGCAAACTTAGGTAAATATGTGAGGTTCTGCAAATAGGGTCTAGGTGGGACTGTGGGGTTGGTGCAGACTCAATAGGCTGAATGGCCTCCTTCTGCACTCTAGGGATTCTATGGGATTCTCTGGGTCAATATGGCTGATAGCCCACCCTCAATTAAAGGTGGCAGCTAGTGTGTCAGCAAAGATTCTGGGCAGTTACCATGTGGGCAATCATAGAGCAAACCTGCGATTCTAAAGCAGTCCTTTTAAATTAGTTGTGTGCACCATTTCTTCACAAAGTACAAATTTACCAATTGACAGGCAAATTGTTGATGAAATGTGATTTTCTAAAACCCCATTCTTGTTGCTCCCCATGCCACATGTATACTGATCCAATCTCCTCCCACACTGGTCATTCTCACAAGAGGTCCCAGAGTAGACACTCTGAAGTACAATTCACTCACATCACTAAGCTTCCGCCTCAGCCACGAAATTAAGGCTTTGAGGTGGAATTCAGTCTCTTTTGCACTATGGGAGAAAATCTGCCTCAGACAAGTTTGAGACTTATCTAACCATCTCCTTCTATTTGGTCATTATGGAGTAGGGAGGCAAGATTTTTCAGTAGGAATTGCAGAACGCAATTTATCAATTCCAAATTGAATGGCCTTTGAGGAACCACTCTGTGTGAGTTTGCTTTATACAATAGTTCCTGTATTGTAATTTCTGTGAGCTTGAAAAACAATGAGGTAGAACACTCGTGAACAGACTGTCACTTAGAAATGCAGGTACTGTTCGCTGGCCAAACTTCTCCACAAATTATTTCACAACTATAGAAATAAACTCAGAGAAAGCTCAGCAGGAGGGATAATGCATCTGGCGAAATAAATCAAGCATTCATTTTGAATATTGTGTTTTGACTCACTCTAATGACTAAATATCTTAAATTAATTAATTCCTTTCCTTCTTTTACTTAGTTCTCCAGCTCTGCATCTTTCATCCCACGAAAGTTATTGGAGAGGTAAGTAACCAGTCTTTTCTCTGCTCCACACGCCATTCATAACAAAATCTTGCATTCATACAGCAACTTGAAATGATTAAAACGTCCCAAGGCTCTTCACAGAAGAGTTATCAGAAAAGATTTAACATCAACCTGCTGAAAGAAGTATTGGCACAAGGAGTGTCTTAACGAGAAGCAGAAGGCAGAGAGATTTAGGGAGGAAATTCCAGATCTTATGAGTTATAGAGCTAGAGGCTGCCAATGGCAGGATGAAGGAACATGGGAATGCATAAGAAATCAGAATTAGAGGAAAATAGAGGAGCAAATTTTCCCCTTCCATCCACCACAGGAATCGTAGCAGGCGAGGGGTGGCTCACGGAAAGGTCCGTTGACCTTGGGCGGGATTTTCTGGTTTCAGAGTAAGTGTTCTTGGATTGTTTTACAGCTTGAGAGGGCAATAGAGATAGATTGGGAAAAGGCCAGAGAGGGACAATAACACAAGGATAAAGATTAATTATTTAACGTACTGTAGATTAGTCAAAAGCACAAGGAGTGGATGGGAGTCATGTAAAATGAACTTCTGAGAAAGCTTAACAAGGCAGGAAAAGGTGAGCATCAAAAAGCAAAAATACGAAAATAATTGAGGGGGAAGAGTCTGACGGTAGCAAAGCTGAGGAACCTTGAAGATGAATTCTGGTGGGCAGGATTGTTTAGAAAGTTTGCAACGTTTGTTTATGGGCGTCACAAGTGGGCTTACATTAACACTGCAATGAATTTTCTGTGAAAATCCTCTAGTGGGATTGTAGTGGGTAAGAAAGGAATTGGAAATGGCAGAGAAAATAAATCTTGAACAATTAGAGGTTAAATGAGTAGGCAACAAGATGGAGTGTTTTCGAGGGAAACGTGAGGTTATTCACTTTGGTTGTTAAGAATAGAAAAGCAGACGATGTTTTTAAAAGGTGACAACCTTATCAGTGCTCAAAGAATGTGCTTCTACAAGGAATGCAACAAGTTAACATGCAAATGCAGCAAGCAATGAGGAAATTCATTGATCTTTATTGCAAGGGATTGGAGTCCAAAAACAGTAAGTCTTGTGATAGTTGTACAGGGTTTTTGTGAGTCCTTATCGGTAATACTGTGTGTAGTTTGGGTCTCTACATTCAGAAAAGGCATACTTGCATTAGAGGTGGTGCAATGAAGATTCACGAGATTGGTCCCTGGGATGACGGGATTGTCTGACGATGAGAGGCTAAGTAAATTGGGCTTACATTCTTCAGAGATTAAAGACTAAGAGACAATCACATTGAAACCCACAAAATTCTGCAGAGACTTAATAGGGTAAACACTGAAAGAGTTTTTAATCAGTTAGGAGCCCAAAACATGGGGCCTCTGTCTCAAAATAAGAGGTCAATCATTTAGTCCTAAGATGGGGAAACCTTACTGAGTGAAGTCTTTGATTCCCCAGAGTGTGGCATATGCTCCATTGTTGAATACATTTAAAGCTGGAATAGAACTAACTATCCTACATCCTGAATTATAAAGATGTCTCAGCAGTGTAGTTAAAATTCAATTGAGGAAGCTATCAAATTCGATTTTAGATCTGGATTAGGATTAGAGTTTCTCTGAAAGTTACTTTTATGATTTCAACAAGAAATCTATTTCTTCAATCTTGGGACTTGCTTTCACTTCCTCATGTTCCTGCAGGGTTTATAATTCATTGTAAACCTCACTGGCATTTGGTCTCTTTCAGAATTCAAGCCAGTCTCTCATGCTGAATCTCTTCAATGGTTTGCGGACTTATGTGACACCTTCCCATATCACCCTTTCTGTTAATTTCGTTACAGAGTCAGAAAGGAGAGTCACTACTGACATTGTTACGAGACCCCTACATCTTGATCGCTGCTGGTAAGCAAATCCATTTTTTGTGCACTGTACCAGGCAGAGTTGAGATCTTCTTAGTTTCTTCTTAGAATATCTGCTTGACTGAAACTGTGAATGGTTTTCCAAGCCTGGGGAGTTTGGTTTTGAAGATGTTCTGCAGATTCCCTCATTGGCTAAGAGCACATGAATGCTCATACAGAAAATCTACGAGTTTGCAAGGCAGGGCAGGTGGGGGTGGGGGGGTTATTCTTTCATGGGATGTTGACATTTCCATCTCTCATCACCCTTGAACTGAGTGGCCTGCTAGGCCATTTCAGAGGGCATTTGGTGGTCAATAACATCGCTGTGGCTCTAGAATCACATGTAAGCCAGACCAGGTAAGGACAGCAGATTAGCTTCCCGAAAGGGCATGAGTGAACCAAATGGGTTTATACAATATTAAAAACAGAAATGCAAGAAAATCTCAGCAGGTCTGACAGCATTTGTTGAGTTCTTACCACCCCAATCCAACGCCGGCATCTTTACATCAGCATTTGTGGAGACAGAGTCTGGATGATCTATTGCTCTGTTTTTGTTTCATATTCCAGCATGTGCAATAATTTGCATTTATCTTGCATTTTTACAATTGATGATTACCATTATTCAGCTTTCAATTCCAGAACTATGAATTGATTTTAAATTCCACTATCTGCCATGGCGGGATTTGAACCCTGTCCCCACAGCATTAGTCTGAGTCTCTGGTTTATGAATCCAGTGATGTCATCACTCAGCCACCATCTCCTCTTTTGAGGTTTGTCCTGAATGAAAGTTTCAGGACTATAACACAACAGAATTCATCATATAAAGAGTATGGAAGTCTAGTGGCCATGTCACTGAATTACTTACCCAGAAGCTTGAACTAATAATCCAAACTGTGTTAGTTAGAAGGCCAAAAAAGTTAATTTAGTTTGTTAAGATTGTTTTAAAAACCGTACTGGTTCACTGTTAACTATAAAGAAGGAAACCTTCTTTCTTTATCTATTCTGATCTAAAAGTGACTCAAGTAAATGCCATTCAACTATCCTCCCAAGTGGCTCAGCAGAAGTTCAAGAAGAAGGTACACCTGCAGCATCTCAGGGCAGCAAGAGATAGGCAATAAGGCTGGCCTTTCAAGTGACTCCCATGTACTAAGAATGACTTTTTAAAAAATAAGAAAGAAATGCAGAGTAAGAGAATGCCAGAGATTTTTTGTTTGAAGAGTTGGGTCAGAATGACATTTTGACATGCTGAGGATGGATTCAATAATGCACTAATCTACTACACAGTGGGAGTCTAATACATTTAATATGGAATGCTGAATTTTCTCCAAGACAGTAAATATTGCCCTTATTTTGTTGGAAGCTGAATTCTCTGTTGAATGACAATTCGTGCACACAACTCTATCCCAGCTCAGTGGTGAGTACATAAGAGTTGAATCACTTGCACACGACCTCGTAATAATGAGTGAAAGGACCACTTTGTCATTTTTGTTTCTCATCTGAAATACTGCAAGGAAATCTTCCACATGCTCAGACTTTCAACACATAATTGTCAAATACACACTTTAAATCAGTCCATGTACAAATTAATAAGTGGGCTTGTTGTTTATTTCAAGGAAGCCTGTGCTTTGCAAATATGGCTATCGCTATCCTGGAGCAGGCACTGCCCTTGTGGATGTTGAAAACTATGTGTACTCCTCACCTGTACCTGGGTATGTTAATATAAAGTTAAAACCATTGTGTCTGGTGACATGTGAGACAAGGCGCATTAAGCTTGCACCTCTATTCCCTGACCTGGTGTTTCTTCTCTTTTGGTAGGTTTGATTTTCCTGCCAGGAGCCTGCAGCTACTTGATAGCCACAAATCTCTTCGGTATTCTTGCCAATAAAATGGGCAGGTAGGAGCAATGTGGGATTCAGTCATGCACCTGTCCACAGTAATTTTTTTACAGTGTAATATTTAAGAAAATATGAAACGTACCCAAGGAGATTCATACCCACACTATATAAATTGCTGGACAATCAAAACGACACTTCAAAAGGACTCAACAGTTTAGGAAATTCTGGGATTGCAAAGTACACCATATAAAGCATGCTGCTGAGCTAAAAGGTAAGGTCTGGAAATGATCTGAGCGGACAGTGTGGAATTTCTTTCCAATTCTGACCTGCGGCCCACCGCTCCCCAGATTGTTCACGTTGCAACAGCTTTCCTCCATCCCCACCCTATAATTTTGTTGTGAAGTTAAGGATGCATGCAGAGACACCGTTTAATAGTTACTACTGTCATACAAGATATCACAACAAGGAAGCCTTAAATCACAATGGTGATTTACTGAAGGATAGCTCAAACTATACTCAAGCAAGTTCAGTATAGAAATAGGACAATTTCCCACTAACTCTTGGGTTCAATCTCATGTCTGCTGGTAGGGGAGGGGGTTACCTATTATTTGTGGGTAGGGTGGAGGATGACCCTCTTTGATGAGAGATTAATGGTGCTCCTTTGGTTTGTGTTTTTGTGGGAATGGTGACCTGTGGTGCAGAGATTGGGTCGCCATTTACAAATATTGGGCCGGTCTGGGAATGGCAATGCTGGCCGGCAGATTGTCCATATGCATAAATTAGCATCAATCAACAAGGAGAATTCCATCTGATAAACGCTGCTAATGCCAGCAATGAAACCTTCCAGGTTTTCCACTGGCGTGGGCACTTAGTCCCAATTCAGGAAAATCATGGCATCATTCTGATGAAAGGGCCAGCGAAATCATTGTGGAGTCTCATCCAAAGGTGGCCAGTCACTCCCAGGGTTGAAGATTTGCTGTGAACAAAAGGATTTGTTATGTCTGATAATGTTGACAATCTCCTTGTCAACTCCCGACTACCAAATGTACCTCCTGGCCAAAATCTTCATCTTGATCTGCCCAGGATTTGTACTGTGGTTTTTGCACCCAGGGTGGTAACCTGGTTCTCCCACAAGGGCACCCCAACTTCATTGTTGATTTTGTCTCTATGTTGCAAGTAAATGTGACCCACAAACAACTGCCCCTTAAAGGGGCCACATTACCACAAGTGCTGATGACAAGACGACTATGGCAGGTGAGGACATAGAAATGATCATTATCATGAAAGAAGCAGTGTTAGGTAAATTAATGGGGCTAAAGGTAAACAAGTCTCCCGGCCCTGATGAAATGCATTCCAGAATACTAAAAGAGATGGCAGGAATAATACCAAATACACCAGTGGTAATTTACCAAAATTCACTGGACTCTGGGGTGGTTCCCGCAGATTGGAAAACAGCAAATGTGACGCCACTGTTTAAAAAAAGGAGATAGACAAAAGGCAGGTAAGTATAGTAAAAGCTATAGGGAAAGCTTGTGCTACCAAATAAACCTGTTGGACTTTAACCTGGCGTTGTGAGATTTCTTACTGAGGTAACTATAGGCCAGTTAGCTTAACTTCTGCACTGGGAGAAAAGTTTGAATCTATCATCAAGGAAGAAATAGCAAGACATCTGGATAGAAATTGTCCCATTGAGAAGACATAGTATGGGTTCATGACAGGCAAGAACAAGCCCTTCAGCCCTCCAAGCTTGCACCGATTATGCTGACTGAATTAAAACCCTCTATCCTTCCAGGGACCATATCCCTCTATTTGCATCCTATTCATGTATTTATCAAGTTGCTCTTAAAAGTCACTCTCGTATCCGCTTCCACTACCTACCCTGGCAGCGAATTCCAGGCAGCCACCACCCTCTGCGTAAAAAACTTGCCTCATACATCACCCTTAAACCCCTCATACCTTAAACCTATGCCCCCTAGTAATTGACTCTTCCACCCTTGGAAAAAGTTTCTGACTATCCATCAGTCCATGCCTCTCATAATCTTATAGACTTCAATCAGGTCGCTCCTCAACTTCTGTCGTTCCAGTGAGAACAAACCAAGTTTCTCCAACCTCTCCTCATAGCTAATCCCCTCCATACCAGGCAACATCTGGTAAATCTTTTCTGAACCCTTTCCAAAGCCTCCACATCCTTCTGGTAGTGTGGCGACCAGAATTGAACACAATATTCCAAGTGCACCCTAACTAAAGTTCTATAAAGATGCAACATGACTTGCCAGTTTTTAAACTCAACACCCGGACGATGAAAGCAAGCCTTCTTGACTACCTTCTCAACATGCGTTGCCACTTTCAGTGACCTGTGTACTTGTATACCCAGATCCCTTGCCTATCAATACTCTTCAGGGTTTTGCCATTTGCTGAATACTTCTTATCTGTATTAGAGCTTTCAAAATGCATTACCTCACGTAAACTGGTGGGGCTACTCCTATAACACTGTGTACAGTTTTGGCCTCATTACTTCAGAAGGTATATACTGACACTGGAGGGGTGCAGAGGAGATTCATTAGGTTGATTCCAGAATTGAGGGGGGGTTGGCTTATGAGAAGAACTGAGTAGACTGGGACTATATTCATTGAAATTTAGAAGATGGAAGGATCTTTTAGAAATGTAGAAAATTATGAAGGGAATAGATAAGGTAGATACAGGGAAGTTGTTTCCACTGGCAGGTGAAACCAGAACTAGGGGGCACAGCTTCAAACTAAGAGGAAGAAGATTTAGGACTGAGTTGAGGAGGAACTCCTTCACCGAAAGGGTTGTGAATCTGTGAAATTTCCTGCCCAGTGAAGAATTGAGGCTACCTCATTGTATGTTTTTAAGGCAGAGATAAATTTTTGAACAGTAAAGGAATTAAGGGTTATGCTGAGCAGAGGGTAAGTGGAGCTGAGTGCTTGAGAAGATCAGCCATGATCTTACTGAATAGTGGACAGATCAGGCCCAAGTGGCCAAATGGCTTCCTCCTGCTAATTCTTATGTTCTTACCCAAATAGTCTTGAAATGAGTGCTCACGTCACAGCCCACCACATTGTGGTGGGGTTGGCAAGTCACTGAACAGTTATCAGCACAGGAATTCCAGTTAATTAATCTTCCCTTGACCTGTCCTGAGCCAGAGACACTGGTTCAATGGTTATTGGCAAAAGTTAAAAAAAAGCAACTATTAAATAACACTACTCATGCGCAATTAAACTGTTCTTTCAATTCAGCGTAGCTCCAGTGATTGAAAAAGCCAAGGTTCAAACTTTAAACAGTAGTTTTATCTAGCTCTGGAAATCACCACAGAATCCCTACAATGCAGAAGGAGGCCATTCAGCCCATCGAGTCTGTACTGACAACAATCCCACCCAGGCCCTATCACTGTAACCCCAAATATTTACTCTGCTAGTCTCCGTGACACTAAAGGGCAATTTAGTATGGTCAATCCATCTAACCTGCATTTCTTTGGCTGAGAGAGGAAACCAGAGCACCCGAAGGAAACCTACGCAGGGAGAACATGCTAACTTCATCACACAGTCATCCAAGTTAGGATTTGAACCCAGGTCCATGGTGCTATGAGGCAGCAGTGCTAATCATTGTGCCACCATGCTATCCATCTTACTGTCGCTCTTCAAGCCAAGTGTGATTAACTAGGCTTCAGTGACTGTAAGAAAGGTTTTTCTTTAAATCATAATCTCTGGAGTTCTCACAGCTTCAGTGATGTTGTTGTTGCCAGCTTGACCGGAGTGGTTTAAATGGGGTTGTTTGTGTTTACTCTGGGATTGGTTTCACAATCCTGCATTGTTAGGAGGACAATCATATGTTTTTAGACAGTTTTATTTTCCAGTGAGTTTAAGATTTCATTTTGTGTTTGGCTGCAGTTAGATGTGAGGTTTTAGAAGGGACTACAAGCTAAAAATGTTTTCTCTCCCCTCCTCTCTTCCTGCTGTTTTGGAAATTCTACTGGTTACCTGAAAGCAAGGTCTTGCCTTCCTGCAGCAAAGGTTCTGCGGTTGGTGGCTTGACCAGAGAGTCTCTCACGGAGGTTTTGAGAAGCTCTCTTGTCTTCAGACTATTCAGAGTGAATCCAGGAGCTGCAGACTTCAACCAAAGGATTCAATTTCCAATATCACATTTACTGAGTTGAACTTTTTTGAAGGTTTTATCAATGAAAGGTTTTAGTTCTGATTGGAACACCATTAGAAATATTCATTAAGGATTATATATTCTTGTGATTCTTTTGTTTGTAATTGATAGAATTTATTGCTAATTGTCTTTCCGTACACGTTAACTATATTTTTGTTTAGTACAAGTTTCCTAGTGGGTCTTATAAATCATACCTGAAGTGGAACATATTGTGCTTACCCTAGCTAAATTCAGGAATTATGATTCAGGTGGGCTGCATAAAACATTTTAGAGTTTCTAACATGAACCATAACAACAGGAATAGTCTCCCATAACAGTTAGTATCCGTGCGCAAATTTATCTAAACACTTCTCTCTGTATCTGCAGGTGGCTTTGTGCCCTGATTGGAATGTTGATTTTAGGAGTCAGCATGATCAGTGTAAGATGTTCAGCTTGATTTTAAAGCATGTTATCCTTCACATTTTGTAGAATTTTAAGCTCTGTTCAGCATCTGTTTCTCTTATTTGTAATTCAATATCATTTCTTCTTCAGGTTCCTCAGGCCACGAACATTTTTTTACTTATCACACCCTTTTTTGGAGTGGGCATTTCAATAGGTGAGTAGCATACCCGATGTGACTACATCTGTATTCTTGATCGGATAGGAAGCAGGGCCAGTTATCCATCAACCACCTATTATCTATGTAGATGACAGCTAGTTATAAAAACTGTGACCCTCCTATTTCAAACAATAAAAGGATCAGGAAGGGATGGATGGGCTGATTCTCTTTTCCCTGGATAAGTGAAAGCTGAGGGGCTCTGCAGCCTTAAAGATGGCAAAAGGTTTTGACTTGCAGAGAAGAGTAATGCTGAAGGCCAATAACATAAGAGAACCACCAAAAAAAAGGGAATTCTGAAGAAATTGCTTTACCTGGAGGGTGTTGAGAATGTGAAGATAAATGTTACAGATGCAGTTAATAGGATGTGAGATAATCATCAGAGGGAGAGGGAAACCACAGGGCGATGCCAATAGAATTAGATAAGCAAGGATGAAAGGAGACTCAAGGGAAGCAACTTTTGCATTCACTTTTTGCTGAATGGTCTCTATATTCTGTGCACATGCTATGCAAAAAAAAGCTATTAAAAAATAGTCAATCCTTTCCAATTTCTACTAACTGGTCATCAGAAATTTACTAGCACCTCAGTGTCCACAAATTCCATCTTTGACAACTCCTATTTACAGTAATATTATTCTAAATAATAATAAAATTGTGCATTGTACTCATCCTGTTATGAAATAACTTCTCCTCTAATCGGCCTATCAGCAATTTAAGGGGACACTAGTTTTGGGGAAAGCCGTAGGCAGTGGTATTGTCATTGAACCAGAGACCCAGGGTAATTCAGTGGATGACCTGGGTAAATTATGATCATGATAGATGGTGAAATTTCAATTGAATGTGAATCTGGAATTAAAGGGTGGCACAGTGATTAGCATGGCTGTCTCACAGCGCCAGCGGCTCAGGTTCAATTCACAGCTTGGGACTGTGTGGAGTTTGCATGTTCTCCCCATGTCTGTGTGGGTTTCCTCCAGATGCTCTGGTTTCCCCTCACTGTTCAAAGATTTGTGAGTTAGGTGGATTGGCCAAGCTAAATTACCCCTTGGTGTCAGGGACATTAGCAGAGAAACTCCATGGGATTATGGGATAGGGTCTGGGTGGGATTGTTGTCAGTGCAGGCTTGGCGGACCGAATGGCCCTTTTCTGTATTGTGGGGATTCTATGATTCTAAAACTCTAATGATGAAATGATATTGTGGTCAACAGCTGTAAAAACGCATTAGGTTTACTAATGTCCTTGAGGGCAAGAAATCTGCTGCCCTTATCTGGTTTAGCGTACATCAGATTCCAGACCCACACCAAAATGACTGACTCCCAAATGCCATCTGCAAGCCACTCAGTTCAAAGACAATTAGGGATGGGCAATAAATGCTGGCCCACTCAGTGATGACCATGTCCCACAAAAAAAAAATTTAAAACACTCATATTCACATAGTGCCTTTAATGCAATAATAGTCCTAAAACACCATAGAGGAGCATTTTAACGATAGTTACTACAACTTTCCTAAGGGTATTAAATTCTCTTTGTGGAGAAGCAGCCAGAGCTGCATGTAAGTAAGGCAAGAATGAGGGTCCCTATAACACTTCTTATTCCCCTCTGTGAAGGACACTTTGGCTGGAATTGGCAACTTTTATTTGGGAAAGCCATGTGCCAATGTGCATTGGGATTTGAGCTAAATTTAAGCTCCAGGTCTGAGGGTTGGGATTTAAATACTTGCTTATATTATTGGCACTGAGATGCCTGACAGAGCACGAGAGGTGCAAAGTTGAACTAGGCCCAGGTCCCTCCACCAAGAGAGGCCTAGAGTAAAGACCGATTCTTGCCCGCCGGTGGAGGTTACTTGGTTTTAGAATTAGGAGGCAACACTTCCCCTATCGACTGCTGTAACCACACATCTGTTGACAGTGCATGTCGGTGAAGTGTTCCCTCTTTATAGTCCAACTGAACAGGGTGCTGCTTCCGATATAGTCCTGTATGGCAAAAATGTTGTTATGTTGCAACCTTAATTTTGAATATGTCCTTTGAAATGACCAGGAATGATTGATTCTTCATTGGTTCCTGCAATGGGTTACCTGGTGGACATTCGTCATGTATCAGTATACGGAAGTATTTATGCTCTCACTGATGTGGCACTGTGTTTGGGATTTGCAATCGGTGAGTCAATACCAACGTTTTCTTGGGTACACTTTTGCTTGAATGCAAGTCTCTCTCTCTCTCTCTCTGAAAGTGTCCAGTCAGAGGATTGGGGTCAGCTGTAAACTCTCTCAACAGTTACTTGGGATGTTAATTATTTCAAATTAATGTTTTCCTCTCAGAGCGCCAACCTTCATTTCAGCACAGTCAGCTTCACAACACCAGGTTAAAGTCAAACAGGTTTACTTGGAATCTCAAGCTTTAGGAATGCTGCTCCTTTCTCAGGTAAGGCGCAGCACTCCAAAATTTTGTGATTCCAAATAAACCAGTTGGACTTTAACCTGGTGTTGTCAGATTTCTTACAGAGCCACCCAGTCCAACACTGGCATCTTCACTTCATTTCAGCAGATTCTTGTTTCCATTCAGTGATAATTTTCTGTTGTTTCTTTTATCTTTGAATGACCTCCTTTCTCTCCTGAAGGCACTGACCCTTGTTGGATTCCAGTTCCACTGGCACCTGTGACTTTTCTGTACCTCACTTGCTCTTTGTAAGTGAGCCAAAACAATTGATGTGATGAAGGCAGAGCCAACAGGAGGACAACTCATTGGCCTGTCCATGTTCACTCGGCTGCTAAGTGAAACAACAAGCATTCCCCAATGTTCAACAACTTCAGGTTGGTCTGCCCAACACCGAATTGTATCCCTCATCTCTACCACAGTAGCCCAGCTTTTGTTTTCAAATTCAACAAACTTTCAATTCATTTCTATGTTCATCATTTATGTAGAAACACGTGGTCAAAACACCAACCCCAATATTACTCTGCTCAGCTCCCCCTTCCATCTCCTGGGTGATACCACACCTCTCACCATTTCTTCAATTTTCCATTTGCTCAATAATTTCTATCCACTAACATATTCCACCTTGGATTCTGACAGATTTTAGTTTAAGTGATAGTATTCCATGTGAAGTCTTGTCATAAGGCTTAGCTGGAAATTCACATATTGTCATAATTTGTACTTAATTTTTCAAACAAAATCAAAGAGCTTTAACCCTTTATAGACATGTATCATTAGTTAATTAAAGATGAAAAAGCAGATGTCTCACAGTGAAGATAAATAATTTTATTCTTACCTTCCAGGGCCCTCTATCGGAGGAGCCATTGTCAAACTAATTGGATTTCCTTGGCTAATGTTCATCATTGGAATTATTAATATTGTCTATGCTCCTTTCTGTGTATTCCTAAAAAATCCTCCAGTCAAAGAAGAAAAAATGGTAAGAGAGGTATTTTATAATGACAATTTACTTCAGCGAGGGGCAAGGAGGAGGGAGGGAGGGAAGATAGAAGTGAGAAAAGGAAGGGAGTATCAAAGAAGGGAGAGGAAAAGAAAGAGAATTTAAAAAAAACTTGCATTTTTATAGCACTTTTCACGACCATTGGAAGTCCCAAAGCACCTTACAGGCAAAGAACATTGTTGTGATACAGGAAACACAGCAGCTAATTTTCACACAGCAATCTCCCACAAACAGCACTGTTATAATGACCAATTTTTATTGTTCAATTAACTGTTATTGTGTTGTTAATTGAAGAATAAAGATTGACTGGAACTTGGTGAGAACTCCATTGTGCAATGTGGGTCACGTGCTCCTTATCTGAGGCCCAATGAACTATGACCTAACCAAGATTAGAGAAATAAATGAACTGTGAAATTACCCACTGGGTAATTCTTTGAGTTTCTTCCTAAAACAGAGAAAGCAAGTGGAGCCACGGTTTAATATCTTCATAAAAAGGTGGCATCGCCCACGGTGCTTTGGAGTGTCAGCCCAACTTGGTTCTTAAAGTCACCACCTACTGACTTAAGAGGGACTCAAAGTTAATAAGGGGAAGAAAGCAGAGGAATGAAGAGTCAGTGAGTAAATTGAGTGAGACTGGTGTGTCAGGACAAATGAGTTCGTGAGGACTGAACAGTGAATGAGTGAGGAAGTCAATCAGCAGCAAATGGATGAAGAACGAGTGAGTGAGCGAGTGACTGAGTGAGTGAGTGAATGAGTGAGCAAGTGGGCGAGTGAGCGAGCGAGCTAGTGAGCGAGTGGGTGAGTGAGTGGGTGATTGAGTGAGCGAGTGAGTGAGCAAGCTCCAAAGCCATTGAAAATTCTGCTCTCCTTTCATGAACTATGAAACTACTGAAAGTTAACGTACGAAAGTTCTTATTCCCAGCATGTTGAGGCATATTCTTCCATGTGCTTTGTTTCCAAGAAGAGAAGCAGATTTATCTCAGTCCATGTTTGGCCTAACTTTAAGAAAAAACTAAAGATGAACTCAGTGGGTAATTTCATGGTTAATTTATTCCTTTGGTCTGAGTTGCCCAATGCATCCCCAACTCCATTGTTCTTTAGACCTAATATATGGACAGGCGATTGGAAAAAAGGAACGGTGTTTCAAAAAAAACACAATTGAACAGCACATCTACAATGAATGGCATGGTTGCATAGTGGTTAGCATTGCTGCCTCACAGCACCAGGGACTCAGATTCAATTCCAGCCTTTCCTAACTGTCTGTGTGAAGTTTGCAAGCTCTCTCTCTCTCTCTCTGTGCAGGTCTCCTCTGGGTGCTCCAGTTTCCTCCTCACAGTCCAAAGATGTACAAGTTCAGTTGATTGGCCATGATAAAATGACCCTAGTGTCAGGGGGATTAGCAGGGTAAATGAGGGTTATGGGAAGAGGGCCTGGTTGAGATTGTGGTTGGTACAAACTCAATGGGCTGAATGGCCTCCTTCTGTACAATAGGGATTCTATGATTCTGCAGGCTTGACAGAAGAAGCTCAGCTGGTGATCAGATGGGATTGTCTTCAACTGCTCCCATCCTTCCTCAGTTTAGAGTCCATCTGTCTTTAGAATAAACAAAGTTCACATAGTCCTATTCAAAGGGGAGCAGGAGAGTTACTGCCTGACTGTCTGGCAAACATTTATCCCTCAATTACTATTGACCAAGACTCTGCTATTTGCTGACACAAACTCTAAATCTGTTTAATCTAAATCAATCTCTAAAGCACTACAATTTATTCCCCTTTAACTCTCAGTCCATCACTAAGGGACTCCTCACTTAGCTCTGCTATACCCTCAGGCCACCACTCAGGTCTTCCTTCAGCCCACACGCCATGGCAGTGCTAATAGTGCACTTCCCTTTGGCATCCTGCTTTAGCACCCTGGTCTGATGGCTTCCATCAAAAAGATGGATCCAGTGCCATTTGCCCCTCTGCTGTGAACACACTGATCTCAAGGGGGTTTGTTGTGCTGGGAGCAAGGGGACAAGCTCGCCATTTTCCTGCCAGGATAGCTGGAATTACCCCTTCTCGCCCTGAAGATCTGATCAGGTGATCATGTAGGTAGCCCTGAGATTAGCATCTTAATTCCTGCCAGTCAGAAAAAGTTTCAAGCAACCTGGTCACTTCAATCTCCATGCCCCCTGCTCACCTGGCAGGTTTTAAATTGATCCATTTTGCAGTAGAGTTTTCCTTTCATCTTTGCCAAAAGCTGCAAGCATGAGCAAACTTCTTGGAAGTCCCCTGACAGGCAGGAGACAACAATTTCACTCGGCAATGGGGGAATTCCCTTCTCCAAAACTGTACACTCAGCCCCACTGTATTCACACATCTTTGTGCCTTCCTTGCAAGCTGAAACTTTTGAAACCCTCTTTCACAGTCAAATTTCCCAGTGCATTGTTTTCATACAAACCTAACAATGCAGAAAAGGCCATTTGGCCCATCAAGCTTGCACCAACAACAATCGTACCCAGGCCCTATTCCCGTAACCCCATATTTTTACCCTGCTATCCCAGACAATAAGGGCAAATCCAACATAGCCAATCAACCTATGCCACATACTTTTGGACAGTGGGAGAAAACCAGAGCACCTGGGGGAAATCCACACAGACATGGGCAGAATGTGCAAACTTCAAACAGTCAGTCATCCAAGGCTGGAACTGAACCAGAATCCGTGGTGCTTGAGGTAGCAGTGCCACGCTACAGGCTTCCTTGAAACTTCCTTTGACAGCTTAATGGATTTCTACTCAACCTCCAGCTGACTGTGTTTATTTACATTTCACTCCCGCTTAAATGCATCTCCACTGTGCCTGCAATATTCCCAAGTGCAACGTTTACACAGACTTTAAGCACAATTGACAGCTGTGATTTCTTCAAAGGGATTAATGGTCTGCAAAAGAAGTGAAACCATTCCATCTCTGAACAGTGAGGCTGACCAGAGGTTGTCCAAGATAAACTCATTTACATCTTTCTGGTGGTTAAATCCCATCTGACAGATGTTGCTAGCATCAGCCAGAGACACTCTCGTTTTCCTGTTGGTGTGGTACTTAGTTCCAATTTGGGTGAATGATGCCCTATGCTTCAAAAATCGGCTACAAAAGGCTGGGCAAAGTCCTGGGATCACAAAAGATGCTACCTAAATACAAGTCCTTTTCTTTTGAGAGGAAAAAAATCTATTGAATGCAATTCTGGAACAATAGGCCAGGGAGATGATGGCCGAGTGCTATTTTTGCTAGACTATTAATCCAGAAACTCAGCTAATGTTCTGGGGACCTGGGTTCGAATCAGATGGTGGAATCTGAATTCAATAAAAATAAAAGTCTGAATTAAGAATCTACGATGACTATGAAACCATTATCAATCATCGGAAAAACCCATCTGCTTCACTAATGTTCTTGAGGGAAGAAAATCTGCCGTCCTTACCTGTGATTCCAGAGCCATGGCAATGTGATTGATTCTTAACTGTCCTCCAAGGGCAACTAGGGATGGGCAATAAATGCTGACCAGCCAGCAACTCCCATGTCCTACAAATGGAAAAAAAAACCTCTACCATCTCAACTGCCATGAAATTGGCACATGCAGGAGTCTGACAATGGAAATCTCTGTTGACCTCAGGCAGTAATGTCCTCTCTTGCCTGAGCGAGACCGTAAAATCATGTCCATAATGTCTCAATTGAAATATCAACATTCCACAAAATATCCTCAGTTTATTTGTTTAATGGAGACATTAACCAGTTTATGTTAAAATAGTGGATTAAAATCTTATGATGCTTTAAGCTGTGTGCATGGCAATAATTCTGTCAACCGCTAATGCTTTTGCTTTTATTGATAGACAATATTGCCCCTGGACAACGCAATGAATCAAAATTCTTACACTGCTGAGAGAAACGTACAAGAAGTCCCCTTGACTGAGGCCAGAAATAAGGAAGCCACAAAGAAGAAGTAAATTCACATGAAGAGTCGATTGCGAAAAAGGTCAAAGACCTGCAACTTCTTTATTCCATTGTCATCATTTTCAATTAATATGCACCACAGTTCTTCCCATGACAAGAATTTCAAGCCAATAGTACTGTCTGAGATGACAGAATACAGATACTGACAAGGAATTGGTATCCTCAAAAAGGCAGTTGGACATTGAATTACATGGAATTGCATCATTCTTCAGCAAAGAAACAAGTTCCAATCAATCTCTATGCTTCACTCGGACCTCCTCTCACACCTCTCCATCTAAACCTTGTTAATGTGTCCTTCTATTTCTTTCTTCCTTATGTGCTCATCCAGTTTCCCCTATACTGCATTTGTCCAATTTCCTTCAACTATCCCACGCATCAGCAAGTTCGGACTTCTAACCACTTTTGGAGTAAAGAACTTTCTCCAGATTTACTTAATGCTTTAATTGGTGACCAATTCATATTTATGGTCCCAAGATTTGGTCTTTCCACAACGTTGAAAACATTTTCTTATGGCTACTCCAACAAAACCTTTCGTAATCTTAAATACCTCAGTTAGATCTAGGATGGCACAGTGATTAGCATTGCTGCCTCACAGCATGGAGGCTCAGGTTCGGTTCCCGGCTTGGGTCATTATCTGTGTGGAGTTTGTACATTGTCTGCATGGGTTTCCTCTGGATGCTCCGGTTTCCTCTCACAGTCCGAAAAATGTGCTGGTTAGGTGCATTGGCTATGCTAAATTCTCCCTCAGTGTACCCAAACAGGCACCAGAGTATGGTGACTGAGGGGATTTTCCACAATAACTTCATCACAGTGTTAATGCAAACCCACTTGTGATACTAATAAATAAACGTTAAGATCACTCCCTTAGTCTTCTCTTTTCTACTGAAAAGAACCTCGCCCTGTTCAGCCTTTTCTGATCAAGCTCATTGCTTCTTGAATCTTCATTGTGAACCTCTACTTTCTACTGTCTGCAATGTCTACATCCTTTCTACAATGTTAAGAGTTAAATGATATTCTCCCCTTAGCTGAGGGGCTTTCCTCCTGGTGTCCCAGTTTCCTCTCACATTTCAAAGATATGTGGGTTAGACTGATTGGCAATGCGAAATTGCCCCTTGGTGTCAGGGGGACTAGCAGGATAAATACGTGGGGTTATGGGGATAGGACTTGATAGGATTGTTGTTAGTGCACAGATGAGGAGAGAATACATTGTGCATTCTCTCCTTATCTCCAAACAATATGCTTATCTATATGGTGCACAAGAAATGATAGCTTTTATGGTATACCAATAAATGTGACAACAATAAATCAATTCAAATCAAACCTGATAGTTACCTTCTGTAATGTGGGGATTCTATGGTTCACTGTACTCTAAATGTGCTCCCAGCAAAGTTTGATTCAAGTTTAAAATAACTTCTGATTTGCCATCCCTAAAACTAAGTCCCAGTGCTTGATTTCCTTTTTATATTAATATTAACCTGCGTTGCTAATTTTAATGATTTATGTATCTGTGCCACGGATCATTTGGATCTTTAATATTCAAAATGTTTGTTTCCTCATTGTCCTTGCTACCATAATACAACATCTCAAAGTTATGTGCATTGAAATTAATTTGCCAATTACATGTCCGCTTTGCAAATTTTATAGTATCTTCTTGTATGTGACTGGTATTCCTCAGTATTTACTGCACTCTTCAAACTGGTGTGACGCACAAACTTTGAAACTGTTTATGGAAATTTTAAGTGTCCCCAGCACCAATCCCTGCTGAACACCTTTTTCCTACTTCTTGCCAGTCTGTGCCTTGTAGCCAACTTTCAATCTGTTTTGCAGTTCCACGTGCAATGGCCTCAATCACGATCTGATAATGTGGTGCCTCTTTCAAGTCATTTTGAAAATCCAAATATATTACATTGACTGCATCACCCTCATGCTTTCTATCTGTAAGTTCTTCAAAAATATTCAGTAAGGTTGGTCAGACAAACATGGCCTTCCCTTTTGAATTCTGCCCTGTAATGTATTTGGGTTTTAGATGTTTTTCTGTTGAAGGTTCTGAGTGAAGGTTCCACTTACTGATGCCAACCTAACTGGTTTCAAATTTCCTGGACAGCTAAAAGAACTTGGGGGTGAAATTGGTCTACACCAGGTCCACAGCGCAAAACTAACTTGCAGCCGATTTTCCACCGCTCCAGCTTTTACATCCCACTGATTTGGAAAATATTGCTGAGATATTTAATCATGAACCAATGAAAGATAGCTGTGAGACTGAGAAAGCAGTCTACAAAATAGGTTTGACTGTCATTGTGCAGATATCTTTGGGATATCACCTCAAGTCTCTGAGGCTGGTGGTGGTCACTTTGGACTCATCTTGTGTTTTGAGCTCCAATATGCGAATGGGTCTGTGACCGACTGCTATTTCATTGCATTTCAACATTTAATCTTGGGCTTACCCAAGGGCCTGGTGAGTTTGTCTGTCAAATAGCTGAGTCACAGGTTACACAAATCTTGGGTCCAATGCTCAGTTGGTGCTGAGATATTATTGCCAGGAAAGCTAAGATAGGCCTCTTCTGAGTATTGTTTTGTAATCTTTTACATTCAGTTAAACATAGAAAATAGGGGGCCATCTGGTCCTTTGAGTCTCCTCCATTATTCGGTATGATTATGGCTGATCATCCAAATCAACAGCCTGATCCTCACCTTACCCTCCTCCACATTCTTTGGTCCCTTCATCTCAAGAGCTATATCTAATCCCTTCTTGAAATAATACAACGTTTTGGCCTTTCTGTGGCAGTGAATTCCACACATTCATGCTCTTCATTTCAATGCTAAAAAGTTTATACAAGGACCCCTGGTTTTGGACACCCCCACTATCAGAAACATCCATCTTGCATCTACCCTATCTATTCATTTTTATAGGTTTCTATCAGATTCCACCTCATTCTTCTGAACTCCAGCAAATACAATCCTAACCGACTCAATCTTTCCTCATACCAGCATCCCAGCAATCAGTGTGGTAAACCTTCTCCGCAATACCTCCAGAGCAAGAATATCCTTCCTCAGATAAGGACACCAAAACCACACACAATATTCCAGGTGTGGCCTCACCATGGCCCTGTATAAGTGCAGGAAGATAGCCCGGCACCTGTACTCGAATCCTTTTGCTATGAAGGCCCACAAACAATTTGCTTTCTTTATCACCTGCTGCACCTGCATGCTTACCTTCAGTGACTGGTGTACCAGCGCACCTAGGTCTTGTTTCACATTCCCCCCTCTCAATGTACCATCATTCAGATAATAAACTTCCTTCCTGTTTTTGTGTCTGAAGTAGATAACCTCATATTTAGCCATATTATCCTGCATCTGCCATGCATTTGCCCACTTAATAAGGCTGTCCATCTCACACTAAGCATCTCCATCTCCTCCTCACAGCTCATCCTCCCACCCAGCTTTGTGCCACATGCAAATTTGGAGCTAATGCTCTTAGTTTAGTTAGTGTGAATAGCTGGGTGATATCTGTGGTACCCCACTCATCACTGTCTGCCATTTGGAAAAAGACCTGTTTATTCTTACTCTTTGTTTCCTGTCTACCACCCAGTTCTCTATCCATCTCAACACACGATTCCCAATCCCATTTTACATACTAATTTCTTATATGAGACATTGCCATAAGCCTCATGAAAACCCAAATGAACCACATTCACTGGCTCCCCCTCAACAGCTCAACTTGTTACATCCTTGAGGAATTCCAGTAGGTTTGTCAAGCATGATTTCCTTTTTGTAAATCCATGCTGACTGTGTCTGACTTTGCCACTATTTTCCAAGTGCTCTGCTATAAAATTTTTGATAATTCACTCTAAATTTTCCCCGCTACTGACACCAGGCTTTTTTTAAATACTGAGGTTACTTGAGCAACCTACCAATCTGTAGTAACTGTTCCAGAGCCTATAGCATCTTGGAAGATGATCACTGATGTACCCACTATTTTTACTGCCTTTTCTGAAGTTCTCTGGGATCTAGGTTTGAGGCTTTACAGATTTATTGGCTCTGAATCTTCTGAATTTCCTCGACACCATTCATCGACTAATACTGATTTCCTTCACTTCCTCTTACTCACTAAACCATATGTTCTTCAACATTACTGATACCTTATTTGTGACCTTTGTGAGGACAGAACCAAAGTACACATTTAGTCGATCGTTCATTTCTTTGTCTTCCATTATATCTTTCCTCTGTTTCTGACACTGAGGGACTGGCTTTGTCTTCACCAATCTATCTCATACTCCCATAGTTTCCTTTATTAAGATGCAAGATCCTGAGAAATAACAATATCATTCTGCATCTTGATGAATAATTCTATCACATTGTGGTATACATTGCACAATACCCAATCTGGGATAGCCTGTTCTCCAGTTGTTTCCTCAACATATTGGTCTAGAAAACCATCGCATATACACTCCAGGAATTCCTCTTCTACAGCATTGTGACTAATTTGATTTGCCCAAACTCTCTGCAGATTAAAGTCACACGTAATTGCAGGTGTTTCTTTATTGCATGCATCTCTTACTACCTGTTTAATGCCATTCCCAACATTGCTATTGTTTGAGGGTTTACATATAAGCCCTCACTTTAATTTTCTGCCCCTTAGATTTTCTCAGTTCCCATATTATCTTTCTTCACTGTTGTGTTAATATACTCTTTAACCAGCAAAGCAGCAACTACACCACCTTTACTTGTTTCGCTGTCCCTGGATGTTCACTTCCTATCCCTGGTCACACTGAAACCATGACTCTGTCACCCCGATTACCTCATACCTGTTCACATCTATGTACAATTAATTCATCCACTTTGCGAATGCTCTGTGGGTTAACACACAAAGTCTTAGGCTTGTCAACATTACTTGACCCATTCTCACTATTTTTCACTGTGTTCTTGTTTGATTCTTGCCCTTGATTTCTCTGCCTATTATTTTTCTTATCCCCCTTACTGTCTTTTTTTCCCCTTTTCTGGTTCCTTGCATCAGTTCCTTTGCCCTGCCATTTTAGTTTCAACCCTCCCCAACCACTCCTGCAATTACTGGGACATCAATCGGTCATCATTCAGCTTTTAATTACAGATTTTTGTTGAATTCAAATTTCACCATCTGCAGTTGTGGGATTCGAACCTGGGTCCCCAGAGCATTCCCAGGATCTTTGGATTACTAGACAACACCATTATCCTTCTGCCTCCCCCCGAGTTGATACTTTGGGCGTGGGTTCAATATCTCAATCAAAGGACGGTAACTCCTATAATGTAACACGTCCTCCACTGTGCGGTTAGAGTCTACATTTTACCTTCAATCCTCAAGGTGTCAGCACTGGGTGCAGATCATGTCCAGGACAAAGATTCATTTTGACCTGTGAAATTGGGCACCAGCCCCCAGCAACCAGACAAGGAAACAAAACCCAGAAAGGCTGCTATTTATATAGGACTTCAGGTCAACAAAAGCAATTCACAACCCAGGAGATAATTTCAAAATTTCAGAAACATGGCCAGTCCCATGAACAGGAATGTGAGAATGATCAGATCACCTGTGATTGGGCGATAAGTAACAACCAGTGAGAACTCCCCTGCTCTTTTTCAAATACAGTATCCTTTATCCTTTAAATCCAGAAATCAGCATATCTAAAAACAGACTTCTTTCGAACCTGATTGACCTTTTGCATGTCAAGTCTAGTTGTTTGTCTGCACTGTTTAATTCAGTGGTGAACAAGTCAAAAAGAAACTTTTTTAGGCATGTTGTATTCATCATTCAGTGATACGTCTTACCTTTCTAGCCATTTTATCTACTTGAGTCGATAGTTAGCCTAGGCTTAGGCTGTTGTAATGTAAGTTGATAGGCGGTCTCCAAATTATCTAAATTCCAAAATGCAATCAGCTCTGAGGGTTTCAGATTCAGGATATTCAACCTATCATGTCCATATAAGGCAGCAAACTTGGTCTGGCATCTCATGCAAAAGACAGCACCTCAGACAGTGCAACACTCCCATAGTAATGCACTGATGTATCAGTCTAGATTGTGTGTTCAAGTCTCTGGAGTTAAGTTTGAACCCACAACATTTCGGCTCAGGCATGACATGTACTTATCATAGAGCCAGAGGTGATACTACCCTAATACACTCCACCATCAAGCATGACACTATTATTCATGGACACGCAAACATCGGCAATAGTGAAGCTCTGTTGGCAACATTCAGTTTTTCAACAGCAGCTAGGTGATCTAACTGAACCCCACGAGAGCAAAGAATGGAATTCTATCACAGAAAACCATCCAATCCAGCCTGCCTGAGCTCTGAATTTATCTAATCTAATGCTGTTACGTCACTTGTCCTGGCAGGCTTGGACCTATGTAGCTGCTTAATGTGTAAAGGTGCACTTCTGGATTTAAAAATTCAGCGGGTAGATGTAGGTGCATTTGCCAACCGGAACACCCTAAACTCACCTTTGACTTTCCTCTCTACTCTGAGTCATTATGAGGCATGAGGTTGAGCGCAGCTGAATTGAGACACCTTGATCAACTTTTCTGCAACAGACATCTGTGTTTAGGGAGGGTGAGGTATGGTGGCACAGTGGTTAGCATTGCTTCCCCACAGCACCAGAGACCGGCTTCAATTCCAGCTTTGGATGACAGTCTGTGTGGGTTTCCTCCGGGTGCTCCGGATTCCTCCAACATTGCAAAGACATGTAGATTAGATGGATTGGCCATGCTAAATTGCCTCCTATTGCCAGGGGGATTAGCAGGGTGAATATGTGAAAGGATAGGGCCTGGGTGAAATTGTTGTCAGTACAGGTTCAATGGGCCTCCTTCTGCACTGTTATGATTCTATGTGATGTTGTCTGAAAGGAAGTAGAATGGTGCAATGTGCAAAAATAACAAATGCACAAAAAGGCATATCTTGCAGCTGTCCTCGCTCCCACACTTGTTATTGTGATACAGGAAGCCCAATCCTTGAATAAAAAGAATTTACTGAGTGGCTAGATCAAAATCTCCAAATAAGGGATGTCAAATAGAGGACCTGATTACAATGGGCAACAGTTGATTAAAATTATCCTCCACTTCCTTACACAAACAGGTCCGCTGCACATTTACGTACATGACTTTACTGACATCATTGATCACTGTTTCATTCATTCAGAAGTGCTTGTGTCAAACTGTACAGGTAAACAAAACAAGCCCTACTGCATTGTTCCATTTAGTATTTCTCAGAAAGATATTTTCTCAGGTTCTCTGTCACATACCAGATGAGGGACTTCAAGAGTTTCATCCTCAGTGTGTTAGAGGCACAGGGAAAAACAAAGTGTTTCAAACCAGGCAGCTGCCCGTAAAGCAGAAATTAGCATCAAACTCTTTTCCGTAGGTCTGAGACCACAACGTAGTAAATTGAATTCTTAACATAGTAAAACAGCCAAACTCACTTCACCAGCCTGCAAGGAGGATGCGAGGAGTTTGGAGAGGGTGCAGAAGAATTTATATTAAGGATTATGGACTCCAGTTCTGTGGGGAAACATAGCTGGAATTGTTACAATAAGTCGTTTAACAAAAGATTTAACAGAGCTATCCAAAATTATGCATAGCTTTGACTGAGTAAATAAGAAGACACCATTTCCCCTGGCAGGAATCTTTGCAGCAATAGGTCACAGATTTAAACTAATTGGGGAAAGAACCAGACAGGAGATCAGAATCAGAAACTTACAGAAGGAGGCCATTTAGTCCATTATGTTAGTGCTGGCTCTTTGAAAGAACACAAGAAAGAGAAGCAGGAGTTGGCCACCAAGGCTCTTCAAGCCAGCCCCATCATTCAATAAGATCATGGCTGACCTATATTGGCCTCAACTCCTTCTCTGTTCCATGTCCCAAAAGCCCTCTATTCCTCAATCGATCACATATTTATCCAACTCCACTTTGCATATCTCTAATAACTCCATCACCCTTTGGGCAGAGAATTCCAGAATTACACCATCCTCTGCAAGAAGAAATTTCTACGCATGTCTGTTTTAAGTGGCCACCCCTTTATCTTGTAGCTCCTTGTTCAAGACTTTGCTAATCATGAAAACATCTCATTATCTAACCTGTCAAGCTTCCGAAGGATCTCATATGCTTAAATAAGGTCATCCCTCACTTGTCTAAACTCCAATGAATACAGATCCAGACTATTTAGTATCCTCTGATAAGACAGCACTCTCATCCCAGCAATTACCATGATGAATCTCCTTCGGACTGCCTCCAATGTTCCTGTATCCATTTTTAGGTAAGGGGACCAAAACGTATACAATATTCCAGGTGAGGCCTCACCAACATTTTGCTTAATTGCAACCTTTTTGCAATAAAGGCCAAGGTGCCATTTGCCTTCCCAACTGCTTGTTGGACCTGCTAGTTTTTTGTGTTTCATGCACTAGAACATCCAGGTCCCTCTGTACTTCACTCACCTGTGGTTTCTCTCCATTTAGATAATAATCTATTTTTTGATTTCTCCTACTGAAGTGCACAATCTCATACTTCCCCACATTAAACTACATTTGCCATGTTTACATCCAGTCACCCAATCTAGCTATATCTCGTTGCAGAATCAGAATATCTTCATCACAACATCCTCTTCCGCCTATCTTTGTTTCATCAGCAAATTGGAAACCTTCCATTCCAATCCTCCCTCCAGGTCATTCATGTAAATAGTGAACAATTGCAGCCTAAGAACCGATCCCTGCAGGACTCCACTAGTTACATCTTTCCACTCTAAAAAGGACCCATTTATTCCAACTGCCCATTTTCTATGTGACTACCAGTTTTCAATCCATGCTCACACACTTTCTCCATGGGCTTTTTGTTTCTAAATCAGCCTTTTATACAGAACTTTGTCAAACGCCTTTAGAAAATTTAAATACACATCTACTGGTTCCCTTCTGTCTCTTTTTCCTGTTACATTCTCAAAGAATTCGAGTAAATTTGTCAAACATGATTTACCTTTCATATAACCATGTTGACTAGGTTTGATTATATTCAACTTTCCTAATTGATCAACTATTTCCTCTTTGATTATTGACTCCAGCATCTTGTCAATAATAGACGTTAAACTAATTGGCCTGCAGTTCTCTACATTCTGCCTTTCTGTCTTTTTGAACAAGGGAGTCACAATGGCTGTTTTCCAATCTTCTATTTCTTTCCCATGTTCCAGCATGGATTTTGCCTCTTTTAGGGATTCCCTCTTTTTGATTGGGATAAATTCCTGCTGAGCATTTTGGACCAGCTATTTAAGCTGACCTGCATCTCAGCTTATTTACCCAGTTCACCTGCGATAACTGCTTCCTTATACCTTTATAACTGCCCTTATTTAAGTTAAAGATACTAGTTATGGACCTATGGCATTCACCCTCAAACTGTAGCTGGAATTCTATCAGATTGTGGTCATTACATTAGGGATCCTTAATCCTTATTAATTCTTCTTCATTGTACAAAATCATATCTAAATTAGCCCATTTCTGGGTAGGTTCCAGAAGGTATGGCTCTAAAAATCAATCTCCGATGCACTCCACAAATTCTTCTCCCAAGCTGGTTTGGTTTGTCCAATGTGCAGATTACAATCTCCCATGATAATTGCAGTTCTCTTCAAACATGCCCTTGATATTTCTGCCTTTCTTGGGAGGTCACATTTTGGGGGTCGACACACCACTCCTACCATTGTCTTCCTTTTCCTGTTATTCATGATTTCAACCTAAACCGATTCTATATCATTATCCACTGCCTTTATATTATAATTCAGCATTGCTCTAAAATCTTCCTTGATTAACAATGGTACCCCACTTCTTTCCCTTTGGCCTCTCTCCCTTAAAACAGGTAGTTGAATGAGCTTTTCAATTAGTTCCCTTCACTGCTCTTCCTTATACCATTGCAATATTTCATCCTTTTTCAAATATATCCAATCCACTTTTCAAAATTACAATTCAACCTGTTTCTAGTTGCCTTATAGGCTCAACTCATACCATTGAAAAATTCTCCTTACCTCTGAAAGGTGAGATATTGGAAACCTAGCTTGTGCGCAGAGTGAATAAAGTTGGTCTGGTTTTCTCTTTAAAAGGGGAGACTTAAAGTGTTTTGATTGAAGTCATGGAGAAAGGTAATGCAATAAATATTTTAATCTTCAGATAGATTGGTGAAATCAAACTGGCAGAGACTTGCAGAGTGAGTTCACAGAGTGTTTTCAGGGCAATTTCTTTGAACAATGCCTTCTGGAAACAACTGGAACCAAGCTGGTGATTATAATGAGGCAGGGTTAATTCAGACCTCACAGAAAAGGATCCCCAGAGTTACTGTGATCATAAAATGAGAGAGTTTCACATTGCATTTGAGGCATGAGAAATATTGGTCTGAAAGTAAAGTCTTAGATATTAAATGAAGACAATGACAGAAGTATAAGACAAAGTTAGTTCCAGTAGAATGGGAAAATAGATTAAAAGGTAAGATGTGAGTAAAGCAGTGGCAGATAGTCACGGAAATATTTCCTACTCTCAACAAAGATATATTACATTGTGAAAGAAGAGCTCTTTGAGGAGGGTTCATGTCTCCTGGCTAACAAAGGAAAGTAAGGATTTTATTAAACTAAAAGAAAAGGCTATTCTAAGTTTAGTGGCAACAGAGAAGATTAATAGGTTTTAAGAAACTAACAAAATATGATGGAAGAGCAATAAGTAGGTAGGCATTTGAGAAAAACTAGAAGAAAGATAATGACACACAGTAGATGTTTCTACAAGTATTTAAAAAGGGTAAGAAGAGCTGAAGTGAGCAATAGTTTATTAGGGATTTTTGGATTGGACTTTGCTTCGTGCTCTGCCACTTTTCTTTTGACTCACGTCCAACCCTTGTTGCTCCCTATGATGCCTTGGCCTTATCTTGTGGCTTGTTGCCTTCTTGCCTCCTGGGCCTTTTTCTTTTTAAAAGTTTTATGTTATAATTTGTGTTAGTCTTTTATGTGTGGGGTGGTGAAAGGGGGCACCCTCCTGTGGCAGAAAAGGAGGAGAAGATGGGGGAGGAGGAAAGAAAGAACAAAAGGAAAACAGGGTCTGCTTCTGTCATATTTTAGGTGGTTGCAAGGAGGTGGTTGTTGAGTGTGTTAGAAGGAGAGGGCTGTTAGGTTGGGGGTTTATGTGTTTCTGTGGGCTGGGATGGACGTCCAAGTGGTGCACGTGTTGGAGAATTGATTTTGGGGGTTTCCGGCCTGGGGAGTTTTTGTGACTATTGCAGAGTCAGACTCTGTTTTTAATTTTGTGGGGGAGGAAAGTTTTCTAAGTGGGTGGGTTACTGAGGTGGCAGTAGATGGGTAGCTTTGTGGGAGAGCATTTTTAAAAGGCATTTGATGAGATGCCACAGCTGTGAGATGATAGGTAGGGCATGGATTGAGAATTGGTTTACAAACAGAAAATGGGATGTTGCAACAAGTCAATCAGTTTCAGATTAGCAAACTGGAATGACACAGGTTCTCAACCACTTGGGATCTAATAGCTCTGACAAAATGTATTGTCATCACATTAGCTGATGATATGAAGATACTCAGGAAAACAAGTTGGAGGAGGATACAAAGGATCTGTGCAAAGACAAACAGATAGGTTAAGTGAGTGGGCAAAATGCAGATGGCAATATAATGAAGAAAAATTCCACTTGGGCAGGAAGAATATGAAAGTAAAATATTATTTAAAATGCAGAGAGGTTGAAGAATGCTGCATTGCACAAGGATCTGGGTGTCCTGGTCTATGAAAAGGAAGTTTGAAGCTTATTTTTTTTCCCCACTCCTTATCTCCTGGAGCCTGTATTCTTAATGACAAAGTGGATTTTACCCTTCACAGGTTGAGTGATGCACATCTTCCATAAATATAAGGAAGTAGAAAAACTCTTTTATGATTTTTCAGTGAACAAACAGGCAGCTGCCCGGGCGACAAGTGAGTAAATATTATATCGAAGAACATACCAGTTCCGCTTTGTGTGATTAATCAATCAATCATAAAACTGACCTTTCTGCTTACTGGATTTGATGCCTGCCTCCGTCAAGAGGATTTAATTGAAGCGGTGTGTCAGAACAGTTTGATAAGGAGTGCTTCTCTGTCCCTGGTTACAACCTATGTTGTGCCGCTTGGAAGAGTGTTGTGACTAATCCCCACTTATTAAATTTCCAAATATTTAATCAGATGGGCTGTGATAATTGCGGGCCTATTGGCTGGTCAACAGTTTGATTGCAGGAGATTTCAGCACCTTCAGTTACCAACAGCAGAAGAAACAATTACGTATATGACCTCAATGCATCATCAAGTGCTTTACTGATCAGTACTTTTGCAATGTAGTCACTGTTGTAACATATGGAAAAACATGGCAACCAACAGCAAGGTCCCACAGTTCACAATGAGATGATTAATATTGGCCAGGGAAGTCAGACAGAATGGTTCTGTCCATTTTCAAATAGTGTCCTGGGATCTGAGTGGCCCAAGTTTAGAAAGACGGCACCTCTGACAGGACAGCACTCACTCAGCACTGTACTGGAGTGATACCCGCCAAATCAAGATCTTCAGCATGAGCTCTTCTTTCTTGTAAAATGACATATTTTCTCTGTTAATCACCTTCACCAACAATTAGGGAAGTTTCATAGTCGTTTCATCACAGTGTTAATTACTTGTGACTAATAAATAACTAACTTTTGAGTTGGTTGAGTTTTGGAATTCATAGTCTACAATGCACCTTGTCCCAGCGATTTACTTTGAAGCTTGTCCCTTTATGCCTGATTTACCAACTTAATGTGGGAGGTGCAAGGCCAGAAAATTCCCAGTTTTGGGACTGGAACCATTTCTTCTCCAAAGCCTGGAGTTTGTTTTATAAACAGTGAAATTCTTGATCAACACTGCCACCTGGTGGTAACCATTGTAAGTGCTTATACGTGATCATTGGGTCGTGACAAAATTAGAATCGGCTCTGATGCTTTCTTCAGAAACATCTCTTGGCAACACACACATGAAGTATAGCTGATGTTGTGCAGTGTCTGAAAGAATGCAGTTTCCAAGATTTGAGCTTGTAGCCAGAGCAGAAGGAAAGAAAGAGAGTCATTTTGTAATGAACTGAACTCTTTGCTCCTTTGTTCGAATATCAAATCTGGCATTTGTGATAAAACTTAATTCAATTTCTGACTTATCTGAAATCAAACCAAACCTAAATGTCCCTCAGTCTTGGAACAGAGGTAGTTCTGTGGCTTTCACCAATTTTTACACATGCATAAGAACATAAGAACTAGGAGCAGGAATCGGCCATCTGGCCCCTCAAACCTGCTCTACCATTCAATAAGATCATGGCTGATCTATTCATTGACTCAGCTCCACTACCTGCCTGCTCACCACAACTCTTAATTCCTTTATTGTTCAAAATTCTCTTTATCTGTTCCTTGAAAACACTCACTGGGCAGGGAATTCCACAGATTCACAACCTTTTGTGTGAAGAAGTTCCTCCTCAACTCGGTCCTAAATCTGCTCCCCCTTATTTTGAGGCCATATCCCCTTGTTTCATCTGCCAGTGGAAACAACTTCCCTGCTTCTATCTTATCTGTTCCCTTCATAATCTTATGTTTCTATAAGATCTGCCCTCATTCTTCTGAATTCCACTGAGGATAGCCCCAGGCTACTCAGTTTCTCCTCATAAGCCAACCCTCTCAACTCCAGAATTAACCTAGTGAATCTCCTTTATATTCCCTCCAGTGCCAGTCCATCCTTTCTCAAGTAAGGAGACCAAAACTATACACAACACTCCAGATGTGGCCTCAACAGCACCTTATAGAGCTGTAACATAACCTCACTGTTTTTAAACTCCATCCCTCTAGCAACAAAGGACAAAATTCCATTTGTCTTCTTAATTACCTGCTGCAGCTGTGATTCATGCACAAAGACACCCAGGTCCCTCTGCACAGCAGCATGCTGCATTTTTTTACCTTTTAAATAATCGTTCATTTTGTTGTTATTTCTTCCAAAATGGATGACCATCACAGAAAGCATCTTTTCTGGATGCATCACAGCTTGATGTGGTTCCTGCTCTGACCAAGGCTGTAAGAAATTATAGAGTTATGAATGTAGCCTGGTCCATCATATAAACCAGCCACCTATCCAAAGATTTCCTGCTGCCTCAGGAAAGCAGTCAGCATTATGAAAGACCCCAGGCATAATCTCTTCCACCTTCTTCCGTCAAGGAAACAGTATAGAAGTTTGAAAGCACACACCAACTGAATCAAGGACAGGTTCTTCCTTCCAAAAGAGAAAACGCTGGATAATCTCAGCAGGTCTGGTGACATCTGTAAGGAGAGTAAAGAGCTGACATTTCTTCGTCAAAGCTAAAAGACAAAGAAAGTGGGAGATATTTATACTGCAGAGTGAGGGAATGAAAGATAAGTCATAGCCACAAAAAACCAGGGAAAATACAACTAATGGCAGTCCACAGAGAAAATAAAGGGTGTGAATGGCTTCTTCCATACTGCCATCAGATTTTTGATTGGACCTATCTTATATTTCTCTTATGACTGTAACACTACATTCTGTACCCTCTCCTTTTTTTGTCCCCTATGTACTCTATGAACAATATGTTTTGTCTGTATAACGCGCAAGAAACAATACTTTTCACTGTATCCCAATGCATGTGTCAATAATAAATAAATCAAAATAAATCAAGTGAATCATGCTTGACTTGTTCTAATTATTCAAGCAAAGTCTGGCTTTTTCCAGACAGATTTCAAGATTTCTACAGAGACAACTTTTAAAAGTTGTCTTCCAAAATGGTCAAGCTCTAATTTTAAGAAAATGCCCATTTTTGTTGGGTGCCCAAATCTATCTGCTCTCTGTTGTCACCATTTGAAAAATACTCCAAATTCTTTCTGAAGTCCAAGCTGTTATTTATCTCCAAATCAACAAAATGAAAGATGATTCTCACATTATCACATTACTATTTGTCAGACTTTGTTGTGTGAACACTGACAACAGCCAACAGAAAGCTCAACACAAGCCTTGCCTGGTTTTTTTTGTGGAGAGAAAGAAAATAGCTGAGGCATGGCTGAATCCAACAGATATTTCTGCTGTGGGAGCTTGCTGTTCACAAATTGATCTTCTCAGTATCCACCTGTCAAGCCCCTTATTTTATTTGTTTTGAGATGATTGCCACTCATTCTTCTAAGTCGAACATGCATAGGCTCAATCTTTTCTCATATGACAAAACCTTCCCAAGAATAAGCCAAATAACCTATCTTCTGAAGCACTTCCAATGCAAATATATCCCTCCTTAAATAAGGTGACCAAACTTCTACACATGTGCAATCTAGTTTTGGTCTCACCATTCCCCTTAACAGTTGCTGCAAACCTTTAAATTCTATCCCCTTTCTCTACAATAGACTAATATCATACAAAATACTGCAAATATACTGTGAAGAATACCCCGTAAAATTGAAGCATCACCTCTTTATTTTTGAATTCAACTCCCCACACTGTAAATAACATTCCATTAACTTCCCTAATCATTTGTTACACCTGCATACTAAACTTTTGCAATCCATGCATCATGAATCACACTTTCTTCTTGTTCTCGCTGCTTCTGCCCCACCATCCAAATACACACCCATACACCCCTCAATCTATTCTCTGTGGCTTCCAGGGCAATAAACAGTGCCTTGACATAGACCCTGTTGACATCCCATGAATGGATAAATTAAAAAGTTGGTGATAGCAAATTACTTAAAATATTAAAAGTTCCTCTTATCCTCTCAGTCAATAACATGATTTCCCCCTGTTGTGAGAGTCTTCACCAATGCCTGGTGTTAAGACAGGCCATACACACTACCTGTCAGAGTGGTTGAAGCCTTCCACGACCATTGAAGACCAAAGGGGCATTCCACTCCTCCACTATACCCAACACCTCTCCCGTCACTCATGGCACCTTCCCATACAAACGCAGAAGGTGTAACATCTGCCCCTTTACCTCTTCCATGCTCACCATCCGAGGTTCAAAGCAGCATTTCACTTGTATCTTTTTCAATTTGGTGTATTGTATTCGCTGCTCCCAATGTGGTCTCCTCTATATCAGGGAGACCAAATGTAGACTGGGTGATTGCTTTGTTGAACATTTTCAGTGTGTGCACAATCAGGACCCTGATCTTGCTGCTATTTTAATACACCATGCCCACATATCTGTCCTTGGCCTGCTGCAATGTTCTAGTGAAGCTCAATGCAAACTGGAGGAACCGCATCTCATCTTCGAGTTAGGCGCTTTACAGCCTTCCGGTCTCAGCACTGAATTCAATAACTCCAGATGATTAGCTCTATCCCACTTTCATCCCTTTGTTTTCTTTTCAATTAATTTTAACTGTTCTCTACCTTTTACTTCTTTATTGTCCTTCTTTGCTTTTTCTTCCCTCCTATTTTTCCCTATTTCCTTAATTTTTCTCTGCCTTTGCTTTTCCTTTTTGTCTATTTTGCCTCTCTCCCACCCATTCCCTCCCTCCCTCCACATCTTCATCTGTCACAGCTCACCCTCTGATTTCAACTCCTCTGTTGTTCGGCCATTCATACTCTTTATTGTCTCTGTGGGCTGCCATTAGCAGCTTTTCCTCTTGTTTCTGTGGTTATGATTCATCTTTCATTCCCTCCCCTACAGTCTAAATATCTCCCACTTTCTCTGCCTTTTAGCTTTGACAAAACATCATCTGGACTCAAAACATCAGCTCTTTTCTCTCCTTACTTTGCTGCAGGACCTGCTGAGATTTTCCAGCATTTCCCCTTTTGGATAAGAGACATTGTAAACACTTTTATAGTCATGGAGGTTTACAGCATAGAAACAGGCACTTTGGCCCAACTTGTCCATGCCAAACCTTTCTTTTAACACCTAATTGCCCGCATTTGGCCATATCCCTCTATACTTATCGTATATAACTGTCTAAACACTTTTCACAAGGCAAAATTGTACCCATCTCTTCCACTACCTCTAGCAGCTTGTTCCAGACACTCACCACCCTTTGTGCGTGAAAAAATTGCCTCTCTGGGCACTTTTTTATCTCTTCCCTCTCACCTTCCCTCTAGTTTTAGACTCCCCTACCTTTGATTTAAATTGATTAACTTCCTTTAGTCTTATAAGTAATTGAGAAGCACATAGCCTGTCCCTTGAAAGAAAAAATATGTGTGCGTGTGTGTGTGTTTGTGATAGTGGGGGGGGGGGGGGGGGGGGGGTGAAATTTGGATTCATGACCCAAGAGTGGTGACAACCTAATAGAATTAAATTTAAATGATTATTCTCCTTTAGTTTGTATGAATTGAGATGCACACAGCCTGTACCTTGAAAGACGTGTACGTTTGTGATGGTGGGTGGGCGGGGAGGAAGGGGCACTTGTTCAATGAAATTTGGATTTGGACTCAAGAGTGATGACAACCTAATAGGATCTCAAATGGTTGAGGGGTGTCGGAACCAAAGAGCGAGCTGTGCCTTTCTGGATGCCGGAATGGCGGTGACACCGGTGCATTGGCGGGGTCCGCCCGGATTTCGGGTCCGGCTCTGGTGGCGCTTCTTTTCAGGTGGCTCTGACCGGAAGCCGATGCCGGAGAGGGACGGTGAGCGTTTTATTGACAGTGGACCAGAGAGGCGCTGCTGCTGATAGGAGTCAAAGCGGAGGGGGAGGAGAAAGAGGAGGAGGAGGTAGTTGCGCTGAGCTTCTTGAGAGCCTGGAGGAGGAGAGGAGGGGGGGGAGGATACGGGGGGGAACAGGATGGGGGGGGGGGGAACAGAAGGATGGGGGGGGAGGGGGGGAACAGGAGTGGGGGGGGGGGGGGAACAGGATTGGGGGGAGGGGGGGGAAACAAGGATGTGGGGGGGAGGGGGAGGGAAGGGGGCGGGGGGGGGCGGGGGGGGGGAGGGGGGGGAGGGGGGGAGGGGGGGAGGATGGGGGGGAGGGGGGGGGAGGGCGGGAGGGGGGAGGGGGGGGCGGGGGGGGGGGGAGGGGGGGGGGGGGAAGGGATGGGGGGGGGGGGGGAGGGGGGGGGGGGACCGGCGGGGGGGAGGGGAGGGGGGGAGCAGGAGGAGGAGGGGGGGAGACAGGGGGGGGGGGGGAGGGGGGAGGGAGGATGGGGGGGAGAAACAGGATGGGGGGGAGGGAGGGGGGGAGGGGGGGAACAGGATGGGGGGGAGGGGAGGGGGGAGAGGGGGGGAGGGAGGGGGGGGAACAGGATGGGGGGGAGGAGGAGGGGGGAACAGGGGGGGGAAGGGAGGGGGGGGAGGGGGGGGAACCCCCCCCCACAGGATGGGGGGAGGGAGGGGGGAGAACAGGAGGGGGGAGGGGAGGGGGGGAGAACAGATGGGGGGGAGGGAGGGAGTGGGGGGGAACAGGGGGGGGATGGGGGGAGGGGATGGGGGGGGAGGGGGGGGGGAACAGGATGGGGGGGAGGAGAGGGGGGGGGAAAACAGGATGGTGGGGGGAGGGGGAGGATGGGGGGGGGGGGGAGGGATTGGGGGGGGGGTGGAGGGGGGGACAGGGATCGGGGGGGGAACGGGAACAGGATGGGGGGGAGAAACAGGATGGGCGGGGGGGAGGGGGGGGGGGGAGGGGGAGGGGGGGGAGGCGACAGGATGAGGGGAGGGGAGGAGGGGGAGGGGGGGGGACGGGGGGACAGGATGGTCCGAGAAAGGGGGAGGGGAAGGCCGGGGGGAGGGGGGGAGAACAGGATGGGGGGAGGGGGGGGAGAACAGGAGGATGGGGGAAGAACAGGATGGGGGGGGGGGGGGAGAACAGGGATGGGGGGGAGGGGGGGGAGAAAGGATGGGGGGGAGGGGGGGGGGAACAGGATGGGGGGGGGATGGGGGAGGGGGGGAACAGGATGAACAGGAGGGGGGAGGGGGGGGGACAGGATGGGGGGAGGGGGGGGGGGGGGGGGAGGGGGGGGAACAGGATGGGGGGGAGGGGACAGATTGGGGGCGTGAACAGGATGGGGGGGAGGGGGGGGAACAGGATGGGGGGGAACAGGATGGGGGGGACAGGATGGGGGGGAGGGGGGGGAACAGGATGGGGGGGAGAAACAGGATGGGGGGGAGGGGGGGAGATGGGGGGAGAACAGGATGGGGGGGAGGGGGGAAGGGGGGATGGGGGAGAACAGGATGGGGGGGAGGGGGGAGAACAGGATGGGGGGAGGGGGGGGGGGGGAACAGGATGGGGGGAACAGGAGGGGGGGAACAGGATTGGGGGGGGGGGGGGGGGAGGGGGGAACAGGATGGGGGAGGGGGGGGAACAGGATGTGGGGGAGGCGGGGGGGGGAGGGAGGGAACACAGGGGGGGATGGGGAGGGAGGGAACAGGATGGGGGGGGAGGGGGGAAACAGAATGGGGGGGAACATGATGGGGGGGAGGGGGAACATGGAATGGGGGGGGAGGGGTGAACTAGGATGGGGGGGAGGGGGTGAACAGGATGGGGGGGGGGGGATGGGGGGAGACAGGATGGGGGGGGAGGGTGGTGACAGGGATGGGGGGAGAAACAGGATGGGGGAGAACAGGATGGGGGGGAGGGGGTGAGAAACAGGATTGGGGGGGAGAAACAGGATGGGGGGGGGGAAACAGGATGGGGGAACGGGGGAGGGGGGGAACAGGATGGGGGAGTGGCAGGGGACTGAAAGGGAGAACAGGATTGCTTGTTTTTGGTTTTATTGGGGACTATTTATGTCTTGGTGGGGGGGAGCACTTTTACAAACTAAAATGAGAGGTGTGGTTTTTTTGTTGTTGTTGGGGATGTTTTTGGTTCATCTTATGGACTCTCAATTTTTTTTGGATTTATTGTGGGGAGGGGGAACAGGATGGGGGGGAAACGGGGATCGGGGGGGGGGGAACACAGGATATGGGGGGGAACAGGATGTGGGGGGAGGGGGGGAACGGATGGGGGAGGGGGAGAACAGGATTAGGGGGAGGCGGGGGGGAACAGGAGGGGGGACAGGATGGGGGGGAGGGAGGGGAGGAGGGGGACGGGGGGAGAAGGTCTCGACAGCTTCCCAAGCCCTAGGAGATCAGAGCCTCTGAGCCTGAGGGAATGGGACAGACTGGGATCCAGTGAGAAGGGGCAACAGCAGCAGCAAGATGCTGCTTCAGACAAAAGAGGCATCAAATCAGGGTGGGGAGGAGGGAAATCAAACAACAACAACAAGCACTGGGAAATACAGTAAGAAGTCTCACAACACCAGGTTAAAGTCCAACAGATTTATTTGGGAGCAAACACCACTAGCTTTTGGAGCACTGCTCCTTCATCAGGTGAGTGGGAGTTCTGTTCACAAACAGGGAATATAAAGACACAAACTCAATTTACAGAACAATGGCTGGAAATATGAATCTTTAAGGTAGTCAATTAGCTGATTGAAAAATGAGTCTTTACAGCTAATCAATTTCAATCATTATTCTGTAAATTGAGTTTGTGTCTTTATATTCCCTGTTTGTGAACAGAACTCCCACTCACCTGACGAAGGAGCAGTGCTCCGAAAGCTAGTGGTGTTTCTACCAAATAAACCTGTTGGACTTTAACCCGGTGTTGTGAGACTTCTTACAGTGCAAAAGAGGCAGCTTTCAGCAAGTCCTCTTAAATTCTGGGTGCTGATTGACTGCAGCCTTCCAGTCACTTCCAGCATACTTATTTATTTGTCATTTGATTTACTATTGTCACATGTATTAACATACAGTGAAAGGTATTGTTTCTTGCATGCTATACACACAAAGCATACAGTTCATAGAGAAGGAAAAGAGAGTGCAGAATGTTGTGTTACAGTCAGAGCTAGAAAAAGATTAACTCAGTGCGAGGTAGGTCCATTCAAAAGACTGACAGCAGTAGGGAAGAAGCTGTTCTTGAGCCGCTTGGTATGTGACCTCAGACTTTTGTATCTTTTTCCCAGTGGAAGAAAGAATGTCCGTGGTACATGGGGTCCTTGATTATGTTGGTTGCTTTCTGAGGCAGCGAGAAGTGTAGACAGAGTCAATGGATGGAAGGCTGGTTTGCATGATGGATTGGCTATTTATCAAAAAGTAGAACCAAAGACACAACTTCAGGCTAAAGAAATGAGGAGGAATTTCTTCAGCCAGAGAGTGGTGAATCTGTGGAATTCTTTGCTGCAGAAGGCTGTGGAGGCCGGGTCATTGCATGTCTTTCAGACAGAGACAGTTAGGTTCTTGATTCGTAAGGCAATCAAGGTTTATGAGAGAATGGGAATGAGAAAAATATCAGCCATGATTGAATGGGAAAGCAGATTCAATGGCTGAGTGACCTAACTTGCTACTATGTTTTATGGTCTTATCCAACATTGCCTTCATTTTAAGTCTCCATGAAATACACATTTCATAAACATGTTTGGAGCGG
Source organism: Sphyrna mokarran (assembly GCA_024679065.1). Lineage (NCBI taxonomy): Eukaryota > Metazoa > Chordata > Chondrichthyes > Carcharhiniformes > Carcharhinidae > Sphyrna > Sphyrna mokarran. Next base: position 16,599,135 of record JAGIQG010000031.1, on the reverse strand, counting down.
GGGGGGGCGGGGGGATGAGAAATAACGGGAGCTGATTGCAGCTTTCTGTTGATTCTGTGCAGCTGAAGGAAGCATGGGTGGGTCCGGAGGGAGTGGATATGTCCCTTGGAATCATTCACCTGGGACGCAATATTCAGAAAGGCTCTGGGGTTGTTTTCAGGATCAAGTGAAAGTGTGGCCTTCCTGGGGTTTTGCAATTATCCCCTAACACAACTAAAACTTTTGGGAGTCAAAGCTGGTGAGGAATGTGCACAGATCCAGCATGTTGGGGTGTACCTCAGATTTAAAGAAACACGTTTCTTTACCACAGCTCACTAATTGTGTTACGTTACAGGGCTTTGGTTGCAAAACTACATTTCTGCTACTAACATAACAGTGGATTTTGGATAAATATGTCAGGACAAAAGAATTCTGCAGTTCGGATAAACTATTTGTTCTGAAGTTTATGCCAAAGCAAGATCAAAATAAATCAGGTAATTTCTGTTTTGAGATTTTCACAACAGATGTACTCTTTGAGGTCTGTGAAGATAACAAAGATCAACTTCCCACTCGTAAGTGCTTTGACAATTTATTTCTGAGATGTTCAGCAGCTTAGTTGAGATGTTTGTTTTATTTATTCATGTCACAAGTAGGCTTACATTGAAACTGCAATGAAGTTACTGTGAAAATCCCCTAGTGCTGCACTCCGATGCCTGTTAGGGTACAATGAGGGAGAATTTAATGTGGCCAGTGTACCTAAACCAACACGTCTTTCGGACTGTAGGAGGAAACCGGAGCACGTGAAGACACGGGGAGAACTTGCAGACTCCATACAGTGACCTAAGCCAGCAGTGGAAACCAATTCACTACTGCTGTGAAGCAGCTGTGCTAGCCACTGTGCCGCCCTAAATGGACACAACTTCCCTAACCAGGAATTGAACCCGCCAAGATGGTGAAAGTGCTGAATCCTAATTAATAGACTACCCAAGGGAATTTATAGGTAGTTTGTACGTTCTGCTGGCACTTCTGCTGTCTTGAGTATTTAACATTCTGTCTTTTTCCCAGGCTACGTATCAATTTCTTATTGTGGACCAAGGATATCATGGAGGATCCTTCAGAAATCATTCGGAACCTGCACCTAGCAGGTAAAAGCGAGTCGATGGAAGAGGAGGGTTATCAAAGGGAGCAAGTCCCAACAGTCGAGCATGTCCTGAGAAAAATTCTGGGGGACTTGTCAAATGAGAAACTAATGAGGCACAATGGATCGGTGTTGGGAGATGCAAGGGATTTGTTCCTGCAGGGTGACCCCCTCTGGCTTCTCAGCTGCTGCCAAAATGATGTGTCGGACATGTTGCAAATGTATGTTGATCTGACAGTTGCTCTGACCCAGCACTCAGCACTGCCCTTATGCGAGACTGACAGTGGTGAGCTGCCCGACAGTGAATATAACATGATACCTGAGAGGTCTTGCAGGGTGGCCCAAACATTTCAACCTCTCCTCAGTAAACTATCGGTGAGGCCGCAGCAAGCAACTTCTGACTTCCCCACCATTTCGTCAGACTGTGTTCTGAGAGCAATTTTGCCACATCTGGTAATTTTCTGCGCCACACACTGCCAGGACAAGGCATGGACCAGTGTGGAGTCTCGGCTAGCTGCAGAGGAGCTGTTGGCAGCTGCGGTGCAGACTGCAGGGTGCAAGTCTGCCACGGAGCTTCTGTGTGGGACAGAGGAGGAACAGGAGGAGGGCAGGGGAATTTTGGGAGCTGTGCTGCATCTGCTGAAACCACAAATGAACAAGTGAGTCTGAACCAATGTTTGATTGTTGGGCATTTCACCCATAGACATTGAACTGGAAGGAAGAGAGAGAGATTGAATAATAAATAATTCATCCTGTCACAGGTTGCGTCCGTACTGTGTGTCATTCTGTTTCGAGCTGGGTTGAGTCCGCATGATGTTGTTCCTGGAACTCATCATCTCTCCCATTCTCCCAGTAGGAATCGTGCACTGCTTCCTCCCCTACCTGTGATATTTTCTCACCAGTTGGTGTCATGTCACTGCACTCTTTTTTTTTAATCTTCCAATTTTTCAACAGCGTGCCAGTAACTGATTTGTGTGTGCAAATTTCTGCAGAAACACGTGGAAATTGAATCCAGCCACAAAACATGTATTTTGGTGGCTGTTGCAGAGGGTGAGGAGGCCGTGGCTGGCTGAGCATCTGGACGTAGTGCTGCCACCGTCTCTCCTCTTCTCAGACGACTACAGGACAGAGAATAAGATCCTGGGCGTGAGGTGTCTCCAACACATCATTGACAATGTGGTAGGTGGAGGCCCGAGGGTGGGGATCATGGGATGGGGTGGAGTGGGTGCAGGGAAAGCACCTGGGGAAAATCCAGAGCAGACCTCTGCCTGAGGAGCTTCTGATAAAGTGTGAAACATGTCTGATCCAGAGTTTTCTGTGCATGGAACAGATGCCACAGTCCAACATGAAGAATAGTCCCCCCTGTGTCCTGGCCAAGTCATCTTACTCAGTGTTTGTTAAGAGTTTGCTGTATGAAAAGCCTCTGTTGTGTTTCCTGACAGAACAGCAACTACATCTCAAAAATAATTGTACAATTATAGACTAGTGCATTTGGCCCATCGAACCTGCATCAACAACAATCCCAGGCCTTTTCCTGTAACCCCATGTATTTACTCCTTCAGAATCCGCTGACAATAAGGGGCAATTTATAATGGCCAATCAACCTAACCTTTGGAGAGAACTAGAGCACCCAGAGCAAACCCATGAAGATAATGTGCAAATTGAGGCCAAAATGGGCTCAGGTCCCGAGTGCTGTGAGGCAGCAGCGGGAACAACTGTGCCACTGTGTTGCCCAATTAACCGGATATGAAACATCTTCCATGTTTGAGATGCTGGAAAAATCATAGTTCTTTCTTATATAGAAGAATGTTCTTTTCATCTCAATGAGGCATAAACTATGAATCAAAAGTGTATTGCATTGTATACAGACGTAATGCTAGGGTGTGGATCAGTAGTTATTCCAGTTAGATTGAGCTTGGGGAAATAGCTCGTTTTGCTGGAGAGTGAAGGGATTCAGGACAATGGTCGAAAACATCCTCATCCTTAAAAAATGTGTGGTTTTGGTACAATGGATTGTAAGGTTTGATTGTCCCCGTGTGTGGGTAACAGCTTCATGTTCTCTCATTTCAGCCTGCTGCAGAACTCTTGCAGTATAACCGGGCACAGGTGGTGTACCATGCTCTCTACAATCATTTGTACACTCCAGAAGCCTCGCTCATTCAGGTCAGTGGTGTGGCTCCTTCTGCATCCTCTTGGGAGCTTGACTCCTGTTCTCTGAAACTGCCATGTTAATTTTAGGCCAGCAGTTACAAGCTCCCAGTCTGCACATCTTCCGCAATATCTGGTCATTTGTGCAGGACAGAAATAAGTCTGTGACTCCCTGAGCCCAGCAGGATTTGGACAGTGTCCAATTCAAAAGCAGAGCCACATGGTGGAAGAATAGAACTGTTTTATCAGTCCCCACAGTCATGGTGTTTCTCAAATTCAGCTTTTGTTTCGATTGGTCAGCAAAGACTGATCCTGCCTCACTCTTGTCCTCTTCCCCTCTGACTGTACTTAGATTCAGGATTTGTCACCTATCTGTCCTCAGCTCAAGACCGGCACTGGCGGCACCTTCTGAACTGTTATTTTCACCATTTTTAAAAAAAAACTTATTTTAATCACAAGTCGGCTTGCAGTAACACAATTGTGAAAATCCCTCAATCGCCACAACTCTGGCGTCTTTCGGGTATGCTGAAGGAGAATTTAGCATGGCCAATGCACTTAACCAACACATCTATCAGACTGAGAGAGGAAACCAGAGCACCCAGAGGAAACCCACGCAGACAGGCAAGAACATGCAGATAGCACACACAGGGTAACCCCAAGCCAGCAATCAAATCTAGGTCCCTGCTCCTTTGAGGCAGCAATGCTAACCACTCTGCCACCCCAACTAGTAGTCTTTATATCTACATTTCAACAGGACATCATTGTTCATTACCCTGGAAACTAGGTCTCCCAAAAGAACATCAACCTAACGTTTTTTTCCTCTCTGTGTAGATATCTCAAGACCTGCTCAGTAATTCCAGTATTCCGTGTTGTCTGTTTTATTCCCACATTCTCAGTTCTAAACCTGCAGTGAAGGTGGCAGCGTGATTTAACTGATGTAACCTGTAAGTGCTGCTTCTGCCTCTATTTCAGACTGTGCTGTCCTGCCTGCTCGACCTTCTGCCGCTTTTGGAAAAGTCACACGTCACCCGAGGACAACAGAGAGCAAGTCGCTACGACAAAGTATTCTGCCTAATTCTTACTCACATGGAAGTTGAAGACAAGATTCCTCTGCGGAGAGTGTATGCCAAGCACCTGCCCATCTTCACGGAGAGGTTAGAGGTTATTAATTTGTCCTTGTGGTATCCCATCATAGGTGTAGGATATTCCTGTCACCTTACACTTGTATCACACATGGAACTATTCACCATTGCTCTGTTTTATACATCAGTAAGAAGTCTGACAACACCAGGTTTCCACATCATTCTACACATCACCTGTAATAGGAATGAGTTACGCAGACCACCAGGAGCTCTATGTTTATTGTCCCAGTATGTTATGGGTCAGTTGTGTTTAGCGGTGGTAGACATTCCCTAATGAAATCTCAGTGCTCTCAATCTAAGGCAGAGACATGGGAAGTCTGACAGGGTTCCTGAGTTGTTGCTGAGTGACTCTGCTGCAGTGTGTTCTCTCAGTTGCTGGATGAAGACAGGATGTGGTCTGAGCTCAAACACCCTCGTGTGATTGACGGCCCACTCTTTAATTCTGTTCATCCTTCCAGCAGTGGACATCTACCAGCCATGTCCACATTGATTGAATTGTACCTCAGTGAGCGAGTCAGTCTTTCAGGAGAGGGTGAGGAAAATGAGGACGAGTAGTCCACATGGAATGCAGACCACTCAATCTCATTCAACACACCAGAACATCAAAGACATGTCTCTCTCTCTCTCTCTAACACACGGGACACCAACAAGGTACAGATCACTTAACGTTGTTTGTTTCTGTTGCCAGGCTTGGTATTCTGGTTGTCCGTCACTTGAAGCGGTTGCAGAGAGTGATTCTCGGATACCTGGAAGTATATGACGGCCCTGAGGAAGCAGCCAGGCTCTGCGTTCTTCAGGCATTTCAGAGTATGATCCAACAGGCCTGGCCCAGGTATCACTGAAACAGAAGTGAATCTGTCATATAAGTACACATTACTGAGACTGTTAAACATTGACAAACTTTTCACTTCTTTGTTGTTGAACAGAATGTCCATGAGGCTGGAGGTGTTACTCAAGTCCTTACTCAAATTCATATACGACATGGCAACTGACCAGAGCCCAACGCCACCGCAGGTGAAGGAGGAGCTGTTACAGGATGCAACCCACTGCTTGATTCTACTCAATCGTTGTTGTGAACGCAAAGTGACCGTAAGATGGTGTCTATTGATCCAGGAAGAGTGATGGGAGGGAAAGAAAGACAAAAAGACTCAGGCGTTCTGTCCCAGCGAGCATCCCACACACAACCAAATCACAGATTAACTATCACGACCTGAGACATTCCATTCCTGGGCAAACCAAACTTTAAAAATTCAATCAGAGCACGTTGGTGGAATCAATTGATTCTATCAAGATGTATAAATTTTATTCAAAAATTAATCACTTACACTGTCCATTGAGTAAAGAATTTTCAATACTAAGATAGCGGCATTGATTTCATAGATCAGAGTTCTTATTGGCTGACTGTGACTCTTTGCACTTGCTTGCAAAAATCTGTGCTTTTTAAAGCTTCGTCTATGGGAAGCAATGGAGCTTCCACTAACACTATCAAAGCCAACCTCAGAAACCTCACCAGAGAGCAGGTTTTATAGAAGCTGAGAATCTGGTTCCCATGTCCTCCTACCCATTTGAATAATGCTGTGAAATGTTAGTGAGCACCACTCTTGCAACATGTACCTGTTCATGAATATACAGTGATCAGATTGACATACTTTTTTTTTGCTCTTTAGGTTCTCCTGGAGGGAGTGCGCCAGAGCTGCGAGAACGCAACGGTGCTGGACTGTCTGCAGAGGGTGCAACAAGATGTGTAACGAGTCATTGAGAACTGTTAACTGTACAAAACCTGAATAAATACAAGCTTAACATCACAGTCTCAGAGTCAGTCATCATTGGAAATACTCAAGCTGTTCAGGATGAGCTTGGATCCAGGTATGGGGAATCAACGCTGCAACAGTCACCTGTTCATTCATCCTTGCTCAGTCATATGGGCTTGATTGAGCATCACCCACGGGCTTAGTACCGGCACTCAAGCCTATCAGCTGGTGTTTGGATCACTCCATTTCAGAGACTAGAGCATGGTTTAGATATCACCCTCAAGCAGTCCTGAGGGAGAGTTGTTTTGGAGACCCCCCCCCTTTGCTTCATCAGGTCCATAAAAAAGATCCTCTGACACTATTACAAAGAAGAGCAAGTGTTGCCCTTGGTGTCTGAGCAAGAATTACTCAAAACAAGTTATCATGTTGTTTGTGGGAGCTTGCTGTGTGAAAATTGGCTGCTGAGCTTCCTACATTACAACAATGACTGTGCTGCTTTTCAAAGTAAAAGGCACCATGTAATAACTTGCAATACAATATTACTAACTCAATTTCACACCAAGCCACTCAAAGAGAAATCTTGACAGGGTAACTTGACAGGGTCAAAGAAATGGATTTTATAAGTATGTTGAAGGAGGGGCTGAGAAGTTCAGAATTTAGGCCTGAGACTGAAACTGCTGCTTGGCTGCAGATAGTGGAACAAATCTGAAATGTACCAGAGTACAAAACTGAGAAGAACAGTGATATTATAAAAGAATGTGGGAAGTTACAGAGAGCTGAAAAATTAGAACTGGGGCTTGAATCTAATTGTACCTCAAGTGGAGCTTGATTGTCCTGAATGGTAAAGGACTGCATCTCCAAGGCATTGTAGTTTCTTGCTACAGTAGAGAAGTGGTGAAACCACATCTGGAGAATGTGTCTAGTTTTGGTCCCCTACACGAGGAAGGATGTGGCAGTTCAGAGGAGGTTCACCCAATTGATTCTGGAGATGAAAGGGTTGACGTCTGAGCAGAGATTGAACCGTTTGGGCTTACACTCACTGGGGGTTTAGAAGGATGAGAGGGAATCTGATTGAGCTATATAAAATACTGAAAAGGATTGATCAAGTAAATGTAGACCCAATGTTTCCCCTTCAGGAGTAATCTAGAACAAAAGGTCACAGGTAAAGGGTGAGAGGCAGTAGATTTAAAACTGAGATGAGGTGGGTGAACTTGTGGAACTCTCTGTCCCATAGTGCAATGGTATCTGAATCATGAAATAATTTTAAGATATAATTCTGATAAAAATGGGTTAAAGGGATATGAGGAACAGGGTGAAAGGTGGATTTGAGACCAGGGAAAGATCAGCCATGTTCTGATTAAATGGTGGAGCAGGCTCAAAGGGTTGCATGGCCAACTTCTACTCCTAATTCCTTTGTTTCTAACAGGCATCCTTTACCATTTCACTCCGTTGCAACGTCACATCAGAGGGAGACAATGTCAGAACCCAACACTGCTCTTGTGTATTCATGTCTTTAATCACCCCCAACCCACCTCCCAGTCTCTCATCAAGCACCAGTTCCTCCACTGACCAGCACAGCATTAACCTGGGACATTCCAGTCCACTGATCTATTACAGAACTATTTGAAAAGCAGATTCAAGACTGGAGGAATTCTGTGTTCTGCCCATATGCTTAACTGCACAGGAGAGCCATACATAATGACTGCACCACACAGTTAGTTGCAGTCTAGGTTCAGGCAACTGTTGGGATAAGCCTAATCAGTCAGTGGCAAAGTAGTTCATATGGAGAAATAATTACTGCAAGATTTTCGTAAAACTACGTATGTATGTATGTATGTTCAGTCACATCTTTTATTCATAGTTTTATAAAATGGCTGATTAAGGCTAATAGGAAACATGAACCCACAATTCACACTGAATAATGTTTAACATGGTTCTTATGTTCCTCGGTCAAGGCCTTGGTATGTGGCAGCTGCAAAGATGTTTTTGTTCATTCTGTCCAATGTGAAATCTGCTTTCCTCTACAAGGTTTTTATCATGGAGTCAGTGTCCAATCCTCACCTTCAGTACAGTATAAGCAATGCTTCAATCAAAGCTGTCACGTGCTGCTTGCTTTAGCTGATGGTTCTGTCTCTTGTTCATATTCGATTTCTACAAACGGTCGTTTCTTCCTGACCAGGCCCTTCACTGGCGTTTTGCCCTTGGATGGGGAGGTCTCTTTCTCCTGTTCCTCTCCACTGTCTTCCAGTTTGTCCATGGCCTGTGTGTGAGAGAGAGAAAAACCAGTTCCAGTCAGCTGTTAACAGTAACCTGACAATAAGCACTGGGTGATAAATAGTGCATGTACTGCTACACTCCTGCCCATAATTTTCCCTTTAGTTTTGAATCCCTGGAAGACTCTCATTGTGATACAGTTCCTAAAACAGCTCCATACCCTGTCTCTGTGATTACTACTGAGAGGACAACTGAAGCTGTGAATGCAAGCAAGTTACTGAGGCAGCAATGGCCAAGATTCACCCAAACCCCAGAAGGCGGAATTCAGGCAGATTTTAATGTGATTGATTTTAACAACTAAAGGGCAGTAGTCAATGTTTTGGCCAATTTTGTACAGGAACCCACTCACAGCCTTAGGCAGTGTATGATTACATGTTACTAATGGAACCATTTCTCTCTGAAGACATTTTTATGAGAATAAAAACTTCCAGAGAAGGTGGATTTGCTTCATTAGATAATGAGCCTTCACGTTGGTATTTAGAGCCAATCCTAACACAGTCATAATAAAAATTGGTGCAGTCAATTATACCTCAAACACATCCCTATATGATATTTCACACCTGGATAGCTGACAATATCAATAGCATTCATTCACCAAATTACTCACAGATTCATTGGGAACATGTTAACATTCCATTCCTTGCCACCCTCTCCCAAATTGAGAAGAATGAAGTATAGTTGAGACAAATACCTCAAAGTCACTCAGGTCACTGTCATCTATTTCATCACCCTCCACAAATTCCACCTGGCCAACATCCTGCAGAGACAGAGTCAGAAAAGCACATCACAAAAGGGAAGAAAGGCAATGTGCAGTTGCTTTTGAGACTGTCAGTAACATCAGCTAATTCCCTACATTGTTAATTTGAAAGCTCAGGGCAACTTCCTGCACTGAAGCAGCATCCAACAGGAATCACTGACTGGTGCACTGGTGGCTATACTCTGCTGCGAGCAAACTTTAGTATAAAATGCCCTGTGGACAAAAGAGGTGAATGCGGTTCACATACACTGAACAACGTCATTCAATCTGAAACGTAACATGAGCAGCACGTGGCACAATGCTTATCACTGCTGCCTCACAGTGCCAGGGATCAATTCCAGCCTTGGGTGACTGTCTGCATGAGTTTCTTCTGGGTGCTCCGGTTTCCTCCCACAGTCCAAAGATGAGCAGATTAGATGGATTGGCCTGTAGTATTCAACGATGAGTAGATTAGGGGGATCAGAAAGGTAAAACATAATGGGGTTATGGAGGGATGTTATGTTGGTGAGTCGATGAGGATTTGATGGGCCGAATAGCTTTGCTCTGCAGGTATTCTGCCCACAGTCCAAAGATGTGCAGGTAAGGGTGATTGGCCATGCTAAATTGATGATGTAGTGAGGTGTGTGGAACCTAACTTGGTTTGCGAGACTTCTTATCATGCTAAAATGACCCAAGGGAATTGGCATAGTAAATATGAAGTAGTGAGAATCGGGTCTGGGAGGGATTGTTGTTCATGCAGACCAAAAGGCCAATATCCTCCTTCAATACTGCAGAGATTCCATGATTTGTTATGATTCTTTCGCCAAAATCTGGAATTTTGACTAAGTTTCATCAAATTCATGCAGTTTCTAGCTTTCTATCTAACAGCTGTCATTTTGCCGACACACACACTCAGTGAATGGAACAAGGACTGTCCCTTGCCATACCGTGTCCTTTTGGAACTGCTGGTCATCGACTTGGGTTTGTGCTGCTGGTTTAGACTATTGACTATTGAAGTCAGCTTCTCTATCTTTATAAACATTGCTGGTGTTTTCATTGTATCAAGTTTGGAATTTCACCCATGTTACACAACACAGCAATCAAAAAATCCCCGTACACCCTGCTCACCAACAAATGCATGAAAGGACCATAAACTTAATTAACACCATTGTGTTAATATAAGTACAGAGATCATATGTCCAAGAATGCTATCTGTTTCCAATTTTTGATTTACTGATACATATTTGGATTCCCAGTGTATTGGACAAGTACGCAACCAAGTTATGCCCATAGAAACTGAGCCAAGATAACCAGATTCCCAGTCTTAAAGTAATCCCAACCTAATCTGCACTCAAATTCCACTGAGATCATTGAGAATGCACACAAGTGGGAAGGGTTTATTTCTTTCACTGTCTGTCACACTTACTTCATCCTCCTCTTCTGAGGAATCCGTTTCACTCTCTTCATCCTGCTGCTGCAACGCCTTGTCAAAAGCATGAGTTGGGAAGTTGTAAATGTCTTCATACTGAAGGAAGAGGAGAGTAAGGCATTATGAATTTGTCAGAGAGAGAGATCCCCTTATTGGCAGCAGCAACCTCCAAACCCACATTTCAGCTCATTACTCTCTCTGCCTGAATGCAAGATTGATTTATTAATCCAACTGGGAGTGGGGTTACAATTTCAATTCCCCTTAAAATGGGTGCTGGCTCAAGCAGACCATTCTGCACACAGCACAAGGCAACCATCATTGAATTGATTCATCAATCATCGCCATTCCCGAATACAGTGGTTCCCAGTGTGCTGTAAAGACGACAGCACCACCTTCCCCCCCTCCCCACACTCCAAAGTGTGCTGTGAAAATAGATTCAAGATTCATGTAATTAAACTAAAACTAATCTTCGTTTTTAGCTCTGTGGTTGGCATTTCCAAGACCTGACACATTGTGAGCCTCCCCACATGTGCATCGGCTATGAAAGAGCCGCCAATGTTGAGATTGCTTACGTTGGTCAGGCCCATGCGCATAATCAACGGGACTTGGACCTGAAGCCAAAGGTCCCTTGTGCCTGCGCAAAAAAATCAAAACTCAAAAAGGATGCAAAGGGAGGTTAAAAAAACACAGATAAGTGGACAGGGAGAAGTTAAAAACTGAATTCGCAGTTGGGAAGAAGAAAATCTCAGGTGTGTCTCAAATTTTTTTTCAAAGTATTGAGGTGCGCTGTAAGATATAAAGATTGGGAACCACTGCCCTAATGCTCCTCACCACAATATAAGCTCCCTGATGTGTACACTGCCTTCACCAGCTACACACGATCTCAACGTGAGCTCAACTCCAAGCCTACTCGACCACTCACCGTTCCCTGCTTGAGTCGTTCGAGCAGTTCCTTCTCAATGGCATTGTCCAACTGAGCCGCAATCAGAGCCTTTTCCTGTAACGAGGCAACAGTCAGAGTCTGCTACATTGCAGCCTCCCCGCCCCCCCAGCACAGAAATGACCTGCCCCAGCAAAAATTCACCACTAGAATCACCACCAAGCATCAACAAATAGGAGCCACTGACTCCTTTCATTCAATTCCAACCTCACAAGGATGCCAAGGCTTGCAGAGAGCATGGAGATTTCCCTAGAATGGTATCATCAATGAAGTATTTTCATTACATGGAGAGACTAGAAAAGTTAGGATTGCTTTGCTCAGAGTGCAGAAGATAAATGGGAGATTTAATCAGGGTATTCAAAATCACATTGGGCTTTCATAGAGATACAGTCAGTGCAAGGTACTGGCACAGTGACATGGTGGTTAGCACTGTTGCCTCACAGTACAATTCTAGCCTTGGGTCACTGTCTGTTTGCACTTTCTCCCCATGTCTGCATGGATTTCCTCCGGATGCTCTTGTTTCCTCCCACACTCCAAAGGTGTGCAGATTAGGTTGATTGGTCATGCTAAGTTGACTCTCGTGTCTGTACCATAAGGATTCTATGACTGTATAATTCTAAAAAAGATCAGGAACCAGGGTGCATCGATTTATGGTGTTTATGCAAAGTGGCAGAAGGAGGTGAGAAGAACCTTATTTAACAGCAAGTAGTAATGATTGAGAACACATTTCCTGAAAGGGTGGCAAAAACACACTCAACAGTAACTTCCAAACGTAAAGTGAATAAACACTTGAAAGGGAGAAAACCAGAGAGCTAGTGGGAATAAGCAAGTCTGTGGGGACAACTGGATTGCTCTCTCAAAGAACTGGCACAGACAAGTTGGGATGAACAGCCTCCTACAGTGGTATAAGAATCCACGTCACACTGCGTCCACCAAAATAAGATGGTGTCCAATGTAATTCACAGGATAGTAATTGGGTCAGCCCAGCAACACTCTCTTATCATCATCTTGTGAAGGACCATGGAAACTCTGAAGGTGTCAAACACTCCCTAACAATGCATCAATTTTACTCTCAGCAACAATCAATGTCACAAAAGGGGACATGCCAATTCAGAGTCAGGTCCATCAGTCAAATCTCACAGAAACGCAAGACCATGTTTACCTCTCTCCGGCTCTCTCTCCGTTCAACCTTCTTGCTTAAAGGTACCAGCTTCCTCCTAAAGAGAAGCACAAAGTTAGGCTTGGAGAAACGGGCGGCACAATGGTTAGCACTACTGCCTTACAGCACCAGGTTCCAGGCTCGATTCCTGGCTTGGGTCACTGTCTGTGTGGAGTTTGCACATTCTCCCTGTATCTGCATGGGTTTCCTCCGGGTGCTCTGGTTTCCTCACACTCCAAAGGTATGTAGGTTAAGTGGTTTGTCCAAGAGGGATTAACAGGGTAAATATATGGGGTTGAAGGGACAGGGCTTGGATAGGATTGTTGTCAGTGCAGATTCGATGGACTAAATGGCCTCTTTCTATAGGAATTCTATGGATTCTAACTAATACCCAATCCCATGTGCTACACAGCAGAGTATCAACCACCCAACACTGTTAACATCAGTGATTGAGACATCATGAGCAAGCTATGCCTTGGCTTTTACTCAACAGCAGTACTTTGGTTTACGTTCAGACCACTGTCAGGTCATCTCCTTTAACACGGTCAGGCAGCAGTGCTACATAAGCAATGTGGTTGTACTCAGATAAAGACAGCTATTGCCTCTGTGGGAGGCATCTGACATCGCTTCAGAAATTAAATGCCATCCCATCCTCCCATCACTGACCTGAAGAACCCTTTTTAAAGTTTTAGAGCCAAAAGCACTTGGAAAATATACAGGTTTACTGGATAATACCGGATGGCTGTGAGGCAGAGCTAACGTCAGTAGATCTGGATTCCCACAGCTATGTGTCCAACTCCAGTCCTCAGTCCTGGATTCTCAACCTTGGGCGACTATTACTTCCCAAGCTACCTCTCGCCTCCTGTTGAATGGCTTGTTATTAACTCTGATTAAACAAAGACCAAAGTTCATATCACAGTCCTGAATGAACTTACTGTCTCTTCAGTGTGAGTTTGCGGATGCGAATCAGGTACTGGGTGATCTTTGTGAAACGCTGCTTGCACTTGTGTCTGATGAACCGGGGCCAGTAGATGAGATGCTCATCAATCTGCTCCAGAGCTTTCTCATAATTCTTACTGAGCTTGACCTGCAAAATATTAGAGTAGGAAGACACTGAACAGGACGATCTTGGGGTGAATTGCGAGAGCTGAATGAAGGATACCATTGAAACAGATAAATCAATAAAAATTCTATCAGCAAAACCCCAACCAATGCATGAGGCACAAATGGAAGATGGTGGAACAGCTGCTACCAGGGACCATCTTAGGCTCATTTCACAAGTCTGCAGCAGTAACAGTACCCATGTGTACCTCATGAATCTGTAAGATTCACAAAAACTATGCGTCATGAGCCTCTCACATTGTATTCTTTTCATACCATGCATGTCATTTCTTATTATTTCATCTGCTGTTCCCAAGTGTCATTTCTCATGCACCTTGCCTGTTACTCATGTACCTCATGCATGCATTAACGCATTTGCATTATTCCAATCTTTTTCACCTATGCTATTCCTTATCAGTTTTATTCCTTTAGCTCCTCATGTGCATTATTTTCTATTTCACTCCTGCTGCACAAGACACAGGGTCTTAAGTAATCTCTGAATGTAGTCATGATAATGAGCCACAAGAAGTGATTAAATACTACCAGAATCAGATATAATCAGCAAGGAACATATCTCACCAAGAGATATGTTCCTAACAGGTATTTGGGTGGGTTATTCACAACCAGCGTTTCATTCTCATAAAAGAGCAGCAATATCACTGCAGTTACAGGTAGTCCTTGGCTTTATGAAGTTTGAGTAACAACAAACAGAAATTGCAACCTTTATACATTGACACTGTTTTTTTACAATTTCAGTTTCACTTTACAATGCCACACCAGTTCACTAAATTTCCGTGCCGCCCATCTGTATGACTGGATTCTCTTTAATAGGTTGGACATGAGTATTTTATTGTCTTCAATTTTTTTTGGCACAATCATCATGATTTTTATGCATTTGTGAAGTTGTACGAATGAAGTAGTGGCATGATGGGAAAATTGGTCAAGTATTTGGTACAAAATAAGGAAAGCTGATCAAACTATTCCAAAACGCCAGACCCCTGTAAGACTTAATAAGACTGACTCCACATAGCTTAAGACATGAATAAGACCAGAGAAGGTCAAGCTGTGCCTAATCTCTGTAAGACCTGATAAGGCTGACTCCACATGACCTAGGGCTGTATGAGTGAGACAAGATAAGGTCAGAGATGACAAAGTCATCAGCCGCCTTCTTTTCTATCAAAAGGATAAGATAAAGGTATGAATGATGAGACAAAGAGTTTTAGGAGGTCAGTCAGTTGTATCATTATTTATGACATTACTTATGATGCACCTATTGATCAAATTCCTGAATAAGCTCTGGTCACGCAAACTGATATGATTATGTATAAATACTGAACTGATTCTTTATGTAAGCGCAGATTTGAGAAGGAATTAGCAAGTTGTAACGACTGCTCTCCAAACTCAAGTTACTGCCAATACTGCATGCAGTCTTTCGTAAATAAAGACTAATTATTTTGTCGAAACGAATTTTGTTGAGTCTTTCTATCACAGTCAAGAAGCGGGAAAATTTCCACTTCAATACATTGGACGTAATGTGCAGTCAGACTTGTAGAAGTTCAAGGTTACACAGGTAACTGACAACGATCATGATACCCCCACCCCCACAAGACTAACCAAGAAGCTGGTGCTCAGGTGTGCGAATATCAACAGTTGTCAACATCGACTTGAGAAGGCGAGAGTTGACAGCATCTTGTACCGCTGATCACCTCATGGTGATTTCTCTTTTTGTAATCCAATTCCATCAAATTAAGTCCAATTCAGAGTCTCAACAAGCTGAAACATTCCCGATCCAAGGTGACACAACAGGGCTCTGACCTCCTGTCTTGGGCTTGATCTACATAATCCAAGCTGTTTGGAGTAGCATAGCACCTACTTCAAGGCTTGATCTCATTTGCATCTTAGTCAAAAGGCCAAGAAGCCACCTTTAAAAATTGCTTCAAATAAAGCTGAAATATAACCTAATGATTTCAACCAAGCAAGCATTTTGATACAACAATTGATCTTAGCCAAAAGGCTGAGAAGCGATTTTGTGGCCTTGATTCAGGAACCAATCCCCAATTTATACCATCGTTCCTATGGAAAATCAGTTTTGACTTACAACATTGTTTTCAGGAAGTAACTGTACCCTGAGTAGGAAGATCATTCATTCACAGTCATTCAGTCCATGCTTACCCTCTCCCACATTCGAGTTGGAAATGCAGCTCGTTCAATGGCCTTCATGTACAGGAAACACTGACCTGCACAATGCAAAACAGCAATGTTAGTCTGTGGCAGGCAGACCCACAGTCACCATAGTAAGAGGAGGCAGATGAATCCAAGCCTAGTATCTTCCAGACAAAAACTCACAACTATACAATCATATGCGTAAAGTAGAAGTGTTATTTACAAAGAGCTTAACAGGGTTGAGAACCATTCAACATAATTACACAGATATTAGGCAAGGTAGACAGCCATTCTGACCAAACAGTTCACATTGCTCATTTCCCACATTGAGTAATTCTGATCCCTAACTTCTCCATGATCCCCTATCCCTTACATTTAATGACCAATGAAGTGTTCTCCAAAGTGTCTACTTCAATCACACATGGAAACACACAAATTTGATTTGTGATACTGCAGAAGTATGAGGGTGGAAGGACTGCTTACCTTTCTCCTCCTTGATGGTTGCATATTGACTGTTGGCTAGAGGACAGGAAGACCGGTTACATAGGCCTGTAATATTGTATTCATTGCGACAGAAGCTCTGTGTTTTAGTGCTAGAAATATTAAATAAAAGGACCAACATTAAAAGATTCACAAACATCTGACTTTTTTTTTTACAAACAGCTGTCAAATATCCCAAAGAATTGACTGATATTGGCAATGAGATGGATAAATGCAGTCCAATGTGACAGCAGAATCCCACTACGTTACCTCAAGTTGATCTTTCTCTACACCCTAGCTACGACTGTAATTCCTTTCCTTCTTCTCTATGTACTCTGTAAATGCTAAGCTTTGTCTGTACAGCGCACAAGAAACAATACTTTTCACTATATCCCAACACGTGACAATAAATAAATCAAATCAAATCACTGTAAAAATCAGAAATAACACCCAACTGTGTAAAGCAAGGAATTTACAAAGTTTATAGATATTTGGGATATCACGTGGGTGCATGGCTATTTTGCAGACTGAGAGTTTGTAATGCGACACATTTTGGACCCATTAGTCTTTTCATTTTCTTTTTATAGAACGTATGGACTCAAATGTCGGGAACAGATGACATGAAACTTGGAAAAAGAAGATAGTGATGAGGATAGTGGTAAACACTGGACTCAGAAATAGGAAGGGGCAGAACTTGGCAGATAAATTTCAACAGAGGCAAGCATCAAGTGATACATTCTGGGAGGAGTAATACCGAGAAACATAGTAATACAGGAATAAAGGGAGTCAGGAGCAGGACGTTAACGCCTATCACGTTGCTCTGCCATTCAATGAGATCATAATGACTGGCACAGCAGTTAGCACTGCTGCCTTACAGCGCCAAGGACCTGGGTTCAATTCCCAACTTGGGTCACTGTCATTGAAGAGACTGCACATTCTCCTCATGTCTCCATGTGTTTCCATTGGGCGCTCCAGTTTCCTCTCACTGTCCAAAGACATGCCAGTTAGGTCCACTGACCATGCTAAATTATCATTTAGTGTCAGGGGAATTAGTAGGGTAAATAAGGGAGGGGTATGGGGATAGAGCCTGGGTGGGATTGTGGTTGGTGCAGACTCATTGGGCCGAATGGCTTCCTTCTGCACTGTCAGGATTCCGTCTTATGCAATGTTCTAGTTGTGGGCTCAACTTCACTGTCCTGTCTGCCACCCACCTCTCCTCATAACCCGAGACAATCTTATCCCTATTAAGTTACCATTTTGAGAAGTGTACACGAGGAGAGACCTTGGGTGCTCAGTTACACACTCTGCCTGAACGGCTGCACTGCAAAGTTGAGCAGCTGACTATGGTTCAGAACTTTATAAATCACTCGGTGGATCTCAAATGGTGATCAACAGCGAAATCTAAACATCAAACCTCGGCAAAGGCTTCAGAACGAGGGTTACCAGTATGTTATCAGACAAGAGGGCCTTCACTGGGAGAAGAGTTTAAAAAAAGTTGCAACTGCTTTTGGAATAAAGGTTGAGTGTTGACCCTAACAGATCAGGGTGCAGCTAAAATCTGTATCTTCTGGGCAGCGGGACAATAAACAAGAGATTGTAAATTTAAAATCAGTGGCAAAAGATCCGGAAGGAAGACAAGAATTATTTTCACTCACTGAGTTGTTGAGAATTAGAATGCTTTACAAGGTGCTTCCATAAATAATTTTAAAAGGGAGTTGGGATGGATGCTTGATGGTGAGGGACATAAAGAGGTGTGAGATGGGACACAACTGCTATTTCAAACAGCCAGCATGGGATAGTGGGCTGAATGGCTTTCTGCACTGTATGTTTCTATGAGCCAACCAGATCTGCTTTGTTTTGCAGACCATGAACTATCCCGTATCCATCCCTCACACTCTGGTTAACACACCTCCAACAGAGGAAGCAAGTGAGGTGTATGAATCCTGCTCAGTACAAAGAACAAAGAAAATTACAGCACAGGAACAGGTCCTTCGGCCCTCCAAGCCTGCACTGACCATGCTGCCCCAACTGAACTGAAACCCTCTACTCTTCCAGGGACCATAATCTCTCTTGCCACCTTATTCGTGTATTTGTCAAGAAGCCCCTAAAAAGTCACTACTGTATCCGCTTTCACTATCTCTGCTGGCAATGAGTTCCTGGCACCCTCTGTGAAAAGAATCTCCTTTAAACTTTGCCCTTCACACCTTAAACCTGTGCCCCCAGTAATTGATTCTTCCACCCTGGGAAAAAGCTCCTGACTATACACTCTATTCATGCCTCTTATAATCTTATCGACTTCTTTCAGGTCAACCTCTGTCATTCCAGTTTCCCCAACCTCTCCTCATAACGAACACCCTCCAATATCCTGGTAAATCTTTTCTGTATCCTCTCCAAAACCTCTACATCCTTCTGGTAGCGTGGTGAAAGAATTGAAGACTACATTCCAAGTGCAGCTTAACTAAGCTTCTATAAAGTTGCAATGTGACTTGCCAATTTTTAAGCTCAATGCCATGGCTAATGAAGGCAAGCATGCCATATTCCTTCTTACTACCTTCTCCACTTGCACTGCCATTTCATTGGCCTGTGCACTTGTTTCCTTTGCCTGTTCCTGATTCCTTTGCCTATTAATACTCCTAAGGGTTCTGCCATTTACTGTGTGATTATCAGGAACATTCAGCAGATTTAGCTGCTTTTTTTCCAGCCTTGGTCACTGTCTATGTAGAGTTTGCACATTCTGCCAGTGTCTGCGTGGGTTTCCTCCAAGTGCTCTGGTTTCCTCCCACATTCTAAAATTGTGCACTTAGGTTGATTGGCCATGGTCAATTGCCCCTCAGTGTTAGGGAGATTAGCAGAATAAATACATGACGTTATGGAGATAAGACCTGGATGGCATTGTTGCCCATGGAGGGCTGAATGTCCTCCTTCTGCGCTGTATAGATTTGAATGTTCTATTTTTTCCTACTTACGTCACTTTGAAGGAACAAAACTGTCTGTTGCCGATGACATCCCAAAGTACCTGGAAAAGATAAAAATCCAATTAAATTCCACTCTCGTCACGATTTCCTGATGAACAAGATGATTAGAAATGGAAAAGCAAACACATTAAGGAGAAACAGCAGGCAAACTGATGACCATCACTGCAAACAGGAAAACTTGACAGATAAAATTATTCCAGTCACTGTGTTTGGTGAAACTGCTTTCTGTTGGATTGGAATTGTAATGCTATTGCACACTGGACCCTGAGGAACCGTGTTCTCTTTCCTACAGAATTGTGGAGAGTTCCAGGTTCCCTTTACTTTTCGACTCAGCCTGAAATTCCACCTGTCTGTGGACTTGACATACACTTCATTTTGAAATTAATCTATCGGTGCATTGCTGCTCCCCACCAAACGGCATGGTGGCACAATGATGAGCACTGTCGCCTCACAGCTCCAGGATTCTCAGCTTTTGGAGTTTGCACTTTCTCCTCATGTCTGCATGGGTTTCCTCTGGTTGCTCCAGTTTCTCTCTCAGTCTGAAAGATGTGCCGGTTAGCTGCAATGGCCAGGCTAAATTCTTCCTCAGTGTACCCGAACAGGTGCCGGAGTGTGGCAACTAGGGGAATTTTCACAATAACTTCATTGCAGTGTTAACTTAAGCCTACTTGTGATGTGAATAAATAAACTTAAGAAGGGGTTCGATCAGGAGGGTATCAAGCACATCGAGAGGCTTCACAGGCAATGTGTTGGCGGCAACGTCACAATACTGGAGGAAGTACACACTCCTCCAAAAAACCTGCCTCACTCAACTCTTTAAACACCACCTGCTACCTCCCCTACACTCTGTGCTATCACCCTTCAACCAATGTGTGGCAGCATCTGCTGATGGTACATTCTGTGCTCTCTCCTTTATTTCTCGCCTATGTATCTATGAACGGTATGCTTTTGTCTGCATAGCACAGAAAAAAGCAATACGTTTCACTATCTCATGACATATGACAATGGTAAATCAAATCAAACATGTGGGTTTTGGAACAGGCTCACCTTTGGGGGGAGGGAGGGAGAGAGAGAGAGAGACATAAACACAGACAAAAAGAGAGAAAGAGAAGGTGGCAGGATGGCATCATCAGAGGGTGCCACACTCTCTCCTGAATGAAACCCATCTTGCTTCTCCACCTTTTGAAGATCAAGGCAAATGGAATTTAATCCGGAAAAATGCGAGGTGATGCATTTTGGCCGGAAAAATGTAGAAGAGAATTATAGGATAAAAGGTAAAACTATAAGGAGCATAGAGACGCAGAGAGACTTGGGGTTGCAGGTTCACAAGTCTCTGAAGGTGTCCTCACAGGTGGAGAAGGTGACAAAGAAGGCGTATAGTATGTTAGCTTTCATAGAAAAGGGTATAGAATATAAGAGTAGGAGTTTGATGTTGCAGTTGTATACAACTTTGGTTAGGCCTCACTTTGAATACTGCGCCCAGTTCTGGTCTCCGTACTATCGGAAGGATGTGGAGTCCTTGGAGAGAGTGCAGAGGAGGTTTACCAGGATGCTGCCTGGTATGGAAGGACTGTCTTATGAGGAACGATTAGATAGACTGGGGTTGTTTTCCCTTGAAAGACGTCGGCTTAGAGGGGATCTCATAGATGTGTATAAGATTATAAGGGGTATAGATAGAGTAAATGGAGGTAAACTTTTTCCACCTTCAGAAATGGATAGGATGAGGGGTCATGGCCATAAGGTGAGGGGGGCTATGTATAAGACGAATATTAGAGGGCAGTTTTTCACACAAAGGGTAGTGGGGGTGTGGAATGCACTGCCGAGTAAGGTGGTGGGAGCAGGCACGCTGGGGCTGTTTAAGGTTCTCTTGGACAGCCACATGAGCGGTATGCAGATAGAGGGATATATTAGGACTGTTTAACTACGGCTTTTTTCCACAGGGAATTCGGTCCATAATTTGAGCACGCATTCGGCAGGTGGTGCGGGTACAGCTCTTGGATGTTGATTCATGGGTTGCCTGGTACCTCATGTCGTATATGAGTGATTTATGTGGACCATCTGAAGGGCACCATGACAGCTCAGAGACTATCGATGTGGCTGTGCAGACACTTGGAATTGGGCCGGTGTCTGCGGAGTTTGCGCGTTCTCCCCGTGGTTGCGTGGGTTTTCTCCGGGCACTCCGGTTTCCTCCCACAACCCAAAAATTCGCTCTTAGGCTGATTGGGAAACAAATTGTCCCTATGGTGAAATTTTTCCATATTAGGAATAATATATATATTATTATATAGGAATATTAAAATAGGATAATGTATTTGGTATGACGGCGGCGCGGGCTCGTTGGGCCGAAGAGCCTGTTTCCCGTGCTGTGTTGCTTAATAATAAAAAAAAGTTTTTGATCCTGCTCTTGATAAAAATCAAGGAGGTGACACTGAGGCTTCAATTGAAACAGCACCTTGGTCTTTTGGTTCAGATGCAAATCAGATCAAGCACTGGAGGGGGCGCAATGCCTGCTCCGATCAACTTGGATCATGTGGCTGGAGCCCAAGACAGGAAGTGGGCAGCCCCATCTCTTTTTTATTCATTCTAGGGATATGGTGTCACTGGCTGTCATGATGCGGAGATGCCGGATTCGTACTGGGGTAAACACAGAAGTCTCACAGCACCAGGTTGAAGACCAACAGGTTTATTGGGGAGCAAACGCCACTACCTTTCGGAATTGGCTGTTCCTTCGGCAGGTGGGTGGGAACTCCGATCACAAACAGGGCATATAAAGACATAAACAATTTACATGAATAATGATTGGAATGTGAATCTTTACAGCTAAACAAGTCTTCAAGGTACAGACAAATGAGGGGAGAGAGCATTAAGCGCAGGTTAAAAAGATGTGTATTGTCTCTAGACAGGAAAGTTAGTGAGATTTTGCAAGTTGCTGGCTGGGCCAGCATTTATTGCCCACCCCCAGTTGCCCTTGGAGGGGGTGGGGGTGGGGGTGGGGGGTTGGGTG
This sequence comes from Sphyrna mokarran, assembly GCA_024679065.1. Classification (NCBI taxonomy): domain Eukaryota; kingdom Metazoa; phylum Chordata; class Chondrichthyes; order Carcharhiniformes; family Carcharhinidae; genus Sphyrna; species Sphyrna mokarran. The sequence continues at coordinate 16,576,716 of JAGIQG010000031.1, read as the reverse complement.
GGGGGTGGGGGTGGGGTGGGGGGGTGGGGGTTGGGGGTGGGGGGTGGGGGGTGGGGGGTGTGGGAGCAGCTGACAGTCAACCACATTGCTGTGGCTCTGGAGTCACAGACCGGGTAAGGACGGCAGATTTCCTTCCTTAAAGGACATCAGTGAACCTTGTTAGAGACTAGGGGAATTTCACAGTAACTTCATTGCAATGTTAATGTAAGCCTTACTTATGAATAATAAATAAATTTTAAAACTTTAAAATTTTTCAGAATGTACTGTTATAGTCATAGCTAGGGTATAAAGAAAGACTAACTTAACTCTGGTCAGAGAAGGAGCCACACTAAGAATGCTTTCTTTGGTGCATCTGTAAAGATTGGTGAGAGTTGTAGCGGACATGCCAAATTTTCTTAGCCTTCTAAGAAAGAAGAGGCTTTCACAGGCTTTCTTAACTTTAGCATCAGTGCGGAGGGACCAGGACAGGTTGTTGGTGATCTGGACACCTCGAAACTTGAAGCTGTCGATCATTTCCACTTCATGTCTGAGGTAGACAGTGGCATGTTCTCCACTGTCTTTCCTGTAGTCGAATGACTATCTCTTCATTTTATTGATTATTGTCATTGCACCAGTTCACCAGATTCTGTTAGTGAGTTACTGTTGCAGGCAGGAGAGTGACACCAACCTCCTCTATTTAGGAGTTCATCTTTGCTTGGTGGAAGAATCTACGCTGGGTCACTGCTGATGTTCTGAATCTCCCGCTTAGGCAGATGTAGTCAGATGTTGGTGAGCCTTTGCACCAAGGTGGCTACCTTCCTCCTTCAAACGCTGCAGCACTATCTTTACATGGAACCCCTGGTGTGACCTGACGACGTATTTCTTCCACCAGGTGAACAACCTGAAATATAATGTATAACTTCTCTTCATAGACTTGAGGGATCTTCTGAACTACCTGCAGGCATTGCCCGTCTTTTACTAGAAACCGTTCAAAGTTTGGGACACAGTCACCTCCCGCTGGAGTTCAGCGGCGGAGGTACCCAATGGAGGGGATCCTCCCTCACGACAATGGGGACCTAGGGTGGATAATGGCGCAGCAGCAGTTCTATACAACGCAGATAGATAGGCACATGGAGCACCCCAGAATTATAGGAGTGTGATAGTTTGATCTTGGGTTTAGATATAGCTCGGCACAATATTGAGGGCCGAAGGGCCTGTACTGTGCTGTACTGTTCTATGTCTACGTCTCTCTGGTGGGGACTTTGATTGGGTATAACTAAAACAAACTCATTTCCAATTTACCTCAACTCTAAAGTGATTGAGTGACAGATGTTTTAGGAAGAAGGTACACTGAGTGGTGATGGGGAGGGGATGTTGTCCAGTGGTCCTCTCTCTCTCTGTCTGTCCACAGGCCTGGCCTCTACCTTGTGTCCTTTCCTCTCCCCTCAGCACCCAGACTTCCCCTCACTCCTTCCCCGCACTCACATCATCGTGCTGCATGGCTGCTTCTCGGTGCTGGCTGGCCTAAGGCCTCTCGTTGTCCGCTGTTATCTGGCCGCTCTCTCCCTCTCACACACACGCCGCTCTCACACAGCCACCGCCATCTTCCCTCCTCATGGCAACCGCTGTGCGGGGGGAGGAGCGGGAGGACAGACTGCTGCAGTTCCTCCTCCCGGCCGCTCGGTGCCGCCCTCAATGCTGCAATTCCATCCTGCGGCCACCGGATGGCGCACGGTTGCAGACTTAACTACCCAGTAGTCCCCAGATGAGTTCAGATGCAGCCAAGTATCTCATTCTGCTCGTGCATTCGTCCCCCTCTTTTAGAATTGCGCCTTTTATTTTATATTGCCTCTTCGCCATTTTTCCTTAGAGAATTTAATCACCTTACTCTGCAGTAGATTTTGTCGACACCAAAACAGATCTTGTCTGCCACTTACCTGTCTGCTCATTCAGCCAAATTGTCCACTGTATTTTGATTTGATTTATTATTGTTACATCTAATAGTTTTCAATGAAAAGTATTGTTTCTTGTGCACTAAACAGATCAAAACATACTGCACATAGGGAAGGTAAAGGAGCAGCACTCTGAAAGCTTGTGCTACAAAGTAAACCTGTTAGATTTTAACCTGGTGTTGTCAGACTTCTTACTGTACATAGGGAAGGAAAGGAGAGAATGCAGAATGTAGTGTTGCAGTCATAGCTAAGGTATAAAGATCAATTTAATACGCCAAATCTGTAAGAAATTGAATTGAAATAGCTTCTTTCCTGCTGCCATCAGGGAACCTATTAGGGACCTACCTAATATTAAATTAACCTTTCTCTACACCCTAGCTATGACTGCAACATTATTGCAGACATTATTGCAAGATGACAACATTATTGCAGTCATCTTGCACCTCTCCTCTGCTGCCTTGAAAAAGCAGCCAACATAATCAAGGACCCCACACATTCTGAACATACTCCCTTCCATCTTCTTCTGTCTGGAAAAGGATACAAAAGACTGAGATCACATAACAACTGATTCAAGAGCAGCTGCTCCCCTACTGCCATCAGACTTTTAAATGGACCTACCATATATGAATCTACACCCTCAATTCTGACTACATTCTGCACACCCATCATTAGGCATATGGCATGCTTGCCTTTATTGCTCGGGGCATAGAGTATAAAAGTTGGCATATGATGTTGCAGTTACATAGAATACTGCATCCATTTCTGGTCGCTATGCTACCAGAAGGATATAGAGGCTTTGGGGAGAGTGCAGGAAAGGTTTACCAGGATAATGCCTGGTATTACCTATGAGATGAGATTGAGTAAACTAAAGTTGTTCTCCCTCGAAAAATGAAAGTGGAGGGGCGACCTAATAGAAGTTTGTAAAGTTATGAAGGGCACAAATAGGATGAACAGTTGGAAGCTTTTTACCAAGTCAGAACGACCAATATAAGTAAGTGTCACAAGTTCAAGGGAAGAGGTGGGGAGCAAGGTTCATCACAAGTATGCGGGTGACGCATTTTACACAAAGTGGTTGGGACCTGGGGTATACACTATTAAGCAAATTAGTTCAAGCAAGCACCAAACACGGAAATAACACAAATCCATAAAAGTACTCGAGCGGTTGTCGTACAACAAGCTAAGTTTAAAATCATCAAAAAAAATTTCTGGTTCATGGTCAGAAGGGTGCTGTGCCCTGTCGTAACAATAAAGGACGGCACATTTCACACATAAGCGTGAATAACCCAATCATCATTTTTTAATGAACCTGGAGAAAGTAACTGCTTGCCTGGAATATGGCTTACAACAAATACCTTTTAGGTCAGGGTGAACCCAAAACAGTTCCAATTTCTTTTGGCGTTCTGTGGTAGGGACGCAGTTTCTTACCTCACTGGTATTATTCATTTTGCTCAGTGCCATTTTATTCCAAATTTTATCCCCAAACTAACTTTAACAATGTTATGTAAATATATATATACGTCATGGTGTACGTCAAAAGGGCCAGCCCCCCCCCTCAGCACGCACGCACGCGCAGTAGAACACATTGGATTTTGGTGTAAGTTATGTTGGAGGCCTGTTGTGCCCAGTTTGAGCATGGGCTTTGTAACGATGATAGAGGAATTACAGTTTTAACAATGTCAAAACTTGAGTTTCATGGCACTATGATGGCTGTTTGAATGTTTGTCGTGTTCATATAGTTACAGAGGTTTACAGCATGGAAATGGATCCTTCAACCCAACTTGTTCATACCACCCTTTTTTTAAAAACTCCTAAGCTAATCCCAGTTGTCTGCATTGGCCCATATCCCTCAATACCCGTTGACAGGCAATCTGATAGAGGTTTATAAAATGTTGAGAGGAATATATAGGGTGGATTCTCGGAGGCTATTCCCCAGGGCTGAAATGGTCGCTACAAGACGATACAGGCTTAAGGTGCTGGGCAGCAAGTACAGAGGAGATGTTAGGGGTAAGTTTTTCCACTCAGAGGGTGGTGAGTGAATGGAATCGGCTGCTGTCGATGATGGTGGAAGTGAACCCACTAGGGTCTTTTAAAAGACTTCTGGATGAGTACATGGGATTCAATGGCATTGGGAGTTACAGATAGTTCTATGGCCTAGTAGGTATGGGTATAATCGGCGCAACTTGTGGGCCGAAGGGCCTATTTGTGCTGTAGCGTTCTATGTTCTATTTAAATGTTTTTTAAAAGATAAAATTGTACCCGCCTCGACTACTACCTCTGGCAGCTTGTTCCAAACACTCACCACCCTTTGTGTGAAAAAACTGCCCCTCTGGATACTTTTGTATGTCCCCCTTCATTCTATCTGTTTATTCTATCTGTTCCAACTAATATCTTGAAAAAGATCAATTGACCCATTTAGAACCATAGAATTTCTGCAATGCAGAAAGAGGCCACTGTCTAATTTCTCATGACGTAACCCTTGGTGTCCAGCTAAATCTTCAAGACACTTCCACATTCAGATATTCCCAAGTGAAGCATCTCAGTGTGCAACACAGTCTGTTTAGAAAACCTGAATATTACTGCACTTCGAAATGTTTGCAATGTTCTTTCAGATATTTTATAAATGAAGTATGTTTTCCGAAAAAAAGTCACAATATATTTTTATAAATCATAGAATTATAGTATAGTCTTTAAAAAGAGAATGTGAGGTACAGAAGTGCCACAGTTTGTAGGAATGCAAAGCTGTCAGAAAGGCTGAAGGAGGTAATGGAAATAATGAGGGTGGAGGCCATAGCAGAGGAGGCAGAACTGAAATGAAGGTTTTAAATTTGAATTGTTTGGGGAGTTAACATTGGTCATGTACGATTGAAAGAGATCTATCAAAGATGTCAAAAGATAGTGTTGACCTAGCTAGAATCCACACAAACACCTGCCAACTATAGCAAGGTTTGTAAGACATAAAAGACTACAAGATGAAAACTGCCAGCCCCAATGCACCTCTCCCTGATGAGCTCAATGCATTCTATGTCCGTTTTGAGCAAGAGGTCAGCGAGACCATGCCCTCCACCCTGGAAGCCCTGGATGAACCTATATCTGGGGTAACCACTGCAGATGTTGAAGCAGCTTTCTCGAAGATCAACCCACAGAAAGCAACTGGTCCAGATGGGGTGCCCAGACGAGCATTCAGATCCTGCATGGATCAGCTGGTGGGGTATTATAGAAATCTTCAACCTCTCTTGAAAATAATCTGAGGTTCCTATCTGCTATAAGAAGATGACCATCATCCTAGTGCCTAAGAAAGACTAAGCAGTGCACCTCAGTGATGATCATCCAGTGGTCTGACATCCATCATTATGAAATATTTCGAAAGGTTAGTCATAGCACAAATCAATTCCAGCCTCCCAAACTACTGGATCCACTACAGTTTGCCTACTGCTGCAACAGGTCCACAGCAGAAACCATCTCCCTGCCCTGCACTCAACCTTGGAACACTTAGATGACAAAGACACCTACGATAGACTCCTATTTACTGACTATAGATCAGCCTTCAACACTATTATTCCCACGGAGTTCACTCCAAACTCTGTGGCCTGGGCCTCGGTTCCTCCTTCTGAGACTGGATCCTAAACTTCCTAACTCACAGATGACAATCAGTAAGAATAGGCAACATCAGCTATGTCTATAGGTGCACTGCAGAAAGCATTCTTTCTGACTCTCTTACAGCTTGGTATAGCTCCTGTTGTGCCCAAGACCACAAAAATACTGTAAAGCATTGTGAATGTAGCCCAATCCATCAAACAAGCCAGTCTCCCAAGTGTTGATTCTGTCAACACTTCTGCTGCCTTGGCAAAGCAGCCAACATAATTAAGGACACCAAGCACCCCGGACATTCTCTCTTCCACCTTCTTCCGTCAGGAAAAAGATACAAAAGTCTGAGGTCACGTAACAACCAACTCAAGACCAGCTTCTTCACGGCTGCCATCAGACTTTTGAATGGACCTACCCTGCATTAAGTTGACCTTTCTCTACACCCAAGCTATGACTGTAACATTACATTCTGCACTCTCTCGTTTCCTTCCTTCTAAACAGTAGCGTTCATAGCGTGCAAGAAATAATACTTTTCATTGTATGCTAATACACATATGACAAAGGCAAATCAAATCAAATTAAGTCAAATGGGACTTACTGCAAGATTGGATATGGACAGCAGAGTTCATATTAATGCAGATGGGAAGCTAAGCAGGAAGGTGGTGGAAATCAAAGCTCTGGGAGCAGGAGATTTCAGCAGCTGATCGGCTAATGATATGGTGGGTGGTGTTCCAGTGGCCATTGGCAACTTTGTGACAGCACACATGGACAGAATCTCAACTCAGGTTCAGATAGGACATAAAAGCTGTGACTGGTATAGTTCATCCTGAGATCATGGTTGGAGAGAATAGTCAATGTGAAAATGGAATTTATGAAAAAGCTAGAGACAATGGCTTTAATCTTCCGAATGGGAGAGAATTGCAGTACTGGGTAGAGGGTGCCCTCATGTGGCTATGTTGTGCCATAGTCCCACATGTTGTGCCATAGATTCTGTGATTTGCAGGTTCCAGCCAAAATGAATTGAAAACACACGAGGTGAAGTGTGGCTTATTGTGTTATGAAATCCTCTTCACAGTAACTGACTAAACAAGCAACCTTCCAGTCCAGGGAACTGGCAGGAACAGCAGCAACCTAAGGAGATAATCATCAACTTCAAGAAGTGTAGTGGAAGACATTAATGGGGACGAAGTAGAAATGATTTTGATTTTATTTATTGTCACATGTATTAGAAAAGTATTGTTTCTTGGTTGAGAGATGGTCGAAAGCTTCACGTTTTTAGGTGTTCGGATCACTAACAACCTGTCTGGTTGTTCACCCCCACCACCCCTCATACTGACACTATAATTAAGAAAGCCCACTATTTTTTCAGCAGACTAAGGATGACTCTCACCAACTTTTACAAATGCACCATAGAAGCTATTCTTCCTTATTTTATCAAGCTTGGTGTGGCTCCTGCTCTGTTTAAGACCACAAGAAACTACAAAGGGTCATGAACGAAACCCAGTCCTTCATGCAAACCAATTTCCCAGCCATTGACTCTATCTATACTTCCCACTGCCTGGGAAAAAATAGTCATCATAATTAAGGATCACATGCATAAAATCATAGAAATTCTACAGTGCAGAAGGAGGCCATTTGGCCTGTCATGTCACCAAGCACCGACAACAATCCCACCTAGGCCCAATCCCCGTTACCCACATATTTACCCCACTTATCCATCTAATTTATCCATCCTGGGACATTAAATAGGCAATTTAGCATGGCCGATGCACTTAATCTGCACATCTTTGGAGTGTGGGAGGAAACCAGAGCACCTGGAGAAAATCTACACAGACAGGGGGATAATGTGCAAACTCCGCACGGTGACCCAAGCCAGGAATCGAATCGGGATCCCTGGAGCTGTAAGGCAGCAATACTAACCACTGTGCCGCATTTGACATGCTCTCTTCCACCTTCTCCCATCTGGAAAAATATACGAAAGTCTGAGGACACCTACCAACCGACTCAAAAACAGCTGGCATCAGACTTTTAAATGAACCTACCTCATATTAAGTTGATCTTTCTCTTTGACTTTAACACTACATTCTGCACTCTCTCCTTCTCGATGAATGGTGTGTTTTGTCTGTACAACGCGCAAGAAACAATACTTTTCACTGTATACATGTGACAACAAAATCAAATCAAATCAACAACTCAAATCCTTATTTTCTGTAGTTTGCTCCTCTCCTGCAGAAGAAATAAAAAACACTGAAGAGTTAGAGAAGTCTGTCATCGAGCAATCTCAACATTTGAGAAGAACAGAATCAGTTTTCTACAGCACACCGCAAAGCCAGTGCCTTCACCGACCCCATTTGCAGTGACTTTGTACATAATACGTCCACAGTTGGATCTGCAAATAAAGATTTGGTTTGGCATCACATACGCGTTAACACCAAACTAAACAGTGAACAGTTTACTGCTGAATCCCTTGCTTAACTCTCATCTATCAATGTAACAGAAGACTACATCAGCATCTTCCAATATGGCTCCATGCCAGGATACAGTGACACCAACACCATCTGATATTTCACTCGGAAAACCTTTGATGTGTGAGCCCAAACAACGTACAAGGGACAACCCTGAACTTTAGATTTCCTCTGTCTCAGCTGCTTATCTGATTTCTCGGGCTTAGCAAAAGAAACCACACAAAAGCGTCGAAATACACTGGAGGTATATATTTATTAAAAGTATTTTACAACAAGAGTAAATCCTTCACAAAAGAAGGAACAGGTTCAAAGTATTTATTTAAAATATGTACAAAACAGTCGTGCCCAGTAAATAACAAAAAACGTGCAATATACAGCACGATTATCAGAGAGCCCATGTTACAGCTAACTGCAGAGTGAAGCTCTCTTTCTCTTTCTCTCTCTGTTCTATTCTAACAACATGCTCTAATTCTGAGCTCAGAGGAGCACTTGCAGTCACATCAGTGTAACACTTCCATTCCCCAAAAGAGCTGTCCTGACAAGAGTCTTTGACTGAGACCTTTAATTCAATGTCACTTTGTGCTTGAGGGAGAGATGGTAGTTTATTCAAAGCAAGCAGGAAGATGGCCGTTGGTTTATTTCTCAATAATGATTTTCAATGCAGTTGTGCAATTTCCGTTATAGCCAGACACAGAGAATCACACTGAGTGAGTGGGACTCTTGTCTGACTCATCACAGATATGTGAACCAGTAATTCTCTATCTGATGGCAGGACTGGACATCACCATGAGAGCAGCATTAGTTCCACTGCACTCCATTCAAGTGGGAATATATCAAGTGAATGGAAGTTTGATGTGATCCCTCCAACCTGCATACAGTGATGTGGATTGATCAGCATGTACATGGGCAGGGTATAGGAAGGGTAGTCTGATCCACGTACTGTGCACATAACAGTGTATCTTTGTGCTGCGTGCATGAATGGCCAGATTCATTTATATTGATTTTAGTGCAGTTCAGTGCTTTAACCTCCCCATTCCCATCTCCAAAACAATTCTGACTGAGTTAATTTCTATAGCTGCTGTATATCCACTTATGCTTCATGCAGACAGCCAGAATCCACTTAGAAGGCAATTTGAACTTGGTAGTATATCTCCCTGTGCAAAGCATCGCTGTTGAGCCTGCCCACACCATTACACAGTTCAGAATGGGAACTCTCTCTAACCCATGGCACTGCCTAACTCCAGTAGCTGGTATGGCACCAGTTGAGATCAGTCAATTCTGCACAGATCAGTGGCAGGCTGCTGTTGAATATCAAAGAAATCAGTCAGAAACTATAAGGCTGGAAGTTGTTCTATTCTTCGGCAGATGTGTTGGAAGGGCTTGTGGAGAGAAGACTTCCCCATAATTACCATTGCCAGGGTTGGCTCCAGCCACAGCAGTGTGGCATGGCTCAGATCCTCTTGCACACACTCCGAGCTTCCAATCAAAAGTCAATCACAGTTTAAAAACAAATAGAAAACTCCTGTTTCTTGGCTATTCTGAGCTTCTGCTGTCCATACTGATTAGAACGCGCATCAAACAAGTTCATCCAGAAGTGTGCCAATTGCTTGTTGCTGCTCTGGTGCTCCAGCAATAGGTTTGTTACACATTGGACAGACACAGCGGATTTCCAACCACTTCACCAAGCACCTAGAGAACAGAAAAGAATCAGAAACCATGGACAGTGAGAGAAAACATGATATAGAGTGAAATACAGTGTAACGTCATACAAAATAAGACACTTGTATACAAGTGTCGTGTCACCACCCAGAGTGTAACACAGTGCACAGGCATACATAGTGAAACATGGCATCGAGGCAGTGGAATATTGCACTGAGGGAATTACAAAGTTAAAACACTGAGCTAAGTGAAGAACTGTATTTCAGCAGTTCAACGCCAAGTTAAGTGGGATACTGGGTTCAAGGAAAACTATTGTGTGTTTTACAACCTCTGGATCTTTCAAAGTGCTTTAGAGTCAATTATTTTTGAAATGTAGTCTCTGGTGCAACACAGGGGAATTGTACAGACCACTGCATGGTGTAGAGGCAATATAGTCTTGTACTGAACAAGACACTGTGTCTGGAAGTGCAACACGTTGCAGAGAGGAACAGTGTAGGTAGTGTAACACCGTACAGAGTGAAACATTATACAAGGGGAAACAGTGTGCAGATACTGTGTAACTGTATAGAACAAGACACTTTGGTGTGTCTCCCTAAGCATCAATTCAGTTGTCAGTATGAACATCCAGCCTTGTCTGAAGTTTACTGCATTGATCAAACTTGAGTCAGACGAATTGATTATGCAGACAGTGTGTCAGCGGAATCTGCTGCAACATTTCCACGTCATCACCATTCTGTGACTGCAATGATTCGTTCTTCCAGCTGCTTTCCAGCTCTGTGCAGTATGTGTGGCCTGTTTGCAGCACAGGGCTCAGCACAATGTTGCACTGGAGCACAAAACACAATAACTGTTTGACTCAAAGATTACTCACTTCCTGTGGAAAGCATGTTGACATGGTAACACTCCCAACTCTTCTTTAATCTTGAAATCCTCTAAGCAAACAGCACATGTCTGCTGTGGAATAAACAAAAACAGAGGTTTTCATTTCACTTTGTGTGAACTGGATTAAAATGGACAACTTTAAGATTTGTCCTCCAATCATCCAAACATGACCAAATTCAGGATATACTTCAAATGAACATCTGACACCCATAACACATCTACTTTGATAGAACAAACTACTACAGAGCATGCAACTCTACAACAAAGATCAATAAAATTGTGACCTACCCCATGTAAATTCAGCTTCTTAGCATCTCCCCTTGTTATAACCTGAGGAGGCAGTGGAAGAAAGAAGCACATTCACAGTGAGAATGACAACCCACGTACCAGACCACACTTTCAGCCATATTCAAGACTAAGAGGCTCACATATTTTTGAACATGGAAGGACAAAGGCATCAGGCAGCAAAATGCAATTCTGAGGTAGATCAGCTATGATTTCACTAAATAGCAGACCAGACTTGAGGGCCCATATTGCTTACTGAAGTTTCTAGCCTGAACAGGATTGGCACAGTGGCCAGCACTGCTGCCTCACAGCACCAGGGACTCAGATTTGATTCGCAGCTTGGGTCTGTGCAGAGTCTGCACATTCTCCCCATGTCTATGTGGGTTTCCTCCAGATGCACTGGTTTCCTCCCACGGTCTGAAACATGTGCCAGTTAGGTGCATTGGCCAGGCTAAGTTTTCCCTCAGTGTATGCGAACAGATGCTGGACTGTGGCACTGTGGGATTTTTCACAGTAACTTCATTGCAGTGTTAATGTAAACCTACTTATGAAACAATAATAATAAAATAAATAATGCCAGTTAAGTGTGTGGTGCTCAATGTGTTCCCACACATGGAGGGGGCAAATATACTTGAGGGACTGGCTGACAACAAGTCCTAGGAGAACAGAAATAATTTGGAAGACGGCCAGAGGGAATATGAATTGGTTTGAAAATAACACTGGCCTCACCCCTGATACTGTCAGGTTCTCCCTCCCCGCTCTTCCTTTCTGTTCTTCACTATCTTCAGCAATGCTGAAGAACTGGAGAGTCCTGAGTTCTGCGATATGACAATGAATTGTTGTTAGAAAGAAAAGGGATCCATGCTCTTCCTTTTCCTTGATTCTGCCCGCAGGGTAATATAGCGGGAAACTTTCCTTGTGGATGCCCGAGGAATATTGGAACTTTCATCTAATCAGCGAACTAGTTCTGAGTTAGTTCTTTTTTCTCTTACCTCTTTGTATCCGTATCTCTCATTCTGTGCTTGGTGTCGGAGTTTACTGAAAGGAAGCAGGTAGACAGTCATTCAGATCACAGAAAGCTAAAACTACAATTTATTTTTCAGAGCTGCATGGTATAATTTAACAGTCAACCTGACTTCACTGGTCCTAAAGGTCTGTCAGAAATTGGACACTCCCAGCAAAGGTAGAGTGATCACATTTTAACATCTTTGAGAATTACCAAATTCTGGGGCAACCCCAACACCCAACTACTCTGAGATATGAACAAGGGTTGCAGCCAATGGACTGTACACATATATGGCTAAATTCTATATCTATTTGTGATGAACATAAATATTTATGCATTCACATATTTGCATCTGTGTCATGAATTCTGTTATTTGATTCTCTAGTTTAATACAATTTCTATGGTGGTATTTTTGTGTGTGTGAGCTGTGTATGAAAATTCAACAATGTAAGGACAAATTGATGGATTTGTTGGGAGGCAACAGCAGAACTAGGACAATGTGAAAAATCTGAAACCCTAAATCCTGCATTCTCTACATCTCCTGACTGTGAATTGTCCATTTTGGTGGAGTGGAAAACCAACACCTCAAAAGCACATAGCAGCTTAAACAAGGCCACAGCACTGAGCTTGGTGTGGTAACTGGGAAGATTTGCTTATTCCAATGCGGAAGAGATCTTGTGGAAGATAGAGGACAGGCAGAAAGTATTCTTTAAGGGTGAAGAGATGGAGGGCACAATGAGAGCAAATCAAGGATGGGGTGATGAAGTCACCTCTAAGCTGGCTGGGGATGGAAATTCCAATTGTGGCCCTTAGCTGGCTGAAGGTACAGTTACAAATCACAGGGATGGAGGGAGAGAACGATGGACAAGAGATTCAGGTCGGAAAAAATGAAAGTTTGGGTTAGAACAAGAGGTTTGTTATAGAGAACGGCAGGGGCAATACCGCTAAAGAATTTGATCTCAAAGAGGTGGATGTAAAATCTGATGTTTTCAGGGACCGTGAGCCATTGTCATTTGGTGAACACATGGGCAATGAATGAATAGAACTTACAGCAAGATTGGATGCAAGTAGAATAGAAAATAGAAATACGTTGGAATAGTGAACTCTGGAATTAACAGGAGTATGAATTAGGATTTCAGCAGCACAAGAATTGAGGTTGGCAATGTTACAGAGGTGGAAATTTGTGGTTTTTGACAGATCAGTTGGTATAGGGCCTCAAAATTTGAGACCACTTCATCACTGTGAGGAAGGAGCTTCACAGATTCTGGGGAGAAAAGTCATTGAAGGTATTAAAGATTGGGCTGAATAATTATCAGAACATTCTGATAGTCATCCTTAAAATCATAGGAAACAATTCACTCACTAAAACATAGCTAACATGCTGAGTGCAGCAATGTGTTGTTGATTCGCTTTGTCTCCCAGTAGGATAATTGAAGTGTCACAGCAGTGAGTTATCTTATACTTGGTGGCTGCATTTGCACACACTTACCAACCAACTGCCGTTGCTGAATTGGAGTCTATGTCTTGCTAACCCAAGCAAAATTGAAGTCGAGGAAAATCAGAGGGTTTGAGTCATACCCAGGTCAAAGGAAGATGGTTGTCATTATTAGATACCAATCATGACAGCTCTAGAAGATGGCTGCACAGATTCCTCAGGGATAGTGTTCTCAGTCCAAACAATTTCAGCTCCTTCATCAATGACCTGCTCTCCAACTTAAGGTTAGAAATGGGAATGTTGCTAATGAGAATGTTCCATATATGCAGCTTCTGAGATATCGAAGCAGTCTGTACGTGCAAGCAGCAACATTCTGCTTTGAGCTGTTAAGAGGCAAGTGACATTCATGCTCCTTAAGTGGCAGGCAATGACCATCTGGCAAGAAGAGAAGATCTAACCACCAACCATTGACATTCAATGGCATCTCCATCACTGGATGTCTCATGATCAACATCCTAAGAGTTACCATTGACCAGAACTAAACTGCTTACCATATAAATATGCTAACTACAAGAGCATAGAACATACAACATTCCAGTGCAGTACAGGCCCTTTCGCCCTGGATGTTGTACCAACCTGTGAAACCAATCTAAAGCCCATCTAACCTATACTATTCCATTTAAGCGCCCTTGGTGAGTCCACTATTGTTGCAGGCAGGGCATTCCATGCCCTTACTTCTGTCTGAGTAAAGAATGTACCTCTGAAATCTGTTCTATATCTGACATCTGTCCTATATCTATCACCCCTCAATTTAAAACTATATCCCCTCATGCTAGCCAAATCCATCTAAGGAAAAAGGCTCTCACTGTCCACCCTATCTAATCCTGTGATCATCTTATATGCCTCTATTAAGTTACCTCTTAACCTTCTTCTCTCTAACGAGAACAGCTTCAAGTTCCTCAGCCATTCCTCTTAACGCCTTCCCACCATACCAGGCAACATCCTGTAAATCTCTTCTGCACCCTTTTCAATGCTTTCACATCCTTCCTATAATACGGCGACCAGAACTGTATGCAATACTCAAGTGCGGCTGCACCAAAGTTTTGTACAGCTGCAACATAACCTCATAACTTCAAAACTCAATCCCTTTACTAATAAAAGCCAACAAATCGTGCACCTTCTTAACAATCCTAATTGTACAATAAATAACTCACTTGACTTCCTAAAACCTATTCACAAGGCACAAGTCAACGGTGTGATGGAATACTCTTCACTTGCCTCGATGAGTGCAGTTCCAACAACATTCAAGAAGCTTGACACCATCCAAGTTAATGCACTCCACTTGATCAGCACCACATGCAGCACCTTAAACATTCACTCTCTCCTCCAAGGAAGTACAGCAGCAGTGTGTACCAACCACAAGATGCCCTGTAGCAATTCACCATGGCTGTTTTGACAGCATCTCCCAAACCTGCCACATCAACCATCTCAGCAAACAAGGGAGCAGACACATGGGAACTTATTGATGTAAGTTACCCTCCAAGTTACCATCCTGACTTGGAAATCTATTGCTGCTCTTTCAGTGACGTTGGGTCAAATTCCTGAAATCCCCTCTCCAAAAATACTGCTGATTGAACAAGATGGTTCATCAGCTGCTCAAGGGCAATTCAGGAAGGACAACAAGGGCTGACTTTGCCTGTGACATTCACATCGTGAACAAAGGTGGCCATTTGGTCCATTGTGTCTGTGTCAGTGTTAGCTCTCTAAAAGAAGCCACTAATTAGTTTCACTCCTCTGCTCTTTTTTACACATAGCCCTGCAAATTTTTTGTTGTTCACATTCTGCAGAAGCACTTTGAATGTTTTCGCTGAGCTGGGCAGAGGTCTCTGTCCGCCTGCAAACTGCAGTGATTCTTTTAGTACCAGTTTAACTGATGAACTGCTACATTGCTGGCTCATTAATCTGCTGCAGGCCTTTAAATCCAGCAGCAGCAAGCAGGTTTCCACACTCAGTCAGCAAGGGTACGACTGAGGAGATCATGCAGATGATTAAAATGAAGCTAACTCTGAAGTCTGCAGCAGAATCAGCTCACCATAATTCTAAGAGGGTGCAAACAGCATTGCACCCAGTGAAGTTCAACTAACTGGAAAATCTAAGCACTTCACAAACACACGGAGAGATCTTGGTTCAATGTGGTCACATAGGAGTGTAATGTTGCAAAAACCCAGCTTTTCAATGCTGCAGCTGTGTGAAGAAGGTTAAGTGTGAGGTTAAGTGTGAGCTAAATCCATTCCTAACAGTAACAAGCCGTGCCTTCTGCCAAGAGAGCTCAAAATAGCCCTGAAAATTTGATAGCAGCTTGCTGCCTTTAGTCCAATTGTTTGACTCAGGAAGTTGACTTTAATTTGCAGGATGTGTTCCAAGTTTCCGGCACCTTGACAGGCCCGTACATCAAGTTCCCAGGCCAGACACAGGAAGCACAATAATCCAAGAAAACAATCAGGTTCAGAGGCAACTGTTTACTCACAAGGACCAGGTAGTGGTGGCACTCTGCTGTGCCAGGATTAGCAATACAGTATAGAAGGAAAACCTTCTGCACTGTAATTAGTAAGATTTTATCAATTGCTGCCAAGCAAAGTCTGATCCAGCTCCTGTCTTAGAACAATCTAAAGCCCCAGCCTCTTCCATTTTTATTTTGTCAGGACTAAACTCCAACAAGCTTGATTGAGCTACTAATGCCAAGTCCTGTCTTGGACTCATCACTTTAAGAAGAAGTCAAAGATGTTGAGAATTAAAACCTATCTACTTCTGTAGCCTCTTCCTACCCGAGGAGTCTTGGAGATCTCTATGCTTGTCCAATTCTTGTACATCCCCAATCTTAATCATTGACGGCTGTGACTTCAGCTGTCTAAGTTCTAAGCTCTGGAATTCCCCATCTACCCTCTCTGTCTTGCTACCTCCCTCTCTCTTCCTTAAAACTTATCTCTTTGATAAAGCCACTGGTTATCGCTCCCTCTTCCAGCAACACTAATAACTTCTTAATTGGCAAATTTTGTTTGATAATACTTCTGTGAAGTGCGTTGGAACATTTTACTATGTTAACTGCAATCTGTTGTTGGAGTGTGCAATAAATTCTGGAGTTTTACATCACAGATGATCACTCAACTCATTTTATCTGACTCACTAAAACAGTTCTGCTCTTCTATTCCATTCTCTGCCCTGTCACGATATCCTTTTCAATTTCTCCTCATCGAATATTTATCCACTTTCTGCTTAAAGATTTTGTGAACTGTGCTTCGACCATGTTTTTTGGTTGGAAATTACATGCATTAAGAAGTTATTTGAACCTTTTCCTTTGTCCTTTTGGTAATCATCAAGTCTACCAACCAACTGACCCTCATAACATTGCATGTGATGGTCAAAACTTCTCCAAATTATAGAGTTTCTAATCTCTCCTCATATCTAATTATCCCTTCCAGGAAATGGCTTTGGTACCCACTCAACATCTTTAATTTTTTTTTCCAAAATTAAAATGTGCATCTTAAGACATCATGATTGCACTGTGTGATTTTACTGTCACTTAATTTTCAAGCACTATCCCACTAGTGCCCTTCCAGTGGAAAATACAAATTGTGGCTGACCCCAGGGCGACCCAAAGTGAACCTCCCACAGTCCAAAGATGAGTTAGGTTGATTGGCCATGCTAAAATTGCTCCTTAGTGTCCTGAGATGCATAGGTTAGAGGGATTGGTGGGCAAATATATAGGGATATGGGGGATAGGGTCTGGGTGGAATTGTGGTTGATGCAGACTCGATGGGCCAAATGACCTCTTCCTGCACTGTAGGGTTTCTATGAAGTGTTATCTGGCCAACCAACCAACAAATTCCAGCCTCAGGTGACTGTGTGCGGAGTTTGTATGTTCTCCCTGTGTGCTCCCATTTCCACTCACAGTCCAAAGATTGGCCATTCTAAATTGCCTTTAGTGTCAGTGGGATTAGCAGGGTAAATACATGTGATTACAGGGATAGGGCCTCGGAGGGGATGGGGAGGGGATGGGGAGGGGGGGGGGGTGGTTGTGGTTGGTGCAGGCTCGATGGGCCAAATGGCTCCTTCTGCACTGTATCATTCTATACTCTCTGTTGTCTTGTCAGAAACACGGTAGCCAGACTGCACACAGCGTCTCTAAAAATGACAGTGTGATAAATGACCAGATAGAAAGCCTCAGTGATGCTTGTTGGGAGACATATGTCAGCTAATAAACACCCTTTCTCTTCTTTGAGACAATGCCTTGGGAACTTGTACATCCGTTCAGGAGAGCAGATGGGTCATCAGTGTTAAACCCTTGTCCAGAAGCTGATGCCTCTGACTCTATGGCTGTCTCTCAGTAACACACTGTCTGGCTAGATTTTGTGGGCATGTTTTTGGAGCCAACAATCTTTTCACCTAGAGGCGAGTGGGATTGCGACCTCGAAGCCACAGCTGAAAGCTCAGTTTATGTAAGGTTAGCATCACCTCTTTGCTTTTGGCATCTATACCTCTATTTATAAAAGCTGGAAAGCCACTTAATTTATTTACTGCGCCTTTACCAACTTGTCACGTAGCTTGGTGTCACATTTGTCCCCGGAAAGCCTTGTAAAGTTTTATTGCTTGAAATACACAAGTACACAAGTGCAATTTGTTGATGTCATAGGATAGAAAGGCACTCGTCTTTCTGTTAACATTTACCTATGGGAGTCTCAGTTCTATTCCAGTGTGGGCAATGCAGAAGTGTATGTACAAATCATGGAACACATTTATGAAAGGAATATGAAATAGTGGAGAATGGACACCCTCCGACCCCAAGCTCCTTTCAGTTTCCTGCAGGTTCTGTACAGAACTCAGGGGGTTCAAAGCAGCTGTCTGAACAGCCTTTTCTTATAAACACAATGGTCGTTTCCTGCCCATCTAATTGCTGAGCACTTCTGCTTTGCCTGCCTTCAGCATATAAATACCTCATGCCTCAAGGGAGTTGCATTGTTATCTATCCTCATGGGGCTAGAGTACAACTTTCAGAAACAGAGCAGTGTATATCTCAGCCAGTAAAAATAATGACCAACAGCACCACACGCTTACACAAAGTGAGCGGAGGAAAGACCTGCAGGGGAAGTAATACAATTCATAGCCTGGCAGCAGTTCAAGAGTCGGACACTGGCCTATCACCTCTGCAATCTGGGTACAAAACCAACCAAGACTGTTCCTAATTTGGCAACCTCAGGATGGCTGGTGTACGCAGTGGAAAAATACCACTGCTGCATTCAGGCTATTCTTTGAGGTCAAGGTGAATTGTCGGACATAGCTTCAGTGAGGCTTGATGTGGATATCATTGTGCCCCAACATTAATATACATACTGCCCGGAAATAAACACTAAAATTAAAGAAATTGAGTAAACTCTGCAAACAGTCGATTGAGAGTTACCTGATAAAATAACAGCAGAATATCAGGCTGAGCACAAAGACAAAAATTCCAGTGCCAAATATCACCATGTAGATGTTCAACGGAAGATCCTGGAAGGTTATTGGAGGCATCGTGCACGATTTATTCGAGTAAATCAACCCCAATCCACAGAAGCATCCTGGGAAAATTAGAGAAACAGAAGTGAGACATTGATGGTTAATATGGATCAAAATCTTAATTTCCCTTCCATAACCTTAACATTTGACTGATGTTAACAGATTTGTGGAACATAAGAGCATAGGAATTAGGAGCAGAAGAAGGCAAATTCAGCTCTTCGAGCCTGCTCTGCCATTCTTCTTGGTCTCAAATCCACCTCCCTACCTGTTCTCCATATCCTTTTAGCCCATTTTTATTAGAAATGTATCTATCTCCTTCTTCAAACCATTCCATTGCACTATGGGGCAGCGAGTTCCACAAATTCACCATCCTCTGCGAGAAGTAGTTCCTCCCCATCTCAGTTTTAAATCTACCACTCCTCAACTTATATCTGTGACTACTTGTTTTAAATTGCCTCAAAAGGGAAAACCTTTGGTACATATCAATCGCACAGTGGCACAGTGGTTAGCATTGCTGCCTCACAGCACCAGGGATTTAGGTTCAATTCCCAACTTGGGTCACTGCCTGTACCAAAACTGCGCATTTTCCCCGTGTCTGCATCGATGTTCTCCAGATGCTCCAGTTTCTTCCCACAGTCCAAAAGACATGCTGGTTAGGTGTATTGGCCATGCTAAATTCTCCCTCAGGGCACCCGAACAGGCATTGGAGTGTGACAACTCGGGGATTTTCACAGTAACTTCATTGCAGTGCTAACTAAGCCTACTTGTGACACTAATACTTAAAATTAAAAACTTTTTAACATTTTATAAACCTTGGTTAGATTCCCCTCCCATCCTTCTAAACTCTACCGAGAACAAGATCAAACTGTTTAATCTCTCCTTATATATCACCCCCAGATTTGCTAGAATCTCCTCTAAAATGCCTCCAATGCTTCCACATCCTTCCTTAAATAAGGAAGCCCAAAGCTGGACACAATACTCCAAATGTGGTCTCACCAGCATTCTATACAATTACAAGAACACTTCTCTACTTTTATATTCCATCCCTTTATAATAGATGCCAACATTCCATTTGCCTTCTTTATGAGAAGGCACCTGTATAACAACTTTCTGCACTTCATGAACAAAGACACCAGTTCTCTCTGCCCAGATGCATTTTGTATCTACTTTCCTTTGAGGTAATTATTTGCCTTTGTGTACGTAATTCTTTCCCTTATAAATTTTCTGTCAGTTTTCCTGAAGGAACTGTCACATGTGCCTATCCTAATATTTATGCAGAAAACAGCCGATTCCACCCTGGGAGGAATTCCAGTCACATCCACACATACTCAGTTTCCACTGGGGGCAGAAGCAGGATTCAGAACAAGGAGATCTGGCTGATTTTACCTTCCAGAGGCAATTGTGTCCACTGCCACTAATGTCAACCCACCAAAGAATGTGACTTTAAACAAAACTTAGATACCAAGTGAAGAGCCAAGACCCATGGTGCAGGATATGAATAAAGCTGATAAACGTAGAAGGTAAGATTAGATAAATCAAGAGATAACGTAAACTTTTGGTTTTAAGAGGCTGCGGATTGTAGATGAAAGGAAGCTGTGAATTACCCCAGATCACTTGAGACATCCTGTTTCGGAGGGGAAGGTATGATTCCACCACAGGGCCTCAGACACTAACCACCACCCACGTCTGAAGCATATGAATATCAGTAAGCCTGATGTATACTACAGCATTCTGCATCAAACCAAATCTGCTCTGAAATTTAGCTTTCATTATCATTCTTGTAAATAACGTCAAACATGATATGATAGCACAATGGTTACATTGTTGGACTAGGCATGGAGACGTGAGTTCAAATCTCATCACGGCAACTGGAGAATTTAAATTCAATTATATAAAGTGGCATTAAAAAATGCTGCCATCAGCAATGATGACTATGAAACTTCCAGATTGCAGTCAAGGCCTATTTGATTCACTGATGTTCTTCAGGGAAGGAAAGTTTCCATTCTTAACTGGTGTGGCCTGTCTATGACTCCAGCAAAACTTCTTTGACTCTGAACTGATATTTGAAGTGGCACAGTAGACAATCCCAGTCGTATTTAATGGGATGGCTCACCATCACCTTCCTTCTCAAGGGCAATTAAAAATGGGCAACACATGTTTCTCTTGCCAGCAATGCCGTGGGGGAATTAAAACATAAACTAAAAAAACTGTAGTTGGCAATAAATAAATTGGAGGAGTGCATCAAAATGCAGGAAGGCATAAAGAAAGGATGGAAAGTGATATGCAAGCACAAAATGTGAGGAGGTTCATTTTGGTGGGAGGAATAAGGAAGCGAGTTATTACGAGGAAGGCAAGAAACAATAGCATGCAGGAATGAAAAGATCCGGATATACAGATATATAAATCAGCAACACAGCAGTGTCATGTTGGATAACCATTCAGAGTGCCAACAAAGCACAACACAAGAGTTCATCTCTAGAGGAATACAATATCAACCTTAACTTTCCATAAAGCCTTGGTTAGACCTCACTTAATTTGCTGTGCCTGATCCCTGCTTTCATTCTACAAAAAGAATACAGAAGCACTGGAGAAAGTGTGGAGAAGATTCACAAAGATGTTACCAGATTGAGAGGATGTAACTATCAGGAAAGGTTGACCAGACTTGGGCCCCCATCTGTAGATAGAGTTTTGTACAATGATGATTTTTTTTGAAAAAGTTTTTAAAGCTTATTTATTATTATCATAAGTAAGCTTACATTAACACTGCAATGAAGTTACTGTGAAAATTCCCTAGTTGCCACACTCTGGCACCTAGGGAGAATTTAGCATGGGCAATGCAACCATTTCTATTCTTGGATGAACAAGGTGGGGTAATAAATACAAGACAGCCATGAACAGGCTAAATGAGATTTCAGAGCAATTTCTCTCTCTCTCTCTCCAAGTACTTTCCACAGAGAGTGGTGAGAATGTGTAAGTTGGCACTTCAAGCTTTGAAGGCAAGACTTATTGCGCACATAAGGGAGAAAGGAATGGAGGAATATGGGTGCAGGATGGGAAGGAGTGGGAAGAGACCTCTGTGGGGTTGAATGGCCTATTTCTGTGCTGGGGACTATGTAAATTACTGCACATTTACCAAGTGATGATCAGATTTCTCACTTTTGTTTCACCCTTGGGAAGCAATGACGGCATGACGTAGAAGACAATCGAGTCAAAGAGCATACAGTACAGGAAAGGGCCTTTGGTCCATTGGGTCAATAACTACCATTAAGAATGCACAAATCCCATTTCCTGCATTTATCCCATATCCTTGAATGATATGATATTTCAAGTGCTCTTGCAAATATTTTTAAAATATTCATTATGGACAGCGTTTCACTTGCCAGGTTTAATACACATATTACACATCAATACACACTGGGTTTGTACTAAGAAGCATTTCTATGCTCATATATAGTGCATATACTATTACACAGACAATCTCTAATGACAAGGGCCTAAAAATTTCTATATTGCTTGGCAGGCATCTCTGTAAACAAATTCTGTCTTCCTGAAGCCCTTCTTCTCTCCATTCTCCATCCCCCGGACCCCGCTGCACTGAAGCTGACTGGAGTCTAGCTGCATCGTTCAGCCTCCCCCATTACTTTGTCCTGTCTCTGAACCCTGAGGGGCTGCATTCCTCTCACCGTAACAGCCCAGTCAGTCAGTCTCCCCAGTCTGCAATCCTCCCAGTCTGAAGCCCCGCTCAGTAGTGGCTTCTCTTCCCCTGTCTCCCTGCTCGGACACACTGCTGTTGTCTGTGGTCCACCCCGCACACAAAAGGCGAGAAGGGGAATCCGTCCTCCTCCCGGCAGCTCAGGTCTTTCTCTCTCTCTCCCATTCACCATCAGAACAAGATGCACAGATTTCAGGCAGCAAATTGAACAAAGAGATCCACCTTACCGTTACACCATTGGAAAGGGTGCATCAATAGTCCCGGGTGCTGCTCCCAACACACACAATGAGGCGGGGTGGCTAGGCTGGGAGTGAGGCAGGAGACTGGCTGTGTCTGTCTGCGTGTGTGTGTCTCTCTCTCTCCCTCCCTCCCTCACATCAAGTCTTCCTCACACTCTGGAAACTGACTGGTAAACCCCAGGGAGACCTCAACACGGCTCTGAATGGCTGGCTGCCTGGCACACTTCCCCCTCCTTGTCTCGTTGCTGGAGCCCAAATTCTTCCTCTTCCTTTTCCAGCCGAGTGTCTTGTGGTTCGCCCCACGCCTCCGGCTGACAGTCGGAGACTCAGAGCCCGGGTTCAAATCGAAACGCGTCGAGGGAGAGAGATCAGCACAAGCAGACACAGTCAGTTCCCACCCACCTCCAAGCACTTTATCCTCGCCTTGGGTGACCAAAACGGGGAGAGGGAAAGGCAATCCCTTAAAGGGATACTGCATCAAAGTAAGCAGAGTCAAAGGCAAGCTGAGACATCAGAAACTAAATGATTGAAGAGCTCGATGAAACATCCCAGTTTTTGTGATACGCACTGGGCACGGAGCGCCTCGATCACGCCACATATTCTCTTTCCAGAGATAGCCGCCAGAAAGCATAGCTGCAGAAGACAGTCAGTCGAGTTGGATGATCCTTTGGCTGCCCACTTTCTGAACCTATTCCACTCCTCGTGTGAGTGTGACTGTCAGAATGTGCCTTTGCTGCGCCAGTGTATGTCCAAGACAAGCTCCACTCTGCTGGTTTCGGATTGTAGTACTTCCTGAGTTCGTTTAAAGCTGTGATGCTCCAATACCTCCCAATCCCCATCACATTATCTCAGGATTCGCTTGTCCAGATGTGTATCCCTGAGGAGACAGGCAAGGGACCAGATGTTTCCAGGGCGTACATTCCAGTGGAGTATTCTGATTCCACTTTGGAATTATCCCAGTCACATCAACCGTAATTCCAGGGGGTTAGTCACAGAGGTTAAACTTACCTGGGGAAGAGTTTCCTGTATTAAGTTATGGAGCCTGTTACAATGGGGGTACTGGGGAATTTATGACCTGAGGGTAATGCAGACGATGTTCCCCGGGAAGCCAACAGACTCAAACATCAACTGCAACTAGAGGATCATCAACTCAGTGAAGGATGCTCTTTGGTGTGCCCGAAACTTGTTGGTCTTGTAGACTGGCACATTCCAAGGACTATGTGCTGGGGAATGTGCTCAAGCTTGGGGCAGTGGCTGCAGAGGTACAATGGATCGTTGTTTAAGACTTTGCAGCCATAGTAAGCTGAGAGGCTGGAATTTGTGCAAAACCCCCTCAGGCTATGTGACTCCCATTGAATGCATACCACAAAAATTATATGTATCACAATTGTATTGTATCCAAAGAGTGCAACATAAATTATATAAATAATTTGAGTATTACTGCACTTCCTGTAATGACCATTTTGAAATGTTTATATTGCTCTTTTTATTGTATTGGAGCACCTTAAAGTGTAACATAATCTTTGCAAAAAATGAAAATATCCTTGTACTTTCTGTAAATACTATTTTGAATAGTCTTGTGATGACCCTTTCAATTGTGAGGGTCTAAAACCCACTTTGTATATTTGGTAATGCGCTCCAAAATTTCAAACTGAACAAAGATCTAAAATGGCTGAATCTATGTCTGTTTGTGACCCTGAACAAAGAAAGCAACCTGACAATATCGAAGAAACTCACACCTCATTATTCCTGTGAAGCCACAAATAACCCCGCCATAGTCAACAGAGGTCAAATTCAAATAGAGTTTTGAGAGGCAATCTGTATTTCATAAGGCACGCTGGCCAATGGGAGTCTACTCATCTGCAAAGACAAAGGGCTCTGCAATCTTCCTTGCAATTCTTAATGATTAAGACATTTAGCAATCTCGAAGCCCAAAAAAGGATTCACATTCCACGTTCAAAGACAGTGCAGAGAGATGAGAACCTGCAAAATTGCCTTTTTACCATCTAACTAGCAGCTTCAAAAACAAAGAGCTCTAGCAGAGGTTGGAAACCTGACCTATCTATACTGCTTTTGCTATTCTGTACCATCACCTACGAGACTGATTTATCTCTGCATGTCTGTCTCATCACATGAAATCAACACCACCAGAAAAGTGAATTATCCAGCATCTGTTTTCAGCTCAAGGATCTCTCTGAATAAATACCTCGTTGGACTCTGGAATGCCTGAAACAATATTTCATTTGTCACCGCACTGTAAATCTTCCTTTCCTCTGTTCCTCTTTTATGGTATGAATGCAAAGGAGACAACGTTACAACCATCTTCTCGTATTTTGAGTGTGAAACTAAGCACATCCTCGGGGTTCATCCTCTCTCAAGTTCATGGTGAGGAAAACTCACTCACGCCAAAACTGAGGAAATAACCCACTGCTTATAAAGGAGAAAGTAAATCCAAAACACCATTTTGTTCATGAGAGGACAAATTAATGCTTTGTAAATTAAGACTTTTTCTGTCTGCAATATTTAATGAAGAAAGTATATTTTTGAAAAAAAAAGGTCAAGCAGATACTGCTTACCCCAGTTGCAAAGAAGACTACCAGCTGGGCAAGATATTGTGAAAAGCAAAAGAGGCAATGATGAGACTGTGAATAGGAAGACAAGTAAAAAGCAGAGAACTGCAGGAACAGGCTTGAGGAGAAAGAAATGATCCATCTGTTTTGTGTCACACATTAAGCTCAATTTTCTAAATGCAGGTTTCCAAAATAGAGCAGCACACACTGGAGAAATACAGCAGCAAACTGCAGGCTTCTTTTGATTTCTATCTGCACTGCCCAGAAAATCAAGAGAGGAGAGTCTGTGATTTACTGGTTGGTATCCCTTGGCACCAAGAGAGAATCAAAGTATATTCAGGCAACCTGCCTGGGGAAAACGGTATCCAGGAATAACAGACAATTCTGGATTTTGAATTGCTTAAATCAGCTAAGCTATTCAGTCATGGAAGGTTGGAACAGAATTTCAGGAATGATTTGGGGAGTTATGATGATAGGTCACAGACCTGAAACATTTACTCTATATCTTTCTCCACAGCTGCTTCTAGACTTGCTGAGTGTTTCCAACAAATTATGTTTTTATTTTTGATTCCAGTGTTACAACCAAAGCAGATATTATTGAGCAAGTCAGACTCGACTGAGGTCTGTCTCACTGATCATAAACCTTTTCTTTGTTTGGAAAACGAGGAGGAAGAGGTATTGAAATCACAGGACTCCAGTAATGTTTAGAAATTTACAAATTAAAAGAGAGAGTGAAAAAAACTTAGCCACACAAGATTAAAGTTACACAATTTTATAGAACAAGCCCAAAAAAAAGCTGAAGGTAAAGACAAAAAGCTGCTGGCCGATGCTGGAATCGAAAACAAAAACAGAAAATACGGGAAAATCTCTGCAGGTCTGACAGCATCTGTGGAGACAGAATAGAGTCAATGTTTCAAGTCTGGATGATCCGTCATTGAAAAGTTAAAAGTACACAACTAAATCTCTTTGACAACAGGAACCTTGGAAATGTTAACCATAAAAATCCAGAGAGCCATGTGATATAAGTGTGGGAACAGTTACATTTTTGCAAGTTTTGGTGCTGCTCGTCTTTCAATACTTTTTGTAATCCTGATCCACAACCTTTAATTGTTTGGTTCTGCTGTGTACAACCTGTGCTATGTTACTGGAGGATCCTGGCTAAATTTTGGTGATGGGGAACTGAATTAAGTCAAGGAAATCTTCATTTGATTGAGGCAGTTGGAGATGGCCAGGGTGAGGCCCAGTTCACAGTGGCAGTTTCGCTGGTGTGCGGGCTTTGGTAATGTCATAACCATGTAAACGATAGCTGCTATTGTGAATGAAGTTGTGGATGACTAGCCTTGGCTCCCAGCATCGATTACCAATTGTGCAATATCCTAAATAAAATAGGAAGAGAAATTTGTCCGTCAAGAGGTCAGTTTCCTCTGTGGGGGCTTATTTTTAGTCTTCAGACATTTTGCTGCATGGTATTTCAAACTTCCTGGTTGATTTGGGGAGATGGGGTTGGAGAGGGAGCATTCAAAGGGAGCTGGGAATAAATTCCCAACCAAATTTGAGAACTGGTTGCTATGCTTTCACAATCTCAATTTGATGACTGGGTGTTTTGATGGAGCATATTGTGCACAGTCTCTGGGTTGATCAAAGATTCTGACCACTGGTCTTATATTGTCTTGTCCTTTGTATTCATTGAGAAGGGCTGGAAGCCGCTGGACGTGATGGATCTTTGTGACTGGCTGGGATCTAAGTTTCTGTTTACCAGGGCTTCAGGATGACAACTTGGCGGAGGTGCAAAGGCTCTGGTGAAACTTTGGATGTACCCTTGATTTTTCTCAATAATTCTATCATGGCTCTGGCCTTTTCAAGATCCAGGGATAGTTATATTTATTCTACAGTTCATCATTAATACTAAATTTTGTTCCCATTTGATAATACTTCTGATTTTGTTTTAATCCTTTATCCTGACAAGAGTGTATGATATATGAGCACAGGGGTGTATGTCACTTGATATCCAGGTGCATTGCGAAAATCAAGATTGTTCATGTTTTTTCTCTTTGATGTTACTCGTTCACTGGCATGCTCCATCTCCAACAATGGAACAAGGAAGGACTTAGTTTAATGTGCTTCACCGTTTGTATTCAGTCTCAGTTTTGGTCTTTAGTACGCAAGGAATGGGTTGGGTAAGAGGGTCTGCTCATGCTGCTTCTGGCCCAGTTCAAATTCTGATTCTTAGGTTTCAGTGTTTGCAATACAGAGATATTTCCCTGCTTGAGGAGTGTTTGTGGGTCTCCTTCTTTCTATTGGGGAACATGCTGAGTTTGTTAAAAAGCAAATTACTCTGGATTTTGGAACCTGAAACCAAAAGGGAAAATGCTGGAAAATCGGTCTGTGTGCGATGAGGACACTGACTTTCCTATTGTTTGCCACTTTAACACAAAATCCTGATCCCATACCCACATGTCTCTCCTCGACCTGCTGAAATGTTCCAGTGAAACTCAATGCAAACTGGAGGAACAGCATCTCATCTTCGAGCCTGGCACTTTACAGCCTTTCGGTTTCAACACCAAATTCAATAACTTCAGATGATTTGGTCCACCCCACCTCGATCCCTTTGTTTTCACTTTATTTCATTTTTCACTGTTCTCTACCTTTTACTTCTTGACTTTCATCATATTTCTTCCCCCCCGCACCCCAGCAGTCTTCCCCCCTACTTCATCTCCCCTTTTCCCCTTGGTTTTGCCTTCTCTATTTTATGTCTTTCCCACCCATCCCCTCTCCCTTCCCCCAAATCTTCATCTGTCATAGTTTATCATCTGATTTCATCCTCTCTGCTGTTTGGCCATTTTATTCTCTCTGCAAAGTGCCATTAGCAGTCTTTCTCCTGGTTTTTTGTGGCTATGACTCATCTTTCATTCCCTCTGCCTACAGTATAAATATCTCCCACTTTCTATGCCTTTTAACTTTGACAAAGAGTCAGCTGGACTGAAGACATCAGCTCTTTTCTCTCCTCACAGATGCTGCCAGACCTGCTGAGATTTTCCAACATTGTCTCTTTTTGGATGCTGATTTTTTTTGTATGACATGAGAGTTGTGTGGTATTTGCCTGCTTTTTATGTGCTCTATTCCTTGCATTTACACTGAGGGAGTGCATTTTTTGGCACTTTTCGCTTTATTTATAGATGAGTAGTACCACAGGATGGTGGGCAGGTGATTTGATATAGAGGTGGCTGTATAGCCTTATAAGTCCTCATTGTGGGCAAGGATAACCCCTATTAGAACCATCAGTGTTGCATTTTTCTTTTTCACTTTCGTTATTTTACGATTAAGGAATCCTTGCTTGTCTCCTATGAGTGTACAGACAGATGATGTATGCCGGAAAAGACTGAGCTTTTTTTTAAGTTATTGACACCTCTGGTGTTGTTAGCATAAGGGGAAATGTGCATGTCCGGCCATGGTTAGCTAAGCATTGGTGAAGGATATTCACGAGATATCCATGTATTTGCAGGTTAAAAAAAAGTCACACCCTCTCTCACTCTCTGAAAGCTGGAAGAAAGTCACAAATCAGCAAAGCCACAGTTGAAAAAGAAACGATTCTTTTCAGCTACCTACAGAACCAAGAATTAACCCAGCTGCTCAACTGCCAGAATCAGTCTGAACAGAATCACCCAATTTAACACCCGCAACAGTTCACCATCTACTCACAGACAAGCCAAAGACTGATTCATTCTTTCTGTTTTTGGACCCACTTCTCATTTCTAATCTATGTTGATCTGTGTTGCATTTTATTGTTCTTTTTCACATTTTGGTAACAAATAAACTTACTCTTTTACTCAGGAAAGCCTGTTTAAATTGGCTCTTTTTACAACATAGATGCATTTTTGCTGGGGGAAGGAATGGGATTCTTTCTAAATTAGTCTTGTTGTGGCAAACCAAGGGGTTTAAATAAAGGAGAGCCAGTTCAGCCTTCCTCACCCGGGACCATTACAATTTGAAAGTATTTCGTAATAATTACAACTAATAGGGGACTTTGCCAAGGGAATGATCATATCAGCAGCAGCTCACAGACAAGGAGCTGGTTTTCAGAGATCATCCCCACAGCCATCCCAATTCAGTTAAACAGTCTTCTTTAATTATCTTTTTCCCCCTTTCATCAAAGGTCCCATTGTCCTCAAACTCCTCTCTGACTCAACTTCTCCACATTTTGTATTTGCCTCTACTTTTGGGACAACTAAATTACTCTTTCCCTGTTTACTGATGAAATCTTGGTAAGACGGAAATGCTCCTTGTCACTTCTGTAGTCCGTTTTGAAATGGAACAGCTGGAAAACTACATTTTTCACTTATCTCAAAATGGAAAGTTTAGATCCAACTCATTTACTAATGTCTTTTAGGGAAGGAAATGTGCCGTCCTTATTCACAATTGCCCTCAGGCAACTAGGGATGAGCAATAAATGATGGCCAGCCAACAACATCCATGACCCATGAATGAAGTTCAAAAAAAAGAATTCAAACTCACCATCAATGCTACTTCTCTTCTGCCTTGAAGAAATTCTGCACTTCTCTCTTATTGGATTTCTGTTTGTCTTTTCTACTTGGTTCACATCCACTGTTATTAGTTACTGGTTATAGTTCGGTAGCTCTGAAGAAATTTTTGTAATCACACATAGGTTAAATCAGGGGCAGGATAAAAAAATTGGTAGATCAAAAATGATCCATTGGCTTTAAATGGGAGTTTCCGATCCTCTGGCAATGGGACTGGAAGATTCTGCCCTAAATCTTCACTAACTCTTAGAACTGCTTACAGATGAACTGTAGAAGCTGTCACCATGCTTGTAATTGTATATAAGTAATTTGGAGGAATATATGACTAGATTGATTTGTAAGTTTGCAAATTGTACAAAGATTAGTGGATTTTTGGATAGCGATGAGGACCATCAGAGGATACAGCCAGATATAGATCAGTTACAGACTTGGGCAGAGAGATGGCAGATGGAGTATATTCTGGACAAATGTGAGGTAATGCATTTTGGAAGGCTAAATACAGATAGAAATATATAGTAAATGGCAGAACCCTTAAGAATATTCTTAGGTGAAGGGGTCTGGGTGTACAAGTATACAGGTCACCAGAAGTGGGAATGCAGGTGAAGAAGGTAGTCAAGAAAGCATATGGCATACTTACCTTCATTGGCCAGGATATTGAGTTTAAAAATTGGCATGTCATGTTGCAGCTTTATAGAACTTTAGTTAAGCAACCTTAGTTGGTATATAGTGTTCAATTCTGGTTGCCACACTACCAAAAGAATGTGAAGGCTTTGGAGAGGGTAGAACAAAAATTTACCAGGATGTTGTCTGGTATGGAGGGCATTAGCTATGAGGATAGGTTGGAGAAACTTGGTTTGTTCACTGGAGCAATAGAGATTGATAGAAGTCTACAATGTTATGAAGTGCCATGGACAGAGTGAATAGTCAGAAGCTTTTTCCTGGGGTGGAAAAGTCAATTACTAAGGGGCGTAGGTTTAAGGTACGAGGGGCAAATTTTAAAAGAGGTGTACAAGGCAGATTTTTTACACAGAGAGTGATGAGTGCCTGGAACTTGTTGCCAGGGGAAGTAGTGGAAGCAGATACGGTAGTGACTTTTAAGGGGCATTTTGACAAGAACATGAATGAGATGGGAATAGAGAGATAAGGCCCCTGAAGCATCGGCAGTTTTAGTTAAATCAGGCAGCATGGTCGGTGCAGGCTTGGAGGGCAAAAGGGTCTGTTCTGTGCTGTAATTTTCTTTGTTCTTGCTAACACACTTGGCTCAGTCCAACAGTCAACTGACCCTGGGTGTGGGTTATGTCTCTTCTTGTGTGGGAGGAATAGTACTCAGTCCCACATTAATCCTCTATGTGCTTGACTCTTGTAATACATCTTTCCAGTTCTTTATCTTACGAATCATTATTCATCTTTGTCTTAAATTGTTGTTGCTACATTATCACTACCCGAGTTCCCTTTCCAATCCTTTGTATTCAGAGATCCAGAAGCCATCCATATCTCATTCAGACTTTGGAGGAGTGGTAGATGCTGTTGCTGCAAGTTCCTCCTCTAGTTTTGGAGGTTGTTCTTGTATCACAGTGCGATTTCATCATTTTCTTCCTTTCCTTCATGTGAAACTATACTTAGCCAGTTTGGTTGTGATGTTGGTTGGTGGTTGCTATTTTAACTCTTTTTTTGCAATTGGGAGAACATTATACTTGTTTCATTGTCACATTTTTCACTTCTTTCATTGTTGTATGCATCATCGCAAAGTATGTGGAAGTTTATGTTGCCTAAATGGAACACTCCCATTTGTTTCATAATTTTATGAAAATGCTCTGGTAGATTGAGTTGTCTTTGTTTTAGAATTATCTTGGAACTTTTATTTCAGTTTGCCATTTTCATAGGTGAATTCAGTCTGTCTGGAATCTTTATTGCACGGGCACTGGCTGATGCTCCTTGGATTCTTTCAATTCACTTGTTCAATTGTTAATCTGTTTTATAGAATTTCTCTATCTGCTTTCAAAGTGCAGATTTGCTCTTCCATTTTATCATAGAATCCCTACAGAGCAGAAGGAAGCCATTTATGGTCAAATGTTTATGGCATGATTACAACTCAAGGACATGCAAAAACTACACTGGTATTCAGTCTGTTTACTTTTGCAAGTATAACTGAGTTCCATTTGTATGAGTGCAATATATAGCACAGCTGTAAAAACCCCATAATTCCAGTTTCATCAAATGCATTGTTGGAACTTGTCACAATGTGATGAAACATCTATTAATATTTAGTTTTAATTAAAGCCAACTTATGAAGCGCTCCAAATGTCTGAACATTATGGCACCGGCCCATACAGTCTCATTAGTCCCACCCTCCATCCGCAATCTGTGTTGAGTTAATCAATTCCAGGCACGATGACAATAGATAGGCAGAGAGATGATGGCCTCATGGCATTATTAACTATTAATCCAGAAACTAATGTTCTGGGCTGTTGGATTTGAATCCCGCCATAGCAGATGGTGGAATTCGAATTCAATTTAAAAAAATCTGGAAAAATTTGAATATTAGTTAATTTCTGCATTGAATTCTCTGAGTTCAGCAATCAATGGTTTCTTGAGTGCAACTCTTTTAGTCTAATGCTGCCAGCAAAATTACATGCTAAGCTTGTCTTGTATGTCAGATGCATAGAAACCTACAACAATGCTCAAGTCTCCAAATTGCTAAGAAATGCATATAATTAATCTCTATTTACCTGAAAATGGAGCGCACACTTGCTTCCTGGAGGGAAACACCTCATTTGATTTAGACTTAAATAAAGATACGCAATGGTGATATGGAATTATGTACAATGGAATAGGATCAAACTTGAAATGCACGACTCCATGGTGACGTTCCAGCTGAGTCTCCAGTCAATATCTTTCAGACACTGGCCAACAGATTTTGTGGGGAATCGGGCAGAAACATTCCCACTTTCCTGCAGCAGCAGTATATGATCACAGGTTGAAATCAATTTCTCTTCCAGCTGATTAACCA
Source organism: Sphyrna mokarran (assembly GCA_024679065.1). Taxonomy (NCBI): domain Eukaryota; kingdom Metazoa; phylum Chordata; class Chondrichthyes; order Carcharhiniformes; family Carcharhinidae; genus Sphyrna; species Sphyrna mokarran. Next base: position 16,543,849 of record JAGIQG010000031.1, on the reverse strand, counting down.
TCAATAATTTTCCCAGGTCCAGTGGACCTACCTGGCTCAGGTATCAGAGGACAAGAAAAATATTACGCTCACTTCCAATCTCTCATAACTGGCTACTTCATCTCCACAAACATCCAAGTTCAAAGAGATCCTGTTTACTCCAACCCTGTCTTCAAGACATTTACAGTCCAGTGTGGGTGAGTGCCCTCATTTGGTGCACAGTATGTATCAAGGATTCCTGTGCAGCACAGAGAATAAGGTTGAAAGCTGATCCCATCAAGGGCACTCACTAGACAAAATGATGCATCTTCTAATCATGTCATTATTGCCTGACTGCATACCAATTGATGTTGGCACTAATGGGTCTATCAATCTCTATGTACTATGATGAAAAGATCTCTGATGGAAGGCACAGAAGTTGGCTAACAACACACCCAGATGTGATACATTTACCTATGTTCCTCAACCATACTGACAATACAAGTTTCCACTGTCTTGTAGCCAAACAGGCCATCTAAAATGGGGCTTTGTAAAGCATTCTGGGACAATTGGACAAGAAACTAAACTGATGGGCTGCAGTTTAAAGACAGACAAACAGACTGCAACCCTGATGAGTGAATACACAGGATATGGGCCATCTCCAGGATGAAAGAGACTTTCTGGTCACGTTGGGTTGTGTGCCAGACATAAAGGCACCATGAATCCTTACTTAGGAGGAAGGTATGTGACCTGTGTGCCTCCAACACCTACAACCATGGTCACTGGGGACACACCCAGAGATCAGTGTGGTAGCACCTGATTGGACTCTTATCGAAAAGTCCTGATTGATTGGCAATGGCCAAAAAGAGGTGTGAAACCAAATGGGGTATAAAGGGTGCTGCACAACCAGGAATCTATCTCTCTCTGACCCCAAGAATGAGCTACAATGACAGACAGCCACCACACCCGAGAAGGAAAGAAGATCAGAGTCAGAGTGCCACATCAGACCGGGGACCAGACCACGCAGATGACTACAAAGACCAGCACACAGATAAAGGCCAATATCTGGTGAGCACTTGTCAATCACACAAAGTTAAGTCAAGGTCTTGTATTGTACTTGAATTCTAGTATTTCCTGTAAGATAACTTATTGTTGATCGGGTGGGTGATTTTTGATTGTGTGGGTTTAAATAAATATTGTTTGTACTCATAAGATGTCTATTCGTAGTTATTTGTCCAACATATAAAGGTTAAAACAGACTGATTTTTACAACAGTCTCCTCAAAGAAGTTTTCAAATCTAACCTTTCATTTGTTCAGTGCTAGGCAATGGTAAGGAATGGTGAATGTTCAGTTCATGTTGGTAATTATTCTCCAGTTGAGCAGTAGTCCAAATCCCATGTGGCGGCTTTGTTCTGAAATCCTATTCTTCTTCTGTCCAATCATCTCCCACACAACCTATTCTTAAAAGGAGGAAAGCCTGTGGCACAGTGGTAATATCAATGGACACAAAATCCTAGGTTAATGATCTGGTGATAAGGGTACAAATCCCACCATGATAGATGGTGGAATTCAGATTTAAATCCAGAATATAAACCTAGTCTTAAGTAAAGTGATCATGAAACTGTTACCCACTGTTATAAAAACAAAACCATCTGGTTCACCAGTGTCCTTGAGGGAAAGACTTTATCTGTTCTGGTCTACATGTGAATTCAGACCCACAACAACGTGGTTAACTTTTAACTGACTCTGATGTGGCTTCACAAGCCACTCAATTCAAGGGCAACTAAGAGGTAGATAACAAATGCTGGCCTTGTCAGTGACGTCCATATCTCATGAAAGAATAAATGAAAAACATGTTGACTGGTCTCCGCTTCAACCAGTAGCTTAAGTCGTACATTCCATAGCCTCACAAACCCTCAGTGTAACATGTTGCTTTGCTCCAACCTAAACCTCTTGCATATATGTTAACTCTTTCTTAACACCCTCAATTACTGGAAATAGTTCGATCACCTTTATTACATCATCTTGTAATCTCTACTGTGCCAACAAAACAAAAGATGAATTAGTTCATGATTTAGTTGCTTGGTAGATACTAAAACTCCACTTCTGTTCTATAAGCAGGAAAAACTTTATGTTCATTCCCTGCCCCTGGTCCTGCCTGATAGCCACATTTCTGCTCTCACTGTACTGTCAGAATTTATCAGAACACTGAAGTATCCATTGAAGAATCCTGGGGTGGGATCTTCTGGCCTTTCCTGTTGGCAGGAGCTTTTGATTTTACCGAAGGTGCCCCCCACTACAGTGGGCTCCCTGATGGCGGGACAGGCAAGCTGCATGAACAGTGTACAGACCAAAAGATTCTGCCAGCATATACGGCATGTCACATCTACCACTGGAAAACATGGCCCAGGATGGGATGGGGGCACAGAAATCCTGCCCCTGATGTTTAAATAGTTGAAGCAGATCTTGATTCAAAGGAAACATAACACTACAAACCAACTCTGTTGAGAGTTAACCATCTGAAAGTCATGTAATCATTGAGCAACTCAGATTTCGACATTCTCACAAGTTGGAACATAGCAATCCCTGAAGGAAAAACTCTGGGCCTAAAAAACTCTAACCATGGATAAAAATGTCTTAATATTTATACGTACTGCGCACTTAAAGTTTACCATTCTCTCCCCAGATGCTCCATTTGCTCATTCAGTTCTGGCTGTCAGAAACCTGTGCCTTCATTGATGTTGACAGTGCTGCTTTGAGTCTGCCATCGCAAGACCTGACCAGACCTTCCTTCCTTCCTCCCCCTCACTTGGCTTTGGGCTTTCCCCTCAGGTTTGTTTATCTGATTTTTTTAAGTTGTGTTTTTCCACCATTTTGCCTGTCCTAAGCTGATATTGCTTTTGGCACTTGTGATGTTTGCGTAGAATTGAAATTTGTAATTTATCTGAAAAGGAGAAGATTTATTTTTGTTTGGCTCACAGATTGTCTGTAATTCGTCCTCTTATTCATACTAACCAATATTTTCTGTAATTGCATGCATGACTCTTAAGTTTTCAAAAGTGCATGAAAAATCATCGGATTCCAATTTGTGGGAAGAATATTTTTTGAAACAATTTTGTCAGATGTTGTAGAAGTGATGCACAATTATATTGAGAATGTAAATCTCGTATAATATAAAATCTTTTCCCTTCTGGCACTTTTCATAACCACTGTATGTCTCAAAGCACTTTACAATTAAGTATGTTTCAGTCTAATGATTGTTGCACTGTAGGATTTAGAACAACAATGTGAATTGCAAACCCAGAGGAAAAAGGTTAAATACCTTAAAAATCTTAAAATTATGCAGGTAATATTTGCAAGTTGACTAATTAGTTGCTTTTTTTCCAGTATGAGGGAAATTCAATGTAACAGTCTTCACACTCAGTTTCTGGTTTTAATTGATAGCCACACTGCTTCCCTTTATCCAAGGAGATCACAATAGTTGTGAGATGAAAGTACAGTGTTTTCTACCAGATTTTACTTAGGTTTACTGCACCAAAGCTAATTCACAAAATAATTCCCTGTTGGTATTTCTTTAGAAAAAATAGACCTGGATATAGCTTGACGTAGGCACATAGCGCGGACTGTAGTTATAGATCAGAGCTGCCTTCTCCTCTTCTGAGTTTCTGAAATGATGGAAATTCTTCCGGGCTGTGAACAAACATATGAAATAATCAGTGACAAAGAAGCTCAGAGTGCAGCATATCAAAATTATGGACTTCCATTCTGGAAACTCACTCAGATTAGATGATGGGAGTGATGGCTCTTAGAGCAAATGACTGGCAGGAGATTGTCTCTTTTTGCAGGGGGACTGACAGCAACAAAACACACTCACTTAATCATCAGTTTTGTCACCTTGTGATTGATTCTCAGGAAGCATGGAGCAAACACTCTCTCACTCTCTCTATGAACTTTGGCTTATTTTTAAACCAGAGAAAGTAACGTCTTGAGGAGAGCAAGAACTCAAGAATTTGTGAGGAAAACTGAGAAATTGACTATGAAAATGATGCATATTTGCATTCTACTGTCTCGAAGAAGTGATGATCTGAGACTACCTGTAGGCTATTTGACCACAGATCACAGCTGAGTCTGATCTGACTGCCATCCAATGTCAACATTTAAGTGCTTTCCAGCAGAGTCACTAGATAGCGATCAAGAGCTAAGCAGTTTCCCCTCTTGGACCAAGAGGTCCTATTTCTAAATTTTATCATTCTGACTGTTGACCTGATCAAGTAAATGTAAGATCTTCCTGGTCCATACGATAAACCTAATCACTCCTTAAAAAAAAAATGCTACTTGGGACATTGACAAAATCTAACTGCCACTCTGGGTTTTAGTGCCACAAATTCTCCCAGTGTAGAATGCAGATTCCACACTGAGATAGAGAAGGCAGTATTTTTGCCTAGGTACAGTGGGCAGGAACAAAGTGTTAATTCTTTTGATATTAATCTCAAAATGATCACAAAAGGATACATTCTGTTTTTCAAACATCATGACTTTACATCTGCCACCCTTCTAAAAAAAAGTGTACCCATTGGTAGTGGGTTACCAACAGAGGATAGAGATTTAAGGTGATTGACAAAAGAACCAAAAGGGTCAAATTTTTTTATGCAAGTGATTGGACCTCTTTCTGTGACCACAGTACCTTCATTTGCTAAAAAATCTGACAAAAGATAGGAGACTTCAACAGCATTCGGAGAATGTGGGAAAGCTTCATTCTGTTGCCATTGAAATCGATTCACTTCTGGATGCCACTGAACCCCATAGAAAGGATGTTGGATGCCTGCAATGATTGACAAATTAGAGATCCTCATTAGGAATCTGACAGAACAAGCAGGTAGAGTAAGACACGAGATGCTGTTCATTCTATACATATTTATTATTATTAGCTTGTTGATTATTGGTGATGGGTCAGCTCAGATGTTATAAATGTAAAGTAATTTTTAAAAATGTAAAGAAAAAGTCAGTCATTTTCTGCAGGATTCTCAGAACCTGGGAGTCAGGTGTTCATAAGCAGTTGCCAATCTTTAGAGAAATAATCATCCTCAGATAAACCTGAGGAAGTGCTGAAGAGCTGGCCACTGATTGACTGAAATGCGATTAAATAAAAATCCTCAAGACTCACCACAATAATACACAGCTATACCTGAGCAGCAGTTACATGTGATAAATTTCCTTAACAAAAGAAGACCTCAGACAATATTGTCTTGAGAAAATTGCCAGTAGTTACTAAATTGCACATTATCCGGTATAAAAAAATCCATCATGAACAGGTTGAACTCTGTGTGTGTTACAAGGTTGTCTTGCACAGAGATATTACACAGCTCCTGCATTCACCGTCTGAACTTCAACATTTTATCTTCTCAAACATGATAGGTAGTACTAAATCGATTCCAGCCTGCTCTGAATGAAGTTATTCCGCAACATACATTGTACCAGAGATCAAAGGTGGCAGATGCGAAATATCAGTTTCCATCAGCATCCCTTCCATTTTATTTTTTAGTTGCAGGTGGTTTGTTCATTTCAGTGCACAGTAGCTTCCACTTTTTGTACTTGGCCATGCATATATGGTATCTCAAAGAGGAATGATTTGAGTGGCCAGTACTTTTACTTCTGGACAGGTACATGGCCATGCACATGCACAGCTTTGAGAGAACATTAGGTAAAAAACAAGATCTCATTTTTTAGAGATCTAAAAAATCTCTGAATATAATTTCTGAATTGTTAGAAATGGTATAGATATGGTAGAATCCTTCCCCTACCCCACAAGAGTTTCCTTCCCTTTCAGCTGAACTTCTGTCAAGTTCCTGCTTGATAATACTGCCAAGATGCACGGATTTATTTCACCCAGAAGGTCAGTGTATAACAACACAGGTCAGTGGGATTGGGGGGCTGACCTCATGACTGAAGAATGGTGAGAATAATCTAGGCCACTGAGCTCAAACAGGGAGTTAGAAGGGCAAAAAGGGGGTATGAAATGTTTTTATATGGATAGGATTAAGGAAAATCCAAAGGCTTTTTACTCCTATGTTAGGAGTAAAAGAGTGGTTAGAGGAAAAATCAGACCTCTTAGGGACAGAGGAGGGGAACCGTGCTTAGAGCCCGAGGGAATGACGGAGATCCTGAATGAATACTTTGCGTCGGTATTCACAAAGGAGAGGGGCTTGTTGACAGCTCCCGTCTCTGAGGGAGCTGTGGACCAGTTGAGGGAAATATCCATACTGAGGGAGGAAGTGTTAGAGCTTCTAGATAGCATTAAAACTGATAAATCTCCGGGGCCTGATGGCATTTATCCCAGGCTGCTTAGGGAGGTGTGAGGTGAAATTGCTGGGCCTCTGACACAAATCTTTGTCTCTTCTTTGGACACAGGTGAGGTCCTAGAGGACTGGAGAATAGTTAATGTTGTATTGTTGTTTAAAAAGGATAGTAGGGATAACTTTGGGAATTATAGGCCGGTGAGTTTGACGTCAGTAGTAGGGAAGCTGTTGGAGGGGATTCTTAGAGATAGGATGTATAGGCACTTAGAGCGTTGCGATCTGATTAGGGTTACGCAGCATGGCTTTGTTAAGGGGAGGTCATGCCTTACAAATCTGGTAGAAGTTTTTGAGGAGGTGACAAACGGTGGATGAAGGGTGAGCCGTTGATGTTGTCTATATGGATTTTAGTAAGGCATTTGACAAAGTCCCTCATGGGAGGTTAGTGGAGAAGGTCAAGGCTCATGGGATTCAAGGACAGGTAGCTAGATGGATAAGTAACTGGCTTAGTAATAGGAGACAGAGAGTAATAGTGGAAGGGTGTTTTTCTAGCTGGAGGTCGGTCACTAGTGGTGTGCCACAGGGCACAGTACTGGGACCTCTTCTATTTGTAATATATATAAATGACTTGGAAGAGGAAGTAAGTGGAGTGATTAGCAAGTTTGCAGATGATACAAAGATGGCTGGACTTGCAGATAGTGAGGAGCATTGTCAGGCGATGCAGCAGGACATAGATAGGCTGGTAGCTTGGGCAGATAGATGGCAGATGAAATTTAATCCTGATAAATGCGAGGTGATGCATTTCGGGAGAAAGAATGTAGGGGGGGAGGTATACGATAAAAGGTAGACCTATTAGGAGTATAGAAATGCAGAGGGACCTGGGGGTGCAGGTGAATAAGTCTCTGAAGGTGGCAGAGCAAGTGGAGAAGGTTGTGAGGAAAGCATATAGTATGCTAGCCTTTATAGGAAGGGGTATAGAGTATAAGAGCTGGCCTTTGTATAAAACATTGCAGTTGTATAAAACATTGGTTAGACCTCATTTGGAATACTGCGTCCAGTTCTGGTCGCCTTACTACCGGAAGGACATGGAGAGTCTGGAAAGAGTGCAGAGGAGATTTACCAGGATGCTGCCTGGTATGGAAAGTCTGAATTACGAGGAGAGGTTAGACAAATTGGGACTTTTTTCCTTAGAAAGATGTAGACTTAGAGGAGATCTAATAGAGGTGTACAAGATTGAGGGGTATAGATAGAGTAAACAGGGTTAAGCTTTTTCCTAGGATAGACTTGAATAGCACGAGGGGTCACGGGCTTAGGGTGAGGGGAGGGTAAGGTATAATTTGAATGCTAGAGGGAGTTTTTTCACACAGAGGGTGGTGGGGGTATGGAATGCGCTGCCAAGTAAAGTGATGGAGGCAGGCACTCGAGTTATTTAAGAAATACTTAAATGGGCACATGAACAGAATGGGAATGGAGGGGTATAGAAAACTGATTTAAAATAGGGATCATGAGCTTTGAGAGTCCCTGGGAAGTGTGTAAATAGATGATGATATTGATGTACTTGTTTTTATCCTACGTGCTTTGGTCCACCTTGTTGTCTAACAAGGGGCATATATGCGATGGGTCGTGAGAGAGCTGCTCTTGGATTTTTTCGAGAGTATCCTAGTGCTTCACATTGTTAGTGTACGCTTGACCTGGACCACCTGATGGGCAACACGACAGCTCAGTGACTATCGCTGTGCTGTGCAGATACATGGATTTGGGCCTGTCTTTGGGAGTTTCAGCATTCTCCCCGTGCTTGTGTGGGTTTTCTCCGGGTGCTTCGGTTTCCTCCCACATCCCAAAGATGTGCTCTTAGGCTAATTGACAAAACAAATTCTCCCTAAATTGTCTCAAATTTGGTTTTTAATCCATAGATCTATAAACATAGACAGGGATCACAGGTAGAGGTGGGAACATTGGGGTGGCGGCGCGGGCTCGTTGGGCTGAAGGGCCTGTTTCCCATGCTGTTTTGTTCTTTGTACTGCAGCATCACTCTGATAATGGACTGACCTATTAATTGGAATCACATGAGGGCCTGTCATTGATTCCTGTGGCTAAAAATCCCTCCACATATTGAATTCATCCCTGTGGCTAAATGACTATATTCTTGCCCAAGGACGTATTCTTCTGCAAATTGCTTCATCTATAAGTACTACTAAAACTACTGCTCACGGCCAGTAGATCCAGGATTAAAATGATTAAAATTCTCAGCAAGTCAACTTCAAGTTCCTTGGGAGTTAAATATCCTGAAATGGCTGCTTTCATAGCTTGACTGCAGCCAACGGCAACAAAACACGCATAAACAATACCGAAGATCAACTGAGGCTGGAGTCACTCATGGTTAAACTTGTTCTGACAGATATGGTCAGATGCTCTCCTGTTGGCGTTCCTGAGGTATATTCTATTCTGGGCATTGTACTGCACTGATTTTTAATGATGATTTTCTGGGTTTTGTTTGAACTTGGATCACAACTGAGTTATTGGGATGAGTAGGATGTTCAGTGCCATCACAAAAAATGCTGGGTAAATGCTTGTCAAGGAAGTTGGCATCAAAAATGATTTATTATTTCATGTGCTCTGCTATTGATTGCAGTCAGAGCTTTGGAACCATACGTGTGCCCGTGTGAACTTGGGAAGTTTAAGACAAATATTCATTTCAAATTTGGTAGCTAATCCCCTAATTTGTTTACGGGGTGTGGGCATCGCTGGCTCAGCCAGCAGTTAGTTACTAGCCATAGTTGTCCTTGAAAAGTGGCGATGAGTTGCCTTCTTGAACCTTCGCAGTCCCCATGATGTAGCTCCATCCACAGTGCTGTCAGAGAGGGAGTTTCAAGATTTTGACCCAGTGAAGGAATGGTGATACATTTCCAAGTTGGGATGGTAAGTAGCTTGGAGGGGTGTTCCCACGTGTCTGCTGCCCTTGTACTTGCCGATGGTAAGAGGTTGAGGTTCTAGGTATATGCAGGAACAACCTCCCTCCCACTACATTTCTGCACTGCAGCTATTTTTATTTAAGCTTAGTTGGAACTTATTTCATTGTGTCAATAATCAAGAACCAAGGCCCTTGGTTTGTTTTAGTCAATTCAATCCCCGTGATCAATTGTGCTGTTAACTTTAAAAAAAGTTATGCGCTTCAAGAAGGTGGAATGTGGATGCAGAGGGATCAGTCTGTTGCAAAAACATTATCACGATTCTAGTTGACTGGAAACCTGATGTTACCTTTGATCTCAATCAGTGATGTCACTCAACAAAGTGACAACATTTTTAAACAAACAATACAAAAAAAAGACACAAGTGTTCCACAATTAGAGATGGAGGACAAAGATTTTTCTAAATAAACTTGACACGAGAGGAATAATCTTTGACGCTTACGTTTTGCCAAACCTCTGCAAAAGAGGATGTCAACTAATGTGACAAGTTTGATTAAATAAAGTGACAAGTCATGTATCAAACTGGAAGAACTGAAACATCATTCTATAATGAGCTTCATATTTACACTGAGGGGGGACTGTATCAACCAGCTGAACAGTGTCCTTGTGGAAGACTTGTTTGAAACGATGGCTTTTCATCTGGATTGGATGTTAAAGAAATAAGAAAAACATAAAGTTCACTTTGGACATGATACCTCGGTGTCATTTCACGCTCTTGGTACAGTTATATTAATTATATAACTGTTCAACTTACCCTCCATCGTAGACACAAATTCCACGCCCTTTCTGTCATTGTTGGTGGACAGGATTGAATAGAATTTACTTAGTTTCTCATCTTCCAGAAATGCCTGCCAAAAGAAAGAGTAGTCAAATTGCAGTGCAAAGAAAGGGAACAAATTGCCATGACAGAGGATGAATCGAGGAGGGCTGAATGTATTCCTCATCCATAACTAACAAATGGAAAAATAACCTGTTATATGAAGTTATTCACTGACTGATGCAGGATGTTACTAAATTCTTTTTTTTGCAGATGGCACCATTTATGCCCCTCCTCTCGAAAATATTGAATAATGCAGAAGTGCACGAGAAATGTTTTTGTTCAACAAAATCTAACTGCTTATAATGAGTTGTGCACAAGTACAGGTCCTGGGTGTCTTACTTATTCTTCCTCATTTCCAATGTATAAGCACATAAGAAATTGGAGTGGGGACATGGCTGATCAGAAATCAGAACTCCACTTCCTCGTCCGATCTCCTAATTGCTCAGTTCCATAAAAACCTATGGATCTCATCTTGAACACACTCATTGACTGAGTGCCCAAAGCCCTCTAGAGTTCTCAGTTCGAAGGATTCACAACTCCAAATGAGATACAGCAAATTAAGAGATTTAATGTTGGTCCCTTATCCTAATCTTTAGTTTCCAGTGAGAGAAAACAGTGTGCCAAACTGACACTGCCAGGGTCCCCTAAGCTGGCAGCCAAGCTGGCACTGTTTACCCCTTCCCACGACCATCCCGGGGGAGATGGCTTCAATGGCCTCCGGTCCCACCAGTAAGGCCATCACACCAGGTCCTGTTGGTAGGGACCATATATGATCCTTGCTGGTGAGACCTCCACCAGCAAGGTTAGTGAGGTAGATCAGCCTGGACAATTGTGTCCGGGGCCTCACTAGTAATATTAAAACTAGGTCATTAATATTTAAATTAGTCCCACGCCCAATTACACTGGCAGAACAGTGCCAGGAACATCACGGGAGGCAAGAAATCTTGTGCTAACCAGTTATTTCGCTTCTCACTTAATCTTACCGACTTACCATGCTGATGACTGGCGTGATAAGCTAGTAAAATTGCCCCGAGAATCTTTTCTTGCTGATCGTGTTGACCTTATTCAGTGTCAACACACCTCACACTGTGTCCCAAGTATTCCCAATGAATGTGCTCAAATGCTCATCACCTGTTTCCCTTAACAATGGATTAAGAAGACATCGCCAGATGCCTTTCTTTTCTTTAAATTAAAACTTTTGAAAACACAAGAACCTTTCAAACTAATTGCAAAGAAATAAAATTATTTTTCTACGTCACATATTATATTTTCTACAATAAACCTTTAATAGATCCCAAATTCATCCTTCTTTAAATACAACTTTTTTTTTCTTTACCAGACATGAATAATTATAAACTAGAGAAAATATTGGTTTTCCATATTCTCATTATACCACACAAGGCCTCCTCCCTCTTCTAAAATCTTGGAGCAATCTTTGTAAAACTGCTTGACAATTGCTGACTTGGATCCATTGAATTTATTTTGGAAATCTCTTTAGCAACATTTTCTTCAAGCAATCAAGGTCAATACTCAGCCTTTTTTCAGTGACACTCTTTGTCAAATGTCAAACACTTTCTGAAACTTATATGTTTCAATGAAATCCACTCTTATTTTTCTGAACTGCAGTCATCTCTCTTCCTGGGCCAACCCTCTTATGCCAGAAAGCAATCTAGTGAACCCTTGCTGTACCTCTTTCTCAGGCAATTTCACACTCTCTTTGCTAACTGCATGCAATGATAGAATGAACATGAAAATGATTACGTTCACAGAAATAGAATAGTGATGGAAATTCCCAGTCAATGGTTCATTGGCTAAAGCCTTGTACACATCTGGAGGAAATTTCTGAAACATTTTACTCGATGCAGCAGCTGTAGGAGAAAAGAGAAATGGAGTTAAAATTAAATTCAAATGCTCAGTCATCAATCTCTAATGAGCGAGAATGTTTCAATGAGAAGAAAATATGGGTAGCACCGCGGTGGTTAACGCTGCCACCTCACAGCTCCAGCGATCTGGGTTCAATTCCCAGCTTGGGTCACTGCCTGTGTGGAGTTTGCACATTCTCCCCGTGTCTGTGTGGGTTTCCTCTGGGTGCTCCGGTTTCCTCCCACAGTCCAAAAATGTGCAGGGTAGGTTTTTTGGACGTGCTAAATTGCCCCTTAGTGTCCCGGGATGCATGAATTAGACAGATTACAGGGTAAATATTTGGGTTTATGGAAGGTAGGGCTTGGGTAGGATTGTTGTCATAGAATATAGAACATAGAACAGCACAGCACAGCACAGCACAGACCCTTCGGCCCTCGATGTTGTGCCAACCTGTGAACCAATCTAAAGCCCATCTAACCTACACTATTCCAATATCATCCAAATGTTTATCCAGTGACCATTAAATGCCCTTGATGTTGGCGAATCCACTACTGTTGCAGGCAGGGCACTCCACGCTCTTACTACTCTGAGTAGAACATACCTCTGACATCTGTCCTATATCTATCCTCTAGCCCTCAATTTAAAGCAATGTCCCCTCATGCTAGCCATCTCCATCCGAGGAGAAAGGCTCTTACTGTCCATCCTATCTACTCCTCTGATCATTTTATATGCCTTTATTAAGTCACCTCTTAACTTTCTTCTCTAACAAAAACAGATCGGTGCAGTTTTGATGGGCTGAATGGCCTCCCTCTGCACTGTAGGGATTCTATGATTATGAAAGTATTTGCCCTATAGAATAATAGACAAATGGGTCCACATTTTAAACTATTTAAATTGACAGTACTGACTCACTGGCCCTTTGATCGGAAGTCTATCTTGTATAAAGAGATAAATTTGCTGATCTTAGCCAGTGGCTGTCCTTGGGAAAGATCCCATAACATACAAGCAAAGACTTGCACTGATTGCATCTTAGGAAAACAGAAGGCCAACTCCAGCATTACTGCCAGCAGAAAGTCTGGGGCATTTCCATCAACCCTGCTCGTGAATCTGCTTGGCATGACTCACAAAAGTAATTTAGTGCAGAGCAAATTGACATTTCTCTCACTCTATTTTCCTCAATGTCACTGCAATGGTTTTATTTATGATACTTTATCACACAGAACGATGTCAAAGCAGGTCACATGATAAATTATTTTCCCAAAACACTGACCATCATTATATAGCTAAATGCTTCCACTCAGCAACAACACAAACAGGTAAGTGGCTTGTTCACATCCTTTGTAAGATGGTACAAATTAAGGAAGGAATGTTGCTGTTGTAAAAACTGCATATTTAACATCCCGGAAGGCAGAATGTTTCAGCTCTCAGTTGAAAGATGACACCTTTAACAACACTTCCTCTTCACTGCACATGTAAGTCAGCTGAGGTAATACATTCAAATCATTATCTTGTTACCAGCAATGAATCTAGCCAATCTACCTAAGCTACCTAATACAGACTTATTCTAATTTTGCAACTTGCTTTGTATGAACGCAGGACATAAAACTGTGCTGTACCAGTGTTGTTTGTCTGAGATAAACCTGTTTAAACCTGTATGTAATACATTGCCGCCCAATCCTCTTTACACTGTAATCCCCAAATCATAACACCACTGTCACAAAGTACTCCTACCATTAGTCAGATTAAGTGGGAGAGAAATGTTTTCCGAGTCAGTGTGTGTTAGTAGGTTCTTTCCAGCAGTAAGCACGGTCAGTAACTGCAATCCCATGCAGGTCCCCCATATTGGAAAATGGTCACCAGCATCAAACGCCTGCAGTAATAACATAGAAACATCATGGAATAAAGGAAAAAAAACACAATTGTCCACGCCTCAATTACGTCTCACCTTCACCAGTTAAACACTTTGCTAACCAGCTTCTTATGTTCAACCCCTGTAAACTGGGGGTCATCTGAAACTCTGCTGCTTGTGTCCTACTTTACACCAAGTCCTGATCACCCATCACCTTTTTGCTCACTTACCTATACTGGTTCCCAGATCAGCAAAACCCTTTTAAAATTCTCATCCTTCTTTTCCAAATTCCAACTTAACTTGCTCTTCCCTGCCTTTATAATAAACACCTCCAGCCTGTTGCATTCTATTTAATTAATGTATGTTTTGGAATATAGGCCAGAATTTTACTGCAGAATGGAATTCTCTGTTGGCTTCACTCATAAAATCCCGCCCATGATATTTATTTTCAGGATTTAAAGTTTAATTGTGAAAAATGGGGTAATCGCAATTATGGCAAGCATGGAGCCAATTATGCTTAAAAGGTTGAGACCAAATATTAAAAACCAAATTTGATTTCTAGTTTGAGATAAGTTTATTTATTATTGTCACAAGTCGGCTTACATTAACTCTGCAATCTTAAGAGGTTAACAAATAGAAAAGGAAGGCAATTAAAATTCTGGGTTTTAGTGAAATCTCTATAGAAGTAAATAACTATAAGATTGATGTGTCTTCTAAGAACATCCTCTAGAGGAACTAAGAAGCAAACTTGAGTGCATAACATATGTAATTATAAACTACATTATTGAGTTAATAGTGCTTCACTATAGTAGTTAGTACTGTTGCATCACAGCACCAGGGAACTGGGTTCAATTCCCGGATTGGGTCATTGTGTGGAGTCTACACCTTCTCCCCGTGTTTGTGAGTGTTTCTGCCGGGTACTCCAGTTTCTTTCCACAGTCTGAAAGCTGTGCAGGTTAAGTGCGCAATTGCTGTGCTAAATTTCTCCCCAGTGTACCCAAACAGGCATCACAGTATGGCAACAGCAGGATTTTTCACAGTAACTTGGTTGCAATGTTAATGAAAGCCTACTTGTGACACTAATAACTAAATAAATAGTAAGAACCACAGAATCGCAACAGTGCAGAAAGAGGCCATTCAGCCACTGAACCTGCACTAATTCATCTTGAGCATCTTGATTTTAATTGTTTCAGCATTGGTGGTTCCAAGCTCTGAACCACCTCCCTGAATCTCTCTGCTAACGCTTTTTATTTTAAGAAACTCGTTAAAATCAAGCCCTAATATTTCCTCAGATAAAAGCAAAATACTGTGGATGCTGGAATCTGAAACAAAAACAGAAAATGCTAGAGTAACTCAGCAGGTCTGAGAGCATCTGGGCAGAGAGAATTGAGCTAACGTTTTGAGTCAGGACCCAGACTTAAAACATTGGTTCTTTTCTCTCTCCACAGATGCTGTAGGACCTGTTGAGTTTCTCCACCATTTTCTGTTTTTGAGTTTCATATTTCCGAATGTGGTTTGGTGTCATTATTTCTTGTACGTTGCCCTGAACGAAGGACTCGGAGTTTTTTATTTTGTTGATATAAAGTTCTTTCTGTTATTATAAGGACAATATTAAGCTGCAATTAATAAACTCTGCTCAAGTTTATTGCCAGAGAATTGCCAGATTAACATGAAGCAACTTGCAGCATCTGGCCATACCAAATCTAATCAATTCCTGTGACAGGCTGGACTTCATTAGCCACATTCAGGGGCAGAGTTTGGGGTGGGCAGGGGAATGCAATATGATTTAACATGCAGACGGTTTGAAGTTGCAGACAAGTCTTATCTTATTCATTGGAGGATTAAATTGAGTACAAGGACATGTTGTTCACACTTACCTTTAATGCAAGCTCGTAAAATTTCTTTGCAGCTTTGGCAAAAGCAGATGTCTTCAAATCTGATGATCCACCAGGGAATAGAATGCTAGGAAAAACAAAGTGAGATGGGTGCAGGAAAGTGCTGTACATTTCTCTTTTTCCTTCCTCTCACTAAACCCTCTTATAGGGGGTACAGTTTTGCAGATATATTGGAAGATGGGTATTCTTATTCCTTCAAATAATACAATTCATAACATTGATTGTAGATTCTCATAAAATTAATGATTTATTGAAGCGTCAGTCATAGCTTATCTGATGGAACTCTTCTTGGCTCTGGAGTTAGAAGCCAAGATCCACTCCTGAGACTTGAGCACGTAATCCAGGTTGATACTCCAGTGGAGTACTGCATTGACGAGACATGAAACTAAGATCTCATTTTCCTGCACAAACAATCTTACACCATAACCTTGGAGAAGAGCAGGTGCCTCCAGATGGACTGCCCAATGTTTATCCCATAACCAATATCGGAACAATCCAAAACTGAGCATGATATTTACAAGATAGTTACCAATAAATCCAATGGAGAAATAAGGAGAAATACTTGACACCGAGAGTGGTTAGTATGTGGACTCGCTACCAAAGGTTTAGGCCGCTATCTTACAGCCTGGATATCTTACAGCCTTGCAAAATGAAACTAGGTGAGTGCATGAGAGAATAAGGAGGGAGATGGAAAAGAAGAAGATATGCGTTGGGGCAATTGGCTTATATCTGTGCTGTTTATTCTGTGTACTTCTATGACTTGACAGTGAAGGCTCTGAACAAAGGTCCAGTAAGCTATCAAGAGCAGAAACATCAGCTGATTCTTCTTTCTCTAACCGTAGCCACGTGAAGTGTCACAATACCAGCATCACAGAACTTCTGCTCTGTGCATTCACTGATGTTACCACAAAGATACGTATCTATTCAATGGAAGGAACATTGCAGAAAATAGACTGAGGGTTTTAATAGGTTATATTACTGTACCAACAATTGTACACGAATTGTTCATGTTAGATTGCAGAGTGAGATGACAGAAAGGTGGGCTTTGATGGTGGTTTGATTTGCAATGATTCACAAAGTAGCTGGCTCTGTCTGCACTTGAAATGCAGCTGCCAAACTCACCACTTATAAAGATGTTCAATTATTATTTACTCACCCGTTGATTGAATAGAAAATTCTTTCATATTCATCATTCGTCAAATTCAACCTGTGTTTGAAATAAAACAATATGCACTTCAGTTGGAATATTTTAAAGTTGGTGCAGCAAAGGTAGCTGGTGTGCTGGATATCATTTCCTATTTACAACAACAGCAGCCCTTCCTGCAGTGAAAATCTCCAAATAGTTTACTATTACTAGATTGTTTTTCCTTTTTCCTCCAACAATTTTATCCACCTTTTGAAGGCACAAGCTCTTTCTAACATATCGTTTCACTTGTCTTGGGAGTGGTGGGATACATATGGGGGTATGATATCACAGTGCTGGTCACTGTATTAATAATCCAGAGGCTGAACAAATGACATAGAGACATAATCGATTCCAGAGGTGAGGGGTTTGTTATGTAAAGACTGGTTGAGGAGTTTAAGCTTATATTCTTTAGAGTTCGGAAGAATGAGGGGAAGTCTAATTGAGGTATACAAGATGGTCGATGTGAAGAGAATATTTCCTTTAGTGGGGCAATCTAGAACAAGAGGTCACGATTTGAGGATAAGGGGAGACAAATTTAAAAGAGATGAGGAAAAACTACTTCTCTCAAGGGTTGTAAATCTGTGGAATTCATAATCTCAGAGTGCGATGGATGCTGGGACATTGAGCAAATTTAAGGAGGAAATAGACAAGATTTTTAATTAGCAATAGTTTGAAGGGTTTGGAGAATGGGCAGGAAAGTGGAGTTGGGACTAAGGGCAGCATGTGGCATAGTGGCTAACACAGCTGCCTCACAGCGCCAGGGACCCGGGGGATTCAATTGTCAGCTTGGGTCACTGTCTGTGCAGAGTCAGCAGGTTTTCCCATTTCTGCATGAGTTTCCTCCTGATGCTCTGGTTTCCTTTCACAGTCCGAAAGACATGCTGGTTTGATGCATTGGCCATGCCAAATTCTCCCTCAGTGTACCTGAGCAGTGTAGAGACTTATTTCATTGCAGTGTTAATGTAAGCCTATAATAAATAAAAGATCAGCTATGATCGCATTGAATGGCATCACGTTTGAGGAGCTGAATTTTATTGTTCTTGAGTTCAAATTCTATCTTGGCAACTGAGGAATTGAAATTCAATTAATTTCCTACATTTGGAATCAGTATCAACTGGGAAGCTATAGGATTATCTTAAAAGCCCAACTCCTTTTGGGAAAGAAATTTGTTCACTGTACCCAACCTGGTCTCTGAGCAACGTTAGTCCTAAAATAACATGCTTGGCTGTTAGCTGCTCTCTGAAACAGTTTAGCAAGCCACTCTGTTGTCTTCAAAAAGGTTACTCTCAAGCATCTCAATTCAATAGGATTGAGCAATAAACAATAGCTTGTCAGTGACATCTGTGTCCCATGAACAAATTCAGAAAAGTGCTCATTAGCCTCCAGTACCAAAGTGGCATTTTATGAAAGAAAGAAAGCAAGTTAATTGCACCAATATCTTGCCTTTTGCAATCACAAGGCTCCCTAAAATTCTTCACAATTGATGAAATACTTCTTGAAGTGGCAATGCAAAGAATGCTAACTGACCCCCCCCCTTGCTTTTGCTTGAGATGAGATGCAAATTTATGCAAAATAATAATGTGCAATCTTCAGTTCTACCACATTTACATCTGAAATTGATCATTGTAGCCCAAAGAAAATTGAAATGTTCTTGCGGGTGAATCAACCCAAGAGCCACTGGGCTGTGACTTAAGCAATTCTGCGCTGTTAATCACCACTAATGCATATGAAGTAGTACCTGACTGGAACCACTCTGCAGCCAGCTGACTCGAGATACTTCACGTAGGGCGCAGCAATGTAAGTCTTCCCATATGGAAGAAGATCTGCATCAGTTGTCTCCTGGGCCAGTATCCCTGTGGGGCACAAAATATACACCATATTTAAGGAAGAATTAATGTAGCACTGCACTCAGGTGCAGGGTCATTCATTTTACTTCTCAGATTTTCCCCTTTTCCTGAAAGATTCAAATGCTTCACATTACAACCTACCCAAAAAAAGATGAGGGTAAAAGAAATTTCCCACACTGAAAAATGATCACTCAGAAAACAGACAGGGTAGGAGTAGACCCTGGAGCCTGCTCTGTCATTCCACATGATCACTGTTGATTTTCTTCCTTAACTCCACATTCCTGCTTGTTTTCTATTGTTTCTTGATTAATTGAGCAACCAAATTTCTGTCGCTCTCAGCCAGCCCTAAATATGTTCAATTAATCAACATATTAATGATTAATATGCACAATATTAATCATTGTGCATATGCACAATCCTCTAGGGTAGAAAATTTCAAAGATCCACTCATCTGAAATGTTTTCTCCAAATGACCCTTTATTCTGATGCCTGTGTCCCATGTTCTAGATTGGCCAGTTACTTTATGCATTCCTTTACCTCTCATTAGCCACATACATCAAAAACATTTAGTGTGCTGAACACTCTCCATCTCTGACAATCCAACAAAAAATTGATGTTAAAGTTGATGGCTTCAACATAAGTAGAATCTGCAATGATGTGGAGACGCCAGTACTGGACTAGGGTGGGCACAGTAAGGAGTCTCACAACACCAGGTTAAAGTCCAACAAAGTCAAGAGCTTTTGGAGGCTGCTCCTTCATCAAATGAGCAATGAAGGAGCACCGCTCCAAAAGTTCGTGATAACAAATCAACCTGTCGGATTTTAACCTTCTGTTGTGAGATTCTTCCTAGAATCTGCAAAGCAGTCTGACAATGCAACCACAGGAATGAAGAAATAATAGTTGGGTGTCAACTACAAGTGTGTCAAAGCTGACTCTGTGTCAGCAGATGGGATCACCAATCCACACCACATAGATTTTGGAACAGAGGAGGCTAAGGTTGGATCCTTGGGAAACACCAGAGCTGAGAATACAACATTGGGAAGATAAACCATATTTGGACATACATTGGCTTAGATGACTTATATAACAGTATAATCAAGGAAGTGCAGTGCTAATGGGGAATAAGTTCTGAAGGAGAATGAAGAGCAGAGTAAGAAGGCTCACAACACCAGGTTGAAGTCCAACAAGAGAATGAAGAAACCAGGCGTGTGAA
This sequence comes from Sphyrna mokarran, assembly GCA_024679065.1. NCBI lineage: Eukaryota > Metazoa > Chordata > Chondrichthyes > Carcharhiniformes > Carcharhinidae > Sphyrna > Sphyrna mokarran. The sequence continues at coordinate 16,523,955 of JAGIQG010000031.1, read as the reverse complement.
GCATCTCCTAGAGATCCGGATGCAGAATTTTAAAGGCTGGGTGTTTTGTTGTCAGGTGGGCAATGAGCCTGACTGTTAAGGAAGACTATCTGTTGCATATGCCTGAGAGGTGTTATTTTTCAGTCAATAAATAGCCTGTCAAAATCTGAGGGCTTTTGTACTGGCGGGCACAACATATTAACTCTACTATGAAACATATTAACTCTACTAATGAAAAGAGAATAATCTTGAGAAAATCTTTTAGTTTGTTGGGCCACTGGTGTTTTCGGTGGTACTTCCTCTTGATGGAAGTGAGGCATGAGAAGCTGATTCTTGCCAATCGCAGTCCAAATTCAAGTCAAATGGTTCCTGACAATGAGTTTGCTCCATATTTCAGCACTCCATATTCAAGTTAAATGGTCCTGGCAATAAGTTTGTCCACCTGTCAAGAAGTTCAGTGTATCTCACTGAGATGGTCTCAGGAGATTTTGATCTTGGATGAGAGGTGGAGGTGATGTAGATTACCAGGAGAGAGAAGAGTAAGACATGTACAAGGAACTGACTGCTGGGACCAGACTTACCGATAATGGGTCTCTGGTTGATTTCCAGCGTGTGGAGCCGGGGGAAGGAGCTGCTGGCGAAGAGAAGCAGCAGCAGGAGTGCAGTCTGAGCCATGCTGATGTGGGGAATGTGAAACCCGGAAGCAGTGGCGCTGCCTCTCACACATTCCAGTGCGGGTCTGCGGATAGAGGGTGTCCTGGGCAGGGCTGGGCAGGGCAGGGGGAGAGGTTCAGCCCCTCCCCCCCCCGGGGCGGGAGGGGGGGATCCCTGAGCTGCTCTGGGGAGTCAGGCTGGCCTGGCTGCTGGCGTCACAGGGGAAGGTATTGTCCCGCCTCAGCGCTATGAGCACAGGCAGAGAGGCACTTCCTAGACATGGCCAGCCTAAGCTGTAAGCAGCGCCGCCCGTACAGCGAGGCCCCAGCACCATGTGAAGCGGGCTAGGGGGCCACAAGTAACCAGGTAAGAGGTTGCAGCAGAGAGGGAGGGAGGGCGACTTCCAACGGGAGGGCGGCTTCAACATAGAGCCCCCTGTGTCAAATCAAAGTAATCACCCCCTCCGCCAAAGTCATCCCAGCTCTTCCTTGCACAAGCCTGCAACCTTATCTCACTTTCACTTTCTTCCCAGCCTGTTCTCGCGCTCCACACACACACATAGCGCCTGACTGCTGGAGCTCTCCTGCTGCCAGTCACGATCCGGCGTTGGATTGGGGTAAACACAGTAAGAAGTCTCACAGCACCGGTGATTTTTGATTCTAAGCTTCTTTTGAGGTTACTGAATGAAGTGTAGATGCTTTTGTATTGTATCCATCTTTCTAAATAAACTTGTTTTCAAATAAATCTGTTGGACTTTAACCTGGTGTTATGAGACTTCTTACTGTACCTACCCCAGTCCAATGCTGGCATCTCCACATCATTCAAACTCCTGTAATGGGTTCCACACCCCAATCAGTGCAGTGGTACTGCTCTTAAAAAATGCTCTCAGGAAAGTTTCGGAATGCCAGATTTGATAGAGCCCAGAAAGCTAGTGGCGTTTGCTACCAAATAAACGAGGACTTTAACCTGGTGTTGTAAGACTTCTTACTGAGCACTCGCTCCCCATAGCCGGGCACTGTAACAGCGGGTCCCTCCCTGGGCTGATGTGGGAATGCCCACAAAATCCCAAATTTCCCTTCTCCCTCACTCAGATGATGCAGCAGTTTTTCATGTGTGATGTAGATTCACTCCTAGTGTTGTCCATTCAGCCAGGAATCCAAATGCAACTCATCATTTCTGAGAATGAACAATTGGTGTGATCCGAAGGCATGCAAGCTCCATACTTACTGGCACAACGTACCCACTGTGTGTTGGTAAAATGATCAGAATCAAACGAGTATGCCAAGTGGCTTTTGATTCTATGCTGCTTTTGTGGTCACTGAATGGAGTGTAGATGTTTTTGTACCTATATCTATCTTTCTAAGTTAGTTTTTGTTTAATATATTGCAGTCATGTGGCTAAAATAATATTGCTGTAGCTCACACTTGTGTCTAGTCAGGAATTTCTTTTAGTTAACTGTGCTGTTTTCCTCATTCTCTGGGTGACAGTGCAATTTTTGGTGACAATATGACCAAGGAATGTAAAAGGTTATGATGTTGGCCAAATTTGCCATTCTTGCATCATTTTAGCTTTATTACGAGTTGATGTTTCCCCCAAGTTGGGAAAACTTCTTGCTTCTTGTGCCATCCTCCTTTTTTTATATCTGTTTTCAAGACCAGGTAATGTGGGCTTCCTTTACTGAGTGGCTGTTTCTTCAGCAGTTCTTTAAACATTTTAACAACATATAATATAAATGGTTAAGTTTTTCAGAACGAAATTAAAACCTGAGCTCAACAAATGTACACCTAAACTCAAAGAGAGATGAGTAAAAGAAAAGTCGTGGTGGCTAACTGATTTTACAAAGAATTGACAAAATAAAGGTTTTTGTAAATTAAACTCATCTATGCTAAACAAAACAGGTCAGGGGATGGTTACTGAAAACTAAGGTCTCTATTAGATCAACTGACAGGATAATTGAAAAGAGGATGGACGTCAGTTATGGAAACAATGTGAAAAGCTTTGTTATAGAGTCATAGACGTTTACAGCATGGAAACAGGCCCTTCGGCCCAATTTGTCCATGCCGCCATTTTTTTAAAACTCTGAAGCTAGTCCCAATTGCCTGCGTTTGGCCCATATCCCTTTATACCCATCTTATCCATGCAACTTCCTAAACACTTCTTAAAAGACAAAATTGTACCCACCTCTATTATTACCTCTGGCAGCTTGTTCAAGACACTCATCAGTGTGTGAAAAAGTTGCCCCTCTTGACACTTGAATCTCTCCCTTCTTGCCTTAAACCTATGCCCTCTTGTTTTAGATTTCTTTGGGAAAAGATATTGACTTTCTAGCTGATCTCTGCCCCTCATTATTTTACAAACCTCTATAAGATCACTCATTTGTCTTCTACACTCCAGAGAAAGAAGTCCCAGTCTATCCAGCCTCTCCTTATAATTCAAACCATCAAATCCCAGTAGCATCCTAGTAAATCTCTTCTGCACTCTTCTAGTTTAATAATATTGTTATTAATAATATTGTTTAATAATAATAGCTTGACCAGAACTGTAATATTATTCCAAGTGTGGCCTTACCAATGTCTTGTACAACTTCAATATGACGTCCCAACTCCTTTGTTCATTTTTGAAGAGTCAGAAAACTGTCAAAACTGTTATTAAAGAAAAGTATTCTTTTGAAGACTACTTCAGGACAGGTTCGTAAGGACTTGCTTGGACATAAAAAACTAATAACTGGCATCAGTTTTCACTCTTTTAAGATAAAGCTAACTGACAGCATTCAATGACATATGTAACATGAACATTGTGTCTTAGAATTAGAAATCTTGAGCCCATGCGTTGGATGGGCAATGCATCCAAATAATATTCACCTGAGGTTTCTTGGGAAGATTAGGCACATGCTGTGCAAGTCCCTTTTCTCTATATTTAATAGTTAGTTGGTGTCTGGTACTGTTTTCTCAGATTGGAAGGAGACTTGTGTTGTCACCAGATTTGAGGAAAAAGAGATGGTTGTGGGTAACATTAGGCCCATTGGTTTTATGTCAAGAATCAGGAAGATATTGCAGAGAATCAACAAATGATTATTTGGATAGAGACAGAAGCATTAGGGACACCTGACTTAGCTTCAAAGGTTCGAGGTCCCGTCTTACAAAGTTGATTATATATGTTGTCAAGTCACCAAGGAAATGACTGACGTCAATCGAGGCAGGTATCTACCCTGATTTTCAAAGATAATTTTGACATCCAAGATAAAAGCCTTGAGTATTAGTGTCATTTGACTGCATTGGATGGAGAACTGACTGAAAACCATAGGAAGAAGGCAGTAGAAGGTGAATTTCTATATGCTTGGAGCCCAATCTTTTATGCTATCTCATGGGATTATGTTGGGATGGCTGCTCACTGTAGAGTTTGAAGCGCTAGAAAATTGAACTAGTCACTGCCAAATAATACTGCCAAAGGTACAGTTATGCATGTGGGCTAGGAAAATCACAAACATACATATGTACCCTTCACAGAAATGTACAGAAGATGGTGGTTAGATGTTCAAAGTTCATGATCAACACTGGCTTGACAGCAAGTGTGACTAGAGTGGTAGGAGAGAAGATTTGACCATTATCAGCACTGAAGCTCCACAACTGTGCAGCTCTGAGGGAGAGAGTTGTTGAATTAATCCCACTCTCTTGCTGTTTCTCCAGAGTTCTGCAATATTTTTCCCCTTCAAGGTTATCACTTCAGAATGTTACTTTTGAATCTACTCTTGCCATCTCCCAGATAGTACATTCCACACCATAACACTTCACAATCTAAAATAACTTTCTTCATTTGCCTCTGGCTCTTTTGCCAATCACATTAAATCTATATCCATGAGTTACTAAGCCTTGTGCAATTGAAAACAGTTATTTACCCTTTCAAAGCCAATTGTGAATTTGAACACCTTCATCAAATCATTTCACTTCTCTGTTCGAAGGAAAACAACTATAGCTTCATTTAAGTCTAGTATCCCTTGTATTATTCTGGCAAATCTCTTCTGAGCCCTCTCCAAGCCCTTGACATCCATCCGCAAGAGTGGTATCCAGAATTGAAAACAATCTTCCAGCTGCGGCCTCACCAGTACTTTAGAAAGTCTCTAAAGTCAAGGATCCCACATGCTTCTATACTGGGATTTTCAACTTGTGCTGACGTCTTGAGAGATTTGAATACATATATGTTACCAACCAAAATATATCAACATGATTCCCAGCATTAAGGGATGATTTTTACTGGGGTTTATAAGATGATGAAGAGAATACATTATGTTGGACACCTTGTCTCAACTGAATAAGTTGAGTACGACCAGGAGTTCTAATTTGAGGTTACATGATGCCAGAACTCTGACCAATCTTAAGACGCTTATTTTTGTCAAGAATAGTGAGGGCTAAATTTGATTCTGGCTGGGACACTGTGTAACACTGCGTAACATTAATCAGGATTGAGAATGGTTTTCTGCATTAGTCGTGGTCACCAGTGGGGTGGGAGGATGTATTATGAATGGAGCTATTTTTCATATTTTACTCCCATAATCGGTCTAGGATTTTATTTTTTACACGTTTTCCAAGAGTTCATACGGCTTTTGGATGGGGTGGGGATTGTATACATTGTTACAAGTTGTTTGAGACAGGCTGGATGGACCATTGTTCATGTGTCTGTTGTCAGACTAGTGATCCTTCTTGTCTGGCTCCTCTATCCCCTTCCTCCTCCTCTTCACTGTAATCTTTCTCATCTGTTTTATTTATAGTTCTGGAGTCAGGTCTCTTCCCCTTCCTATCCTGTTCCTCAATATTATGCCTTGTACTGGCTTCCTTTACCCGACATCCTCATGGTTCTGAAATCAAGATTCGTATAGCATCTCCAATGTTAACTCATTCCTTCTCAAGAATTAACAATTCTGGAGTTCCTTCTCACCCACTGTTGTTTCTCCCTCATGTAAAATACAAGCGTTTTAAGGCGAATTTGGCATTACCTTTCTGACTCTTTATAATAGGTGCCATGCACTTCAATATTAGATGCCTCCATGATAAATTAAAAATGTACTGCCCAGAGTAGAACAAAGAACAGTACAGCATGGTACAGGCCCTTCAGCCCTCAATATTCTGCCGAGCTATGTCCAATCCCAAGATCAAGCTATCCCCTCCCTATAATTCTGGAATGCAGGCAGTCTATTCTGTAGCCCAACCACTCTCTGAGTGAAGAATCTACCTCGGACATCCTTCCTATATCTCCCACCATGAACCTTATAGTTATGCGCCCTAGTAACAGCTATATCCACCAGAGGAAATAGTCTCTGCATGTCCACTCTTATTATCTTACAAACCTTTATTAAGTCACCTCTCATCATCCTCTGCTCCAAAAAGAAAAGCCCCAGCTCCCTCAACCTTTCCTCATAAGACCTACCCTCCAAACCAGGCAGCATTCTGGTAAATCTCTGCTGCACTCTCTCCAATGCTTCCACATCCTTCTTATAGTAAGGTGACCAGAACTGAATACAATATTTCAAATGTGGTCTCACCAACATCTGGTATAATTGCAGCAGAACCCCACGGCTCTTAAACTCAAACTCCCTGTTAATAAACACTCAATATTATTACAAACATAAACCAAACCTGGAACTACATTGCATCAAATTTATTGGGATATGCTCATTGTACAATTGGAATTCTCAATTTTCCCATGCTTCCTGGAAGAGAAAGTATTTGCATACTGGGCATTGTGGTATAAATTATAATTTTTCATTCTTTTATCTTTTGGGGGCTGATTTTCCTCTGTTTGCCATTCCAGTGCAGATCAGAAAATTGTGCGCGCCAACTATGATTTTGCAGCAATTGATTTTCACTATTTCTGACTATGGGGCTGGTGGGTGAGGTTTTAAACTTGCAGTGCAAGCGATATGCCATCAATGCCCACGGTTCATTAATTGCTACCCTCTCATCAAACCCTTTCAGGCAGCTTGAGGCTGTATAGGTCAGGAAAGAAAGCTGAATATATTACAAACCAGTGACGGAGAATTAATAAAAGACTTGTAAGGTCTCTCAATGGGGGCTCAGCCTCTGATAGGTCTTCTAATGCTATTGTCCCAACGAATTGCATATCTTCTGAACATCTGTTCTTTGCTTACTATTTGCAGGATGCCAGCACTATTAGGGCTGTTCAGCGTATGCCTCCTGGTGATCACGGGAAGTTTGTACCACCCCCGCCTCCTGAGTGATGAAGTTGAGAGTGAAGAGGTGCAATTAAGGATGAAAGAGCAGGAGGACAAGTATAAGCTGGAGATGGAGCGCCTCCAGAAAGAAGTGGATGAAAAGAATAATCCTGAGCAGGAGGTAAAGGTCAATACATATATAAAAGCAGAAAACCCAACACAGATTGACTGGAATACCTGGAATATTCTCCTAATGGTCACAATTCTGTTCTTGGAGCTGTGGAGACAGGACACGTGGCCACATACGCAACAGGACTATAACAGTGAAGAAGAGGAGGAAGGAGAGAAAGAAAATGAATTTCCTCAAAGAATTTACAGCAATATTTTGAATATTCCTGACAAATGTGTGCTTGATCAATTTTATAATACATGTATGCAGAATGTAAGTCAAGAGCCAATGCAGACTTGTGAATTTGTAGAAAGCTTTGTGGACAACCTCTTGGAAGCTTGTCGGAATATTTGCCAGTGGGATTCTGAACTGATCCTTGAAGATTGTGTGGGAATTGGTAGTCAGTTTGAGAAATGGGGCTGTAAGACGCCCTCGGTGTATGATATTTTGGTTCCAATTTTTCTTCAGGATGGATATTGCTTTAAACCAGAGATCTGTTGCTGTGATCTCCCACCTGATGAACAAAGTTACGGCCGAATTGTTATGGTAACACCAGGAAGTGCTGACTTGGGCTGCCTATGTAGGAGTACTGAACTTGAAGGAGATGTTCTTTGTCTTATTCATAGTAAGAGGTTTGAAGCTGATGTCCGTGCCAATTGCCTGGCTTCCATCGTGTGTTCGGAGTGGTATTTGGACTACAAGAAGGTACTGAAGTGGTTCAGGGTTGCACTAGCAAAATCCTGGAACAAAGTTTGTCACAAATATGATTTTGATCTTTCCTTCCACAATATTACTGGTTGCTGTGGGTTAAAGGTCCAGTATCAGTCAGGCCGAAATATCTACATTAAAGCCTTCCCTGCTGTGAGGCTGAAGGATTCAGATGTCTATCTCGTATCCAGCTTTCCCGATTACACCAAGAATACAGTACCATCCACTACCTACTGGCATATATCCTGTGCTGTCTGCGAGTACAGATTTCTGAAAATCATGGCAAAAAGCGTTCCCAAAAACAGTTGTCACCTCAAGTGCCTTCAGATATTGATCTTTCTAATTGAAAAGCTCCGTAGCTCCTCAGACCAGCGGAACGTTCTTGGGTCCTACTTTTTTAAGACTGTCCTTATGCATCTGTTGTTAAGTCAGCCATATTCAAACTGGCATGAGTGTCACCTGGAACATAGGCTCAGAGACATTTTGAAGTATCTTGGGAAATGCTTGGATGAGAAACGGCTCCACCGATTTATGATTGGAAATCAGACTTTTCCGAAGCAAATGGGAATTCCAGAAATGCTTCTGTATGCAGAGCCCATAAACCTCTTCCGGTCCTTCGTAACACAGCGTGACTCCTACGGTCAGGCATTAATGGAATATCAGAAAATATTAAGAGACATGGGTCCGTTAATGATGGAATGCATTAAAGATAACACAGTCAGCTGACTGAAAATAGTGGCTTTGCTCCTCGGTTGGGAGCAGAATTATTTAACAGATAGATAATATTTACAGTTCCACTGAGAGTACATTCTAATAGATGTGTTACTTACATGCCACTTATTTCTCTTCTTTACTACATGGACACATTTCTGATGTCATTTATTGTCACACATTCTCCTCAGGGCAACATAGGCGTGTATTTCTTGGTGGCAAACACATTGAATCTCCACTTTCACCTTCTGCCCTCACACTGCATTCAGAATGCTGATGAGAACATCTTAAAGTTGCTAAGATGTTGAAAGTAGCCACACACATTAAGGACTTGCACAGTTTCTCAGATATCTGCTTGTGAATCGCCCTCCCCATTCAGACTGTGACAGTGGACTTTGTCCCAAATGAAATGAGCAGGCAGTGAGCAGTCCAGCCATTTCTGAAGGACTTGCAAAGTGTTAAATCGAATGAGGAGTTAATCCAAGCGTATTTTGTTGCGGTGCTATTAGTGTGAGAGTGGCTATTGCCAAAAGTTAAACCGAACCAGCAGTGAGATTCAAAAGAGGACAATCCAGACTTCTAATTCTTGCTTACTGCCATGTATAAATCCCGATATAGTGATTCAGAATTCATCAGGAATGTATTTTTTTTAGTAAAGAGACTGAGCCTCCTTATTACTGAAAGTATCAAGTCGTTTGCTGGATACTGGGCTGTCATTCTCACAGTGTTGTTATACACAAGACATGTCATGAAATTGCAAAGGTTTGAACTCGCAATGAATCTTTATATTCCTGATGGTGAAGTCTCAAGGAAGCTGCTGATATTTTCAGAGCTTGACAGTTTTTCTTTCTCACTGGATTTCTATGTTTCTGCTATTTTTTTAATCATGGGAATAGGATGCATTCTGTAACAGAAGTAACATTTGAACAAGAGTATTGAGGATTTTAAAATGGGCTCTTTAGTCAGATGTTTTCCTTTCTTTAAATCAATCATGCAAGTTGTACCCTGTAAGATGGTGGTCAATTCATAGAATCCTTACAGTGCAGAAGGAAGCCATTCGGCCCATTGAGTCTGCACTGACCACAATCCCACCCAGGCCCTACCCCCATGCCCCTACATATTTACCCACTAATCCCTCTAACTTACGCATTTCACGACTCTAAGGGCAATTTTTAGCGTGGCCTATCAATCTAATCCACACATGTTTGGACTATGGGAGGAAACTGGAGGAAACCCACGCAGACTCAAGCAGAATGTGCAAACTCCACACATTCAGTGACCCAAGCCGGGAATCAAACCCAGGTCCCTGGAGATGTGAAGCAGCAGTGCTTGGAGTTACTTTGCCGTTCATTTGTAGGAATGGAGATGGGCTTGCATAAACTTCAAGCCCAGGTCCACCTAGAGGGAGAACAATTCTACTTGGGCAGGGTCTTCTCAACATCATTCCTGGACAAAGTGTAAAAGAGTTTTCACTTTGATTGCTGATCCCTCTCACCTCCAGCCTGTTGTCATCTTTTTTTTCTCCCCATTTTGTTCACATAATTAGTCATTGCTCCTTCAGGATGTGCAACACCCCATTGTTTGTTTCCTGTCTGCATTGAAATGAAAATTCATTCCAATCTGTTCAACTAACTCAGAATTTTCAAGAAGGATTGGAACTGGATTTTTTTTCACCTTGGAATTCCTATCACAATTTTTGAAATCATAAATTCACAGTCACCTTTGTTACTCTTTCTAACTTGGTGATATTTTGCGAGAGAGGCCTTGGATATTTATCCATGATCATCTTTAAAATAGTGTTTGAATATAATGTGTATAACAGGGCATTTTCTATTCTACTGTACACTCCTGTTTACATTGAATAAATATATATTTACAATCAGAGTTCGCACATAGTTTGGAATACGCCAGTTCTCACAATCTCCATTGTACACAATTATTGGAAAGGAACAATAATTTTGGGGGGGAAATGGAAAGAGCTAATTGGTCCTTCTTGGCATCTTTTAATGAAACCTCATTGCAGTGATGATTAGCATATAGAACATAGAACGTTACAGTGCAGTACAGGCTCTTCGGCCCTTGATGTTGCGCCAACCAGTGGAATCAATCTAATGATCCTCTAACCTAAACTATTCCAAGATTATACATATGCCTATCCAATGACCATTTGAATGCCCTTAAAGTTGGCGAGTCCACAACTGCTGCAGGCAGAGCATTCCATGCCCTTTCTACCCTCTGAGTAAAGAACGTACCTCTGACATCCGTCCTACATTTATCACCCTTCAATTTAAGCTATGTCCCCTCGTGTTAGCCATCACCATCCAAGGAAAAAGGCTTTCACTGTCCACTCTATCTGACCCTCTGATCATCTTGTATGCCTCAATTAGGTCACCTCTTAACCTTCTTCTCTCTAATGAAAACAACCTCAAGTCCCTACGGAATGTTGCAATTTATTGTTTGATATGTGACAAGCATAATTTATACAATTGTATAGGTTTGTTCCTGCCAAAGCTAATATAACATGGAGATGCCAGTGTTGGACTAGGGTAAACATAATAAGAAGTTTCTTACTATGAGCCACTTACCTGACAAAAGAGCAGCACTCTGAAAGCTAGTGGTGTTTGCTACCAAATTAACCTGTTGAACTCTAACCTGGTGTTGTGAAAACTAACATCAGAGCCATATATTCCAATCTTTATTTCAATACATCATTGCCTTTAAAAAGGCAATTAGTTAAACTTCAGGTGAATTTATTTTCTCCATCTACTCATTGACCTGATTTGAAATGGAAGAGAATAGCCTCACGCTGTATACCACTGGCTGGGATGAATGTATATTCCCATTCTGGTCCATAGCATCGTCATACTTTTATTGTTCCTCATGACCCATATAACATAGAATCCCAAAAGTGCAGAGCGAGTCTGTAAAGTCTGCGCTGACTCTTCGAAAGAGCACCTTACCCAGATCCACCCCACCGCCCCATCCGTGTAACCCCACAAATTTACCATGGCTAATCCACCTAACCAATGTATCTCTGGACATTGGGAGGAAACTGGAGCACCTGGACTGTCTAATTGAGGTTCCCGGATGATTGCCCACTGATTTCAAATATTCTGTGAACATGTATGAAATGTCAGATTAAGTGGTTTAAAAGGACGAATGCTATGTCAGTAGCTGAATAATATATTGTGTTTTACATCGTATAATAGCTCTATCAGCATAAAATAATACATTAGTTGACAGCACTAGACGATATTCATGAGTAATATAAGGGCGGTGGGCTGGGCAAGCATTTTTCTAGTATTATATCAAATTCAAAGAAGAAACAAAGAAAATTACAGCACAGAAACAGGCCCTTCGGCCCTCCAAGCCTGCACTGACCATGCTACACGACTTAACTAAAACCCCCCTATTCTTCCGGGGATCATATCCCTCTATTGCCATCCTATTCATGTATTTGTCAAGATGCCCTTAAAAATCACTATTGTATCTGCTTCCACTACCTCATCTGACAAAAATTCTAGGCAACTACTACCCTCTGTGTAAAAAAAAACCTGCTTCATACATCTCTTTTAAATCTTGTCCCTCGCACCTTAAACCTGTACCCCTTAGTAATTGACTCTTCCATCAAGATCTCTCCTCGAAAAGACACAAGGACCGATAAGGGAAAGCCAGCATGGCCTCACAAATCGTGCCTCACAAATTTGATTGAGTTTTTTGGAAGGTAACCAAGAAGGTAGATGGGGCAATGCAGTTGATGTTGTCTCCATGGACTTTAAACAAGGCCTTTGACAAGGTATGGTAGGGTGTTGCTTAAGATTAAATCTCATGGGATTCAGGGTGAGGTATCTAAATGAATACAAAATTGGCTTCTTGACAGAAACCAGAAGGTGGTTGCAGAGGGTTTTTCAACTGCAGGCCTGTGACCAGCAGTGTGCCTCAGGGATCAGTGCTGGCCCACTGTTATTTGTCTTTTATGTTAATGATTTGACTGAGAATATAGGAAGCACGGTTAGTAAGTTTCAGATGACATCAAGATTGGTGGCATAGTGAATAGTGAAGAAAGCTATCTTCAGTTGCAACAGGATCTTGATCAATTGGGCCAGTGGGCTGATAAATGGCAGATGGAGTTTAATTTAAATAAATGTGAGGTGATTCATTTTGGTAGATTGAACGAGGGCAGAACTAAGTCAGCTAACGATGGAGCGTTGGGGAGAGTTAGAGAACAAAGAGATCTAGAAGTACATGTTCATAGCTCCTTGAAAGTGGAGTCACAGGTGGACAAAGTGGTGAAGAAAGCATTCAGCATGCTTGGTTTCATCAGTCCAAACAATGAATACAGGTGTTGGGACATCTTATTGAAGTTGTACTAGACATCGACAAAGCCACACTTGGAATACTGTGTACAGTTCTGGTCACCCTATTATAGAAAAGATATTATTAAACTCGAAAAAGCGTGGAAGAGATTTACTAGAATGCTACTGGGACTTGATCATTTGAGTATAAGGAGAAGCTGGATAGACTAGGACTTTCTTCTCTGGAGCATAGAAGGCTGAGGAGTGATCTAATAGAGGTCTATAAAATAATGAGGGACACAGATCAGTTAGAAGGTCAACATCTTTCCCAAAGGTAGGAGAGTCTAAAATTAGAGGGCATAGATTTAAGATGAGAGGGAAGAGATACAAAAGTGTCCAGAGGGGCAATTTTTTCACACAGAGGATACTAAAAATCTGGAACAAATTAGTAGAGGTGGGTAGAATTTTGTCTTTTAAAAGGCATTTAGACAATTTCATGGGCACAATGGGTATAGAGGGATACGGACCAATTGCGGGCAATTGGGATTAGCTTAGGGGTTTAAAAAAAAGGGCAGTATGGACAAATTGAGCCAAAGGACCTGTTTCCATGCTATAAACCTCTGTGACTATGACATGGAGGATTCGAGCAGCAGTGAAGCTGAATGAACTCAGTTAGTGTTCAATAGCAGTAATTAGGCATTATGACCTGAAAGGGATATAGTTGCACATTGGCAGCAGAAGAGATCTTGTGAATTGCTTAGTCTGACTGGGCCAACTTAAAATAACTGGTATCATCTCATTTTTCATTTGGGGGACACATTGTGTCATATTAAACCAAATAACAGTGCTGAGAACACTAATTAATTGGCTATGGCGTGCTGAGATGTTCATCGGCAGGAAATGGATATCCACTTTATGAAGTTTCCATTGTTCTAAAACATCAGTTATCCAAAATATTGTCTGTGACTGATGCCTTAAGAGTGCCTGTGTATATATAAAGAGGACATATGGGATTACTGCCCATCCTGTTGCATTTTGGCAATGTCACACAAATTAGGAAACACCTGACTTCAGCAAATCAGCTTGCCTGCGGATTTAAGAGGCAACAGATTGCATGAAGCAGTAATTGTTTCAGCCTCTGTGTGTACAAAAGTAAACATTTTTCAAACTGCTAATGATATCACTTTCGGTTTATGTTTGAGGAACCAATTGTTTAAAGCCATGTACTTAACCTGCTTTCTTCATGTTCTTCTTTGCTATTTTCCCTTTGCACGGGATTGTATCACATTCACAGCTTCAAACAGCTGTTTTGCCTCTTTTACAGTTAAGACTATAGGTAGCATCTGATTTATTTTCTGTTTGTGCCAAAGAAAAACAAAGACCAAAACTGCCACCATGTCAACAGACTGCTGCTCCTTCCACAACAGCCACTCATTATATCCCTTTGCCCTCTTGACAATTTTTGCTCAAACGTATATATGTATCTTTTGTTAAATGCAGTTTGTGCCTTTTCTAAAGCAACAGCTCACCAGTTTGCTTCAACGCCATCAACAAAATTCAAATGGAACACAACTATAAAAAACCTTAACCATCAAAACTTAAATGCTATTACCAATGTTCACTCTAAACTCTCATGCCTATGATAATTCCACCCTGTCGGCAGAAGTCTCAGAGGAACATTGTCCTTGAATAGAGACAACTTCTGTATCAAGATGCTTTTTCACAAATCACCACCAAAGAATGTTAATGTAATTCAAAAACTGCAACATGTTAACTGTACACTCATCATTAGTGGATGGTGTTCACTGAATTGAACCCATCACCTCCAGCTGATGGCCATACTGACATTTTGTGCATTGTAGCACTTCCAACACCTCAGCAACAAAGGCATGATGATAACTTGTATCTTTATGTGTTTATTTTATGGGATGGATGAGATTTTATAATAAGTTCAAAGGTGTGAAATCAGCATAGAATTTTATATCTTTCTAATGTTGTGCATGATGTTTCAGTGGTTTAGCTCCCTGCCCTGTCTTTCAGGAATTCCACTTGAATCGAGACTGATGGCTCGAGATCTCTACACTCCACCATACTCTTCCCAATAGTAGCCTCATAGAATAAAACAGTCCATATTCAGTAGTGAACCTAGAGATTTCACTCTTACGAGCGATTGAATGAAATGGTCAAACTTACATTATTGCTGCAGAGTTGCTTCTCTGTGTTTGGACATAGATAAAGCTTAATTTTCTGTCAAACTGCACCCAAACTGGTAACACCTATTGTTGATAACAAAAGTAAAAAGTGATCAACTTGCACCATGAACAATGGCGAGTACGAGTGATTTAAATTTGCTCACAGGAAAAAGTTTCTGTTGTGAACTTAAGAATAACTTCATTTCTAGATTACAGTTCGCTTGGAATAAACAGTTGAGGCAATATCAATTCAAATTTACTGCAGAAGAATGGAGTATTTGTAGAAATTTCAGATAGAATATTCAGTACATAGAAACATAGAAAAACTACAGCCCTTTCGGTCCACAAAGTTGTGCTGAACATGTCCCTACCTTAGAGATTATGGGGCTCATCTGTAACCCTCTATCTTACTAAGTTCCATGTATTTATTTAAAAGTCTCTTAAAAGACCCTATCGAATCCACCTCCATCTCCGTTGCTGGCACCTTATTTCATGCAGCCACCACTCTCTGAGTGAAAAACTTACCCCTGACATCTCTTCTGTACCTATTCCCCAGCACCTTAAACCTATGACCTCTTGAGGCAACCATTTCAGCCCTGGGAAAAAGCTGAAGAGCAGGTTGTGGATGGGAGGAGAATAAGACTGACTTGGCACTGCTGCTCTGGGTAATTCAGATGGAATTTAATTGCCATGATATTACTTGGAAGAGAGCTAGGAATTCCCCAGGGTCCTGACCAACATTTGGAAATGTCACAAGAAAAATCAAGATTAGTATTTGGGACATTATTATTATTTCAGAATGGTTGATTTAAATCAGCAACCACTGCGCATAACATAGTTATTTTCAACACTTGACAACTTTGCACATAGAAAACATGACATAGATACAAAGGTCATTCCACAATGAAGATAATTGAAAAAAAATGCCTTTTTTCAAAATCTGAGAAGTGCTTTGATACAGAATCACAGGATTGTTAAAGTGCAAAAGGTGGCCATTTGCCCATCGTGTCTGCATTGGCTCTTCCAACCAACATCATGACTGAGCTTTGTTCTCCACCCTCTGCACATTGTTTCTATTAAAGTAATAATCTAATGAAGGTCTTGACTGAACTTATCTCCACCATACTTTTCGGCACTGCATTCCAGACTCCAATCACTCATGGTATGAAAAAATTCTTTTCACATCACCTTTGTTTCCTTTGCAAATCACTTTAAGCTGTGTCCTCTCGTTTTTGATATCTTTATGAGCAGAAACAGTTTCTCCCCATCTACTCTGTTCATCCCCTCATGAATTTGAACCTATGTATCCGAATCTTCTCTTCATTGCCTTCTCTCCAAGGAGAACAGCCCCAACTTCCCCATTTATCTTTGTAACAAAGTTTCTCATTCATTCTCTACAATATATTTAAAACCTTCCTAAAGTATGGCCCCAGCAATGTACAGAATATTGTTCATAAGATGGGCCAGTGTCCTGTGGGAATGTGCTTCCTGATTCTGTTTCCTATCTCCTGACCAAAATGAGTACGGAAAACTTACTAATTGCAGATTTGTGCCCAATAACTGTATCACAGAAATTTACAACTGTCCTTGGTGCTGTGTGATAGTGACTCCATGCACATCTAATTTCTGTACTAAGTGCATGTTTGATCATGAAATATTTTTTATATCAATGAAATATTTTTCTAGGTAATCACTCCTCATTCCTCATCTTTATAAAATGTGACTCGTTCTGGGAGATAATTCTGCTCATCATTCCTGAACAATAGCTCAAAGCGGTTGTAGCATCAGATCGTCACAATCAATCACTTCCAATGCAACCCGCTAGCTGGAAATCAGGAACAGTAACAACTGGTTGATCTTATACTGTATCTAACTGAAACAGAGGTTTGCTGTAACTCATGATTGACAGGAAAATGTGTTCCAGAACCTACCTGGTCAATCTGACTGAGAACAATTACCCACTGAATCACTGGGAGATTCATTTGTGTCATCTTTATTTGTTTTACCATTCTGGATTGGGTAATGGAGCCTCTCTGAGATGTCAATTTTGGACAAATGTTCTTGGGGCAAACAAAAGTCAAAGCGGACAACAAAGCTATTCCAAACAAATGTACGATTTATTAAGCAAGAATTTATGCCTAACAAACAGACAGTTAAAAAAAGCTGCACAAGATTTATATTTCCTGATGCAGTCTGGGCACAGTTTGAACTGTATTAGCTTTTTCTTTCCTTCTCTTGTATTCTGCTTCTTCTGGTTCTCTCTTCTGTCTTTATTTATCCAAAAATATACTTTCTTTACATTTTTAAAGTACTTTCCAAAACATTTCAAATTGAATATTATAGGAAGTGCAATAGAATTTAACTTTTCTCCACACAGCATGCTCCACTCTAAGATGCTTCAATACTCTTGATGTTTACATTATGTATTCCATATGAGGCAGACATTCCAGACATTATATAGAGTTTCCAGTTCCTCAGTGGACTCTGGCTGAATGGCCTCAATGATAAACATTCTCCATTATGCTTCCAAGTGACTGCACCAGTTCCAAGTATGGTGGAGATAAGTTCAGTCAAGACTTTCATTAGATTATTATTTTAGTTGTCCTCAGCATTAAGTCCTAGACATTTGAATATACCAACCAGCATCACTTTGTACCAGAAGACCGGCATGTTACGAAGAGCATCTTTCACTGATGGCCTTCCAGCTGCAGCTAATGGTTTCCTCAGTGTACATTCCTGGGAATAACTCAGAGAGCACAGAATTCTGCATCATGGACATAATGGAACCCATTCAGGAGACCATCCCACAACGTATTGAGATGAACCTCAACAAAAACCATTGCATCTCTTCCCAGACCAGCTTTGCAAACGAGATGGAAAATAGTCTCTTCCCTTTACAACTGCTTGAGGAATGACAATTCAGGCATACAGGAAGTTTCTGAAGGGACAACCTTTCTCACTATTAGCTAAGCCAAGTCTTGGTGCTTGTTTGAAAGTTCTGGCAATGAGACATTCTGACAAATGATTTTTGACAGTATTCTCAGGCCCATTTGACTCATTCAAGGGGATCTACCATCTCCTTTTCTCACGGGGCCTCAAAGACATTACATGCACTCCACTGTCTGCTAGATTTGTGGTCAGATTGTTTCTTTGCATATACTTTTCCAGCAGATATCAATGGTATGGCTACTCCAACTGACTAAACATTCTGTGGAAAATCCTTCCTATGCAACACTGGGTATAAGTAGCATTTCAGCATGTTCTAATACGAGCATATCAAGGAACTCTGTATGTACAACTTTATGCAGTTGTGCACAAAGGTGGCTATCAATATAAGGTGATGTCAAAGGTTTAAAGATTTGTGTATCGTGACCCTGTGGGCACAGTCCATTTGTGACAGCTACAGATATGGCTCAGATGACCATCGTAGTGCATGAGTTCAGAATGAACTAGACCTCTACCATAGACAAAATAACTGAGCAGACCTTGTCCCTGATGATCAAATTCTTACCCACAATTGAGGGAGTGTTACTCCCACATGCTAAGTTTCTGTTTCACCAGGTCTTCCCTCTTCTTGCAGTTTGTAATGCATGTCCCAGTTCCATCTGGGCAGTATCCCCAGCACTTTCAGATAGACAGAACCCAATTGTGGATTCTCTCCCAAATCTCATGTTGGAGGGCACATATCTCACATAGGTCTGTAACGTTATATCAAAGATTCTCTCCTGGTCCAAACTCATGAGGCAGGTATTCACCCCAATACAAAGGCAATCATATCCCTGAGTAGATGGAAGAACTCAGAGATTTTCCTGCTGAGTACAGCGCAGATCTGGCCAGAATGAAGCAACAACTCAATGTAGACTGACCTGACTGGCAATGACCTTGGTCAGAATTTTGTTATCCATGTTCAGCAGTGAAATGGAGTCCACCCTCCCTCACCCATCCCCCCACTCAATTCCCCCATCCTCCCTTCTGCATCCACACCCTTCCACCATCTCCCCCACTCTACCACACACCACCCATCCTCCACCTATGCCCCCCCCACTCCCCCATCTTCCTCCACCCTTTTTCACCCTCTGCCACCCTCCCCGATACTCTCCACAGTCTTTCACCCTCCCCCCCCTCTTACACCCTCCCCCACCTCCTTCACCCTCCTCCACAATCTCCCACTCTCTTTCACCTCCCCCAACTTCCCTACCCTCCTTCACCCTCCTCCACAATCTCCCACTCTCTTTCACCCTCCCCCAACTTCCCCTACCCTCCTTCACCCTCCTCCACAATCTCCCACTCTCTTTCACCCTCCCCCAACTTCCCCTACCCTCCTTCACCCTCCTCCACAATCTCCCACTCTCTTTCACCCTCCTCCACCCTTTTTTGCACTCCCCACTTTCTTTCATCCTCCACTACTCTTTCACCCTCCCTCACGCTCCTTTATCCTTCCCCACCACTGCCTCCCTCCCCCACTCTCCCTCTCGCTCCCCCACACCTCCCCTACCCTCTTTTACCCTCCCCCCCCTTCCTCACCTTCCCCATCTTGCCCCCCTCAACTCCCTCCCCCACCCTCTTTCACCCTCCTCCACTCTTTTACCCTTCCCCACTTTCTTTCATCCTCTCCCACCAGTCTTCATCCTCCCCACATTCCTTCACCCTCCACCACCCTCCTTTACTCTCCTTCACCCTCCTATCCCTCCCCCCCAACCTCTCACCCTCTCCTACCCTTTTTTCACTCCCCTCCATCCTCCCCCACTCTCTCATAGAATGGATATGTTAGCATGAGGAAATGCTCTGTTTCACTAATGAACAGGTGCATCTTGGGGTGGTTCTGTAAGTTGACGTAATGGTGAATACAGGGTACCACATATCCCGGATAACATGACCCTGACCAATCCCATGGAAGCCAAGGATAGGCATTGTTTCCGCAGACAAAATAGGTGCCATTATATGCAGTCATGCTACTCACGTAAGCGGAAGAGAGACAAACTGAGATGTTGGCTCCAGCCTCGCAGAGTTCAGGCACCCACTGGTAACATTAATCTGCTGAATGCAGTAGCTGCTATCAACAGATATAGTTCCATTTCTTCCCAGGCAAATAAAACCTCTCTGTTGATTTTTCAGAGGGCTGGAGAATTAATCTATCATAGCTAGGCTGGTAATGGTTCTTAAAGGCTGATAGAGTGCACCCATCGCCTCTCAACCCCAAAACAGCAATTGCTGTTGCTGACATTGAAAGAACTTCCTAATGGGGATTTAACTGTCACCTTCTTTGTTCCATTCTGGGTTCCATTCTGATTCAAAACCCAGTCTATCATTTCCGGGGTTGACAAAGGGATCGGGAACAAAGGATTCCCCCCTTGCCTCCATGCATGGGAATATGTGAACAGACCCAGCTCAAATTTGATTGTACTGCATATAAAAAGAACATATACATAGATATGTTCGCATGAAGGGGTCCAATTTCAGAGGATTGTTGATCCCACCCATACTTTCCATCTGGAGTTGACAGGGCCAAGGTCATGAGAAACAGCAGGAGAAGCTTCTTTTTACTTAATTGTAACCATGCAAACGTTATACAATGGTTCAAAGGCTACCTCGCCTGCAAACCTGATCACTCGTGCACAACTTCCCCCGAAACCTGATCAGCTTGCTTGGAGGTCAACCGTCTCACGCATCTGTGAATTGAGCACATAACATAATTGTTGCCATACAAGTGTTGCTACTGACTATGACCTCATAGGGGCCATTCCATTACCCGGGTAACAGAACATAGAACATTACAGTGCAGTGCAGGCCCTTCAGCCCTCAATGTTGTGCCGACCAGTGGAATCATTTAATGACCCTCTAATCTAAACTATTCCAATATTATCTATATGCCTATCTGCTGACCATTTGAATGCCCTTAAAGTTAGCGAGTCAACGTTGAACCTGGCGTCTCTGGATTACTAGTCCAGTGACAACACCATTACGCCATCATTTAACTGTTTGCTTGATGGGCTGTGTACACTGGGAAGATAAATACATGGATCTCTTACACCTGACTATACACAAAGCTCTGCCTTCACCCTGTTTTGCACCCTTCACAGGGAATTGTCCTACCTTGGATACACTGCAAGGATCCATCTTCTGCTCTCTGATGGTGAAGGTTTCTCCCGGGTTAACCTGAAGTAAAATAACTTGTTGTGACCCTTCACCTAATGTTTTATCCAATTTGCGCATCCCTTTGAATTGGGTGCTTACCTCCAAAACATATCTCCTGATTACATCTTTCAGTGGACCTACACTGGTCCTACCTGCTATGATACTTTCTGGTAACTGCATCACCTGTTCTGTCATTAGTTCATAAGCGGTTAATCCGGTTGTCTGGTTTGAGGTAGCTCTTAGTCTCATTAGTATAGTGGGCAATACCTTAGTCCGCATTGTTCCTAAAGCTTGTACAGCTTTAGCTAGTGCATTCTACATTTAATTACATATTCCCCCCTCCATAAAAAGCTTAATGTGAATCAAATAACATTGTGCTTTACATATTATAACTGAGATATCCAAACCCTTTTAAGTTGTCTCTATTTTTAAACTAAGTTAAGCTTTGCAGTTCAAGGCAAACCTTGAACAATAGATGGCGCATGAAATTCTGAAAGCAGTACATAATTTTAATTGGTTACAGAATACTAAATTGTCAGACATTCATAAATTGCGATATTCTGCAGACTTCACTGACTTGATATACTTTAAACTGACTCATAGACAGTATATTTATTATTTTTTATTATTATTATTACAAAATCATTCTTTTGTTCCTACTTTTCTACCTTTCCACAAAATTACTTATTCTCTTTTCTTAACTTCTCAATTAACTCTCACATAATTTCTACTTCAAGACAAAGGAAAGAGCACATTGTTCCCTTTGAGGTCTAAGTCCTTTCTTAAATTTCAATTTGCTTTCCAATTTTTATTTAAACTCTGTATCAAACCCACTGTTGTAAAATCACAATTAGGGGAAGAACATGAAATCCAACAATAGTAAAAACATCCAGACAATCACTTTATTAAACACACACAGACACACATGGGAGCTTCCAACATGCATTCCAAAATAGATAAAGACAGTTGTCTTCATTCTTCTTTCTTCCAGATTGTAATTAAATTCAAAAACAGAATTCAAAACATCTTATACTTTTAACAGTTTTAACATTTCCTCAGCCTCTTCGAAGTTAAACCAAGTGTAAAGCATTGCATTTATTGCCCACTATAAATACTCCACAAGAACAAACAGACTTCAACAATTCCTGCTCTCAATCTAATATGACAATAACCATCTACATTCAGCAAGTAACCAGACCACACAAACACACTGAAATACAAAATTTAAGATTGCAACAGAGTGTGCTTTGTGATCAGCACGACTCCAATTTTGTGGTTAGTTCACTACTTCTACATGTAACACGTTTTAACTAGAATAAATACATTATGGCTGTGTAATAATTCCCAGCATTAAACACACATTCCCATTCTACCTTATGGAACTCCTTTTTCTGTTAGAGTTTTGACTTTATGTCTTAAAATTACTGCAAGTCTTATAACACAAAGATCCATCATGTCTGGGACTGAATGGGTCAATTCTCTGCTTGTTTCAGCAGAGGGAGTAAGTTCACATCATCACTTCAAAACACTCAGAACAATTCTTTCCATTGTCAGTTCTATCAAGAATACATTTTCAAATTTAACAAAAGCCCGATCCAGATAATCCAAAATAAGATTTATCTTTATCACCTTTAAATATCTCTACTAATTTAAGACCTTTGCACATTCTTACAATTCTGGCACAGTAAAAAAACATTTCACAAGAGCACACAACTGTATCTTGTCACTTGGAGCACAGATGCACAAAGAAATACTGAAAGCATTCTCGTGTGTAGCAATCTACATGAATAATTATTTCTACGGCTTTGCCTTTGTCACCAACACAGGCAAATACAAAAGTCAAATCTACTGTGTGCCTAAATAGTGAATTCTCCTTACAGCTTTTCAGATGTAATGTAACACAACCTTTACCACATAGCAGATCTCCAATATATGTCCGATCCCCACTCTTGAATTGCACTATCGTAAAATCTCAACTGGGAGTAAGTAATTTATTAAACTTGCACACACAGAAACAAGTCACTTTGATCAGCTATACCCTATTACACCACATGAGGCTCTCGATCACACAATTACACCCTCTCTCTGCGCAGAGTCATACACAGAGAGTCAGTGTGCCTGTGTTCTTTTAGTGCAGACACGTAGATTCTACCTTCCTTGTTGCCCAGACTTGCAGGGGTGCCCCCTGTCAGTCCCCTCCTTCCTTGGTGATGGAAGAAGCTGACCGGATCTGCTCTTAGATTGAAAAATTGGCAGGTAGGGACCTTCCTTCCATCTCCCCCACCCCTTGCACCTCCTCAGAGCCCTACAGTCTCTGACAAAGTGACGTGGTGTTTCACAACTAATAGCATGCATTCTTTGGTTTAGTTCCTCCACTGTTTGCACAAACATTTTCCTGTTTTATTTGTGGGTACAGTTTCTATTGGTCCGTCTTCAATTCCAGATGCCCAGAATTTAACTCAGGCAGTGGGATTATTTATTGCTTCTCCCCTCGTTACCAGAGGAAGGTCGCAGACCTCCTCCTCAGTATCAGAGTCGCCCCCCAGGTGCTGAGTTTTACAATCTTACTGCTAGGGTAGGAAGGTAAAGTCCCCCAGCAGTGGTCTTCTAACACTGGTTTCGCTTTTCTAACTGTCTAATCCGTGATTCTGATGTTTTAATTCTCTCCTTATCATTAGCCCATTTTTTTTTTTACTTGAGACTGCAACCTGTTCAATGAATCCAGTCAATTGGTGAACTAAGAGAACTCCAATTTCCTTAGTTCTGTCCCTTTTCCAACCATTTCTGTTGGTCTAGTGGGCGAGATAGATCTCATCCCTACTTCCTCATTTGTTTAATGAATTAGTCCCTCTCAGTCACATACTCATTTATTAGGGATCCCAGAGGTCCCCACTGTCCTTGTGATGCTGCCATGACATCAATAAGTTTATGCTCATCACCTGGAGTCTTCTATTCCCTCTTCTCGCTCTCCCACTCCTAGGTCACTCTTATGAGAATCTGGTGATACCTGTCAAGGGTGATCAGATCTCTCTGTACCACTGCGTACACAAGTAAGCTTACACCTTTAAGCTTACACTATTAAGCCAGCTTTTCCTTCTATTCCGGCAATCACTCAGACAGTTTCTTTCTCACTCACATCTAAACATCATACCCCAGGCATCCTTCTCCAGTCTCCACACCCACTTCAAAGTCCTGACCTTCACGTGATGAGGGGCTACCCCTCTTAACAACCGGTCTAAGGCTGTGTGTTAAAGACAAATGCCTTCTTGTCTGCATATGTTCAATTCAGATTTTTTTCACTCTCATACTCTTTCATCACAGATGAACACCTACTGTAATTTGACCCACTCGTTTAAGTTCGGTGATCTATTCCGGAGCTCCATTCAACCGGAGCTGTAAACAGGTCCAGGGTTTTGGTACCAATTGTTGTAGGTCAAATAATACCACTGTGACCAGTTGTGAGTCAAGGTATAGCAGGTTTATTCAAAAACTTTTGGGAGGTATACCTGGCATTTAACAGCAGTTCCTAAGGTTTCTCTCGGAACACAAATTAAGAACACATATTTATACCCCCATTTCCCCCCACTCCCCAAAGCACGTACACACTTTCCCATGCTCGGCAGGTTCCCAGGCTGTGGTTTGTCTCCATTGCGTGAACATGGTTGCCTTGGTGGTTTCTTCATGGTTATATCAACCCCTGTGGTGTGCTTAGCTATTGGCTAACACACAGGCTGGCACAAACAAGTTAACTGACATATAAGGTAACGGGGCCAGTATATTAACAATTTTATGTTCATAGGTACCTGTACAGCACATAATATCAGTACATAATACATAAACAGTATTTAGTATATATATATATTTATATATATATATATATATATATATAAAGGCATGCATGTAAGATCCACTCTATTATACAGAAGTCTATAATATTAAAGTTACAAAAATATATACTAACTGGGTCAGCCACATTCCTGAACACAATTAGCTGGGAAAATCATAAACAGCTGCTTTCTTATCTGTCTGGGATACACAAAAACAAGTCTTACAGTACATTTTTTTACATATCTCCAAGTATTATAAAGTTCATGAATTCATTCCCTGCTTCACCCACCCTCCCTCACCTTCCCCCACCATCTTTCACCTTCCCACACCCCCATCCTCTTTCACCCTCCCTTACTCTCCCAGCCCCTTTCACGCCAGCCACCCCTTTTCACCACCCCTTTCACCTTCCTTCACCTTCCTGAAATGTCTACCACCTTCCTTCATCTTCCCTGACCCTCTGTCCCTTTCTGGGGGTCGAAGAAGATAGGTCTCCCCCCACCCAAAGGGTGTGGCCCCCCAAAAGAGGGCAGGGCCCCCCTGAAAGAGTCTGAAGTTTACAGAATGGAAGTAGGTCTTCAGCCCAACTAGTCCATGCTGCCTTTTTTAAACTCTAAGCTAGTCCCAATTACTTGCATTTGGCCCCTATCACCCGCCTCTACTATTACTTTTGGAGCTTGTTCCAAAAACTCACTACCCTTTGTATGAAAAAACTGCCCCTCTGGGACACATTTGTATCTTTCCCCTCTCACCTTAAACCTATGCCCTCTAGTTTTACACTCCCCTACCTTTGGGAAAAGGTATTGACTATCTACCATGTCTATGGCCCTCATTGTTTTATAGATCTCTATAAGATCATCCCTCAGCTTCTACGCTCCAGAAAAAAAAATCTCAGTCTATCCAGCGTCTTCTTGTAACTCAAACCATCAAATCCTAATAAATCTCTTCTGCACTCTTTCTAGTTTAATAATATCTTTTCTATAAGCGCATGACCAGAACTGTACCAGTATTCCAAGTGTGGCCTTAAACCTAAAAGAACCCCCCCAAGTGTGGCCTTAACAATATTTTGTAAAACTTCAACAAGATATCCCAACTCTTGTATTCAATGTTCTAACCAATGAAACCAAGCATACTGAATGCCTTCTTCACCACTCTATCACTTGTGACTCCACTTTCAAGGAGCTTTGAAACTTGTACCCCTAGATCTCTGTTCTGTAACTCTCCCAACACCCTATCATTAACTGAGTAAGTCCTGCCCTGGTTCAATCTACCAAAATGCATCACCTTGCATTTATCTAATTGAAACTCCATCTGCCATTTATAGGCCCACTGGCCCAAATGATCAAGATCCCGTTACAATCCAAGATTACCTTCTTCACTGTCCACTATGCCATCAATCTTGGTGTCATCTACAAACTTACTAACCATGCCTCCTATACTCTCATCCAACTATAAATGACAAATAACAGTGGAGCCGGTATCGATCCCTGAGGCACACTGCTGCTCACAGGCCTCCAGTTTGAAAAGTAACCCTTTACAACCACCCTCTGTCTTCTGTCATCAAGCCAATTTTGTATCCATTTAGATACCTCTCTCTAGATCCAGTGAGATTTAACCTTATACAACCTAATGTGCAGTACTTTGTCAAAGGCCTTGCAAAAGCCCATGTAGACACCATTAACTGCACCATCATCATCTCCCTTTTAGGTTACTCCTTCAAAAAACTCAATCAAATTTGAGAGATATGATTTTCCACTCAAAGTCCTAATCAGTTCTTGCGTCTCTAAATGACTCTCTCAAATTACCTGCCAACAACTTACCCACCACAGATGTGAGGCTCACTGGCCTGTACTTCCCAGGCTTTTCCCTGCAGCCCTTTTTAAACAAAGCACATTTGCCACTCTCCAATCTTCAGGCACCTCAACTATAATTACCAATGATTCAAATATCTCTGCGAGGAGACCTGCAATTTCCTCCCTAGTCTTCCACAATGTCCTGAGATGCACTTCATCAGATCCCAGGGATTTATCTATCTTGATATGTTTTAAGATTTACAGCACCTCCTCTATATCATGTATACTCCTCAAAACATCACTATTTATTTCCCCAGGTTCCCTAACATCCATGCTTTTTTCAACAATAAATATTTAAGAGAAATATTCATTTAGGATCTCACCCATCTCTTATAGATCTGCACATACTTTGTTGATCCTTAAGAAGCCCTACTCTCTCCCTAGTTAGTCTTTTGGCCTTTATGTATTTGTAGAAGCTCTTCGGATTTTTCTTTGCCTTATCTGCCAAAACAATCTTGTGTCCCCTTCCCTCCCTTCCTGATTTCTTTAACTTTACTCCTCCACCCTCTATACTCTTCAAGGAGTCACTTGATCCCAGCAGCCTGAGACTTTGTTAAAAGCCTTCTGAAAAACTAAATAAACCACAACTATTGGTCCTTCTCAGTCAACTCTAATTGTTACATCCTAAAAGAAATCCAATAGATTCATCAATCAGGATTTCTCCTTTCATTTTTCAATTTCCACTTTCCATGTGACTTTGTCTGGTTATGCCAATGCTTTCTAAATGTTGAACTATAAATTCCTTGATAATTGACTTGAGCATCTTCCCTCAGACTAACATTGTTCTGTTTCTGCTCCACTTGAATAGCACACATGCTTTTGCACTTGTAGCAACCAGTCCAGACTTTGGAAAATAGATCCACTATTTCCAAGGCTGATTAAACATTCTGGGACAATTATGACATCCTAGAGATTCATCCATTCATAAAAACATAAAATCACATTGTGAATCATTGAAAGTTCAGCAATTCTAAGTGACATTTCACACAATTTGCTCACTTGTAAAAAAAAGTCTCAACTTTAGAATAGAATGCAGGAGACCATTCAGCTCATCAAGCTGACACTGATAACAAACAATCCCACTCAGGACTTCCCCTAAATGCTTATGCCCCGATGAGGGAGTGGGGCGAGTGTAACAAAGGACAAAGAAAAAAGAAAATTACAGCACAAGGACAGGCCCTTCAGCCTCCAAGCTTGCACCGACCATACTGCCCAATTTAACTAAAACCTTCTACCTATCCTGGGACTATAACCCTCTGACAGAGTTATAATCTTATTCGTGTATTTGTTCACATACCTCTTAAAAATCACTACCATATCCTTCCACTATCTTCCCAGGCAACAAATTCCAGGCACTCACCACCCTCTGTGAAAATCTGCTTGGTATATTTCCTTTAAACCTGTGCCCCCTAGTAATTGACTCTTTCACTCTGGGAAAAAAAGCTTCTGACTACCTACTTTGTCCATGCCCCCCAATCTTGTAGACTTATATCCCGTCGCCCCTCAACCTCCGTCATTCCAGAGAGAACAAACCAAGTTTCTCCAATCTCATAGCTACCACCCTTCATACCAGGCAACATCCTGGGTTTATCTTTTCTGTACCCTCTCCAAAGTTTCTACATTCTTTTGGTAGTGTGGCAACTAGAATTAAACTCTATATTCCAAATATGGCCTGAGGTTCTATGCAATGAATTGCCAATTTTTAAACACAATGTCTAGGCCGATGAAGGCAAGCATGCCATTTGCCTTCTTGACTATCTTCTCCACCTCCATTCCTTTGCACCCAGATCTCTTTGCCAATCAATACTCTTAAAAGTTCTGCCATTTGTTGTATATTTCCCATTGTATGAGGCTTTTGGAAATGCATTATCTCACATTTGTCTGGATTAAACTCCAACTGCCATCTCTCCACTCAAGTGTCCAAATGATCCAT
The DNA here is from genome assembly GCA_024679065.1 of Sphyrna mokarran. Classification (NCBI taxonomy): domain Eukaryota; kingdom Metazoa; phylum Chordata; class Chondrichthyes; order Carcharhiniformes; family Carcharhinidae; genus Sphyrna; species Sphyrna mokarran. Next base: position 16,495,335 of record JAGIQG010000031.1, on the reverse strand, counting down.
ATCCTGTTGCATCCTCTGATAGTCCTCATTGCTATCCACAAATCCAACAACTTTTGTGCCATCCACAAACTTACTAAGCAAACCAACTCCTCCAATTCATTTATATATATTACAACAGCAAAGCTCCCAGCACTGATCCCTGAAGAACACCACTTGTCACAGCTCTCCATTCAGAAACACACCCTTCCGCTATTACCCTCTATCTTCTTTGACCAAGCCAGTTTTGTGTCCACCTTGCCAGCTCATCTCTGATCCCATGCGACTTCATTTTCTGCACTAGTCTGCATGAGGGACCTTGTCAAAGGTCTCACTGAAGTCCATGTGAACAATATCCACTGCCCTATCCTCATAAAACTTAATCAATTAAGAGAGACATGACTTCTCCTTCACAAAACCACGTTGTCTCTCACTAATACATCCAGTTATTTCCAAGTGGGACTAAATCCTTCTCAATCTTCTCCAATAATTTCCCTACCATTGATGTCAGGCTCACCAGCCTGTAGTTATCTGAATGATTCTTACTATCCTTCTTAAACAAAGAAACAACATTGGTATTCTCTAATCCTCTGGGACCTCCCTTGTATCCAGCAAGGATACAAAGATTTCTGTCAAGGCCGCAGCAATTTCCTCCCTTGCCTCTCCGTATTCTGGGGTATATTCCATCAGGTTCTGGGGACTTGTCTATCTGAAATGTTTCTCAAGAACTCCAATATCTCATCCTTTTGATCTCAACATGACAAACTGTCCACACATCCTTTCCCAGACTCATCACTCACCAACTCCTTTTCTTTGGTGAATACTGACACAAAGTACTCATTTTATACCTCACCAATTTCCTCTGTCTCCACACATAGATACATTCCCTTATCCTTCAGTAGGCCAATCCTCTGGCTCTGTATATATTTATAAGAAGTCTTGGGATTTTCCTTAATCCTACCATCCAATGCTTTTTCGTGATCCCTTTTAGTCCTCCTTAATCCAGATTCTTTCTACTTTCCTTATATTCCACACTTGCTTCATGTGTTCTCAGCCATTACACTTGAGCTGCACATCTTTGGATGGTGGGAAGAAACCAGAATATCTGAAGGAAATTCACACAAACATGGGAAGAACATACAAACTCCCCACAGGACTAGAATTAAACCCAGATCCCTGGCTCTGAAGCAGCAGTGCAAACCTTAAGATCAATAATTTTTGACTTGAAAAACAACCAAACACCCTAGCAAATACCTTCAAAACACTATTCTTCAACTTGCTACGAACTGTGTGAGTGGGAACAGCTCCTGGGTTTAAATATTTCTCACCTGGTCACTCTCCTGCCCACCTAGACTGGGACCATCTGCCGGTCTACAGGCAATCGCTTGGTCCATCTCACCAGAACTCCCTGCCCCCTATTAGATTCTTTCGTTTTGCCCTGCAGGGACCCTCCCAAATAAAGCTCTTTGAATCCTCCTATCTCTCCCCACCCGCTGTTCTCTCTCTCGCTCTCTCTCTTTTCCCCATTCATTTGCCCTATTACTGAGACATTTGCAGCTTGTCTGTGTTGAACCTTGTCCACAGGGATATCTGAAGACTATGACTGCTTTTACCTTGAGTGTTAAATTTGAATTGATTTGTACCTATTCCCCGGCAGCAGTTACTCAATTTATTAAGTGTCTGGCCTTAGTATGAAATCTCTAGAAACTTAATATAATATTTTGCTTTGAGTTGGGGAGTTTGGGTTAATCTTATGATTAATTTAAAATTAATTGAAAGTCTAACTTCACCATCACTAATTTGATTAAGTGTAATTTGTATTCTGATTTAATTTTATCTGATGTGGCAACTTATTAAAGTCATGTGATTGGGTTTATGAATTAAAGGTGGGTTATGTGTAATTCAGAACATCTATGATTGAGGGGTTGAATGGCCTACCGCTCTTCCTATTTCTTACGATAATGAGTATGAAGTGGTTCAAAAGTTGATGTTGCTTCTGCAAAATACAAGATTAGAGAAGTTGAATTAATAAATAAGTTATTTCAATTTTAAATACCACAACTTATTTCAATGTGATCACTTTATTTTATAACTGTGCAATTTGTTGATGGGACAGGAGAAGGGTGGAGTTGGGAGGAAGGGTATGGTGGGGAGGGGAAAGAGCGAGTGTACTGGAGGTTGGTGAATCTGCCTTATGCAAGTTCAGTTTTCTCATTCTTTCACAAAATACTAGCACACACATTCCCACCCATGTGGAACCTCCAACATTATGGGATCTATTTATTTCTTACTCTTTTAAAACTGAACCTTTTAGTACAGATATTATTTTGCATTTATTCAACAGTTGTTTTTTGAAACCTCCCCTTTTTTTTGCTACATCAAACCTCTTTTCAAAATTGCTTGTTGGCCCTTTGAGTAAGAAATGTATTCATCCACCATAAAGGTTGGACAGATCTGCCCCAATGTCAGGAAGTGCAGTATTGTCCTATCCATCATGTTAGCCCCATGGCAGAAAATCTCTTCCTCAAATCAAGGCCCAAATTTTGACCATGTTGAGGGAACTTTGTATATCATTCCTGCTATACTTGCCCTCAGCACATTTAAGAGATGAAAAAGTGCAAAAAAAAATTTATTTCCTTAGTGAAACTCTTCAGCTTGGGACAGCACACAAGAAATGAGACATTAATTGCATAAAACCTTTAAGGATTTACTCTGCTAAAGTTGGGCAGTCCTTGCAAAAAAAATGAGGCAAATGGTGACTAATAAAGCAAATATGAACTTGATCTTATAAATTTTATTGGGAATATCGTACCCAACAATACATTCAATGAGCTACATCAAAACAGTAGAACAGAAAGCAATTTGAAATATTTACAAAGTATCTGGAATTAAATGAAAAAATTGAGGCTTGTCCATTGGGATAAAGCTAATCTTGCAGATTAACACCCTTCAATGTTTCTCTTTTACATTCATATTTTATAGAAACAAAATTAGGGCAGCTGATATAATGGTTAGGAAAATGACATGGTTGATTTACAACAGAGGAGAAATTGTCCAAAAAACATTATTATCCCTGCCGTTTTCAGTGACCTCACAGTTAGCACCAGACCCTGCTAGGATCCCCATAACCCCCTCTTATCGGCTGAAGATTTATATCTAAAGACATTTGGCCCCTAAAGTTTGGCAGAAGAACATGGAGGTACAACACTGGTGTTCATATTAAACAATCTCATGCATTTTTACATAAAGACATATTAAAAATACAGAATTCCTTTACCAGTTTGAATATTTCCCCAGCACTCAGTCACTTTGTCGTGACCTCAGACTACAGGCAGTCTTAGGATATTATTTTTCTGTTAAAAATATCCAATTTTGTAATTTAGATGTTCAGAGTACCCAACATAGCACAGTTATATTGGCAGTGAGTGACTGAGGCTTGCTACCAGGCTCTTCTGACTCTGTAGCAGTGGCACAATAAAATGAAGTGTGGGGTTAAAACCTTCTTTCTTCACTTCTCCTGCCCATGTTTACGTTCAAATGACTCATTCGCATAGTCAGTGACAAAGAGATAGGTTTGGGATTCAACTCCTTTCCAAGTGTGCTCATTTAAATGAGAAATGATAGCAAAAAGCAAGGAAGTAGGCCAATCAAAATCAACAAAATGTTCAATTTTCTGATAAAATGCTACTCTTAGCAAGCAACTCCAATGTTGCAAAGTGCCTCACTGTTTTATGGTCTCATCGAACACAATTAGTAACAATCTGAAAACGATATAAGATTGAACTCAGAAATACTACACCCATTGTGCAAATCCTCCATTCTCAGCCTGTAAAGCATCACCCAACCTGGAGATTTGCTGGAAACTGCAAGGATGCTTCAGGCATCATTTCGGCATTGTGATGAGATGTGAGTAGCACAATCCGTAAGGCACCCACTCCCTTGCTCGCACCTCCAATCAATGCAGACATAGCCCTGGTTCAGTGGTGCGACCCTGATAGAGGACCATCAGCAGATGAGATAGTCAGGATCCCACTAAACCACACAAACAACATAAGTCACACACAGTGCGACCTCACTTCAATCCAGCCATGGTCCACAACCATAGTATTGCAAATGGGAACAAAACTTGTTGTAGATGTTACATTCAGCTCAGGTCAATTGCGCTGCATCTTGGCTGTCTTCCCTCAATTCTGCCTCACTGTGAAGGTGCATTGGTAGGGAGATGTAGATCTTCAAACGTTAGTCGTCAACCCAGGCAATCCATGACTGCATCAGGCAGCCACTGGAGGTATACCACCTTAACACAGATCTACATTAACATCACAAATAAAACCAGGTATAAAGGGACGGATACAATCATTGAGATAGAAACAGCAAGAACAACAAAAGGCAGGTGAAGTTAAATATTAATGGCGCATGGAAGCTTTTGACAGCTCTGTGTTGACCGTGGACAGAGGGAAACTCTCATAACTGTCTGAAGCCCCACCGCAGCGACATCTGTATAGCATAGCCTTCACTTCCTTCTGGAAGTTGCTGTTGAGGAAACCATAGATGATTGGGTTGACACAGGTGGACAGCATAGCTGTCAGGTGACAGAGAGAGAAGATCAGGTTGTGGTGACAAATGGAGATGGCCTCATGGTCCCAATCGAAGATGGTGTTGAAGACGGTGAGTGGCAGCCAGCAAAGACCAAAGGCTGCGACGATGGATGCCAACATGACATTGATCTTCCGACTGTGGCTGACTCTACGGTTGCCATCCCTCGCTCGGTCCACCATCTCCCGGCGTCTTCGAAGTCGCAGAAATATCCGGAAATAGCAAGTCAGCATCAGGAGTAGTGGCAAGCCATATTGGAAGACCAACAGGCAGGTGGTATAGGCCAGCTTCTGTTGTTCTGAAGACCAATGCTCAATACAAGCTGCATGGTCTTCAAAGGTGTCCAGGAGAAAGGAAATATTTACGTAGGGCTCGCTGGTCAAGACATTGAAGGACACAAAGGGCAAAGAGATAAAGCATCCCACCAACCAGCTGACAGCTACTGCCAAGTAAGCATGTCGCACGGATGGCTTCCAGCCAGTTGGGTTGATGATTAGCTGGTGTCTTTCCAAAGCAATCAGCACCAAGGACAGGATGGACACAGTCACTGACATACACTGGACAAAAGGTGTCAACTTGCAAAGTGCAGCCCCAAGGATCCAGCGGTCCATCATGGTATAGATCACTGTCACTGGTAGGCATATGGTGGATATGAGGATGTCGGAACAGGATAGATTGGCAATCAGGACATTGGTTACATTGCGCATCTCCTTCTGCCTGATGATGACCAGAACCAGGCACATGTTGCCAATCATGCCCACTGCCATCACTGCACTGTAGGCTACAACAAGGAAGGTGGTGCTACTCACAGAGTCAGAGCAGAACTGGAATTGCTCTGCCAGCAATGAAATGTTGGGCCAGGAGGCGGGATGGAATTTAATGGTGTGGTTGAAGTTCTGATCCATTCTTCAACGGAGACTGGTCAAACTTTGCCTCAATGTTACCCAAGATGCAAGTTCAGTGCAAGCCTTCATCAGAAAAAAAAGGCAACTTTTTTCAACCCATCTCATGATTCTTCTCTGCTAGGATTTGAACTAAGATGAATTTCTCAGTGTTCCCTCAGTTTTCTGGGCACCGTCTGAATCCCCTGTATAGAAAATAAGGAATTGAGTCAAGTCAGGATTCACACATTTGCTTCTCACACGTCATGATGCCGACACATTTAATGTTGGCTGCCACATTAGTTGCAGTCCAACAGTGACAACATGTAAAAAAAAATCAGCAAGAACATAATTTGATGTCCTGCATTCTGCAAGATATAGTACAAATTTAAGTCTTTATATTAAAGATCTAATCTCTGTGTACTTTCAATCAGCTTTTTCTGTTAAAAATTCATCTGTATATTTTTAATGAAAATTTCCTCTGTCAGTCTGTCCACTTGTACTTTAACCATTAACATTGGTTCACAGATCTAATTAATTATATCATCAATGGGGCCACAGGAAATGACAAAGTAGACAGAAAAATGAGGCAGAAAACTGGCACTGAATTACACTGTAGATTGTGCTTATAAGATCCTTCAACAACCAATGCGCTGGGATTGTCCCATTCTGTTTACAGGGTCAGATTAAAACTGTTATTTACTCACTAAATCATTTTCACTGGAGGAGCCCATGGCCAAGATCACAAATGCAATCCAGCAAATCAAAGAATGTATTCCAAAACAGGGCAATTATATTTATGTGTTAAAGATATGTTAAGATTTTATAAACATGGCTTCAGTATGGTATTTGCATTTTTTTGTACACAAGTTTCTGAGGTTGAAAATTGCTCATGGACTTGATGAAAACCAAATATCTATCCAAATATCTACACTGCCTGAAGTCTCCACTTGGTCTGGCTATCTTGTGCCAGATTTCACTGGATTGGAAATTTGATTGTAACAGTCGGGGTGGGAATTGAGATTAACAATGGGAAGGTTCACCTGAGATGATCTTGCAGCGTAAACAGACTTGCACTTTTCTGGAAGCCAATCCCGACACAGCCAAACCTTAGAACATAAGAAATAGAACATGATACAGCCACATTGAACCTGCTCTACCATTCAACATAGAACACTACAGCACAAACAGGCCCTTCGGCCCACAAGTTGCGCCAATCATACCCATACCGACCAGGCCATTGAACTATCTCTGTAACTCCCAATCCTATTTAATTCCATGTACTCATCCAGAAGTCTCTTAAAAGACCCCAGCAAGTTTGCCTCCACCACCACCGACAGCAGCCGATTCCATTCACTCACCACCCTCTGAGTGAAAAACTTACTCCGAACATCTCCTCTGTATTTGCTGCCCAGCACCTTAAACCTGTGTCCTTTTGTAGCAACTATTTCAGCTCTGGGAAATAGTTGTTTATAGTATATATAAATGATCTGGAGGAAAATATGGATGCTCTGATTAGGAAGTTTGCAGATGACATGAAGATTGGTGGAGTTGCTGACAGTGCCAGGGATTGAGAGATGATACAGCAAGATTGCTGGCATTAAAACTTCAATTCCATATTCCTGCATGCTTCTCATCTCTTGATTCCCTAAGACCAAAATTTTGTCTAACTCAACCTTAAACATATTCAATAATAGAGAATCCACAACTCTATGGGATAAAGAATTTCAAAATGCACAATGAACAAAGAACAAAAAACAAAACAGCATGGGAAACAGGCCCTTCAGCCCAACGAGCCCGCGCCGCCACCCCGATGTTCCTACCCCTACCTGTGATCCCTGTCTATGTTTATAGATCTATGGATTAAAAACCAAATTTGAAACAATTTAGGGAGAATTTGTTTTCCAATTAGCCTAAGAGCACATTTTGGGGATGAGGAAGGAAACCGGAGCACCCGGAGAAAACCCACACAAGCACGGGGAGAATGCGCAAACTCCCACATACACAGGCCCAAATCCATGTATCTGCACAGCAAAGCGATAGTCACTGAGCTGTCGTGCTGCCCATCAAATGGTCCAGGTCAAGCGTACACTAGTGACGTGAAGCACTAGGATACTCTCGAAAAAATCCAAGAGCAGCCCTCTCACGATCAATTGCGTGTATGCCCCTTGTTAGACAACAAGGTGGACCAAAGCACCTATAGGATAAAAACAAGTACATCAATATCATCATCTATTTACACACTTCCCAGGGACTCCCAAGGCTCATGATTCCTATTTTAAATCAGTTTTCTACACCCCTCCATTCCCATTCTGTTCATGTGCCCATTGAAGTATTTCTTAAATAACTCCAGAGTGCCTGCCTCCACCACTTTACTTGGCAGCGCATTCCATATCCTCACCACCCTCTGTGTGAAAAAACTCCCTCTAGCATCCAAATTATACCTTACCCACCTCACCCTAAGCCCGTGACCCCTCGTGCTATTTGAGTCCATCCTAGGAAAAAGCTTAACCCTGTTTACTCTATCTATACCCCTCATAATCTTGTACACCTCTATTAGATCGCCTCTAAGTCTACGTCTTTCTAAGGAAAACAGTCCCAATTTGCCTAACCTCTCCTCGTAACTCAGACCTTCCATACCAGGCAGCATCCTGGTAAACCTCCTCTGCACTCTCTCCAGAGTCTCCATGTCCTTCTGGTATAAGGAGTAAATATTGAGTATAAGGAGTGGCTGAATAAACTGGGACTTTTTCCTCTGGAGCATAGGAGGCTGAGGGGTGATCTAATTGAGGTCTATAAAATAATGAGGGGCACAGATCAGCTGGATAGTCAATATCTTTTCCCAAAGGTAGGAGAGTCTAAAACTAGAGGGCATAGGTTTAAGAAGAGAGGGGAGAGATACAGGAGTGTCACACAGAGGGTAGCGAGTGTCTGGGCTAAGCTGCCAGAGGTAGTTGTAGAGGTGGGTAAAATCTTATCTTTTAAAAAGCATTTAGATAGTTACAAGGGTACAAGGGGTATAGAGGGACATAGGCCAAATATGGGCAGTTGGCATTAGCTTAGGGGTTTTAAAAAAGAAGGGCATCATGGACATGTTGGGCCGAAGGGCCTGCTTCCATGCTGTAAACCTCTGTAACTCTATTCCCCAGTCAGGTGGGTATCCTGTAAAGCTCAAGCTCCTTCAGAATCTTGGACGTTTCTGTGAAATCATCTCTTATTATTCTAAATTCCAATGAATATCAGCTCAATTTATCTAGTCTCTCATCATAGAGGCCAATCCAGTAAACCCTGGCTGGTGAGCCTCCAGTGCAAGGATATCTTGCCTTAAATACAGAGACCAAAACTGGACATGGACTCCAGGTGTGATCTCACCAAAACCCTGGACAACTGCAATAACACTTCCTTATTCTCATATTCCAATCCCTTGCAGTGGAGGACAATGTGCCTATCTAATTGTTTGCTGTAGCTGCACTTCTTGCATGAGTATATCCAAGTCCCTTTAACATCAACACTTTCAAATTTCACCCTTTTAAATATATGCTGCTTTTTCACTCGGTTAGAAAATCCAAAAATACTTAGGTATATTGGGAGTTGGGGAGGTACAATTCCCAGAACAACAGAGCCTTGGGACTTCTGAGCATTTGCCAACTGGAGACCGGCCACAAATGTGCAGGTTTCTGATCTCACCACCACTAGCCGGAAACTAACCATGCAAATGCCACAGAAGGAAATCACAGAAAAATAAATGCAATGAAGCAAAACTGGAGATCAGGTAACCTGAATAGGAATGCAATTCAAGAGAAGTTGGCCCAAGGGGCAGACTATGGTGTGAAGATCAGTGAGAAGATGTGATCTGACTTCACATTCCTGCTCACAAATAACCTTTCACCCCTTGGGATATAACAAATCTATTTAGCTCTGCCTTATGACAGAGTTACAAAGACTCATGGCCCTCTGAGGGAAATTAATTCTCATCTGTCTGCATTCAATGATCCTTCACTTTTAAACAGTGACCCCAAGGTTCTCCCACAAACATCCTCCCCACATCCACGCTGCCAAGACCCCTCAGGATCTTGTATGCTTTAATCAAGTCACTTTTTCCTCTCCTAAACTAGGCCAGGTTTCAAAGTTGTCAGAAGTTTTAATACAGTAAATGAAAATGAGCCAGATGACACCGATCTGAGAAAATTGGCAAAACAACAAAACCAGCAGTTTCCTTTTATATGTCGATCAAGAATGCTGGGATTCTGATTCAATTCAGCAATGATAATGGGAGCTGTTGACCAATGGTGTTGATCAATCTCTATCAATGTGATGTGTCAGCCTCATGACGCAAGGTCAGTGGTGGTCAACTTTGAGAACCTGAAATCCAAGGGCAATTATACCTCCTGGAATATGATGCAGGCACCATAGATCAAAGAAAAGTACAGCACAGAAACAGGCCCTTTGGCCTCCAAGCCTGTGCCGATCATGATGCCTTATTAAGTTGAAAAAAGCCTTCTGCCCTTATTCTGTCCATATCCCTCTATTCCCTTTCTACTCATGCACCCATCCATGCACCTCTTAAATATTGCTCACGTACCTACTTCAGCCACTACCTCCACCACAACACAAAATATTATTTTCTGGAGGAAACCTAATTTGCAATTGACTTAAAATCAAATGTGTAAACTTGACCTTCAGGGATTTCGCTCCAGAGACTCATCACTCACTGAATAGTTATTTCCACAGGTCAGTTATGAACTAACACTCCTTCAAGCGCAGACTCTGAGTTCTGGTTTCATTGTTTTGGGGGAATGCTGATCACAATTCTTGAACACCTTTAGAGTCCTAAATATCAATCTGGCTCAGCTATTTGAGATATCACAAAGATCAGTGCTCAATAAAACAAGGCTTGAAAATACACCAAGTTAATTCATTTACAACAAAGTGCTGCAGATGCTAGAAATTAAATAACAACGCTGGAAATAGAGGTAACATTTCAAGTTGATGGCGCTTTATCTGACCCCCAAACGAAATCTCATTTCTGTTGCTCTCCACAAGTGTTGCCTGAGCTGCAAAGTAACCCTTTGATATTCAAGTTCCCTGGATGGATTTCTGGGACGATTGAGAGTTGGTTCAATATATAATACTCTCCCCTCTGAGTTAGAAAGTCAGAGGTTCCAGTCTCATGTCAATAAATCCAGCATTACCTTCTCAGTACAGTGCTGCACTGTCAAATGTGTCATCTAGCAAGGAGACATTAAACCAATGCTTCGAGTAAAATCTACAGAAACATGGAGGGGGATGTCAGGTTTCAACAACTCCAGTTTTAATTGGACAGAAGAGGTTGACAAAGGAATGGCATTTGACTGCATTCAGGACTTCTTTCTGACTGGGTACATAACAAATCTAATAATAAAGAGAAAATTTGCTATTAGATTGTATGATGGTAAATGAAGCTACATTATAAGTATGACATAAGCGAGATTAATAGATTGGAGTAAGGCTAATTTGGAACAGCCAGGACTGAACTTGGAAAAATAAAAGTTACAGTAATTATTGATGCTCTGGTAATATGTCATGGATGAATAAAAATATGAAAGCTGAATGTTAGGGAAGAAGCATACATTAGGTATGTAGACAGCTGATGGTTGATAAGAAAGTGGTGAAAAAATATATTGGAAAGCAATAAATTGTCAAGGAATATACAACAAAATAAAATGGAAGACTAAAATGGGAATAGGACCATTAAATACCACAAGTGAAAATAGGGTTGTGGCAGCATTAAATAATTATTTTGCTTCAGTTGTTTCTCCTATCAAATAAAATATATGACATGGAAAGATGAGCTAAGTAATGAGTTAAATTCATTTTGAATAAAAAAGTGGATGTTGAAGGACTTGGAACAATTTTCAGCCAGGAAAGCTAAGTGGCTATTCCACTCCACCTCCCTCTGAGGTCCCAGCATCACAGATGCTAGCCTTCAGCCAATTTGATTCTCCCCACACAACATCAAGAAATGGCTGAAGGCATAATACTGAAGGGCTCAGAAAACATCCTGGCAGTAGTCCTGAAGACCTGTACTCCAGACTAGTGGGCCCTCACCAATCAATTCAATGTGACAACACTGGCACCTACCCAACAATGTGGAAAATTGTCCAGGTGTGTCTGGTACACAAAAAACAGGACTAAAGTAACCCAGCCAATTACTGCTCCATTCTCCTGCCTCTCAGTCAGCAACATGATGAAAACAGTCTTCAACAATACCATCAAACAGCATTTACACAACACTCGTATTCAGTTTGGCTTCTGCAGGACACTCGTCCTGATCTCATTACAGCCATGGTCTAAACATGAACAAAAGTACTTATCTTAAAGGGGGAGATGAGAGCGATTGTCCTTCACATCATTTACTCCTGGCAAAACCTGAAGTCTTTGGGAATTAAGAGGAAACAAAAACTCTGTTGGTTGGAGTTACAAAAAGCAGTTTAGTTGTGGTTGCTGCAGAGAACAATCCTCTGTCTCAGAACATCACTGCAGGAGTTCCACAGGGGAGATAGTGTCCTTTGCACAAACATCTTCAGCTGCTTCATCAATGATCTTCCCTGCATTATAATGTCAGAAGTGGCAATGTTTTCTGATATACAATATTCTGTACCATTCACAAACCCTCAAACTGAAATAGCTTGTGTCCATGTGCTGCAAGATCTGGACAGCATTCAAAAATAGGCTGAAAAGTGGCAAGTAATACACTCACAAACTTAACCTCATCTCCACAAGACATAGTCATATTTTCTTAACTTCCAATTGCATTACCATAGCTGAATCTTTTACTATCAAATGCATGCGTGTTACCTAGGTCAGCTGTGATCTTATTGAATGGCAGAGGAGGCTCGAGGAGCCAGGTGACCTATTCCTGTTCCTAGTTCTTATGTTATTCCATAAATGATTTTTAAAACTTTATAACCAACCATTAATAGGACAAAAACCCTAATTCAAATAGACCACATTATAAAAGAATCGAGTGAAGAGATAGTGAAAGGATTACTATACATATTTAATAATTCATTGTTAAAAAGTGTTCTGTCAGAGGTTTAGTGGACAGTGAACACAAATCCAATATTTTTAGAAGGGGATAGATCATGTCCAGGAAATTATAAACTGATCAGTGGCAGGAAAAATAATCTCTATTAAAGGACAAAATAATAAAATATTTCAAAAAAAACAATTATGAGCAGTCAGCATGAATGTCAGTAAAATAAAAATTTGACCAACCTTGCTGAATATTTGAAGGGGAACAAATGATAAAACAATGGTGATGGAATAGAAGTCATTTTCAGTATCCCATAATGGGGGAGACAATGACATACTGATCATGTCACAGGAATTGTATTCCAAAGACCCAGGCTAATGCTATGGCGACATGGGTTCATATTCCATCAATGGAATTAAAATTCAAGTGACAAAATGTTAAACAAGTCTCAGACATTGTGCCCATAAAATCACTGTCAATGTCGTAAAGACCCATTTAGTTCACAAATGTCCATAAGGTAGGAAATCTTTCTTCCTTGATATAGAATAGGAACATAGAATCCCTAAGTGCAGAAAGAGGCCATTTAGCCCATCGAGTCCGTACCAACCACAACCCCACTCAGGCCCTATCCCAATGCATTTACCCTAGCTAGTCTCTTTGATACTAAGGGCAATTTTAGCATGGCCAATCCACCTAACGCACACATCTTTGGACTGCCGGAGGAAACTGGAGCGCCCAGAGGAAACCCAAGCAGACATGGGGAGAATGTACAAACTCCATGCAGATAGTGACCCAAGCCAGGAATTGGGTCCTTGGTGCTGTGAGGCAGCAATGCTAACCACTGTACCATCATGCCGCCCCCAAGGTCTTGACCTGGTCTGAGTTATATGTGACACCTAATTGTGCAGAAAGTTAATATTGAGAAGGACTTTTGGTAAGTTAGAGTTGAACAAGAATAAATTTAGAGAACATAATTGGCAAACTAGTTCCAATAAAAATAAATGTGAAGTAGTTTTGTAGGAAGCATAGAGAAGTGATTTAACTTTGAACATATCAACCTCTATGGGGGAAAGAAGCAAGGGGATCTCAGAGTACAAATACTCTGACCACTAAAAGTTGCATCACAAGTTAGTAACGCGTTTAAAAATCAACCTGACAATTGGTTCTATTTTCAAAGGGATAAATTGAAAAGGAAGCAAATAATTTTAAACTTGTATCAGACTTTGGTTAAATCAAACCAGTCCAGGGGTAACATTAAAACAAAAACAGAAATTGCTTGTAAAACTTGTTAGGCAGCATCTGTGGAGAAAGAAAAAGAAAGAAAGGTGTTTCAAACCTTTCATTAGAACCTGATCATTGATATGAAATGTATAGCAGGATTTTCAATACTCCCTGTGGTGTGTTTCTTGATGGCATAAGGTGTCTCAGTGTGGCCAGAATGAGATGTTCTGGTCCTGCCACTTGAATGGGGCTTCCCATTGAATCCACCCCCTTTGCCAGAAAACCATTAGCGGGAAAAGGGTGGGTTTGTGGGGGGGGCAACGATCCCCACCACCAGCAATGGTCAGAAAAACTCTATTTATCTCTCCACAGGCTTGATGAGTTTGTGTTTCAGGGGATTTTCACAGTAACTTTGTTGCAATGTTAATGTAAGCCTACTTGTGACATTAATAAACAAATTTTAGATTTCCAGTATCTTCAGATTTTACCTTTCTTCTTAGAGCTGTCATGATGTGGAATTGCCGGTGTTGGACTGGGGTAGGCACATTAAGTAGTCTCAGATACCAGGTTAAAGTCCAACAGGTTTATTGGTAGCACAAACTTTCAAAGCACTGCCTCTTCCTCAGGCACTCACCTGCTGGAGTATATATGCATTTCTGCTTGCTATATCATTAAAAAATATAGAAGTACAGGAGAGAGTGCTGAAAATGTTTTGCTCAGATGACACCAGAAATGAAAGTGCATACAGATAATGAGAGGGTGACCTAACAAAAATCTTTAAAACTACCAACAATTTTGACAGTGGAAACAAAACATTTCCACTTGTGGAGAAGAAGATAACCAGAAACCAGCAAACAGCCACCAAGGAAACTAATCGGCAAAGAAGAAGAAACTTTATTTCTGCAGAAGAGTTGTGAGTATGTGGAACTTGCAACTGTAAGGAGCTGCTGAAGCAAACTGTACATGTGAATGGCATTTAAGAGGGAACTAGACAAGCAAATGAGGGAGGAGGATTCAGAGGGTTACGATGATAGATCAGATAGCTGTAAAACAGCAAGTGGAGAAGAGAGGGGAACTTAGTGAAATTACAATCATTAAGGAATTGGTCCTCATGGACTTCATCAAAGGGTCTTAAAACAGGTGGCTAATGAGGATGTGTTGGCGTTAATTTTCCAAAATTCCACAGATTTTGTCAAGGTTACATCAAACTGCAAAAACAACTTTTTGTATCAAGGATCAAAGAAGACAGAAAACTGAAAACTAAAGGCCAGGTAGCTTGGTGTCTGGAAGAGGTTTCGAATCAAACACGAGAGAGGCTATAGCTGGACACTTTGTAAAACTCGCTGTTAGTGGGAAAAATCTGGCTTTGCAAAAGGGAAATCACTTTGAACTAATTTATTAGAGGTCTTTGAAGGAGAAGCCTGTGCTATGGATAAAAGGGAACCTATTTACATATTGTACCTGTCTTTCCAGAAGGTATTCAATAAAGTGCAACATCAAAAGTTATTGTGGAAAATAAAAGCTCATTGTATAGACAGAATACATTAGCATGGACAGAAGATTGGCTGGCTGGGAGAAAGCAGGGCATATGCAGAAATGAGTCTTTGTGTGATAAGCAAGATATGGTGAATGAGAGTCAGTGCTGAGGCCTCAATCTTTTGCAATTTACATCAATAACTTGGATGACAGGAGCAAAGGCATGGTAGCTAAATTTGCAGATGACATAAAGATGGATTGTTGACAGATAAATAAAGCAGACAAACAAAGACAGGTTGAGTGAGCAGACAAATATCTGACCAATGGAGCAAAATGTGGAATCTTTACTTTGGTGGCAAGAATAAAAAGCAGTCCATTACTGAAGGGAGAATGACAGGATTTAGAGTCATCGAGGCTTACAGCATGGAGACAGGCCCTTCGGCCCAACTTGTCCATGATGCCTTTTTTTTCAAACCCCTATGCTAATCCCAATTGCCCGCATTTGGCCCATGTCCCTCCATACCCATCTATCTAAATGCTTTTCAAAAGGCAAAATTGTACCCGCCTCTACTATTATCACTGGCAGCTTGTTCCAGACATTTACCATCCTGTGTGAAAAAATTGCCCCTATGTCTCTCTCTTCTCTCACCTTAAACCTATGCCCTCTAGTTTTACACTCTTCTACCTTTGGGAAAAAATATTGACTATCTTGCTGATCTGTGCCCCTCATTATTTTATAGACCCAAATAAGATTATCTCTCAGCCTCCTATGCTCCAGAGTAAAACTTCCCAGTCTATCCAGCCTCTCCTTATAACTCAAACCATCAGGTCCCAATAGCATCTTCATAAATCTTTTCTACACTCTTTCCAATTTAATAATATCCTTTCTATAGTAGGGTGACCAGAACTGCACATAGTATTCCAAGTGTGGCCTTACCAATGTCGTGTACAACTTCAACAAGATATTCCAAATCCTCTATTCAATGTTCTGACCAATGAAACCAAGCATGCCAAAAGCCTTCTTCATCACTCTGTCCACCTATGACTCCAGTTTCAAGGAGCTCTTTGTTCTGTAACTCTCCCCAATGCCCTATCATTAACTGAGTAAGTCCTGCCCTGATTCAATCCACCAAAATGCATCACCTCACATTTTTCTAAATTAAACTCCATCTGCCATTCGTCAGCCCACTGGCCCAATTGATCAAGATTCCATTGCAGTCAGAGATAACTTCTTTCACTGTCCACTATGTCATAAATCTTGGTGTCATCCACAAACTTACTAACTATGCCTCTTATATTCTCATCCAAATCATTAATATAAATGACAAATAACAGTGGACCCAGCACTGATTCCTGAGGCACACTGGTAGTCAGAGGGCCTCCAGTTTGAAAAACAACTCTCCACAACCACCCTCTGGCTTCTGGAAAGAAGACAATTTTGTATCCATTTAGATATCTCATCCTGAATCCCGTGAGATTTAACATTATGCAATAACCTACTGTGCAGTACCTTGTCCATGTAGACAACATCAACGGCACAGCCTCATCTACTTTCTAGGTTACCCCTTCAAATAACTCAAATTTGTGAGACACAATTTTCCACTCACAAAGCCAAGGTGACTGTCCCTAATCAGTCCCTGCATCTCTAAATACCTGTAGATCCTGTCCCTCAAAATACCTTCCAACTTACCCACCACAGATGTGAGGCTCACTGGCCTGTAGTTCCTGGGCTTTTCCCTGCAACCCTTTTTAAACAAAGGCACAACATTTGCCACTCTTCAATCACCCGTGACAATTGATGATTCAAATATCTCGACAAGGGACCCGCAATTTCTTCCGTAGGCTCCCACAATGTCCTGGGATACACTTGGGATGTCTTGTTGATTTGTACAAGACATTGGTAAGGCTATTCTTGGAATACTGTGTGCAGTTCTGGTCACCCTATTATAGAAAGAATATTATTAAACTAGAAAGAGTACAGAAGAGATTTACTAGAATACCATTGGGACTTGATCGTTTTATAGGGAAAGGCTGGATTGACTGGGACTTCTTTCTTTGGGGCGTAGAAGGCTGAGGGGTGATCTTATAGAGGTCTATAAAATAATGAGGGTCATAAATCAGCTAGATAGTCAATATCGTTTCCCAAAGATAGGTGAGTCTAAAACTAGAAGGCATAGATTTAAGCTGAGATGGGAGATACAAAAGGGACCAGACCGGCAATTTGTCCACACACAGTATGGTAAGTGTCTGGAACAAGCTGCCAGAGGTAGTAGTAGAATCGAGTACAATTTTGTCTTTTAAAAAGCATTTAGGCAGTTACATGCTTAAGATGGGTACAGAGGGATATGGGCCAAGCGTGAGCAATTGGGACTAGTTTAGGGGTTAGAAAAAGGAATGGCATAGACAAGTTGGGCTGAAGGGCCTGTTTCCATGCTGAAAACCTCTATGGCTATAGAATTCCAAGGTACAGAGGGATTAAGGTGTTCTAGTGCATGAGTCACAAAACATAGCATAGAATCTACTCGTGCAGAAGGAGGCCATTTGGCCCATCAAGTCTACACCGACTACAATCCCACCTAGGCCCTATGCCCGTAACTTCATGCATTTACTCTAGCTCGTTCCCCTGACACTAAGGTGCAATCTAGCATGTGCAATCCACCTAGCCCGCACATCTTTGGAGTGTGGCAGGAAACTGGAGCATCTAGAGGAAACCCACGCAGACACTGGAGAATATGCAAACTCCACACAGACTGTGACCCAAGCTGTGAATCAAACCTGGGTCCCTGATGCTGTGAGGCCATAGTGCTAACCACTGTGCCACCTAAAACATAAGCACGCAGGTACAGCATATCATGAAGGAGGAATAGAATGGAATTGAAGGATATAAAAGCCAGTTTAGAAGAAGTTTACTAGACTAATATCTTGAGTGAGTGGGTTGTTCGATGAGCATAGGGGGGCTTATTTCCATTTCAGTTCAAAAAATTTGAATGAATTATGAGATCCTGAATGGCTTTCACAAGATGGATATGGAAAAGATATTCCCTCTGTGGATCATAGAGTTTCATAGTATAGAAAGAGGTCTTTGGTCCATTCTGTCTGTGTCAGCCACAAAACACTAATCTTTCTAATCCCAATTTCCAGTACTTGATCCACTGCCTTGTACGCTATGGTGTTTCAAGTGCTCATTTAAATGTTTCTTAAATGTTGAGAATCCAGAACGAAGGGCCACTGTTTTAAAATTAGAGATTGGTTTGCCCTTACAGGAATGGGTGACAAGGCTGTGAAATCACAGCCATTGAATATTTTTAAGGCAGAGGTAGATAGCTAAAGGGAATCAAAGATTATCGGGGGTCAAGTGAAATATGAAGTTGAAACACAAAGAGATCAGACATGTACTTATTGAATGGCAGAGCAGGCTTGAGGGGTCAAATGGCCTACTTCTGCTTCTATTTTGTATGTCTGTACGGTTGAAGGAGGTTCAATGGAATCATAAATACCATTGAGCTGAAAGCATATACAACTCAGAAACAAGCCAATATAATTACTGCTTGTAGAATTCTCCTGATCACATTTAGACAAGACAAAAGCAGAAGTGACTAGACATCACTCAGCACAAAGCAGACAATCTTGAACTGATTGATTTCACTCCATCTTGCAAAATATGATCACCCCAACAACGAACAATTGCAGTTATATAGCTTCTTAAAGTTAGAAAAGTGGTCATAGCACTTGACATGAGGAAAACTGTCACAAAGGTTAAGGAACTATTAGAACAAATGGGATTGTAGGGAATGTTTTGAGATGGATAGAAAGCTAGTTAGCAGATAGGAAGCAAAGAGTTTGGTCCTTGGTCCATCTTGTTGTCTAATGAGGGGCATACACGCGATGGGTCGTGAGAGGACTGCTCTTGGATCTTTTTCAAGAGTATCCTACAGCTTCACGTTGTTAGTATGCTTGACCTGGACCATCTGATGGGCAACACGACAGCTCAGTGACTATCGCTGTGCTGTGCAGATACATAGATTTGGGCCTGTGTCTGTGGGAGTTTGCGCATGCTCCCCGTGCTTGCGTGGGTTTTCTCCGGGAGCTCCGGTTTCCTCCCACATCCCAAAGATGTGCTCTTAGGCTAATTGGCAAAACAAATTCTCCCTAAATTGTCTCAAATTTGGTTTTTAATCTATAGATCTATAAACATGGACAGGGATCGCGGGTAGAGATGGGAACATCGGGGTGGTGGCACAGGCTCGTTGGGCTGAAGGGCCTGTTTCCCGTGCTGTTTTGTTCTTTGAGTTGGTATAAATGGGTCTTTTTCTGATTGCCAGTCAGTGACTCGTGACTTTCTACAGGGATCTGTGCTGGGATCCCAACTGTTCACATTATATATGAATGATTTGGAAGAGGAAACTGAAAGTATTATCTCCAAATATGCAGATGACACAAAGTAGGATGGGAGGGTGGGATGCAAGGAAAATGCAAAGATGCTTTAGCGTGATTTGGACTGCCTGAATGTGCGGATACCTGCATGGCTTGACTCCCAACAAAGATATCAGATGGTTGTCACACTGAAGCGCATCACGCGTAGAGGTTCAAAACATTGAGCCAGCTCTGTAAGGAAAAAAAACCACTCAGTTCTTTGAGCTTATTGTACCATTCAATCATTTTGCATTTGGTTGGTGACCCACTTTTTCTCAATATCCCTTAAAACCCTTATCTAATTAACATCTATTAATCTTAGTCTTGAAAATGTTTATTGTGGCCAACAGTTTGTTGTGGCCAACAGCTCTAGATTTCCAAGTTCTTCCCAATTTAAGGCGAAAGTGACTTTTCAGGAATGTCTTGACAAGTACGTGAATAGAACGGGAATAGAGCGATATGGTCCCTGGAAGAGTAGGGAGTTTTAGTTCAGTCAGGCAGCATGGTCGGTGCAGGCTTGGAGGGCTGAAGGGTTGTTCCTGTGCTGTAATTTTCTTTGTTCTTCAATCCTGATTGATGTCCCTGTATTTTTAAGATGATGTCTTCTCCTTCGCTTTTCTTATCTCCATCAAAGGAGATCTTTGTCATATAATAGAAACATATGGAACATAAAAAGGCCATTCAGCCCACTGAGCCTGCAACAGTTCCTTCATTATCTCAATAGTACTGTTTCTCTTGTTCTTTCCCATCGTCCTGCAATCTATTTCCTTCAGGGAAAAAGCAAGAGACCAACCCACATATCCTGTTTAATATTTATTTCTTGAGCAACATTTTAGAAACCGATTATGTTGTTTTATTAGATTAATAAATCTCATTGCTATTTCTGGGAGTTTTATTTCCTACTTTACATTAGTGACAACATTTCAAAACATACTTCATTGTTTGTAAAGCATTTTAAAGTGAGCTGTGTTCCTCCTAGGCTTGACATAAATGCATATCTTTGATTCAAGTATTTCTCCAATTTCCATTTGAAAGTGGCCATTTAATCCACATTCCATTACCTTTTCAGGGATCTGGAAGCACACATTGAAATTTGATATTGGGGGAAGAGGATCAGAGGTGGGATCTGAATATCCAAGGATATGTGTCCTATCAAAAGGACAGGCAGATAAGTAGAGGGTTGCCTTGTTGGTAAGAAACAAAATTAAATCATTAGCAAGAAGTGATATATGATCACATGGTGTACAATTTATGTGGGTAATGTTGAGGAATCACAAGGGGAAGAAGACCCTGATGGAATTGTGTACAGGCTCTCTAGCAGTAGTCGGGATGTTGGACAGAAAAGAAATCAGGAGATAGAAAAGGCAATATTACAATAATCATGGGGGATTTCAATATGCAGATGGACTAGGAAAATCAAGTTGCCAGCAAACCCCAGAATAAAGAAGTTGTGGAATGTCTAAGAGATGAGGTTTTTTTTTGGAGCAGCTTGTGCTCGAGCCCACTAGGGAACAGGCACTTCTGGATTTGATGAGGCATAATGAGGCAGACTTGATTAGAGGACTTAAGGTGAAGGAACCCTGAGGGGGAAGTGACCAGAATATAATAGAATTCAGTTTGAGAGGGAGACATTCGATTCGGATATAACCAGTTCTACAATTGAATAAAAGAAACTACAAGGCCATGAGGGAGGAGCTGGCCAGATTTAATTGGAAAGGGAGCCTAACAGGAACGACTATGGAACAACAGTGGCAGGAGTTTTGGGGATAATTCAGAAAGCACAACAAAACTTCATTCCAAGGAAGAGGAAGCATGTTAAAGAGAGGATGAGGCAACATGCCTGACAAGGGAAGTCAAGAACAGCATAAAATCAAAGGAAAGAACATAGTGTGAGGTGAGGAACAGTGGGAACTCAAGAGGATTGGGAAGCCTTTAAAAGCAAGCAGAGGACAACTCAAAAAACAATGAGTGGAGAAGATGAAATGTGAGGGTAAACTAGCTAGTAACAAAATTGCAAGACTTTTTTAGATTAAAAAAATGATAACAGAGAGGCAAGAATGGACATTAGACCATGGAAGATGAGACTGGAGAAGCAGTAATGGGAGGACAAAGAAATGGCAAAGGAATAGAGAGGAACTTTGCATTAGACTTCAAGATGGAAGACACCAGTAACAAGCCAGAACTTCAAGAGAGTCAGAGGACAGAGGTAAATGTAGTGCCCATCACAAAGGAAAAGGTGCTCAGGAAATTGAAAGGGCTGAAGGTGGATAAATCACCCAAACTGGATGGACTACACCGCAAGGTTCTTAAGGAGATGGCTGAGGAGATTGTGGAAGCATCTTTCAGGAATCAGTGGAGTCAGGGAAGGTTCCAGAGGGCTGGATAAAGGCTAATGTCACAACCCTGATTCAGAAGGAAGGGAGGCAGAAAGTGGAAAATTATAGGCCAGTCAGCCTGACCTCGGCCATGGGTAAGATCTTGGAGTCCATTATTCAGGATGAAATTGCAGGATACTTGGAAATGCATGATAAAATAGGATTGAGTCAGCACAGCTTCGTCAAAGGGAGGTCATGTCTGACAAATCTGTTAGAGTTCTTTGAGGGGGCAATGAAAAATTAGGCAAAGGAGAGCTGGTGGATGTAATTCATTTGGATTTCAAGAAAGTCTTCGACAAGCTGTCTCACAACAGGCTGCTAAATAAGCCAAGAGCCAATGGTATAAGAGGCAAGGTACTGGTATTGATAGAAGATTGGTTGATAGACAGAAGGTAGAGAGGGGGTCCTTTTAGGATGGTAACTAATGACAAACAGTGTTCCACAGGGGTCAGCATTGGGACCACAACTTTTCACTATAAACATTAATGATCTGGAACATAGAACTGAGGGCATGGTTGCTAAATTTGCAGATGATACATAGATATGTAGAGGGACAGATAGTGTTGAGGAAGTTGGGAGGCTGCAGATTGATTTGGACAGATTAGGAGAATGGGCAAAGTAGTGGCAGATGGAATACAATGTGGGAAAGTATGAGTTTATGTACTTTGGTAGGAAGAATAGACGCAGAAACTATTTTCTAATTGGGGAAAGAGTTTGGAAATCTGAAGGGAATTGGGAATCCTGGTTAAGGACTGTCTTAAGATTAACATGCAGGTTCAGTTGGCAGTTAGGAAGGCAAATTTGATGTTAGTATTCATTTCTCAAGGGCTAGAATACAAAAATAGGGTTAAGTCTCTGGTTAGGTCCCATTTGGAATGTTGTGAGCAGTTTTGGGCCCCATTTTGGCTAAGATCAAGTATAATGTTGGCATGCTGTGTTGGTTGAAGTCATTAGATTACATTTTAGCTTTATTTGAAGCAATTTTTAAAAGCGGCATCTCAGTCTTTTGGCTAAGGTGCAAATGAGATCAAGTCTTGGAGAAGGTGCTATGCCTATTCCAATCAGCTTGAGTTATGTAGATCAAACCCAAGACAGGAGGTGAGAGCCAGTCTTGTCAGCTTGGAGCAGGAATGTCTCAACTTGTTGAGACTCTGAATTGAACTTGATTGGATTGAATTGGAATAAAAATGAAACAAAAAAGGATGTGCAGACCCTGGAGGGAGTCAGAGAAGGTTTACAAGAATAATTCCAGGAATTAAAGGTTTGTCATATGAGGGTTAATCAAGGAGTCTGGATCTATACGTCTTGGAGTTTAGAAGGATGAGCGGGGATGATCTGATTGAAATTTACAGAACACTGACAGGCCCAGATAGAGTGGACATGGAGAGGATGTTCCCACTCATGGAAATGATGAGAACTCGAGGGCCAAACCTCAGAGTGAAGGGACACTCCTTTAAAACTGAGATGAGGAGGAATTTCTTTAGCCAGAGGGTGGTGAATCTGTGCAACTCATTGCCACTGTGGGCTGTGGAGGCCAGATCATTGAGTGTCTTTAAGACAAAGATCTTGATCAATAAGGGGATCAAGGGTTATGGGGAGAAGGCACGAGAAAAGGGATGAGACTCATATTAACCATGATTGAATGGTGGAGCAGATTTGATGGGCTGAATAGCCTAATTCTGCCCCTATATCTTTTGGTTTTATGGCAAATTCCATGAAACAATTTACTGTTGAGAAAATTCTTCTTCCCACCAATGCCTCACCTTCATCACAGAGTTTTTTTTCTGTTGTTCGAACTGAATCCCTTGATCATTTGAAGCAGCTTAATCAGGCACATTGCTTAAAGAGTTTGGTAAGTGGTCAGGAAACAAAGCATAACCTGCAGGGTTATTGGAAAAGATTCAGAAAATTGAATTCACTATAAAGATCTTTCAAAGAAGAGTACAGCGATTGAGCCCAATGACTACTTTGTGTGCTGCAAGATTCTATGAAATTAAATCATCAAATCGAATCCCTACAGTGCATCCACACCTGTACCCCAAAACACTTCCCAATTCTCAGTTACATGGGGCACCGAGCTAAAATTTCTTCCCATCATACCTGAATGCAACAATTTTCTTTCTGTAGTAAAATGTGCATGAAAAAGTCATCATCACCACCATAAAAGAAACCAAAATATTGTGTGCCATTCTCAAAACACAATAATGCATAAGTAAGCTCTAGGCTTGTTAAACTGCTCAAAAGACGAGCGTGCGCTCATTAATTTATCCAGCAGTTAGCACGCACACACACTTCTCTTCCCTCTCACCGTCAGGACCTCAAAATTCAGCAACATGCAGAGAACTGAACAAGCTCCACATTGGTCCGAGGGGAAGCCATTCAACAATGAACAGCAAGCACTCACTGCCTGATGACCACTACGTTCAAAAGCTGCCAAGTGCACAGTGCCCATGGTGAAGCTTGATCCTTACCTGAAGTCACACACACGGAGAGCAACAGCTGCGATTCTCACGGTCTCGTTTGGGCAGATGTGAGGATTGAATTACTCCTGCTGTCTCGGGGAGGAAGGAAAGACGCTGCGGTGGCTTCTCTCTTTTGATTTCCAGCTGTAGAACTGGCAGCAGCTGACGTCTATTCGGATGAAGGGAGGGGGGCGATCGGTCCTAAAGGCCTCAGCCCATCTTCACGATGCAATCTACACTCTCTCTCTCACACACACACACACACAGAAAGGCGACAGCAAGTGTCCGCAAAAAAGCAGCAGGCTGCTTTATTCCTGCCGAGAACTGATTTCTATTACCAACCTCTCCTTCGATTCAGACTGATCGCAGCAACCGGAAAGTTCCTTTATCTGCTGCCGAGATTTGTCTCCTGTTTGGATCTGAGATTCGTACAACATACTGCAGTCTCTAGCCTCCGTCTGAGTGCAACTCCGCAATGTGCTGTGATAGGTTAGAAAGGCAGCCTAGAATCTGGGCTCTGAAGGGATTTCGCTCCAGGTAATTAAAAGAAAATCAATGTGCAGCAAGAGTTTTTTTTGTTACAGTGCCACTGGATGGTGATAATAGCGTGTGCTGCGTTTAAATAATTACATTGGGATCGAGCACACACCATCCCCTGGGAGCAGCACTTTTCCCACCTCCTGCTCAGTGGCCTTTCCGGCTCCTCTGATCCAGACTCAAACAAACCGCTTGCATGCATTTCCGTGGCGCCTTTCACAATCAAAGGACGCCCCCCCCCCCCCCCCAGTAAATGATTTTAGCTATCAATGCAGCCAATTTGCTCAAAGGAAGATCTCACAAACTGCAATATGATGCACGGCCACACAATCTGTTTTAGTCATGATTGTAAGATCTTAGCAACCAATGCACTGTTTTGAACCCTGCCACAGTTCTCAGGATATCTCTGACACCTACTCAATCTTGTCTCACTTGGAACAGAGGAACAAGCTCTTTAAGGCTGTTTCAAGGTGACAGAACTGGTCTGTGACCTACCTCCACTCGTCTGTGTGAAGTGTTGGGAAAACTCAACAATCTTGCAGCATTTGTGGAAAGGGAATCAAACTTAATGTTCTGAGTCCAATGTGACTTCTTTGGAACTAGCCGCAGAGAGTCATGTTCAAAGTCTCTTGCAGAGTCATTTGGGCTTCAAATGTTAACTCTGTTTCTCTCCACAGGTACTGTCACATCTGCTGAGCTTTTCCTGCACTTCGTTTTTTATTCCATGTCCAGCAGCTGTAGTATTTCGATTTTATTTGCACTTTAACAGCTTTTGTGAACAAAAATATATCTCACATTGCAAATTTCCAATTGATCTAGCAACAATTACCATTTATTGAAAAGAGTTCCAAATGTCTGCCGTGCTTTGTGTACATAAGTGTCTCTTTATTCCTCTGCTGAAACGGCTGGCTTATGCTTCCAGTCCTGGACTCCCCAACTCAACTCTCCATGTTGACCCTATATGAGTCACAGAGTCAAAGAGGATTACAGCATGGAAACAGGCCCTTCGGCCCAACTTGCCCATGCTGTCCTTTTTTAAAAAAAAACCCTAAGCTGATCCCAATTGCCTGCATTTGGCCCATATAACCACTCTGCTCACTTGTCCACATGTCCATCTTTGGTCTTTTGCAGAGGTCGCGTGAACGCCAACGCAAACTGGAGGAACAGCACCTTGTCTTCCGATTGGGCACTTTACAGCCTTCTGGACTGAACATTGAGTTCAACAACTTCAGAGCATTAACACTTCGCTCCATATATACCCTATCTCCATTTATTTTATTCTGTTTTTCTCTTTTCATCTCATTTATCCATTTTTATCATTCTTCTTTCTCTCTTCTATTTTCCACTTCTCCATTCCTGCTCTCCTTCTTGCCACCCCCATCCTCCTTTCATGGGAGGACCATCTGTACCTCTGTTCTGTCATTCTGATCTCTTAATTGACACTTTTAGCACCTCTTTCAGCAATCTTTATCCTCTTTTATATTCTTTTTGTCCTTTTACAGCTCCTCCTCCCCCACTCTCATAGTATAAATCTGTTCTGATTTTATTTATCCTTAGTTCTGACTAAGGGTCATCCAGACTCGAAACGTTGACTCTAGTCTCTCTTCACAGATGCTGTCAGTCCTGCTGAAATTTTCCAGCATTTTCTGATTTTGTTTCAGATTCCAGCATTTGCAGTGGGCAGAGCTCTGGGGTCTTGGTGGCCAGAAAAGAAAATGTTTGCCTCATTAATTGACTGGGCCAGGTTAATGTACAGCCTTTTTAGAGGGGAGGGGGAGGTACTGCAGAGCGAATGTGTGGTCATCCAAGTAACAGAAGAAAAAGATCATCAGAATTAGAAGCAGGAAGACGCAATTCAACCCATTGAGGCAGCTCTACCATTTATTAAACTCATGGTTCATCTAATCATTATCTTTTCTTCCAGCTTCTGTAACCCATGACTCCCTTGTAGTTAAAATGGTAGAACGCAGTCTTGAATATACTCAATGAACCAGCCTTGACTGCTCACTGGGGGAGAAAATTACACAAGCTATTGGTTCTCAGAGAAGCAATTTCTTCTCATCTCTGTCTTAGAACTTTATTTTCAAATTAACCTGCAGTTCAGAGAATCATAGAAGCCTTACACCACAGAAATAGATTATTTGGCCCATCGAGTCTGCACTGACCACAATCCCACCCAGGCCCTACCCCCATATTGCTACATATTTACCCACTAATCCCTCTAACCTACGCATCTCAGGACATTAAGGGCAATTTGTAGCATGGCCAATCAACCTAACCTGCATATCTTTGGATTGTGGGAGAAAACTGGAGTATCCAGAGGAAACCCACACTGACACCAGGAGAATGTGCAAAGTCCACACAGACAGTGACCCAGGTATCAAACCCAGGACACTGGAGTTGTGAAACAGCAGTGCTAACCACTGTGCTACCATGTCACCCCAAAGAGTAGTCAGCCTGTTCTAGATTCTCCACTGAAGAGAAACATTCTTTTAGGACTTACCTTGCCAAACACTCATATATGATCTTACATGGCTTCAATAAGTTCATCTCTCATTTATCTAAAATTTAATGAGCGCAGACGCACCCTACTTCTTTCATAAAACAAACCTATTTGTGCTTGGAATCAGTTGATTGAAACTTGTCTGATCTGCTCCCAATGTAAACATAGTGATCATAGAAACACAGAAGGTAGGAGCAGGAAGAGACCATTTAGCTCATTGAGCCTGCTCCACCATTCAGCACGATCATGGCTGATCATCCAACTCAATAGCCTAATCCTGCTTTTTCCCCATAACCTTTGATTCCATTTGCCCCAAATGCTATATCTAGCTGCCTACTATACCATCTGGAGACAATACACATCTCTTTAACTTACGCCTAATGCTCTTTCCATTTACATTGTCTGCATCTTTAAGATTTGAATAGCAGATTAATTGTAAAGACTTGCATTCTAATCAGATTCTGTAAATTGTGCGTGCTGTTATATGCTCTGTCTGAGGCCAGAACTCTCCACTCACCTGATGAAGGGGCAAATCCTGAAAGCTTGTGCATTTACTATCAAATAAATTGGTTGGACTTCCACCTGGTGTTGTGAGACTTCTTACCATGTTTACCCCAGTCCAACGTCAGCATCTCCACATCAGCGTTTGATGGGGATATGTAGAGGGAGCTTCACTCTGTATCTAACCCTGTGCTGTATCTATCCTGGGAGTGTTTGATGGGAACAGTGTAGAGGGAGCTTTATTCTGTACTTAACCTCATGCTGTATCTGTCCTGGGAATGTTTGATGGGGACAGTATAGAGGGAGCTTTACTCTATATCTAATCCAGTACTGTACCTGTCCTGAGAGTGTGGAATGGGGAGACAGTGTAGAGGGAGCTTTATTCTTTATCTAACGCTGTGCTATACCTCTCCTGGAAATGTTTGATGGGGACGGTGTAGAGGGAGCTTTACTCTGTCTCTATCCCCATGTGAGATCCATTTTTCATGGAACCACATTTCAATTTTTCCCTGGCTCAAGGAGCTAATGAGCAAATTTTGGTTTATCATAGAGTGAAAACTTTGAATCTTAACACAGTGTTGGTTTGCCTCTCAATTACCTGTATTTCAAACATTGTTGACAACACATAAGGTTTATATCGATGTTTATCTCTGGGGGACCTTTTGTGAAACAAGAAATTATCAACAGTCAGATACAAAGCTAACATAAATTGAAACATCCTACACAATCTACAATTGGCCTTTGTAAATAAGATTATGAGAGCAAGTAACTGGAAGAAATGGAAATAAATACGTCTGTGTTAACAGCTCTTGGAAATGAAGGAAGATGGAATTGCAGGAAATGATCAGTGCGTATCATCAAAACTTGACAGCTGCCATCAAATCATGAGGATAATCTTATGAAAATGAGATATTCGTTTGATGAAGAATTGAATACAGACTGATCTCTCTCAGCTTAGTACCAGACCAGGGGAAGAGCTTGTCAGTCCTAATGGTTGGTAAATGATGAATTTTTTTTGTCTTAATTACCTGGTATACTACTGCAAGAAGGTCTGTCAGAACCATTGTCATTCTTGACACCACATATGCTGTTGTTGTCCTGGTCTCAAAGCTGTGTGTCAACTTGGCTCAGCAGATAAAGTCTAAGTCACAGAGTCATAGAGATTTATAGCACAGAACAGGTCCTTTGGCTCAACTTGTCTAAACAAGTTTCTAAACAACTAGTCCCATCTGCCTGTATTTGGCCCATATCCCTCTAAATCTTTCTTTTCCATGTACGTGTGAAAACATCTTTTAAATGTTTTAATTATACCCACCTCTGCCACCTCCTCCGACAGCTTATTCCATACACGTACAACACTCTGTGTGAAAATATTGTGCCTTAGGTCCCTTTTCAATCTTTCTTCTCTTACCTTGACCTATGCCCTCTAGTTTTGGACTCCCTTACCCTAGGAAAAAGAATCATATAGACATTGGCCCATTGAATCTGCACCAACTATAACCCCACTCAGGCTTTATCTCCATTACCCATGCATTTATCCTAACTAGTCCCCTGACACTAAGGGGTAATTTAGCATGGCCACTACACCTAACTTACACATCTTTGGACTATGGGAGGAAATTGGAGCACCCAGAGGAAACCCTCGCAGACATGGGGAGAACATGTAAACTACACAAAGATAGTGACCCAAACTGGGAGTTGAACCCAAGTCCTGGCACTGTGAGGCAGAAGTGCTAAACACCGTGCCACCATGCTGCCTGGTTATTCACCTTATCAGTGCCATTCATGGTTTTTATAAACTTCTGTAAGGTCACCCTTCATCCTCTTACACTCCAGGAAGAAGATATCAGCCTATCTAGCCTCTCATTCTAATTCAAATCTTCTAGTCCTGATAACAGCCTTGTAAATTTTTTTGCACTCTTTCCAGTTTAATAACAGCTATCCTATAGCAGAGTGACCAGAATTGTACACAGTACTCCATGTGTTCACTTGCTTCTCTGTCTATCTCTACAGTACATATTAGGATCTCATTCATCTCCTTATCAATGTCTTGTACAGTTCTAACACAACATCCTAACTCCTGTACTCAAAGTTCTGACCAATGAAGGCAAGCGTGCCACTCATCTTCATCACCTGGTGTGACACTACTTTCAAGGAACTATGTACTTGCATCCCTAGGTCTCTTTGTTCAACAACACGCTCTGAAATCTCGTGATTCCAAATAAACCTGTTGGACTTTAGCCTGGTGTTGTGAGACTTCTAACTGTGCCCTCCAATGCTGGCACCTTCACCTCAAGGGAAATTAGAAAAGGACAATAAATTAAAGCTAAGCCCAATCTCAGAAATGAATTTTTAAAAAACTTAATGAATGATCTACTTGCCTTGGAGGCAGGACATTGAACGTTCATTAAGTTGGTTCCCAGAATGAGAAGGTGAGTAAGTTGGGTCTAACTTCTCTGCAGGTTTAGGAGAATTATCTAAATCAAACACAGACATGAATGAAAGGTTTTGACAGGGTACAAAGGTTGCTTCCACTGGTTGGAAATTCTAGAGCGCAGGGACACAGTCTTGGGATAATTTCGGATTGAGATGAGGAAAAATCCATTCACTGAAATGGTTTTGGATCTTTGGAATTATCTACTCTGACATTTGTGATGTTCCATTGTTGAATACATCAAGCCTGATGTTGTCAGATTATTAGTCTCTCAGCAAATTGAGGAGTATGGGGAGTGGCAAGAAAGTAGATTTCAATCAGGAGATTATCCATGATCATATTGAATGTGTTAGGAAACTGGAGATAGTTTTAAGGGTGATGAACTCTGATGAGGAGTCATCCAGACTTGAAATGTTGGCTCTATCCTCTCTGCACAGATGCTGTCAGACCTGAGTTTCTCCAGCTTTTTCTGTTTTTGTTTCAGATTCTTGCATCCAAGTATTTTGTCTTCATCTTAGTTTTAAGGGATTTATATTTGTATGGATAAACATTAGAAATAAGGTAAAGTCTTAGGTCAATCTAATTTAGTGTTTCTGTGCTTGCAAAGAAGCTGTGATTAGTTTTCAGGCTATTTGTTTGTGTGGGGGTTACAGCTGAAGCTGTACTGTGTTTTGAAGCTTCGGAATGCAGACTCCTGGTATTTGAATAGGAACTGGTGTTAGGAGCAGACAATCTCTTTTGTCCTGAAATCTATAGCAAAAGTTAGTTAGTTCAGTTAAAGATTGGGAGAGAGAGATTTGGATGAGGATTTGGAGGCATGGTTAGTAAGTTTGCAGATGACACCAAGATTAGTGGCATAGTGGACTATTAAGAAAGTTATTTCCGATTGCAATGAGATTTGATTAATTGGGCCAGTGGGCTGACAAATGGCTGATGGAGTTTAATTTAGGTAAATGTGAGATGATGCATTTTGGTAGACTGAATCAGGCTAGGACTTACTCAGTTGATGGTACAGCGTTGGGGAGAGTTACAGAACAAAGAAATCTAGGGGTGCACGTTCATAGCTCTTTGAAAGTGGACTCACAGGTGGACAGAGTGGTGAAGGCGGCATTTGGCAAGTTTGTTTCATCGGTCAGAACATTGAATACAGGAGTTGGGCAAGACATTGGTCAGGCCACACTTGGAATATTGTATACAGTTCTGGTCACCTTATTATATAGAAAGGATATTATTAAACTTGAAAGAGTGCAGAAAAGATTTACTATCATGCTATCGAGACTTAATGGTTTGAGTTATAAGGAGAGGCTAGATAAACTGGGAATTTTTTTTCCCTGGAGCCTAGAAGGCTGAGGGTGACCTTATAGAGGTCAATAAAATAAAGAGGGCACAGATCAGCTAGATAGTCAATGTCTTTCCCAAAGATAGGAGAGTCTAAAATTAGAGGCATAAGTTTAAGGTGAGAGGGGAGAGATATAAAAGTGTCCAGAGGGGCAATTTTTTCACAGAGGGTGGTGAGTGTCTAGAGCGAGCTGAGCTGCCAGACGCAGTAGTAGAGGCAGGAACAATTTTGTCTTTTAAAAGCATTTAGATAGTTAGATTAGTAAGATGGATATAGAGGAATATAGCCAAATGTGGGCAATTGGGATTAGCTTAGAGGTTAAAAAAAAGAGCGGTATGGATAAAATGAGCCGAAATGCCTATTTCTACGCTGTAAACTTTACACCAGGCTTGTCCAGCCTTTTCATGTTGGGGGCTACACATGGGGTCAGAGAACAAAGTTCAGAACAATACGATTTGCCACAGCATTGATGTGTGTATGCTTGCTTGTGCATTTGTAAAGATAAATTTGGTGAGAGCCAAAGAAATGCGCTGAGAACTGTTGAGGGAAGGAGCAAGACCAGTGACAGTAGTGAGAGTCAGGAAAGGATTAGCCATGCTCTACACTGTCCCCATTAAACACTGATGTGGAAATGCCAGTATTGGACTGGGGTAAACACAGTAAGAAGTCTCACAACACCAGATTAAAGTCCAACACTTTATTTGTGGCTTCAAATAAACCTGTTGGTATTTAACCGGATGCTGTGAGACTTCTTACCCCATTAAACATTCCCAGGGTAGGGTTAAATACAGAGTAAAGCACTTTCCATACTTTTCCATCATATCCCATTCATTTATAAAAGAAAAATAAGGGCACTTACCTTTTGCTTTTTGCTTTTGGGATATGGCCAACACTGGCAAGGCCACATTTCATGCTGATCTCTTCTGATTCTGTAGTCATTCACAGTCAGGCACTTGGTGACAAACTGGATAGCAAGAGCGAGAAGTGAAAGCAACATGATGAAGTGGCCAAGGGATCCAAATATATAATTGACTGACGTGACTAAAAGATCTCTGAGTCCTGCTGCCCGACTGAGCCTTGTAAGCACAACCTGTTTGCACGCTGTTTCTATCACAGGCCATAACATTCTTAACAATATATCAATCAACAATTTCCAGTGTCACAAGTTGCTCATTTCAAGTGACCACACCTGAACAACATTACACATTAATCACCAATGGTCATCTAGCCCATCTTTCCCAGTTTTCCAGCTGAAAAGTGAACATTTGAAAAGGAACAAAACACTTTTGGACATTCCATATTGTACATCTTGTCTTTTCCAAACGATTACGATAGTTTATTCTAATGATTTTTTTGGTTAGTTATTTATTGAGAGCCGGGTGGGTGAAGGGAATGACACAAGCAAACCTTAGAATTTAAACAGATGCTAGGGGGAAAGGCAGCAGAGAAGTGTCTCGTACTGCAAGTAAAAAACAGATACTGCAGCACAAGAAAGAATGGCGAGAGGATGTTTTCCATAAAACACTCAGCTAACTTACTGATAACTTCATTCAGATAAAGAAATTGGCCTGAAAATAGAAGAACCTAATTGAATCAGAAAGTCTGGAGATTGGAGAATTTGAGTCTTATGGGAAGTTGATAAAAACACTGAAAGTGACATCAACACAAGGGAAGGAGCTGAACTGAGTGAATAACTAATGTTTTTTTTCAGTCTTAAGTTTATTTAAGTTAATAGGGTAATATTAATGATCACCAATATTATTGTGACCACCTCAGTCCTGTGCAATGAACACGGATCCCTGAAGATAACAGGGCAAATTGATAAGGTGGTGAAGAAAATTTATGGAATATTTTTCTTTATTGGCCAAGGTAATATATATGAGATCAGGGAGGTTATGCTGGAACCAAATAAAATATTAATTAGGCCACAACTTGAGTACTTTGTGCAGTTTGGGTCACCTCACTACAGATTTGATGTGATTACATTGGAGAAAATACAGTGGAGATCTACAAGGATGTTGCCAGGAATGGAAATTTGCAGCTTTGAGAAAAGTTTGGATTGGTGGCACAGTAGCTCAGTGGTTTGATGGCACGGTAGCACAATGGTTAACACTATTGCTTCACAGCTCCAAGAACCTGAGTTTGATTCCTGGCTTGGGTCGCTGTCTGTGTGGTGTTTCACATTCTCCTCATGTCTACGTGGGTTTCCTTTGGGTGCTCTGGTTTCCTCCCACAGTCCAAAGATGTGCAGGTTAGGTTGACTGTCCATGCTAAAATTACCCCTTAGTGTTCTGAGATACGCCGGTTAGAGGGATTAGCGGATAAATGCGTAGGAATATGGTGGTAGAGCCTGGCTGGGATTATAGTCAGTGCAGACTTAATGGGCCAGATGGCCTCCTTCTGCACTGTAGAGTTTCTATGACTCTATGGCTGGCTATTGTGTTCCTTGGAACAGAGGAGGCCAAAGGAGACTTGATTGAGGCCTGCATACAGTGGATGATAATTCTCTTTGCCAAAAGATTCAGTGACTCGGGAGCATAGATTTGAAGTGATTGATTGAAGGATTGGAGGAGAAATCTTGATGGGATATATCCAAAAATACTGAGAGGTAAGGTGTTTTGTTCCTTTTCAAAAATTGCTGGGGCCTTAACAGAAAACTTTGTATCCTCACTGGTAAGAAGTCTCACAACATCAGATTAAAGTCCAACAGGTTTATTTGTTAGCAAAAGACACTCGCTTTTGGAGCGCTGCTCCCATGCTAAGTGGGAAATCTGTTCACAAACAGGGCATATAAAGTCACAAACTCAACATAAATAATGATTGGAATGTAAGTCTTTACAGGTAATCAAGTCTTAAAGGAACAGACAACGTGAGTGGAGAGAGGGTTAAGCATCGGTTAAAGAGATGTGTATTGTCTCCAGACAGTTAGTGAGATTTTGCAAGCTGAGACATGTCTTGGGGGTTACAGATAGTGTGACATGAACTTAAGATCCCGGTTGAAGCCAACCTCATGTGTGCGGAACTTGGCCATCAGTCTCTGCTCAGCGACTCTGTGTTGTGTCGTGAAGATGTAAAGATGCCGGCGTTGGATTGGAGTGGTAAGAACTCAGTAAGAATTTAGCAACACCAATTATTAATCCAACCGATTTATTTGATAGTAAAAAAGCGAGCTTTCAACACTCCCGTGTCTTCATCAGGCAAGTGCAGTGTTTGAAAGTAAGAAGTGGAGGTGTGGGAATGGCCTTGTGGAGTTGTTCATTTTCATCAACAGCATGTTGAAGGTTCAACAGTGCAAGTGTCGTGAAGGCAGCCTTGCTCAGCGACTCTGTGTTGTGTCGTGAAGGCAGCCTTGGAGAACGCTTACCCAAAGATCAGGGGCCAAATGCCCCGACCGCTGAAGTGTTCCCTGACAAGAAGAGAACACTCTTGCTTCATTCGAACAAGACTTCTTCACTGCACAGGACCTTCAACCAATGCTGTACATTAGATACATCAATGACATTTTCTTCCCTTGTACTCATGGTGAACAATCACTGAATCAACTATATGATTACATCAACAAGTTCCATCCCACCATCAGACTCACGATGGACTACTCTCTGGAATCGGTTGCATTCTTGGACACACGCATCTCCATCAAGGATGGTCACCTTAGCACTTTACTGTATCGCAATGCTCCACTTCTCCAGGTTCCTCCCTAAACATGTTAAAGAGGCCATCCCCTACGGACAAGTCCTCTATTTACACAGGATCTGCTCAGACGAGGAGGATCACAACGGACACCTGCAGACACTGAAAGATGCCCTCCTAAGAACAGGATATGGTGCTCAATTCATCAATCAACAGTTCTGATGTGCCACAGTGAAAAATCCGCACTGACCTCCTCAGAAGACAAACACGGGTCATGGCAGACAGAATACCCTTCGTCGTTCAGTACTTCCCCAGAGCACAGAAACTACAATATCTTCTCAGGAACCTTCAACATGCTGTTGATGAAAATGAACAACTCCACAAGGCCATTCCCACACCTCCACTTCTTACTTTCAAACAACCACAAAACCTCAAACACATCATTGTTCACAGCAAACTACCTAGCCTTCGGTAAACAGTGACCACGACACCACACAGCCCTGCCATAGCAACCTCTGCAAGGTATGCCAGATCATTGATATGGATGCCATCATTTCATATAAGAACACCATCCACCAGCTACACCATCCACCAATACACTTGCAACTCGGTCAACATCGTCTACCTGATACACTGCAGGAAAGGCTGTCCTGAGGCATGGTACATTGGGGAAACCATGCAGACACTACAACAACAGATGAACGAACACTGCTCAAAAATCATGAGGCAAGAGTGTTCTCTTCATGTTAGGGAAGACTTCAGTGGTCATGGGCATTAGCCTCTGATCTTCAGATAAGTGTTCTCCAAGGTGGCCTTCACGATATACACCAGCGCAAAGTCACTGAGCAGAGACTGATAGCTAATGAGGACGATCTCAAACAGGATCTTGGGTTCGTGTCACACTATCAGTAACCCCCCCATGACTTGCCTATTCTTGCAAAACTGTCCTGGCTGGAGACGATACACATCACTTTACCCTATGCTTAACCTTCTCTCCATTCATATTGTCTGTACCTTTAAGACTTATTACTTGTAAAGCATTCCAACCATTATTTTGTAAATTGAGTTTGTGTCTTTATATGCCGTGTTTGTGGACAGAACTCCCGCTTACCTGATAAAGGACCAGCGCTCCAAAAGCTAGTGGCTTTTGCTACCAAATAAACCTGTTGCACTTTAACTGGTGTCTGACTTTTTACTGTCTTTACCCTACTCCAACCGCTGGCAACTCTGCATACAGCAGAGGTCCCAAAGGATTGGAGAATAGTTAATGTTGTTCCTTTGAGAAAGGTAGCAAGAATAATCCATGTAATTACAGGCCGAAGAGCCTTACGTCACTGGTAGGAAAATCATTGGAGAGGATTCTTTGAGATAGGATTTATTCCCACTTGGGAATAAATGGGCATATTTGCAAGAGGCAACATGGTTTTACGAAAGGGAGGTCATTTCTCACAACTTGATCGAGTTTTCGAGTAACTGACAATGATTGATGAGGGTAGGGCAGTGGATATTTTTACATGGACTTCAGTAAGGCCTTTGACAAGATCCCTCGTAACAGACTGGTGACTGCCATAATATCACATGGGATCAGAAGTGAGCTGGCAAGGTGGATGCAGAACTGGCTAGGACAGAGGGTAGCAGTGGAAAGGTACATTTCTGAATGGAGTGCTATGATTATTGGCATCCCTCAGGGATCAGTGCTCAGACCTCTGCTGTTTATATTTGATTTGATTTATTATTGTCACATGTATTGTGTGCTACATAGACAAAACATATCATCGATAGAGAAGAGAATGAGAGTG
This sequence comes from Sphyrna mokarran, assembly GCA_024679065.1. Classification (NCBI taxonomy): domain Eukaryota; kingdom Metazoa; phylum Chordata; class Chondrichthyes; order Carcharhiniformes; family Carcharhinidae; genus Sphyrna; species Sphyrna mokarran. The sequence continues at coordinate 16,458,177 of JAGIQG010000031.1, read as the reverse complement.
CAGAATATCATGTTACAGTTAATAGCATTAAAACATTGTCAGAGAGTTTAAAAGAGTTAAAATAAAGTTTTAGAAGCACAGAACAAGAGTAAAAGATAGAATTAAAATGTATGCTAGGCACAGCTTGCAAGAAGTCACTTCACCCCGGCACCATCTTGGAATTTCATGGGATATATAAATGATACGGAAGAAAATGTAACTGTTTTGATTAATAAGTTTGCAGATGACACAAAGTTTGGTGGATTTGCATATAGCCATGAGGACCATCAGATGATACAGCAGGATATTGATCAGTTGGAGACTTGGGCGGAGAGATGGCAGATGGAGTTTAATCCCGACAAATGTGAAGTAATGCATTTTGGAAGGTCTAATACGGATAGGAAATATACAGTAAATGGCAGAACCCTTTAGAGTATTGACAGGCAGAGGGATCTGGGTGTTTAGATACAAGGACACCAAAAGTAGCAATGCAAATGGAGAAGGTAGTCAGAAAGTAAATGGCATTCATCGACCGAGGCATTGAGTTTAAAAATTAGCAAATTATATTGCAGCTTTATAGAACCTTAGTTAGAGTGCACTTGGAATATAATGTTCAATTCTAGTCGCCACACTACCAGAAGGATGTGGAGGTTTTGGTGAAGATACAGTAAAGATTTACCAGGATGTTGCCTGGTGTGGAGGGCATTAGCTATGAGGAGAGGTCGGAGAAGCTTGGTTTGTTCTCACTGGAACGACAGAGATTGAAGAGTGACCTGATAGAAGTCTACAAGATTATGAGAGGCATGGACAGAGTGGATAGTCAGAAGCTTTTTCCCAGGGTGGAAGAGTCAATTCTAGGGGGGCATAAGTTTAAGGTGTGAGGGGCAAGGTTTATTACACAGAGGGTGGTGGTGTCTGGAACACATTGCTGGGGGAGGTAGTGGAAGCAGATATGATGGTGACTTTTAAGAGGCGTCTGGATGTGAAATTCATAAATAGGATGGGAATAGAGGGATTATAGTCCCCACGAGGGTAGAGGGTTTTTGTTCAGTCAGGCAGCATAGTCGGTACAAGGCTGAAGGACCTGTTCCTGTGCTAAAACTTACTTTATTCTTTGATATTACTATTCTTTGAAATCCCCTAATCTCCAGGTCTACAGACCAAGTGCTGAAAAATGAGGTAAAAGCAATATACTGTGGATGCTGGGATCTGAAACAAAAACAAAGTTCTGACAAAGGCCATTTAGACTCAAAACACTGGATCTGATCTCTCTCCATAGATGCTGAGATTTTCCAACATTTTCACTTTTTGTTGCTGGAAAATGAGGCTTTTTTTTCCATAGGTGCAGACATGATGGGTGGAATGGCCTCCTTCTATGCCATAATCCTGTCTACGTTTTCTAAATATCTGAAAAAGCAGGGACGAGAGAGAATGTGGGTGAGTGACAGAATGTAATTTTTCTCCTTACGACAGCCAGCACAAACACAGTGGCTGATGGCCTTTTTCTGAGTTGTCACAATTCCATGATTCCAGCTTAGTGCACACAATGAAAAGTCCAGGATGCTTCATGTCCTGGACAACCTCATCTCCAAAAAGTGTCATCAGTTGGAAGTGCTTGAACTCCATGATTCAGAGCTCATTACCGAATGCTACCACGAGCCTATGAACTACAAGTCCAAGTCAGGGGAATGGCACGAGCTGTTCCTTTAGAGGACCAGTACAGACACAATAGGCTATCTGACCTCTTCCTATGCTATAAATATTCTACAATTCTCCTGTAAGTGGATAAATTGTCAAAACAGCAGTCAAAATAGGAGGGGGAGCGGTCAATTAGGGGTGATTTACTTATGGGGGAAGGGTGTAAGTAAGTCCAAAGGCCACTTGCACCCAGCCCATTACCTTTGACCTTGACTCCCTTGTAGACCAAAAATGTGTCTAACTCATCCTTGAATACTAGAGTTTTAGTGTTGGGCAGAGGTAATTGTACAGCCCTGAGGAAAGAGTTGGTCCAAGTAAACTGGGCACAAATAATTGAGGGCAGAACAGTTGAGGAACCATGATGGATGTTCAGGGAGAATACCTCTCAAACTGTATTTCTGAGAGGAAGAGGAATTGTAAAAAGAAGCAAAAACGTTCCATTGCTAAATATAGAAGTCAAAGAGGACATAGAGGCAAAAACTAGGTGTACCAAACTGCAAAAGCTAATGGCAAGCCGGAAGATTGGAAGAACTTTATAATTCAGCAAAAGACTGCTAAAAATAGAATCAAAAAGGCTAAGATGAGCTAGAAAACTAGCAGAAAACATAAGCACAGATACCAAAAGCTTTGAAAAGTATAAAAAAAGGAAGATATAACCTAAGGTAAATATTGGTCCTTTAGATGGCAATACTAGTGAGGTATTAATGGAAACACAGAGACAGCAGAGACACGAACCCAATATTTTGCCTGTAGAGGTAGAGAGTAATGAAGATTTTCCAAAATCTGCAGTAATGCAGAGCAACTTGGTGCAATAAACATCACAAGGGAGAAGATATTGAATAAACTAATGGGATTAAAGGCAGGTAGTCTCCAGGATCAGATGGCCTGCCTCCCTAGGGTATTAAAGGAGATGGCAGCAGAGATATTGATTTTGATTTCATTTATATGTATTATGTATTATTTATATGTCACATGTATTAATATACAATGAAAAGTTTTGTTTCTTGCGTATATCATAATTATGTATATCATAATCATATCAACTGATTATGATATACAGACAAAACATACTGTTCATACAGAAAAGAGAGTGCAGAATGTAGTCTTACATTACCTTGGGTATACAGATAGATCAACTTAATGCAAGGTAAGTCTATTCAAAAGTCTGACAGCAGCAGGGACAAAACTGTTGGTACGTCACCTCAAACATTTTCCTGAAGGAAGAAAGTAGAAGAAAGAATGTCCAGAGTGCATGGGGTCCTTAAACATGCTGGCTGCTTTGCCGAGGCAATAGGAACTGTAGACAGAATCAATGCTGGTTTGCGTGATGGATTGGGCTACATTCACGACCTTTTGTAGTTCCTTACGGTTTTGGGCAGAGCAGGAGCCATACCAAGCTGTGATACAACTAGAAAGAATACTTTCTATGGTGCATCTGTAAAAGTTGGTAAGAGTTGTATCTGATGTGCTAAATTTCTTTGGATTAATTGATTATGATATTCAAAATTCCTTGGATTCTGGGAGGTCCTTGTAGATTGGAAACACACTAAAGTGACATCCTTATTCAAAAAAGGAGAAACACAAAACGTAGGCCAGTTTGCTTAACCTCTGTGATGGGGAAGTTGCTAGAGAAGATCAATGAACATTTGGAAAGATAAAGCTCAATCCAGCATTGTCAACACGGTTTTATGAAGGGAAAGTCATGCTTGACAAACTTGCATGAGTTCTTTGAGGACATAATCAGAAAGATGGATAGTGGAGAGCCTATGGATGTGATATATTTAGACTTCCAGAAGCCATTTGACAAGGTGTCGCATGAAAGACTGATCCAGAAGATGAGATCGCAGGGGATTGTGGGTAGAGTATGGACTGGATCGAGGATTGGCTGACTGGCTGAAAACAGAGGGTTGCAATAAACGGGTCCTTCTCTGGTTGGCAAAATGTAGCTAGCAGAGTGCCGCAGGGGTCAGTCCTTTGACCCTACATTCCACGCCATCCAGTTTTTACAATTAAGCTGGTCCCAACTAATCACATTTGGCCCATATCCCTCGGAACCAATCTTACATCTGGAGTATTGTGTCCAGTTTTGGTCTCCTTATTTGAGGAAGGATGTGGTGGTATTGGAGATAGTTCAGAGGAGGTTCACCAGATTGATTCTGGGGATGAAGGAGTTGACATATGAGGAAAGACTAAACGGTTTGGGTTTGTACTTACTGGAGTTTAGAAAGATGAGAGAGGATCTGATTGAGGTATATAAAATTTTAAAAGGGATTGATAAAGTAAATGTTTCCTCTTATGGGGAAATCTAGTCACAGGTAGAGGTTGTGAGGCAGTAGATTTAAAATTGAGATGAGGAGGCACTACTTCTCGCAGAGGACAGTGAATTTATGGAACTCACAGCCCCATTACTCAATAGAGTCTGAATCATTGAATGGTTTCATTTCTAATAAAAAAAGGAAAGAGGGGTATGGAGAACAGATCAGGACAAGGATTTGAGCCCAAGGAGAAATGAGCTATGATATGATTCAATGGCAGAAAAGGCTCAAGGAGCTGAATTTTGCCTCCTTCTGCTCCTAATTCCTATGTTTTGATGAATATATTAAATTACTCAGTATCCATTGCTTTCTGGGATAGAAAGTTCCAAAGAGAAAATCTTCCTCTTCAGCACCTTAAATGAAAGATCCCTCATTTGAAATGATGCTTTCTCATTATGCATTTCCCCACAAAGGAATCATCCTCTCAGCATTTACCCTGTCCAGTCCCCTCAGAGTCTTCAATGTGAGTATTTCTCTCTTTAAATGATTTGATTTTATGATTGTAACATGATTAACATACAGTGAAAAGTATTGTTTTTTGCATGCTATACAAAGGATTCCATTCATAGAGAAGGAAACAAGAAATTGCAAAATGCAGTGTTATAGTCATAGGTGGGGTGTAGAAAAAGATCAACTTAATGCAAGTTAAGTCCATTCAAAAGTCTGACAGCAGCAGGGAAGAAGTTGTTTTTCAGTTTGGAAATGATCTCAGACTTTTATATCTTTTTGCCGAAGGAAGAAAGTGAAAGAATGTCTGTGGTGCGTGGCTGCTCTGCTGGGGCAACAGGAAGTATAGACAGAGTCAATAGATGGGAGGCTGGTTTGTGTGATGGATTGGGCTACATTCATGGCCTTTTCTAATTCCATGTGGTCTTGGGCAGACCAGGAGCCATACTAAGCTGTGATATAACCAGAAAGAATGCTTTCTACGGTGCGTCTGTAAAGGTTGGTGAGAGTTGTAGCTGACATGCCAAAGTTCCTTAGTCTTCTGAGAAAGTAAAGGTATTGGTTGGCATGGGGGGACCAGGACAGGTTTTGATCTGGACACCTAAAAACTCGAAGCTCTTGACCCTTTTTATTTTGTCACTGTTGATGTAGACAGAGGCATGTTTTCCTCTCTGCTTCCTGAAGTCAATGACAATCTCCTTTGTTTTGTTGACACTGCGGGAGAGATTATTTTTGCCGCATCGGTTCACCAGATTCTCTATCTCATTTCTGCACTCTGTCTCATCATTGAACATAAGAGCATAAGAATTAGGTGCAAGAGTTGTTCATCTGGCTCCGCAAGCCTGCTGCACCATTCAATAAGATCTTTTTGTGGACTCAGCTCCACTTACCCACTGCTCACTATAAACCTTAATTCCTTGACTGTTCAGAAATTTATCTATCCTTGCCTTAAAAACATTCAATGAGATAGCCTCAACTGCTTGTTTGAGATCCAACCCACTACTGCGTTGTCATCAGCAAATTTGAAAATTGAATTGGAGGGGAATTTGGTCACACAGTCATAGATGTATGTGGAGTATAGTCAGGGGCTGAAAACACAGCTTTGTGGGACACCAGTGTTGTCACCAGTGGAGGAGATGCTGTTGCCTATCGTTACTGAGGAAACCAAAATACTCTCAAACAGTACTTTGCTTCTGTCTTTCCCAAGGAAGATGCTGTCCAAGTTATTGTGAACAACAATGTAGTTAGAACATTCTCTGGGCTAAACATTGATTAAGAAGAGCTATGAGAAAGATGAGAAATCAATCTTAATATTAGTAAGTCACTAGAACTGGATTGGATGTATAGGAGAATGCTGGAGGAAGTAAGGGTGTATTTATGATGAGATAGTTAATAATAATGATGGATAAATAAGAGTAATTTGAGAACAGTCAATCCTAACATGATTCTGCTTTTATTTACACCCTAACAGCAGTTTTCAGTTTCCATCTCAAGACTTAATCAAGGATGACTGTCTAATGGCAAATGATAAAATAAGGCAGCTGTAATGAGTTAATTAGATGGCTAGTTTGAATGAATTTATCTAGCAAGCAATGCTACTCACTTCTGCAGAATTTCATCCAGAATAAATAGAGGTGCTCTTGTTAAGTGCAGAAGTAAGCAAGAACACAGACAGCATTTGTTCACTGAATTTGAGTGTGACTTTGGGAAGTTGGTCATGTAAATTGTTACCTTAACTTTGAATAAAAAGAACGTGGAGAGTGGGGGACCAATTTAAAAAGGTGGGGAGAATGGCAATTAGAAAATTCAGTATGACATTACAGGGAAAATACAAAATGTTGGCAAGCTTTTTGTTCATTAATCTCTCAAAACTTGTAGAATTTATTCTAAGGTTTCATTAACAAGATTGATGAGCAATAATCAAGCATACTGGGACAGTAATGTTCATTAGTTAATCATAAAGATGACTAGGCAGATGATGTCAAGATGGCAGAACATGGCAGTTCCTGGACACCAGTGTGATCCAGAACAAACATGCCGTAGTAACTGTCTGCAGTTTGCAGAGTTTTAACTCAGAGTCAATGAAGCTGAGCCACGGACACTGCAATGCTTCAGGGAATGAAATGTTCCAGGAGATGATGACATATTATGATAGGAGCTTTTGATTTTGTAAGGGACATAAGGGTGTAACTCTGAGTTACTCAGGTAAGCAGATCAAGAAGCTTGAGTTGGACAGCCTCAATCCTTTCAAATGGCAAAAGGTTCAAGGTTCTTACAGCTTGTTTGCAGGACGGATGAGAGAAATCAGGAAGCCATTCAGGTGGGGGAAGTATAAATGAATTTAGTGGCAATAAAGGATAGTATAGTCAGGGGATTAGCTTATAGTTCTGTGCCACTGACAACAAGAGTTCAGAAGGCTGTGTTGCCTGCCCGCTCCAAGGATTTCGGACATCTATTTGGGGGTTAGAGACTAAGTGGCAGTAGAAGGGGTAAGATCCACTTGTCATGATCTGTGTATAGACCAAAAGAGACAGGCAAGACAAGGAAAACAGTGTAACTAGGGCAGTAGAGAGGGCTATAAAATAAACATTAGAGGCAAGGGAGCAAGTGAGTGAAAATTTGTTGAGAAACATCAAAGAAAGAGAAGGGGTAGCAATAAAGAAAATATTACTCAGAATGTCACATGAAGGGGCAATGCCTATAAATTTTAGAATATGCCAGGCAAAAGGCTAGAACGAAGAGCGAAGAATAGTACAGCACAGGAACAGGTCCTGTTCTGACACAGATGCCTCTGTGAATGGAGAAAGAATGGCTGCAACAATGATATGACAATAATAATGGTAATAGTGGCTGTAAAATGGCTATTCTGGCTGAGAGCTACATATTTTTTGTCAACTTAGATTAAAACCAGATGCAGGTCGTAGAGAGGCTCTGGTCTGAGAGCTCTGATCTGACATTTCCCAGATAAGGGAAATTGTTGACATTAACTGAATCAGCGCAGCTCTGATTTGTATGGCTGCTACGTGTGGGACATGTCAAACAAACTAGGTAACTAATGGCATTTTTCAAAAGTAATTTCCTTGGATGTTCAAGCCATGTGATCAGTTTCTGATGACACAATTGACTGGATGACAGAGATCTTCTGGAAGCAAGCGTAGAATTGTGCATAAAGAGACATGTGAGTCCTTTGTTTGGCAGCAATAATTTGAAGAAACCAACGATACGCGCCTGCAAGAAGAAGCCAGATTCTATATCGAGGATATTTCTTGGCCAAAGTTTTCCTCAACTCGGCGGTATCTAGTTTCAGTTAAACAGTTAAAGGTGACATTTAGTTAAAGTTCAGCGAAGAGTTAAATGAGTTGCAACTGTTTATCTTTGAGTTGGTACCAAAAGTGTTAAATAAAGAAATAATTGTATTACTGTCCTTGTTTGTCTCATTAAACTGGAATGCTTGGAAAGTTTTTAAATTAAAGCTGTAAAATGCTTCTCTAATCTAATATTTTCTTGCCTCTATGTGCTCCATATCCCTCTATTCCGTGCCTGTTCATGTCTCTATCCAGTTGCTTCTTGAAAGTTGCTATAAAATCTGATCCCACCATCACCTTCAGCAGTGTGTTTCAGACATTCATCACCTTCTGTGGGAAAAACTTGCCCCTTACATCCTTTCTAAAGTTTCCCCCTCTCACTCTCAACTTGAGCCCTTGAGTAATTGACCTTCGACCCTGAGAAAAAGACAGATTTGGGGTGAAACATTCATAAGTACATAAGTAATTGGGCCAGTTATCCTAAAGACTAGTCAAGGAGCAGCCTGACGTCATCAGCTTTATAGAATCGTATTTTTCAATGTCCCTGACACCACCACACATGGAATTTCTCTGACATTGACTCCAGACACATGGTATCAGGTCAAACACAAACAAGGAAATCACTAATCACCACCTAACATCCTGCACCTCCAGCTGATGAATCAGTACTCTATCTGGAGGAAGCACTGGGAATGTCAAAGGCACAAAATGTAAACTGGATAGCAGCAATATTGAATGAACAGGCACAGTCCTGTTTTTTAATTCATGGGCATCGCTGGCTGGCCAGCATTTATTGTCCATCCATAGCTGCTCTTTAGAAAGTGGAGGTGAGCTGCCTTCTTGAATCGCTGCAGTCCATGTGCTGTAGGTTGACCAACAACGCTATTAGGGAGGGATGTTATCAGGATGTTGACCCAGCGACCACGAAGAAACAGCGATATATTTCCAAATCAGGACGGTGAATGGCTTGGAGAGGAACTTGAAGATGGTGATGTTCCCACATATCTACTGCCCTTTATCTTCTAGATGGAAGTGATTGTAGGTTTGGAAGGTAAACTACTGCAATGCATCTTGTAGATTGTATACATACTGCTATCAGTGATGGAGGGATTAAATGTAGTTGTGATGCTAATCAAGCAGGCTGCTTTGTCCTGGATGGTGTCAAGCTTCTTGAGTGTTGTTGCAGCTGCACTCATTCAGACAAGTGGAGAGGATTTCATTACATTCCTGACTTGTGCTTTGTAGATGGTGGACAGGCTTTGGGAAGTCAGGAAATAAGTTATTCACCACAATATTCTTAGCTTCTGACCTGCTCTTGTAGCCTCTGTGGTGAGTCCAGTTAAGTTTCTGGTCAATGGTAACCACAAGGATGTTGAAAGTTGGGGATTCAGTGATGATAACAGTGGTTAGTACTGCTGCCTCTCAGTGCCAGAGACGTGAGTTCGATTCCTGGCTTGGGTCATTGTCTGTATGGAGTCTACATGTTCTCCGTGTGTGTGTGTGTGTGTGTGTGTGTGTTTCCTCCAGGTGCTCCAGTTTTCTCCCTCAGTCTCAAAGACTGAAAGCTGCAACAACACTCAAGAAGCTTGACACCATCCAGGACAAAGCAGCCTGCTTGATTAGCATCACATCTACATTTAATCCCTCCATCACTGGCAGCAGTGTGTATACAATCTACAAGATGCATTGCAGCAGTTTACCTTCCAAACCTACAATCACTTCCATCTAGAAGGTAAAGGGCAGTAGATATGTGGGAACATCACCACCTGCAAGTTCCTCTCCAAGCCATTCACCGTCCTGATTTGGAAATATATCGCTGTTTCTTCGTGGTCGCTGGGTCAACATCCTGGTAACATCCCTCCCTAATAGCATTGTTGGTCAACGCACAGCACATGGACTGCAGCGATTCAAGAAGGCAGCTCACCTCCACTTTCTAAAGAGCAGCTATGAATGGGCAATAAATGCTGGCCAGCCAGCAATGCCCCTGCACTGGCTGTGCTAAATTCCCCCTCAGTGTATGCAAACAGGTGCCAGAACATGGCGACTAGGCAATTGTTACAATAACTTCATTACAGTGTTAATGTAAGCTTACTTGCGATATGAATAAATAAACTTAGAACTTTAAACTAAATGTCAAAGGCTGGTGGTTAGAGAGTCTCTTATTCGTGATGGTCATTATCTGGCATTCGTGTGTCATAAATGTTATTTGCCCCTTGTCAGCCCAAGCCTGGATATTGTCCAGATCTTGTTGCATTTGCATATGGACTGCTTCAGTATCTGAGGAATCGCAAATGGTGCTGAACACTGTGCAATCTACAAACATCTCCACTTTTGACCTTGTGACGAGGGAAAGTCATTGATGATGCAGCTGAAGATTACTGGGCCTAGAAAACTACCTTGAGGGACTCTCGCAGATATATCCTGGAGATGACTGACGCTTCACAACAAATTTATGTGCCACGTGTGACACCAACTAATGGAAAGTTTGCCCTCTGATACCCTTTAGTTCCTGTTGCTCAGACTCCTTGATGCCACACTATGGTAAGTCCAGTTAGATTTCTGATCAATGGTAACCCCAAGGATGTTGAAAGTAGAGGATTCAGTGATGATAACAGTGGTTAGCACTGCTGCTTCACAGTGCCAGGGATGTGAGTTCAATTCCTGGCTTTGTGGCCAAATGTGACCTTGATGTCAAGGGCTGTCAATCTCAACTCTTTTGTCCATGTTTGAACCAAGGCTGTAATGAGGTCAGGAGCTGAGTGACCCTGGTGAAACTCAGACTAGGTGCACTGAGCAGGTTATTGCAGAGCAGATCTGGTTGATAGCTCTGTTCATGACCCTTCCATCATTTTACTGATGATCGAGAGTAGACTGATTGGCTGGTAATTGGCTGGTTTGGATATTACTGGGCAATTTTCCACATCTTTGTTCTTTGTAATGTCGAGTAGATGCCAATGTTATAATTGTACTAGAACAGCTCAATAACATAGCTCTGAAGTTGGATCTGTGGCAAGTGGTAAGGGAAGAATTTTTTTCTCATCAATCTACCTGCATCTATGGATGCATCTATCCACGACAGTATTGACAAAATGACCTTTGCACAGTCTTTATGGAGATGAACTTGTCGTCACTTTTAAATATCCTTCATTGTATAGCACAAATAGCAACTCAGAACTGGGCAACTTTGGGGGACTTTGGGCCATCAGCAGAATTGTGCTTGACCACAATCTGTACCTCAGCATATCTGCACTACACCATTACCATCAAATCAGGGTATCAACTCTGGATTATCGAGGACTGCAGTAGGCATGCTACGATAAATATCAGGTATTTATTGAAATGAAGTGTCGACTTGGTAATTCAAGAATGTATAATAAGCAGTCTCACAATACCAGGTTAAAGTCCAACAGGTTTATTTGGTTGCACGAAGTTCCAGAGGTGATGCACCTGATGAGGGGAACAGCACTCTGAGAGCTCGTGGTGCCAAATAAACCCGTTGGATTTTAATCTGACATTGAGAGACTTTTTACTGTGCCCACACCAGTCCAACACTGGCATCTCCATGTCATGGCTTCAACAATACAGGACTTCTTGCATGTGGAAGCAGCATACAAGAGAAAGAGTTAATGATCAGATGTAAGCTGTGCATTCCTACTGCAATTGTCATGAACGACAGTGGATAATTAAATGACTGGGATAGCATGGTGGTAAAGTGGTTAGCACTGCTGCCTCACAGCACCAGGGACCTGGGTTCAAATCCCAGCTTGGGTGACTGTCTGCATGGTGTCCAGTTTCCTCCCACACTCCAAAGATGTACAGGTTAATTGGCTATGCAAAATTGCTCCTGAATGTCAGGGGCTTTGGGGGTAAATATAAGACTATAGGACCATAAAGTATAGGAGTAGAATTAGATCATTCAACCCATTGAGATTGATCCACAAATCATGGCTAACATGATTCTCATTCTCCTGCCTTCCCCCCGTAACCTTCGATCCCCTTACTGATCAAGAATGTATCTTTATCTTAAAGACACTCAGTGACTTGACCTCCACAGCCCTCTGTGGCAATGAGTTCCACAGATTCGCCACCTCTGGCTGAAGAAATTTCTCCTCATTTCAGTTTTAAAGGAGTGTCTCTTCACTCTGAGGTCGTGCCCTCGAGTTCTAGTCTCTCCAGTTGGTGGATACATTCTCTCCACATCCACTCTATTAAGTCCTCTCAATATTTTGTAAGTTTCAATTAGATCCTCCCCTCATTCTTCTGAATTCCATTGAGTATAGACCCAGACTCCTCAACTGAAATGTGAAAAACCTCATATGAAAAACCTTTCATTCCTGGGATTATTCTTGTGAACCTCTTCTGGACCCTCTCCACCTTTCATTACATATGGGGTATCACACTCTGTTTGGGTTTCACCAGGGCCATTTGGCTCCTGACCTCATTACAGCTTGGACCAAATGGATAAAAGAGCTGAACTTCAGGGATTAAGTGAAAGTGACTACCATTGCCATCAATACAGTACTTGATTGGGGATGGCAAAACTAGAGTCATTGGCAATAATTACAAATCACAATCTACATCCCAGGTATTAACAGAGATGGCCAACATTGGTTCTTGTGTTCCAAAATTCTGGAACAGTCTGCTATTTAGAAGATGCCAAAGGACCTTTTTTGCACTGTATGCCTCTATGAATGCTGGTTTTCCTTTTGTGGGAAACAGCAGAATTAAGGACAAAGTTTGAAAAGATTTCTGCCATTTAAGATGGAGATGAGGAGACATGTTCACTCAGTTAAGTGTGTGAGACTCTCTTGCCCAGGGAATAGTGGAGGTAGAGTCATTTAAGGAAGCGATAACTCACTCTTAGCTTCTTTTTTACAACTTTGAAAAACTCTCAGTTTGAAGTTACCAAGCCAATTCCAGATTGGACCGGGCAAACCTAAATCCACTCCTTGCTCCAAAAACCAAATTCAGATTCCAATTAAATCCAATTCAGGGACTCCACAACAGGGACAGAGAAGATTTGTCCAACTTCACTTGTTTCCAATCAACAGGTTTAGAAAAGAGGTCAGAAAGTGGAGTTAAAGTCACAATGTTATCAGTGAAGACCAGATGAGACAGCAGGAGGAATCCTGAGAAGCTAAATGGCTTCCTGCAACAGCTTCCCCCTGGAGTGACTGTAGAAAAACTAATGGAGCTGCTTTGACTGAGAGGAGAAATGGTGGAAAAGGCAGACTGAAGGGAGTTTCGGGTTTATTGGATTTGATTATTATCCTGTATTGAGAGACGGTGAAACGTGCTGCTTCTAACACTTGCTGTCTAAACACCTGATGAAGGGGCAGCGCTCCAGAAGCTCGTGCTCCCAAAAAAACCAGTTGGACTGGAACCTGGATTGTGAGGTTTCTCGCTACCGCCCGTCTGGGCGAAGATTCTCACTAACTCCACAGCAAACACTAACCTGAGCCCCAACGGGAGAAAAGAGCAGCTTCGTGGGCAAACCCACTTCACAAAACCCTTAACACAGACCGTTACTACCGGCGCAAGCCAAAGCCTCAAGCCTGGCCAACCAACCGTTACCACGGGCGGAGCTTCGAACGTCTGATGCGTACCAGGGGCGCAGCCTCGTCTCGGAGTGACGAGATCCGGGGGCGGGGCCTGTTCTGATTGACGTATGCTGCGACGGAGCCTGCTCTGAGTGACGTATGCTGGGGCGGGGTAATACCAAAGCAGGCAAGATGGCGGTCAGAGTGGCGATGGCGTGTGGCCTCAGAGTGCTGCGAACCGGCTGCGGCTTGTCGGTTGCTCCAGGCCCACGTCCGGTTTTCCGCATTGACCGTGCCCCCGTGAGGGCGTTGGCGTCGGCGTCGGCGTCTGGCGGTGAGTGAAGAGCAGCGGGAAAGGGGGTTGGGGCCGCGAGTCAGGCTCAAGGTCGTCGGCCCGGAAACGAGCCTTTCAACTAGTTAAAGGCTGGGCCCAGCCCAGTGCGGCCGGCAGCTCCACAGCAATGGGAGCTTTCACCTTCCCTCCCTCCCTCCCTCCCTTCCTCTCACCCCCTTCCAATGTGGCCCTGGGGTGGGGAGAGGAGAGGGAGATTTGACCACTGAGGGGTGGGGAAGGGTTTCATTCCTGGGGATGTCTTTGGGACATATTTTGCCCCCAACCTTTGGTTTCCAGGTTCGAAATTAAATGATGCAGATTGACGAGACGCAGGAATAGGGTTAGTGGAGGTACTGGTGCCACTTTGGAAGATGCAAGTTGAATAGGACGTGATATCCTAGATTTAGGTTGGATGCAGAGATGAAGTTTTGGATTTATACCAGGGATACTGATCTTCAGTCATATGCAGAGCTTGGGAGAACTTGACACTATTCTCCTTGGAGCAGAGATTTAACGGAAATATGAAAACAAGTAAAATTACAACACAGGAACAGGCCCTCCAAACCTGCACCGACCATTCTGCTGACTGAACTAAAACCCCTACGCTTCTGGGGACACCACTCTATTCCCATCCTAAACCAAAACATCAATTAAACATGTATGGAGAAGCATTTTCCAGTAACAGCATTAAGAGCCTGAGCACAGATGAAAGAAAATTGGCACAAAATTCCAGCTGATAATGAGAAGAGTTTTTTTTTGTAATTTGACATGTGTTGTGACGAACAACAGTAGAAGCAGAACAAGGTAATTTGATAAAATGCAAGAAGCAAGGTACCTACCCCTAAACACTTTGTTTTATTATTATTGCATATAGTGGGAGTTTTTGGCATAAATTACACCAATGTAGCCAACCTCCTATCAATTGATAAGACACTGGGTCTGTTTTCAGACATTGCAACAGTGGACCTTTTACTGGGGATGGAACTGTTTGGATGAAAGGAATGAGAAGGTCAGTGGTATCAAGGTCTCGGCATTGATAGCTGATCTCTGCTTCATTAACTATAGTACTGGCTGTAGGCTGTGGATCATGTGCTTGATCTCATTTCCTAACACAGATGGGCTAACTGGCATGCATATTGGAGAATAGTGTATGTGTTTGGTTCTCCAGTTGATAACTGGTTTCATCTGACAAACAAAGCAGGGGGTAAGGTGGAGGAGGAATTGGCCATATCCGATGCAGCTTTGCTGAATGTTGGTGTGCAAAAGCATCAAAGTTGAGACCATTGGTGAAAGACCCAATGTTCAGACAGGCTTCTCTCCAGAGGAAATGAAAGGAATGGGTCTTGACAATTCCATTTGAAGAACAAGCTGAATTGTTTATCTCTAATGCTATTTCTCTTCATTTAATGAAGGGTTCTGACTCCCCTGAATGCACTAGAGATCAACTATATTATCAGTTGTGGCATTTATTTATCTTCATGGTTCATCAGTTTTCTTAGGCATGACTCTGTCGTGCAAAAATTAAATCAGTTGCAGCACTCCCAAGAAGCAACATTCCTCCTCCTCCTATGCCCATCAATCACTTGCGCTAGGTACAGCATGGACTGTATAAGCTTCCTTGTGTCCAGGATCTGAACACACTTTGTCATTTCTTTGCAGATGGTGGTGAGGAAAGTTTGTGTGACCCTGCTCTCGGAACTAATATATTGCTTCAATATCCATTATTTTTTGGGGGTCGGGGGGTGGGGAGAAGATGATGATTACATGCGCATGAAGGAAATGAATGGGTATATGGGAAGCTGAAATCTATGCAGTCCCAACAGAAAACCTATTTGGCCTGGTTGTCTGTATCTATCTAATGAATATGCTTTACTTTTTGAATAGGTATTCCGACTGATGAAGAGCAAGCAACTGGTTTGGAGAAGAAGATCATGGAGGCTATCAAGATTGGGAAGGTACTTTGGTGGTGGGGGCGGGGGGGGAGAGGAGTGGGCAGGGGTTGTATATTATTCTGAAGACTGGGGTTATGGTAGTTTGCCCTTTAATCCCCATTTAATAGGGGATGAGACATATTTGCAGATTGCACATGAGTGCCCACAGTTAACTCGTACTCTTCACTAGTTGTGCATACTTCCAGACCAAGCTGTGAAGTTTTTTCTTACATCATTCTCTTTAATCAGATATCTAGATCTTGGTCAAATGAAGTTTGTGTTCCATTCTGAATAGAACTATGGGACAGGACTACACTTTGTTTTCTCATCTCCATCAACAGTTGGTGCATAACTGAGGATGAGGATATTCTGTTGTGTGCATATTCCTCTGCTTGAGGCTGAGCCACTTGGTTTTATTTGATGGAATGGGATGTGGAAGTGGACTCCTTCAACTGGATCTGATCTTGTTTCCTTCAGGATCCTTTCAACATCATGAAGCCTAAGGAGTATGCTGGGACCAAAGACGATCCTCACATTGTACCATCCATCACCAACAAGAGGCTTGTAGGCTGTATTTGTAAGTACTACGTTCAATGCATGTGCTATATTTTCTTCAACTCAATGTCTGCTTTCACTTGTCTCTCAGTAAAAATGCTAATTTAAAAACGGGCAAACAAGAAAACCCTGGATCCTATAGTTGCTTTTTATGGCTGAGGTTTAGCTCAGGCTGAGTTTGTGGATATGCCTTGTATGTAGCCTGTGGCTGCGATCCCTGCTGCTTGCAGTGTAACTTCTTTATGCTAGCAAAACAACTATATATTATTAATAATAACAGGGAACTCTGCTTTGTAGGTGAGGAAGACAATACTGCAGTCATTTGGTTTTGGCTTCATGAGGGAGATGCCCAGCGCTGCCCCTCATGCGGGGCTCATTACCAGCTTGTACCTCACAAACACTGAAGACAGTACTGGATACACTCCTATCTACATTTGATGGATCTTACTTCATGTTTATGGTTCGGGACCCAACGTATAACACTCCAAGCCATTTGCCACTGTATTCTTAAAAGTAAAAAATGTTTAAAAATAAAGTTTACAGCTGCCAGTGGTGTTTCCTGACCTTTATTTAATTCTGAATTTTCAGAGGGTCTCTTTGAAGAATGCTCTACCTTAGGGGTCTGATTTCCCCAGAGGGGAAAGAGATGCTCCAATTGACCTAGGTTTGACATAGATCCTACCTTTCCATCCTCCACCCAAACAATATTGAAGGGAGAGAGAGAGACAAGTCAAGATGGGAATACCATCTATGTGACTTAAGGAGAGGTGTGGAGCAAAGAAAAAAGGGGAGTGAACATATCAAAAGCAGAACATCATTGAATACATGGAGCATTTACAAAAGTCAATAACCAAACAAAATGGTACTGTACACATTTCCCATTGCCCCAAGCTGAGTAATGAATCTTCTCAGCAAGGAGTCATTAGCCTTTGGACTGAACAAATAGCAGGGAGAAGGGAAAATTAAGAGTGGAGTTGCTTTAATTCAAGCGTCCTTGTTCTGTACTAGGTGATGGTGTACCTGGGGGTTGGGGAATCTCTGTTGTATGGATGATGGTGCTTCCTTGGTCCATCACAGAGGGCACTTTTCCCAGGGTCTCGCAGCTGATGGGCCTTGTTAATGAGGTTTTGGAAATGGGTGAAGCCAGGCCACACCTTTCCCCTAAAGAAGTTTGTCCTTCACTCTCACTGGAGGTGAGCAGCACTGTCTTTGAAGAGCTCTGTAACACCGTCCCTACTTTGGAAAGCATCACAGTGCAAGTGGTAATGGTTGGAGCTAGCATAGAGCTAGCTGTGCTTGAGGTTCCTAATAACTTTGAAGTGGAGGCTTCAAGTGGACTGACTATAGACTTTGTGAGGGCAGACATCTTTGCATCAGACATCACGTAAAGGGTTTTCGTTGGACTTGTCGTAACTGCAAAAGAATGAAAGTTGGCAAATGTCAAATCATCACTTCAGTATTGTTCTATGCACCATACTGACACACTTAGTTACTTCAACCTTTGAAAAAGCTACCTTAAAAGAGGACAACTGAGTATTGCTGTTTTCCCCATCCATTCAAAAAAGTTCTCAGTTTAAGCACTGCTGTCAAGTTCTGAAACCTCACAATCAGCCAGTCCCAAGATCTTGCATTTGGACAACATGTACTGTTTATGGAAACATCACTGTATTCCACCACTACTGTATTGGAACAGGAGAATATGAACATCATCCTTTATTTATTCCTCTTCCTCTGCACAACTAGTTGAAGTCCAGAAAGAAATCATTCTTGAATGTTGATGCTTGGTGTTTACCATCATTGAGCAGGGGCTCTGGGGGAAGTGGACATTGTCAAGACTGATGCTCATTCTGTCCCTACAAAAGTGGAAATGGTTCTAGACCCTGTTCCTATCACATACAGTTAACAGTGAATAATAACTGATCATAGTAACAGCTAACCGTGTTAGAACTCAAGGTGAAGTCTCCATAGTCCCAGATGACACCTTTGAATGGACGAGCTGGTGGTGATTTAACCTGAGCATCTCAGGTGAGCGACAAGGGTTGAGAAGGCGGCCTTCATGAATAACCTCAGTCAAAACAGGAATTGATTCTGCATCACGAGTCTACTGTCAGCCAACTGAGCTAAC
The DNA here is from genome assembly GCA_024679065.1 of Sphyrna mokarran. Taxonomy (NCBI): domain Eukaryota; kingdom Metazoa; phylum Chordata; class Chondrichthyes; order Carcharhiniformes; family Carcharhinidae; genus Sphyrna; species Sphyrna mokarran. The sequence goes on along the minus strand of JAGIQG010000031.1, from coordinate 16,439,948 downwards.
CAACCCTCTATGCATTGAGTCCATAGCATTGAAAACTGGCCCCTTGGCCCATCCTGGTTTTCATACTCCACGCATTTTCTCCCAACCTTCTGATTTCCCCCTCCACACATTTTCTCCATTCCTTTCTCTCACATCTCATTAACTTTTTCAAACACGTCACATTGAAACAAGTTACACACACACCGCTTTCAAGGTAAAAAGTTTCTCCTAAATTCTTTGTGGGATTTATCAGTCATCAATTTAAAATAAAGACCTCTAAGGTAAGGATTCAACCACTGGTGAAAACATTTTTTTTCCAACATTACTCAGTCAAGCCCCTTCATTGTTTTAAACATTTCAGTCTTTGTTTACAATCCCAGGCGCTCAAAACAAATATCTGCCCCCTTTGTGAATGTGGCCTCACCTACAACTGTAGAAGACTGGGGAACTGCTACTTTTTCTGCAGAAGGTAATTCTACAGGAGATTGTCCTTTGCCAATTTCCCCTGCTCCATTAATCTGTTTGATGGTGGTGCCTTGGGAGCCCAGAACTGACAGCAGTGAGTCACCGCACTGCAGAGAGAGAGAAAAATGAAAGGTCAAAGATGATATTTCGTGAAACTTTGTGCAACCTCACGTAGATGTCAGCAATGAACTAGGCCATACAGTTTAGCAGAAACATTGTCAGAGCTGGAGAAATATTACTTAAGGTGGGAGGCATGATGTAACTTATACAGCAGGAGAGGGCAACTTATCTGACAACCCTAAAGTCACAGAGTTGAAAGTCTTTCAGTCTTTCCAGCTGGTTCCACCATTGCATTAGAGCATAGCTGAGCTATGATCTCAACATCATCTATTTGATTCTGTTACTTAACCAAAATCTATCATTCTCCACTTTAAACATTTCAATGGACCATGAGTATGTAAACCCTTTTAGGGCAAGGGAATTTTCAGTCTTCCACTGGCCTGTATGTGAAAGAAGGATCATAAGACGTAGGAACCATTCAGGTCATCATTTTTTCTCTATCATTCAATGAATAATAGAACTCCACTTTCCTGCTTTATCCCCATAATCTTCAATTCCCTTACTGATTAATAAATCTGTCTATCTCAGCCTTGAACATACTTACAATCCAACATGTTCCTTTGAAATCAGAAGCTTTCAGAATTCTGCACATGCATCAGGTGAAGTATTTCCACTGTGAAGACTGACACCAAGTATTTATTTAACTCCTCAGCCATTCCCTGATTCCCCATTATTATTTCTGAAGTCTTATTCTCCAACGGGAACGATGTTCACTTTGGCCACTCAGTTTACCTTCCCCTCTTTATTATTTTTTGGCCACTTTGCTGGTTTTTAAAATCTTACTAATCTCTGACTTACCACTAAACAAAGAGCAATACAGCACAAGAACAGGCCATTCGGCCCACCAAGCCTGCACCAATATATAGTTTCTATTCCCCTCTTTGCCTCCCACCTATGTGTTTATTAAGATACATCTTGAACATTGCTAACATGCCTACTTCCACTATCTCCATTGATAGTGCATTCCAGGCACTCACATCCACTGTGTGAAAAATTTACTTTGCACATTGCCCCTAAACTCACCACCTCTCACTTAAACCTGTGCCCCCTTGTAGTTGACTCTTTCAACCTGAGGAAAAAAACCTCTTGACTGCCCACCCTGCCTAGGCCTCTCATAATTTTGTAGACATCTGTCAGGTCGGCCCTCAGCCCTAGTCTTTCCAATGAAAATAATCCAACTTTATCCAACTTCACCTCATGCCAAAAACCATTCAGACCCAGGCAACATCCTGGTAAACCTTCTTTACACCCTATCCAAGCATCCACGTCATTCTAGCAGTGTGCTCTCCCAGAGTATTATTATCTAAATAATGCTGCAATGCTTGCCATATCCTTTTGCTTTATAAGCCTACATATTCCCTCCCCAAATCCCCACCCCTCATCCTCTAATTTAAAGCTCTCTGTAAAAGTAGGAAAAAGGTGGAGAGTAGGCCATTTGGCCTTTCGAGCTTGAACCACCATGCAATATGATCATGGCTGATCATGTACTTTCAATATTCCACTCTCACTTTCTCTCCATACTTCTTGGTCTCTTTAGCCGTAAGGGCCACATCCAGCTCCCTTTTGAAAATATCTCATGAACTGCCCCTAATTGTACTTGTTTGTTGTGCTCCTGCAAAGTATACAGGTACCAGCATAATGCAAATGTAAGCCATCCCAAGGCTCTGGCCTCCACCTTCCCTGGTAGTGATGCTAGTGTCCCACAAACCAAAACCTAATTCTCCCACACTATTCTTTCATTCAACTCTCTGTTATGTACCTTACCCAATGCCAATCTGGGTCAGGTCATAATCCAGCGATTATAGCTGGAGGTTCTGTTGTTTAATTTAGTGCCGAGCTCCTTAAATTCTCTATGCCAAACCACTTTCCTACTTCTGCCTCTATGTTGGTAACTAAATGGACCATATCAGTGACACCTACTCCTCTCCCTGCAAGTTCTTCTCCAGCCCAGTGAAAATGTTGAAAACCCTGGCATCAAGCAGGCAACATAGCCATCTGGATTCTGACTCTTGGTTACAGAAAATACTGTCAATCCCCCACTATACCGTCACCTGAGCTTTGCTGACATGATCTCTCAAGGGTATTGCTTGATTTTTCAAGTAACTTTACTTTGTCTGGTTGCCTGACCAGACAAAATAATTTTCCTTTGCGGATTGTGATGATACAGTGCCTTTAAGAAATGTATTTATTTTCTTTTTGTGAAGAGTATGTTTAAAATTCAGCTTTGATTATCTTGGTGCCAATCTGTCTATAATCAAGGCAGCTCCATTCTGAGAATACAGGAGAATAATTGATGCTAGATTGTGGGGTGTTTGTTTTAATCAGAGCGAATGCATGTTTTATATATTTTTGGTTTTTTTTCCCCGGGGTTTCAGAATTAGGTTACTGACAAGAGACAGTCATGTGAATAGGCAGAACTAAGTTTAAGGGAGAAAATAAGTTAATTTTGGCTTGATCCTGAAAGAAGCACGAAGTGTTTTTCCCTCTCTCTGTAGGCTGCTATTTCAGTGTCAGAAGACAAGTGCTTCTTTGTATCTCTCTCCAGAATTGTTCAAAGGCTGTAGAACTGCTACAAAGTTAAGATGCACATTAGCCTGTGTTGTTTGCAAACTGATTTTGAAGAAGAGTTTAAATCGATGAGGAATAGTGCTTAAATTGGAACTAAGAGATAGGTTAGCAGTTAAGATTACTATCTTATCATGTTTATATTTCAATTGGGAAAAGTTAAGGTAATTCAGTTCTTATGTTTAAACCGTATTGTTAAAATAATATGTTTTAATAAAAGCTTCCTAGTATGTTGACAGAATCACACCTGAAGTGAAACCTTATCCTCTAATGCCAAAAATAAAGAATTGTTGGGGTTGAGTCCAAAGATGTGCGGGTTAGGTTGATTGGCCATGCTAAAATTGCCTCTTAGTGTCCTGAGATGCATAGGTTAGAAGGATTAGTGGGTAAACATATAGGGATATGGGGGTAGGGCCTGAGTGGGATTATGGTTGGTACAGACACGATGGGCTGAATGGCTCCTGTACTGTACGGATTCTATGATTCTTTTATCGCAGTTCCCTTCAAATAATAGCTCCTTACTTTTCCAGTATCTTTCCACAAGCCTTTAGTGAATGACTGTAAAAGCAAACATGTAATGCACAAAAAATATTTCATATTCCCAATCTGCTCTTTAAACCAGCTTAAATTTAAAAAAAATGACATTTCCCAACAGTCTTTGGAACACTGACCTGCTGACTCAGGGCTGCTTGCACTTTGACCTCATGGTCCATTTCCTCAGGGTGAAGACCCAGACTACCCACTGTGCTACATAAGGTGGGCATAGCACTGACAGTATTGGGCTGACTCAGAGTAGACACTCGGCTGGCTGGAGTCCTGAGGGTCACAGTGATAGTGGTTGGGGACCTCACACCTGAAGAACGTGAAGGATAAATGTACAACGGTCAACAGAAGGCTGCAGAACAGATTGGAGGACAGACCTGATTTCACAATTTTTAATTTTAGATAGGAATTTCAGGAAGGGTAGCACTGTTACTGGTTGTGGAATCAAAGTCCAGAGAGTCCCACTCATATTTCAGGCTGAAATTCATGTGCTGTCCTGTAGGAGAGCTGCATTTTGGAGGGAAATTTCCCGCGGAGTTTTGAATTGTCAAAAGGACATTATCGAGGGCACACTGCATTGTCAGAGGGGCATTACTGAGGACACACTGCACTGTCAGAGGGGCATTACTGAGGGCAGACTGCACTGTCGAAGGGACATTACTGAGGGTACACTACACTGTTGAATGTACATTACTGAGAGCACACTGCACTGTCAAAGGCGCATTACTGAGGGCACAGTGCACTGTCGAAGGGGCATTACTAGGGCACACTACACTATTGAAGGGACATTACAGAAGGCACACTGCACTGTCAAAGGGACATTACTAACAGCACACTGCACTGTCAAAGAAGCATTACTGAGGGCACACTGCACTGTTCAAGGGGCGTTACTGAGAGTACACTGCATTGTTACTCAGAAGATGCTGTGGTGTTCAAGGGATATTACTGAGGGTGTCAATCTTAATCCCCCAGTTAACATCAATAAAAAAATTAAATTGAAAAGTAATCAATTTGAAACATGAACTCTGTCCATAAAGTCTGAAGTGAAATGCTCCAAATACCCTGCTGGATATTTCGAGCATTTTCTCTTTTTATTTCAATAAAGAAGAAATTATTGGCTCAAAATTACATAACTTCATTTTTCACCCTCATGTCCAAACGTAACAATGAGGAATTCATGAATTCTTTGTCACTGAGACCAAGACCATTCAATCAGCTTTTTCTATTACATCTCTTCCTTCCACAAGTCCACCAGCCAAATTCCCTCCAAATTTCCGTATTGCACTCACCCTGAACTCGCACATTTATGTCCCCTCTTAACCTCTCTGAACTCTTCTTATCGACAGGATTCACCCTGTTCCTTGATTCTAGTCCCACTAAACTGTTGACTCCCAACTTCTTGTCCTGACCCCAATGTTATCCCATCTCTCCATTCAAATGTTATCTCTCGCTCCTTTAAACCTGCCATCATCACCTCTCCCCTTCAAAAAAAAATCAATCCTTGACTCCTATCATCCTTGCAATCTTTTAGCACATTCACAATACAGGTAGGAAATATACAGTAAATGGCAGAACCATTTAGAGTATTGATAGGCAGATGATTTGGGTATACTGGTACACAGGGCAATGAAAGTGGCAATGCAAGTGAAGAAGGTAGTCAAGAAGGCATAGGACAAGCTTGTCTTCATTGGCTGAGGTATTGTCATGTTATAATTTTATACAACCTCAGTAGGGCCACACTTGGAATATAGTCTTCAATTCTGGTCGCCAAACTACCAAAAGGACTGAATGCTTTGGTGAGGGTACAGAAAAGATTTACCAGGATGTTGCCTGGTTTGGAGGGCATTAGCTATGAGGAGAGATTGGAGAAACTTGGTTTGTTCTCACTGGAGTGACGGAGGTTGAGGGGAGACCTGATAGAAGTCTACAAGATTATGAGAGGCATGGACAGAGTGGATAGTCAGGAACTTTTTCCCAGGGTGGAAGAGTCAATTACTAGAGGCCATAGGTTTAAGGTGCCAGGGGCAGGATTTAAAGGAGGTGAAAGGCAAGTTTGTTTACACAGAGGGTTGTAGGTGCCGAAAGCTCACTGCCAGAGGATGTAGTGAGTTTTAAGGGGCATTTTGACAAACACATGAATAGGATGGGAATAGATGGAGAGGTAGGTGGTTTTAGTTCAGTAGGGCAGCATGGTCAATGCAGGCTTGGAGGGCCGAAAGGCCTATAACTGTACCGTAATTTTCTTTGTTCTTTGCTCAGAGGCCCCTTGTAAAGTAACATATTAATTTTAAAATACTCATCCTTGTTTTTAACTTCTTCCATCAACTCTGCCCTCCTGATTGCTATAATTTGCGCCAAACCCATAAACTTGTGATCCTTTAATTATACCGTCTTCTGCATCCCTGATTCTAAATGCTCCATCATTTGATGACTTTCTGTTTCTTGGTCTCCACTCTGGAATTCACACCCAACCTGTCTCCATCTCACTTTTTCCTTTAAGACGCCCCTCAAAAAATAAATGTATGACTAAAATTTGGTCATCTGAATATTCTTTATGTGACTTCATGTCAAAGTGTGTTTTATAACTCTCCAGTGAAGCATCCTGAACATTGCACTACATTCGAGGCACCACCTAGGGGTATGGACAGAGTGTGTAGGAAGCAGTTACTCCCCTTGGTTGAAGGGTCAATTATGAGGGGGCCATAGTTTTATGGTGAGGACAGGAGATTGAGAAGGATTTGAAAACAAACTTTTTCATTCAGAGGATGTTGGGAATCTGGAATGCACTGCCCACAAAGGTAGTGGAGGCCAGAAACCTTCCTGCCCTTGAACTTATGTCCTCTCATGACTGATCCTTCAATTAAGGGGAACAACTGCGCCTTATCCAGTCTGTCCATAGCTCTCATAATCTTGCACACGTCAATCAGATGGCCCCTTAGTCTTCTCTGCTCTGACAAAAACAACCCAAGCCTATCCAACCTCTCTGCATAACTTAAATGTTCCATCCCAGACAGCATCCTGGTGACTCTCCTCTGCATCCTCTCCAGTGCAATCACATGCTTCCTATAATGTGGTGACCCAAACTGCACACAGCTGTGGCCTCACCAAAATTTAAGACAAATCCAACATGACATGCATAGACAGCTGGGATCAAGTGAATCCCTTGAAGAGTATAGAGGGTGTAGGTGTAGAGTTAAGAGAGAAATCAGGAAGGCAAAAAGGGGACACAAAATTGTTTGCTATCTGCCAAAACAAAAAAAAATTGCACAAATCTTTGAAATATAACATTCAAGGATATGGAACAGGTGCAGGGAAATTGGGATTAGCGTGCATTTAGTGGGAGGTATTGTCATTGACTCGATGGTGATGGGCCTTTCTGCAGTTTATGACTCTGGGCTTTTGCTTCTAGTGGAATCATGCAAACTGAATGCCACATTTTCTGCATTACAACAACGACGAGAATGCAAAGGTATTTCACTGGTACCAGAGTGGTGAAACGATTGAGAGAAATGGGAGAAATCCTGACTTACTTGTCGTGGACGAGCTACTCGTCAGTTTGGACAGTCCTCCGTTGGTCAACAGTTGATGGATGGCGGTGGATTTGCTGCTCCCATTCCCACCCAGGAACCCTGGTGCAGCCGATGCACTGACTGTACGGACGACAGGATTTGCTGCCATGGTGACGTTTGCCAGAGTGGAAGCAGAACTTTTCACATTCAGGGTCTGTGAATAATATTGTTGCTGAAACATCAAATTAAACACAGGGAACAATTGCACCAAATACAGCCCATAAACATGCCAGCACATGAAAGGATGAGCCCACATTTCTGAGGGACAACTGGAACCCATTCCAATTCTAGACGACCACTTGCTGCCCTGTTCTACTTGTTCCCTGCCTGGCTCCACAGTCCCCAATCCTGCAGCTCCCCAGCCCTAGGAATAGAGGAATTGGTGGACAAAAAAACTCAACACCATCTAGTGCACCTTCTAACATCCTAGTAGTCTCATTACATAATGATGTATTGAATCATAGAATTGTATAGTGCAAAGAGGCCCTTCAGCCCATCAGGTCTGCAACGACACATTACATCTATTTGAACTCCCACCAAATCCCACCTGCCAGCACTTGGCACATAGCTCTGAATGTTATGGTGCACCAAGTGCTCATCCAAATACCTTGTAAAGGATGTAAGGCAACTCGCCTCCACCATCCTCCAGGCAATGCATTCCAGACTTGTCACTACCCTTTGGGTAAACAAGTTTTTCTTCACATCACCCTTAAACCTCCTGCACTTGAACTTATGTCCTCTCATGACTGACCCTTCAGTTAAGGGGAACAGCTGCTCCTTATCCAGTCTGTCCATAGCTCTCATAATCTTGCACACATCAATCAGATGGCCCCTTAGTCTTCTCTGCTCTGACAAAAACAACCCAAGCCTATCCAACCTCTCTGCATAACTTAAATGTTCCATCCCAGACAGCATCCTGGTGACTCTCCTCTGCATCCTCTCCAGTGCAATCACATGCTTCCTATAATGCGGCGACCCAAATTGCACACAGCATGCCAGCTGTGGCCTCACCAAAGTTCAAGACAAATCCAATATGACATGCATAGGCAGCTGGGATCAAGCGAATCCTTGAAGAGTACATAGAACATAGAACATTACAGCGCAGAACAGGCCCTTCAGCCTTCGGTGTTGCGCTGACCAGTAAGAAAAAGCAATGACCCTCTAACCTAAACCATTCCCTTTTCATCCATAAGCTTATCTACTGACCTCTTAAATGCCCCCAAACTTGTCGCATCTACAACTGCAGCAGGCAGGGCATTCCATACCCTTACCACCCTCTGGGTAAAGAACCTACCTCTGACATCCGTCCTATAACTACCACCCCTTAATTTAAAGCTATGTCCCCTCGTGCTAGCTTTCTCCATCCTAGGAAAAAGGCTATCACTGTCCACCCTATCTAAACCTCTAATCATCTTATATGTTTCAATAAGGTCTCCTCTTAGCCGCCTTCTTTCTAACGAAAACAACCTCAAATCCCTCAGCCTCTCTTCATAAGACCTGCCCTCCATACCAGGCAACATCCTGGTAAACCTCCTCTGTACCCTCTCCAATGCCTCCACATCTTTCTTATAATGTGGGGACCAGAACTGTACACAATACTGCAAGTGCGGCCGCACTAGAGTTTTGTACAGTTGCAACATGACGTTGCGGCTCCGAAATTCAATCCCACTACCAATAAAAGCCAAGACTCCATGATGCAGGGGGTATAGGTGTAGATTGAGAGAGAAATCAGGAGAGCAAAAAGGGGACATGAGATCATTCTTTGCTATCTGCCAAAACAAAGGAAATTACAGCACAGGAACAGGCCCTTCGACCCTTCAAGCATGTGCTGACCATGCTGCCCAACTTAACTAAAACATATACACTTCCTGGGACCAAATCCTTCTATTTCCATCTCATTCATGTTCTTGTCGAGAAGCCCCTTAAAAGTCACTACCGTATCTACTTCCACTACCTGCCACAGCAACATGTTTCAGGCACCCACAACTCTGTGTAAAAAAAAAGTCTGCCTCTTTTAAATCTTGCCCTTCACACCTTAAATCTATGGCCCCTATGCTCTGACTATCACTCTGTTCATGCTTCTCATAATCTCGTACACTTCAATCAGTGAGAACAAACCAAGTTTCTCCAACCTCTCCTCATAACTAATGCCCTCCATAATATCCTGGTAAATCTTCTGAGGACTCTCTCCAAAGCCTCCACATCCTTTTGGTAGTGTGGCGACTAGAATTGAACACTATATTCCAGATGTGGCCTAAGATTCTATTAAAGCTGCAACATAATTTGCCAATTTTTAAATTCAATACCCTGCCCAGATGAAGGCAAGCGTGCCATATGCCCTTTTGACTACCGTCTCCACCTGCATTGCCACTTTCAATGGGATGATATCAACAGGAACAAAGTGGAAATGGTTGAGAGTTTCAAGTTTCTAGATCACCAACACACCTGTCCTGGTCCCTCCATACAGACATATAGTTAAGAAAGCCCACCAATGCCTCTACTTTCTCAAGAGACTAACTAAGGAACATTGGCATGTCAGTTATAACTCTCACTCAGCTTTTACAGATGCATCATAGAAAGCATTCTTTCTGGTTCTATCACAGCTTGGTATGGCTTCTGCTCTTTCCAAAACCACAAAAGACTATTAAGTGTTGTGAACGAAGCTCAGTCCATCATGCAAACCATGACTCTGTCTACACTTCCCACTGCCTTGGCAAAGCAGCCAAAATAAACAAGGATGCCACACACTCCGGACGTTCTCTTTTGCACTTTCTGTCCGGAAAAAGATACAGAAGTCCAAGGACACGTACCAACTGATTTAAGAACAGCTTCTTCTCTGCTACTATTACACTTTTAAATGGTCTTGCCTTGCATTAAGTTCATCTTTCTCTATACTCTAGCGTGACTGCAACACAACATTCTGCACTCTCCCCTTGCCTTCTTGATGAATGATAAGTTTTGTTTGTATAGCACACAAGAAACAATACTTTTCACGATATACTAATACATGCGACAATAATAAATCAAATCAAGTTAGAATTACAGCAAAAATTTCCTTGCTCCTGTACTCAAATCCTCTTGTTATGAAGGCCAACATGCCAACTGCTTTCCTTGCACTATCTGCGGCACCTACCTGCTTGCTTTCAGCAACTGGTGTACAAGGACTCATTGCACATTCTCTTTCAATTTACAGCCATTCAGATAATAATCTGCTTTCTATAGTATAGTGCAGCTGCCATGCATTTGCCCACTCACTCAGCTTGTTCAACTCACACTGAAGCATCTCTGCATCCTCCTCATACTCACCCTCCCTCCCAGCTTTGTGTCTTCTGCAAATTTGGAGATATCGCACTTAATTCCCTCACTTAGCACTAGTCACCACCTGCTGTTTGGAAAAAGACCAATTCATGCCCACTCTTTATTTTGTGTCTGCCGATCAGTTTTCTATGCACAAAGTCACAGAATTGTACATGGCAGGAGCCCTTCGGCTGATTGAAGCTGCACCAAAAATAATCAACACTAAAGTCGCACTAATTCCATTTTCCTGCACTTGTCCCATATTCTTGAAAGTTATGATGTTTCAAGTATTCATCCAAATACTTTTTAAAGGTTGTAAGGTTCAAGCTTCCACTACCTTCCCTGGCAGTGCATTCTAGATTCCCACCACCTTCAGTGATTTCTTTTCCCTCAAATCCCCTCTGAATCGCCTGCCCCTCACCCTAAAATTATCCCTCTTTCTGACTGACCCCTCAACCAACAGGAACAGCTGCCTATGCTCACCTGTCCATACGCCTCATAATCTTATACAACTCAATCATGTCTCCCCTCAGCCTTTTCTTCTCCAGACAAAACAATCCAAGCCTATCCAGCCTCTCCTTATAGCTCAAATGCTCCATCCCAGACAACATCCTGATGAATATCCTCTGCACCGTGTCTTGTGCAATCACTTCCATTCTATGAGACGATCAAAACTGCACACAGTACTTAGCTGTGGCATTACTTTCTTGCTCTTACTCTATAGCAGGACTAATAAAAGCCAGTGTCCCACTTGCCTTCTTAACTATTCGATTCACCTGCTCTGCCACTTTCAGAAATCTGTGAATAATTACCCCAAGTTCTATCAGTTCCTCTAAGCTTCCCGTCCTGCCATTCATTCAATATTTCCTTGTCTTTTTTCTTTTTCCAAAGTGCATCACCCCACACTAAATACCATCTGCTACTGCTCTGCCCATCTGACCAACCTGCTTATATCTCGCTGTAATCTACAACCTTCTTCTTCTCCTCAATAAACTACCCCCAATCCCACGTGCCTTAATTTTATATACTCTAATCTCTGACGTGCAACTTTGTCAAAAGCATTTTTGGAAGTCCATATAAACTACATCCACTTGCTCCCCCTCGTTAACTCTCCTTCTTATATACTCGCCAAATTCTCGTAGATTTGTCAAGCTTGATTTCCCTTTCATAAATCCACTCTAACGCTATCCAATTCAGCTACTGTGCTATAAAATTCTTGATGACAGATTCAAATTTTCCCCACTTAGACATCAGGCTAACTGGTCTATAATTTCCTATTTTCTCTCTACTTCTCTTTTCAAATAGTGGGGTTACATTAGCTACCCTCCAATCTAAAAGTGTAATGATGACTGTGAAACTATTGTCAAATGTCACCAGAGCCCAGCTGGTTCCCTACTGTCCTTTGGAAAGAAATTATGACCTGGTTCGACCTATCGATGAGTCCAGATCCAAAGTAAGTTAGTTCATTCTTAAAAATGCTCTATGAAATGGCGAAGCAAACCACTTAGTTCACGAGCAATTAGGAATGCTGGCCCAGCCAGCAACACCCTCATCCCATGAAAATATAACAATAATTTACGTTTGAACAAATCACTACCAGATTGTTCTGCCATGTTCTTTGGACAATCTATTCATCACTCAATCATTGAATTATTAAAATTTACACTCCTTTAAGCTCAGGCCTGTCCTCTGATTATTTATTATGATCAAGGTGAATAGCTGTCATTATCGAGTCCTTTAGAAGGCTAAAAAGCAGCAATCTGTTCTCAGCCTTCCTCTTTACACAACAGTCAATAAGGTATGAGTTCCACTGTACCTGGCCTGGACTGGCAGATGACAGACTAGGGGCCTTTGTTCCAATGTCCTGAAGACTAAAGCTCAGCCCCTGTAGCAGGCTACTGGCCGATGGAGTCCCTGCACACAGAGCAAGATGTCAGTAACCAGGATCTGCAATAACTATGTGATATCACTCAAATTATTTTAAAGCTAAAACTCAATAGCATTTCCAAGGCTCCAGGTTTCTTTCCGGACCTTATGTGGACTGAAATAGCAGCTTGGGAGCACAAAGTAGAACTATTAACCTCACGACACTGAAGTAGGAAAAGCAGCCAAAATTCTTCACCCAATACCGTCTCTCATCACGATCTAATCGTGTGCGAATGTTGACAAAGAATACAATCAGAGGATCATTTGGGAATTGTGATCATAATATAGTCAGATTTAACATCATTATGGAAAAGAATAGAACGGCAGCAAAGATTCAACACTGGGTGAAGACAAATTTTATAACTGAGAGATGAGCTGGCAAGAATGGCTTAGATACGGCTATTGGAAGGAAAAACTGTATCAAGCGTGGGAGGCATTCAAAGGCAAAATTCTGAAGGCATGGGATAGACATGTCCCCACAGAGAAAAAAGGTGATGCTGCCAAATATAGAACCCCTTGGGTTTTTTAAAGTTTATTGATTATTGTGACAAATAGGCTTATGTTAAAACTGCAATGAAGTTATTGTGAAAATCCCCGAGTCGCCACATTCTGACGCTTGTTCAGGTACAGAGGGAGAATGTAGCATGGCCAATCCACCTAACCAGCATGTCTTTCAGTCTGTGGGAAGAAACAAGAGCACCTGGAGGAAACCTATGCAGAACATGCAACTCTGCCCAGATGGTGACCCCAGCAGGGAACTGAACCTGGGTTCCCGGCATTGAGGCAGCAGTGCTAACCACTGTGCCATGGTGCTTCCCCAGAAGCATACGGGCCAAGATAAAGCAGAAAAAGAAAGCTTCTGACAGTCATAGAGAGGTATAGGTAGTACAGGAATGAGGTGAAAATGAAAATTAGAAAAGCAAAGAATGGATTGGCAGGTGAAATCAAAGAAAATCCTAAGATGTTTTACCAGTATATTAACAGCAAGAGAATAAGGAAAAGGTTAGACCTATTAGAGATGCCAATAGTAATATGGGTGGGCAAACTATTGGAAATAATTCCGACAGACAAGGTAACCTGTCACTTAGAAAGGCAGGAATTGATTGGTGACATGGTGGCAGACACTTATGTTTCACAGTGCTGTGGATGCAGGTTCAAAACTGGCCTTGTGTCACTGTCTATGTGGAGTTTGCACATTTTTCCCATGTGCGCTTGGGTTTCCTCTGCGTGCTCCAGTTTCCTCCCACACTCCAAAGACAAAGAACAAAGAAAATTATAGCACAGGAACAGGCCCTTCAGCACTCCAAGCTTGCACTGACCATGCTGCCTGACTCAACTAAAAGCCCCTACCCCTTCCGGGGACCACATCCCTTGATTCTCATCCTATTCATGTATTTGTCCAGACGCGTCTTAAAACTCACTTCCACTACCTCCGTTGGCAGCGACTCCTGGGCACCCATCATCCTCTGTGTAAAAAACTTGCCTTGCAGCTTGAACCTGTGCCACCTAGTAATTGACTCTTTCACCCTGGCAAAAGTCTTCTGACTATTCACTCTGTCCATGTCTCTCATAACCTTGTAACTTCTGTCAGGGGGGGGTCACCCCTTAACCTCTATTGTTGCAGTGAGAACAAACCAAGTTTCTCCAAACTCTCCCCATAACTAATGCCCTCCATACCAGACATGCAGGTTAGGTTGATTGGCTATGCTAAATTGACTCTAGTGTCAAGGCGATTTATTGGGTAAATGTGTTGGGTTACGTGAATAGGGCCTGGGTGGGATTGTGGTTGGTATGGATTCAATGGCCAAGCTCCTTCTGTACTGTAGGGATTCTATGATCAGGGATAGTCAGCATAGTTGTGTCAGGTGAAAATCATCCCTTACTGACTTTATAGAACGTTTTGCACAGGTAGAAAGGAGGATTAATGAAACTAGCACAGCGGATATTGTTGACACCTTTTTTGTTTGTTGGATATATTAGTGATTTAGACTTAAATATAGATGGAACGATTGGGAAATTTGCAGATGATGCAGCTGATTGAGAAGGGGATCGTTGTCGAGTCCAGAATTATATCAACAAATGCATTTCACAACCATAGGACATCCCAAAGTCACAAATGGAATTCAATCGGGGAAAAGTGTGAGGTAATACATTTTGGGAGGGCAAGCAAAGTAAGGGAGCAATCAATAAACAGGAAGACATTGAGACGGTTGAGGAAGTGACCTTGGAGTGTATATTCACGTGCAGGGAAACAAGGTGGTCAAGAAAGCAGATGGAATGCTGTTCTTTATTCGATGTAACTTGTAAAGGAAATTGAATTAAAAAAAAACAAATTAAGAATTTAGGGCTGTGTGGAAAGTGCAGGGAATGGATAATTATTTCAAACAGCTTGCAGGTGCACCTTTGGCTGAATGGCAGCTGCCGTAAGATTTTGATTTTCTTTTAACACCATCTTCTTGCTGGAATTCTGTGTCTTTGGGGATTGACACTCACCCATACTTCATTGAGTGCAAGTCACTGAACGTTGGTTGACTATTTACTGTGCAGGGATAATTACAAACCAGCCAAATGCTGAGAGTGGCCAAGCCATCAGGATATTTTGGATGGGCTGTTGAACATAGCAATGCAGTAACATTCTTCAGGATTCGTTCTCCTGTCCAGCAATTGTCCCTGAACTTGCTGAACTTCGATCTTTTTTCAGGAAGTGCATTCTAAATCACTGCATTGGCAGAATTCTCTGTAAAAGCAAATTACTGCAGATGCTGGAATCTGAAACCAAAAGAGAAAATGCTGGAAAATCTCAGCAAGTCTGGCAGCATCTGTAAGGAGAGAAAAAACCTGGCGCTTCGAGTCTAGATGACCATTTGTCAAATTTGGACCTTAAAGAATTAAAGATTCTGATCCCCTTTCAGGAAGTGCATTTGAAGTCGTTACATGAATGGAACTCTGTTGTCAATTGTGAATAATTGGTGTTTCTCCTAATTTACTCCAAGAGATGGAACACATTCAGGGACACACAAACTGTTAGGTACCTGACGCTGTGATAGGACCAGAATGAGGTTGCTGTGAAGCACTGGAGCCTGGTGCAGCAACTAGTCTCGTCTGAATAGTGTGGAAGGCACTGGTTGTCGTGCTAATGGCTGCAGCAGGTGAAGTTACTGTACTCGGGCAACTGGACAATGTGTCCATGGAGACTGATCTGAAAGAAACAGAGAGAGTATGAGGAGATGGTTTTCTTCATATTAAGGGAAGAACAAATACATTTCACAACCATAGAACATCCCAAAACACTCTCGACTCAAGAAACTACTTTTGAAATGTTACCATTATACAAACTGGCAGTTAGCAAGATCCCACAAAATTATTTTGTATTATTCATTGATGGGATGTGAGCTTTGATGAATAAACTAGTCTTTATTGTTCATCCGCAAGTCACCCTTCAGCAGGTGGTGGTGAACTGCTCTTGACCCGCTGCAGTTTATTTGGTGCAGGTACTTTTGGTGAAGTTTTCATAATAACTTCATTGCAGTGTTAATATCAACCTTACTTGTGACTAATAAATGAACTTTAACTTTAGGTACGCCCACAGTTCTGTTTAGAAGGGAGTTCTGGGAATTTGACCCAGCAATAATGAAAAAAATGGGAATATAGTTCCAGGTCTGATGAATGTGACTTGAAAGAAACTTGCAGTTAGTCTTTGCATGCATCTGCTGCCTTTGGCTTTCTAGTTGGTCGAAATCATGTGTTTGAAAGATGCTGTTGAAGGAGCCTTGGTGAGTTGCATCTTGTGTATGGTACACACACAGATTCACCACCCTTTGAGAGAAATAGTTTCTTCTCATCTCCATTGTAAATCTGCTACCTCTTATCCTAAAGCTATGTTTCCTTTCTCATTCTAGACTGCCCCTCAAGAAGAAACATTGTGTCTACACTGACTTTGTCAATCCCTTTACTATCTTATATACCACAATTAGTCCTCCTCTCATCTTCAAAACTCTCCAGAAGAGTTCAATCACTCTTCATACAGCAACCCACTCATCTCTGGAATCTATCTGCTGAACCTCCTCTGAACAGCCTCCAATGCAACTACATCCCTCAAATAAGGAGACCCAAATTATTCTGTCAGTATAGTATCACTAATACCTTGTACAGTTGCAGCAACATTGCCTATTGTTATACTCTATTTCTTGAGTAATAAGTGCCAAAATTCCATTTGCTTTTCTTATTACCCGCCATACCTGCATACTTGTTTACTGCAATTCATGCACAAGGACACACAGATTCCTCTGAATTGCGTGCACTATCAGCCTGGATTGTGCAGCATAATGCTCAGGAGTGGAATTTTAACTTACGGAGGCCATGGTTCAGTATTCAAATGTTACATCACTTCTACATCTACTGCTTGGGTTTATGTGTTTATCCAGATCCTGGAGTTAGCTGATTCCTGATTCCCTTGTTAGAAAGTCTATGTGTTGAAAAGACAAGATGTGGAGATGCCGGCATTGGACGGGTAAGTACAGTAAGAAGTCTCATAACACTAGGTTAAAGTGAAGAGACAATGCAGAGACTCACTGCAACAAGTCCTTCACTCTAAGTTCTACAACAGAGATGGATATTAAAGGAGGCTTGATCTGTGCTACCCACTAATCAAATACTAAGCATAACTGTAGACCCTTTCACTTTGACCTCCGTTGTTCAGACTCACAGCTGAAGGACTGTTTGAAGGACTGTCTGTTCCTTGCAGAGAGTCCAGCTCTTGTAAAGTGATTCACCCTCAGACTTCCGCAACAAGCTAATCAATTTGAAATGCCATCATTTGCAATTCAACTTTAATCAGTATCAAGTGGCTCCTCAGTGAAGCAGTACTGAAACCTTTCCTCTCCAGTTTCAAACATTATAGAGATGCCAGAGATAGCTGATAAAACTAATGGTGTTGATGTGATGTACATGAACTTCCAAAAGGCATTTCATAATCTGCCATATAATAGGCTTGACAACAAGGTTAGAGCTATGGAATAAAAAAGAGTAGGAACATGGGTAGAACATTCGCCAACTGATGGAAAGAGAGGGTTCAGGTGAACAGTTGTTCTTCGACTGGAAGAAGATATTAGTGGCATTCCCAGAGGTTGGTGTGCAGATCCCTGCATTACCTCATACATATGAATGATTGAGATTTCAATGTATGGGGCACAACTTCAGAATTTGAAAATGACACAAAATTTATGTTTATGAAATGCTACGAGGATAGTGTTCGATTTCAGAGAAGCAAAGAGAGACTGTTGGAATTCACAGACAAGTGACAGACAACATTTAAGGGAAGTGTGAAATGACCATTTTGGTCAGAAGAATAAAGGCATGATGAAATAAATGAACCAGGAGCAAAGGGACCTGCAGCTGACTATTGGTGCATAAATATTTGAACAGGGCAGGTTGAGAAAGTGATTCACAAAACATACAGGCTCCTGGGCTTTACAAATAGCAACATAAAGTACAAAAGGAAGACAGTCATGACAAGCAGAGTATTGTGTTCAGTTCTGGATACCATACTTAAGGAAGGATAAAAGGCCTTCGAGAAGAACATAGAACATTACAGCGCAGAACAGGCCCTTCGGCCCTCAATTAGGAACAATTAGGAACAAGCAGTGACCCTCTAACCTAAACCATTCCCTTTTCATCCATAAACTTATCTACTAACCTCTTAAACGCCACCAAACTTGGCGCATCTACAACTGACGCAGGCAAGGCATTCCATACCCTTACCACCCTCTGGGTAAAGAACCTACCTCTGACATCTGTCCTAAAACCACCACCCCTTAATTTAAAGCTATGTCCCCTCGTGCTAGCTTTCTCCATCCTAGGAAAAAGGCTATCACTGTCCACCCTATCTAAACCTCTAATCATCTTATATGTTTCAATAAGGTCCCCTCTTAGCCGCCTCCTTTCTAACGAAAACAACCTCAAATCCCTCAGCCTCTCTTCATAAGACCTGCCCTCCATACCAGGCAACATCCTGGTAAACCTCCTCTGTACCCTCTCCAATGCCTCCACATCTTTCTTATAATGCGGGGACCAGAAATGTACACAATACTCCAAGTGCGGCCGCACTAGAGTTTTGTACAGTTGCAACATGACGTTGCGGCTCCGAAATTCAATCCCCCTACCAATAAAAGCTAAGACTCCGTATGCCTTCTTAACAACCTTATCGACTTGATTGCCAACTTTCAGGGATCTATGCACATATACACCAAGATCCCTCTGTTCATCAACACTATTAAGAGTCCTACCATTAGCCCTATACTCTACACATTTGTTATTCCTGCCAAAGTGAATTACCTCACACTTTTCCGCATTAAACTCCATTTGCCACCTCTCGGCCCAGCTCTGCAACTTGTCCAAGTCTCTCTGCAAACTAGAACATCCCTCTTCACTATCTACCACTCCACCGACTTTAGTGTCATCTGCAAATTTACTAATCCATCCTTCAATACCTCATCCAGATCATTTATAAAAATTACAAACAGCAGGGGCCCCAAAACAGACCCCTGAGGTACACCACTTGTCACCGAACTCCACGATGAATATCTCCCATCAACCACCACCCTCTGTCTTCTATCTGCTAGCCAATTCCTAATCCAATTAGCTAAATCACCCTCAATCCCATACATCTGCATTTTCTGCAGAAGCCTTCCATGGGGAACCTTATCGAACGCCTTATTAAAGTCCATATATACCACATCAACTGCCTTACCCCCATCCACCTCTTTGGTCACTTTTTCAAAAAACTCAATAAGGTTAGTAAGGCACGACCTACCCTTCACAAAACCATGCTGACTATCCCCAATCAATTCATTTCTCTCTAAATAACTATAAATCCTATCCCTAATAATTCTCTCCAATACTTTGCCCACAACAGAAGTAAGACTCACTGGCCTATAATTCCCTGGAAGGTCTCTCTTCCCCTTCTTGAACAATGGGACCACATTCGCTATCCTCCAGTCCTCCGGAACCACACCCGTAACCAACGACGACCTGAAGATCAGAGCCAGAGGCTCTGCAATCTCCTCTCTTGCCTCCCAGAGAATCCTAGGGTAAATCCCGTCCGGCCCAGGGGACTTATCCAACTTCAAACCCTCGAGAATATCTAGCACATCCTCCCTATCTACTTCAATACTTTCCAGTTTGCAACCCTGTACCTCAGTGTTCTCCATAACTACATTTACATCACCCTGCGTGAATACCGAAGAGAAATATTTATTCAGTGCCTCTCCAATCTCTTCAGGCTCCACGCACAACTTCCCACTGCTGTCTATGACTGGCCCTAATCTTGCCCTAACCAATCTTCTATTCTTAACATATCTAAAGAAAGCTTTAGGATTCTCCTTCATCCTATCAGCCAAAGTCTTCTCGTGTCCCCTCTTAGCTCTCCTCAATTCACTCTTTAGCTCCCTCCTGGCTAATCTATAGCTATCCATTGCACTAACTGAGCCTTCAAGCCTCATCCTGACATAAGCCTCCTTTTTCCTTTTAACCAGCGAATTAACTTTTTATTACACCATGGTTCCCTTACTCGACCATTTCCTCCTTGCCTGACAGGGACATACTTATCAAGGACTCGCAGTAGCTGCTCCTTGAATAAGCTCCATATTTCAGATGTTCCCAGTCCCTGTAGTTTCCTAGTCCAACCTATGCACCCTAATTCTCTCCTTATGGCCTCATAATTACCATTCCCCCAGCTATAACTACTGCCCTCAGCTTCATGCCTATCCCTATCCATCACTAAGGTGAACGTAACCGAATTGTGGTCACTATCACCAAAATGTTCACCAACTTCCAAGCCTAACACCTGGTCTGGCTCATTGCCCAGCACCAAATCCAATGTAGCCTCACCTCTAGTTGGCCTATCTACATACTGAGTCAAAAAATCTTCCTGCACACTTTGTACGAAAACTGACCCCTCTAACGAGCTAGAGCTATAGCTATTCCAATCAATATTAGTAAAGTTAAAGTCCCCCATAACAATTAGAAGGGGTAAAAAAAATTCAAGAGAATGTCTTTACAGGTGGATAGATTGGAGAAGTGGAAGTATTCTTCTTGGAGAATGACTCAGAATATTGAAGCCCTCGTCAAGAAGAAGCCCTCGTCAATGACAGACATAGGCAGCTGGAATCAAGTGAATCCCCTGAACAGTGTAGGTGGCCACTGTTATTTGTCATGTATATTAATGATTTGAATGAAAATATAGAAGGCATAGTTAGTAAGTTTGCAGATGACACCAAGATTGGTGGCATAGTGGACAGTGAATAAAGTTATCTCCAAATGCAATGGGATCTTCAACAATTGATCCAGTGGGCTGACAAATGGCAGATGAAGTTAATTTAAAATGTGAGGTGATGCAGTTTGGTAGACTGAACCAGGGCAGGATTTACTCAGTTAATGGTAGGGCGTTGGGGAGAGTTATGGAATAAAGAGCTCATGGGGTACATGTTCATAGTTCCTTGAAAGTGGAGTCACAGGTGGATTGAATGCTGAAGAAGGCATTCGGCATGCTTGGTTTCATCGGTCAGAATATTGAATATAGGAGTTGAAGTGTCTTGTTGAAGTTGTACAAGACATTGGTGAGGCCATACTTGGTATACTGTATGCAATTCTGGTCACCCTATTATAGAAAGGATATTATTGAACTAGAAAGAGTGCAGAAAAAATTTACTAGGATGCTACCGCTGCTTGATAGATTGAGTTATAAGGAGAAGCTAGGTAGACTGGAACTTTTTTCTCTCAAGTGTAGAAGGCTGAGGAGTGATCTTATAAAATAATGAAGGACACAGATCAGCTAAACAATCAATATCTTTTCTCAAAGATAGGGGAGTCTAAAACTAGAAAGCATCGGTTTAAGGTGAGACGCGAGAGATACAGAAGTGTCCAAGGGGCAACTTTTTCACAGAGGCTGGTGAGTGTCTGGAACAAGCTGCCAGAGGTAGTTGTAAGTAGTAGGTATAATTTTATCTTTTAAATAACTCTTACATAGTTACATGGGTACGATGGGCATAGAAGGCTATGGCCAAATGCGGGCAATTGGGATTAGCTTCGGGGTTTTAAAAAAAAGAGCAGCATGGGTAAGTTGGGCCGTTTCCATGGTATAAACCTCTATGACTCTATGAGAAGGTTGAAAGAGATTTGAAAAAGGTTTTCAAAAACATGAGAAATGTGCACAGAGTTGATGAGAGAAACTTTTCCCCTTGGTGGGAGGTTCAATTGAGCTGATTGAAGATAGTTGGCATCGCAAGCAATGGCAACATGAGGAAAATCTTCTTTACTTAGTAAGTTGTTAGAATATTGAATAGACTACCTGGGAGCACGGAGAAGCAGATTCTCCCATGTCAAAGGGCAAACTGGATCAGTATCTGAAGAGAAAATATTTTCCAAGTCATGGAGAAAAGGCAGCAAAGTCAGACTAGGGGCAGTGCACGAGCAGAGAAGCCAATTGGCCTCCCTTTCTGTAACTATTTTATGTTACAGACACAGGCAAGAGTGCTTTTTAGCTCCTGGAGAATGCTTGGTGGACACCCAAGAGTCAGATCACTGTGAGATTCAGGATGGGTAGCCAGATCACAGCGCATGGTAATTACACTAGACTCGAACAGTGACCACAATACAGAGTGCCGAGACACTCAAACACCAATCACAGGCACTGGGGCACTGGTCACATTGCAATCAATGTTTAAGCACCAAGATGTTGATCAAAGATTGTACTTGGAGAGCTGGTGTAGTTTTGCATCCATACTGAAACATGTTGATTTATATTAAAACAATTGATGGAGAGTTAGAATTACAAAAGTACCTTATAAATTCATTAAAACTGGAGAAAGTAGATTTGAATTCATAGGCAGAACCAGTCCAACGCCCTGGAGGTCAATAATATTAGCACAACTTCCAACAATTTTTCAACTGGCTCATTCCTCAACCAGACTTAGCACAAGACCAGCTTCCTAAGGCGCTTAAAGTCAGATCGTTGTGAGTCTCACTGTCCTTTATGAAGGCTTTCAGGAGAGGGATGATGTTTCTCTAAGAACCATGTCTCATGACACTTTCTGTTCACAGGCCTGAGTCTGGTTATGATATACTGCCGCCCAACCCTACACCAGTGCAAATCTTACAACTCTACAATGTCACACAATGAAACATTCCTGGGATTACGCTGCCAAGCAAGACTGCACCTACCTTTGACCTGTGAGAGTCAGTTCCTTGCTGCCAGATCCTGGGTGACTCACCGACAAAGTTAAGGATTTCCCTACCCCACCTGCCAACAAGGAAAAATAAATTAAATTGGCTCCATCAACCCGATTTACTGAGTTCATAAATACTGTGATCAGACGACATTACTGCTCCAGCTTGGTTAAAAACTCTTGCCTATTTTACTCTTTACAACTTGGTTAAAAACTCTTTCCTATTTTACTCAAGTATCTAACAGCAATCTTCATTCTCCTTGCTCTGGCTGTTAGCCCACACTCTGGTCCAGAGTCCTCTGGCTTTCTGGTGCTCAGCAAAACATATTCAGATTTCTCAAGAGAACAGATGAACTGACACCAGGTATAAAAGTAAAATACGGTACATACAGGAATTTGTAATAAAATCAGGAAATATTGAGAATTCTCTGACAGCAAATGTGGAAAGAGAAACAGAGTTCACGTTTCAGGTTAATGATCATTCACCTATCCAGTCAACTTTTGTTTCTATCTGTAGAGTTTCTCCAGACCTGCTCAGTATTTCCAAGATGATTTTTTTATAATACCCAAACTCAAACATGTTCAGAATTGCCAAGCCAGCTTCCAGAGAGAATTGCCCATTTTGCTTTAACTTTACAACATCTCCTCGACACAGGATTGCATTGTTGAGGCATTTTGTTTGAGAACTTTTCTTGTGTTCAAAACTATTTCCATTGACTGCAATCGCTAACACTGAACGCGAGATACGAGCTTGAGCAATTCTTTAAGCTGTTACCAATGTGCTCTTTATGTGAATAGAAAGCTCACAGAAAACATATTACAATTATTTTAGAGAGATTCTGATAAGAACAGCTCCTTTTCCTACCTCAGCAAGCCTGGTGCTTGTCATCTCCAGGACACATGCTTCACAGAAATCAACTTTATGGTGCCTCAAGTTTAACTTACTGGTTCATCTTTAAGATTTACAATTAGCTTTCTTTTGCTCAGATCACTGTGTGACAACCCAAAGTGAGAGATCTGCATTCTATCTGGTGAGGTTATACCCACAGGGCAAATGTCTGCTTCCCTGGGTACAATATTCAGCTTCAAGCCTGACTCCCAGGACCAAGTATAGTGAAAGAGAAGAATAAGGACAATGTGATAAATATCCTTCATGCTTTAGAACAGGATATTAATAAAATGTACATTATTAGGTGAGTGAAACAGGAAGCAGTGCAGCATTTGATGGTCATCACTACATGCCCTCTTCAACTAGAGCCCTATTTGCTTCTTCTCCAAAGCTCCTCCTCACCAATCCTGTCAGTTTCATGTTGGGTTTTTATACTATCTGACATAGCTCCTCTTAATCTCCTCCACAACTACAACATTGGAAAACTTGGTTGATGTACCATTCAAGTTGAAAAAAGATTTGTGAACTTCTTCAGCTGTCCATGCACATGCGTGTCTGATATCCAACAGAATATATTAACCACTTTCTACCTGCTTCGCAATTGGATTTATTTGTTCAGATTGACGCTGATTTTGAATTCTCGACTTGGGCACACAACAGAATTCTCACATAACAACTTTGTAAGAATGAAGGAACATCAGCTCCAAAAGTAATAGAGGAGCAGGGAGTTGCAGCAGGACGGAAATGGGAAAAGGACACTCCCCTTCTCCCTCAAGGGCCAATTTTTTTCTGCTCTTACAGGGCACTGAATTGTAGAATGAAGCCAAATGGCATGATGCCTACTTACCTTCCTTGGCACCTGTATAAGGCATGGTCGCAGCTGATGTCTCTCCTTGGGAGAGAATGGTTACTTTGATCTTGGCTCTTTTTGCAGGCTTAGCAACCACTTGAGTTGGACTAGCTGTCTGCCGTCTTTTCAGCTGGCTCTTCATGTCTTCCTTCTCCACTAACTCTTGCTGTTCCGATGAGAGTGGAACTGAAATTCAGCAATGTATATTGTCAATGGTGGCCCATCTGAGAAAAACAATATTAAATGTTGCAGCACTCAGAACATTTTAAGCATCTCACTTAATTGTTAATGGACAGTCAGCACTGGTTAAGAGTTAAGCTGATATTGTGTGATGGAATATCCTCTGTGATGCTCATATCCCAGTACAGTACTGACAAAGTCAAAGATGTCATTTTTCATATCAGACATTAGAATCAAGGCTCTGTCCACCCGCTAACATGTAAGACATTTCACTTATCAAACAGGAGGGACGAAGCTTGGTAATCTTAGGAATTTGTGGAGCCAGCGGAGTAATCCAGAGATTACTACATAGTAGATTCTACATGTAGCTTATTTCCTAACTACCAGCAGGACCTCACCCGTCTTTCAACAAATTTCACTGGAACTAACACTGACCATGACGTCTGGCCGCTCAGTGTCTCTGTATATTCTGTAAAAGCTCATGGCATCCTTTACTCTTGACACCAGGGTGAGGTGTTGAACTGCCTTATCCTCCTTACCTGTATGGCATTCACATGGTCTCTTGTTGTCTGCACACTCTTTAAGATGCAGTTTCATCTCTTCTGGAAGCTTGCTATCCACCATTTGTGAGATAGAATATAGTGTAATGGAATACTCTCCTGGATGAGCGAAGCTCAACAGCCTTTGAGAAGCTCAGCATCATCCAGAATAAAGCAGCTGTTCCCTCAGTATTGCTCACACCGAACCCTGGAACTCACTTCTTCACTATGGGTGTATCCAAACCACGTGGTCTGCAGTAGTTCAAGAAGGCAGTTCACCATCAGTGTCTCAAGGGCAATTTGGGACAGACAACGTGACCTGGCCAACAATGCCCACATCAGGCAGTTAAATGTAATACTTTCCTAAGTGCACCTTACTCTCTAACTGGTATTTAGAAAGGGCAATTTCCCCCGAGAATACAGCCAGAGTTAAGGTCACAGAGTAACAGTGGTTCAACTATGGAATAGAGGAAAGCAATAGGGATGTGTTTCCATGACTGCAGGCCTCACCCTGGTTTCAATTAAGAAATAAATTACAAAGTAGAATGTTCTATGTGATAATGTCTGGATTACTTCCAGTATCACGTGCTAGTGAATGCACTGATTGCAGAAAGTGCAGTTGGATGCTTGGCCAGAGCGACAGTGCAGCAGGAAGAGCTTTTGATTTCTGCAACACTACGACTGGTTTTGGTAGAGGTGATTTTGTGCAAACATACTGGTCGCATCTCAACAGGGCCAAGCCAATGTCATCCTGGAGAGATTTGTTTGTGTTGTGGGGAGAGTATGGATACGTGAGTGTAGATTTACAAAGCTAGAAAGAACAGACAGAAAATTAGTGAGCGAGTTTGGAAGATCTAATGCGGAGGCTCAGGTGGAACACAGAAAATCAGCATGGACTACTTATGCTGAATGGTCTGTGTTTTCAAGACGCATCACAGCGTGGTGACTTCTGCCAAGCTGTTTCCAGTGTACCCTCTAACTCTATCTTCTACTCTCGCTCTAATCTTTTAAAACTTAACTCTAATTCTTTTAAACTTTCTAACAATGTTCTATTTCAATCTCTCACAGATTTGGCTGCTGTCAGATTTTTGAATGCGCCTACCTTATATTAAGTTGATTTTTCTTGACACCCTAGCTATGATAGTAATACTTTATTCTGCACTCTCTCTCCTTTCCTCCTCCCTCCATATATTCCAAGAATAGTGTTTGGTAAGCAAAGAACAATATTCTTCACCGTATACCAATATATGTGACAATAATAATTCAAAGTCTATTTTGTACAGGTATCTGAAACTTTCCATGCAGCTTGCACCAAGAAATGGCCCCTTAAAATTGCCATGCATACCCGGCCAGGGAAAAATTTTCAAACCGTCTACAAACAAACAAACCGGCTAAACGCTCCAATGTTGATGGTGCCCTCCTCATCTCATTTAAAAACACTTGACCATCCAGTTGAGATGCTGTGAGCTACAAGGCAATGGGTCATGGGCTGGAGAGTGGGATTATTCTGCTTTTGAGCAGCACATACACGATGAGATAAATGATTTAATTCTGTTACAGATTGTTCTGTGTTTTCATATTATCTTATGGCCAAATTGCAGGTTCACAGGAGGGTGCTGCATGCTGTATTTTAGATATTCCATAAGTAAACATGACAAAAAAGTACAGTAGTGATTAAAGCACTTCATGATGTCTTGGGATTGTGAAAAGCTTGATAAACTGGTTCGGAAAACAAGCGATGATCCCTCAGAACCATATGCAGTTCACAGAGGGGTTTGACAAGATGGTGCCAAGAGGCTGTTTCCAATGGCTGGAGAATCAGGAATTCATATATTCCCTTGGGATGAGGAGAAGACCATTTTAGGTTAAGATCAGGAGAAATTTCTTCACTCAGGGTCGTGAATTCCTGGAGTTTGCTATCCCAAGAACCCTATATGTCAGTATATCCCAGGCTGGAAGTGAAATAATTTTCATGAATATCAGGGATATGGAGACCAGAAGTGAAAGTGAGGTGACTGAAGAGGTTTAGCGATTATTTTGTTGAATGGGGAGTAGGTTCCAAAGGCTGTATGGCCTACTCCTAGTCCTTACATTCTTAAATTCAAGTTTTCTGGTTCAATCTATAAGAATCAGTGTCTGGAATTCATATGCTCAGTTTCATTCATTGATATGCTCCAAGTTGGTGGGAAGTCTGGGAACAATGTCCTTCAGAAGGCTCTTGTGATCTCACAGGAAAACCCAGAGCACCAGAGGCCAGAGAAAGAGTGAACCTGGTGGGTAGCAGCTGATTGAGCAGTGGGGCACATTCAGAGTTGCAGCTCTGTGACGTGAGAGTGGGAATGGTCGTGTTTCTACAAGCCCTGGGGCTTTACCCTGAAGTGTATGCTGTGCTACATCCTTGGAACATTTTTGGTGGAGTATGGATGTTAGAATGCCGACAAGTGTCAGGAAAATCGGTGATAAAAAAACAGCAATCTGAGGCACGTGGGGCAGAACTGGGCCCAAGGCATTGCAGGAGATGGCTGCAAATATTATTATAGTTATAGATGACAAATTCGGTGTTTTGACAGAACATTAATGCTCACGCAGATGAACTGCAGAATACTGGCAAGAGGCTCAGTGAGATGGAAGATAGTCTCATTAATGTCAAAAGGTTTGGCATTTCAGCTGCATGATATATCGATATTCTGATACAGCTGAAAAATCAGAGCCAGAGGAAGAATATCCTGTGATTGGTTTACCAGAGAGAATTGAGGGTACGCTCCCAGTTAGATATTTTAATCTCAATATAAAGGAAGCTTCAGATGGGGCAGCATATCCCATCCTTGAGGTCCAGGGGCAACTATCTTCCACAGCCTATTATCATACGTTTTCAGAGCTTCAGGACTGCCAGTCGTGGTGGGAATTGGCTCTATGATGGGACAAAAACATCATCCTTCTAGACAGCAATGCAGCAAAAATGCAAAGGCATCAATGTGATCAGAGAAGGTTTGAACACTTTTGCAATTCAGAATGATCTGCACTATCCTGACGAATCCACTTGATTAGAACCATAGAAAAGAGTCAGCACAGAAAGACACCATTTAGCCCATCATATCCATGCCAGCCCAGGGATACCAAGGTTCCCTTTATAATCCTATCTTCCTATACCCTACCCATAGCCCCGTAGCTTACAGCACTTCAGGTGCAGTTCCAGGTACTTTTTAAACATGTTTCGGGTATCTGAATCCACCACCAATTCAGGCAGTTTTGTTTTTATCCTCTGGGAGAAACTTCTTCCTCATCTATCTCTCTACAGCCACTTATCTTGAATCTATATCCCCTGGTTCTAGAAAACTCACCAAGGGAAATAATTTTATCCTGTCCACTCTATCTCTTCCTCTCGTAATTTTCGACACCTTTCAGGTCACCCTTCAGCCTTCTTTATTCCAAAGAAAATAATCCCAACCTATCCAATCTGTCCCACAACCACATATTTCCAGACCTGGCAACATTCTTATAAACCTCTCTGCACTCTCTCTCCAGAGTAATTATGTCCTTCTTGTAACATGGTGACAATAATTGCATACGATGTTACACTTGTGGCCTCACCAGTGTTTTACACAATTTCAACAAGCCCGCTGAGGCTTCGGATTTTTTAGAATCCATGAAAAACAATGATTCAGAATCGTGATCTGCAATTCCTCATTAATCCTGGACTATATACAGTGTGGAAGATCAGAAGGATCTTGGGATCCAGGTTCAGAGGACTCTCAAATCAGCTTCGCAGGTAGAGGATGTGGTTAAGAAGGCATATGGTGTACTGGCCTTCATCAATCGAGGAACTGAGTTTAGGAGTCAGGAGATAATGCTGCAGCTGTATAAGACCCTGGTCAGACCCCACTTGGAGTACTATGCTCAGTTCTGGGCGCCTCATTATAGGAAGGATGTGGAAGCCATTGAAAATGTGCAAAGCAGATTTACAAGAATGTTACCTGGATTTGGTGGCATGCCTTATGAGGACAGGTTGAGAGAGCTTGGTCTTTTCTCCTTGGAGAGATGAAGGATGAGAGGGGACCTGATAGAGATGTACAAGATGTTGAGAGGTATTGATCGGATAGACTCTCAGAGGCTTTTTCCCAGGGCTGAAATGGCTGCCACAAGAGGACACAGGTTTAAGGTGCTGGGGAGTTAGGTACAGAGGAGATATCAGAGGTAAGTTTTTCACTCAGAGGGTGGTGAGTGAGTGGAATTGGCTGCCGTCGGTGGTGGTGGAGGCAATTTTGATAGGGTCTTTTCAAAGACTTCTGGATAAGTACACAGGACTTAATAGAGAGTTATAGTTAAGCTAATAGATAGAGATATGATCACCGCAACTTGTGGGCTGAAGGGTCTGTTTATGCTGTAGGTTTTCTATGATTTTGTATCCTCAGTAATTACTTCCTTGCATTGATGCTGCACTCTGCTTTTTCATATTGGCCGGGATAATCCTGTGATTGAGCCACGAAGCAAACGTCTTAGAACATCCCGTTTAGTCACATTTCCAATTCTTTGTCAATCCTCATTAATCACTAAATGTATCCCCTTTAACTCCATCTCTTAATTGACCCCAATGTGATCTGCTACATTGATCAGGGCAATCCTGAGTGTACATTATTGCTAATGTTCGCTCTTTATCCTGATGTACACAGGAGTATCCATTTATCATTAATGGAATGCATCTTACTATGTACTTCTTGTTCTGAAGGAGTGGATTGTGTAGGTTGTATGATACAAGAGATGTGTTATTTTTATCTATTTCCTCATCTTATATTCCTGGTATATTTGGCATTGGACTTTTTCACTAGATATCCTTCATTGCAATTGTGGTCAAATAGGTAGCACCATTGCAGGGAGGTGAGCAAGTGGTTTAATGTGAAGGTAATGGGTGGTGCCGCCCCACGTATCATCACAGCGGGCGAGGAAAATCCCCAAGAGCTTAAGGGCTCACCGATTATTTCAGTTGTTTTGAGGTTATAGAATCCTTGCTCAACTCCTGTTACGGTACAGACAAACTATATATCCTGGGAAGAGACAATGTGTTCTATTGTTGGTGCTGCCACTGTGGCTGGTTTGGAGGAAGCTTCCTTTGGTGCGTGCCCAAAGAGACAAAAATCCATGGTGCTTTAACCACCATTTTACTGATGCTAATAGCCTGTATTATTTGTGGTTAAATAAGCAATGGGAATGGCTACAATAAAATTTGCTCCTAGTATGTGCGGGGAATTTATCACCCTATTGAAAGAAAGAAAATCTTGTCTTTTCTTAATAAGGAGAAAGCTGACAAAAACGATTGTAAAAATCTCATCTGGATGACTCGGAGCATCTTAGAGAGACTAGCTGAGGCAGGTATTATCGCTTCTTTCTCGATCACTAGTTCAGGGCAGCAGCGTTAGGAGCATAGAACATTACAGTACAGAAATAGGCCTTTTGGCCCTTCTTGGCTGTGCCGAACCATTTTTCTGCCTAGTCCCACTGACCTGCATCTGGACCGTATCCCTCCACACCCCTCTCATCCATGTACCTGTCCAAGCTTTTCTTAAATGTTAAAAGTGAGCCCACTTTCACCACTTCATCTGGCAGCTCATTCCACAGTCCCACCATTCTCTGTGTGAAGAACCACTCCCTAATATTCCCTTTAAACTTTATCCCTCTTCACTCTTAACTCATTTCCTCGAGTTTTTTTCTCTCCTAGCCTCAGTTAAAAGGCTGCTCACATTCCGTATTTATACACACCATAATTTTATACACCTCTATCAATTCTCCCCTCATTCTTCTACGCTCCAGTATTTATTCAGGGAATAAAATCATAACCCATTCAAACTTTCTCTGTAACTTAGTTTCTCAAGTCTCAGCAACATCCTTGTAAACCTTACTTTCTTTCAACCTTATTAATATTCTTCCTGTTGGTTAATAAGAATCTGCCTCTTATTTGGGAAAGAGAGGGTAGGTATGTAGTTGTTAAGGAGCTGGTAGATGGGGAGATCGGATCAATAATGAATGTTTATGGTTCCCCTAATCATCTCCTGGACTTTGTCACCGAGGTTTTTGGGCGGTTAACACAGCTGCCTTACAGCTCCAGGGACCCAGGCTCGATTCCTGGCTTGGGTCACTGTCCGTGTGGAGTTTGCACATTCTCCCGTGTCCACGTGGGTTTCCTCCCACAGTCCAAAGATGTGTGGGTTAGGTGGATTGGCTACGCTAAATTCTCTGTTAGTGTCACTGAGGGATTAGCAGGGTAAAAATGTGGAGCAGTGGGGATAGAACCTGGGTGAGATTGTTATCAGTGCAGGCTCAATGCGCTGAATGGCTTCCTTCTGCATTGTAGGGATTCTACGATTTTATTCGACAGACTTTGCTGAACTGGCCTCTGATAATTCACTTATTGGTCATGATTTAACTGCCACTAATTGATAAACCCTCTGTTATGAGAAACTCTCCTCCGTGGCAAGCTAGAGTTGGCCTCGGCTTGTGAGAAGGTGCCTTATTCAGATGTATGGAGAAGTTCCCATCCCAAGGATAAAGAGTATGCTTTTCTCGTGTCACACCAGGATTGACTATTTTTCTGTGCCAAAGATGATCCTGTAGTCAGCTGTCTCTTGTACTTTTGGTGATATTGTGATCTCTGGCCACTTCCAGTTTTTTTTTTTAATCGAATTTCTTCTCTAATGGGAACCCAGGTCCTGGTGACCTGATGCATCTTTACCTAAGAATCATTATTTCATCTCATACTTCACTACTGAATCTGATATTTTTTATTTGGTCAATTCTCTTTCTAATGTGAGCCCCTCAAATCAATGGGCCAAAGGACCACTTCTGCACTATAATATTCTGTGATTTGATTCTGTGGGAGAATTGCAAGGCCTTTGTTAGAGGTTTAGACATTCTCCACTAGAAAGAGGCATAGATAGATGGAGTGTGAGTTGGAGGTTCGGTTAGTTAAATTGAAGAGGGAGTCTGGTAGGGATTCTTGTCCTGTGAAGCTGAACAAAATTGGTGTAGTTCAGGCGATACTGGACTGTTCGTTGACCCAACACGCAGAGATGAATTTCAAGTTCGCTGAGCTGAATTGTGTGAATTTGGGAATAACACATTTGGCCTTTTTTAGGAGGAAGAAATTGGACTGTAGGACATATTTTCTGTGGTGGTCTCCAAGGAAAAAATATTAATAGGGTCAAAGATATTAACAAGGCTTTCACACCAATTTGTTTAAATTGGAACGTGCTGAGGATGCTCTGGTAGTTATGGTTAGTCGGTTCATTTGGCATATGTTCACATGGTCAGTAGATTTGCAAGCTCAGCCACTCCATGAGGTGAATACTTCCCTAATCTTGAGCTGTGTACATATGCGTATATGTACATTTCTTTATTCTGCGTTGATTTGAAAGTGCTGTCTAAAGTTCTGGCGACGTGCTTGGCCAATACCCTTCCTACGATTATCCAGAGTGATGTGGAGATGCCAGCGTTGGACTGGGGTAAACACAGTAAGAAGTCTTACAACACCAGGTTGAAGTCCAACAGGTTTAAAGTGGCTTTTGCTACAAAATAAACCTGTTGGACTTTAATCTGGTGTCGTAAGCCTTCTTACTGTATTATCCAAAATGATCAGACAGAATTTATTAAGGGTGGAAACTCATGTAATAATGCGAGGAGATTGCTGGATATTATCCAAGTCTTTGGATATTTTGAGGAGTAAAAGGCAAATCTATACTGTGTTATTCCCAAATTCATACAATTCATCTTAGCAAATCTCAAACTCCTCTCTGCCTGTTGGGTCAACAAACAGTACAATGTTGCCCGAACTACATCAATTTCCTTCAGCTTCACATGACAAGAATCCCTACCAGACTCCCTCTCCAATTCAGTAATCTCCCTTGCTATCAATAAACCTTAGATAGGATAGAAATGGAATTATTTGTTCTGCATGTTGCATAATTAGGAGGATTAAGAGGGGACTTTGTGAAGTGGATTCAAACACCCCAAAAGAACCCATCGGCAGTGTCCTTACAAATAGCTATAGGTCAGAGAACTTTGGCCTTCAGAGAGGGATAAAGCACGGATGCCCCATTTCCTTCTGTTCACTTTAGCTACTGAATCTGTGAGTGGTGCTATTAGACATGACCACCACCACCCCCCACCATAAATGATATGGTGGCGAGGTTTTGTCTTTTTTCAGATTATAAGATTAATTTCACAAAATTGGAGGCAATGCCTTAGGGCAGCTTAAGGGGTAGACCACCTCCTTCTTCTTGCTTTTCTTTTAGACATTACTCTACTGGGGTTCAATTATCTGGACATTTTTTGGCAACTATATAAGGCAAATCTCCCTCCATTACTAGCCTCTATTAACGTGGACCCACATCGTTGGTGACCTTTACCAACTTCCTGGCTGGGTAGAACTATTTTGATTAAGATGAGTACATTATCTAGGCCACTTTATCCTCTGCAAAAAGCTTCCCCAATACATAAAGGGCAAAAGAGTCACTCGGGAGAGAGTAGGACCTCTTCAGGATCAACAAAATCATCTACGTGTGGATCCACAAGAGATGGTTGATATTCTAAATGAATATTTCTCATCGGTATTTACTGTTGAGAAAGGCATGATGTTCGGAAACTTGGGGAAATAAATAGTGATGTCTTGTGAAGTGTACATAATACAGAGGTGGTGGTGCTGCAAGTCCTAAAGGGCATCAAGGTCAATTAATCTCTGGGACCTGATATCCAGGAAGTTGCGGGACGCTAGGGAAGAAATTGTAGTCCCCTAGCAGAGACATTTGAATTATCAACAGCCACAGGTGAGGTGCTTGAAGATCAGAGGGTGGCAAATGTTGCGTCTTTGTTTAAGGAGGGCTGCGGGGAAAAGCTGGGAACCACAGACCGATGAGCTTAACAATGATAGTGGGTAAGCTGTTAGAAGGTATTCTGAGAGACAGAACCTTCAGGTATTTAGACACGCAAGGACTGATTAGGGACAGTCAGCATGGCTATGTGAATAGAAAACCATGTTTCACAAATTTGTTTGAGTTTTTTGAAAGGGTAACCAAGAAGGTAGATGAGGGCAGTGCAGCTGACGTTGTCTACATGGACTTGAGCAAAGCCTCCGATAAGATCACATGGTAGACTGTTGCATCAGATTAAATCTTTTGGGATCCAGGGTGAGGCAGCAAATCGGATATAAAATTGGCTTCTTGACAGAAGCCAGAGGGTGGTTATAGAGGGTTGTCTTTCAAACTGGAGACCTGTAACCAATGGTACGCTTTAGGGATTGGTGCTGCATCCACTGTTATTTGTCATTTATATTAATGATTTGGATAAGAATTTAGGGAACATGGTTAGTAAGTTTGCAGATAATACCAACATTGGTGGCATAGTGGGCAGTGAAGGTTATCTTGGATTGCAACAGGATCTTGATCAATTGGGCCAGAGAGTCAATGAATGGCAGATGGAGTTTAATTTAGATAAATGCATCACCTTAGACTTTGGTAGATGGGGGCAGGATTACTCAGTTAATGGTACAGCATTGGGGGGAGTTACAGAACAAAAAAATCTCAAGGTACAGGTTCATAACTGCTTGAAAGTGGAGTCACAGGTGGACAGAGTGGTGAAAAAGGCATTTGGTACGTTTGGTTTCATCGGTCAGAACATTGAATACTGTTGTTGGGACATCTTTTGAAGTTGTACAAGACATTGGTAAGGCCACACTTGGAATATTATGTACAGTTCTGGTCACCCTATTAAAGGAAGAACATTATTAAAATAGAAAGAGTGCAAAAAAATTTACTAGGATACCACCAGGATTTGATGGCTTGAGTTATAAAGAGTGGCAGGATAGACTGGGACCTTTTCCCCTGGAGTGTAGGAGAATTAGGATGATCTCATAGAGGTCTGTAAAATAATGAGGGGCATAGATATAGTAGATCGTCAACTTTGTTTCCCAAAGCTGGGGGTGTCTAAAACTAGAAAGCATAGGTTTAAGATGAGAGGGGTGAGATACAAAAGGGCCTGGAGGGGCAATTTTTTTCACACAAAGGGTAGGTTTGTCTTTTAAAAAGCATTTGGAATATTACTTTAGTAAGATGGGTATAGAGGGATATGGGCCAAATGCAGGCAATTAAAACTAGCTTAGTGGTAAAAATTGGATGGAATGGACAAATTTGGCTGAAGGGCTTGTTTCTATGCTGTAAACTTCTATGACTCTAAATGCTACATATTCTGTTGTTCACTGAGATCCTGAAAGAAATTAATGGGTCGTTTAGTTCTTTTGTTTGGAACTTTGTTTAAAATTAGTTAAGCTGTATTTGCCTGTTTCCAAAGGACAGCTCAGGATGTTAAATATTAATATATACCGGTTAGCTTCTCACCTTAAATTTACATGTGAATGGGTGAGGGAAGACCCCTCCCTTATGGCTTGATGTTCAGTCCTTGTATTGTTCAGTCACTTCTACTTCTTAGGGATGCTATGATAGTGTTAGATTTTCCCGGTTATCAATGATGCTGGCATTTAGTTAGTAAATTTTACAACACTGTGCTCTAAATCTGATGATAACACATGGAACATGCTATGGTCTTGAGAAGGTGAATTTACAGTAAATAGTGATGAGGAGACATAGGGTGGTATTTGGGAATATGCTAATAAAATTTCAGTTTCTAATAAAACAAAAGAAACTCAGTTAAAACACTACACTGTCTGTGTATTACTCCAAACTTGTGACACAGGTTTGATCCTGCAATATCATTGTTGTGTCAGAATTCCAATGTAGATATGTGAGATTATCTGCATTGATTTTGGTCTTGTGTCAAAATTAAGGTCGATTAATTCAATAATCTTAAAGAGCTTGAAAGGGATCTTTGATAAAGCCCTTAGAATCAATTCCTCACATCTAATACTGGGTCTCCCAGAAAAAAAATCAGAAGTGCATAAGGCTGTACAACATATTAACATCTGCAGCACAGAAGCACGTCCTCTACTCGTGGATTCGTAATAGGTATCCTTCAGTTTGGAATTGGCACACAATCATTCTGCAATGCACAACGTGAAACTTTTGGAGTTGTTTATTTTGAGCTAAATTGGATATGTCCCGTCAATTTTGGGACTCATCTTAAAGTTCTGGGCTCCACATTGTCCAGTTTACTCCTGCAAGGTTTTCCCTAAGTTCTGTCGCCATTATCCTGCAAGCTTGGTTGTACCGCTGAACCGATTGTAGTTGGATCCTGTTATCCTTCAATAATTCTTTTTGTTACTTGTCTGGAGGGAAGTGCTTGATACAATGAATAATCCAAACCATCTGTGTTGGTAATTTTTTATCCCTCTTCCTATTTGTATTTGTTTGATTCTGCTGTACTGTACCAATCACTAAAGCTTGCTGCATTTTTGAATAAAATAAAAACAGCTTCAATAAAAATCTCTATTTTTAAAGCAGTGTGGCAAGAATCATAGAATCCCTGCAGAGAGTGTGAACTCAATGGGAAGCAGCAGAGAGGAGTGGCGGGGACACATTATAAAGTGCAGCACAATGAGTCTTCGTTGAACCCAGAGCTCCTGAGGTGACGTCAGGATTCAGACACGTAGCAAGAGGCAGCTGATTAGGTGAGTCAGGTCAGGTGACACGGGCTTGGCTGGGACTGACTCTCAGTAGCAGTAGATTAGAAAAGCCTAATATTAAGGAATTAACTGAAGCACCAGGGATGATTAAAAGTCAGAGCCAACATAATAAAGTGATAACTAATTATAAGTAATACAAGAATAAATAGACCAATGTACAGTTAGACAAGGAGACTAAGTTACTTTAAGACTACATAATTTGAAAAGTTAGCAAGATAGACAAAATAGGTTCAAGACATAACAGTGAGGTCAGTTGAGCAGAGTTGTGGTTGGTCATATGTGAAAGTCATGACCTTACCAGCATTCTAGATGACCACATATGCAAGAAATACTCCTAACTGCAGAGACATGTTGGAGATGGAGCAGAGACTAGGAGAAGCTGTGGCACACCTGCAAGGTTGAGAGTTATGTGGCAAGCATATTTAGAGAGGTGATCACACTGCAGTTCAAGGGACTGGAGGAAAGAAAGGTGACCATCGAACAATCCAAGAGAAACAGGCAGGCTGTACTGGAGTTCAACTGGGGTCCCGCTCCCAAATCAGTTTGCCATTTTGAAAGTTGATGAGGTGCTTCCTTAAGGGTGTGCAGTCAAGCCAAGCTTCTAGCACCACAAACCGCCTGACTGTACAGGAGGGGAGGAAGGAGGAGGAATAATGATAGGAGATTCATTATTGAGGGGAATGGACAGGCGTTTCTGCCTGTGTTGCCTCCCTGGGCCAGAATCAAGGATGTCAAGGCAGTAAAGAAAACAAATGGTATCTTGGCATTCATAGCAAGAGGATTTGAGTATAGGGATAAGGATGTTTTGCTGCAATTATACAGGGAAATACTGTGTGCGGTTTTGGTGTTCTTACCTGAGGAAGGATGTCTTTGTTATGGAGAGAGTACAGCAAAAGTTTGCCAGGCTGACTCCTGGAATAGCTGTCTGTCATGAGGAGAGTCGAAGTCTGTTAGGATTATATTCACTGGAATTTAGAATAGTGAGAGGGGATCTCATATAAATTTATAAAGTTCTAACGGGGCAGACAGGGTAGATTCAGAAAGAATATTCCCAATTGGTAGGGGTGGATGGGAGGGTACAGAACTAGGGACCATAGTTTGAGAATAACGGGTAAACCTTTTACAATGAGGTGAGAAGAAAGTGGTGGAATTATTGGAGTTCACAACCACAGAATGTAACCAAGGTCAAAACATTGTCTGATTTCAAGAAGAAATTCGATATAGCTCTTGGGGCTAAAAGGTTCATGGGATACGGGAGGAAAGGAGATCAGGACATTGAATTCGATAATCAGCTGTGATCAAAATGAATTGCACAGCAGATGTGAAGGGCCAAATGGCCTCCTCCTGCATCTGGTTTCTATGTGACTGAACAGGCTGCAGGGCATCTGTATGAGGAAAATGATAAGTCAGAGGTCATAGTACACCTTAGTACAAACGATATAGGCAGACTGAAGGATGAGATCTTGCATCAAGAATTCAGGATCTATACAGCAAATTAAAAAAGCAGGATCTCAAAGGTTGTCATTTCTGGATTTCTTCCAGTGCCACATGCCAGCGAGCACACAAATATGAGAATAGGGCAGATGAATGCTGGCCCAAGAGATGGCGGAGGAGAGAGGGTCTTAGATTTCTGAATCACCGGGACTGTTTCTGGGGAAAGCGGAACATACACAAGGACAAAGAGTCATTAGAAACCTCAGAGGAACAGAGGGATCTGGGAGTGCTAGTCTGCAGATCACTGAAGGTGATTGCACAGGTTAACAGGATTGTTCAGTTGGCACACAGAACACTTAACTTTATTAGTTTTGGAATTGATAAGAACAAGGAGGTTATGTTGGAGCTATATAAAAACTTTGGTCAGGCCACAATTGTACTTTGTGCCATTCTGGTGGCCTGACCAAAACATAGGGCAGCACCGGAATGCGTATAGAGGAAATTCACCAAGATATTGGATTTGATTTATTGTCACTTATACTAGTATATAGTGAAAAGTATTGTTTCTTGCGTACTATACAGACAAAACATACCATTCATACAGAGGAAAGGAGAGAGAGTGCAGCATATCGTGTTACAGGCATAGCGAAGGTGTAGAGAAAGATCAACTTAATGCAAGATAGGTCCATTCAAAACTCTGATGGCAGCAGGGAAGAAGTTGTTCTTAAGTTGGTTCTACGTGTCCTCAGACTTATGTATCTTTTCCCCGATGAAAGAAGGTGGAAGAAAGAATATCCAGGGTGCATGGGACCCTTAATTATGCTGGCTGCTTTGCCAAGGCAGTGTGAAGTGTAGACAGAGTCAATGCTTGGGAGGCTGGTTTGTGTGATGGATTGGGCTACATTCACAAACTTTTGTTGTTGCTTGTGGTCTTGGGCAGAGCAGGAAACGAAGCAAGCTATGATACAACCAGAAAGAATGCTTTCTATGGTGTATCTATAAAAGTTGGTGAGAGTCAGAGCTGACATGCCAAATTTCCTTCATCTTCTGAAAAAGTAGAGGTGTTGTTGGGCTTTCTTAACTATAGTGTTGGCATGGAGGGACCAGGACAAGTTATTGCCAATCTGGACACCTAGAAACTGCTTAGGATAGAGCATTTAAGTCCCAAAGAAGGCTATGAAGGGAGGCTGGATAGGCTTGGGTTGTTTGCTTGAGAGTAGAGAAGGCTGAGGGGGAAATATGATTGAAATGTATCAGATTATGAGGATCATGGAAAGAGTAGATTGGAAGCAATTGTTTTCTTGAGGTGAAGCATCATAATTTTACGGTGAGGGGCAGGAGATTTACAGCCGATTTGACCAAGACTTTTTCACTCATTGCTTTGGGAGGATAATTGAGATGGAAAATCTAACAACCTTTAAAAAGTATGTGGCTGAACACCTAAAATGTCAAAACATTCAAGATTATGGGTCAAGTACTGGAAAGTGGGATTAGTGTCGATTTAGTGTAGTTTTGTCATTGTAGATTCAATAGGTCGAAGGGCTTTCTCTGTACTCTCAGGCTGAGGCCAACTAGTCAAAGAGACATAGTCATAAAGTTCTGAGATTTTTGCAAATATCTAAGGTCTTTGGTAATTTCAATGGTCAAGTGATCCTAATTCAATGTTCTCTCTAATCTTTGTTTTGCTATTTATTCATTTAAGCACAGAGATCCATGAAATTATTTTGCACGGGGCAGTAAGTGAAAAGGCCAATTTGTGCTTGGCCTGCACAGGAACTCCAGATTCAACAAGCTTATCTCTCATTCCTCTAAACTCCATTTTACTCAGCATCTTCTCATCTGACAATTCAGTGAAATTATGTTTTAGCCCACCTAAGGAAGTGCAGCATTCCTTCTGTACAGACATGAAAACTGTGCTCTCACCAAAACTCTGTAAATGTAACAAGATTTCCTCACTGTTATATTCCAAGTCCATTATATTAACATCAATATACCATTTGCTTTCCAAATTGCTTGCTGCGCTTGCAATTTATGATTGTGTTCTGTTATAGCATACACAAAATCACTCAGAGGAATTGCATTCTGTATACAGTATACACAAATCACTCAGAGGAATTGAGTTTTGTATATTGCATACTCAAATTACTCATAGGATTTGCTTTGTGTATATCACATACACAAATCATTCAGAGGAATTGTGTTTTGTCTATCACGTAGTCAAATCACTCAGAGGAATTGCATTGTGTTTACAGCATACACAAATCACTCAGAGGAAATGTGTTCTGTATAGAGCATATACAAATCACTCAGAGGAATTGCGCTGTGTAAACATACACAAATCACTCAGAGGAATTGTTTTGTGCATACAGTATACACAAATCGCTCAGAGGAATTGCATTGTGTATAAAGCATTCACAAATTGCTCAGAGGAACTGCGTTGTGTATAAAGCATTCACAAATTGCTCAGAGGAACTGCGTTGTGTATAAAGCATACACAAATCGCTCAAAGGAAATGTGTTCTGTATACAACATACACAAATCGTTCAGAGAAAATATGTTGTGTATACAGCATACATTTATAGGAATTGCACTGTATCTTTAGCATACACAAATCCCTCAGAAGTATTGCTTTGTGTATATCGTGTACTCAAATCATTCAGAGGAATTGTGTTCACTTTAGAGCATACACAAAATCACAAGAATTGTGTTGTGTATACAGCATACATGAATTGTTCAGAGGAATTGTGTTGTGCATACAGCATACACGAATCGTTCAGAGGAATTGCGTTGTATATACAACATACACAAATCGCTGATAGGAAATGCGTTTTGTATATTGCATACTCAAATCACTCAAAGGAATTGCATTTTGTATATCACGTAAACAAATTACTCAGAGGAACTGCATTGTGCACACAGCATATACAAATTGCTCAGAGGAACTGCATTCTGTATACAACATTCACAAATTGCTCAGAGGAATTGCATTGTACATATAGCATACA
Source organism: Sphyrna mokarran (assembly GCA_024679065.1). Lineage (NCBI taxonomy): Eukaryota > Metazoa > Chordata > Chondrichthyes > Carcharhiniformes > Carcharhinidae > Sphyrna > Sphyrna mokarran. The sequence continues at coordinate 16,398,744 of JAGIQG010000031.1, read as the reverse complement.
CAAAATCATTCAGAGGAATTGTGTTGTGTATAGAGCATACACAAATCGCTCAAAGGAAATGTGTATACATCATACAAAAATTGCGCAGAGGAAATGTGTTGTGTATACAGCACGCATAAATCGCTCAGAGGAATTGCGTTGTGTATACAGCACGCACAAATCGCTCAGAGGAATTGCATTGTGTATACAGCACGCACAAATCGCTCAGAGGAATTGCATTGTGTATACAGCACGCACAAATCGCTCAGAGGAATTGCATTGTGTATACAGCACGCACAAATCGCTCAGAGGAATTGCATTGTGTATACAGCACACACAAATCGCTCAGAGGAATTGCATTGTGTATACAGCACGCACAAATCGCTCAGAGGAATTGCATTGTGTATACAGCATACTCAAATTGCTCAAAATAACAACAGTTAGTCATTCCCATTGTTCAAAAAAAATCCATTTTTTTCTATTTTTTCAAACAGTTAATTTCCAAAGATTAGCTCTTCATATAAAGAATCATGATACAGATTTAAGATTTTGGGCAGAGATACAAGTAGCATGTGAAGGAGAACATTGCGATGATGATCTGGATCGCCTGAAAGAGTGGTGCAAGTGGAGACGACTAATAATTTCAAAAGCCAATTGAATGGACATTTCAAAAGCCAATTGAATGGACATTTCAAAAGCCAATTGAATGGACATTTCAAAAGCCAATTGAATGGACATTTCAAAAGCCAATTGAATGGACATTGGTAATTTCAATGGTCAAGTGATCCTAATTCAATGTTCTCTCTAATCTTTGTTTTGCTATTTATTCATTTAAGCACAGAGATCCATGAAATTATTTTGCACGGGGCAGTAAGTGAAAAGGCCAATTTGTGCTTGGCCTGCACAGGAACTCCAGATTCAACAAGCTTATCTCTCATTCCTCTAAACTCCATTTTACTCAGCATCTTCTCATCTGACAATTCAGTGAAATTGTGAGAAATAAGTTTGCAACACTGAGGTTTACATTTGGGAACAGGACTGACTGAATTACTTGGCAGAGAACTAGCATAGACCCAATTGGCTTTCTTCTCTGCCTGTAATGACTGCACAATAATTCAGCTGTTATTAAATGCTTAAGAAACTATGGCAAATTCATAATTGCTATAAATCTCTAACTTTCACATTTGCATTAGCAAATGCTGTCTACTTTTATACCTGTTTATCAAAGTGAGGTTACCAGAACTCAGCCAACTTTCTGGTCAGGCCAAGCAATGGATTGAGAACTGCCACATCCAGTTTCTGTCAAATGTTGACTCCTTTGTAGCTTCCTTTGCAGTTTTTAAAGTTTAAGCTTAATTTAAAAACTAAATTTCAGTTTGAGACTACACAATTGTACTGACAACAATGGACTCCAATTGTCACAGTGCTGTAACAACACTGACATTCAAGTCAAGTTACCAAGTTGATCCCTCCCTTTGAATGCCAGTAGCGTCACTTTCAATTTTCCGATTCCAAAGTACAAGCCCTGAATTCAGAATTAAATCACGGACAAGACTTGTGCAGTTTTGTCACTTTTTCTAAAATTCTAGGGTGGGAGCCTCTGCTCTTGAAAATTTGTTCAGCTTAAGTCTGATCATTTTTCCCATGATCTTTTTAAAATGGGAACAACAATTTGTATTTATATTGTGCCTTTAATGTAATAAAATGTCTCAAGGCACTATACGCAATTATTATAAAACCGACTTCAAGCCACATTAGACACAAAGACAGATGAACAAAAAGGATACTTAAGGGAACATCCTAAAGTGGAGAGAGAAGTACAGACGCAAGATTATATTGGTGCAGGATAGTAATTACAAAGGCTAAATAAGCAGGCGAGTGATTAAAATCTGGGTTTCAGAAGCTAGAATTAGAGGATTGCAACAACAAGAGAAAATGCTGAAACATCTGAGTAGGTCTGGCAGCATCTATGAGGAGAGAAAAGAGCTGATGTTTTGAGTCCAGATGACCCTTTGTCAAAGCTAAAAGACATAGAAAGTGGGAAAAATTTATACTGCAGGGAAAGAGAATGAAAGATGAGTCATAGCCACAGAAACCAGGGGAAAGCTGCTAATGGCAGCCTGCAGAGAAAATAAAAGGTGTGAATAGCCAAACGGTAGGGAAACTGAAATCAGAGGTAAGTATAACAGAGGTCACAGCTTATCTCTGATTATCTAAAAACTGATTATCTCTAAATATCTCCCACTTGCTATGCCTTTTAGCTTTGACAAAGGGTCATCTAAACATCAGCTCTTTCTTCTCCTGACAGATGCTGCCAGATCTGCTGAGATTTTCCAGCATTTTCTCTTTTGGTTTCAGATTCCAGCATCTGCAGTAATTTGCTTTTAACAGTGGATTGCAAATGTCAAGTAGGATTTTAAGGCTGAAGGTGACAATTTTATACTTGTGTTACCGCACCCCCAACTCCTCCCCCCCGACCCCGTTCCCACACTTGGACTCTCCAATCGAGAGGGGCGAGGTCATGGCAAAAGTGAAAAAGTCTTTAAAGTGTGAGCAACTAATTGTCAGATTCACATAGGGGTGATAGGTGAATGAGATTTGATGTAAGTTCAGGTACTGATAACAGAATTTTAAATGTCTTAAGGTCAGAGGTCAAACATTGGCTGCTGTTTTGCCATGAATTGGAACAGTCAAGCTGAGAGCAAACAAAGAATGTATGGGGGTTACAGTAGCAGATAGAAGAGGCAGTAGTGGAATCAGGTAATGATATTTAGACAAGTATGAAACCATGATCTGGAACAGTCTCAGGTACTTTCCTGATCGGGTAACCAACCCTCCAGGATTAGCTTGCAACCTCCAAAGACTGACAATCTCAGGTCACTGCTGTGTGCAACCCTAAATTATCACAAAGCATTAAAAAAGATTTCCCTCCCATTTTCTTCTAACATTTCTCTTTGCCAGGTATTAAAACATTGTGAGTAAAAAGGCCGCTTGGCTAATGGTCAAGCATTATCCAATTGGTAATTTAGTCCTTTTTATTTTCCAGTTAGAAAGACAATAGGTCATAAAGGTGAATGTGCTGGCAGACTTATGGTTGGAGCATGCAGCAAGTGATGGGATGAATCACCAAGGATACATGTAATTGTAATCAGCAACTTTGCTGCTTGGGAAAGGGGTAAAGATGGCTTTGGACCTCCAAAATTGGAGCTGAATGAAATTTCTGTTCATCCAGTACTAATCAGAGAAATAATAGTGTAACAAGTGAAAGAGAGTGCAGGAGTCGGGAGAAATGGTGATGAGCTCGGAGTTGGGTTTATTGGCATGCATCTGAAAACTGACATCATCAGTTAATTCCAATAAGTCCCTCCCTGAACTTACTTTCAGTTTCTACTGCACTGAAAATCACATGAATTCCAGCTCTAGAAACAAGCAACCAGTGTGGATGGAACCCAATGTGTAGTCACACAACATGATACTGAAGCATGGAGTTCAGTGTCAGTGTGTCAAGTCTTGATTTGAGCTAGGATGCCCGAGAGACAGACAGACTTACCAAAGACACAAGATGAGCTGGCTGGATTCAAATTCTTCCTCACCAGCATGTTTTGCTTCAGAAAAGCAGCAAACTGAGCTGGAATCAATCATAGCACAATTAGCAAATCACAAGATCTCCAGTTCCACTTGCTAGAGTGTCAGAAATGCACACTGATTCATTCATTCTAAGTTCAACTTAGGCTCCACAAACAGTGGACTTTCCTGATCTGGTTTAGCCTCGCTGCTCGGTAACTTGTGTAGAACTCAAAAGAATTATAGAATGGTGCAGTAAAGTTAAAGGGAAAAATAAGCAGAAATGACAATACAAGAAAACTGCAAAGGTACACAGACAACATAAAAAGAGTGGTCAACAATACAGCAGATGGAACATAATGTGGAGGAATGTGAAGTTATCCACACTGACTGAAAAAAACAGGAAATTGCACTTTCTTTCAAATGGCACACAACTGCGAAATTGATATTTGGAAAGGTCCTCATACCTGAATCACACAGAATTATCATGCAGTTACAGCAAACAATTCGGAATGCAAATCATAAATTGATAATTGTTATAAAGAAACTGAGTGAAGAAGTCTTGCTACAATTATATAGGAGTTTGGCGAGACCACACCCAGAATACCATATGGCCTCCCATACCCAAGGAAAGATACACTTGCCTTGGAAGGGCCGCACAAAGTTTCACAACAGCAATTCCCAGGATATGGAACTTGGACAAGAGAGACTCAGGAGACTGTGGCTATATTCCGTGGAATTTAGAAGAATCAGAGGTTCTCTCACTGAAACATACAAAATTCTTCAGGTGATCAAGTGCTCAGCTATTTCCCAGAGCTGTGAAGTGCAGGATATGAAGCGGGCCATTTAGGACAAAGATGGGGGGGAATATCTTCACTTGAAGGGTCGGGACTCGAATTCTTAAAACCCAAAAAGCTGAGCATTTTCAAAACAGAGGCTGATAAATATTCAGACATAAGGGGAATTAAGGGAACCAGGAATCATGAGAGAGGGTAGGGTTGAGATCTTGTATCAGGCACAGTTTTGCTGAATGGGCCTATTGCTGCTCTATACATCCTTACATTACACTGTCATGCCTGCATGAACTCTTTCCTTCTGCTATCCAATTAATCACTGTTCTTTGCAAAGTTATCATCAAGGCTCCTTCCACTGTCATCTGAGGTCACACTTGCTGCATGAAAAAGTTCTCAGCACCAAAATATCCACGGCATTTACAGCATCTCAACTGAGTTAACATATCATAACTAAACCCAAAGCCAAAGTCTATTCAAAATGATTCCTATGAAAATTCAGCACTGCTGAAGTTCAAAATACCCAACTAACACTTTAAAGAACAGACACTGCAGGAACACAGTAGATGGCATGGCTGCTGAGAGCTGGGGCAGGGGAACAACTCACGACATGGCGAGATACACTGTGACACAGTGTGGGTAGGCTTTGTTGGAACATACTTCACACACAGTGCCGAAATTTAGTTCTAACCCTCAAAGCTGCAGCTGATTGCACACCACTCCAATAACCCATCAGAATCTCACCAAATAAACATTGATTTAATTATCACAATCTGTGCCCATTACTGCTCTGTTACCTTGAGCTTGTTTCTGGGTCAGCACTGTGCCAGTCCGTTGCATGTGCTGCTTGAGGATCTGGGTGAACTGGGCAGAGAGGTTGGGCGACTGGCTGGCAGCAGTGGCAGTGGCTGTGATCAGGCTGGCCTTCTGGGCAGGTGACAAGGTTGAACACTTGGTCTTTGGACTGGAATTTGGGCTGCTCGACACACTCGATGTGCCCTGTGAAAGACAGATGGAACATCAGAACATATGAAATTGAAGGAACAGCGGGCTACATGGTCTGCAAAACTGCTCCACCATTCACTCGGGTCACAAAAATCTGATTCTGATATCAGCTCCACTTTCCTGCCTCTTCCTCATACCTGTCGACTCTCCAATAGTCCAAACATCTTTCTCAGCCTTGAACATATTCAAAACTGACTCCACCACCCCTAACTCTCTGGGTCATATTTTCCCGATCTGCTGGTCTACCACTCAGCTTTGCAGTAGGGTGTGCACTTTCTTTCAACGTGATACCATCCTTAACTTTGTTAGGCCATTAAAGACGATTTACTTCTTTTTGAGTTCTAGGAACACACGAGTATGTCGTTCATCCCTTTGAGCCGACTTCATCAATCAGGCATGACATGGATGATCTGGTTGTGGTCTCAACTCCACTTTGCCACCTGCCCTTCATGACCCTCGACTCCATTATGTGGTAGGAAATCCTACACCTCTCCATCTCACCTTTAAAACTCTTAAAATCCTTTCTCTTGGACTAAACCTTTGGTCTTAAGGCCAAAGTGTGACTTGTAATGCTCCAATCAATTGCTTTATTAAGTTAAAGCTGTTCTATATATACAAGTTGAAGTAGTGTTGGCAAAAGAATGAAACATTTTGAGTTTCTGTTCTGGGGCTAATGCAGCTTTTAATGAAACACACTGTGGGGGCGGGGGGTGGAATCTGGGCTCTGGTTTTGGCAATACCAGCACCCCCTCCCCTACTGCTCCAAGGATTCTAGAGCCTCCAGAGGTTTCTTGTCTCCTCCCCGGTCCCCCCCACCACACCAAGAGGTTTCAAGCCCTTCCCCATCCCATCAGGAGGTTTCTAGTTCCACCCATCAACAATGAGAAGGATTCTAGTCTCACCACCCCCCCCACCCCCCAACAGGAGGTTTCGAGTTCCTCCCCACACCACAAGATTTTTAGTTTCTACTCCCCAACTAGTAGGTTTCTAGTCCTTCTCCCAACCAGGAGATTTCCCCTCCCCCTAAGCCAGGGGGGTTTCTAGTTTCTCGTCCATCCATCTCCCCGAGCCAGGGGGGTTTCTAATTCCCACCTCCCATCCCAGACAGGGGGTTTCTAGTCTCTAGTCTCCCCTTCCCCTGCAGCCAGGGGGTTTCTAGTCCCCCCCTCCCAAACAGCGGTTTCTAGTCTCCCCTCCCCCAACACAGCCAGGGAGTTTCTGGATCCCCCGTCCTTCCCAGCCAGGGGTTTCTAGTTCCCTCCTCCACAAAGCCAGGGGTTTTCTAGTCTCCCTTCCCAAAACCAGGGGGTTTCCAGTCCTCACCCAACAAAGGAGGTTTCTAGACCCCCCCCCACCATACCAGGAGGCTTTGCAAATGTTTCCCAATGTCCTGGGATTAGGGATGGCTTTGTGAGTGGAAAATCATATCTCATAAATTTGACTCTGTTTCCTGAAGGGGTAATGAAGAAGTTGATGAGGGCAATGCAGTTGATTTTGTCCACATGGATTCTACTAACACCTTTGACAAGGTACCGACCGCATGGTCGATTGTTGCATTAGGTTAAATCTCACAGGTGAGGTAGCTAAATGGATACAAAATGGCTTGATGACAAGATGGTGGTTGTAGAGGTTTGCTTTCCAAACTGGAGATCTAGACCAGCAATGTGCCTCACGGATCGGTGCTGGGTCCACTGTCATTTGTCATTTATATTAATGAGTTGGATGATAATACAAGAGGCATAGATAATAAATTTGCAGATAACACCAAGATTGGTGGCATAGAGGATAGTGAAGAAAGTTATCTCCGATTGGAACAGGATCTTGATCAATTGGGCCAGTGGGCTGATAAATGGCAGTTGGAGTTTAATTTAGATAAACGCGAGGTGATGCATTTTAGTAGACAGAACCAGGGCAAAACTTACTCAGTTAATGGTAGGGCAATGGGGAGAGTTACAGAACAAAGAGGTCTCAGTGTATGTGTTCATAGCTCCTTGAAAGTGGAGACATGGTGGATAGAGTGGTGAAGAAGGCATTCCGCATGCTTGGTTTCATTGTTTAGAACAATGAATACAGGAGTTGGGACGTCTTGAAGTTGTACAAGACATTGGTAAAGCCACACTTGGAATACTATGTACAGTTCTGGTCATCCTATTATAGAAAGGATATTACTAAACTCAAAAGAATGCAGAAAGATGCTACTGGGACTTGATGGTTTGAGCTATAAGGAGAAGCTGGATAGATTGCGACGTTTTTCTCTGGAGCGTAGAGGGCTGAGCTATGATCTTTTACAAGTCCATAAAATAATGATGGGCACAGATCAGGTAGACAGTTAATATTTTTTCCCAAAGATAGGGAGTTTAAAATTAGAGGGCATAGGTTTAAGATGAGAGGGGAGAGATACAAAAGGGTCCAAAGGGGCAATTCTTTCACACAGAAGGTGGTGAGTGTTTGGAACGAGTTGCCAGAGGTAACAGTAGAGGTGGGTACAATTTTGTCTTTTAAAAAGCATTTAAATAGTTACATGGGTACGATGGGATATGGGCCAAATGCAGGCAATTGGGACTTGCTTAATAGTTTAAAAAAAAGGGCTGCTTGGACAAGTTGGGCCTAAGGGCCTGTTTCCATCCTGTAAACCTCTGAGTCCATGACACTGCTGTCTCACAGCAATAGGGACTTGGGTTCGATTCCAGCTTTGGGTGATTGTCTGGAGTCTGCATGTTGTTCCTGTAGCTACATGGGTTTCCTCCAGATGCTCCGATTTCCTCTTACAGTCCAAAGACGTGCAGTTTAGGTGGATTAGCCATCGTTAAAAAAAACTGTCTCTTATTGTCCCAAGATGTGCAGGTTCGATAGATTAGTCATGATAAATGTGTGGGGTTACAGGCATAGGGCAGGGGAGGGGTTTGGGTAAAATACTCTATCAGAGTTGGTGTAGACTTGGTGAGTCAAATGGCCTCTTTCTGCACTGAAGAGATTCTAAGACACGCCTTTTGGGATTCCGTGGAGATCAGCTACGCTGAGACTGCTGATTGAAAGGGGTTCAGAAGTTCAGTAAAGAACTGAATCTCCACTAGGGAAATACAGAAAGCTGTGGGACTCCTTATTTTAATGCTATATATGCTGGGGTGGGCACATTCCTCATTTTGTATGGCGCTCCTTCATTGCATTGACCATTTAAAGTGAATATTGTGTAGATGTTTGAAGTGCACTTGACTGTTAATTAGTATTTGAACTATGTTGAGTATTGTTTATTTGTTACAGTGAAGGATTCATAAATCTTGTCAATTAGTTTCTTTCAGAAGTCAGAAGGGAAAATTTTTCCTAAGCCATTAAACACTATTAGGATGAGAACACCTTCACCTCAGAGCCAGAGGGAGAAGCCGGCACTCGACTGAAGGGAGATGTTGGCCGGCTACTGCGTTCTGGAAGTTCAAATGCCAAGTCCCGGCGAGCATCTCTACATCGCTTTTTCTTCTCTGCATCCAGATCTTTGGCTTCAGACCCTGAGTGTGATTCAGTCTTGGTCAGGACACCAGTCAGGAAATCACCAATTTCATCCTGAGATTAAAAAAATTCACAAAGGCTGTCAATAATTTCTCACGACGACATGTCCATAGGAGGGGAGATGAGAGGTAAAATCTCTGGGACGGGGTGGAAACCTCATGGCTTTGTTTTGCCATAATGTCATGGGTTGCCGAAGAAAGAACTACGTGGAGCAACAGCATTTGAGCAACAGTGTGCGAGACAATGCAATCTGTGTGTGATTTTAATACCTATGTCAGAATCTACGTGTAATTAACAAGTGTGTCATCATTTACATGTGAGTGTATGTCAAGAGTGACAGTCTGAGCAATCTCAATCTATTTGTGAGTGAGAATGGAATGTGTTAGGAGACTGTGTGAGTGTCAAGGCTATATATGAGTGAGTGCACACTTGTCAGGCTCCCTAACAGAGAGACTGTATTTTCAAGAATCTCTTCGTGAGTCCAAGTACCTGGATACACCTGTCCACCATGCTCTGCGTTAGACCTTCCATCTTCTTCTTTGTTTTGCTGATCCTGCAGTGAAGAAACAGGGTGAGATTTATATGCAGTCCAAATTATTTTCCAGACTCTTCCTTTTCCTCCCATCAACAACCGTCCTTGGACATATCCTCCTCCTTACCGGGTTCGATATGGCAGGAGCAGAGAATGGTTCTTTCTGGCTCCATGTGGGACTTATCGCAGAACATATACAGAATATTGTGACAGCAAATTTAAATGGCTTTGCTCTTGAGGTGTGACAGGAGAATATGAACACTAGTGATCTGTGATAGCTTGCAAAGGGAACAGTAACTTTGGCAACAGGTCTTCCCATAGCTCTGTATGAATTGCACAAAAAAAACTACTGGAAGGAGTTTTCAGCCAGAAGTTCCAGCAGTCTATTTCAAGTCTGGCTTGCATTTATTAATGTAAATGGGTGAGGAGAAGGCACTGTGTTGAGTGAAAGAGAAAATGGGAGAAATCCATGGGTTTTGATAGAGGAATTATCTCAGAAGTGATATTCTACAATCTCTCCACATGTTAGAGCAAAGAACAAACAAAATTACAGCACAAGAACAGGCCCTTTGGCCTTCCAAGCCTACACCGATCAATTGCCCGACTGAACTAAAAACCCCCCCACTCTTCAGGGGACCATATCCCTCTACTCCCATCCTATTAATGTGTTTGTCAAGACGCTCTTTAAAAGTCACGATCATATCCGCTTCCAATACCTCCCCTGATAGCGAGTTTCAGGCACCTACCGCCCTCTGTGTAAAAAAAAAACTTGTTAATTAGAGCAAACTGAGTTCTGTTGGATCCGCCACAAGAAATGGAGTTGTCCCTTCAATAAATAATTGAAGCACCTATGAAACCAGACTACAGCAAGCAAAGTGGAAGAAGAGTAACTTGAATGTCAATATAGCGTCTTTCCAATCTGAGGATATCCCAAAGCACTTTACATCAAAATAAACTACATTCAAGGTGTAGTCACAGTGATATAGGAAATGTTGCAAATTGTGAATTTGATCTTTTACAGCCCTGGATTGATAGATTCTCAGTTTCATCTAAACTGTAGCACCTCCCTCAGTGTGTAGCTCCCTGAGCTTCCGACAGTGCAGCACTCCTGCAGTACTGAACTTTCAATAGTGCAGCTGCCTTTCAAAATGATCTTCCAACATTGCAGCACTATCACATCATACCTTCCAACGGTGTAGCACATCAACAGCTCCAATCCTCTGATAGGGAAGTTCTCCATCAATACTGACCCTCCCACCATTAACACCAGTAGGTGTGCTGTACTTTGATAAGGAGCCATGTAGAGGAGGAAGATGGGAGGTAAAACCTCTGGGACAGGGTGAAACCTCAAGGGGTTGCATCAAACATTACTATGGAAAATAAAACCTCATTGTGTTGGGGATAATGTGTTGGTAGCAAACAGGGAATAGAAAGTTAGCCAAAAAGGGTATGTTTTTGGTTGGCAGGATGTAATGAGTGATGTGCCACAGGGATCAGGGCAGGGGTCTTAAATTTTTACAATTAATATAAATGACCTGGATGAAGGGACTGAAGGTGTGGCTGCTAAATTTCCCGACCCCACAAAGATAGCTTGGAAGACAAATTCTGAACAGGATGCAAGAAGACTACAATAAAAAGACATGGATAGGTTAAGCTCATGGGCAAAAATGTGGCAAATGGATTATAATATAAGCAAATGTGAAATATTCTGTTTTGGCAGGAAGAATAACAAAACCCGTTGTCTAAGTGATAAGACTGCAGAGCTCCTGATGTGTGCATAAATCACAAAAGGCTACAAGATAATTAAGAAAGCTAATAAAATGTTATCATTTATTGTGAAGGGAATTAATTACAAACATAGGATGGTTATACTCCAGTTGTTTAGGACATAAAGTTTTATATTAAATTGTAGGCTTACATCAAAATGCAATGAAAATTCCCTCGTCGAAACATTCCAGCACCTGTTCAGGTATACTAAGGGGCAATTTAGCATGGCCAGTGCACCTAACCTCATATCTTTGGAATGTGGGAGGAAATGGCAGCACCCAGAGGAAACCCGTGCAGACTCCATACAGACAGTGACCCAAGCTAGGAATCGAACCTGGTGCTGTGAGGCAGCAGTGCTAACCACTATGCCACACTGGTGAGATCGCATCTGGTGTGTTGTGCACATTATTGGTCTCCTTATTTAAGGAAGGATATAAACACATTGGGAACAGTTCAGAGTTGGTTTGTTAGACCACTATTTGGAATGGGAAGGTTGCTTTATGAGGAAAGGCTGGACAGGTTGGGTTTGCACTCATTGGCGTTCAGAAGACTAAGAAGCAACTTGATCAAAATCTTTAAGATACTGACAGGGTGGATGTGGAGAGAATGTCTCCTCTTGCAGGGCTACCTAGAACAAGGGGTCGCTCACTTAAGCCAGGTGAGAACATTTTTCTCTCAGAGGTCGCAAGTCTCTGGAATTCTCTTCCTCAAAACATATGGAAGCAGAGTCTTTGAATATTTTTAAAGCAAAGCCAGATAGATTCTTCATTAACACAATGGTGAAAAGTTAGCAGTAGGGAGGAATGAGAGTTTAAGGTTATAAGCAGATGAGCCATGATTTCACTGAATGTGCGATTGATCTATTCCTGCTCCTAATCCCTATGTTTGTATGCAGCAGCCCCTCAGCTCTCACCCTGAGCACAGGCTCAGCACTGATCCTCCTCTGGCAGAGCCCCCTCAATGTCGACCCTCCGGCACTCAGCTCCCTCAGTGTCACCTCCCAACACTGAGCCCCCTCAGTGTCGATCGTCCAACACAGAGTCCCCTCAGTGCCAACTCTCTGGTCCCGAGCCCCCTCAGTGCCAACCTGACAATGTGACACTTGCTCAGTCCTCACTCTCTGATAATGCAGCAATCGCTCACCACTGCACATAACAGGGAACATAAAGTCAGGGAGGTTTATAACCCAACTTGTCCATGCCATCCTTTATTTTTTAAAGCTCCTAAATTAATCCCAATTGTCCGCATTTGGCCCATATCCCTCTATACCCATCGTACCCATGTAATTATCTAAATGCTTTTTAAAAGATAACATCGTACCAGCTCAACTACTACCTCTGGCAGCTTGTTCCAGACACTCACCACCCTGTGTGTGGAAAAAACTGCTCCTCTGGACACTTTTGTATCTCTTCCCTCTCACCTGAAACCTATGCTTTCTAGTTTTAGACTTCCCTACCTTTGGAAAAGATATTGACTACCTACCTTGTCTACGCCTCTCATTATTTTATAGACCTCTATAAGGTCACCCCTCAGCCTTCTACGCGGCAGAGGAAACAGTCCCAGTCTGTTCAGCCTCTTCTTATAACTTTATATATCAAGTCCCGGTAGCATCCTAATAAATCTTTCCTGCACTCTTTCTAGTTTAATAATATCCTTTCTATAACAGGGTGACCAGAATTGCACACAGTATTCTAAGTGTCACCATACCAATGTACAACTTAACAAGACATCCCAAAGTCTTGTCCCAATTCAATGTTCTGACCGATTAAACCAAGCATGCTGAATGCCTTCTTCACCATTCTGTTCACCTGTGGCTCCACTTTCAATCAGCTATGAACATGTACCCCTCGATCTCTTTGTTCTGTAATTCTTCCCAACGCCATACCATTAACTGAGTAAGTTCTCCCCTGGTTCAATGTACCAAAATGCATCACCTCATGTTTTTCTAAATTCAACTCCATCTGTCATTCATCAGCCCACTGGCCCAATTGATCAACATCCCCTTATAATCCAAGATAACTTTCTTCACTGTCCACCATGCCACCAATCTTGGTGTCATCTGCAAACTTATTAATCATGCCCCCTATATTCTCATTCAAATCATTAATATAAATGACAAATAACAGCAGGCCCAGCACTGATCCCTGAGTCACACTGCTGTCACAGGCCTCCAGTTTGAAAAACAACTCGCTACAACCACCCTCTGGCTTCTATTAAGCAGCCAATTTTGTATCCAATTAGATACCTCACCGTGGATCATGTGAGATTTAATTTTATGCAACAATCTACCACCCGGTAGTAAAACATTATTTATTGCAATGTTCATATTTTTTCGGTATGGGACTTCAATCTACGAACCTCTGATTCGGGATGTAATGCTACCACTGAATGAAAGAAAAGGATGAGAGGTCAAGTTGCATGCATACCTTAGATTGTCATCTGCCCCTCCAATTATCACCATACTATTTTCAGCTCGAAGTTTCTCCCGGAAATCTTCAATGGTGTCAGCACTGCACTGCACTGAGTTCTGCCCGATCACAAATAACACTGGGGTCTTCATATCAAGCAGCGGGTCGTCAACATCCTGAAGGGAAAAATCCAGGCATTTAATATCACAGTGTCAAGGTGGTGCATGTGCCCCAGACATTCCACGAATCGTTAGGTTTGGTTCCCCTTTAGCAAACTGCGGAGATATTGTGTCGGCAGCACCTAATCTCTGGAATTCATAGGAACAAGAGTAAAGCATTCAGCTCCTTGAGCCTGTTCCCACCATTCAATCAGTATGATATTACAGACAAATGTTTCACAAGAGTCTTTCTGTTCTCAAACATTTACACCATTGAAAAAAGCCTTTATCAAAACAGAGGACGGGACAGATTACCTGGCATTTTTGGTGGTTTTACAAACAGTATCAGACTTGTATCAATGAAAAATTATTAAAAAAAATGTGGACTCTCCCAGGGACGTCCACTGATATCTGAAAGTGTGAAGGACTATTTTACTTATGGCAGAATACGGGATCGGAATGACATTTTCAAACCCTGCAATTTAATGGATTTATTTGTCCTGTGATGTAAGTAATAGCCTAGATTAGTATAACAGTCATTTTGTGTTATGGATTATAAATTGGGTTGTCTGTTAAGTGATTTTGATGTGGTAATTCGGAGGCAGAATACCTCAGAGCTAAAACATAACTCGGAGCTGAGCTTCTCTGCCACCTGATGCTATGAGAAAAGAGGCTCAGAACAAAAACACCATGGTTTTGTTAAGAAAGGTAAACAGGCAATCTGCAAGTGCTATACTATCAGAATGTCACTCGCACCCAAACGCTGCTGACTTGCTGAGTCCACTGGTGGAAGCAATCTCTAGATGGTCTACCATACAAGTCATCATGGCTGCTGAATGCGATTTCACTCCAGAAAGAGAGAATTCAAAGTTATGAACTCACGATAACATTTCACAGAGATTAATTTGAAATTTCATCTTCAACTATTCTTTCTTCTTTATTTGCCCCAATCTTTGTATTTGTATTTTAATTAATAACTTTATTACGTCTCACTTTTCAGATAATTTTGTGCTGAATTATTTTTAATTGAATCACTAATAAGTTAAAAGGGGGCTGCACACACACACAAATTCTTAGTTCGTGGACCAGTTTAAGGAAACACGTTTTATGTGGTCTTGACAATGGTGATGTGAGATCTAAGTATCTACTTCCACTCCATATCCCTGGATACCTCTGAGTTCTGAAAAATTATCACCAATTTAAATTTGATGAACAATTGCCATTTTCAGGCAACATCCTAGTAAACCTTTTCTGCATTCTCTCCAAAACCTCCATGTCCTTCTGGTAGTGTGGTAGCCCAAATTGGACACCGTATTCCAAATGTAGCCAAACCAACGTTGTACACAATTGTAACGTTATTGGCCAACTTCTATACTCGATGCTCCATCCAAATGCTTTCTTCACTTTTTCCATCTCTGCTGCCACTTTTAAGAATCTGTGGATCTGTACTCCCAGATCTCTGTGTTTCTGTGCTCCTGAATGTTCTGCCATATATTTTATAGTCCACTGAATTGGATCTACCAAAATGAATCACCTTGCATTTATCTGGATTAAATTCCATCTGCCATTTCTCTGCCCGGTTTTCCAGCCTATCGATATCCTGCTGTGTTCTCTGACAACCTTCATCATTATCTGCAACTTCGCCAATCTTAGTATCATCTGAAACCAGCTATGTTTTCTTCCTAGTCATTTATATATATTACAAACAGCAGAGGTCCCAGCACTGATCCCTATGGAACATTACTAGTTACAGACCTCCATTCAGAACTGCTATCTCTATGGCCAAGCCAGTTCTGCATCATTTAGCTAATTCACTCTTAATCCCATGTGATTTCATTTTTTCCACCAATCTGCCATAAGGGACCTTGTCAAATGCTTTACCAAAGCCCATGTAGACAACATCCACAACCCTTCTCTCATCAGTCATTTTTGTCACCTTCTCAAAAAACTCAATCAAATTAGTGAGACATGACCACATGAAAACTATTCTTTTTGTGTTGCATGTTTCCTGTTTTCACTTGCATGACATTTAGCTTTGGTAGTTATGAATGTCCCATGGATCTTACGTTACTCAACCACCAGAAATGGTTAGAATCTCATCTGTTTCTGTTATTGGATTAAAAAGGTTGATTCACAAATCCCGTATCCTTCTGTTTTGCAAGTTACAGAACCATAATTTGTATGATCTCTCCACCTCATGAAGTCCTTGACTGAACTACTCTCAAGGCCAATAATGTCTTTCCCAACGTGTAGCATTTGAGCAGAATACTTTGGTCAAAATGGATGTTAAGTCCTTGGGATAATAAACTCAGAGCTTTATTCTTGTTTTTGATTTTAAAATGGACATCCTGTTGAACCAAACCAATCATATGGTCTTTGTCTTTGCAGCTGCCACCCCGCCAGAAACTAAAAGAGGAAATTATTTTCTTGGCACACACCTCATTGGACAGACCGCTTGCAATCACATAAAACAGCATATTTACACTTTGAAACTGTTTGTTTTTCACACCTCTTCCCCTTTAACACCATGTTGAATTCAATCATATGGCTGCCATTTGATGAATGTTCACAAAACATGTGGCTGTTATCTAGATGGAACTGAATGGTCTTGATAGTGACAGGCAGCATGGGAGGTCATGTCTCACTAATTTGATTGAGTTTTTTGAGAAGGTGACAAAAATGACTGATGAGGGAAGGGTTGTGGATGTTGTCTACATGGGCTTTGGTAAAGCATTTGACAAGGTCCCTTATGGCAGATTGGTGGAAAAAATGAAATCACATGGGATTAAGAGTGAATTAGCTAAATGATGCAGAACTGGCTTGGCCATAGAGATAGCAGTTCTGAATGGAGGTCTGTAACTAGTAATGTTCCATAGGGATCAGTGCTGGGACCTCTGCTGTTTGTAATATATATAAATGACTAGGAAGAAAACATAGCTGGTTTCAGATGATACTAAGATTGGCGAAGTTGCAGATAATGATGAAGGTTGTCAGAGAACACAGCAGGATATCGATAGGCTGGAAAACCAGGCAGAGAAATGGCAGATGGAATTTAATCCAGATAAATGCAAGGTGATTCATTTTGGTAGATCCAGTTCAGTGGACTATAAAATATATGGCAGAACATTCAGGAGCACAGAAACACAGAGATCTGGGAGTACAGATCCACAGATTCTTAAAAGTGGCAGCAGAGATGGAAAAAATGAAGAAAGCATTTGG
This sequence comes from Sphyrna mokarran, assembly GCA_024679065.1. Taxonomy (NCBI): domain Eukaryota; kingdom Metazoa; phylum Chordata; class Chondrichthyes; order Carcharhiniformes; family Carcharhinidae; genus Sphyrna; species Sphyrna mokarran. The sequence continues at coordinate 16,381,817 of JAGIQG010000031.1, read as the reverse complement.
ATGGAGCATCGAGTATAGAAGTTGGCCAATAACGTTACAATTGTGTACAATGTTGGTTTGGCCACATTTGGAATACGGTGTCCAATTTGGGCTACCACACTACCAGAAGGACATGGAGGCTTTGGAGAGAATGCAGAAAAGGTTTACTAGGATGTTGCCTGATATGGGGAGAGATTGAATAAACTGGGATACTATTCCAATGCCCACGTCTGTCCTTGGCCTGCTGCAATGTTCCAGTGAAACTCAATGCAAACTGGAGGAACAGCATCTCATTTTCTGGCTAGGCACTTTACAGCCGTCCGGTTTCAGCACCAAGTTCAGATGATTTGCTCAACCCCACTTCTGCCCCTTTGTTTCCATTTCATTTAATTTTTTTTACTGTTCTCTGCCTTTTATTTCTTTATTGCCTTTCTTTACTCTTCTTTCTCCTCCCCCGCTCTTTCCCCCGATTTTGTTCCCCTTTGCTTACTTGTTCTCTGTCTTTGCTTCCCCTTCCCCACTTTTCTCAATTTTATTTCGCTCCTACACATTTCCCCCCCCCCACAACATTTTCATCTGTCACAATTTAACCTCTGATTTTTAGCTTCTCTGCCATTTAGCCATTCACACCCTTTATTCTCTCTGTAGACTGTCATTAGTAATATTTTCCCCTGGTTTTTTTTGTGACTGTGACTCATCTTTCATTCGCTCACCCTGCAGTTTAAATATCACCCAGTTTGTATGCCTTTTAGCTTTGACAAAGGGTCATCTGGACTTGGAACATCAGCTCTTTTCTCTTCTCACAGATGTTGCCAGAGCTATTGAGACTTATCAACATTTTCTCTTTTTTCTCAGATTCCAGCATCGCAGTAATTTGCTTTTATAAAGTAATTAACTCCTCTGCCATTTCCTGGTTTCCCCATTATTATTTCCCCAGTCTCATTCTAAACTGCCTATATTCACTTTGGCCTCTCTCTTCCTTTTTGTATATTTAACTATTTAAAGAGTGTTTATAATGATAATATAGAGTGCTTTATTCCGTATCTAATCTACTGTACCTTCTCTGAAGATATTTCTTAAAATAAAAACTCTTATTTTCCAACATCAGCATTTATAACAAAATTTTACTGTTTAAAAATAATTAAAATTATTTAATGCTTACTCCTCTTGGTCCTTCAACAGTGAGCAGAGGAAATCCAAGACAGACGACAGCTGAGACAAACTCCATCATCGAAACCTGAATTGAAACATATCAGCTGGTAACTTCAGACAGCATTCGTGACAAAACCGCAACATTTCAAAAATTACTTCACAGGTTACTAAATTCAACAGGGCCTTCTGAGAAAAGCTGCACAATGCCAACAAACGCTACTCTGATGCATAGATTATACGTGTGTTCTCTAACTCACAATTCACACTGGAAAATACTCATTTGAAGAAGAAGGTAGGGATGGACAGATCGCAAGAAAGTTTCTGCTGTCCACTTCTAAATGTGGACTCATATTACTACCTATTCTGGACATCTACATCACATTAAAGTCTGCACAGTCCCCTGGATTACTGTCCATTCCCAGTCCTGGACTCCAGATTACTGCCCATTACCAATCCCAGACAGGCTGTGGACTGCTGCCCATTCCCTGTTCCAGACTCTGGATTGTTGCCCGATCCCAATCCCAGACCCCAGATTGCTGCCCATCCCCAGTCCCATTCTCTGGATTTACTGCCCATTCCCAAAGTCTGGATTGCTGTCCATTCCCAGTTTCCACACTCTGGATTGCTTCCCATTCACAATCCTGGATTTTGGATTAGTCTCCATTCCCAGTTTCTGGACTTCGGATTACTGCCTGTTCCTGATCCCAGACTCTGGATTACTGCCCATTCCCAATTCCAGACTCTGGATTACTGCCCATTCCCAGATCTTCTGGATTTCAGATTCATTGCTGTCCTGGGACTCACTTCTTCCAGCTTCTTTCATTTGTTGCAATTCTTCTCCCTTCATAGAACCCTACAGTGCAGAAGGAGACCATTCAGCCCATCATCTGCAATGATCACAATCCAACCAAACCCTATTCTTATAACTCCACATATTTACCTTGCTAATCCCCTGACACGAGGATTATGTTAGCATGACAAATCAACCTAACCTACACAACTTTGGACTGTGGGAGGAAACTGCAGCACCGAAGGAAATCCATGTTGACACGAGCAGAATGTGCAAACTTCACAGACAGAGAGAAGTTTTCAGAAACCCTTCACTTCTTGCTCATTGCTAATGGTTCTCTGAGTTCTGCTGTATAAGTTTGAGTTACTGCCGAGGTTTCTCTCTGACAGCAGTAGGCAGGGTCCAGAGATGGATACTCAGCTGGAGTCAATAACTGACTAAATATCTGAATATCCCCCACCAGAACAAGAATGACTCAGGCTCCTTACGTGACAAGCTACGAGGGCTCCAACGTTCCAACCGATCAACACAATTGGCCTGCTCGCAAAGTGAGTCTGCAGCTGTGAGAGAGAGAGAGAGACGGAGACAGAGAGAGAGAGATTTGGGTTATAATCACTCTGACAGCAGCATATTCAGCCTGGAATTAGGTTGTGGTAGAGGCAGATGCAACTTTCAAAAGGGAGCTGGAAAAGCACCAGAAGTCAAAATTATTGCTGGACTACAGGAAAAGGACAAGGAAATTAGGATTAGTTGATTTGCTATAAGCACAGAGCCAGCATGGGCATTCTGGGCTGAGCAGCCTCTTTCAGTGTTGTAGCCATTCTCTTACAACATCCCAATAATTGTGTTCCACATCCTGATATTATGGCTTCAGTCAACACTCCCTTCCTCTATTGCAGGGTTATATCAGACTTTGTCCCTGCAAGTAACAAGTGACTGAACCAGTGAGAGTGAGCAAGGTAGGTGGGTTGGGAGTGGATGGCAGCGGCAGTCCAATCATAGAAACCCTACAGTACAGAAAGAGGCCATTCGGCCCATCGAGTCTGCACCAATCACAATTCCACCCAGGGCCCTAGCCCCATATCCCTACACACTTTACCCACTAATCCTTCTAACTATCTCAGGACATAAGAGCAATTTTATCACGGCCAATCAACGTAACCCGCACATCTTTGGACTGTGGGAAGAAATTGGAGCACCCAGAGGAAACCCACACAGACACAAGGAGAATGTGCAAACTCCACACAGACAGTGACCCCAGTCGGGAATTGAACCCATGTCCCCGGAGCTGTGAAGCAGCAGTGCTACCCATTGTGCTACCATGCCATCCACAGTAGGGAGAACGTGTGTGCAAGGAGGGGGAAAAACGGTGGAGCAAGCAGGCACCAGACCCAGAAAGAGCCGCGAAAGTTTTCAAAAACAGTGAAGGGAAGCAGAGGGAGGACAACAGGTGATGGCAGCAGTGTGGCCACCTACCTCATGGATCTTTGCTCGAATCGCTCCAATCATGTGCTCTAGACACTGCACCACATTCACTCCTGAACCTCCAGTTACAATGTGCATGGTGACTGGGATAACCTGTTGGACAAATAAATAACAATGAAACATCGTTACTGTCCTCTACATCTATTCCCCCAACTTCCGTGAGTATTTGGACCTGAAAAGAAACAAGTCAGAGAGGAGAGCAGCAGACAAATACAATCTTAAAATGCAGACAGGATGAAATACAGTCCAGCTGCTCAAAATCCACAATCCTTCTACCTTTAAATCTCTGTCCGCGAATCACTTGCGTCTCTGCTCAAGTCAGTAGGTCCTTCCTCAGCACCCTATCCAGGCCCCTCAATTTTGTACAACTTCCCTCATCCCTTTCTGTTCCCAGGAAGACTACTCGAGTCTATCAAATCTTTCCTCATTGTTGCAATCTTCCAATCCTGGCAACACTTTTCTGTATTCTCTCTTATGCCATTACATTCTTTCTGCAATGAAGTGATCAGAACTGCACAACTAATCAAGTTGTGACTAATTAATGTTAGTGTGATAATACCCTTGCCACTTAGCAGCCACTGAGGCTTTTATTTAGCTGCATCAATATTTTAAGCCTGCTTTCAATATCCACCTGATCACCCAGAGTCTGAAACAACTGGCAAATGTCCCCACGTTATCAATGTTACCACACTCACAACACGCCCACCTTCCCAGCCATACTTTCCTCTCCTACCAATTCTCACCAACAACGCACTTCTATCTTCCCTGCTCACGCTTTCCTGCTTCCATGCCATTCCTCACCAATAGCTAACCATCCCCGCCATCAGGCCACAGACATGTTACAAACCTTCTACTTTCAAAGCAGCCAATGAAATATTCCAATTCCTGAACTGAAGTTTAGGAATAAATATCCCTCGAGCAGCTCGTTGTGGAGACACCACAAGATCCCCAACAAACTTGTTCAGAAGTAAACATGATAAATGTCTTCATAGTGTGATAATAAATTCATAACACAAACCTTTCCCAAACAGGACAATTGAGATAACCAGAAGCGATTCCTGCGTGATGCAGAGGTCATGTTATTCGTGGGTCCACTGGGAGTGATGACCAACAATGGAGAGCCTGGAATCTTACTCTATAGGAAAAAAACAGAAACATCAAAACAATCTTCCAACTGCAGTCATCAGGCCCACTGGAAGCAATATCTGTGCATGCAGTCCAGGAACAACTGTGGAGTTAGTAAGAGGAGCCATTTATTCTCAACTATTCCAAACCCTCCACACTCCCCCTCCCCTGGCCTCATCCACATCTGCACCCCCACCCGAACTGTCCTCCACCACCCACCCCAACCTGTGCCTCTGGCTTCACCCCTCCATGGCCCAATCACTCCAGCACCCCCATTCCCACCTGCCCCTCATGACTGCCCATCACCCTTGTCAACACCTTCAACCCGCTCCCCCGCCCCTCACAACCAGCTCTCGAGCAACCTCTCCTTCCCACCCACCCACGCATGTCTCGACCAGCTCATTCCTCTGCAAGTTACACTGTCTCCCCAAATAAACAGAAGCACAAACACTCCATGCTGACTGCACTTATTTCAATTCAACAATGGAGGGGGGGGGATGCACCCCATTGCCATTCCTTCGTGCAGTCAGGAATTTTATACTCCAGACGAGTAACTCACAGGCTTGTTGTGGGAAAGCACACCCACTGCAGGATCCCATGGTCGTTTTAACAATAAGGACAAGGCTTCAGCTCCAGCAGCCCCTGACTTTGTGGTGGAGGAGATGATCATTTTATCAATGAGCGTTGGAACCTGAAAGGAAAGAAGTCAGAAAGGAGGGCAGCAGGCAAATACAATCTTAACATGCAGACAGGATGAAATACAGTCTAGCTGCTCACAAAATACCTCCACAATCCTTCTACCTTTAAATCTCTGCCCTCGAGTCACTTGTGTCTCAGCTGAACTCAACAGGTCGTTCCTCAGCATCCTATCCAGGCTCTTCAATTTTGTATAACTTTCCTCAGCCTTCTCTGTTCCATGGAAGACTACCTAAGCCTACCATATCTTTCCTCATTGCTGCAATTTTCTCTCTCGTGCCATTACATCCTTTCTGCAATGAGGTGATCAAAACTGCACAAGTAATCAAGTTGTGACTACCTAATGTTTTATATAGTTCAGTATTAACTCACTGCTCTGAAATTCTATACCTGGGAAATAAATGAAAGGATTCCACGTGCTTTCTTAAGCTGCTTATCAACCTGTCCTGCTAGCTTCAGGGATTGAGTGTGGGCTGTGAGTATGAAAGATGTTGCTGGGTGCCGGACCAAATGGGTCAGTTGTCTGGTATGTACTCCAAGATCCTTCACTTCCTCTATATCTCTCAGGTTCCTCCCATTTATTGTGCATTTTTTTGTTCTGTTTGACCTCCCTAAATGCATCATGTCACACTTTTCTACCTTCCAGCCTATATGATCAATCATTGATTTAAAAATTAGAATTTCATTCTGCATCAACTGCCATTCATAGAAGCCAGGTCCAAATTTGTATCATCCTTCTTGTGTAAAAGTGTTTATTAACTTCACACCTGAAAGATCTTTCGCCCATTTTTACAATCTGCCCAGTCCTCAACTCCCAATCAGTAGAAACAGTTGCTCTTGATTCCATAGATTCAGAGAGGTTTACAGCATGGAAACAGGCCCTTCGGCCAACTTGTCAATGCTGCTCTTTTTTTTAAAACCGCTAAGCTGATCCCAATTGCCCACATTTGGCCCATATCCCTCTATACCCATTGTACTCACCTAACTACTTAAATACTTTTTAAAAGATAAAATTGTATCCGCCTCTACTACTACCTCTGGCAGCTTGTTACAGACACTCACCACCCTCTGTATGAAAAAAATTGTCACTCTGATCACGTTTGTATCTCTCCCCTCATTTTACCTATTCTATCTGATCCAATTAATATCTTGAAAAATATCATTGACCCATTTAGAACCACAGAATCTCTACAGTGCAGAAAGAGGCCATTTGGCCCACTGAGATTGTATAATTTCTCATGATAAAACCTTTGGTGTCCAGCTAAATCTACAATGCACTTCTTCCACTTTCAGATATTCCCAAGGTGTGGAGCGCAGAATTATTCACAGAGCTTTGTATCATCAAATCATGATGTCTACTCTTTTGTTCTCATTCTCTGGATAGAAAGACCAGCATTCCTTAGACTTTTTAATTTTCTGCACCTGTTTCTAACGGTTTCATGATCCACATTCCTGGACAGTAAGTCTCTTTCGAGTGTTTCTAGCTGCTCACCATCATTAGGCACATTGTTTTATTTTTTCTTCACCCCAAAACAGATAGCCACCTACTCGTTAATGCAGAAATCCATTTGCTGCTCAACATATTCTCCCAATACCAACTTTTAAAGTTTCATCAGGAATGGAACACTATCAACTCAAACAAAAGTCTGAGATTCTGTAAGGAATATACTCAAGTTTTGTCAAAGAACAAAGAAAATTACAGCATAGGAACAAGCCCTTCAGCCCTCCAAGCCAGCACTGAGCATGCTACCCAACTTAACTAACCCCCTCCCAACCTCCCCCTCACCCCAACCCCACCCGACCCTTCTGGGGACCATATCCCTCTATTCCCATCCTATTCACGTGTTTGTCAAAACGCCCCTTAAAAGCCCTATCGTATCTGCTTCCACTACTGCCCTGGCTACAAGGTCCAAGTCCCACCCTCCCACCAAAAAAATCTGCATTGTACATCTTCTTTAAACCTTGTTCCTCACACCTTAAACCTATGTCCCCGAGTAATTCACTCTTCCACCTGGGACAAAGCTTCTGACTGTCCACTCTGTCCATACCTTTCATAATCTTGTAGACTTCCATCAGGTCGTCCCTCAAACCTTGTCGGTCCAGTGAGAACAAAGCAAGTTTCTCCAACCTCTCCTCATAGCTAATGCCCTCCATACCAGGCAACACCCTGGTAAATCTTTTCTGTACCCTCTCCAAAGCCTCCACATCCTTCTGGTAGTTGGCAACCAGAATTGAACACCATATTCTAAATGCGACCTAAATAAGGATCTACAAAGCTGCAACATGACTAGCTAATTTTTAAACTCAGTGCCCCGGCTGATCAATGCAACCATGCTGTATACCTCTTGACTACCTTCTCGTCCTGCATTGCCACTTTCACCATAACTGTGTACCTGTACATCTAAATCCCTTTGCCTATCAATACTCTTAAGGGTTCTGCCATTTATTGTATATTTCCTATCTACATTAGGCTTTCCAAAATGCATTACATTGCATCTGTCCAGATTTAACTCCATCTGCCACCTCTCGGTCCAAATATCCAATTGATCTCTGTATCCTCTGATGGTCTTCATCATTGTCCGCAAATCCACCAATTGTGTTGTCTGCAAACTTATTAATCCAGTTACATTTTCCTCCAAATCATTTATAGATAGATACAAACATCAAAGGTCCCTACGAGGTACGCCACTTGTCACAGCCCGCTATTCAGATACACACGCTTCCATCTATCTCCTTTGACCGAGCCAGTTTTGTATCCACCTTGCCAGCTCACCTCTGATCTCATACGACTTCACCTTCTTCATCAGTCTGCCATGAGGGACCTTGTCAAAGGCCTTCCTGAAGTCCATGTTGACAACATCTACTGCCCTACCCTCATCAATCATCTTTGTCACTTCCTCGAAAAACAGTTAGTGAGACACAACCTCCTCTTCACAAAACCCTGTTGCCTCTCACTAACACATCCACTTATTTCCAAATAAGAATAAATCCTGTTTTGAAGAATCCTCACCAATAATTTCCCTCCCACTGATGTAAGACTCACCAGCCTGTAATTACCTGGATTATTCTTGCTACCATTCTTAAACAAAGAAACATCAAGGGCTATTCTCCAATTCTCTGAGACCTTCCCTGTAGCCAGTGAGAATACAAAGATTTCTCTCAAGGCCCAGTAATTTCCTCCCTACTTAGTATTCCGATCAGGCCCTAGGGACTTGTCTACCTTAAAGTTCCTCATGAAGCCCAATACCCCCTCGTTTTTGATCTCAACATGGTCTTCACACCCTTTCCCAGATTCATCATCCATCAAGTCCTTCTCTTTGGTGAATAGTGACTCATTTAACACCTTGCCCATTTTCTCTTCTTTACGCATAGATTCCCTCCCTTGTCCTTGAGTGGACCAACCCTCTCCCTGGCTACCCTCTTGCTCTTTACATATGTATAAAAAGCCTTAGGATTTTCCTTAATTCTTCTGGCCAAGGCTTTCTCGTGACCCCTATTAGACCTTCTTATTCCTTGCTTAAGTTTCTTTCTACTCGCCTTGTATTCCACACTCGCTTTGTGTGTTCCTAGCTTCCTAGTTTTGACAAATGCTTCCTCGTTTTGACAAATGCTTCCTTTTTCTCTTTGACTAGGCTCATAATATCTCATTATTCAAAGTTCCTAGTACGTGCCATACTTATCCTTCATCCTTACAGGAATGTGCTGGTCCTGAATCCCTATTAACTTATACTTCAAAGCCTCCCACATGCCCAGATGTTGATTTGCTCTCAAACATTTACACCCAATCTATATTTTTCAATTCCTACCCAGGAGTTTCAGCTGAAACTATAAAGACAGGCAGAGAGAGACCATGCAGTGGGTGGGGGGAAGAGAGAGAGAGACCACAGGAGGGGAAACCAACTGTCCAACTATGGAGGAAAGAGAGACCAACTGTGGGAAAGGGTGACACATGACGGGAAAGGGAGATCTCAGGAGGAGAGATTGCAGAAGAGAGAGAGATTGCAGGGAATGAGAGATAGAGTGGTTACAGGAGACAAAGTAAGTAGATATTATGAGAGTGAAAGTGACCTCCCCAACCCTATCCCCATATGGTGGGCTGGGAGAGTGAGGGGAAGCTCTCCTGGTACTTGTCATCAGTGCTCATGCAATACCAACCTAATACTGACCCTGAGTGTTTAGTGTGTGAGGGACCTGTATCGAACAAGTGCTTCGCTGTCTTAGGTTGTGTTTTTCACTGGAAATGTTCCACCAAAATCCCACTGATGAAGAAGGGTATTCCCTCCAAAATGTATTCCTCAACCAACATCAATACAAGGTTATTGCCATTATTACCAATTAACTGTTCATTCAAGCTTTGTGTGTGTTAATTTGCTGAAATTGTTAAAGCAGAGAGGGCGCGTGGGGGTGGTGGTAGTAATCTCACCTCCTGTGATCTCTCTCTCTCTCCCGCGATCAGTGTCCTATAGTGGATTGTACTTCTTTGGCTGTAAAGTAACTTCCTGAGGCTATCTAAGGTGCAGGATTAATGCATCCTTCTTTCGCTTAGTTACCCCCTTCAGTATAAAATCCCCCATACCTTGCATTTCAGGGTCTGGAGTACGTCTAAATAGGCTGCTAGCATTGGCAGACTCAGTGTTTCTACCAGAGTGGTGTGCAGCCATTGGGTTAACTTGGTGTCCCAGTTCACGCTAGCGAGGGCCTGGCGAATGCGCCGAGCACATTTGTCCACCGCTATCCTCCGCAGTACTGGTTCATTGCTGGCCTGAATAAAAGAAGCTTTCTTTCACATTGTCCAGTCAATGCATCATAAATCATCTACAAACAATCCTCCCACACTTGGCCATCTGCCCTCCCTCCCAAGCAGGACCAGAGACTTGATGCCAATTGGCTTCTGTTGAATAATTGGAATATGAACAGGAGCAAGAAGCTTGCCTTTATCTGCAGTCTCCAGCATTATGTTTAACTCCAGAGCAATGATAGGAAACATGACCTTACCTGTCGATGAACCTAACCAAGTTGGACTCTGCAAAACTCTGGAAGGGTCATGCAATCAGAACAGCATTAGTTCAGATTAAAATAAATGTTCTAGTAATTAGGAGCAATTATGCTGCTGCAGCAACAACGGGGGTGCCAATTATAGACTCAGGCACAGTATTGTCACAATAGTAACATTACAGGCAGTCCAAAGGAGATTCATCAGACTAATTCCTGGAATGAGAGGGTTGTCCTATGAAGACAGATTAAATAGTTTGGGTCTGTATTCCTTTAAGTTTAAAAGAGTGAGGGGTGGCCTTATTCAAACATACCAGATCCTGAGGGGGTTTGACAGGATAGATGGATGAGATGTTTTCACCAGTGGGAGAGTCTCAAACAAGAGGATATGGCTACAAGATAAAGGACCGGTCATTTAAAACTGAGATGTATAGAAAGTTCTTCGCACAAAGGGTGATCAACCTCTGGAATTCTCTTCCCCAAAGGGTGATAAAGGTTGGATCACATTTGGGGGGGGGCATAAATATTTGATAAATTGACGAATAGAGGGCTATGGGGAAATGGCACAGAAAAAAGAATTGAGAGCGGCATAGGTCAACCATGGTCATACTGTAAGTTTGGAGGGCCTGGCAACCTACTTCTGCTTCTTTTTCTTGTGTTCCTGTGTTCTAACTCAGCTAACTCTTAGGTACCCACGTCAACCTCATCCATCAACTCACCATCCAGCTCTTGACAACATCTGCCATCAATTCATGAGGTAATGTGAGCATTTTCTGGAGAACATTCTCCAGGCTCAGTGATGGCATGGTACTCACCCCTTCATTTGCCAGTCTTGCCAACCGGTCTGAATGCAATGCCTTCACAATCTTATTGAACAGCTTGTTCTGAGCAGCAGTCCACCCCGACCTGGAGAAGAGATACAGTATGAATGGGCTCATCAGGCAACGTGGATATCAACAATAAACTACTCAGGCCCCTAAGCTCAGTGGCAGGAACCATCTAATCAATAGAAAGAAAGGAAGCTTTCCAGTCTCCCAAGAATTTTGCTGCACCACACCCTCCCCCACACCACCTTTCCCTTTTGTATTGCCCTTAATAATCTCTAAACTAAAGAAAATAAAAGTAAAAGCTATAATTTCAGGATAATTCCTGAATCCAGGAATTAGTCTGATGAATCTCCTTTGGACTGCCTGTAATGTTACTATTGTGACAATACTGTGCCTGTGACAGGAAGCTCAGCCATGTGGAATGCTCCTCCTCTGTGATGTGACAAGTCACCTGCAGTGATCATGGTGACTGCACTATTTGGGACAAGCATAAGGGTTTAAAAAAAAGGCGGCATGGACAAGTTGGGTCAAAGGGCCTCTTTCCTAGTTGTAAATCTCTAGGACTCTATGACTCCTCTATGAGCAGGAAGTGTTTCCTGCAGATATTAGAAGCTTTGGAGTTGAAGATACTGTGAAGCATCCACAAGGTCTACAGTATGCAGAGTGAGGTGGTCACGCTGTATGGTACAACTGCAAGGCACAAAGGGAACAAGAGTAAAAGCACTCAGCTGATAGTGAACAAGACTCAGATTTTCTGTTTTGGACAGTTGGGATTTAGACTCAGTTTCGTACAACACCCGACCAGTGATTTGATTTTTGATCAGGGGAATGGTTTGTCAAGGAAATGCAGCAAGAGCCAAGAAATAAATTAAAAAGCAGGACCTTAAAGTTAGTATTCTCAGGATTACTCCCACGCTAGCGAGATCAGAAATAGGAGACTAGACCAGATGAATGCATGTCTTCAGATGATGTAGGGGGAGGAATTTAGATTCCTGAGATATTGGGATTAATTCTGGGATAGAACCAGTAGACACTGGACATGTTGCATCGCAGTATATTGGAACCAACATCCTCCCAGACTCATTTGCTAGTCCTGTGGGGAGAGTTTAAAATAGAACAATGGGGATGATGGCCATATTTGTTGCAAATCCTTGTTGCTTCTGTCTTCCACTTCCGCTTTCCACTTTTCTGTCTTTCATTCCTATCTCTGTTTCCCTCTTGTGTCTTCCCGCTCCTCAGCATTCTATTTAAACAGATACAGGACACAGAATCGCTCCCAATGTCTCAGGAATCTAAATCCTGATATTGATAACTGGAAAATATTGTAAGTCTCACAACACCAGGTTAAAGTCCAATAGGTTTATTTAGTAGCTGCCCCTTCATCAGATGAGTGGAGAGTTGGGTTAACAAATAGGGCACGTATAGACACAAACTCAAATATAAGTTAATGGTTGGAATGCAAGTCTTAACAGGTAATCAAGAAAATTAAATTCCAAAGAAATGCACCAACACCAAAAGAGAGCCTGGCTATTCTATTAAACACAGTAAGATGTCTCACAACACCAGGTTAAAGTCCAATCAGTTTATTTGATAGTAAACCCACAAGCTTTCAGAAACAGTATTCCTTCACCAGGTGTGGGGAAAGTTTTGATCAGGGAAGGGCATATACAAAGAACAACGAACAACACAGCACGGGAAACAGGCCCTTCGGCCCAACGAGCCCGCACCGCCATCCTAACGTCTTAATGACATATAGAGACCAATATAGGGACAATTTGTTACCCAATCAGCCTAAGAGCACATTTTTGGGATGTGGGAGGAAACCGGAGACCCGGAGAAAACCCACGCAACCACGGGGAGAACGCGCAAACTCCCGCAGACATAGGCCCAAATCCATGTGTCTGCACAGCAACAGCGATAGTCTCTGAGCTGTCATGTTGCCCATCTGATGGTCCAGTTTAAGCATACACTGACGACGTGAAGTACTAGGCCACTCCTGAAGTAACCTCCAGGAGCAGCCCTCGCACGACCTGCCGAATGCATGCACCTTGTTGGTCAACAAGATGGACCGAATAGCCTGTGGAAACAATTAAAGTATTTAAACAGTCCTCATATATCCCTCTATCTGCAGACCGCTCATGTGGCTGTCCAAGAGACCCTCAAACAACCCTAGCGTGCCTGCTCCCACCACCTTACTCGGCAGTGCATTCCACACCCCCACTACCATTTGTGTGAAAAACTGGCCTCTAATATTCGTCTTATACATAGCCCCCCTCACCCTGAGCCCTTGACCCCTCGTTCTATCCATTTCTAATGGTGGAAAAAGCTTACCACCATTTACTCTATCTATAACCCTCATAATCTTATATACCGCTAAAAGATCCCCTCTCAGCCGATGTCTTTCAAGGGAAAACAACCCCAGTGTTTTCAATCTTTCCTTGTAAGACAGCCCTTCCATACCAGGCAGCATCCTGGTAAATCTCCTCTGCACTCTCTCCAGGGACTCCACATCCTTCCGGTAGTACGGTGACCAGAACTGGACGCAGTACTCCAAGTGAGGCCTATCCAACGTTCTATACACTTGCAACATCAAACTCCTACTCTTGTATGCTATACCCCTTCCTATGAAGGCTAACATACCATACGCTTTCTTTATCACCTTTTCCACCTGTACTGACACCTTCAGAGACTTGTGAACCTGCACCCCCAGGTCTCTCTGCGTCTCTATACTCCGGATAGTTTTACCTTTTATCCTATAACTCCCCTCTACAGTATTATTTACAGTATATAAAGGCATACACAGTTTGGGCATATAAAGGCATATCAGCCTAGGAGCTACTGGCATCACGTATCTTCACTGTGAAAGATACTCACCTGCTAATGTGATCCTCCCAGTCATCAGGTGGCAGAGGGGCATCAGTATCTGTCCTTGCAAAGATAACATGGCGCTCACACTCATTCATCACACTCCGAGCCTTTTGGTTATCATACAGGGGTGTTGGGGTTGGAACCACCGTCTCAACATCTACGGTCACGTCACAATCACTGCAAAACACAGATTATATCATTGTCGGGATACAGAAACTAGAAACAGGAATCGGTCTTTCGAGCCCGCTCCTCCATTTATTTTGATCATTGCTGATCATCAAATTCAATATCCTGATCCCTTCCTACATCATATCTCTTGATCCCTTTCCTCCAAGAGTTATACCTAATTTCTTCTCGAAATCAGACAATGTTTTGGCCTCAACTACATGCTGTAAGAGTGAATTCCACACATTCAACCTCTGAGTGAAGAAATTTCTTCTCACCTCAGTCTTAGAAGACTTACCCCCATCCTCAAACTATGGTCTCTAGTTCTGGACTGCTCCACATTTATTGACATTACACTGCACCTGCCTTGCTGATGCCCATATGTTCAGCCTGTACAAATCATACTGAAGCATCTCTGCAACCTCCTCACAGTTCACCCTCCCAACCAACTTTGTATCATCTGCAAATGTGGAGATAATAAATTCAGTTCCCTCTTCCAAATCACTCATATATAACGTGAACAGTTGGGATCCCAGCATAGATCCCTGTGGAACCCCATTAGTCACTGACTGTCAATCAGAAAAAGACCCATTAATGCCAACTTGTTGCTTCCTATCTGCTAACCAGCTTTCTATACATCTCAAGACATTATCTCCATGACCATGTACTCTTAACTTTACAGGGTACTCTGTTATATGAGACCTGTTGAAAGCTTTCTAAAAATCTAATTGAGCAAGGATGGCAATCCAAACCAAAGTGAAAAATTCTGCACCTGCCATACATCAACATTTGGCTGTTACTGTGTTTGGTCCATTCCTTATTGTTAAACTGTATTGTCAAGTTTGTTTTGAGAAAAGCCTCCTGGTGTGTTAACACAGGAATCACACTTGGAATCAAATACCTTATCCTCACACTAATGCCAAAATAAATAACTTGTTGGGGTCTAAATGAGCTTCATAACAAACTTTCTGATCCATACCTTAAGACATTCCCGGTGTCTTTGATATTCTCAGCACCCTCTGGATAAAGAATTCACAATTAAATAAATATGGAAACATGACCATGGTTAAAACATCCAATAGCCTGATCCCATCTCGGCCCCCCGAATATCCTTCGTTCCTCTTCTCCCAAAGAGTTCTATCTAACTCTTCCTTGAAAACATACAACGTTTTGGCCTCAACTATTTTCTGTGGTGGAGAATTCCATAAGCTTACTATGCTCTGGTTTCTCCTCATCTCAGTTGATAGTAAGGTCTCATTGCACATTCTCCGCTCTCAATTTATAGTCAGATAAATAACCTGCCTTTCTGTTTTTGCTACCAAAGTGAATCAACACAAATTTATCCACACATCTGCCATGCATTTGGCCATTCACTCAGCTAGTCCAAATCACACTGAACGGAGTAATGAAATGGAGAAGTAATGTAGAGGTAGAAGGTCAACTATGATGTTAATGAATTCTCCAACAGGCTCAAAAAGCCATCTGGGGATTTTGAATGCACATGTTCTGTAGGTTCGTATGCTGCATTACCATCTTCTTTCAATCTGCATAAAGTATTGCAGGAAATCAAATCCATTGGAAATGGAGTAGCTTCATGTGGTGCATTGCTGCTCATAGCTGAAGAGACCAACCCAAGAGAGAGAGAGAGACAGGTTCTGCTTCAAATGCCACCTACGTGGTTTATGAGGTGTCCTTTGGGTTATTGTTATTGAGTTAGCACTCACTGGCAAGCTGCTGGAACCACTGATTACATATGAACACAGAGTAAGGATGGTCTGTCTCACGTCTGTAGATTCCCTTATCACATGCATCTTAAATTTTGTGTTTACTGCCATTCCCAACATCAATACTACAGTTTGGAGTCTATATATGACACTCACTAATGCTTTTTGCCCATTGGTATTTCTCAATGCTATCCATACAGATTCATGTTGTCAAAGCTAATATTCTTTCCCACTATCTCCTCTTTATCCAGCAATGCCACTCTACCACCTTGTTCTTTACACCTGTCCTTCCTAAATACTGAATATCCTGGGACATTCAACTCCCACCCATGGTCACCCTGCAAGCATGGCTCTGTAAACCCAATTATATCGTACACCTTCACATCTATCTGTACAATTATTAGTTCATCCATTTGACTGGAAATGCTCTTGCATTAAGGTACAGAGCTGTTAAACTTGCCTTTTTAACATTGTTTGTCTCGCTCCCAATATTTTTCTCTATAGCCCTGTTTGAGTTTTGTCCTTGGTTTCTCTGTGTATCACTTATTTCCTTTTCTTATTTCTGTCCTTGAAAGTGTGCAGCAGAATCTAGGTCTTTATGCACCAGTCACTGAAGGTAAGCATGCAGGTGCAGCAGGCGGTAAAGAAGGCAAATGATATGTTGGCCTTCATTGCGAGAGGTTTCGAGTATAGGAGCAGGGATGTACTGTTGCAATTGTATGCATCTTAGTAGGCCACACCAAGGATACTGCCTGCAGTTTTGGTCTCCTTTTCTGAGGAAGGATGCTCTTGCTCTCGAGCAAGTGCAGCAAAGGTTTAACAAGCTGATTCCAGAAGTTGCAGACTAATGTACAAGGAGAGATTGACCAGCTTAGGAATACTTTTGCTGGAGTTCAGACGAACGAGGGGGAATCTCATAAAATTTGAACAGGACTAGACAGGGTAAATGCAGGGAGGATGTTCCCAACATTGGAGGTTCAGGGCCAGGGGTGACAGTCCGAGGATTCGGGATAGACCATTTAGAATGGAGATGAGGACAGTTGTGAGCCTGTGGAATTCATTACCACAGGAAGTAGTTGATGCCAAAACATTGGATGTATTCAACAGGTAGCTGGATACAGCATTTAGGGTGAATGGTTCAAATATTTTGGGGAGAAAGCAGGGTTAGGCTGTTGAGTTGGACGATAAGCATGATCGTGATGAATGTCCCAGGGTATTCAGTATTTAGGAAGGACAGGCATAAAGGAAAATGTGGTGGAATGGCACTGCTGGTTAAAGAGGAGATTAACATCTCTTGCTTCTACCTTCTTTGCTTCTATGTTTGTTCTTCTTTACTGTAAACTCAAAAAATACTGTAGTCATGTGGTGTCAGGTCTCTGCCTTATCACACTGAAGAATCTACTCGACCATTCCGCCCCTCAGGCCTGCTCCACTTTTTAAGATTACTGATCTGACAGTAATTTCATATCTGCACCCTGCCCATCTTGCTTACCCACTTGCTTACCAAGACTTCATTCAGCTCTTCCTTAAAAATACTCAAAGGCTTGCACAACTTCTTCAGGAAGAGAGTTCCAAAGACCCACAATCTTAATGTAATCTCCATTTCAAATACACAACCTCTTGTTTTTAAACAGTGACCACCTTTCATTCTTGACCCTCCTGACCCTGATCTGCTCCTGACCAAAAGCTTTGGATTCTGAAACAAGAAGAAACATCTTCTCCACATCTACCCTGTCAAGACCCCCACAAGACCCCCACATGGTTCCATCAAGCAGGTTTTTATTTTTCATCATATCCAGTAACACAAGCCGAGTCTGTCCACTTTCCTCATTAAGACATCTTTTCAGGCATTAGTTTGGTAAACCTTCACTGAATTACTTCTACTGATTGTCATGGTGGAACACACTGGCCCACAGGTAATGGTGCTTTTTATCCCTGTTGTCTGCGAGCATCTCCCAGAGGAAAAATCAATATTTAGGGCTTTCATATCTTGCTTGAAAGATTCTTTCAAGAGGAGCTTTGGGTGTCTTACTGGTCATCCAACTTGAGCCAGAGAAAAATTCTGTGTACAATCGTCTTCCACCTAGCAAACTTCCCAAAGCCAGCAAATTACCCCTACATAGTGAGTGCCAACATACTTTGGAGCTTGGCCTTTGGAAAGATTGCCATATATGTGATTTTGTCCCTCTTCAGATACCAAGTATGTGTCCCAGTTGTTGAGCTTCATTTAAGTCCTCTAAGCTTCACAATCAAACAACAAGGTGCTGAGAAAATGGCCTCAAAAATCTATCTTGGGTCTAAGATGCAGCTTGAAGTAATTCCATACAAGTTGTGAGAGTTGGCAAAGATGGAAAGTGGTAGCTGCTTATCCTGTGCATGTATCAAGTCCTACATCAAGGACAGGCATTCTGCCTCTATGGACTCAAGGACACAGTCTATGCTATCCACTTCCAGCAGGATGCTCTTTAGTGTGATGAGGCAGAGATTGAGACTACATAACTACACTTTTCTTGATGCTTAACAGTAAGGGAGATCAAGTTACAGACTTAGGAGAGACAATCCTTGACTTTATGTGGTCGAGTTTCCATGAACGACGAGCACAAAAGATTGTGATATGCTGCATTTTTTGCCTAAGCTTTCAGTCTGTCCAGATTATTGAACTTACCATCTGATCTAGTACACAGATCAGATGCACAGAGAAGATGATACCTTGCTATTTGTAATAATCTTAATTCTGTAACTATAGATTCTGGTCTCCCCAAAGTAGAATTCTGCATTTTAAGGTTTTGATTCAATGACAGTGAAGGGAAAGTGAAGGTAGTCAATTCAGGATGGAGAGAGATTTGGACAGCAACTTGCTGGGAGGTGACCATGCTCCCATGTGACTGCTGCCCTTGTCCTTATGGTAGCAATCACAGTTTTGGAAGGCATTTTTTGAAGGTGTTCGGAAATAGCTATATTTGCGTTTTGCGGGTATTAAAAACAAGACATGGTTTTAAGGTTCAAATTGGGTGTTAGTTTCACTTTAAAAGATGCCAGCATTTTAATAGGATTCTTCAACTCGTAAAATCAGAAAAAAAAACAAGGCTGCAGTCTTTCAACAAGAGGCCCAGAAACAGAAAATGTTGTTTTGAAAACAACATCCCACAGAAGGTGCCAAAATAGGCACATGAAAAGGGACAGAAAGCAAATTCAAAAATATAGCAAAGTTGCCTAACCAGGGAAGAACAGGATAAAGTGCCAAGGTAACCGCTAAAACAAGGAAGAAAAACAGGAATCATCAACAAAGCCTGTTTCATAAGATCAAGAATGAGGAGCACAGGAAGGCTTCACCTGGTCCAATAACCTGGACTAGATGGACTGCACCCCAGAGTTCTAAAAGAGATAGCTGAGGAAATTGTGGAGACATTGGTGATGATCTTTCAGCAATCACTGGAGGCAAGGAGGGTACCCAAGAACTGGAAAGTAGCTACTGTTTAAGAAGGAAGGGAGGCAGCAGACGGGAAATAGTGGGCCGGTTAGCCTGGCTTTGGTCATAGAAATCCTACAGTGCAAAAAGAGGTCATTGAGCCCATCAAGTCTGCACCAACCACAATCCCCCCCCCCAAATCCCTACATATTTTACCCACTAACCTCTCTAACCTATGCATCTCAGGACACTAAGAAGCAATTTTAGCAAGGCCAATCAACCTAACCCGCACATCTTTGGAGTGTGGGAGGAAACTGGAGCACTCGGAGAAAACACTTTCTATAATCGGGTGACCAGAATAGGGTGAAATAACGGAGTCTCCTCATACATCGCAGTTAGAACATAGAATATTACAACGCAGAACAGGCCCTTCGGCCCTCGATGTTGCACCGACCAATTAAGAAAAAGCAATGACCCTCTAAACTTTTCATCCATAAACCTATCCATTGACCACTTAAACACTCCCAAACTTGGCGTATTTACAACTGCAGCAGGCAGGGCATTCCATACCCTTACCACCCTGTGGGTAAAGAACCTACCTCTGACATCTGTCCTGTAACTACCACCCCTTAATTTAAAGCTATGTCCCCCCATGCTAGCTTTCTCCATCCGAGGAAAAAGGCTATCACTGTCCACCCTATCTAATCCTCTGATCATCTTATATGCTTCAATAAGGTCTCCTCTTAGCTGCCTTCTTTCTAATGAAAACAACCTCAAATCCCTCAGCCTCTCCTTATAAGACCTTCCCTCCATACCAGGCAACATCCTGGTAAACCTCCTCTGCATCCTCTCCAATGTCTCCACATCTTTCTTATAATGTGGCAACCAGAACTATACACAATACTCCAAGTGCGGCCGCACCAGAGTTTTGTACATTTGCAACATGACATTGCGGCTCCGAAATTCTATCCCCCTACCAATAAAAGCCAAGACTGTATGCCTTCTTAACAACCTTATTGACTTGATTGCCAACTTTCAGGGATCTATGCACATATACACCTCGATCCCTCTGTTCATCAACACCATTAGCCCTATACTCTACACATTTGTTATTCCTGCCAAAGTGAATTACCTCACACTTTTCCACATTAAACTCCATTTGCCACCTCTCAGCCTAGCTCTGCAACTTGTCTAAGTCTCTCTGTAAACTATAACACCTCTCTTCACTATCAACCACTCCTCCGACTTTGGTGTCATCCGCAAATTTAGTAATCCAGTTAGCACACTATCGCCTGTTCAGGTCCATTGAGGGAGAACACATCTAACAGCATTTTCTTTCAGACTGTGGGAGGAAACTGGAGCATCCAGAGGAAACCTATGCAGACATTGGGAGAACATGCAGACTCCGCACAGACAGTGGCCTAAGCTGGGAATGGAGCCCAGGTTCCTGGCACTGTGAGGCAGCAGTGCTAACCGTTATGCCATCCCTAAATGACCTTTCTCGACGCCCTAGCCGTGACTGTAACACTACGTTCTGCACTCTCTCCTTCTTTATGAACGGTATGTCTTGTCTGTAAGAAACAATACTTTTCACTGTACGTTTACACATGCGACAATAATAAAACCAACTCCCATTCCCACTCTGGGTGGTTTCTCCCCTCTCCCCAGGGTCCTCACCTGCTGCTGTCCTGCTGCCTCCTCGGAGTGACAAACAGCAGGCGGGCCGGCCTGGAGCTGCTAGCCTCGGGGTGGGCGCTCCAGGGTTTGGCGTAGCTGTGATCCAGGAAGACCAGGTCCAGTTCCCGCTCGTGGGCCGACAGCTGCAGCAGGAGAGAGGCGCCCATCCGCCGGGCCGAGCTCTGCAGATCCCGCTCGCTGCCTCGGCAGCACATTGAGCCACAGTGCGAGGCCGTTGGGCCTGGAGACGAACACAAGTCGGCACGACCTCCGGGCCGCCACTCCACCTTCACCCAGGCCGCATAGCCCTCTGGGATCTCCACAGACAACGCCACCCGCGGCCACACCGCTCAGCATTCCGGGACCTCCACAGACAGCGCCACCCACAGCCCAGCGTTCCGGGACCTCCACGGACAGCGCCGCCCGTGGCCACACAGCCCAGCCCTCCACAGACAGTGCCGCCCGTGGCCACACAGACCAGAACTCCGGGACCTCCACAGACAGCGCTGCCCGCGGCCACACAGCGCAGCCCTCCGGGACCTCCGCAGACAACGCCCGTGGCTACACAGCCCAGAACTCAGGGACCTCCACAGACAACGCCACCCGCGGCCACACAGCCCAGCCCTCCGGGACCTCCACAAACAGCGCCACCCACAGCCCAGCATTCGGGAACCTCCACAAACAGCGCCGCCCGTGGCCACACAGCCCAGCATTCCGGGACCTTCACAGACAGCGCCGCCCGTGGCCATACAGCCCAGAACTCCGGGATCTCCGCAGACAGCGACACCGGTAGCCAACTCAGCGCTCCAAGACCTCCAAAGACAGTGCCACCCACCGCCACACAGCCCAAAGCCCGGAATCTCCACAGACAGCGCCACCGGCAGCCACATCCTCAGCGTTCTGGGACCTCCACAAACAACGCCACCCATGGCCACACAGCCCCGAGCTCTAGAACCTCCACAGACAGCACCACCTATGGCCAACGCAGTTCCACGACCTCCAAAGACAGCGACGCCCATGGCCACACAGTACACTATTCCGGGACTTCCACAGACAGCGCCGCCCGCATATCTGCATTGCATCGAATACAAAGAATGCTATAGTTCGGAAGTTCCTCCCATGATCTCATATCATTTTACAGGCAGAGGTGCTTTTTTTCAACTATAACTTGGGAAATGTGTTAAAATAGAAGTCCAGGCAGCATTATAGTTAGCACTGCTGTCTCACAGCACCAGGGACCCAGGTTCAATTCTGGCCTTGGGTAATTGTGAAGTCTCCTTGTGTGGATTTCCGCCCAAAGATGTACAGGTTAGATAAATTGGCTATTGTACAATTTTCCCTTTGTGTCCCAAGAACGAGAGAGTTAGAGGAAATTAATGGGGGTAAATATGGTCGGGTTATGGAAATCAGGCCCGAATAAAATAAAAAGATGAATCAAATGGCCTCTTCTGCAAGACTAATTGGACAGTGGCAGTGTTGACACCATAATCACAGAGGCAGTGAATTATTATTTCAGATTAATATAGTGGAGTTCCCACTAGTTGCCGTTAGACCTGCCTTTAATATGCATATAGACTTGATTAATCAAATTGGCAAGGGTAGCCTCAAGGGAGCATTCATAGTATATTAGAGATTGTTTCTTAGAATAATATGTAGTAAAGGAGTCTCTGGATGAGTTGATTATTGTATACTTAAATTTCAAATTCAGTTTGAGGGAGATAAATCTGAGTTCCACATTAGCATCCTGGTGTTAAACCGAGTTAATTACGTCAGCATGAGGCCAGATTTGCCCCCAATGGACTGGACTGAAAGGTAGGACAATTGTTGAAGTGGCAGATATTTAAGATGTTCAATTCTTCTCAACTAAAATATATCCCAAACGGGGGAATGAAGCCATTGCAAAGCAAGGAGATTAAAAACATGAAAGACCAAAACTAAGGCATACCATATTTCAGAAGTTAGTGTCAAGCTGGAGAATTGGGAAACTTCAAAGGTCAACAGGGAGTTATTTAAAAAAATACAAAGAGCAAAGTCAAATTATCAAAGTAACCTAATGCAGAATATAAACAGATAGCAAATGTGTCTGAAAAGGAAGAGAGCAGTTAAAGTCATCTTACAGAATGAGAATGGGGAATTAATATTGGGGAACACAGAAATGGCAGAGACACTTTGTCTTGGTTTTCTGACTGGAAGACACCACAACTAGCCCAATATTATCTGGTTACACAGAGGTTGTTGAAACTGAGGAATTTAAAACAATCGCCATCACCAGGGGAAAAATATTGGGCAAGCTGTTGGGATTAAAGATAGACAGGTCCCCAGAGCTTGGGGGACTTAGATCCACCAGGAAATGGTAAGAGACAATGGAGGCATTGATTATAATATTTCAAAATTCCCTGGAATCTAGAAAGGTTCCAGTGGATGGAAAAAGGCTGATGCAACGTCCCTAAAAAGGGAGAAAGTCGGAAAGCAGGAAACTATAGACCAAGTAGTTAACATCTTCTGTGCTTGGATAGAGGATTGGTTATCCAATAGAAACAGAGAATGGCAATAAACAGGCCTTCTTTCTGGTTCTCAAGCTGTATTGAATGGTGTGCCGCAGTGTTCCAACTATTATAATCTACATTAATGATTTGGATGCAGGATAGAATGTGCTTTAACCAAATTTACAGATAAAATAAGTGGGAAAGCAAATTGCAAAGAGGAATTTAAAAATTTGCAAATGGATATTGTGATGATACAAGTGCAATTAATATAAATATTAATTTATGGGCTATTTGTTATCTGCAGGAGGTGTTCAGCCAGAAAACATTATGATTGTGTATACAGCCAGACTGCTATTGAGGAGATATATACTAGGATAACCTGGACTAACCTCATGGGGCGTTGTGACATCCATCACCCCATTGGCCAAAAATCAGCATTTGAAGGAGGCAAGTGGGGGAATCAAAAGTCATTTTCTCACTCCAGTGAAGAATCAACCAAACCTACTATGACCTGGGAAGCCACAAGAGGGTGTGCAAGATCCATCTTCACGTTAAGAGGACGCTGAGTTCATCTATCACCGTGTTGTTATTCTTCAGGTCAACAGCTCCAAAATATTTTATGGAGCCTGTGTGAATCATAACTTTTGCATCTTCAATTTGGCTAAGTTAAGCATGAAGTATTTTACTTCAGGTATGATTGAAGTGACCCACTAAGGAGTTTTCATCAAAAGTTTATTTAAGAATATAGTCAACATAAGAAAATTAACAAGAACTTTTATCAATTACAAACAAGAAACAAAACCACTGCTCTAATGTATAAACAATGAATATCTCTAATGTGTTCCAATTAAAACCAAAATCCATAGACAATTAAAAAAAGCCTTTTCACAGATTTGACACATCACAGCTTAATGCTTATTTGATACTGGGGTCGATGCCATTAGTTGAATTTTGCAGTCCAATTCTCGAGACTCAGAACAGTCTGAAGATATAACAACTTTCCAAAGCACCAGACAGATTCTGTACTTCAGGAAAGCTTTCAGTTATTCCCAAAACCAGGGAGAGAGACAGTGCTTTCAGTCTAATGTCCATTCCCTTCTAAACTAAAACTCAAACCTGCAGCTCAGAACTGGAAAAAAAACCTTATCGTCTCCCAACAAGTATTTTTCCGTCTCCTAACAATGCAGAGTCATTAAAAACCCAAGTAAAAACAAACAACCCCGTTGAAACAGCATGAAGGGCACCTGGTAGCCAAGCTGGCAACAATGACATCACTGAAATTGTGAGCTGCAGGAATCATGTTCTTAAAAAACTTTTTTAAAGGGACACTGACGTCACAGTGTGCTCAATGAATCGAATCCAACAGTCCAATCAATTTCACCAGGCTGCATCTCTACTTCTCAGGCAATTAGCCTACTTTGAGGAGAGTTAACTTAATCTATTATGTTAGAATTGTTTCTTGAATCCATGAGTTTTTAATTAAACTAAGTTTAAACCAGTCCTTTATCTATCTCAAAGTGAAGGCAAGTAAGTGTAATAAACTGGTCAAAGTGTCTGTAGCATATTTCACAAGCAGCATTGTGCATGAATTGCAAAAGATTAGTGTGCAGGTGCAGCATGTAATAAGGAAGGCAAATGGATTTTTGGCATTCATTGTTAACGAAACAGAGTATAAAATAGAAAGGTGCTGTTTGCAAATGTAGGTGAGGTCAATATCTGGAGTACTGTGCACAGCTTTCATCCCCTGACTTGAGGAAGGATGTAAATGCATTAGATATGGTTCAGAGAAGGTTCACTAGATTGATTCCAGGGATAAAGCAGTTGTCTTGTGCGGAGAGGTTGAGCCGTTTCGACCTGTACTCACTGGAGTTTAGAACAATCAGAGATCTAATTGACGTACATAAGATGCCAAAGGCAATTGACAGACATACAGCTGTTTCCCCTTGTTGGGCATTCCAGAATGAGAAGCCATAGTTCCAAGTAAAAGATGGCAGATGTGACCCCACTTTTTCAAAAAGGAGGGAGAGATGATCTGGAATTATAGACCGGTTAGACTGATATCAGAGGTGGGGAAAATGCTGGACTCAGTTATTAAAGATCAATAACTAAGCATCTGGAAAGCACTAACAGGATTGGTCGAAGTAAACATGGCTTCACTAAAGGGAAATCGTGCTTGGCGAATCTTCTGGAATTTTTTGAGGATGTGAGCAGTGGAGTGGACAAGGTTGAACCAATGGATGTTGTGTATGTGGACTTTTGACAAGGTTCCATGTAAGAGATTAATGAGCTCATGGTATTGGGAGGTGGATCTATTAATGTGAATGGAGAATTGGTTGGCAGAAAGGGAGCAGAGAGTGGGAATAAACGGGTCCTTTTCATGGTGCAGGCAGTGACTAGTGGGATACTGCAGGGTTCAATGCTGAGATCCTAGATATTTACAATACACATTAACAATTTGGACAAAGAAATTGAATGCAATATCTCCAAATCTGCAGACATCACTAGGCTGAGTGGCAGCATGTGTTGTGAGCAGGACACTAAGAGGCTGCAAGGTGACTTGGACAGCCTGGTGAATGAGCAAATACTTGGCAAGTACAATATAATGTGAATAAATGTGAGGTTATCCACTTTGATGGCAAAAACAGGAAGGAAGATTATCTTAATGATGGCAGGTTAAGAAAAGGGGAAGTGGAGGGTAACCCGAGTATCATGGTGGAACAGTTGCTGAAGGTTGTCATGCAGATACAGCACGAAGAAAGCTAATGGCATGCTGGCTTTTATAGCAAGAGGATTTCAATATAGAATAGGGGTGTATTGCTGCAGTTATAAAGAGCCTTGGTGAGGCCACACCTTGAGTATTGAATACTGAGACAGTTTTGGTCTCCTAATCTGATGAAAGACACTTTTGCTATTTGAGGGAGACTAGCAAAGGTTCACCACAAGAAAAAATGCTGGAAAATCTCAGCAGGTCGGGCAGCATCTGTAAGGAGAGAAAAGAGCTGACATTGAGTCCAGATGACGCTTTGTCAAAGCTAAAAGGCAGAGAAAGAGGGAGGTAATTATACAGTAAGAAATCTCATGACACCAGGCTAAAGTCCAACTCGGACTTTAAAGTTGGACTTTAACCTGGTGTGGTGAGACTTCTTACTGTGTTTATCCCAGTCCAATGCCAGCATCTCCACATCAGATATTTATACTGCAGGGTGAGGGAATGAAAGATGAATCATAGCCACAGAAACCAGGGGAAACAAATGCTAATGGCTGTCCACAGAGAGAATAAAGGGTACAAATGGCCAAATGGCAGAGAAGTCGTAAGTTGTGATAGATGAAGAGTTTGAGGATGGGGGGGGAGAAAGAGATAGAGAGAGAGAGAGAGTGTAGGGGGGGGAGGTGCTGGACAGAAGTAGAATGTAGCAAAGGGGGAGAAAATATGACAGAAGGGGAATAAAATAGCCAATGAAGTCTCAGTTACATTTCATCTTCACAAAAAAAAACAAATTCCACCCCATATATAACCACCAGGATTAGAGGTACTTGCAAGACATACAACATTCTTCAAACTGCTGTTCTCGCCACATCTTGAAAGTCACGCTCAGTTCCGTGCAACACTACTTGAAGACACTTGATATCTCTCTCTCCTGCAACATTGTCTTCCACTTTCTCAAAGTTGTCCCTGTCTGCCATTGAATAAGATTATAGCTGATCTTATCTTGGCATAACTTTTTAAGATCGGAAGTGGGCATTCAGGGGTGATGTCAGGAAACACTGCCTCACAAAGGGAGCAAAAATCCATTACCCTTCCCAAAAAATCTAGTATGGCTGAATCAATTCAAAAGTGAGCTTGATAAATCTTCATTCTACCAGTACATTGTGCAAATAAATCAGGTAAAATGGAGTTTAAAAAACATCACTAATTTTCTGTCTAGACATAATAGACTAGAATAATTCAGTCTATTCTGTTACTGAATAGAAAACAGGCTTATTACCTATTATTCTCTATTTGTCATGTTATGAAAATATCATGCACGTTGATGCTCCTGTTAAATTATAACAAACTCTGCAAAGATAAATCAGGCCCTAGGCATAGAACAAATGAAAGATCAATGGCAGAAAATTTAAGGCCTCCTCGAGGATATCTCTATTTTAAATTTCCCTTGGTGGTGACACATTCCTCTCAACCTTCGAAAAGACATTGTTCCCCCTTCATTTCCTATAGTCAGAATCTTTAGTCCAAACCCTTTGTTGCAGACTCACCAACAATGAGAATAATATTTCACTTGCCCTCCAGGAGCCTTTGAAAAATTCTTTGCTCCTGACTAATCAGTGTTTAATTGAGTAAAGCACATTTTTATTAGTGAATTTTCCCGCTTTGTAATTCTAATTCTGTTCACACAATGAGGTGCCCGAAATGTAAAAATTCACCATCACTTTCTCAATTTCAAATTTAATAGCTCTCTGATCCAAACCCAGAACCCTACCTTGTTTTTTGTAATTACAAGGATTCCCATTCTGTTGCTGTGCGAAGAGCTGACTTCGGGCATGCCTTCCACTGCATTCCACCTGTCTTTTCACACCACTCACCTCCATTATATTCTGTGATGGATCTTCCCAAGAGAGTCCAGGAACTTGTGTCCTTGGCCTGACACATTTGTTAAAACATTTTCTGTCCCTTCTCGACAGTGAAAAGATATGGATGACATATGGGCACCCAATGCTTTCAGGTGAAGTTAGTTTAATGTTTGAGAGGGGTTATTATTTACTTACCTATCTTTTGATTGCTCTTTTCATGGCCCTAGTATATTACAAAGCCCTTTTTCAATATAACCGTAACTGCACTTCAAAAATTTTTCAATGTAGGAAACACAGCAGTCAGTTTGGGCACAGATTCCACAAACAGCAATGAGACAACTGCCAGATAATCTGTTTTAGTCTACATTGATTTCAGAAAAAATACTGATTATAACAATGAGGAGAACTTTGCTTTTTTTTTTAAAACAATGCCATGGAATCTTTCACTTTTACCAGGGAGCACACAGAGCCTCAGTTTTACATCTCAACTGAAAGAATTTATGACTATGCAGTAATCCTTTAGTATTGAGGGCCTCAGAACATCCCTGTTAGTGTCAGCCCGGATTATGTCACTGGACTGGAACTAGAACCCCCAATCTTTCAACTGAGGCAAAAACATTTTCCTTTAAAATGAAGCAGAACCAAAACGCATGTTCATCCAATAATTATTCCACATTTGTGGCAAAGGAATATGGTTGCATTCAGTTACATCTCACAGTTCAAACAAAAATCAATGGGAAGTTCAAATATTATCAAGATTTGAATAGAAAATGGCCTAAGAGCAGCACAAAAAAAGGTTCCAGAATATGTAAAACTTCAAAAAAAAAGTTAAGCTTTGGACAAGAGGCCAGAAACACACAGTAACTAAGTAAATCCAAGTATCATTACGCCTAAAATGAGGAATAAACCAGACTTTGTTATCAACACCTAAGTAACATGAAAGTTTTTGCTCAAAGAACAGTAAAGTAATATAGCTGTGGGCATGTGGTGTTTGTCAATCCCCACACAGGGCTAGCTCTATATGGAGTCTCCTTGCACCCACAAACGTTGAGGGCATTTTGACTGAACGAGTCAATTGGGCTGACGGACATTTTCCATTCATGATAAAATCAAAACGAGATCTGTTAGACGCTATGACAGGAAATCTTCCCCCCAAAAGCCTGTCAGGGCTGGGGTGTCAATTGTAAATTTCCAAACTAAGATTTGTGATTTGGATTCAGAAGGCTTTGAGAGGTTATGGATACACAGCAGGTTGATGGAATGGGACATCACTCAGCCTCAATCTGAATGATGGAACAGGCCCAACATGTTCAGAGCCCAGATGACAAACATTTCAACAAAGACAATAAGCAAGTCAGTTACAGCAGAAACCAGCCACCAATTTATTCACACAGCATAGGAAAGGACTTTGCATATTCAAACAAACTGTTAAAAAAGACAAAACACTACATGGTACCAACAAAAGAGGCTAGATCATTTAGTGAAAGCTGAGTTAAACCCCATCATTTTTTTAAACTTAAAAACCATGTATATTTGATCTTTTTCATTCTCAATCCTCGTTTTTCATTCATTTTGAAAGAATACATTTCGCAAAGGAGTGTACCAACTGCTCTGAATCCTACATTAAATCGAGCAAGTGTGACTGTGCACTGGGTAAAGTGCAGCAGACACAGATTTCATTCAATGCTGTTCAGTTACAAACTCACTTGGAATTCTCTGCATAGAGAGTGGAATTCTCAGAGTGTATCCTCTGATATTTAAGTTAGGAATTATGCCACTGGGCAGGACATAGCAAGAATCGCTAACCCTTTAAGGCTAGACTCCAGCCAGTTCACAGCCACTGGCCCTGATTTACCCTGGGGGCAAATGCCACTCAGGCTCATAGCCCATGGGCAGCAACAGCATCCATGATGATTCTAAACACCGTGGCATGACACAGTCCTTGACTGAAATTACCGTAGAAACCAGCACTGTCCAAGTACCAATTATTTTCTGACCTGCCCTGATATCTCAATCTCAAAAAATCAGTTTAATCAAAAGGAAGCAATCACAGGCCCCCTTTTCCTGGAAGCAGGTTTAGAGACTTCTCCATCGAGACTTCAGGATGCCCTGGTTGAATAACATGGCACTGAAATGCCCAGACTAGGAAGACTCCACGACAGGAGAAGTGTTTTGTTTGTCTCTCTGATTTCTTTTGTGTTAAGCCTTAGCTGGGGTGACAACATCTGCATTATCATCAGTATTCCTAAACTTAGCTTGGAGAAAGTTCAGGCTTCGATTGCACTCCAGACTGCTGCCCACTGGCTGTTGCTATTAAGTCGATGGTGCCTGTTATCACCCAGCCTGCGAGCGTTCACTAATCTAATACCGGGGATCTGAGTTTACAATCTCACCCAGGATATCAGAATCAAAGTCTGCTCTGCTGATGATGGCCCTATTTCGAACGTAGCAAGAACACCCTTGGTTCAGTCACTCGCAAAAGCTATAGTACTGGTCGAAAATCCCACTTTTAGGCTGCAAAATATCTGATGTATTTCTCACAATTGTACAGTAAGGCCTCCCTGCCATTCACAGCAGTTGTTCAGTAGTGGTGTGGGGACGGGGGCGATCATCAGGATCATCCCATGGGTCCTAATGATTACGTGGGCCAAGCGGCGAAGATCAACAGATAAGGGAGGCCCTTGTTTCAGTTCTGGCACCTACATTCAGTCTCAGCCCAGCCAGCCCTCCAAAAATTACAAGTAACCTGGTCTTGGGGATAAAGAGGAATCACTAGCCTGTGACAGGCCAGCAGGAGGGAATGGGCTGAGGTAACGAATGAACCATCAGACTGGCTGCTTGGGGCATCTGCACCAGCAGAACCCAAACACCTCACGACAAGGGAGTGGAGCGGGGATTCATAGCAAACTGCTTCAGAAGTAACCAGCAGCCATACACCAGTTGATATCTGCAAAGGAGCATTCTTTCCCAGCAAAGTTCAGCAGGTGCAACCGTGTCGACACACGGGAATGAATTGCACTATTCAATAAAACCGTGCTTAACAGGCTCTGTGATTTCTATGTGTATATACAGACACACTTATATAATCTATATATTAAAAAAACACGCACTCGACAGGATGCAGTGCAGACAGCATAAATAGAGCAGGAAAACAAGCTTCACATTTCCAAAAAATAAACACTTACGTAGTTGCTATTCCCTCCCTCCTATCTGTGACTGGTAAAATGCTGGGGGACCAGCGAACAATTGACTGTGGTCACAGAAACTGGCGATAAAAAAGGAAATATATATATATATATATTTCAAAATACACATCCATATATGGCAGGCTGACTGCTCAGACTGGGCCAGAATGCTTCAGCACTCAGACACAGAGCTCCTCACCCTTCACCAAGTATAAAATTCATTGTGAATGGCACATGGGATTCCATAAAACTGCAGCCAGCTTTTATTTTTGCATTCCAGATTATGTAAAGGAGTTACTATTTCTTGTCTGTCACTGTTACATTGCATATTTGTTTGTCCAATCTCTGGCCAGTTTGTTGTACCTAGAGAGAGTGGGAGAAACAGAGAATATTATTGCCAGTTTTAAATATGAAAACTTTCTCTCTGTCCATCCACCCGATCAACTTCCAACAGCATTCTGACAAAAGTTCAAGGAACCATGCATCTGTTCCCCAACCTATAGGGATCCAGGCCATGCCCTCCTCCCACAGATCCCGGCCACGTCCTGTCTCTCCACAACCAACCTCTCAGATCCCAGGTATGTCCAGCGTCACCCTTCAACTCTCAGATCCCAGCCGTGCTCTCCTTCCCACCTCACTCAGTTCCTTTGCTGTGCTCTCAACCACATCAATTCTGGCCATATTCAAACTTAAGGCAGATCTGCATGGTGTCGCCATTACTTTGGTCCCAAACACACTTTTCAATCTCTTTTAATTAAAGTACAAGGTACCTTTGTCATGTATTTCCATTCAACACCAGATACCCTCCTGAAGTTCTGACTTCAATCTAGTACTCAAAGCGCAATTTTACATTTAATGACTAAAATATTGGGAATTCCTTTGTTCAAACAATGGAGGTTAAGCAGAATCTAAAACTGGAGGGCAGAGGCTTAAGGTGAAGGGGGAGAGATATAAAAGGATTCATCGGGGCAACTTTTTCACACAGAGGATGGAGAGTGTCTAGAACAAGCTGCCAGAGGTAGCAGTAGAGACGGGTACAATTTTCTCTTTTAAAAATCCATTTAGACAGTAACATGGATAAAATTGGTATAGAGAGATACAGGCCAAATGCAAATGGGACTAGCTTCGTGGTTAAAAACTGAATGGCATGAACAAGTTGGGCCAAAGAGCCTATTTCCATGCTATAAACCTCTACAACTCCATGTAATACAAGTACTTGATGGAACATACTGACTAGTATGTTCTGAAAAGGGGTCTGAGCTCCATGAAATACGTTGCAGGACAAGCCTTTTCATCACACATTCGAGGAATCCCAACATGTATATTAATGTCGGCATCATGTAAAATCCAAACTGTTTTGTAAACAGACAATTGTTCCATTCCAGAGTGAGCTGCAATTCTGAATACTTACTTCTCCCTGTCAGATTTGTAGGTGTGTGCAATCTCTGGTACCAAAGGATCGTCTGGGTTTGGATCACACAACAGTGAACAGATAGACAGAAGAACTGAAAGAAAGAGAGAGAGAAAAAGATGGCAACAGGTTATTTAACAACACACTGCATTCAACCATAATCTTGGTGCCTGAAATTCCCAACAAGCCAAGGGAGCAAGGATCAGTCTATGATTCCCCAAAGGATGATGGACAAGATAGCGGCGAAGTGACTTCTTGTAAGCTGTGCCTAGCAAAACTTCTAATTCTATCTTTTATTCTTGTTCTATGCTTCTAAAACTTCATTCTAACTCTTTTAAACTCTCTAACAATGCTATGGCTGTAACACTACATTCTGCACGCTCTCTTTTCCTTCTCTATGAATGGTATATTTTGTCTATATAGAGCGCAAGAAACAATGCTTTTCACTGTATGTTAATATGTGACAATCAATCAAATCAATCCGTGTTTCTTAATTTTTCCCAGTCCCACTTCAGTGGACCAGTAACCACTGAAACCAAGGCAACTTAGAGAATCAGAGGTTTACAGCTGGAAACAGGGCCTTCGGCCCAACTTGTCCACTCTGCTCTTATTTTTTTTTAAAAAATCTCTAAGCTAATCCCAATTGCCCACATTTGGCCCATATTCCTCTATACCCACTATACTCATGTAACTATCTCAATGCTTTTTAAAAAGTAAAATTGTACCTGCCTCTACGACTACCTCTGGCAGCTTGTTCCAGACACTCCCCACCCTCTGTGCAAAAACTGCCCCTCTGGACACTTCTGTTTCTCTCCCCCTCACCTTAAACCTATGCCCTCTAGTTTTAGATTCCCCTACCTTTGGAAAAAGATATTGACTATCTACCTTATCTATGCCCCTCATTATTTTATAGACCTCAAAAAGATTACCCTTCAGCCTCCTCTCCAGAGAAAAAAGTCCCAGTCTATCCAGCCTTTCCTTATAACTCAATCCATCAAATCCCAGTACCATCTTAGTAAATCTTCTCTGCATTCTTTCTAGTTTAATAATATCCTTTATATAATAGGGTGACCAGAATTGTACACAGTATTCCAAGCGTGGCTTTATCAAGGCCTTGTGCATCTTCAACAAGACATCCCAACTCCTGTATTCAATGTTCTGACTGATGAAATCAAGCATGCCGAATGCCTTCTTCGCCACTCTGTCCACCTGTGACTCCACTTTCAAGGAGTTATAAACATGTACCCCAATATCTCTTTGTTCTGTAACTCTCCCCAGCACCCTACCATTAACTGAGTAAGTCCTGCCCTGCCCTAAGAAAATACATCACCTTGCATTTGTCTAATTTAAACTACTATTTGTCAGCCCACTGGCCCAATTGATCAAGATCCTGTTCAATCCAAGATAACTTTCTTCACTGTCCACCACGCCACCAATCTTAGTGTCATCTGCAAACTTACTAACCATGCCCCCTATATTCTCATCCAAATCATCAATATAAATGACAATAACAGTGGGCCCAGCACCGATTGCTGAGGCACACTGCTGGTTCCAGGCCTCCAGTTTGAAAAACAACTCTCTACAACCATCCCCTGGCTTCTGTCAACAAGCCAATTTTGTATCCATTTCAATACCTCACCCTGGATCATGTGAGATTTAACTTTATGCAACATACCATGGGGTCCTTTGTCAAAGACCTTGCTAAAGTCCATATAGACTACATCAACTACACTCCCCTCATCTACCTTCTTGGTTATCCTTCAAAAGACGCAATCAAATTTGTAAAACATGATTTTTCACTCACAAAGCCATGCTAACTGTTGGTAATCAGTCCTTGCATCTCAAAAATACCTTCCAACACTTGTGAGTACCATTAGCTCTGTTGATAGGTTGTGACTGGAGCATTCTTTTCCCCAATTTAATACTGCTCAGGATTATTCTTTCCTCAACAACTTTGTGTCATATTTTCAAAGCCCCATTTTTCTTTGTTTCTTTCGTTGTAATGTTGTTGGTCATTCGGCCCACCATTTCGCCTATGGTGTGGGAGGAGAGAGTGAATTGTACTGTTTCCAACTTGTGAAAATTACACAGAGTTCAGAATAATCCTGGTGAGGGCCTGCAATTACAGTGTGCAAACTAAGGATGTCATTCTGCACACTAACTTGCCTGGAGGCAATGGTACTCACTGCCTGAAAGGGTGCTTGCAGCATAGTATACGTGGCTATGGACCAAATGACGGAAAATGGAATTAGAATAAATCGGTGCTTTATGGCCGGTTCAGACACAATGCACTAAAGATGTTTTTTTTTGTGCTGTAAAATTCTCTGACGCTATGACTTAACATTCCAAAGGGAACTCAGATCTGATTTCTGAGCAATATTTTTGCTACAAAAACATTGCCAGCACGAGAAAGGACAAATAGCATTCTTTTCCCCAGTTTAATACTGCTCAGGATTATTCTTTCCTCAACAACTTTGTGTTATATTTTCAAAGCTCCATTTTTTTTGTTTCTTTCGTTGTAATGCTGTTGGTCATTCGACCCACCGAGTCTGCACCGACACAATCCTATCCAAGGCCAATCCCCATAATCACAGATATTTACCCTAGCTAAAGGGCAATTTTGCATGGCCAATCAACCTAAACTGCACATCTTTGGACTTGTATTCTATGACTCCTGGTCAGGAGTCATAGAATCATAGATCATAGAATCATACAGTGCAGGGGAGGACCTTCAGCCCATCAAGTCTGCACCGACATGCAAGAAACACCTGACCTCCTACCTAATTCCCATTTACCAGCACTGAGTCCACAGCTTTGGGCATTCGGTACTTTTTAAGGATGAGAGACAATCTGCTTCTCCTATCCTCCTGTAATGGTAACATGATATGAGGGTCAGTTAACCAAGTCTGTTTGTAGCAGATGGGATTATGGTGAGCCTTTGTGGCCCAAGTGGTGGTGTAGTTAAGTTGCTTATTAAACCTTTTCTTTGAGTTACTTAGCAATGTTAGCTCTTTTACTGCTTGCTATTACCATATCCCTAACGGTCAGATGAACATTTCAGACTGTTACCACCCTCTGGATAAACAAGTTTTTCCTCACAGTCCCCCTAAACCTCTTCCCCCTCATTTTTAATCGATGTCACTTCGTGACTGACCCTTCAACTAAGGGGAACAGTTGCTCCCTATCCATTCTGTCCATGTCCCTCATAATCTTGTGCACCTGAATCAGGTTGCCTTCAGTCTTCTCTGCTCCAATGAAAATAAACCAAAACTATCCAACCTCTCTTCATAGCTTAAATGTTCCATTCCAGGCAGCACACTGGTGAACCTCCTCTGCACCCCCTCCAGTGTGTTCTATAATATGACAATCAGAACTACAGACACACTCTAGCTGTGGTCTCATCAAAGTTCCATACAACTCCAACATGACTTTCCTACTTTTGTAATCTACACCTTGATTGTCTTGGCAGGGAGTTGAGGGATGTGGTGAACACGCACAATCGACATTGAGAATGTTCTTGGGAGGTCACTGGAGATTCCGCAGCTTGAAATGTTTGGGAAACTCTGTTCTAGACCTCCATCAAAACTCACATCAATCGT
Organism: Sphyrna mokarran; assembly: GCA_024679065.1. Classification (NCBI taxonomy): domain Eukaryota; kingdom Metazoa; phylum Chordata; class Chondrichthyes; order Carcharhiniformes; family Carcharhinidae; genus Sphyrna; species Sphyrna mokarran. The sequence continues at coordinate 16,345,678 of JAGIQG010000031.1, read as the reverse complement.
CTTTGGACGAGAACTCCAACTTCCCAACCAACATCTCTTATCCCCGGAGCCATTCCGAGTAAATCTCCTATGCAGCCTCTCAAGGATTCTCACTTGGCCTAACCAGAGCTTTGTAAAAGTTCAGGATAACTTCTCTTTTGTTTTCAAAGCCCCAATTTATGAAGCACAAAATTCTATTTATTTTGCTGATTGCTCACTCAATATGTTCTGCCACTTTCAAAGATCAATTCACATCCCCAGGTTTCCTATCCATGCACACTCTTGAGAATTGTGACATTCAGTCTGTACTGCTTCTCTGTTAGTTCTGCCAAAATGCATCACCTTTCACTTCTCAGTATTAAATTCAATCTGCCACTTGTCTGTACATTTTGCTGGCCTAACACGGACCTTGATTGCTAACAGCCTCACTATTTTCCAACATCTAAGTTACACATTTGGCAACATAAGCAGTGGTCCTTCACTAAACTTTGTGGTTAACTGTCTATCATCCTCCCGAAGAACATCAATTCACCGCAATTCATTGTTTTCTGTCCTTCAGTCAATTTTTAACATCCAATCTCAAACTGTCAACTGATTCCATGAGCCTCAATTTTACAAAGCAGCCTTTCACACTTACTTGTCAAACACTTTGAAATTCAAAAATAAAACACTCACTGCACTTCCTTCATCAACTTTCTTTGCTACTTCAACAAAAAAAAATCAATTAGATCAGCCAAGCATGATCTTTCTTCTACAAATCAATGCTGACTCCCCAGTTCAATCAAACCCCAGCACAATGAGGAATCTTTCTGGTCAGCAGGATAAGTACAGTCAACAGGCATGTACTTATCCACCGAGCGCCTGCTCAAACAGGACAATAAAGAGAAGCTGTCCTTACCTTTTGACAATGTTAAAGCTGGAGACCATTGAGAGCGGAGGATATCAAGGCAAATGCTACCATTACTGTTAATGTTTGGATGATAGATCTTTGTTGTAAATGAAACCTGTGGAAAGCCAGGTGAAGAAGAAAAGACTATTACTCCCTCTGTAGCAGGCACATTGACAAAGCAACAATGCTTTGAATAGCTGTCACTTTTACCTTAGGTGGCTTGAATGGATAATCTGAGGGGAAGTGGATATTCAGAAAGAAGACACCACCTTGGTAAGGACTGTCACTCTACAATAAAACAGCAGAGAAGGGAGTCAGCAAACACATTGGCAGAGACAATGAACGACACTTTGTACAAAGACAGGATACTTACTGGTCCCATGATAGTAGCTTGCCAGTGAAAATCTGTGAAAGAAAGAGGAATGTAAGTTGCCATTTGACTCAAAGTCAGAAATTATTTCATTCCTGTTCTCTATTTCTCAATCTCTGAACCCTGAGATTTCAACTTTCCCTGAACACTAGGGCACAAAACTTCTGAAATGGAACAAAAACTTGGTGGGTGGGGGGTGTCCAAACAGTGTGTTAAGAAAACGCACAAGACACTGATCTCTCTGCATTCTTTGGTCCAAGCGTCAGTTAGCTGAGCTTTCTGTTTTCGCCCTTCCCAATAGTAAGCCTCCAGAGGTCACAGACATCAGTCACTGTCACCCTGTTGTTCATGTCAAGGACTGTCAGCTGTACGTTGCTCATACAGGTGTGCTTGTAGTGGAAGTATTAAAACACTGGAGGTCTTGACCCAGTGACCAGCTCATGCATAGACTGTTGGATAAACAGCCATCATCCATTCAATGCATGTAGCTGGGCTGAAATTATGTTTTTGAATGCATGCTGACTGAACAGGATTCTCCTAGTTGAAGATGGAAACAGCTAATCTTTTTTGACTGACCTCCATCACTGCAGAAGAGTACAATGGAAACATGGGCTTGGTAGACTCCGGTTTGGTGTTCTCAGTCAGGTTGCTGTGTTCCACATGCTCATACTCAGCTCATGTTGCCTTGGTCAGACTGCAGCCCTGGCTGAATGCATCTACCTTGAATCCCTTCATGCCAACAGAGATGTCTGCTTACATACCAGGACTGATGGAAAGCTATTCAGCCTTGGTTGCCTGAAATCCAAAACAACGGTGGACCATGTCTTCATCAGAGTGCTGTGCTATGTTCATGATCCAACACTGGCATTCCATACCAAGGAACATTCTCAATGGCAAACAGACTCTATCACATCCATAAAGAGTGACCACCAGCATCAGGAAGACATATTGTGGTCATGCAGTCAGAGGTTTACAGCATGGAAACAGTCCCTTTGGCCCAAGTTATGCATGCCGGCCTTCTTTTTAAACCCGTAAACAAATCCCAATTGCCTGCATTTGGTCCATACCCCTCTATACCCGTCTTACCTCATGTAACCGTGCAAATGCTTTTTAAAAGGTAAAATTGTACTCGCTTCTACTACTAACACTGGAAGCTTAGACACTCGCATGGATGACAGAAGAAACATTACAAAGACACACTCAAGGTTTCCCTGAAGTCATTTGACATAGGCACAACCACCTGGGAAACGCTGGCACAAAACTGCCCTACCTGGCGCTGTCTCATCCACAGGGGCTGTCAAGCTTCCGAAGTGTATTGCTAAAGCACAACTTAAGCGCGAGCTGCTCAAGTCCAGAGCCACCAGCACAACAACTACAGTGCCTCCACAAGTCTGTCAAATATTGGCCTGATCAGTCATCTTCGGACAACCAAAATAACTAATGTCGAGGTCCTCATTATGACGATGATGATGATGGACAAAGAACTACCATCTCTGGCAGCTTGTTCCAGACACTCACCTCCCTGTCTGTGAAAAAACTGCCCGTCTGCACACTTTGTCTCTCTTCACTCTCATCTTAAACCTATGCTCTCTAGTTTTAGACTCCCCTACCTTTGGAAAAAGAGATTGAATATCTAGCTGATTTATGCCCTTCATTTTATAGATCTCTATAAGATACCCATCAGCCTCCTACGCTCCACAGAAAACAGTCCAAGTTTATCCAGCCTCTCCTTACAACTCAATCCATCAAGTCCAGGTAGCGTCCGAATAAATCTTTTCTGCACTCTTTCTAGTTTAATAATATCCTTTCTATAATAAGGTGACCAGAACGATACACAGTATTCCAAGCATGGCTTTATCCAATATCTTGTACAACTTCAACAAGATGTCCCAGCTCCTGTATTCAATGTTCTGACCAATGAAACCAAGCATGCCACCTGTTCACCTGTGACTCCACTTTCAAGGAGCTATGATCATGTACCCTTAGATCTCTTTGTTTTTTAACTCTCTCCAACACCCTACATTAACTGACTCAGTCCTGCCCTGATTTAATCTACCAAAATACATCACCTTGCATTTATCCAAATTAAACTCCATCTGCCATTTGTCAGCCCACTGGCCCAATTGATCAAGATTCCTTTGCAATTGGAGATAACTTTCTTGGTACTGGAAGTTATTTATATTGCTATCTATTAGTGTTGACAGTGCAATGTTAACAGTTGTTGATAGTCTCACAATTATCTAAGCTACACAATTATCAACAACCTCTCCCTTGATACTGAAATCAGCATATACATTGCAAAAGGTGTTATATCCAAGCATGCACAGGTCTGTCACTAACTCACATTGAGGTACAGTAGTGGTGGTCTGTGTTGCTATATAACACTAGGATACAGTAGTGGTGGGGATGGGTCTGTCACTGTATAACACTGGGATACAGCACTGGTGGGGACAGGTCTGTCACTGTATAACACCACATTCAGAACAAAATAGCTGCATGTTACCCAGTCTCAACTTTGTGGATAGGATATAACTGACTAGTTTACATTGACACATAAATTCTCTGTGGAATAAGAATGGAAAAAGCTAACAGGAAATATGTGCATAAGAAATATTTTGCATGTATTAGTCAGAGAAATCATTTCACAAAATTGGAACTAGGCAACATTTTGGAGACCATACATGACAATGTTTAAGCTGGTTAAACGTACAGGAGTAATGACCAATTCACCATCGAGCTATGCATAACCTCCATTTAAGGCATGAGACATTTACTGTAACACTGATTTCCAACATCTAAGAAAAACAGCCATTTCTCGCCTTTCTTTAAAATAGAACAGACACAAGGAGTGGCATCAGAAATTTAAAAATATCAATACTTTTAGACAAAAAAAACCCCTCTCGCTATGCATCCTGATTGAGTCAGAATGAGGTTTTTTTAAAAATATATCAGAACTGCTGGTGTAATTGAGTGGGGCGACGACTGAATTCCTTCTCCCTCTTTCTTTCTCGATCAATGATCTCTGTCCTGACACATATTGTTAAATTCAGCAGTTCAATTTGATCTCTCATGTTGCAATAGCAGACCTGTCCCATCAGTACTGCACTACAGTGTTACATGGTCACACCTATCCCTACCAGTACTGTACCCAAGTGAGAGAGAATAACAGACCTACACTCACCAGCGCAGTATTCCAGTATTCAGCACAGGTCCCGACTGAGTAAATGTTATAAACCTCTTTTCCAATCAATAATGCACATCAAAAACAAAAATGACAGCCAGTACAAAATTACGCATAAAAAGGAGGTCCCTTTTTTCTTTGCTTACTTGTGGTCGGTTCTTTGCGTTTGTCCTCAATGGACAATACCTGCACTGGAAGCGGTTCGCAGCAAGTTCACTAGGTTGACCCTTGGGCCTAAGGGGTTGTCTTCTGAGGAAAAGTTACGCAGTTGGGCCGATACTCAAAAGTTTAGAAAAAATGATCTTACTCAAACCTAAATGATTCTCATAATGGAATATAAAAAGTAGAGCGCACAGTTTCAAACTAAGGGGTTTAAGTCAGAAACAAGAAGGAATTCTTTCTCACAGCCATTAATCTTCAGACCACACTGCCTCATAAAGTAGTAAAGCTGGATCATACATTCACAACTGAGCGACTGATCCTTTGATCTACAAGAGTCAACTGTTATGGGGGATGGGCAGGAAAATGGACTTGAGATCACAATCAAGTTAGCCACAATCTTACTGAATGGTTTAGCAGGCTTGATGAGCTAAACGAACTACTCTTGCTCCTGTTCTTATGTGATTCCTGCACAGAAAAGCCAAATCCCTCTGATTTAATAATTACAAAGAATAAAGTACAGCATAAAAACAGTCCTTTCGCCCTCCCAGCCTGTGCTGATCATGATGCCCCAAGTAAAGTAACTAAACCTTCTGCCCTTACTCAGAACATATTCCTCTATTTCCTCTATTCATCTATCCATCCAGATGCTCTTAAACGTTTACTTGTCTCCAACTTGAGTTAATATTCAGGATGCTGGGGGAGTGACGGACAAAGGGCAACACACATTGTTTTGATTGGCCTGTCTCCTACATTGTGCGGAGTGAATTAAGATCCAAAAACAGGATCCAACTGATCACAGCAAATCAAACATATTTTCTCCCCATTTTGCAGTCATAAGCTTGGTCTCTGACTCCAAAGTAAAGACTCACTGAGGCAGCAATAGTGTCATTGTGGTGGAGCCTTCCTTAGCAACAAGTTGTGTTTACGCTGTGCCAACTTTACCAAAGTGGTTAAAAATAAATGACCATAGGAAGTACATGCAAATGCTGATGGATAGAATACGCAGACATTGGATTTTCAATTCAAACAATAAATAGTGCTGCTTTCGCTCAGCAAATGCCTGAATATATAGTAATTGTTGGTCCTACAAGTATTAATGCAGTATTATTCATATTAATGCAAACATACTATATTGTGATACCAACAAAGGGAATTCATTATCCCATTTTCAGCACATTTCACGCAAAAACCTTATCTTATCGTAACTCCAAAAAGTCCACTTTATTCCCTAAAATTCATTTGTGTCATCACTTGTCACAGGCATGATTGCAGTGTGCCCAGGGATGGGAACTGAACACCCAAAAGTATTCTATATTTACAAAGGGCAGACAAGAAGGAAGAAACAGTGGAGTTTCATTGTTGGTTATAGAGGAAGTGAGGAAGAGTATCAATTCCGACAATGTGAAGTCTGCATGGGGAGAGCTGAGAAACATTAAGGGGCAAAAAAACTTTAGTGGAGGCTGTGTACAGAACCTCAAACTCTAATGGTAATCTTAGAAATGGCATTAAAAAGGAAATCAGAAAAGTATGCAACAAAGAAACATATATAATATTATATACAATATTATTATATACAATATATAATGCATTTAATCTGCATATAGATTGGGGCAGAAAAGTGGCAAATGGATTTTAACTCTGCTGAGTCTGAGGTAATGCATTTAGGAGGTCAAAGAAAATAAACAACCAATATGAATATACTGGGAATAGATGGGGAGAGAGATTTTGGCATGCAAGTGCACAGGTCCCTCAAGGGAGCAATACAGGTATATAAAGTTGAAAAGGCAGCATATCGAATGTTTTCCTTCAACAACAGAGAACAAAGAAAATTACAGCATAGGAACAGACCCTTTGGCCCTCCACGCTACCTGACTTAACTAAACCTCCTACCCTTCCGGGGACCATATCCCTCTATTCCCAACCCATTCACGTACTTGTCAAGACACCCCTTAAAAGTCACTACTGTATCCGCTTCCACTACCTACCCCAGCAACGAATCCAGGCACCCACTACTCCGTGTAAAAAAAATTTGCCTTGTACATCTCCTTTAAACCTTACCCCTTAAACCTATGTCCCCTAATAATGGACTCTTCCACCCTGGAAAAAAGCTTCTGACTATCCATTTCATCCATGCCTCCCATAATCTTGTAGGCTTCTATCAAGTCGCTCAACCTCCATCGTTCCACTGAGAACAAACCAAGTTTCTCCAATCTCTCCTCATAGCTAATGCCTCCATACCAGACACCTCCGTATCCTCTCCAAAGCCTCCACATCCTTCTGGTAGTGTGGCGACCAGAACTGAACACCATATTCCACTATAACTAAGGTTCTGTAAAGCTGCAACAATACTTGCCAATTATTAACTCAATGCCCGAACTGACGAAGGCAAGCATGCCATTTCCCTTATTGACTATCTTCTCCACTTACACTGCCACTTTCAGTGACCTGTGTATCTATACACCCAGATCCCTTTGCCTATCAATACTCTGAAGAGTTCTGCCATTTACTGTACATTTTTTATCTGTATTAGACCTTCCAAAATTCATTATCTCAGATTTGTCCAGACGTATAGAATACAAACGTAGGGATATAATAATGAAACTATATAAGACAGTGGTGAGGCCACAACCAGAGCAGTGTGTGCTGTTCTAATCACCATATTATTAAAAGGATGTACTGCTTTGGAGAGAGTGCAGAGAAGATTTAATAAAACATTGCCAGGGCTGGAGATCTGTAGCTATGAAGAGAGATTGAGGTTATTTCCCTTGGAATGGCGAAGGCTGAGGGGTGACACAATTGAGGTATCAAAACTATGTGGGGTAGGGAGAGAACAGACCAAAGAAACCTGTTTCTCTTGGCAGCGTTCAAAAACCAGGGGTCATAGATTTAAGCTAAGTGGCAGAAGGATTAAAACAGACAAGCAAAAAACATTTAATAGGTTTCTGGAATTCGCTGGAGGCAGAGAGCCTAAACACATTTCCAAAGTACCGGCACCTGCACCTTAAGTGCTGTAATTTGCAGGGCTATGGGCCATGTGCAGGAAAATGGGATTAGGAAGGGTACCTGGGTCTCTTTGGTTCAGCATTAAGATGGGCCAAATGGTCCTCTTATAATTTCTTCCTTCCACAGTACCAAAAGGAAGCGACCTTAGAGATAGTGGATGCATTAGTGCTCATCTTCTGAGATTCTATAGGTTCTGGAACAATTTGGAGGGCAGCTGATGTGACCCCACCATTTAAAAAGGGAATAGAGAGAAAACAGTAATTATGGACCATTCAGCATGACGTCAATAAAGGAAAATTCTGCAGTCCATTACCAAAGATTCTATATCAAAGCACTTGGAAAACAGTGACAGAATCAGAGACATCAGCAAAAGAGAAAATATATTTGACAAATCTATGGAATCTTTTGAGGATGTAACTGGTGAAGTTGATCAGGGGGAACGAGTGAATGTGGTTTAATTAGACTTTCAGAATGCTTCTGACGAAGTTCCACAAGAGATTAGCGTATAAAGTTAAAGTGCTTGGGATGGGGTAGTGTATTGAAATGAATAGAAAAGTGGTTGGCAGACAAGAAAGCAAAAATAGGAATAATCAGGTCTTTTTCCAATTGGGGCGGCACAGTGGTTAGAATGTTGGCTCAGCATGAGGGACCCAGGTTCAATTCCTGATTTGGGTCACTGTGTGGAGTTTGCACATTCTTCCCGCGTATGGTGGGTTTGCTCCCACATTCTCAAAGATGCATTGACCCGAACAGGCATTTGAATGTGACTAGGGGGATTTCACAGCAATTTTATTGCAATTTTAATATAAACCTTACTTGTGACTTGTGAATGCAGTGGCTAGTGAGGGACCACTGCATTGGGTGCTTGGGCCCCAGCTCTTCATAAGGTAATATTAATGATTCAGATGAGGGAACTAAATCTATCTCCAAATTTGCAGATGACACAAAGCTGAGTAGAAGGGTCAGCTGAGGAGGAGGATGCAAAGATGTTTAAATGCGATTTGGACAATCACTGAGTGGGCAAATGCAGTATGTGGATTAACATGAGGTTATCCACTTTGGTAACAAAAGCAGGAAGGCAAATATTTGAATGGCTATAAATTGAGAGAGGGGAATGTGCAACGAGACTTGAATGGCTTTATGCTGAAGGCAATCATGCAGATTCAGTCAGCAGTAAAGGCGGCAAAGGGTGTTACTGGCCTTCATGATGACAGGATTCAAGTACAGGAGCAGGAGTATCTTGCCACAATTGTGTAGTGCCTTCCACACATGGAACACATGGGGTATAGAGTACAAGAGCTGGCCTTTAATGTTGCAGTTGTATAAAACGCTGGTTAGACCTCATTTGGAATACTGTGTCCAGTTCTGATCGCCTTACTACCGGAAGGACGTGAGACTCTGGAAAGAGTGCAGAGGAGGTTTACCAGGATGCTGCCTGGTATGGAAGATCTGAGTTACGAGGAAGAGATTAGGCAATAAATAGATAGTAAAGATTAGTAAATTTGCGGATGACACCAAAGTCGGAGGATTGGTAGATAGTGAAGAGGGGTGTTCTAGTTTGCAGAGAGACTTGGACAAGTTGCAGAACGGGCCGAGAGGTGGCAAATGGAATTTAATGTGGAAAAGTGTGAGGTAATTCACTTTGGCAGGAATAACAAATGTGTAGAGTATAGGGCTAATGGTAGGACTCTTAATAGTGTTGATGAACAGAGGGATTTGGTGTATGTGTGCATAGATCTCTGAAAGTTGGCAATAAGCGATAAGGTTGTTAAGAAGGCATACGGAGTCTTAGCTTTTATTGGTAGGGGGATTGAATTTCGGAGCCGCAACGTCATGTTGCAACTGTACAAAACTCTAGTGCGGCCGCACTTGGAGTATTGTGTACAGTTCTGGTCCCGCATTATAAGAAAGATGTGGAGGCATTGGAGAGGGTACAGAGGAGGTTACCAGGATGTGCCTGGTATGAAGGCAGGTCTTATGAAGAGAGGCTGAGGGATTTGAGGTTGTTTTCGTTAGAAAGAAGGCGGCTAAGAGGAGACCTTATTGAAACATATAAGATGATTAGAGGTTTAGATAGGGTGGACAGTGATAGCCTTTTTCCTAGGATGGAGAAAGCTAGCATGAGGAGACATAGCTTTAAATTAAGGGGTGGTGGTTTTAGGACAGATGTCAGAGGTAGGTTCTTTACCCAGAGGGTGCTAAGAGTATGGAATGCCTTGCCTGCGTCAGTTGTAGATGCGCCAAGTTTGGTGGCGTTTAAGAGGTTAGTAGATAAGTTTATGGATGAAAGGGGAATGGTTTAGGTTAGAGGGTCACTGCTTGTTCCTAATTGGTCGGCGCAACATCGAAGGCCGAAGGGCCTATTCTGCGCTGTAATGTTCTATGTTAAATTGAGACTGTTTTCCTTAGAAAGACGTAGACTTAGAGGAGATCTGATAGAGTACAAGATTTTGAAGGGGATAGATAGAGTAAACAGGGCTAAGCTTTTTCCTAAGATGGACTCAAATAACACAAGGGATCACGGGCTTAGGGTGAGAGGGGTAAGGTATAATTTGGATGCTGGACGGAGTTTTTTCACATAGAGGGTGGTGGAGGTATGGAATGCACTGCCAAGTAAAGTGGTGGAGGCAGGTACTCTGGAGTTATTTAAGAAATACTTAGATGGGCACGTGAACAGAATGGGAATGGAGGGGTATAGAAAACTGATTTAAAATAGGGATCATGAACCTTGGGAGTCCCTGGGAAGTGTGTAAATAGATGATGATATTGATGTACTTGTTTTTATCCTACAGGTGCTTTGGTCCGCCTTGTTGTCTAACAAGGGGCATACACACAATGGGTCGTGAGAGGGCTGCTCTTGGACCTTTTTTGAGAGTATCCTACTGCTTCACATCGTTAGTGTACGCTTGATCTGGACCATCTGATGGGCAACACGACAGCGCAGTGACTATCGCTGTGCTGTGCAGATACATGGATTTGGGCCTGTGTCTGTGGGAGTTTGCACATTCTCCCCGTGCTTGTGTGGGTTTTCTCTGGGAGCTCCGGTTTCCTCCCACATCCCAAAGATGTGCTCTTAGGCTAACTGGCAAAACAAATTCTCCCTAAATTGTCTCAAATTTGGTTTTTAATCCATAGATCTATAAACATGAACAGGGATGGCGTGTAGAAGTGGGAACATCGAGGTGGCGGCGCAGGCTCGTTGGGCCGAAGGGCCTGTTTCCCATGCTGCTTTGTTCTTTGTCTTTGAATACTGTATGCAGTTTTGGTCTCCTTATCTGAGGGAGGATATTTTTGCTATTGAGGGAGTCCTGAGAAGGTTTACCAGACTGAGTCCTGGGACGTGAGAGAAGAGATTCACACAGGATTATATTTGTTGGAGTTCAGAACACTGATGGGGGTCTCATAGGAGCCTATAAAATTCTAACAGGACAAGTCATGGTAGATGCAGGAAGGATGTTCCTGAGAGTTAGGAGTCCAGAACCATAAGTCACAGTCTCAGCACGTAGGATAAACCTTTTCAGATTGAGATGAGGAGAAATTGCTTCACCTAGTCAGTGACGAGTCTGTCGAACTTACAACCATAGAAAATAGTTGGTAAAAAAACGTATGTTTCACCAAAGAGTTTGATATAGTTCTTGGGGCAAAAGGATATGAGAGGTGTGATCAGGCCATTGAATTAGTTGATCAGTCATGATTGTAATAAATGGGGAACCAAGCTTGAAGGGCTGAATGGCCTCATCCTGCTCCTATTTCCTATGTACCATGTGTATTGATGCAATTTCTTCTGTTTCTAACACCTACTTCTTCACATCATTTATTAAAGCTGCAGGGCAAGTTTTCAAAGCTTCACTCTCAACTGCACACATTCTTCTTTCAGAAAGAAGTGCCTCATGTCAATTCTATCTCTTGAAAACAAAAATCTTGAACACACATCATTGTTCTTCCTCTTTTGTTGCAAGACATCTCTAAACATCCAGAAATGAGATGTGGATTGACAATTTGTAAAGTGTAAATGCTAGAGAGTGAAAAAAGTCAGAGTTTAATCGAAATAAAGATTTAGCATATGAATAAAAGAAAAATGTTTCTTTTTCATGCCTAATTCTAGTCTTGTACCCACTTTGTGTCATGGAACCATGCATCCTTCAATTGCTAATATTGAGTCGTCAATGTCACAACACCATCAAGGGTTAAACTCAAACTTTCGAAAGTGTGTCCAAGTTTCTTCGAGCTTCATCTTTAGTAACGATGCTAATTCATCATTCCAGCTGAGTATTTCTTGGAAGGTGGAAATTTAAACGTTTTTGGGTATAGAACCAGAACTCCAATGTATAGAATGAAGGCAGACTAGACCCCAGTAGTGTTTTCTCTTTTGGTATAAATGAGAGAAGATGCTTCACTCACTGAGTAATTCCACCAACAAAGTAAGGGTCTTTTACAGTAAAAAAAATTATTTAACTCCGTTTAACTATAACTTTAACGAATGAAGCAGCTTAACCATTAACAATTGAATAAGATTTAAAAACGAAAGCAAACAATTTTCATTTCTAACTTATTACTGTTTCAGTTCTAAATAAGCAACATTTCTAATACAGACTTACAGTGCCACTTTCAATACAGTTACCACCCATAAATATATTTGCTGTCAAGAGTGTGGGCAGTCTTCAAGCTTTGAGGAAGATTTAGTTTCAGCAGTTTGGAAAAAATGTGTCTTCAAGCAATTCAGCCAGAACGAAAAAGCTGTTTTTCTGCTACAGTTCTTGCTCCTCTCATGACCCACATTATCACATGATCCTGTATATCTAAACCTATCTCCCATTCCTTTACTCAAAGCCCCCAGGAGAACTTGTTATCTATAAACAAAAATCCATTAACTTTATCCTTAGTAAACATGGCACGAGTAATTATCTTGTTCTCCTAGTAGCTGAGCTAAAGGTTTTCCAGACACACCAGTTGCCTGCAGAAAAAAAGCTGAATTTTAAACAAGCCCCAATAACAGAAAAAAGCAATATATATATATTGATGGCACATGTATCATTACAAATGCAAGTCTTGCCCTCAACTGAACACCACAGAAGAAACATTTGCCTAAGTTCAGTGCACTTACAGTCATCTCCTACTGGACCTGCTGAACACAGTGCTGGAGGGTCACGCTCCAAGTCCTGGTATTCCTGGGGAAGAATAAATAAACTTAAAACTCTCAGGTTTCATTTAAAAGCAACTCTCAACATACATGTTCAGCAATACATTATGGATTCACTTTGAATAGTTGGGCGATTGAGTAAGAATCACAGTGGGTGATAGACTGAGGATTGACAGTAATGTACATGATAAAGCTTTTTTTTGAAACACAATAAATATTACTATGACTGCTGCAATTCACAGATTATATCCAGACCAATACCCTGATTTCAAAGTTTGATTTTAACCCTATCAACAGAAGGGTAGCATGGAATTAGCAATGATCACAACCAAGACATGCTTTGAACCAGTCATTTGTGTTTTCCAAAATCTTCTGTTAGCCCTTAATACAACACACAATTAAGCCATTTGGCTGCCCACATTGATGTAACTGTCACAGATGGCTCTTCGTCCATAACAGTACAATTTGAAGTGACCATTGCAAAGTTCTAGTGGGAACTGTGTTTGAGATACCCCCTGTGCTTGGCACGACTGAATGATATAGATTCAAAACAGACCCAAGCGTCAAAATGGTGCTTTGGGCTGTCAACTGTAGAGTTGTGATCAACCACAACCTGCAGCTTCCTTGTCAGGCTTAAACCCATCTCTACTGTTAAATCAGGGAATCAATCCTGGGTCAGTAAGCAATGTAGGAGAGCATAACAGGAGGATCAAGCATATATGGAAATGCAATGTCAAGCTGGTGAAGCTAGAACACACAAGTTTAAACAGCTGAAGCAACTAAGCAATTCCCAACCAAGAGAGCCGATTGGCATTCCACAGTACTGTCCCACATAACTGTAAATGGTGTTGGACAAAGCAACAGCTAACGTGAACATTCTAATTGATGGCAATCTGGCACCGAAATGTGAGAGAGGCAGAAGTATTTGCAACCATTTTCAACTGCAAAGGTACATCAGGTTGAGAAAATGAAACTGTCTTTTCAAATTATGACTCACTGCCAAAAAAACGGGGCTGGTGGTCACGAAAACAAACAACTTGTCATATTTGTCAGGTGTGGTCATTTTAGTTCAGGCCAAGGATTTGAGAGTAAGTGGAGTAAGAGCCAGGATGACAGAATCAAACCAACATAAGTGTTTGATATGGTAATTAACATGTAGGAGCTTAAAAATGTGTGCACAGGAGATTTGGATGGGTTATTCTGATTCAAAAGAGAATAAATAAAGCTTATATAAAACGTGCAAGGAAGTAAAGATTGGTGAGTTTCATCTTCCTTCAAACTTGGTGAGACAATGGAGTGATCAAGAAAGAACATATTTAAGGAGACAGACACATCACAGGCAGGGAATAGAGAGATACAGGCAGGTGGTCTTGATGGATTGAGTTATAAGGAGAGCTAGACAGACTGGGACTTTTTTTTCTGGAGCATAGGAAGCAGAGGGGTGGTCTTTTAAAGGTCTATAAAATAATGAGAGCTATTAGATAGTCAATATCTTTTCCCAAAGGTAGGGGAGTCTAAAACTAGAGGGCACAGGTTTAAGGTAAGAGGGGAGAGATACAAAAGAGTCCAGAGGGGCAATTTTTTCACACATAGGGTGATGAGTATCTGGAACAAGCTGCCAAAGGGAGTAGTAGAGGCTGGTACAATTTTGTCTTTTAAAAAGCATTTAGATAGTTACATAGGTACAATGGGTATAGAGGGATATGGACCAAATGCAGGCAATTAGAATTAGCTTAGGGGTTTTTTTTTTAAAAAAGGGCAGCATAGACAAGTTGGCCCGAAGGGCCTGTTTTCATGCTGTAAACCTCCGACTCTGTAGAACCACATGATGAGCTCAGGTTTGATGGACTGAAGGGCGTTTTCTTTATTCTTTGAGATATCGAAATCTACATGAGATGTCATTGTTTAGATTTCCCAGCAGACAGCAGGAATAGCTGGTTGGAACTCTAGAAATCCGTGATCAAAATCAGACCTAAAGCCAGCCATTTTCAACCCGAGGACACCCCAAGAAAAAGCAAAGGCATAGTACGGTGACAATTACAGGGATTTTATAGGCTGCTGAACAGAAAAGGGGAAGGTTAGCTCTGAAGGCAAGTCATCCCTGGTTCTGCCAGGGAAGTCAGCTCCCAACCTCATTTACAGTCTGAGTTCAAAAGTGGACAAATGAGCTGTGTTCAACATGAAGTGAGAGTGCCTGGCCTGTAACATCAAGACTGAGTATGGAACCAACAAGTCACACATTAAATTGAAATCAGTGGGAATCAGCCGAAATGCTTTCCACTGGCTGAAACTACCAAGCACAAAGAATGGTAGTCGGCCAATCATTTCAGCCTAAGTCTGCAGTGCAGGAATCCCTTAGCGCCATGTATGAGGCCCGACTATATTCAGTTTTTATCAGTGACCTCTGCTCCATCAGAAGTGGGAATATTTAGTATTGATTAGCATGCACCTTCATTTACAATTCCTCAGATAATGAAGCAATCGTTATGCATATGCAGTAAGAGCTGGGCAAAATTCAGACTTGTGCTCATAGATTGCAACTAAGATTCATGCCACACAAGTGCCAAGCCACAACCAGCTTAAACAGTCACACCTCCCAGCACCAAAGCATGGATAGCAGCAGTAGCACAAACTCCAAGATGCATCGCAACCTGCCAGCAACTTGGTAAAATGTTACAGTCCTTCATAAAGGATTAGTAAATAATCTCACAACACCGGGTTTAAGTCCAAACAGGTTTATTTGGTAGCACAAACTTTTGGAGTGCTGCCCCTTCATCAGGTGAGTCACCTGATGATGAGGCAATGCTCCAAAAGCTCATACTGTTTGGACTTTAATTTGGTGTTGTGAGACTATTTACTGTGCCTATCTCAGTCCAATGCCAGCATCTCTACATAACTTCATTAAGGATGTAACAGCAGAGCATTTAAAAATGTATGAAATAATTAATCAGAGTCAGCGTGACTTTATGGTGGAGAAGTAATGCTTGACAAATTTAGAATTCTTTGAGATGATAACAAGCAGGGGAACCAGTAGATGTAATATATGTGGATAAGGTATCACACAAGCGACTAATTAATAAGACAAGAGCCCATGTTATTGTGGGTAGTATATTAGCATGGATAGAGGGTTCATTAACTAAGAGAAGACAGAGTTGGCAAAGGAGGGGCAATTTAACAATGACAACCTGTAACTACTGAAGTGCCGAAGGGAGTGCCAGGGTCACAATTTTTACGAGAAATATTAATGACTTGGACAAGGGAAGTGAACATCAAGTTTGCAAATGACACAAAGATAGTTGGAAAGGCAAGTGGCGAGGACAGCAGAGTCTATAGAGAGAAATAGACAGGTTAAGTGAGTGGGCAAAAATTTGGCAGATGGTATATAGTGGAGGAAAATGTGAAGTTGGAAGGAAGAGTAAAGGAGCTGAATATAATCTAAATGGAGAAAGATGCAAAAAATTGCAACACAGAAGGAAGGATTTGAGTGATCTTGTGCATAAATCACAAGAAGCTTGCATACAAGTTCAGCAGGTAATAGGGAGTCAAATATTTATTTCAGAGGGTCAAAATAGGCAAGTGTTGCTAAAAGGTACAAGTCAGGCCACAGCTGAAATGCTGCCAACAGTTTTGGTCCCCTATCTCCATATTGCCCCTGGAGATGATCCAGAGAAGGTTCACCAGTTTGATCCCAGGTACAAAGGAATTTTATGAGGAGGTTGGGTAGGTTTGACTAGTACCTACTGGAGTTCAGAAGAATGATAGACCACGTTATTGAGACATTCAGATTCTCAGGGGCTTGACAGGATACATGCTGAGATACTGCTCCCCACTGTGGGAGGATCTAGAAACAGAATAATCTCAGTAACGGGTTGCTCATTTAAGACAGAGATTGAGGAATTTCTATCAGAGGGTAATGAATTAATGGAATTCTTTGTCAAGGCTGGATCAATAATTCTGTTCAAGGCTGAGATAGATAAGATTTTTAATCAGTAAGGAAAATTCTCCCTCTCCCCCAACATCTCTACAGCCTAGAAGGACAACTGCAACTTCCTATCATCCATACCATCCTGTTTTGGAAACATATTGCCAATCTTTTGTTGTTGCTGGATCCAAATTCTGGAACTCCTTCCTCGCCCTACACTGGTTTCAGTTTGCTGCCACCTTCTCAAGGCTGGATGTTTTGCCATTGATGCACACATTCCTTAAACAACCAAAAACAAATGACGGTACTTTTAAAAGAGCAATCCAATCATCCTATTCCCTTGCTTTTGTTTTATAGGTTGTAATCCTTGTCGCTAATGTATTTCTTTTATAAATTAATTATTCAAACAGCCTCTACACCTCCTTTGGCATTCCAAATCACTTGGAGAAACAAAGTTTCATTTTGCTCTAGCTCTATTGACAATCACTGCAAATGTGTCCTCCGGTTACCAACCTTCCTTCTGCTGGAAACTATTTCAGTTCATTTCCTCATCTCAGAGCTCATCGCCATTTTTAATAACTCTAGGTTCCTCAATTTCTCTCCATCACTGAAGTCCCTCACCCGAGTATTCTTCTGATACATCTCTTCCGCATCCTCTAGAAGACATTGTTATCCAAAATGAACACATTGAGGCCTTAGTGTTTCTGAAAGCTGCAGCATCACCAGCTTGTTTTTTCTTATAAAGAGCATTGTAGCAGGTTAAGGACAGAAATGAGCACGAGGACAAGATGGGAAATTGAAATGGTAACCAACAGGCAGTAGGGAGCCATAACTGCAGACTGAGGGGTGTTCCCCAAACTGGTCACCCAGTTTCCCTAATGAGTGGAGATCACATTGTGAGCAGCTCTCAGTAAATTTAAATTCCTAGCTTTGAAGAACAATCATATGAACTCGCAATGCTAATTCTATTTCTCTCTCCAAAGATGCTGCCATACCTGCTGAGTTTTTCCAGTATTTTCCTTTTATATAGCTGCTTGTTTTTGTACTCTAAAGCCAACAATCACACAATTTACTTCATAAAACTATTTTCTAACTTTGTTCCTTCATTCCCAAACAATTCTGTACACATACATGCCCAGAGCTCTGTCCTGTATCCTCTTTATAATTGTACTATTAGGTTATACTGCCTCTTCATAATTCCATGCATCACACAGGTCCACATCCTCCTGCAGTCTGTTACTGACACTTTCATTGCTTCATTCATTAAATCCCTGGAGAGCAGCACTGCAGTCTGAAAAACAATTATTCACCACACCTTTCTGCTTTCTATCCCTTAATCAATTTCATATCGTCCTCACTGTCCCTTCAATCCCAACAATGCTAATCATAACTGAGTGACGGTGCTTTGCAATTTAAAGGAAAGTTAACTTTTATGGAAGATTCATTGTTACACAAAGAAAATGGAGGTAGTCAATAAGCGGGCAACTCTGGAATTGCAAAACTAAGTGTCTCATAAATAAGTGTCCAAAATCTAAACTAAATCTGCAAAAAGTTTCTATGTCCAGTTTTGGATTGTGCTGAAATAGAGTTTGTCTGGTCGAGGCCATCTCTGCAGCGTCACCAATGGGAAATGGAGACAAATGGAAATTGGACCAAGGAATTAATGGTATTGGGAGAACACCATTGATACCATTTGTCTCAGTCTCCCAAGGCAATGGACCCAACAAACCAACTGAATTATTCCTCAGTAGACAACTGTCTTCTTGCATTCAGTTTGCTAAGCTGAGTTCTGGTGAACAATGAAAAGTACAGCATAGGAACATACCTTTCAGGTTGCCAAGCTTGTGCCAATCAGGATGCCCTATTTAAAGAAACCCTCTGCTCTTACTTGGTCTGTATCCCTCTATTCCCTCCCTATTAATGTACCCATTCAGCTGCCTCTTAATTGTTGCTAATGTGCCTGCTTTCACCGCCTCCTTGGCAGTGCATTCCACCCACCACTCTCTGCATGATAAATGTCCCCCACACATTTTCCTTAAACTTTCCCCTCTCACTGTGAACCTGTGTCTCTTCTTAATTGACACTTTCACCCTGAGAAAAAGCGTCTGCTTATCCACTTTATCTATGCCTCTCAATTTTGTAGACCCCTACCTCAGTCTCCACCTTTCCAGCAAAAACAATCCTAGTTTATCCAACCTCTCCTCATAGCCAACACCCTCGAGAGCAGACAACATCCTGGTGAACTGTCTCTGTATTCTCTCCAAAGCTTTCATGTCCTTCTGGTAGTGTGGTGACCAGAAGTGCACGCAATACTCAATGCAGCATAACCAAAGTTTTATAGAGGTGCAACATGATTTCCCAACTTTGCTATGAAGGGAAGTACACCGAATGCCTTCTTAATCACCTTGGCCACTTGTGTTGCCACTTTTTAGAACTGTGGACCTGCATGCCCAGATCCCTCTGTGCGTTAATGTTCCTAGGGGTTCTGCCATTTACAGTATAAATCACACCTAAATTTGATCTTCCAAAATGCATCACCTCGCATTTGTCCAGATTAAATTCCATTTGCCATCTCTATGCCCAAGACTCTTGTTGCATCTTCTGACAATTGGTACTATCTTTGTGTCGTTTGCAAATTTACGACCCACATTTTCCTCCAGATAATTTACATATACTACAAACAACAGAGGTCCCAGCACTGATCCCTGTGGAACACCACTAACTACAGTTCTCCATTCTTAAAAATCCCCTTCCACTGTTACTATGTCTTCTATAACCAAGCCCATTATGTATCCATCTAGCCAGCCCACTCTGAATCACATGATTTTAATTTTTGTACCAGTCTGCAATCTTGTCAAATGCCTTACTAAAGTTCATATAAATTACATCTACAGCCCATCCCTCATTACTCATCTTTGTCACCTCTTCAAACAACTCAATCAAGAATATATAGTGGTTTTAGCAGGCAAACTCCATTTTCAATAACATGGAACAAGCTGCAGATTTGGATTGCATCAACACCTCACCACCTTAAGAATAACTACTGATGTCATTCAATTAAAAGCATTACGATAGCTCCATGGAAACCGAATATCATGATGTGGAGATGGATATTGACAGCTATCTTTGAACAGATAAAATCTGACTTTGCCTCCAGAGACAAATAATTAAGGAAGTGGTTTGTTTTAAATTCACAATATCACAGGTTAATTAAAAAGTTAAATTACAATTGAAAACAAATTGGGTTTCCATTCTACACTAAACTGTGCATACAAATTAGTCCTTATTGCAGGTCTGCATTGTCATCCATAAGAAACATATCGTTCTGATGAAGGTCAACTTGAATGTAAACTGTTTCTCTCTTCACAGATACTGCCTAACCCACTGCTTTCTGTTTTTATTACACATTTGCGTGGGACTGGTGTCTGAGCTGAGGTCTTTCCTGTTGTTTATGTTCTTAAGCATAAAGATAGCTTGCATGCCTGAGGACTTACTGTGGCCAACTGCAGTCACATCACGGCTTGACAGAAACCTACCTAAGGGGAGCTGAGAATTTCCTCACCCTAATCTTCCATCACTTGCCCCATTAAAACTATGGAATGTGACTCATCTCAAGCACAACTTATCTGCCATGTCCATCTGGCCATGCATCTTCTTGAGAATCTTATCTTGCTGCATCTCACTCAGTTAAGCCATTCACCAACAGACCTGGCTGGACCATATGAATCACTATCAGGTCCTCTGAAAACTGCCAAAGTGGCTCACTTATCTGGAAATGCAAATATAATCCTTAGCTTCTTTGTCGAACCCCTTTCCCTAGTCTCCTTTATCCTTAACACAAATGATAAATGCGAGAAGCTCTTGGAGTTAATTGCCACTTGGATTGGGACTATCTCATCAGCTGACTCAGGCATTTTCCTCTCTTCCTCTAAGCCCACTGGACTAAACTTTCTCATAATTCTCCTTTACCCTTGCCCTGAATTTGTATTTTTCTGTGTCCTTCCAAACTCCTGTACACAAGAGCTGCTCCTATATTCCTATTAGCATTGAATTCAGAACCACACAACTTCCTCTGTGATAGGTATAGAACAGATGTCAGAGCTAGGTTCTTTATTCAGTACTAAGGGCATGGAATGTCCTGTCTGCAACAGTAGTGGACTCGCTAACTTTAAGGGCATTTACATGGATAAGCATATGGATGATACTGGAATAGTACAGGTTAGATGGGCTTTAGATTGGTTTCACAGGTCAGTGCAACATCAAGGGCTGAACAGCCTGTACTACACTGTAATGTTCTATATACTATTTCTTGGTTCTTAGGCTGTCTGGATCAACTACAGTTGGCCTATCACCCCAACAGGTCCACAGCAGATGCCATCTCCCTGGCTCTGCATTCAACCCGAGAAAATTTAAATAACAAAGACACCGATGTCAGACTCCTGGTCATAAACTACAGCTCAGCCTTTCACACCATTATTCCTATTTGGCTTCATCTCCAAACTTTGTGGCCTGGGGTTCAGTTCCTCCTCCTGCAACTGGATCCTAGGCTTCCTAACCCACACACCACAATCAGAAACTGTGGACAACAACAGCTCCTCTACAACCACCCTCAAAACCAGTGCTTTGCAAGGCGGTGCCCTCAGCCCCTTACTACATACTGCTTATACACTTATGATGTGTGGCCAAATTGCCTTCCAACTCGATTTTTGCTGATGACACCAATACAGTGGGTCAGAACTCAAACAATGGTGAGATGGAGTACAGGAAAGAGATAGAAAATCTGGTGAGCTAGTGTGACGACAATAATCTCTCCCTCAATGTCAACAAAACAAAAGGAGATAATCATCAACTTCAGGAGCGTAGTGGAGGACATGCCCTTGTCTAAATCAATGGGGACAAAGTAGAAATGATCTAGGGCTTGAAGTTTTAGGTGTCCAGATCACCAACAACCTGTCTTGGTCCTTCCATGTGGACACTATAATTAAAAAAGCCCATCCAAGTCTCTACTTTCTCAAGAGACTAAATAAGGAAATTTGGCATGTCTGCTACAATTCTCATCAACTTCTACAGCGATACCATGGAAAGCATTCTTTCTGGTTGTATCACAGCTTACCAGGGCTCCTGCTCTGTCCAAGACTGCAAGAAATGACAAAGGGTTCCGAATGAAGCCCAGTCCATTATTCAGATCAGCCTCCCATCCACTGATTCTGTCCACACTTCCCACTGCCTCAAAAAAGCAGTCAGCATAATCAAGGACCCCATAGATCTTGGATATACTTTCTTAAATTAAGTTAATCTGTCTCTACACCTTAGCTTTGACTATAACACTACATTCCCAACGCTCTCCTTTCCTTCTCTACATAGAGTATGCCTTGTCTGTATAGTGTGCAAGAAACAATATTTTCAATATTATATACTAACACGTGACAATAATAAATCACATCACAAAACCACGTTAGCCAATATTGTTCTTGTCCTTCACGTATTGCCTCTTTTCTCCTTCTAAACTGCCACCATCACCTTTCACCTCAAGCACCATCTATCAATCTCAGTTTTGAACATACTCAATGACTGAATTTTCATAGTCGTTTGGAGCAAACAATTCATATCCGAGTGAAGACAATCCATGTTATAAAATTATAGCCATTAGCCAAAACTATGAAGAACCTGGCAGCAGCAGCTTCATTTCACTCTCTTTCATGTCCCCAAAGTGACTTAATATATTAATAAGATGGCATATATTAGAAATAGCTAATGCTCAATTTGGCCATCCTGGCAAACGACTGCTCCATCTCCAATCTGCCTTTCCTCTCCATGGTTCTCCAATGCACTGACAGCTCCAAAACCTGTCTTTCTCAGACCGCAATGAATGAATCATTCCATAACAGCTTTCTAACCCTGCTGAAGTACCAAAATGACTCTTATTTCAGTATGGTTGACAATATCAGCCTGTTTCAAATTCTGTGTCATTGTTTAGCTGAATGGAACTGCACTTCCTCGGTTTCATAACTATGACTTGAATGATGTTGTTATCACTTGCAATGATTTCTCTACCTATTTACGCACCTCGGCCTGCACCTATTCCTCAACTACATAGGAATAGGCCATTCAGCTTGTTGAACTTGCTCCACCATTCAATCAGACACTATTTTACCAGATGTCTTTTATGCACACTGTCCCCATAACTCTGCAACATCATGCAAAAACAGTCAGTTTTCACATCTGTGCTGATGACCCAGTTCTTCAGTACTGCCTTTTGTCTCTTTCCACCTCTACTGAAGATAAAGGTCACTCAGCCCATCGAGTCTGTACTGACTTTCCAAAAGAGCATTCCACTCAGCCTCCTCATTCCCACCCTTACCCACAAAACATTTTACCATAACTAATCCGCCTAATCTACATATCTTTGGACTGTGGAATGAAACCGGAGCACCAGAGGAAACGCATGCAGACACAACGAAAACCTACAAATTCCATACAGTCATCCGAGAGTGGAGTTGAACCCAGGGGCCTGGCACTGAGACAGCAGTACTAACCACTGTGCTGCCACAAAGCTCATCATCAGATGCCATGTCCAGAATTCGGAACATTTTTTCTCTTTTTGGAGTAGGTGGTTCAGCCCGTCAAGTCTGCTTCACTATTTAATATGATCGTGGCTGATGATTCACTTCAAAGCCCTTTTATCGACAGTGTGATCTTCATTTGATATTAAAATTATCATCCTTGATTTCGAATCCCTCCAGGCCCAAGTCCATCCCCATCCCTGACATCTCCTCCAACTCCATAACCCTTTGCGCTCCTCCAATTCTATCCTCTTCAGCATTCCTTATCTTAATTGTTCCAGTGTTTGGGATCACCAGTTCAGGACTCTGAACTCTAAAATGTGAAATTCCCTTCTGAAAGCTCCCTCACTTTTTGCTTCTTTAAAATATGCCTTAAAACCCACATATTGTCAGCTGCCCAAATATCTCAAGAGGTTCAGTGCCAAATTTTAGGTTGATTTGTTAAAGGTGGTATATAAACACAACAATGTAATGTCAATTGCAGTCTTTTTTAGATGTGTGCTAACTTGATGCAGCTTTTGTAATAAGCTTGAAGCTTGTGGGTTCAAGTCTCTTTCCAGGGATGTCACGATAATGCAGGGGGGAGTATTCAGGTTCCACCGAGAAACAGTAAGCCAATCATTTAGCCCCTTAACTCTGAAAAGTGAAAAACACCATAGCTGATCTGCATTTAATTCCCTGCCTCCCAGACCCATCTTTCCATCAGATTTCCCAACATTGAACCAACTCCACCAAAGGTCATTGAGCTGTCGGTTCTCTGGCCAAAGACTTCTCTCAGCAATGCGTGTGTTTATTTATAATTTCCAGTTCGGTATTATTTTAGCTTATTTTGTTCGATAACCTTTATGATCTTGTGATGCAGAAAATGGGATCTTGATGTTGAGGCTCAGGCTGCCCACAGGCTGCAGGGGAAGGAAGGAGGTTCAGGGACTCTGGCTGCTGCTGCTGCTGCCTGGGGTGGGGCACCAGACCAGGGTCAGGGAGAATCAGCGGCCCCGCTGACTCGGACTCTTCCCCCCCACCAACCCCCCGGGGGCTGCAGGCCTGGGGCCTCGGGATAAATCTCAACACCCCCCTTCCCATCCCGCAGCCCGTCCTGACCTCCCCAACTCGGTGCTTACGGTACCCGACTTCCCAGTGCCTGAAATCAGTGCCCAAATTGAGGCCTAAGCCAGGCCGGCTCCTTCCCTCTGACCAGCGGCCTCGCTTACCTTCTGGATCCGCCTGAGCGCCATCCCCCGCCGGCCGCACAATCCGCTCCGTCACCGGGACCGGGGCCGCACCCTGTGCGCAGGCGCAGCGGCCAGTGCCGGGCGGCAGCCCACAGCGCATGTGCGGGAAGCTGCCGGGCAGAAAGTGGTCCCAAACCGGAGCTCTGAGCCGCGCCAGCCGGCCCCAGCCCGGAGCTCCAAGTCGCGCCGGCCAGCCCCAGCCCGGAGTTTCCCTATCCGCTCCAAGCCACGAAGCATTACTCTTCCCAACCAGCCCCAACTCGGAGCTCCAAGCCTACTATGTGCCCTCAAAACGGCGACTCCACTCCCTCAGCCTGCTCAGCCCTGACCCAGATCCAGCATTAGCCCAACATTCCCACTACAACTTTTTTAGCAGCTTTTTCAGCACCCAACTCCTTATTGGCCCCATGGAGCAAACCAGACCCATTTCCCGACCTATTCCTAATAGCTCTGCAACTTTAATTTTCCTAATAGTAATTACGGCCTGATCCCATAAATGGAAAGCTTGATTGTTCCATGAAAACAATGAATTTTATCTACATTTTGATGCTGATTCAAAGAACTAAAAAGGTTGCTCATTCATCAACTTTGGCACTAGAAATGACCTTGGCAAACTCTGTCCTTTCCTCCTTACTAACATCTGCAGGCTGATACCAAAATTACACAGGCATGTCAAGCAGAACTCACAAAATAATATCTTACTGATAATGTCCCACGTATGTCCTACCCATCAGCAGAACAGAACTTGCAGAGATGGCAGCATAGTGGTAAACACCATGAGATATTTGCCCTCTGCTCTAGCTGCAATCACCCTCCCAGTTCACGGTTCTGTTTCTCCAGGCCACATCCTCCAACTGAACACCACTTAGACAAAGCACTGAGGGTGGCAAGGGAGGCACCTTGGTGAAGGACTTCAACATCCATCCCCAGAAGTGACCCAATAGCACCACTACTAACTGAACTGACCATGTGCTGGGCCAGCAGCAGGTGGAGACAGAACCAACCTGAGGGAAAAACTGACGACTTCAACCTTATCAGCCCGCTTAATGCACAGACTCTTTGTCAGTATTGGTAGGAGTGACTACCACACAGTCCTTGTGGAGATGAAATCGAGTTGATTTTTCTCTATACCCTATCTATGACTGTAACACTACATTCTGCATTCTCTTCTTTCCTTCTCTATGAATGGTACGCTTTGTCTGTATAGCTCCCAAGAAACAATATTTTTCACTGTATTTTAATATATGTAATAATAATAATAATAATTCAAAGCCAGTCCTGTCTTCACATTAAGGTTACTCTCTATCATGTTGTGTGGCACTACCACTATGAAAAATGGGATCGACTTTGAGCAGATCCAGAAATTCAAGACTCAGCATCCATGAATGCTGTGGGCCATTAGGAGTAACAGAATTGTATTCAATCACAGTACGTAATCTCACATCCAGCAACGCCAAGAGCAACACCAGATTAACTAATGAGATGGGAACCTAGTAAAGCTACAAGACATAATGTCTTGCATGCCAAACAGCAGCAAAGCTAAGCGCTCCCACAATCCAAGCTCTGCCACATCCTTCAGTGAATGGTGGTGGACAACTAACTGGAGGAGGCAGCTCCACATATATTCCCATGCTCAATGATGAAGGAGCCCAACATATCAATGCAAAAGGCAATAATCTTCACCAGAAATATCGAGTGGATGATCCATCTTGTCCAGAGATCCTTGCCATTACAAATGTCATTTGTTAGCCAATCAGAAATGGTTGAAGGCACTGGATACTGCAAACACTATAAGCCCTGACAATAATCTGGCAAAAGACTTGAAGACGTGTGTCCCGGAACCGTTACGACCCTAACCAAGCTGTTTCAGTACAGCAACAAAATTAGCATCTACTCAGCAATGTGGCAAATCATCCAGGTACATCCTGTACACAAATAACAGGACAAATCTAACCCGGCCAGTTACTGCCCCAGTTTACTCTCAATCATCACTGAACAGATGGAAGGGGCCATCGACAATACTATTGAGTGGCACCCGCTTCGCAGTAACCTGCTTACTGAGACTCATTTAGGGTTCTGCCAGGATCACTCAGTTCCTGGCCTCATTACTGCCTTGGTTCAAACGTGGACAAACTCTCAGATCATTTAAAAGATCCCTGGTTCATCTTCTGAAGTGCTGTGACCTGCAAGGCTATTCAAAGATGTAACCATCACTGAAACCCCAACTAGCAAGGTGCTAGAAAATGGGATTAAAATGAGCAGCTAGTTTCTTTATTCACATTTTTAGCCATGCAGATATGATGAACTGAATATCCTCTTTCTGCACAGTAATATTTCTATAATTTAAAAAAAAAACTCAACTCCAGAGGTGAGGTGATAGCCTTTGACATCAAAGGTAGCATTTGATGGAATTTGGCATCAAGGAACTCATATAAAACTGGTGTCAATGGGTATTAAAGGGGAAAACACTCAGCTGATTTGTGTCATACCAAGACAAAGGGCAGTGGCTGTTTGTCACATCACAGGCCCAGGTCATTGCACAGGGTTTCTACTGAAACATCCTCAGCTGCTTTATCAATGACCTTCCATCATAAGTTCGGAAGCGGGGATGTTTGTTGATAATTGCACAATGTTCAGCAACATTCACAACTACTCAGATAAAGCAGCAGTACCTGGACAATATCCAAGCTTGGGCTGCCAAGTAATATTGGTACCATACAAGCATCAGGCAATGACCATCTCCAACAAGGAAAAATCTATCGCAGATTTGATTTGAAAGCCCGTTGACATACAGAGGCATAATCATCACTGAATTCCCAACTAGCAACAACCTGATAGTTACATTAACCCGAAACTTAATGGGCTGGGCTTTCCATTTAAATACTGTGGCTACAAGAGCAGGTCAGAGACTATCCTGTGGCAAATAACTAACCACCCGAATCCTGCAAGGCCAGAAAGAGCACAGCTCTGACAATTCTCACAAAGCTCCACAACACCAACATAGCCCTCCACATCCAAACCTCAAAAATCAACTCGCTCCATCACCAACACCATCTGCAAGGTGCACTCAGGAATTCAACAACGATCCTTCGACAGCAACTTTCAAACCCACGACTGCTACCATGTCCAAATTCAAGGAACACCCCTCCATGGCACACAACATTCTGGTTTAGAAATATATTGTGATGTGGAAATGCAGGCGTTGGACTGGGGTAAACATACTAAGAAGTCTTAGAACACCTGGTTAAAGTCTAACCAGTTTATTTGATAGTAAACTCACAAGTTCCATGCTTGTGGGTTTACTATCAGCTTGCAAGTTTACTATCAAATAAACCAGTTGGACTTTAACTTGTTGTGAGACATCTTACGATTGGAAATATATCTATCCCCGTCATTCTGCCTCCCCATTTTTCCAATGCCACTCCATCTTCCTCTCCCAGCACTCTTGTACTCACTCCTCTTCCTGCCAGTGCTCTACAGTAAATTATTCCACAGATTCACTCATCTGTTTTAAATGGACAAACCCTAACTCTAAGATTATGTCCTCTTGTCCTAGACTTTCCCACAAGAGGAAATAACCTCTCAGCATTGACCCTGTAAAGGATTCCAGAATACTCAATGTCTCAATAAGGTTGTCTTACATTCCACTAAACTTCAATTGGTACAGGACCAACCTACTCAATCACCCCCTTAAGACAATTCCTCCATGCCTGGCATCAAATTTGTGAGCCTTCTCTGGGCTGCCTGCATTGCCTGTACATGTTTCCTTTAAAAAGAGGACCAAAACTGTTGACAAAAATCCACCTATGGTCTAACTGGTATCTTTTGTAGTTTAATTCCCTCTTGAGTAAATGCTGTTCAATTTGCCTATTTATTACCTGCTGAGCTTGCATGCAAACTTTGTGATTTATGCACAAGAACACCCAAATCTCTGTGTTGCTGCATCTTTCTCCATTTAGATGACATTCAGCTCCTTTATTCTCCTTCCAACTTCACAGTTTCCTCCAATAGATTCATCTGCCAAGTTTTGGGCCACTCACTTAATCTGTCTGTATCTCTCTATAGACTCTGCCATCCTCACCATTTGCCTTAGAGTCATAAAGGTTTACAGCATGGAAACTGTCCATGCTGCCCTTTTCTCTTAAATCACTAAGCTACAATTTCCCACGTTTGGCCCATATCCCTCTATATCCATCTTACCCATGTAACTGTCTACATGCTTTTTAAAAGACAAACTTATTCCCACGTCTATTACTATCCCAGACACTCACCACCCTATGTGGAAAAATTCTCCTCTGTACACTTTTGTATCTCTCCCCTCTCACTTTAAATCTATGCCCTCTAGTTTTAGACACCCCTACCTTTGGGAAAAGATATTCACTATCTAGCTGATCTGTGCCCCTCTTTATTATACAGATGTCTATAAGATCATCCCTCAGTCTCCTACATTCCAGAGAAAAAAGTCCCAGACTATCCAGTTTCTCCATATAACTTAAACCATCAAATCCTGGTAGCATCCTAGTAAATCTTCTCTGTACCACTTCTAGTTTAATAATATCCTTTCTGTAATAGGGTGACCAGAACTGTACATAGTATTCCAAGTGTACAGTTGAAGGGGAACAACACTTTTCCAATCCTCTGGGACTTCTCCAGAAGGCAAGATTCTTAGAAAATCACTACATGTGTATCCGTTATATCTGTAACTTCTTACTTTATCCCAAGATAGATTAACTGAATTATACAGTGCAAGAGAGGACTTTTGGCCCATCAAGTCTGCACCGACACACGAGAAACAATTGACCTCCCACCCAATTCCATTTACCAGCACTTGACCATAGCCTCAAATGTTATCATATGTCAAGTGCTCATCCAGGTACTTTTTAAAGGATGTGAGGCAACCCACCTCCATCACTCTTCCAGGTAGTGCATTCCAGACTGTCACTACCCTCTGAGCAAAATTTTTTTCCTCACATCTTCCCAAACTCTTACCCCTCACCTTGAGCCAAATGCCCCTTGTGACTGACCCTTCAACTAATGGGAACAGCTGCTCCCTATCTACATCCCTCAATCATGTGTACCTTGAACAGGTCACTGCTCCAAACACAACAACCCAAGCCTACCCAACCTCTCTTCATAACTTAAATGTTCCATTCCGGGCAGCATCATGGTGCATCTCCTCTGCATCCCCTCCAGTGTAATCACATCCTTCCGATAATGTGACCAGAATTGCACACAGTATTCTCGCCAAGTTCTATACAACTCCAACATGACTTCCCTGATTTTGTAATCAATGGCTTGATTGATAAAGTCAAGTGTCCCCTGTCTTTCTCATTCCCCTACTTCAGAGATCTGTGGACAACCATGCCAAGATCCTTGTTCCACAGAAATTCCTAGTGTCATGCCATTCATCAAAAACATTCTCATCAAATTACTCCTTCCTAAAGGTGTCACCTCATACCTTATGAAGTTAAATTCCACTTACTGCCTATCTGCCACCATCCCGTCTACATCTTGTTGTAGCCCGTGACACTCCCTCAGCCTGATTGGCTGTGTGATTAACAATCTTTGTATCGTCTGTAAACTTACTAATCCCACCCCCCACTAAATCATTTAGGGCATTTATATAAATAATAATAGGGGACCCAGCACGTATCCCTGTAGTATGCCAAGGTTCACTGGCTGCCAGTCAGTTATGCTGCCTTTTGTCAATACCCCAACTCCTACAATTGAGCAACTTGGTCAAATTACCCAGTATCCTATGTACATTTGCCTTCTTTTTAAGATTCCCATGTTACTCCCTAGTAAGAGGTTTTGCTGAAATCTATATAAACTATATTGACTGCACTACCCTCATCAACATAAAATAAAATCCAATTTATTAGGCATGACCTCTCTCTGACAAAGCCACGTTGACTAGCCCTGATCATGCTTTGCCTCTCCAAATGGAGATAGATCTCTCCTTTAGGATGCTCTCCAATAGTTTTTATACCACAGATCTGAGACTCACTCAGTTTAAATTTCAAAAAAATAGACAAGTTGCAAACAAAAATCTTGTGTTAGAGCTGATTTTTAGTAAAATAGGGTAGGATCTGGCCAAGGTAGACTGGGAACAGCTACCAGCAAGGAAATCTACACACAAACAGTTGCAGAGGGAGCGGGCATTCAAAAAGGAAAAGAAGAAATGAATTTCTCTTGTATTGATGGGGACTCACTTAGCATTAAGGGAGTGAATGGAGCAGAGTTAGTAAGCTGCATCCAGGTGAACTTCTTCAAACAGTATGGAGATAGTCCATCTAGGGAAGGGGCTGTACTGGACCTGGTATTCAGGAATAACCCGGCCAGGTGGTTGACATTTCAGTCGGGGAGTAGTTCGGAAACAGTGACCACAATTCAGTCAGCTTTAATGTACTGATGGATAAAGTATAGCCCTCAAGCGAAGATGCTAAATTAGAGGAAGGCTAATTCCAACAATATTAGGCAGAAACTGAATATAGATTGGAGGCAAATGTTTGAGGACAAATCCACATCTAGCTTTCAAGTACAAGTTCATAAGGAATCAGGACTGGCACATTCTTGTAAGGATGAAGGATAGGTATGGCAAGTTTTGGGAACCTTGGATAATGAGAGATATTGTGACCCTAATCAAAGAGAAAAAGGAAGCATTTGTCAAAGCTATGAGGCTGGTAACATACAAAGCAAGAGCGGAATACAAGCTAAGTTGAAAGAACTTAAACAAGAAATGAGGCAAGCTAAAAGGGATCATGGAAAAGCATTGGCCAGCAGGATTAAGGAAAATCCCAAGGCTTTTTATACATATATAAAGAGCAAGAGGATAGTCAGGAAAAGAATTGGCCCATTCAAGGACAAGGGAGGGAATCTATGCATAGAACCAGAAGAAATGTGCAAAGTAATAAATGAATACTTTGCATCAGTATTCACCAAAAGAGAAGGACTAGGTGGATGATGAGTCTGGGAAAGGGTGCGTAGATAGTTTGGGTCATGTAAAATCAAAAAGGAAATGGTATTAGGGTTCTTGAGAAGCAGTAAGGTAGACAAGTCCCATTGGCCAGGTATACCCCAGAACACAGAGTCAAGGGAGGAAATTGCTGGGGCCTCGTGAGAAATTATTGTATCCTCACAGGCTAAGGGGAGGTCCCAGAGGACTGGAGAATAGCCAATGTTGCTCCTTTATTTAAGAAGTGTAGCAAGGATAATCCAGGTAATTTCAGGCTAGTGAGCTTTACATCAGTTATTGGACAGGATTCATCGAGACAAGATTTACTCCCACTGGGAAGTAAGTACATATTAGTGAGAGGCAAAATGCTTTGGTGAAGAGTTCGTGTCTCACTATATTGATGAGTTTTTCGAGGAAGTGACAAAGAGGATTGATGAGGATAGGGCTGTGGCTGTTGTCTACATGGACTTTAGTGAAGCCTTTGACAAGGTCCCTTATGTCAGACTGGCACTGATGAAATTGCACAGGATCAGAGGTGAGCTGACAAGGTGCATACAGAACTGCCTTAAGTCATAGAAGACAGAAGGTAGCAGTGGAAGGGTGTGTTTCTGAATGGAGGGCTATGACTAGTGGTGTTCCTCAGGAATCAATCATGAGACCTTTACTGTTTGATTTGGAGAAAAATATAACTGGTTTGATTAGTAAGTTTGCAGATGACAAAAGTTTATGGAATTGCGAACAGCAATGAGGACCATCAGGGGATACAGCAAGATATAGATTACTTGGAGACTTGGGCAGAGAGATGGCAGATGGAGTTTAATCTGGACAAACGTTATGTAATACATTTTGGAAGGTCTAATATAGATGGGAAATATTCAACAAATGGCAGAACGCTTAAGAGTATCGCAAAGGATCTGGGTGTACAAATACATGTCACTGAAATGTAGGTGGAGAAAGTAATCAAAAAGGCATACGGCATGCTTGCCTCTATCAGCTGGGACATTTCAAAATTGACAAGTCATGTTGCAGCTTTGTAGACCCTTAATTAGGCCACACATGGAATATAGTATAAAAACAAATTACTGAGGATGCTGAAATCTGAAACCAAAAGAGAAAATGCTGGAAAATCTCAGCAGGTCTGACGGTTGTAATGCGAGAAAAGAGCTGATGTTTCAAGTCCAGCCTGACTTTCTCTCCTTAAAATGCTGTCAGACCTGCTGAGATTTTCCAGCATTTTCTCTTTTGGTTTACCAGGATGTTGTCTGGTTTGGAGGACACTAGCTGTGAGAGATTTGTTCTCACTGGAGCGATGGAGGTTGAGGGGTAACTTGATAGAATTCTACAAGATTATGAGAGGCATGGACAGATTGAATATTTCCCCCCAGAGTTCAAGAGTCAATTACTAAGGAGCATTTATTTAAGATGCGAAGGGCAAGGCTTAAAGAAGATGTACAAGGCAAGTTTTTTTTTTTTACACACAGCGGATGGTGGGTGCCTGTAACTCATTGCCAGGGGAGGTAGTGGAAGCAGATATGATAGTAACTTTTAAAGGGCATCTTGACAAATACATTAACAGGATGGGAATAGAGGGATGTGGTCCCTGGAAGGGTAGGGGGTTTCAGTTCATTTGGGCTGCATGGTCTGTGTAGGATTGGAGGATTGAAAGGCCTGTTCCTGTGCCTTAGTTTTGTTTATTCTTTAATGCAAGTCCTGCTCTGGTTCATATGTAAACTGTCCCACTTTCCCTAGAAATGGTCCCAGTGATTGAGGAATCTAAAACCCTCCCTCCTGCATCAACCCTTAAACCACATATTTATCTACATTATCCTCACTAGCATGTGACAGTGGCAGAAATCCTGAGATTAAAACCCGAGAGGTCTGCTTGAGAGGTGGATTGCCTAACTTCCTGAATTCTTGACGCAAGATCTCATCCCCTTTCTATCGATATCACCGGTACCAACACGTATTATGACTTGTACGTTATCATCCTCCCTCATTCAGAGCACCCTGCCCCAATGCAGTGATATCCCAGACCCTCGCACTGGGAAGGCATCACTCCATCGTGGAGTCATGTCGACAGCCACAGGCGCACCCATCTGTTCCCCTGACTACAGGGCACAAACCTCTATTGTTGGTCATCTTTTAAAACTCTCAATCCTTTGCCATACCATTAATTCAAACAAAATGAGTCTTTTTTTATTTTAATATTGTTCTTAACTGGCTTAGTTAAATTTAACTCCTTCCTGAAATCCTCCTTTCACTGGAATCCATCCTTCTCTCCCCTTATTACTTTTCCTCCATCTCCCCATCTTCCTCCATCCCCCTTCCGACATTGCCTCCCCTTCTACACCCACTCCTCCCCCCCCCCAACAAATTTTCTTTGCTCAAGCTTCCAAAATCTCTCTTGCCCCCATTCCAGCCCCTTGTCCCTCTACCCCCTCAGCCCGACCCGCCTCCCCTTCCTTCCTCACCTCCTCCTTTCCCCTACCAAGAGTTGAGAGCCCTGGCCCGGTCTCCCCAGTAAAGAGCCGGGGTGTGGGGGGGAGGTTTGGCCTGAGGTGCGGGGGGGGCCCGGGCCTGAGCTGAGGGCTCCCCGGGATCGGGGCCTGGGCTCCGAGCTCCCGAGACCGGGACCTGAACTGAGGGTTCCCCAGGAACAAGGTCTCGGCTGCGGGCTCCCCGGGCGGCCTTACCTTCAGGATCCGCCTCTTCGCCATCCCCGCCCGGCCGAGTGTCCAACACAACGCGTTCACGTCACAGGTAGGACACGTAACGCGATGGTATCACAAGAGAACGCTTAGCGTCACAGCTACGGCGTGATGACGTATAGGGAACGCTCGTTGACGTCGCTCAGGGATTATCCACGCATGCGCAGATCCACCGAGCTTAATGCAGCATCGCCCGGAGTGGGCGGTCCGAGGGCAGGAATACACCCTGGCCCTGGCCCAGTGAACCAGTAAGAAGTCGTAGACCAGGTTACCGTCCAACAGGTTTATTTGATAGTACAAGCCACTAGCTCCTTCGTTAGATGAACGGGAAGTACTGATCATAAACAGGGCATATAAAGGTGCACACAATTTACAGAATATTGATTAGAATGCGAGTCTTTACATCTAATCAAGTATTAAAAAGTGCAGACAATGTGAGTTGAGTTAGCATTAAGTGTCGGTTAAAGAAATGTGTATTGTCTCCAGCCAGGAGACAAGCCCAGGCAAATCATGAGGGGTTATAGATACTATGACAAGAACTCAAGATCCCACTCGAGACTGATCTCATGTCTGGCTATCAGTTTTTGATGTAGAGATGCTGGCGTTAGACTGAGGTAAACTCAGTAAAGTTTTACAACACCAATTTTAAATCCAACCAATTTGGTTGGATTTAAAAATGGTGTTGTAAAACTTTACTGAGTCTATCAGTTTCTGCTCAGCGACCCTGCGCTGTCATGTGTCGTGAAGGCCACCTTGGAGAACACTTACCTGAAGATCAGAGGCTGAATGCCCATGACTGCCAAAGTGTTCACCAACTGGAAAATAACAGTCTTGCCTAATCAGTATTCTGTAAACCATGTGCCTTTATATGCCCTGTTTGTGATCAGAACTCCCCACTCACCTGACAAAGAAACAGCACGCCAAAAGCTAGTGGCATTTATTACCAAAACCAGTTGGACTTTAATCTGGTGTCATGAGACTCCTTAGTGTGTTTACCCCAGTCCAATGCAGGCATCTCCACATAGTGAACCAAGACAGTGAGATTCTGACATTGAGCTGTTGCTGCTGCTGTGTGGGAAGCCCCTATTTCACAGAATGGCTCTTTGAATCATTGAACTCTCCTTGTTTCACCCTTTACAATTCTCAAACAGCCAGGATGCTGGGTAGATTCCTGATG
This sequence comes from Sphyrna mokarran, assembly GCA_024679065.1. Taxonomy (NCBI): domain Eukaryota; kingdom Metazoa; phylum Chordata; class Chondrichthyes; order Carcharhiniformes; family Carcharhinidae; genus Sphyrna; species Sphyrna mokarran. The sequence continues at coordinate 16,310,397 of JAGIQG010000031.1, read as the reverse complement.
GACATCCTCTCTTCCCTCCCAGGACAATGTCTGTACTGATCATCACTGACACTTCCCTTTTCTGCATCGTTGTTGATCATTTCATGTGATAAAAAGTGGCAAGTCCATTTGTCAATCACCATGGAATTTTAAGTGTGGATGGAGGCCATTTGGGCTATCGAGTTTGCACTGATGTTCTGATAGAGCATCTATTCCCGTAACCCCATGCATTTACCATGACTATGAGAAGAGGTAGGGAATATTTTTCTTTACACCAATCTGTTTCAAGGAGATAACCCTCATCCCAGTACCAAAGAAAAGCCAGACAACATGCTTTAATAATAACTGTCCATTGGCTCTGACATTCATCATTATGAAGTGTTTTAAAAAGCAAGTCATGCCACACATCAATTCCTGCCTCCCAAACTCAAAGGGCCCACTACTTCTGCTCTCCAAGCCTGCACTGCCTATGCTGCCCAGCTTAACTAAAACCCCCTACCCTTTCAGGAACCATATCCCTCTATTCCCATCCTATTCGTGTGTTTTTCAAGACGGCCCTTAAAAGTCACTATTATATCTGCTTCCACTAGCTCCCCTGGCACTGAGTTCCAGGTACCCACTACTCTGTGTAAAAGAACCATTAAACCTTGTCCCTCACACCTTAAACCTATGCCCCCTGGTAACTGACTCTTCCACCCTGGGAAAAAGCTTCTTACTATTCACTCTGTCCATGCCTCTCATAACCTTGTAGACTTCTATCAGGTCGTCCTCAACTTCCATTGTTCCAGTGAGAACAAACCAAGTTTCCTCTCCTCATAGCTAATGCTCTCCATACCAGGCAACATCCTGCTAAATCTTTTCTGTACCCTCTCCAAAGACTCTGGTCACCACATGATATTCCAAGTACAGCCTAAGGTTCTATCATGCTGCAACATGACTTGCTAATTTTTAAACTCAATGCTGATGAAGGCAAGCTTGCCATATGCCTTCTTGACGATCTGATCACCTGCATTGCCACATGACAGATGACAATACTTATCATCTGTAAGTTTCATTGCCACTTTCAGTGACCCGTGTACCTGTACCCCCAGATCCCTTTGCCTATCAATACTCTTAAGGATTCTGTCATTTACTGTATATTTCCTATTTGTATTGGGCCTTCCAAAATGCTTTACCTCACATTTGTCTGGATTAATCTCCATTTGCCATTTCTCCACCAAAGTCTCCAACCGTTCTACATCCTGCTGTATCCTTTAATGGTCCTCATGGCTATCTGCAAATCCACCAACCTTTTCTTCCAAACCATTTATATATATTACAAACAGCAAAGATCCCAACACTGATCCTGATGAACACTACTTGTCATAGCCCTCCACTCAGAAACGCACCCTTCCACTGCTACCCTCTATCATCTTTGACTGAGCCAGTTCTGTATCACCTTGCCAGCTCATGTCTGATCCCATGCCACTTCAGTTTCTGCACCAGTCTACCATAAGAGACTTTGTCAGACCTGACTGAAGTCTACATAGAAAACATCCAATGCCCTACCCTCATCAATCATCTTCGTCATTTCCTCAAAAAACTCGATCAAGTTGGTGAGACACGACCTCCCCTTCACAAAACTATGTTGCCTCTCACTAATATGCCATCTCCCTGCCTGCACTCAACCCTGAAGCACCTAGTTGACAAAGACACTTACGTCAGACTCCTATGTATTGACTACAGCTCAACGTTAACACCATTATTTCTCCAAGACTCACCTCCAAACTTCGGGCTGGGACTCAGCTCCTCCCTCTGCGACTGGATCATGAACTTCCTAACCACAGAACACAATTTGTAAGGACAGGCAACAACACCTCACCCATGGTCATCTTCCACAGCGGTGCCCCACAAGGCTATATCCTCAGCCCCATACTATATATCTTTGACTCTATGGTCAAATTCCCCTCCAACTTGATTTTGAAGTTTGTTCATGACACTACGTTATGGGTTGGATCTCAAACAATGATGAGACGAGTACAAGAAAGAGATAGAGAATCTGATGAACTGGTGCAACAACAATAATCACTCCATCAATAAAAGGAAATTATCATTGACTTTAGGAAATATAGAGGAGGACCTCCTCTGCCTATATCAATGAGGATGAAGTAGTTTTTAGATATCCAGATCATAAACAACTTTCTCAGGACCCAAAGGAAATTTGGTATGTCCACTACACCTACTGCAGATGCACCATACATGGAAAGCATTCTTTCCAGTTGTGTCACAGCTTGGTATAGCCCCTACTCTGTCGAAGACCAATAGAAACTACAAAGGGTCACAAACAAAGCCCAGTCCATCATGCAAACCAGCCTCCCAGCCATTGACTCTGTAATTAAGGACACCATGCATCCCAGATATTCTCTTTTCCACCTTCTACCATCAGGAAAAAGATAGAAATGTCTGAGGTCACACGCCAACCGACTCAAAAACAGCTTCTTTTGTGCTGCCATCGGACTTTTGAATAGACCGAATTCACCTTTAGTTGATCTTTCTCTACACCTTAGCTATGACTATAACAATACACTCTGCACTCTCTCCCTTCCTTCTCTGTGTACGGTATACTTTGTGTAACACACAAGAAACGATACTTTTCACTATATACTAATATATCTGACAATAGTAAATCAAATCAGTGCAGAACAAGTGGGGTTATATTTGAATGCAGTGTACACAAAATAAGGTAAATGAGCTTGTAGCACAGATTGAAATTGGCAGGTACAATGTTGTAGGCATCACACAGACGTGGCTTCAAGAGGATCAAGGTTGGCAGCTAAATACCCAAGGATACATATCCTACTGAAAACACAGACAGGTGGTCAGAGAGGGTGGGAGTTGCCTTGTTACTAACTGAAATTAAATCAAAGGCAAGAAGTGATATAGAGTCAGTAGACGTAGAATCTGTGAGGGTAGAGTTCAGGATCTGCGAAGGTAAGAGGACCGTGATCAAAGTTATGTACAGGCCTCTGAGCAATAGTCAGGATGTGGGGCACAAGATACACCAGGAGATTAAAAAAAAGGCAACTAAAAAAGACAAGGTTACAGTGATCAGGGGGGACTTCAATATGCAAGTGGACTGGGAAAATCAGATAGGTAGTGGATCCCAACAAAACGAATTTGTGGAATGTCTACATGGATCAGGGGTTATGCAAAAAGAAAGGCGAATGGGGATGATAAAAATAACAGTCATGATTAAATGGCAGAGCAAACTCAATGGGTCAAGTGGCCTAATTCTGCTCCAATTCTGTCTTAGGATAACAGTATTATGAGGCATAATGGAGGATCTGGTCAAAATTGATTGGGAAAGGAATCTAGTAGGAAAGATGTTGGAACAGCAATGGCAGGAGTTTCTGGAAATAATTTAGGAGAAACAGCAGAATTTTATCCCAAGAAAGGAGGGAGAATCTCAGGAGATTCTAAGGGGAGGATGAGGCAACCATGGTTGGCAAGGGAGGTTTAAATTTATTTGTGTCATAGGTTGGCTTACATTAACACTGCAATGAAGTTACTGTGAAAATCCCCTGGTTGCCACACTTTGGCACCTGATTGGGTACACTGAGGGAGAATTTAGCATGGCCAATGCACCTAACTAGCACGTCTTTCAGACTGTGGGAGGAAACCAAAGCACTTGGAGGAAACTTTTGCAGACACTGGGAGAACTTGCAAACTCCACATAGACAGTGACCCAAGCCAGGAATCAAACCTGGATTCCTGTTGCCGTGCAATGCTAACCACTGTGCCACCATATCAGCAAAAGAAAAAAGATCCAAAGCATGGCAAGATTAATGGGAACGTCTTAACGACCAACAGAGGACAACTAAAAAATAAATAGATGATATATCAGGGCAAGCTAGTTAGTAATATCAAAGAAGATTGATTGTAAGAAGTTTTTTTTTAGACTCAAAAGGTAAGAAAGGCAACAGTGGATATGGGACCATTGGAAAATTACACTGGAGAAATAGTAATATGGAACAAGTGGTGGAGGAACTGAATAGGTACTTTGCATCAGTCTTCATGACAGAAGACACCAGTAATCATGTCAAAACTTCAAGGGGTTAGAGGTGTGTGTGGTAGTCACCACTAAAGAGAAGGTGCTAGGAAAGCTCAAAGGCCTGAAGATGGATAAATCACCTGGGCCACATGGACTACACCCCAGAGACTGTGAACAGATTATGGAGTGATTCCTGAAAGATCAGAGGAGTTAGGGAGGGTCCCAGAGTACTGGAAAATCATGGTTGTAACATCCTGTTTAAAAAGGGAGGGAAGCAAAAGGCAGAAAATTACAGGCCAATTAGCCTGACCTCAGTAAGATTTTAGAATACATTATTAAGGATGAGATTTTGGAATACTTGGAAGTACATGCTAAAATAGGACACAATCAGCATGGTTTCATCAAGGGGACATCATGCCTGACAAATCTGTTCCAAATCTTTGAGGACATAAGAAGCAATGAACTTTATCTACTTGGATTTACAGAAGGCCTTTGACAAGGTGCCACACTGGAGGTGCTGAGTAAATGCCCATAGCTTTAGAAGTAAGGAACTAGCATGGATAGAAGACTGGCTGTCTGGCACAGAGTGAGGATTAAGGAGTCCTTTTCAGGATGGCAGCCAGTGACTAGTAAAATTCCGCAGGGGTCGGTGTTGAGACCACAACTTTTCACTTTATACATCAATGATCTCGGAACTGAGAGTAATGTGGATAAGGAACTGAGGGCATTGTGGCTAAGTTGCAGATGATACAAAGATATTTGAAGGGGCAGATAGTATTGAGGAGGTGGGGAGGCTGCAAAAGGACGTTTGTGCTTTATCCTCTATTTAAGTCAACTATTGCATATACTTTTCTCCCCCAAGAAACCTCAGTATCTTGCAATTTGCTCTGTATTCATTTAAGACACACACAAACATAGAAAAGAACAGATGGAAGATCATTTGGCTTATCACACCAGCCAAATTGAACAATAATCTTGTAAACTTGAGGAATAAGTTTCTGCTTCTACCACTTACTCCTTCAGTCTTACCTGTTTGACCATGCTCTATGTGGATTCCGTGTCAGATTTTGTTCAGTAACAATCCTGTAAACTGCCTTTGTACATTTTAAGAGCAAGCAACTAAGTTACTGTTGGAATTCTTTCCTTTACTTCCCCACTTGTCACCTTGTATTTGCTTTGTATTCTCTCCATTTTATTCCACCACTTCTCCTTCAACTCATTTGCTACATTTTCTGCAGTTAAACAAAATAGACCCTTTGGCCCAGTTTGTCCATGCTGCCTTTTTGTCTAAAACCTCTAAGCTAATTCCCAATTGCCCGCATTTGGCCCACATCCCTCTATAGCCATCTGTAGCCATCTATGTAACTGTTTAAACACTTTTTAAAAGATAAAATTGTATCCGCCTCTCTGACTACCTCAGCAGCTTGTTCCAGACACTCACCACTGTGTGTGAAAAACCTGCCCCTCTAGGCATTCTTGTATCTTTCCCCTCTCACCTTAAACCTATGTCCTCTAGTTTTAGATCCCCTGTCTATGGAAAAATATATTGACTATATACCTTATCTATGCCCCTCATTACTTTATAGACTTGTTTCAAGTCATCCTTCAGCCACCTATGCTCCAGAGAAAGAAGTCCCAGAATATTCAGCCTCTCCTTATAACTCAATCCATCAAGTCCTGGTAACATCCTAGTAAATCATTTCTGGACTCTTTCTAGTTTAATAATATATTTTCTATAATTGTGTGACCAGAACTGCACAGAGAATTCCAAGTGTGGCCTTACCAATGTTTTGTACAACTTCAACAATACATCCCAATTTCTGTATTCAATGATCTGACCAATGAAACCAAACATGCCAAATGCCTTCTTCACCACTCTGTCCACCTGTGGCTCCATTTTCAATGAGCAATGAACACATACCCCTAGATCTCTTTGTTCTGTAACTCTCCCCAACGCACTACCATTAACTGACCAAATCCTGCCTGGTTCAATCTACCAAAATGCATCACCTTGCATTTGTCTAAATTAAACTCTATCTGCTATTCATCAGCCACTTCAGCAATTTCTTCCCAAGCTTCCCACCATGTCCAAGAATACACTGCATCATGTCCCAGGGATTTATCTGGTTCTTTACTCAGAGGGTAGTAAGGGTGTGGAATGTCCTGCCTGCAGCAGTTGTGGACTCGCCAACTTTAAGGATGTTCAAATGGTCAGTGGATAGGTATATGGATAACATTAGAATAGATTAGGTTAGAGGGTTATTAGATTGGTTCCACTGGTCGGTGCAACATCGAAGGCCGAAGGGCCTGCTACGTTCTATGATGTGCTTTAAGACTTTCAGTGCCTCCTTCTCTGTAAGATGTACACTCCTCAAGACATCACTATCTATTTCGTCAAATTTTCTAAGATCCATGCTTTTCTCAACAGTAAACACTGATGAGAAATCTTCATTTAGGATCTCACCTATTTCTTGTGGATGTGCACGTAAATGACCTTGTTGATACAAGAGATCGTACTCTCTCCTTTGTTACTCTTTTGCCCTTTATGTATTTATAGGAGCTCTTTGAATTTGCCTTTGCCTTATCTGCCAAAACAATCTCCTGTCCCTTTTTTGCCCTCTCAATTCTCTCTTAACTCTACTCCTACACCCCCTACATTCTTCAAGGGATTCACTTGATCCCAGCTGCCTATGCATGTTATGTGCCTCTTTCTTCTTCTTGAGCAGGGCCTCAATATCCCAAGTCATCCAGGGTTCCCTACTTCTGCCAGCCCTTCACTCTAAGAGGAATGTGTTTACCCTGAACTCTGGTTAACACACTTTTAAAAGCATGCTACTTACCAGACATTCCTTTACCTTCCCACAAACTCCCCCAATTAACTTCCAAAAGTTCCTGCCTGATACCATCAAAATTGGCCTTGCTCCAACTTAGAATTTTAACTTTTGGGCTAGACCTATCATTTTCTATAGCTATCCTAAAATTAATAGAGTTAATAGAATCTCCACCTATTACCACTCTACTTTTCTTGCAGCTATGTGTAATCTCCTTACATATTTGCTCAATTTCCTGCTGACTATTTGGAGGCCTTTCGTACAACCCTGTAAAAGTAATTCTCCTCCTCCTCATTTCTCAGTTCTACCCATATAGACCCAGTGACCGAACACTTGGATATATCTCCTCTCAGGACAGCTGTGACGCTTTCTCTGATCAAAAGTTGAACATCACCCCCCAACCCCTCTCTTACTTGCTTTTCTATAGAACATCTCTACCCTGAAATATTGAGCTACCAGTCCTGCCCCTCCCTTAGCCAGGTTTCAGTAATTGCTATCACATCCCAGTTCCACGTACCCATCCATGCCCTGAGTTCATCTGCTTTGCCCATCAGGCCTCTTGCATTGAAATAAATGCAGTTTAATCTGAACTTCCCTTGCTCTCTGTCTTGCTTCTGCCTGATCTGTCTGTTACTAGGATTACTGACACTGCCTTTACTACTTAAAGTGCGCTCTTTAACTTCTATGCTGTTCTCAAACATCTCTTCTGTCTCCCTACTGCTTTGGATTCCACTCCCCTGACAGGTATAACCTGTCCCTCAAATAGGTCAGCCCTCCCTGGAAAAGATTCCAATGATCCAAAAATCTAAATCCCTGCCCCCGACATCAGCTCTCAAGCCACGCATTCATCTGCCTAATCTTCCTATTCGTTCTCTCATTGGCATGTGGCAGTGATAGTAGTCCTGAAATTACTGCCTTCAAGGTCCTACACTTTATTTAGCCTTCTGCTTAACTCTCTATGTTCACACTTCAGAACACAGAAGTGCCTTTGTCATTGGTACCAGCATGTACAACGACTTCTGGCTGCTCCCCTTCCCTCTTAAGATTGTCCTGCTGTCGCTCAGATATCCTTGACCCTGGCATCAGGGAGGCACCAGACCATCCTGGAGTCTCGATTGCAGCCACAGAAATACTTGTCTGTGCGTCTAACTAGCGAGTCCCCTATTACTACTGCTCACTTGCTCTTTGCCCAACCCTCGCCCAAAGCACAACCAGCTGTGGTGTCACAGGCCTGGCAGCTGCTGGTATCTCCCCCTGACAGGCAATCCCCCACAACAGCATCCAAAACAGTATACCTATTTAAATAGGCACAGGAGACTCCTGCACCATCTGCCTGCCTCTCCTGGCAGTCATCCATCTACCTGTTTGAACCTGTGCTGTGACAATGTCCCTGCAACGAGTGTCTGTCACACTCTCTGCCTCCTGTATGCTTCGCAGTGCATCCATCTGCTGCTGTAAATGAACAACGCAGTCTGTGAGGAACCACAGCTGGACACTTCCAGTAGTTGTCAGAGAGACGAGATTGCTCCCTAATATCCCACATCTGGCAGGAGGAGCATACCACTGCCCTAGCTGCCATTTGCCCTTATACAAGTAAAAGGATAAATGAATCTCAACTCACCTTTTTCTTGCTTCTGGTCCTCCTGCCGATTTTTCTTTTGGTCAGAGGAGGAGGTAGGGAGGAAAAGACTGAAATAGTGCTTGGAGTTTAACTGTCCCTTCAAAGCAGCTCCTCCTCAAACCATCTTCTGGTTGTAGTGACTGCACCTACAACCACCAATCACCTTCACTGCTCTGCTGCCCTCACCTGGACGAGATTCCTGTGCACTTCCCCAAATAGTGCCTTTTCCTAGTCCAGCTCCCAAATCATAGGCTTTTACAGACTAACACTGAAACAACATTTGGTCACAATTCTTTTCCTACTCTCACAACCATTATTTTTCTGATTTCATCTCCAATAACAGAAACACTGGATCTCTATCACCCAATTTCAATCGCTTGAGCGATAGTTACTGTTACTCTGCATTGTTGTCCTTTAATATTTCTGTTTTTATGATCAGATGATCACATTTGGTGGCTTGCAAAGTAGTGAGAATTGTATTATTTCTTCCATTAATTAATATTCATTCTCAGGGTCTGGCTGTCAATGGCCTGGCCAGCATTTATCGCCATCACCAGGTGCCACGAGGAAGTGCTGCTGGGCTTTAAGAACAAAAGCAGTTTAGCAAATGGCAACTCCAAAGAGTATTAAAAATGACACTGTCTCCTGCCAATGCAAGGTAGCCACCGACATACGATAGTGAGCATGTACACTATTACACACTGCCGAGAAAACCAAATGGCATTGTGCCCCACTATATGGCTTTGATTTATTTAATTAAGGTCTGTGATCTTCATTGGAGACTAAAATTTTCAACGGGGAAGAAATTGGATCAGGATACTGAGCTGCAGTTAGGTTATGATATCTGAATGAGAGAAGCATCCCACTGCTTTGTTAGTTTTTTTGCAGACAAAGTCATATATCAAGCCTTTATAATTCAATTATTCCAGGGAAATGGCAGAAATGATAATTCAAATTTTTTTCTAAACACACTTTGCCAAAACATTTCTAGGAAAATATTTTGTCGCTATGTTGACAAGAAAGATCATTGTGGTTATGCAATGATGTCATGGAGTAAACCGTACAATGGTACATGCATAATATTGGCAGCAAACAATCTAACCCTAAATCATGTTAACGCCCGTCTGCTGTCACATACAGATCCAAACTGGGCCAGGATTCCTTTGCTAAAAGATAAAAGTAAACCATTTATGTTTTATGACAATTCAACAGCTATTCTGTCACCTTACTGAGACATAGTTTGAGACTTGGAATTCGGTTTTGAAAATTGCTACGATGGGATTGAATTTCCATTTCCCAGATTGAGAGTCAACACTTTTTAATAGGACGGATAATGTTATATTTGGTTCAAGTCGTAGCTTTTATTAAAGACCTGAAAAGAGGAATGAGAGGTGGAGGGAGAGCTTCAGGAACAGATTTCAGGAACCCAGGCATACGTGGCCATCAATGCTGGTGCTAATTGAAGCTCATCATTTCCAAGCTTACCCAATTCAATCATTCCTCCTTCCTGGCCCTTCTGCTTCTTCCCAATTTCACTCTGCAAACTCACATTCCATCTGACTGATCATTCTCCCTCTCCCCAGTCTGCTGATCCCAATGTTTCACCTCTCCTGAGCTGGGCACCTCAGCTGCTGAGGCTCCTACTTCTCCCTACTCCAAATTATGTTGCTAATCTTTATGTTGCCCTTGTTCTCCAGATTTCTCTCTCTCTCTCTCTTTACACAAGCAAGTACAAATAACATTCCAGAAATATTAGGGAACCAAGGATCTCATGAAGGGGTGCAACTGAAGTAAGAAAATAGTGATGGGAAAATTAATGGGGATAAAGACTGACAAATCCCCAGGGTCTGATAACCTACCTCCCAGAGTATTAAACGAAGTGGCCCTGGAAATACTGGCTGCATTGATGGTCATCCTCCAAAATTCCATTGACTCTGGAGCAGATTGGAGGGGAACAAATGTAGCCCCATTATTTAAAAAGGGAAAGAGAGAAAAAAAGAGGGGGAGATTACAGACTAGTTAGCCTTCCATCAGTAGTCGGGAAGATGATAAAATCTATTATGATAGCAGAATATTTGGAAAACACAATGGCAGAACCTTTAAGAGTATTGATAGGCAGAGTGATTTGGATTTACAAGTACACAGGTCACAAAGTTGCAATGCAGGTAGAGATGGTAGTTAAGAAGGCATATGGCACGCTTGCCTTCATCAGCTGGGGCACTGAGTTTAAAAATTGGCAAGTCATCTTGCAGCTTTATAGAACCTTAGTTAGGCTGCGTGAATGTAATGTTCGATTCTGGTCACCATATTACCAGAATGATATGAAGGCTTTGGACAGGGTACAGAAAAGATTTAGCAGGATGTTGCCTGGTACGGAGGACATTAGCTATGAGGAGAGGTTGGGGAAACTTGGTTTGTTCTCACTGGAACGACAGATGGGCGAACTGATAGAAATCTACAAGATTATGAGAGTGGATAGTCAGAAGTCTTTTCCCAGGTGGAAGAGCCAATTACTCGGGGACATAGGTTTAAGGTGCAAGGGACAAGGTTTAAATGAGATGTATGAGGCAAATTTTTATACACAGAGGGTGGTGGCTGCCTGGAACTCGCTGCCGGCGAAGTAGTGGAAGCAGATATGATAGTGACTTTTAAGGGGCATCTCGACAAATAAATGAATTGGATGGGAATAGAGATATTTGGTCCCCAGAAGGGGTTTTAGTTAAGTTGGGCAGCATGGTCAGTGTGGGCTTAAAGGGCCAAATGGCTGTTCTTATGTTGTAATTTTCTTTGTTTTTAAAGCCAGCATTATGTTATGAAGGACAAATCAGACATAATAATTGGCTCTTCCACCCTTGGAAAAGATTTCTGACTATCCACGCCCCTCATAATCTTGTAGATTTCTATCAGGTCGCCTCTCTGTCATTCCAGCGAGAAGAAACCAAGTTTCTTCAACCTCTCTTCGCAGCTAATGCCCTCCATATCAGGCAACATCCTGGTAAATCTTTTCTGTACCCTCTCCAAAGCATTGGAGTGACAACCAGAATCGAACATTGTATTCCAAGTGCGAATGTAGCTAATAGGATAACGGAGAACCAGTGGATGTGGTGTACTGGGACTTTCAGAAGGCCTTTGATAAGGTCCCTTCATAACAGGTTACTGGGCAAAATTAAAGGAAAGGGGATAATGTATTGGCAGGGATGGGCAATTGTTTGAAAAGGGAACAGAAAGACCCATTTGTTTCAACTTTCTTCAAGTGGCAGGAGCTCTCTAGTGGGGTATTACAGGGATCAATGCTTGCGCTGAGGCAAAAAACTGGAATTGTGAGGAGGATGCAAGCAGGCTTCAAAGTGATTAAGATAAGCTCAGTGAGTGGGAAAATTCATGGTAGGTGGAGTACAATATGGCTTTATGTGAAGTTATACACTTCCGTATGAAAAACAAAAAGGAAGAGTATTATTTTATATTGTAATATATTGCCAATTGTAGATGTTCAAAGGGATCTGTGTATCCTTGTACACTAGTCAATGAAAATGGAGAGGCTAAAGCAGCAAGCAATTTGAAAGGCAAATGGTATGTTGGCCTTTATTGCCAAAAGAATTGAAGTTCAGAAGTCAAGATGTCTTCCTGTAATTATACTAGGCAGTGGGAAGACCACACCTGAAGTACGGCGCGCAGTTTGGTCTTCCTACCTAAGAAAGAATATACTTACTATAAACGGAGCACAGTGGAGGTTGACTTGGCTGGTATTGTGGTTGGCAGGACTATCCAATGAGAACAGATTGGTTCAATTGCACCTGTATTGACTAGAGTATAGAAGAATAGAGAAAATCTGATTGAAACGTGTGAAATTCTAAAGGCTGGGTGAGACTAGATACAGAGGAAGCCTGGAACCAGTAAGCACAGTCTCATTGTATGGGGTAGACCATTTAGGACTGTGACAAGGAAAACGTCTTCACTCAAAAGTTTAAACTTTATTTATTACTGTCACAAGTAGGCTTATGTAACACTGCAATGAAGTTACTGTGAAACCTCTAGTCACCACATTCTGGCATCTGATCGGGTGCACACAGAATTTAGCACGGCCAAATCACATAACCAGCATGTCGTTCAGACAGTGGGCTGAAACCAGAGCCCTGGAGGAAATCCATGCAGATACAGGGAGAACATGCAAACTCTACACAGAAAGTGACCCAAGCCAGGAGTCAAACCCGAGTCTCTGGCACTGTGAGGCAGCAGTGCGAACCACAGTGCCAACCCCAGAGAATGAATTTGTGCAATTCTCTATTACAAATGGCTATGGAGGCCAAGTCACAGAACATGTTCAAGACATAAATTTTTTTTAAGATTGTAATAGCATCAAGGAACACAGGGAGGTAATGAGAACATATCATTGAGATTGATCATATTGAACGGCAGAGCAGGCTCAATGGCCTACTCCAAGTTTGTACGTTTCAGTGAATACCAGCTGGTGTACACTTGGAACCCAAGTAGCTGGAGGCAGGAGCCTACATGAACAGAAGCCAGTAAGTGTGGCCCAGATTGAATAGCGGAAGTGGCGCCCAATGCTGTCCGAGTGAGTGAGTGACTGGAAATTGAAGGGGGGGGGAGAGGAGGAGAGGAAGGGAGGAGGTGAGAATGCTTATGGAGGAGAATAGATAAAAGAGCAGGGGGAGAGAGGGGAGAAAGAGCTGAAAGAAAGCAAAGAGAGAGTGAGAGCAGAGAGGATGCATGATGGGGGTTGAATGGAGGATGTGGGAGAAGGATGTGTCTGGCACAGTTTCTCTGATTTAATCTAATACTATATTCACCTTCACATACACAAGCACACACGTGCACACATCAACATGTCGAGAAGTTACCTCCAGTGTCTTTGCCTCAGGATTTCATTTTTTTTTGCTCCAAAGCCACTGATTTGTTTTGGTCCTGTAGATGCCAGGGCAGCCTACTAACTTACTCTGAGACTTGGAGAGCAAAAGGAAACTCAATTTTATTCAAAGATTCTTCATTTTCTCCCACCTTACCCCCCCTCCCTCCAAAAAAATTTACATGTGTTGGTTCAGTTTATTTACATATCTTAAACACAAAAGAACATTTTGGAAACAAGATGCTGACCGTAAATCTGTAAAAACCCCTAAATACAAAGAATTTTTAATGTACAATGTTTATGCAGAAATTTTTTTTTACATTTTTTAAAAACAAGGCAAATTAAAAAAAAAAGAACGGAGAGATTTTACAGATGGAAAGTGGAAGTGTGGATATAGCCAATAAACAGCTAAATGGAGCAGGCTGGGATCTATTTGAATATATTCCCCAAGGTTTGAGTCTGCTTGGACCCACTCTTCAATGTCTTACTGAACTATCAAAAACTATGCTTACATTGAGAGGGGAACATGTCTTCCGTTTGGGTTGACTGGTCTTGGCCAAAATGGCAAATGAGGCTCCTGTCTCTCCTCTGCAACAACTTACACTGTATCTGATGCCCTCTAATTTGTCATTTATATTAATGATTTGGATGAGAATATAGGAGGCATGGTTCGTAAGTTTGCAGATGACACCAAGATTGATGGCATGGGGGACACTGAAGGTGGTTATCTCCAATTGCAATAGTATCTTGATCAATTGGGCCAGTGAGCTGATGAATGGTAGATAGAGTTTAACTTAGATAAATGCGAGATAGTGCATTTTGATAGATTGAACCAGGCCAGGACTTACTCAGTTAATGGTAGGGCATTAGGGAGAGTTATAGAGCGAAGAGGTCTAGGAGTACATGTTCATAACTCCTTGAAAGTGGACTCACAGGTGGACAGAGTGATGAAGAAGGCATTCAGCATGCTTGGTGTCATCGGTCAGAACACTGAACGCAGAACTTGGGACGTCTTATTAAAGTTGTACAAGACATTGGTAAGGCCACACTTGGAATACTATGTGCAATTCAGGTCACTATTATAGAAAAGATATTATTTAACTGAAAGAGTGCAAAAAGGATTTACTAGGATGCTATCAGAACTTGATAGATTGAGTTATAAGGAGAGGTTAGATAGACTGGCACTTATCTCTCTGGAGCATAAGAAGCTGAGGGGTGATAAAATAATGAGAGGCATAGACAAGGTAGATAATCAATATCTTTTCCCAAAGGTAGGGGAGACTAAAACTAGAGGGCAGAGATTTAAGGTGAGAGGGGAGAAAGACAAAAGTGTCCAGAGAGAGAATTTTTTCCACACAGAGGGTGCTGAGTGTCTGGAACAAGGCAGTACTAGAGGCAGGTACAATTTTATCTTTTAAAAACCATAGATAGTTACATGGGTACAATGGTACAGAGGGATACGGACCAAATGCAGACAATTTGGGATAAAAATAAGGGCGGTATGGGCAAGTTGGGCCAAAGAGCCTATTTCCATGCTGTAAACCTCTATGGCTCAATGATTAATTATTCTGTCAGATATAGAAGCATTGCATATTTAACAACATCCCTACAGAGGGACATTTCTTTCATCTGACACACAGTCAGATGGGATGGCCAAAGCACAAAGGGCTTTGGCCATCCCAGGTCAACAGCAGAAGTGGTCTGCTCTCCCCAGCAGTAGGTAGGATAGCTTAACTCTCTTATCCAGCTATCAACAAGATTCTGTTTCACCCAAAAACTCTGCATTAAAAATCCTACCTTTTTTTAAATCAAGGAGTTGCAATACCAGTTTTGGCAGAGAAGCTACCCATCTTCCAAGTTAAAATTTCTGGCAGTCCACCTGGAATGATTCATGGAGTGAAATCTACAACCCACATTCATCATTCAACAGAAAAAAATTCTTAACTTTCTTCTAGTTTCCCCTTCCCATCAAGCACCAAGGCTGGCATGACTTATCCAGCTGGGAACTGCTCCTGGCAGGGAGATGGCGAGTGTCAGTTTCAGTTGTACTATGATTGTCTCACTTATTCATGAATCCTACGCCACCAAACACCTGCTCTCCAATAAGATTCAGGTGGAACCAGTTCAAGGTTCCTCCATCTCTCCAAAATCCTGACTAGCTTGTGTTCAGGAGCCTCAGGCCCAGGTAGATGACAACCTGTCATCCACCACGCATCTCCCTCTGCACCAACCCAAGCTAATACCTTCCACCTTTCCTACCCACCCACCCATTTCCTGGTCAATAGCACCCCTTTCCATAAGAGGCTAACATCCCCCAGAACTCCAGTGACATCTGGGAATTTAGCCCTCTCTCTCCCTCTCTCAGCTGTGATGAAACTTGATCCCCTTACAGAGGTAAGACAGAAATTCCACAAGAACTGGAACTGAATTGGTTCAAAGGGAGAGAGAGAGAGAGAGAGAGAGATCCCATAGTCATGGGAATACCTCCCTTCCCCCTGACCTCACCCCCTCTCACCAGCCACAACAACCGAAAGACATATTTACAAGTTTCAGCATAAGAATTGGGTCAAATATTGACCAGCAAGGAATATAGTTTAAAATGTCTCTGGGAGGATATGGGTCTACAATGTGGACCACACATGATGTTCACTCTGTGGACTTTGTTACCAGGGACAGTGGCTGTGTCTGCATGGCAGGTACAGCATGTTGGGAATGTGTCGCAGCCTCCACCGATGAGGGCGGAGTCAAAAGGAAAGTAGGGATAGCGGTGTAGGAGAGTTGGCGAGCACTGGCAGGTGAGGGGCTACTCTCAGTCAGGCTGGTAGCTGGGGTGGTCGAAGATGGGGCACTCAGCTTGGTGCTAAGCGACAGGGGCTGGGATTGCTCAGAGGCCGGGGGATCCGGCACCAACTGCAGGGTGGACGGTGAGGGCGGTGAGTCCAACACACTCCCGCCAGCAGAGATGGGCGCAGCACTGCTCTCATCCGCCCGCAGATACTGGACACACTTCAGCCTTCGCCGGGACACTGGCAGAGTCAGGTCTAAAAGAGAAGGAACAATTATCAGAACAAGAAACTGAACAAATTACAGTGAAATACACCATACAAAATATCACCTTTCACACCATCATACATTTCACACTATATCCACTCTGCATTCAGACATCCTGCTAAACGGCTAACTGAGAAGGTTGCAAAAGGAAGTCAGTTTTGGTGGGGACAGAGGGGCTAAGGACTGCCAGAAGAGCAGCCTGAGGGACTCTGGAGGGGTAACATAAAACCGAAAGAAAGCTCATAAAATTGCCACAAGAGGCATAGATCCTGACCAATGCTCAAGATACAAATAAATATAAAAAGGAGAGAAAACTGATGCTAAAAGCTAATATAGTATGAAAATTAATTTGTAAGGAATATCAATATCAACACAAATATATTACACTATTATTTGAAAAAGGCGGATCGTCTAGAGATATATAGGCCCTTAAAAATTAATTGGCAAATCAAAATGAAGTAATGATGGAATTGCTGATTACTTTGTGTTAGTACTCACAGTACATGAGGAGGTAGGATATCTGCAAAATTAACAAAATAATGATATTCAAGATATCATTGCACTAAAAATGATAAATCTCCAGGATCAAGTGGTTTTTATCTCAGGAATTTAAACTAAGTAGTTATTAAGTTGTTTCATTTGAAGGGAGATCTAACAGGGGAGCACAAAATTATGACAGATTTAAATCAAGTAAACAAGAAAAGATGTTCCCATTCGTTAACGGTACAAGGAAGGGGCGGAGAGGGAAATGATTTAAAGTGCAGGGAAGCAGCAATGTGAGGAAGAACTTCATTATGTAGCCAGCTGTAATAACGTGGCACTTGATGCCCATAATGAAGATGGCAAAAGTGGTCAATAATTTCAAAAGGAAATCAGATGGACACCTGAGGAAAATAAACTTGTTCATCTACAGGGATAGAACAGGAGTATGACTGTGACTGGACTGATCTACACTGAGCCAACATGATTATGCTGTTCACTCTGTCTGTTCTGGTGGTGAAACATTGCCCACATTAGGGGGAAGGTAGACTGAGGACATTGCATTAGGCACCAATCACTTGCAAAATGCTGGCTTCCAACTGACCCAAACTTAACACACAGCAGTTCAATCACACAAACCACAACACATAGAAAACTCACCTCGGCTCTCTGTCTCTGTCTGCTGCTTGTCCCGTTTCCTCTTCTTCCTCTTCCCCTGTTAAATAACACTTAAGAGTCAATCAGTACTTTCCTTTCACATCCAACAGAAAGCAGTGAGATGTG
Organism: Sphyrna mokarran; assembly: GCA_024679065.1. Classification (NCBI taxonomy): domain Eukaryota; kingdom Metazoa; phylum Chordata; class Chondrichthyes; order Carcharhiniformes; family Carcharhinidae; genus Sphyrna; species Sphyrna mokarran. The sequence continues at coordinate 16,292,758 of JAGIQG010000031.1, read as the reverse complement.
GGGCACAGCAATAATGCTGTGATGGTCAGGAGATGTTTAGCGTACTTTTGACTATCATGGTGTAGTAGGCCTGACCCAACTCTGCCCTGAAGAACCTGGGAAGTTCCAATCTCATTAACATTTCAACTTTAATCACATCCCTAGCTTTTCCCACCTCCCATTGTCTACAGGCCATTTTTACTCAACCCAAGATGGATACTCACATAATTGTCCCGTGCTGACCACCCAGGGTACAGCTGAGAGTGGAGTTGTCGTTCCTTCCTTGCAAGTTCGTAATATTTCGATTGCTCTTCTCTAGTCAATGCATGCCACTGTCAGGAGATACAAGGAGAGGGTTGACCTATCGGAAAGTACTTGAGACGACTCTGGATCTCACAATTCGCCTCTGTCCCTCCCAACTAAAGCTAGTACATCAACCTCCAACTCAATCAGGAGAGAGACTGAGGCACCTTTCAGTCAAGAGGTTTTCGACAATTAGTTTCGATCAGGACTATGCCCCAGATCCAGCCGAATCCGAGCTATAATTAGAAGTAACCTTGAATTTTGCATTAGGTCATAGGGCACTTCCCAGGAACAATGATCAAACAGGAAATGGAAATCAATTATCGCACACCTTAAAAGATAATAACGTGGAGGAATTGGCCATACACAGCATTCGGGTCCAGAATCTGTACAGGTTTTGCAGCTATCTTCCATTGTGATACATGGGGCCCCACGGCCCTGGCCATGACTAACCTTGCGTCCCAGGATCTGGTTAATGGCAGCACTTTCCTTTAGTGTACACTCTGCCACCACTTTGGCCCGCATCTCTTTCATGTACAACATGAACGCATTCAGTGGCTTCTTGATGTGAGGCTTCTTCTTGTCATCCTCTTTCTTCACTGCCAGGGGCTTCCTGAAATACACGCATGGGTCACACCAAGGAGAATAGGCCAAAACAAGAGAGGCAGGATCAGGAGATACAGACACACATCAAACTCCTTCCCAGACTAAACTCATTCCGTACTTCCTGTACATCACTCCTGGGAGCAGGACTAATCCAATGAACATAATCCCAATGGAGCAAACTCCTTTCCATTCACTCCCACTGTGTAGACTCCCAACGGATTAAACCCCATTCCCATTGGAACCAAGACAGGAGCTGGTTTCTCACTAAGTCTGGGGCGGGAAATCAATCTTCCTTTCATCGTATGGCCAGCGTCATGGAAGTGAAGGTTTAAGCCTTCTTCACAACTTGAACCAAAACCAGCATCTTAGACTCTCACAAATCTGAGCCAACTGATACAACACGTAAACCATTCTAGTTACTGCTTAACATCCAAACCCTGTCATAGTAGTGAAGGAATAGCATACTTACGAGGTATGGTTGGGGCTGGGCTCGCTATGAAGCCGCTCCTGTTTGATACCTGTTGTTACAATGGCTGGATGAGGAATTCCAGTTGCATGTGAAGCATGTGGCGCTGGGGCCATGTGAGGGGAAAACCTTCAAAGAAAAAGCATTTGTCAAAGGTAAGTGAACGAAGAGCTCTGCCAGGCAACTAAATCAGCACTCTTCATTGGTCAGCGCAAAGCTCAATCAATTTGAAACTCAGATATAATCTGGCCATTATCAAAGCATGCTGATCCAAATCTCCAATTAGATTAACCAAAAAACCAAAACTATCTTAGCTCTTACTTTAAAAGCTCTCTGGCTTTGCTGAACCCTCCACTTCAATCTCAGAGAAGCAGAACTAGAGAAAGATTATGGTGCAGAAAGAGGCCATTTAGCCCATTGGGTCTAACCAGTCATAAAGAGAAAAAAAACTAGCTCTCATTTTAATCACAGTGAGAAGTCTCACAACGCCAGGTTAAAGTCAAACAACTTTATTTGGTATCATGAGTTTTCAGAGCGCTGTTCCTTCATCAGGTGAGTGGGACTCACATTTGGCTTTAACCTGGTGTTGTGAGATTTTTTTTTACTGTGCCTACCCCAGTCCAATGCCAGCATCTCCACATCATTTTAATCCCATTACTACCTGGTCCATAGCTCACATTAGACAGCATTTCAGCCTCAAACACCAATTTAGGCAATGAACTCCAGACAGCTACCACCCTCTGCACCAAAGTTTTTCTTCACATCCCCTCTAATTCTTCTACCAATCACCTTAAATCCATGGCTCTTGGTAACTGATACCCCACTCCCCAGCAAAGGGAAACATATTTTTCCTGTCTACCCCAACTCAGGCCCTCATAATTCTGTACAGTTCAATTAGGACATCCCTTAACCTCTGTTCTAGGGAAGACAACTGCAGCTTTCTCGATCTCTCCTCATAGCTATAATCTTCAAGCCTGGACAACATGTTTGATTGATGGTTCAGACTTCTTTGTGGATGTAACAAACACGATGCATCAAAGGGAAAGAATTTCATTTTCTGAATTTCCAAAAGGTGTCACATGGAAGGTAAAGCTCAAGTGGGGACAGCATAATCAGTATATATCATTTGATTTACAGCAGAGTCTTGAAATGCTTCATTTTCAAGTTGGCAAACTATCACTCAACTATTTACTATCTATATTAATGATTGAATGAAATGATCAACCGCATTGCTGACAAATTTGCTGATAGTACAAAAGTGGACAGGAAATCAAATTGTGAGAACACAAAGTCTACAAGGGGATCTAGATAGATTAAGTGAGTGGGTGAAAATTTGGCAGATGAAGCATAATCTGGGAAAATCAGACGTTATCCTCTTCCCTGGAAAGAAGAAAAAAGCAGAATACTAATTAAATGTAACTCTGTTCCCAAAAGTAGGGGAGCCTAAAGCTAGAGGGCATAGATTTAAGGTGAGAGGGGAGAGATACAAAAGTGTCCAGAAGGGTAATTTTTGCACACACAGGGTGATGAGTGACTGGAACAAGCTGCCAGAGATAGTAATAGGGGTGGGTAAATTTTGTCTTCTAAAAAACATTTAAATAGTTACATGGATACAATGGATATATAGGGATATGGGCCAAACGTGGGCAATTGGTATTAGTTTAAGGATTTTAAAAAAGGGCGGCATGGACAAGTTGGGCTGGAGGGCCTGTTTCCCTGCTGTGACCCTATATGCAGAAAGACTACAGAATTCTGCAACATGGAGAGATCTGGTTGCCTGAATATAAAATATTAACATGCAGGTACAGCAAGTACTTAGAAAGAAAAAAGAATATTGGCCTTGATTGCAAAGGGGCTACAATATTAAGATAAGAAAGTCCTGCCTCAACTCTATGGACATTAGTGAAATGCATCAAGAATACTGAATATATTTTTGATTTTTTTTGGTATCTTGACTGAAAGAGGAACACGCTTGCATTGGAAGCAGTTCAGAGAAGATTCACTAGTCTAATTCTAGAAATGATGGGTTTGTCTTATGAGCAAAGATTGAGTAGGTTGTGTCTGTGCTTATTGGAATTGAGAAGAATCGGAACTGATCTTATTGAAACAATTCTGAGGGGATTGACAAGGGTACATACTGAGAAGATGGAACCCCTCATGGGTGGATCTAGACCTAGGGAGCACAGTTTTAAATTAATGGACTTCCCATCTGAGATGGAAAGAATCAGTAACTTCTTCTGAGAGGATCACTCATTTTAAGCATTCATTTCCCTGGAGGGAAGTTGACTGGCTCATTGAATATAAGCAAAGTGAAGTTAGATTTTTTTTTATCTATGACAGCCATTTCTCATTGGTTGCAGGAGCAGGCTTGAAGGGCCAAATGGCCTGTTGTGTTCCTATTTCAAATGACCAATCAGGCTGAAAGCCTTTACCTGAATGCCAAGCCCACATCCTACCCAACTTCAAGACCTGTCAGGACCTGAGGGCAACTGTAAACACTTCAAAGCCAATGAAGTATTTTATGGCAAATAGTGACAGGAAACATCGAACAAAAGATGACCATTCAGCCCCTCAATGAGATCACCAATCAATGAGATCATGACTGATTTCTATCTTAACTCTATTTATCATCCTTTGTTCCAATCTCTTTATATCATTGGCCAGCAAAAATCCATTGATCTCAAATTTGACTTTTTGCGTGAAACAGTTCAAAATTCTACCACCCTCAGTACAGCAAGAAGCATTTCCAAACTTCTGAATACTCTGGCTTAGAGTTAAGATTATCCTCTCCTTGCCTTGCGTCTTTACCAGCAGAATATGTTTCTTTGCATCGACCACACTAATTCCTTCAAAACCCAAAATATCACATCACCTTCCATTTCCCAGGAATTGCAAACGTATTTCTCTCAAGGACATTTGGAAAGGGCAACAAATGCTGGTGAATGCTCATATCCCAGCAAAATATTTTTAAAAATCTCAGTGTTGGTAACATTTGGTCAATTTCTGCATGCTTTCTCCTAAGGTGCAGTTGCCAGACCTGTCCACAGCACTCCAGGGGTGTTCAAATCCAAGCCTTTTAACAACTGTGACAAAACTTATTCACTTTTAACATACCATGTCAGAGAGTTGGTGCAGGCTCAATGGGCTGAAGAGCCTCTTCTGCATTGTGAGGATTCTATAAGACTTTAGATATAAAACTCAATGTGCCACAAGCTTTCCAGATTATATTTCAGGCTGAACAGTACAGATCTGTGCACATGGATCCCTCCAGTTCTTTGGACCTCCATTTTTCCTAACTTTTCACAATTCAAATAATACTTCAATCTTTCTACTTTACTCTCACAGATGACCTCATACTTGCCTGTGTTTCACCCACTCAAAGTGCCCCCACTCCATTTGCTGCATACTGACAATCTTTCTGTCATCACCAACCTTGGAAATATGGCTAAGTGTTGAATAGATCAAAACAAGTCCTTCTGGGATGACCCCAGTCACTTCCTTCCAATTCAAATCTATACCCATGATCTCCAAGTTCTGTCTTTAACATCTAACCAATATCCTAACCAGTTGAATCATTTGCTTTCAATTTTATGAGTTTGGTAACAATCTCTTCTGTGGAACCCAAGCTGTGAGCGGGGACAGGAGCAGGGCAGAAGAGCTGCACTGGACCCTCCCTGACTGCAGGGGAGCTGCACTAGCTTTGCACATACTACAGTTCTGCTATCTGGGCAATGGTCACAGGAGGACAATGGAAACTAGACTCTTCTGCTGTAGAGGGAGAACTCAAATAATAGGTAAAACACAAAGTGCAGAGTCTTCCACATACCTGGACATGGAAGCATTGACAGTCAGCGCTGTGTGGTAGGAGGGTCGGAAGCTTCCTGCTGGAATCGGATAGAGTGGCGGACTTTGCCTGGGACACAACAACATCAGTGAACAAATTGGAATCTCACTTCACTGACTCAAAACAAAAAACAGGAGGTAAACAAGAGGCAATAAACAATAAGTGCCACCAGCTTGGCAACATTCCCATATCCAGCACATGGCCATATCCAATCCTTCCCACCCAGGAAGCAATTCCTGCCACTCCACCACCCCTGCCGCTACAACTCATGCACCCACACCAAGCAGAACTCTGAGGGTTCCCAGAGACTCCAATGCCACTAACTTCAGACTCCATTCAAATTTTAACTCCATTGCCGATACAGGAACCAACAGCCAAATGGCTTCCTTCTCTGCACTAAGAATTGATCATTCTAGTTCTTTGCTGATCTGGGGCCCACACTGCTCCTTTAGATATCAGCTTAGGGGCTTGGGGTTGGACACAGAGGGTATTCCTTCTTTTCTTCATACTCTGTCACTTTTCTTTCAGCTCACGGCCAACCTTTGTTGCCCCTTATCATTTATAGTTAAGAACACATACAGCACATGGTTAGATACAGAATAAAACTTCCTCTACACTATCTCCATCAAACACTCCCAGGACAGGTACAGCACAGGGTTAAATACAGAATAAAGCTCTCTCTACACTGTCTCCATCAAACATGCCCAGGACAGCTCCTGCACAAGATTAGATACAGAATAAAGCTTCCTCTACACTGTCCCCATCAAACACTTCCAGGACAGGTACAGCGTTGAGTTCAAGAGACTATGTCTTTAGTACATTTCATGATCTCAGGTTATCCCAAAGTGCTTTGAAAGCAATCAGCTACTTCCAAGTGTAACGTAAGATAAATGATAGCAAATCTGTATACAGCAAATTCTACAGACAGCAACACTCTGGCACCTGTTTGGGTGTAATGAGGGAGAATTAGCATAGTCAATGCACTTCACCAGCATGTCTCTGGAGTATGGGAGGAAACCCATGCAGACACAGAGAGAACGTGCAGACTCTACCATACAGTAATAACCCAAGCTGGGAATTGAACCTGGGTCTCTGGCACTGTGAGGCACCAACGGCAACTACTGTGCTGCCAGGGTTTTACACACCTGTTTGTGTCAGGTGGGCTTAGTGATAGGAGCAGAAATACTGTGAAAACAATCAAATCACTTTTGGTGTCAGCATATATGTGTGACACAACAGTTACGCGATTGTACCCCCCCCCCCCAAAAAAAAAATCAGTGGTGGGGTGTTTTCCTTGACATTGAACATCATCATAAATAAACCTTCATGATCAGGCCTTATGCCAGAATCATTCCTACTCTGTCAGCATAACCATCCACAGCTGCAGGATGGATGCCTGGTCCCACTCCCCCCATGGCAGAAAGATGATCCTTTTATTTCAGTACTGATGGTCAGACCAGAACCCAATGACCACCAAGGTTTGTGGTCGAAGTCTGATCCTGTTATTGCCTGAGTGGGCACAGTGCTGCTAACAGAAAGCAGAATATGGACATAATCTACACCATCTACTGCTGCAATTTCTGGAGACAAGACAAAGGCCAAAAGAAAGCTGCCGAAAGTGGAAGAGAGAAAGAAAAGAATGTCTTACGGTGGCATGACCCAGCTCAGTGGGTGGGCAATCTGCCCCACAGTTCCTGGAGATAAGGGATAGTAAGGAGACAGCTCAGAAGGGTGTGGAACCCGAGGAAGTCCTGCATCAAAGGAACAAGAGAACAGAAAATCAAACTGGTGATCAGAATTCAAAAAAGGCCGCGATCAGAGGCGGATTTCATTACTCACCAGCCTTGGAGTCGAGTTCAGAGGATAGATGAGAGGTTGGGTTTCCTGGCGAGAAGTGCTCATTGCTGTAGGTAATGAGTGGAGTGAGGGGATGCATATGATGAGCATGCTGCACCAAAGGCAACCGATTCGTCTACAGGAAACAAAGAAATACTACAGAAGTCAGCAAGTTTCCATAGATGCCCCGACCCTTGTAGTCCAATGATAAGAAATCCGTCTCTCCACATCTCAAGATCCCTCACACTTCCATCAACCCCTACTCTGCAGACCTTAGGCAAGGATGAAGGGGGTGAAAGAATGGGGAAAAGGTAAGAAAAAGACTTAATAAATTTCAATTACAGGACATGGATGTCGTTGGTTAGGCCAGCATTTACTGCACTTTCAGAATTGCTCGAGTAGATGATAGTAAGCTGCCTTCTTGAATCGCTGCAGTCCATGTGATGGAGGGACACCCACAGTGCTGCTCGGGCAGAGTTCCAGAATTTTGACCCAATGACAGTGCAGGAAAAGTGATACACTACTAAGTATGGAGTGGTTTGGAGGGGAACTTGCAGGTGTTGGTGTTGTCATATGTCTGCTGCCCTTGTTCTTCTAGACGATAGTGGTCATGGGTTTGAAAGCTGCTGCTGCTGAAGCTTTGGCGATTGCTGCACTGCATCTTTATAGATAGTATACACTGCTGCTACTGTATGTCAGTGGAGGAGGAGGGAAAGTTGGCAATTAAGCGGGGCTGCTTTGTCCTGGATGGTGCCAAGCTTTTCAACTGTTGTTGGAACTGTATGAATCCACCCAAGGGGAGAGTAGATCACCACACACCTTGACAATATTGGAATGGCTTTGGGCAGTCACAAGGTGAGTTACTTGCCACAAGATTTCTAGCCTTTGATCTGTACCTGAACTCCATCAACAACTCCCTTTCCTGAGTAGAAGCATATAAATCAGAAGCCGGAGGAGGCCATTCAGCTGTTCGAACCTGCTCCACTCTTCATTCTGATCATCAAATTCAATATCCTGATTTCCCCATATCCCTTTAGCATCAAGAGTTATATCTAATTTCTCCTTGAAATCAGATAACATTTTGGCCACAACTACATTCTGTGGTAGTGAATTCTACACATTCACCACCCTCAAGAAATTTCTCTGTTCTAAAAGTTTACCCCTTATCCTCAAAATATAACCCATTGCTCTGGACTCCCCACCACTGGGAACATTCTTTCTGAATCAACTGTTTAACCCTGTTAGAATTTTATAAGTTTCTATGGGATCCCTTGTCACTCTAAACTCCATGGAATGTAATCCTAACTGACTTAATCTCCTCTTTTGACAGGACCTGCTATCCCAGGAATCAGCCTCGTAAACCTTTGCTGTACTCCCACCAAAATAAAGGACATCCTTCCTCAGATAAATCACCAAAACTGCACACAATACTCCAGACATGCTTTCACCAACACCCTGTATAACTGCAGCAAAACATCCCTATCCCTATACTCAAATCCTCTCCAAGCAAAGGCCAACATACCATTTGCCTTCTTTACTGCCTGCTGTACCCACACGCTTACTTTCAGTGACTGATGCATGACAACTCCAAGGTCTCGTTGAGTATCCAATTCTTTCAATCTACACCCATTCAAGTAAAAAAAAACTGTCTTCCTATTATTGCTATCAAAGTGGATAACTCACATTTATAAACATTACACTGTATGTGCGAAGCCAGAATGGCCTGGCTCTGATATGCACATTTTTCAACTTGTTCTGGACTTCCTGGAGCTAACTGTTTCTGTTGTGATAGTACGTGCCTTTAAGAAATGTATTTTCTTATCACGTTCTCTGCACTTTGTGAGCAACCTCTGCTTTTTTGTTATTGCAGCACCGGCTACCTGATTAGATGTCTTTTTACTGCTGTTCAAATGGTTTAACTGGGGTTTTGTTAATTTTTACTCTGGGCCTAATGCAATGTCTGGGATTTTTATGACCCTGAATTGCTAGAGAAAGAATGATTGATCGGTCAGGCTGGCAGTCTTCCCCCCCACCCCCCAAGATTTCTTTCACTTTCCAGTTTGAACTGTTAATTAGAAAGCATTTTACTTCAGACTCGATGCAGCATTTTGTGTCCGTCTCTCTCTCTCTCCCTCCTCCCGGTATTTTAGGAAGCTGTTCTGACTTCAAGCCTGTCTGCATGTGTGTCAAGAAAGCTGCAGAATTCCACAGCATGACTTGGGCATCCTTATTTTCTGTGCTAAACTTATGGCAGGTGTATGTTTATAAGGTTTGTTGCATTGGAACAGTGCATTTAGTTGTTACAGTTTATACAATGTTATGGGTTTTTTTTGTTTGTAATTGGTAAAAGCTGTTGCTAATTTTCTGCATTAACTGTATTCTTACATGAACTTTGTTTGATAAAAGCTCCCCAGCGGATCATTTGAATCATTCTTGATATGAAACATCTCATTGCTTACCCTAGCCAAACTCAAACTGCAAAACTTATGATCCAGGTGAACTTAATAAAACACTTTGGTGTTTCTGATTATAACACTGACTACCTACATTGTGCTTCAATAATTTTTATATCTCAATTAAAATATTTTTTAATTGTCCGTACTCAAGGGATAACACACCGAGAGTCTACATAACCAATCATCACAAATAAACCCTTTTAATTCCCAAATAGTAAGCTGGTAAACCTGTGCTACACATCCTCCAAGACAATGTATTCTTCTGGAGATGTGATGCCCAGAAATAAACACAGTTGCTCTAGACTGATTCAAACCAGACTCTTCATAACAAGAATAACATCAAAGGGAATTTCACAGCAACTTCACTGCAGCGTTAATGTAAGCCTTACTTGTGACTTATAAATAAAAATTTTCCTTTTCCTTTATATTCCAATTCATTTGAAATTGAAGCTAATATCCCAACAGTAATTTAATGATTTGTGCCTCTGAACCCCCAAATCTCTCGGCTCATTCACAATTCTTCACTTATCACCATTTTATAATTTCACAAAGATCCGAATTGAAATCCAAAGTGGATGACTTCACACTTCACCCCAATGCAGTCTGTCTGCCAGTTTTGTAGGTGCCCACCACCCACCTAGAAATAAACGGACAGCTCCAGTGGAAATTGTCAGCTATTCACTTAGCCTACTGCTTCAGCAACTCTCAGATAATTTCATTTTACTCACCAGATGGATGGGGGATGGTGAATCTTTGAGACAGCTGGCTGCTTGTACATCTAACAGAGGCCATTTCATCTGCAGATACTGGAAAGAATCAAAAAGGAGTCAGAATATGGCAATAGTTCCAACGAAATACCAGGTAACTGTCTCAACCAGAGGGGAAAAGCTACTCTCTCCCTGTAGTCCTCCATCAATCCCAAACCAATCCTAATGCCTCAGTCTTCATACAGTTCTCCATCACTCCCTATCTTTTTTAAATTCATTTACAGGATCTGGGCATTACTGGCTAAACCAGCATTCATTTCCCATCCCTAACTGCCCTTGAAGAGGTGGCGGTGAGCTGCCTTCTTGAACACTGCAGTCCCTGTTGTGTAGGTACATTGGATTTTGACCCAGTGACAATGAAGGATCAGGGATATATTTCCAAGTCAGGACAGTGAGTGACTTGGAGAAACTTCCAGGAGGTGTTGTTCCCATGTATCTGCTCCCTGTCCTTCAAGATGGCAATGATCATGGCTTTAGAAGGTGCTGCCGAAGGCACTTTGGTGAACTCCTGCAGTGTATCACATAGATGGAACATATCTAATTGCAATGCTCCCCTCTCTCCCTGTAGCCCTGGCTCATACACAAACCAATCCTACTGCCTCAATCTCTACTTTCTCAGAAGACCAAGAAAATTTGGCATGTCAACTACGACTCATCAATTTTAACAAGATGCACCACAGAAAACATTCTTTCTGGTTTATCACAGCTTGGTATGACTCCTGCTCTGACCAAGATCACAAGGAACTAGAAAAGGTCGTGAATGTAGCCCAATCCATCACACAAACCAGCCTCCCATCCACTGACTCCTGTCCACATTTCCTGCTATCTCTGCAAAGCAACTAGCTTTATTAAGGACCCCACGCACTCTGGATATTCTCTCTTCCACCTTCTTCCTTTGGGAAAAAGGTACAAAAGACTGAAGTCACATACCAACCAACTCAAGACCAGCTTCTTCCCTGTCAGACTTCTAAATGGACTTGTCTTGCATTAGTTGATCTTCCCCTAGCTATGACTGTAACACTACATTCTGCACTCTCTCCTTTCCTTCTCTACAAACAGTATGTTTTGTCTGTATAGTGCAGAAGAAACAATACTTTTCACTTATGTCAATACATGTGACAATAATAAATCAAATCAAAATCTCCTCATAGTTCTGCATCAAGAGCAGCCCCAGTGGTTAGCACTTCTGCCTCACAGCACCAGGCCCAAGATTCAATTCCAGCCTTGGGAGATCATCTACGGGTACTTTGCATGAGTTTCCTCCAGGTTTCTGGTTTCCTCAAAAAAAAAGGGTGATCAGAAGCAGGAATACATCATTGCAAGGTGAACAATGGGCTGATGTTAAAGAAGGGTTGATTCAAATACAATCAAGATATGTTCCCGTAAAGGAGAAAAGGAGGACAAATAAAGCTGGAGCTCCCTGGATGATGGAAAAGATGGAAAGGAAGATGAAAAAAAAGTATGTGCATGAGGGGAGATGTTGACATAATGGGAACCTTACTGGACTAATAGTCCAGAGTTCCAAACTAATACTTTGGAGGCAAGGGTTCAGATCTCACCTTGACAGTTGGTTAATTTATACTCCATTAAACCTGGAAATCAAAAGCAATGGTGACTATGACAACGATCGTTGATTGTGGTGATGCAGTGCATTAAAGCCCTTTAGGAAAGCAACTGTGCCATCATTACCCTGCCTGGCCTCAGGGCTACTTCAAAGACAACAGTAATGGGGTTCCCTCTTAAAATGCCCCCTGAAATAGTGATCTGTGTGGATAATGCTGAGCAACTTCGGAAGGACGTTGATCAAAAGGGCAGACATCTAACAGATGAATTTCAAAGCAGTGGAATGTGAGATAAACATGGGGGGACAATCCAGGCTCAACTGTACAACTTTGATGGGAACACAAGAGTAGAGGAAACTTGGGGTTCAAGTGCATAATTCTCTAATGGTGACTAGGCGAGTTTAAACAATTGATAAAAAGGCACATCCTTGGGTTTATAAATAGAGGCATGGCGCATAAATGCAAAGGAGTGATGCTACAGCCACTATAAATCATTGGTCAGACCACATTTGCAGGACTGTGTTCAGTTCTGGGCACCTTATTTAAGGAAGGACGTTGAAGTCTGTGAGGAGATTTACTGGAATGATACCAGGAAAAAGATACAAGGGAAGATTAGAGAAATTGATTTATTTTCCTTAGAGCAGAGAAGATTAACAGATTACTTTATTGAGGTGTTCAAAATGATGAATAATTCTGACAGGATAAAGCAGGATATTCTGTTAGTATGTCAGTGACTAGGGGGCAATGATTTCAAGTTGATTAGCAAGTGAGCTCAGAGCGAGATGAGGAGGGACTTACTTCCTCAGAGAGTTGGGATTTGGAATGCGCTGCCGGGGAGAGTGGTAGAGGCAGATTCCACAGGACTTTCGAAAGAGCATTGGATACATATCTGAAAGTAATGAATTTACAGGTCTACGGAGATAGGGCAAGCATGGTCGCTCTTTCAGGAACTGGTGCAGACACAATGGGCCGAATGGCCTCTTAGGGTGCTGTAAAAGTCTATCATTCTAAATGACAACGCAATTAGAAATCCAGGGCAATTAGGCAGAAGCAACAAATGCACCCGTTGCCAGCAATTCCATTAAAAAAATGGCACATGAGCTGGATAATACAGCTGAGAACCAGACTGAATGAAAAAAACTCAGAGGACAAATGAGAAAAGAAATAAGGAAAGCAAAGAGGAAGTATAACACAGTGACAACAAACAATGGGAATGCTAAAGTCTTCAAGAAGGAAATGATTAATAAAATAGTGGGGAATGAAGCAGAGGGACTGATTAGCAACTAATAGAAGATTCATGTATAGAGGTAAAAGGTTGGCTCAGATGGTAAATTATAACTTTGCTTCTGTCTTTATCAAAGAAGGAAATGTTTCCAGACTGTTGATAAAATACAGTGGCACAGTGTTTAGTACTGCTGCTTCATATTGCCAGGGACCCAGGTTCAATTCCACCCTTGGATGACTCTGTGGAATTTGCACATGCTCCCTATATCTGCATGGGTTTCCTCCAGGTGCTCCAGTTTCCTCCCACACTCCAAAGATGTGTGGGTCAGGTACACTGGCATGGTAAATTGTCCCTTAGTGTCAGGGGTCCAGCAGGGTTACAGAGATAGGGCCCATTGAGTCAGGGATTGCAGACTCAATGGGCTGAATGAGCTTTCTACACAGTAGGGATTCTATGATAGTTTACAATTACATGAGCTATTAGATTAGTTGGTTGTATTTAAACTCATTAAGTCACCAGGATCAGAAAATACAGACAGGAATAAGCATGGAAATTGCAGAGGCGCTGACAATCAATCAGTCTCCAATACGCCTTTGATCAGAGATCATGCCAGAGGATTGGGCCTCAGTCATGTTGCATCATTGAAATGTCGAAACTAGAAGCAGGAGGAGGCCATTCAGCCCTTCTAGTCATTCATTTTGATCACGGCTGATCATCAAATTCAATATCCTGATCTCCCCTTTCTCCTATATCCCTTTAGCCCCAAGAGCTATAGCTGATTTCTTCTTGAAATCAGATATTCTGGCCTCAACTACATGCTGTGATAGTTAATCTCACACATTTGTCATTCTCTCGGTGAAGAAATTTCTCCTCACCTCAGTTCTAAAAGGTTTACCCCTTATCCTCAAGCTGTGACCCCAAGATCTGGATTCCCTTACCAGTGGGAACATTCTTTCTGAACCTACTCTTTGTAACCCTGTTAGAATTTTACAGTTTCTAAGAGATCTCCTCTCACTCTAAACTCCACGGAATATAATCCTAACTAACTCTCTCCTCATATGACAGACCAGCCATCCCAGGGATTAGCCAGGTCAGTGTGTGCTGTACTCCCTCTGCATAAAAGCACCCTTCCTCAGATATGGACACCAAAACACCAAGACATACAATACTCCAGGTGTGATCTCACCAACGCCCTAATCAATTGCAGCAAAACATCCCTATTCTATACTCAAATACTCTCAGTGTGAAGGCCAACATACCATTTGTCTTTTTTACTACCTGCTGTGCTTGCATGCTTACTTTGAGTGACTGATGTACAAGGACACCAAGGCCTCGCTGAGTATCCTTCTTTCTCAATTTATACCCATTCAAATAATAATCTGACTTCCTATTATTGCAAAGTGGATAACCTCACAATTATCCACATTATACTGCACCTATCATGCAGATATCTATATATTCAGCCTGTCCAAATCACACTAAAGCATCTCCGCATCCTCCTCATAGCTCACTCTTCCACACAACTTGTATCATCGCAAATCTGGGGATAAATTCAGTCCCCTCTTCCCAATCATGAATATATAATGTGAACAACTGGGGTCACAGCACAGGTCCCTGTGGGTATCTCACTAGTCACTGACTGCCCATTTATGTTAACTCTTTGCTTGTCTGCCAACTAGCTTTCTATCCATCTCAAGACATTACCTGCAATCCCTGTACTTTAACTTTATATAGTAGTGTGTTATATGAGATGTTGTCGAAAGCCTTCTAAAAGTCTAAGTAAACCACTTCCCTGGTTTTCCTCAGTCAACTCTACTACTTAGATCTCCCAAAAATTCCAATGGATTCACCAAGCATGATTTTCCTTTGGTAAATCCATGCCAACTTTGTCTGATTATTGGTGGCACAATGGTTAACACTGCTGCCTCACGGCACCAGAGACCCAGGTTTAATTCCGGCCTTGGCACATTCTCCCCTTATCTGCATGAATTTCTTCCATGTGCTCTGGATTCCTTTCCACAGTCCAAAGATGTGCAGGTTACGGGGACTGGGCATGCTAAATTGCCCTTCAAATTTCCAGAATGTTTCACTTAAGGAGATTAGCAGAGTAAATATGAGAGGATAGGGCCTGGGTAAAATACTCTGTTGGAGACTTGGTACAGACTTGATAGGCCAAATGACCTCCTTCTGCACTGTAGGGATTCTATGACTGCTCAACAAAACGTGTGAGGATTAACCCCACAATTACAGGTCAGTCTGTTGGACTTTAGTCATTTGAACAAGTGTGAATTAATAAGCAAAACCAGCTTCCCCTCCCCTCCGCCAATCTTTCCTGATAAATTTTAACTTTCTCCCATCCCATCCCTCCCTTCCAGCACATCTTCATCTGTCACAGCTTACCCTCTGATTTCATGTTGTCCACTGTTTGGCCATTCATATCCTTTATTCCCTGTGGGTTGCTATTATCAGCCTTTCCCCTGGTTTCTGTAGCTATGACTCAGCTTTCATTCCCTCACCGAGCAGTACAAAGAACAAAGAACAAAACAGCACGGGAAACAGGCCCTTCGGCCCAACAAGCCCACGCCGCCACCCCGATGTTCTCACCTCTACCCGTGATCCCTGTCTATGTTTATAGATCTATGGATTAAAAACCAAATTTGAGACAATTTAGGGAGAATTTGTTTTGCCAATTAGCCTAAGAGCACGTCTTTGGGATGTGGGAGGAAACCGGAGCACCCGGAGAAAACCCACGCAAGCACAGGGAGAATGCACAAACTCCCACAGACACAGGCCAAATCCATGTATCTGCACAGCACAGCGATAGTCACTGAGCTGTCGTGTTGCCCATCAAATGGTCCAGGTCAAGCGTACACTAACGACGTGAAGCACTAGGATACTCTCGAAAAAAAAAATCCAAGAGCAGCCCTCTCACGACCCATCGCATGTATGCCCCTTGTTAGACAACAAGGTGGACCAAAGCACCTGTAGGATAAAAACAAGTACATCAATATCATCACCTATTCACACACTTCTCAGGGACTCCCAAGGCTCATGACCCCTATTTTAAATCAGTTTTAAAAATATGGAATGCTTCACAAATTTGTAGAATAAATATCTCCCACTTTCTATGCCTTTTAGCTTTGACAAAGGGTCATCTGGACTTGAAACATCAGTTCTTTTCTCCCCATATAGAAGCTGCCAGACTTGCTGAGATTTTCCAGCGTTTTCTCTTTTGATTTCAGATTCTAGCATCTGCGGTAATTTGCTTTTATTAAGAAAAAGTGTGTTAACTAACTTGCTTCAGATTTTAGAAAAGGTAACAGACAGTTTAATTAGAGTAATTTGGTTGCTGTGGAATACCTGGGCTTCCAAAAAGGCATTTGGTAATTTGTTGCATAACAGAGCTGTCAGCCAAGTTATAAGTTATTGAAGGAAAGGGACAGAATCAGAGTAATAAAGTTGGACAAGTGACAGGAAACAGAGCAGTGGTGAATCATTGTTTCTTCAAACACTCCCAAGGGGTCAATATTAAGCTCCACTGCTTGTCTATATTAACTGACCTTGACTTGGGTGTAAAAGGTATAATTTGCAGATGCCACAAAGCTTAGAAGGATTAAGATTTGTGAGGACAGCTACAGATCTTAAGAGGACTAGGACAATGGGTGGAATCGCTGGACAAGTGGCAGATGTAATTTAATGCAGACAAACGTGAGATGTGTCAACTTGTAGGAAGAACAGTGGAGACAAGAAAAAAAAACAATGGATCCAATTATAAAGAGGGTGCAGGAGAAGGGGTCCTGGGGTACAAACAGCATGGAAGGTTGAGAAGTAGTTAACAAAGCATCCAGAATCCTGGGTTTTACTAAGGCAGAGAACACAAAAGCTTGGAACTCAGTGAGCCTTTATAAAATCATTAGTGCAACTCAAGTAATGCATCCAATTCTGAGCATCACGCCCAAGAAAGGAAGTAGAGGATGCAGATAACACCGTTTCAGCTCTAACCCCAGCAACATCTTGGGAAGGTGATGCCGAGTGGTATTATCATGAGATTATTAATCCAAAAACTCAGTTAATGCTCTGGGGACCCAGGTTCGAATCCCACCTTGGATGGTGGAATTAGAAATCTAATGACAACCATGAAATCGAAAAAAGCCATCTGGTTCACTAATGTCCTTTAGGCAATGAAATCTGCCATCCTCAACAAGCCTGAACTACATGTGACTCCATAGCCATAGCAACATAGTTGACTCTCAATTGCTATCTTCATTGGCCTGGCAAGCCATCGTACAAGGGTAACTAGGGATGGGCAATAAATGCTGACCAGCCAGCAAAGCCCATGTCCCACAAATGAGTAAAAAAAAAAAGAGCCAAGTGACCTCTGCCTGTACAGTCCATGGTGCTCTCTGTTTATGGCCATCATCAGCAGGAACTCCCCCTGGTCTTACCCAGACAATCTGAAACCAGTCATGGTGATTCATTAAAATCCACCAAATAAAAACGGCCTGAAATTAAGATTCCCAGCCTTCTGCGTGATTCAATAACTGCATCTTCACCATCAGCCTGCTCAGGTCGTTTTGAACTTTTCATTCTTAAAGTCTCTTTGGTTTAGAGATCATTGCAAAGGTTATGAGAGAATAGCAGGATGGTCCTGTTGGAAAGCAAGACATTATCACCATGGCAACACTTTAGTAATGTCATCATTTGTTAAAAACCAAAAATTGCAAGGATTTGTGCAAAAAGTGTTCCAGCTGCCAACAAGGTCCAGATGATATGATAATTTTCACACTTTGCAACAGCTCCCTCAATTACACAACCAGAAAAGAGTGAAATTAGGTTCAAAAACAGCTCACAAGATAAAGCTCCCTCTACACTGTCTCCCATCAAACACTCCCAGGACAGGAACAGCACAGGGTTAGATACAGAGTAAAGCTTCCTCTACATTGTCCCCATCAAACGCTCTCAGGATAGGCTGAGCACATGGTTAGAATAAAGAACAAAGAGCAAAAAAAATTAAAGCACAGGAACATCTCTTGACCCTCCAAGCTTGCACTGACAATTCAACCTGACTTAACTAAAACCCTCTACCCTTCTGGGGACCATATCCTCTATTCCATCCTATTCATGTATTTGTTAAGACACCCTTAAAAATCATCATCATATCTGCTACCACTACCTCCCCCAGCAACGAATTCCACCTCTATGTAAAATATCTGCCTTGTACATCTCCTTTAAACCTTGCCCCTAGGAATTGACTCTTCCAAAAAAGTTTCTGACTATCCACTCTGTCCACGTCTCTCAATCTTGTAGACGTCTATCAGGTGACCCCTCAACCTCCTCCTTTCCAGTGAGGAAAGACCAAGTTTCTCCTTATAGCTAATGCCCTCCATACCAGGCAACATCCTGGTAAATTTCTTCTGTACCTTCTCAAAAGCTTCCACATCCGCGACCAGAATTGAACACCCTCCAAAGCAGGCAGCATCCTGATCAATCTCCTCTGCACTCTCTCCAATGCTTTCACATCCTTCTTATAAAGAACAAAGAACAAAACAGCACGGGAAACAGGCCCTTCGGCCCAACAAGCCCACGCCGCCACCCCGATGTTCTCACCTCTACCCGTGATCCCTGTCTATGTTTATAGATCTATGGATTAAAAACCAAATTTGAGACAATTTACGGAGAATTTGTTTTGCCAATTAGCCTAAGAGCACATCTTTGGGATGTGGGAGAAAACTGGAGCACCCAGAGAAAACCCACACAAGCACGGGGAGAAGGCGCAAACTCCCACAGACACAGGCCCAAATCCATGTATCTGCACAGCACAGCGATAGTCACTGAGCTGTCGTGTTGCCCATCAAATGGTCCAGGTCAAGCATACACTAACGACGTGAAGCACTAGGATACTCTCGAAAAAAAAATCCAAGAGCAGCCCTCTCATGACCCATCGTGTGTATGCCCTTTGTTAGGCAACAAGGTGGACCAAAGCACCTGTAGGATAAAAACAAATACATCAATATCATCGTCTATTTACACATTTCCCAGGGACTCCCAAGGCTCATGATCCCTATTTTAAATCAGTTTTCTATACCCCTCCATTCCCATTCATGTGCCAATCTAAGTATTTCTTAAATAACTCCAGAGTGCCTGCCTCCATCACTTTACTTGGCAGCGCATTCCATATCCGCACCACCCTCTGTGTGAAAAAAACTCCTTCTAACATCCCTAGTGATACAGTAACCAGAATTGCACACAATATTCCTAACATGGTCTCACCAAGGTCCTATTTTGTTACAGCATAACCAAACGGCTCTTCAATGCAAACCCCATGTTAATAAACCATAACACACTATAAACCTTCTTCATGGCTCTATCCACTTGAGTGGCAACCTTCAGAGATCTGTAGCTATGAACCCCAAGGTGTCTCTGTTCCTCCACATTTTTCAGAACTCTGCCATTGATCCTGTAATCCACATTCAAGTTTGTCCCATTAAAATGAATCACCTCACACTTATCAGGGTTAAACTCCATCTGCCACTTTTCTGCCCAACTCTGCTTCCTATCAATGTCTTTTTGCAGCCTACAAGAGCCCTACACCTCATCCGCTACTCCACCAATCTTGGTGTCATCAGCAAATTTACTAACCCGTCCTTCAGTCCCGTCTTCCAAGTTTTGATAAAAAAAAATCACAAACAGCAGAGGACCCAGCATTGATCCCTATTGTACACCGCTGGTAACTGGCCTCCAGTCTGAAAATTTTCCCTCCACCACCACCCTCTATCTTCTATGAGACAGCCAGTTACTTATCCAAACGGCCAACTTTCCTTCTATCCCACACCGCCTTACTTTCTTCATGAGCCTACCATGGGGAATCTTATCAAATATCTCACTAAAATCCACAGCCCTACCTTCGTCGACACACTTAGTTACCTCCTCTGAGAATTCAATCAAATTTACGTGGCAGGACTTACCCCTCATGAAAGCGTGCTGACTATCTCGGATTTGGCTGCATCTTTCCAAACGGTCATATATCCGATCTCTCAGGATCCTTTCCATTAACTTAGCAACCACTGAATTAAGACTAATTGGCCTACAACTACTAGAAACTTAGATACAGAATAAAGCTCCCTCGACACTGTCCCTATCAAACACTCCCAGGATAGGCACAGCACAGGGTTAGATACAGAGTAAAGCTCACGCTCAGGACAGGTACAGCACAGGGTTAGATACAGAGTAAAGCTTCCTCTACACTGTCCCATCGAACACTCCCAGGACACTTACAGCACAGGGTTAGGTAGGGAACAAAGTTCTGTCTAAACTATACCAAATCTTTTCACTCCAAGCTGTAGGGGATGATAGGCAAATGCTTGGTCCCTTGGGGAATTGAGGAAGAGGGCAGGAAAGTGGAGTTGAGGCAGATCATCAGGAATAAAGGGAATGAACGGGAGATTCGGTTTAAGGCAAAGTCTGCTTTATTCCTGTTCCAGTCTCTTAAATTATGCTGTTAATTGGGACTGTGGGGTGCAGGACAGAAACAGGCTGTGCAAAAGCATCAGACTATTTAAGAAATGTGCATGTGTGCTTGAGAAGCAAACTGAAAAGGAGCACACAGTGCAACTAATGAGCTGCACACAGTGAAGGAAAACTTAAAGAGACCACTGCACAGGATAAGAGTGAGGTGGTGGAGCAGTTTATTATGAGTGGGGAAAGGAGAACTGCTTAGAAAGGAAACAAAGGGCACTGAAATTTCCCACATTCCAGTCACTGAAACCCCCCTTTATTCTCCACCTAATCTGCAACCTTACATCCCAAGTGCTGCGGTTGTGCTACGCTGCATGGTTGTGGCTCTGGAGTGGAGTAGAGGGGGGAGGGGCAACAAGCAACTCCCAGCTCAGATCTCCAGAAGGTGGCAGCTTATTCCCACACTGAAAACTGGAAACAGAGGTGCAATTGTGAAGTAACCGCTCACCACTGCATACTTTAAATGTTTGTAATGAAAACAAAACGGAACAACTCGTCACTGACTCAAACCAGTTTATAATCACTGATACAGGACCAGGCACTGATTGAGGCTCCATTAATAGGGTTAACAGGGTACATTAATAGGGTACAGTGAACAGGTTGGAAAAGCAAGAACTTATAAAAGAATGGCAAAGAGGAACAGCACAAAGTCAAGCAGACTCTTGCAGTTCAATCTATTGACAGAATGCCTTCTTCTGAGCAATCCCCTTCTCAACAATAGACACTGGGGTTCATTTCACTGACTGCATCAGACAGAGAACAGCAGCAGTACCCAGGTTTGCACACAGGGGACCCATAACAAAAGGGAATGCTGGCATTCAAAACTTGCCCAGCCCTACAGCACGAAGGGAGAGTCCAGAAACCAAGGATGTTTGAACTCTCTCCACATGACTTGAGCAGGGGCAGAGTGTAGATGGTCAGCCCACCTTAATCAGGATTTACCACTGTGACAGCGTTCATCAAACACACCTGGATGGTAACACGCACAAGATATACCCAGAAAAAGGAGCTTAACTCCAAATCAGCTAACTGCCGCTCAACCAGTCTCAACTCGCGATCATTGGCAAAGTAATGGAAAGTGCCATCAATAGTGCTATATATTTACAGAATAATAATCTGCTCACTGACACTCAGTGTAGGTTCCACTGAGGCTCCTCAGCCCCTGCTTCATTACAACCTTGGTCCAAATATGGACAAAACAGGCAAAGTGAGAGTGACAGCCCTTAACATCAAGACTCAATGTGGCATCAAGAATCTCTCAAAGTTCTCTGAAATAGAATATATGAAAAAACCAAATCTTTGGCCCCTTGAAACTGTTTTGCCATTCACCAAGATCACTGCTGGCCTGCTTCTAACTTGAACACCATATTCCTGCCAAATCTTTCATTCTATGTTAATCAAGAACCTCTGCTTAAAATATTCCAAGACTTGACTTCCACTGCCTATTGGGGAAGAGTTTCAAAGACTCTCAACCCTCGAGAGAGAAAAAAATTCTTCTCATCTGTCTTAAATAGTGACCTCTTATTTTTAAACACTGACCCCAAGTTCTAGTTTCTCCCATGAGAGGAAACATCCTCTCCATATCCACCCTGTTATTACCTCTCAGGATCTGAAAGCTTCCAATCAATTCACCTCTTACTCTGAACCCTAGTGGAAACAATCCTAACCTGTCCAAATTTTCCTCAGAAGGAAATCCGTTCACTAATTCATTTAGTACTCAAACTTTTCCAGCCATGGAATCAAGAATATTGAAGGAACCACTGAGAAACATCCTGACTCTGCTCAAGAATTAAACACAGATTGTAATTGTACCTCAATAGGTACAAACATACAAAAACAAATGTGTTTCCACGTCTTCTTTATATGCATTTATTATAATTAAAAAGTTCTGTTCCTCAACAAATACTTCCAAGTTTTACCTTTTTGTTATTTTTATTGAGAGCACCTACTCTCTCACACCCCACCCTCCACCTTGGTTTTTCATTGCATCCATTCCGCCCTTCTTCTCAAGACCCCTTCAGGGAGTACCCAAGTAAACCTGAACTGTTTCTAACGCATTTATCTGTTTCCTTAAATAAGGAGACACAATACTCCAGTTGTGGCCTCATCAATGCTCTGCACAACTGAAACATAATTTCCCGGGGGGGTTATCATAAACTAAAAATGCAACTGGATCAGCTGCACAAATTGTGTACCTATAAGAGCAGGTCAGGGGCTGGGAGTTCTGCAGTGAGTAACCCAGTCCTCGCTTCTCCAAAGCCTGTCTACCATCTAAAAGGCAGAAGTCAGGAGTGTGATGAATAATCTCCACCTGCCTAGATGAGTGCAGCTCCAACAGCATTCAAGAATCTCACAAGTATCTGGGACAATGCAGTCCACTGGACGGACATGGCATTGACAAACATTCACTCCCTTCTCCACCAATGTATAGTGGCAACAGGTTGTACGATTTACATGATGCACTGTCCCCATTCCCAAGGCTCCTTCCACATCACCTTCCAAACCTGCAACCTCAACCACCTAGGTCAAGAAGGGTAGCAGATGCATAGGCACACCCACCACCTGGAAGTTTCCCTCTAAGGCACACGCTATCCTGACTTGGAAATATATCACCATTCCTTTGCTGTCCTTGGTTCAAAATCCTGGAATGTCCTCCTTAACAGCACTGTGGGTATACCTACACGACATGGGCTGCAGCAATTCAAGAAGGCAGCTCACCTCCACCTTCTGACGAATGAGGAATTGACAAAAAGTACTGATTGAACTAACGACACCCACATACCATCAATAAATGTGGAGTGAGAGAAGCGGAGAGCCCACAGATTATAAACCAGAATTATTCTCCCTCCACCTTTCCCTCACTTCATGTCTATCTCTGCCCTCCCCATCATATTTGCTCTGCACACTCACCATCTTAAAAGCATACCATAAAGCACCTATCCTTTTGCACAAACTCACCCGTCTGCACGTTCTCAATCCTCATTCCCTAGCTCCTCTTATATTCTTGCCTCATTACAAATACTTTTCTGGAGCCAGTCATCAGCTCTCATACCAGAGTGGGGGTTTAGAAATGTTTCCTCTCTCCTGCATGGTGACAAAATGATAGCCAAGTGCCCATTAATAGATGTTTGTTGACATGCTGCCAGTGAGCAGTGGATTTGTAAAGAACACAGACAAGAGCATGATCACTGCACACTCATCATTTATCAGTCGTATCTAGAGTCACCAACTGAAAACCCTAACCAACAGAAAGCACAGTGCAGAGGGAGCTTTACTCTATACCTAACCATGTGCTGTACCTGTCCTGACAGTGTTTGATGGGGACAGTGTAGAGGGAGATTAAGTCTGCATCTAACTCCATGCTGTATCTGTTCTGGAGAGTTTGATGGGGACAGTGTAGAGGGAGATTTAGTCTGCATCTAACTCCATGCTGTATCTGTTCTGGAGAGTTTGATGGGGGCAGTGTAGAGGGAGCTTTGCTCTGTATCTAACCCACTGTAACGGGTCGGATCTCAAACAATGACAAGATGGCATATCGGAATAAGATAGAGAATCTGGTGAACTGATGTGACAATAATAATTTCCATGTCAGCAAAATGAAGGAGATAGTCATCAACACCAGGAAGTCTAGTGAATGGCATGCCCCTACATCAATGAAGACAAAGTAGGAATGGTCAAAAGCTTCAGGTTTTAGGTGCCCAGATCACAAACAACCTGTCCTGGTCCCTCCATGCCAATGTATTGTTAAGAAAACTCACCATCACCTCCACTTTCTGAGAAAACTGAGGAAGTCCA
This sequence comes from Sphyrna mokarran, assembly GCA_024679065.1. Lineage (NCBI taxonomy): Eukaryota > Metazoa > Chordata > Chondrichthyes > Carcharhiniformes > Carcharhinidae > Sphyrna > Sphyrna mokarran. The sequence continues at coordinate 16,268,404 of JAGIQG010000031.1, read as the reverse complement.
GTATGAATATCACCGCATTTGCTGATGTCATAGAAAGCATTCTTTCTGGTTGGATCACAGCTTAGTATGGCTCCTGTTCTGCCCAAGATCACAGGAAACTACAAAGGGTTGTGAACAAAACCTAGCTTATCACACAAACCAGCCTCCCATTCACTGACACTGCCTCAGAAAGGCAGTCAGCATAACAAGGACCCACCCACCCACCGACAAATGTTCTTCCACCTTCTTCTGTCAGGAAAAAGATATGAAAGTCTGAGGACACATACCAACCGACTCAAGGACAGCTTCTTCCCTGTTGCCATCAGACTTTTCAATGGCTCTACCTGGTATTAAGCTGATCTTTCACTGTATCCTACCTATGACTGTAACATTATATTCTGCACTCTCTCCTTTCGTTGTCTATGTAGCGCAGAAGAAACAATATTTTTCAGTGTATACATGTGATAATAATAAATCAAATCAAAAATGCCATGCTACACCTATCCTGGGTGTGTTTTGATAGGGTCAGTATAGAGGGAGCTTTACTTTGTATCTAACCCCATGCTGTACCTGTCCTGGGAGTGTTTGATGGAGGGAACAATGTAGAGGAAGCTTTGTTTTGTATATAACCCCATACTGTGCATGTCCTGGGAGTGTTTGATAGGGATAGCGTAGGATGAACTTTATATCTAACTCTGCTGTATTTGTTCTGGGAGTGTTTGATGGGGATGATTAGAAGGAATTCTGCATCTAACTGTTGCTGTATATCAGGATCAAGCACAAGTCAAAGGCAAAAATGAATCATTACCTCCAGAGCACTGACAAGAACTCACATTTTGACACAATCTCATCACATCACCATCGACCCAGTATTTTGCAAATGCTGTAAAGCAGGAAGGAAAATGGCCTAGCATAATTTCACAAATAGTAATGTAATGACGTTGAATGAGGAATAAATGTTGACCAGAGCAATGGAGGAACAGCCTCTGCCTAATCCAAAAAGCATCGCTTTTTTTCCCCCCCTCAGTAGATAGGGCAGACAGGAAAGATATGTCCTGTATTTCAGATGCTGTGCGGATTGGCTGGCAGGGGTATTCACGGGCATCTTCAACCTCTTTTTTACAATAATCTGAGATCCCTATCGACTTCAACAAAGCAACGACCATCATCCCGATACCTAAGAAAAACTAAACAGTGTGCCTGAATGACTATTGGCTCGTGGCTCTGATATCTATCATTATGAAGTGCTTCGAAAGGTTAGTCATGGCACAAACCAATTCCAGCCTCCTGGACTACATAGATCAACTACAGTTTGACTACCGCTGCAACAGATCCACAGCAGACGCCAAATCTGTGGCCCTATACTCAACCCTAGAACACCTAGATAACAAGGACACCTACATCAGACTGCTATTTATTGACTATAGCTGAGCCTTCAACACCATTGTTCCGACAAAACTCATTTCCAAACTCCATGGCCTGGGCCTCAGCATCAGCACCTCCTTCTGCAATTGGATCCTGAACTTCCTAACTCATGGATCACAATCAGTAAGGATAGGCAACAACACCTCCTCCAGAATCATCCTCAACACCAATGCCCCACAACACTGTGTGCTAAGCCCCTACTACACTCCTTAAACAGCTATGACTGTGCAACCAAATTCCCTTCCAAACAATTTTCAAGTTTGCTGATGACACCACCATAGTGGGTCGGATCTCAAACAATGACGAGACTGTACAGGAACGAATGAGAGAATCTGGTGAACTGGTGCAGCAACATTAATTTCTCCCTCAATGTCAACAAAACAAAGATTGCCATCGACTTCAGGAAGCATAAAAGGAGAACATGACCCTGTCTACATCAACAGCGACAAAATATAAAGGGTCAAGAGCTTCAAGTTTTTAAGTAGCCAGATCACCAACAACCTGCCTTGTCCCCCCACGCCGATACTATAGTTAAGAAAACCAACCAATGCCTCTGCTTTCTCAAATGACGAAGGAAATTTGTCATGTCAGCTACTACTCTCATCAACTTTTACAGATGCACCACAGAAAACATTATTTCTGCTTGTATCACAGCTTGGTATGGCTCCTGTTCTGCCCAAGACTGCAAGCAACCACAAAAGGTTGTCAATGTAGCCCAATCCATCATGCAAACCACCCTCCCATCCTTTGATTCTGTATACACTTCTCGCTGCCTCGGCAAAGCAGCCAGCATAATTAAGAACCCCATGCATTCCGGACATTCTCTCTTCCACCTTCTTCCTTCAGGAAAAATATACAAAAGTCTGAGGTCTAACTGACTGAAAAACAACTTCTTCCCTGCTGCTGTCAAACTTTTGAATGGACTTACTTTACATTAAATTGCTCTTTCTCTGCACCCTAGCTATGACTGTAACACCACATTCTGCACTCTCTCTCGTTTTCTTCTCTGTGCAGCACGCAAGAAACAATACTTTTCACTGTATGCTAATATATGTGACAATAATAAATCAAATTCAAAATTTAAAATGAACATCAAATCTCCAACTGCTTTATCACCTGACCATCCTTCCAATAACTTGGTGACCCACAGTCCTTCCCGTCCCTCAGTGCGGCATTCTCTTAGGGCACCCCCAGCCAATATTTCTGTGGGTTTGGCCAAATGCCAAGGCTGTCACTGGGTCTTTGCGACATTCCCTCTCATCCAATGCTTCTTTGTTGCTGACCCTTCGGCAGCGCAGAGCTCCCTCAGCACCCACTCTGGAATTTCAGTGGTTCCACATTGGAACATCAGCCTGAAGCATTTACCCAATCCCTGGAATAGAATGCCAGCTGCTTTTGCTATCTTCCTCTCTTCCCTTAGTCTACCAGACTGATACCTCTAAAAATTTTCCCAAGAAATAGCATTCATCTCTGCTTCAACTCTATAACTTTAACTCCTGTATGTTTTGGCACTATTGTGATTACTAACTCAGTAACAGAGAAACAAAAAGCTGGACTAATGACGTGAAGAATATAATAAATGTAGTCTTTGACAAGGTTACCATGAATCCAACAGTTTGTTATGAATCCCCATTTAGTTCACTCATATCTCCTTTAGAATGGGTTCTGCCATTCTTACCAGTTGAGTCTGGATAATGACATCAAAGCCGCATCACTGTGTCACCCTCCGAAATGGCCCAGTATGCCACTCCTTTCTATTAAATTCGACAAAAAAAAAAAAAAATGACTATTCAGCATTCACTGAGGCAGCATAAAATGGCAAAGGCACACACTGCACAGGTAAACTTCACTGACATACAGGATCTCCGAGATCTTCCTACAGACTGGTCAGGCAGCAGCTTGACACAGTCATCCTCTTGTATAGCCCACATCCTAAACTCCTCCATCATCGTAAGCAGTCTCACAACACCAGGTTCAAGTCCAGGTTTATTTGATAGCATGAGCTTTCAGAGCGCTGCCCCTTCATCAATATCCATCATCATAAACAAAATTCAAGAGAAAGACAAAATGTGGGAATAGTCAGATTATCTGGCAGTACCTCATTGAGAGAGAAAGCAAGACATATTAACACTAGTTCTGATGATAGGCCCTTGATGAAATGATAACTCTTTCTCTCTCCATTGATGTTGCTAGACTATTGAGTATTTCCAGAATTTTCTCTTTCTCCCCATCCCTGGAGAAGTTCTATTCAGTCTCCTGTACAGGCTCACCAGACACACAGTAGTATACAGTCAGGAGAGAAATGTTCAACATCTGAATGACATGAAGTCTCATGACATGAGCATGAAAATCTCCTGCTGATATCCACCTATTACCTCCCCCTACTGCTGAATCAGCATTTCAGGAGGCGACAGATCCATAAATATCACAGTTCTCATTAATGGCACAGCCTAACATATCAAGGCATGTTGAAGCATTTGCAATTATATAGTTAGAATTCTTTTTGTTATTCATTTGTGGGACAAGGGCGTCAGTGGCTGGCCAGCATTTATTGCCCATCCTTAGTTGCCCCTTGAGAAGGTGGTGGTGAGCTGCTTTCTTGTCTTGCTGCAGTCCGTGTTCTGTGGGTTGACCCACAATGCTGTTAGGGCGGGAATTCCAGGATTTTGACCCAGTGACATGAAAGAATGGAGTTTTATTACCAAGTCAGAATGGTGAGCAGCTTGGAGGGGAATTTGCACATGGTGGTATTCCCATGTATCTGCTGCTCTTGTCCTTCTGGATCGAAGTGGTCATGGGTTTGGAAGATACTATCTAAGGATCTTTGGTAAATTGCTGCAGCGCATCTTGTAGATAGTATACACTACTGCTACTGAATATTGATGATGGAGGGATTGAAAGTTTGTAGATGTGGTGCCAATCAAGTGGGCTGCTTTGTCCTGGATGCTGTCAACTTTCTTGAGTGTTGTTGAAGCTGCACCAATCCAGGCAAGTGGGGAGTATTCCATCACACTCCTGACTTGTATCTTGTAGATGATGGATAGGCTTTGGAGAGTTAGGAGGTGAGCTAACCGCTGCAGTATTCCTAGCCTTTAATCTGCTCTTGTAGCCACTGTGTTTATGTGGTGAGTCCAACTGAATTTTTGGTCAATGGTAACCCCAGGAATGTTGACAGTGGAGGCTTCCAGTGAAAGTAACACCATTGAATGTCAAAAGGTGTTGTTAGATTGTCTCTTATTGGAGATGGTCATTGCCTGACATTTGTGTAACACAAACATTACTTACTACTTGTCAGCCCAAGCTTGGAAATTGTCCACATCTTGCTGCATTTGGACATGGACTGTTCCATATCTGAGGCATCACGAATGGCGCTGAACATTGTGCAATCATTGGCAAACATCCCCACTTCCAACTTTATGATGGAGTAAAGGTCATTGCTGAAGATTACTGGGTCCAGGACATTCCCTGAGGGATTCCTGCAGCAATGTCCTGGAGCTGAAATGACTGACCTTCCACAACTACAACCATCTTCTTCTGTACCAGATATGATTCCAAACAGTGGAGTGTTTAACTCCTGTCACTCTCACCTCAGACAGGTTATTAATACCAACTCTCTGCGGAGTACTTCAGACAATCCCATTCCCTTGATCTAACCTTGTAATCCTGCAAGTTTATCTTCTCAAGTACCCACCCAATTTCTTTTGGAAATTACTGAGTGACTACATTTGCACAACCTTCTAATGCAGCAGTTCCAGTGTGAAAATACTTTCCTCACTCCTGCCCCCATTAATCTCTTGCCCTAAACCTTCAATGCATATCCTCAGAACATTTACCATCAGCTCCTAACAACAATCTCATTTTGTCCACTGTATCTATTGAAGGGAACGATAGAACAGTTGTAGCCCAAAATCAGGATCTTTGTAAAAACAATCAGCTCATCCCATTGCCTGACTTTTTCCCCCTTTTCTCTTCAAACCAACAATTTCCTTTTGAAAGCCACAATTTAATTTGCCTCAACCATACACTCCAGCAGTACATTTCTGATCCTAACTACTCACTACATAAAAAAAGATCGCCATTGCATCTTTTGGCACTCTCATTAAATCAACGTCATCTGTTTCTCAATCCTTCTGCCAATGGAAACAACATTCCCCTGATCTACATCTCTACGAAATCTCCATGCAAACTCCCTAAAGAAAGCGCCAGTTTCATCAATACAGTCTCTGAAGTAAATAAGACACTCATCTCAAAACCATTTGCAATTGTGTTAGAAGTATTTTATCTAATACTTGACAACCACTGTCATAAAATCCATAGACAACATCTACTGCATCACCTTTCTCATCCTTCTCTGTTCCTTCATCAAAACGTTCAACCGGACTCATCAAGCATGATCTATCGATTACAAATCTATGCTGACTCTCCAGATCTGATTTGAACCTCTCCAAATGCCTGTGTATTTCCCCCTCACTACTTTTTCTAAAACATTACCCAAATGCCAATGTTGCACTGACCAGCTTGTCATTAATGACAATGTCCTTACGGCATTTCCTGAATAATTTTCCAAATCCCAAGCTTTTGTTAAGTCCCTCAGATCTATATTCTTTTACTAGGTCTCGGACGTGATCACATACACCCAGCCACTCCCTCATCTGGAATACTGGACTTTGTCACTAAGCTTCACTCAGTGAAGGAGGAATCTGCTCTTTCACCAATACCATTTCACGTGACTGGCAGAGGGATGACCTATGGCTGCCAGTTCCATACTGGGTTCTTGAGGAGTGAGCTAGATGACGCCCACACAAGTTGGCTCATGGAATGGCAGTGAGCATCCAGCATGTGATCAATGACATCCATGACCTCAAAGTGGATCCCTAAAGTCCAAGCCATCTCATGACAATACCCTCTGTGCCCTTTTGCACTGCACAGAGGGGTTTCCTGTAGCGGCTGCTGTACGCCCTTCAGTTCTGCCTTTGCCTGTCATCTAGATACATCCAATCATCTCCAGTGGAAGTTCCTTTACGGAGGGCCCACTCCCTTCATGTCAGAGACTGAGGTGGAGGGTGCTGCATGCAACATTTCCAGATAGACTGTATTGGTTCACAAATTCCCAAGATACTCTTTTTGCAGTTTGGTCGAGTTCATGAGCACATATTTGTAACTTTTTCAGACTACAATCCCTTTTCAGTTTCTGACAAAAATCTTTCACTATGGTTTTGTATGCACTTCAGTCACACGCTCCTGATCTATGGGCGCCTGGTATAGAGAGGGGTAGGAAAGGAGGAGGATCTCCTCTTGAACTTACTCCTGGGTCTGGCCAAACTTACCATTAACAGGTTTAGACAGCGGGTGACCTGATAGAGGTTATCTTGACTGATAGCCACCCTTCTATTGTGGCTCCATTTGCAGCAGAGTCTCTCTGGAGAGGGAGTGTGCAATGTCCACCAGCACCCTTCAGGTCTTCCATACTTATTGGGCTACTGCAGGGACTGGGTGCCTTATTGACCCTTTTAATCATATTTTGGTTTAATTTTTTTTAAGTTTTGGTATTGTTTACGGCAGTTCCCCTTTGAGGGCGCCCCAATTTACTTTGTCCCTCAGTTTGTTTAATTGAATTTAATTCTTTTTCCAACAGAAACATTGGAACATTACGGTGAGTTCTTGTGCCACGTCCACCTCACCTCACTAAGCAACACGCAATGCAAGCCATCCAGACTAAACAACTCACCCGCTAATGAATTCAATATGGATAAGTGTGAGGTGATTCACTTTGGTAGGAATAACAGGCATATGAAATATAGGGCTAATGGAAGGACCCTTAATAGTGTTGTCGAGCAGAGGGATCTTGGGGTACAAGTACACAGCTCTTTGAAAGTTGGCACCCAGGTTGATAAAAGTTGTTAAGAAGGCGTACGGTGTGTTAGCTTTTATTGGTAGAGGGATTGAATTTAGGAGCCGTGAGGTTATGTTACAACTGTACAAAACTCTGGTGCGGCCGCACTTGGAGTATTGCGTACAGTTCTGGTCGCCGCATTATAAGAAAGATGTGGAAGCATTGGAAAGGGTGCAGAGGAGGTTTACCAGGATGTTGCCTGGTATGGTGGGAAGGCCTTATGAGGAAAGGCTGAGGGACCTGAGGTTATTTTCATTAGAGAGAAGAAGGTTACGCGGTGACCTAATTGAGGCGTATAAGATGATCAAAGGATTGGATAGGGTGGATAGTGAGAGCCTTTTTCCTCGGATGGTGATGACCAACACGAGGGGACATAACTTTAAATTAAGAGGTGGTAGTTATAGGACGGATGTCAGAGGCAGGTTCTTTACACAGAGGGTGGTGAGGGCGTGGAATGCCCTGCCTGCAGCAGTTGTGGACTCGCCTACTTTGGGGGCATTCAAATGTTCGGTGGATAGGCATATGGATGATATTGGAATAGTTTAGGTTAGAGGGTCCACTGGCTGACGCAACAGAGGGCCGAAGGGCCTGTACTGCGCTGTAATGTTCTATGTTCTATAATGATGACCAGCCATCTTCAGCCAGAAGTGCCAAGAAAGTGCCATCTCAGCCTTCTGTGTGCCCCATCAGTCCTCAATCAATATGATTCATTCCATCTAATATGAAGCTACAACTGTCCATACTGGATACAGTAAAGGCCATTAGCCTGAACACCAACTCTGCTGTACTCCTGGAAACTTGTGTTCCAGAAAGCCACAGCCTAGCCAAGTTGTTCTGGTGCAGCAATGTTGTTGGCCAACCAGCTCAAAATGTGGAAAATGCCATGGGAAGTCAAAGGGAAGACATCCCATGACTGCAATCATGTCTAACACAGAAGATGCTGACTGCAGTTGTTGGAGGCCATTCACGTCATTCTTAGTACATCATTCAAGATTCCTTAGCTTAGTGTCCTAGGCTCAACTACTTGAAGGTGCTTCATCAATGACTTTCCTCCATCATAACGTCAGAAATGGGAATGTTCACTAGTGACTACACAGTGTTTAATACTATTGGCAATTTTTCTAGATACTGAAGCAGTGTACGTTCATCCACAGCAACTTTCGGGCTTGAGTTAAAATGTGGCAAGTAACATTCAGGCAATGACCTGTTAGAATTATAGAAAAATTACAGCACAGAAGGCTATTCAACCCAACTTGTCCATGCTAACTCAAGCATACCCAGTCAGACTAAAATCTGACCACTTCCCTGAACATTCAATGGCATTACTATCGCAAAATCCCATTCCATCAATATCCTGAGAGTCAATGTTAATCCAAAACTTATTGAACCAGCCACATGACTATTGTGGGGACAGGATTAAACCAACGGCTGAATATTGTGGTGAGTAACACACCTCTCTGTCTGGATGAGTGAAACTCCAACAATACTCATGAGCTTGACACCATCAAGGAAAAATCAGCCAGTTTGGTTGGTTTCCCATCTCATTCCTTTTAACATTCATTTCCTCCACCACTAGCACACAGTGGTAGCAGCATACATCGTTGATAAATAACTAATCAAGCCTCCTTTAATAGCACCTTCCAAATCCACGACCTCTACCACTTAGAAGTACAAGGATAACAGATGAATGATCACCATTACTGATATTCACATTTTAATTCATCAAATTTAAATTCCCAACTGCTGCATTGCCTCCAGACTATTACCCCAAGCCTTTGGTTGTCTCACTAGTAACTATGTTACTGTACCACTGTGCCTGAAAGCCATCTCATATTTTTATTCAATGTTCTCTGACTGGCTTCTGATCTTCCACTCAATATAAAACTGAGCCAAACAACTGAACTTGTACTTTCCATATCCGAACACTGAATTAAATCCCATTCACCCATCAGTCTCTGAGCTTTAAAATTTTGAAGTTTATTTATTAGTATCACAAGTATGGCTTACATTAACATTGCAATGAAGTTACTCAGAAAATCCCCTTGTTGCCACACTGGTGTCTGTTTGGGTCAATGCAACCAACCAGCACATCTTTCAGCACTGGGAGGAAACCAGAGCAACCTAGAGGAAACCCACAGATACAGCAAAAGTGTGCAGACTCCACACACAGACAGTGACTCAAGCCGGCAATCGAACCTGCATCTCTGGCACTGTGAGGCAGCAGTTCTATTCCTCATCTACACACATCTCCATTTCAAAATTTTTACCCTTGTTTTCAGATCCACCGCCCCCCCCCATCATATACATCATGAGGCTTCACATTTTCTGATTGATAGCACTCGAGTGACAGAGGGTTTGGGGGCAGAGGTGGAGTACAAGTGTAACCAGATGCAGTAGCATCCTCTCTCCCTGCAAGCCTCTGCTCGTCCTCCAATTCCCAACTCTTGCACACACACAATTTTAACTGCTGCATCATTATATCCGTGATTTCAGCTGCCTGGGCCCCAAGTTCTGGAATACCCTCCCTAAACTTCTCTGCATCTTCTCACTCTCTCTCCTGCTTTATGACTATTATTAGAACCTCCTTGATCATTTGTCTATCTGAATATCTCCTCTCTGATTTTTTTTTTTAAATGTTCCACGAGGCATCTTTGGATATGGAAAGAGCTGCACAAAAATGGCATACTCTTTGCTGTTTAACAACAACAGACCATTGGAGTCACTTCTTGCTCAGTATTTTGGTGACTGCCTCAAGTCAATGGGGCTCTGACATCCTGTCACGTTATCCATCCTAACATAGCCAGGATTCATTCCAAAGTGCAGCACATCCCCACCAACCAGCTCTAGCTCAAGTCTTATCCAACATGCCCCAGAGATACTCAGGGTGAACACATAATGAAAATTTACAAGCCACTGACCCAACATCGTCTGAAGGTCATAACAGAATGAGTCAAAATTACAAAGTCATGCACAGATTGAGAGACGAGGAGACATTGCAATCAGATAATAACTTAATAGGGTTACAGAGATACTAATACACAGAAACATACGTTGGAGAGGGATTGATGGACACCAGCACTTAGAGATCATAAGATACAGGAGCAGAATTAGACCATTCAGCCCATCGAGTCTGCTCCACCATTCCATGATAAATTTCTCAATCTCATTCTCCCACTTTTTCCCACATAACCTTTGATCCCCTTACCAATCATGAACCTATCTCTCTGTCTTAAACATATTCAATGACTTGGCCTCCACAGGCTTTTGTGGCAAAGAGTTCCAGATTCACCATCCTCTTACTGAAGAAATGCCTCCTTATCTCGGTTCTGAAGGGCCGTCCTTTATTCTGAGGCTGCGCTCTTGGATCCTAGTCTCTCCTGCCAATGGACACATCTTCCCCAAGTCCAGGCCTTTCAATATTCTGCATGTTTCAAGGGGATTGCCCCCTCGTCCTTCTAAACTCCATCGAGTACAGGCCCAGAGTTCTCAAACACTCCTCATACATCAAGGTTTTCATTCCTGGGATCATTCTCCTCTGGACCCCTTCCTTAGATACAGGGCTCAAAACTCCTGATCATATTCCAAATGTAAAGTCTCAGCAGTATATCCCTACTTTTGAATTCTAGTCTCCTCGAAACCAATGCTAACATTGAATTTGCTCTCCTAACTTTCAACTCAACCTGCAAGTTAACCATAAGAGAATCCTAAACTCGGACTCCCAAGTCTCTTTGTGTTTGATTTCTGAATTCTCTCCCCATTTAGAAAATAGTCTCCACCTCTATTCTTTTGACCATAACCTCACATTTTCCCACATTTATTCCACCAGATATTTCTTTGCCCACAGTCCTGACCTGTCCAAGTCCTTCTGCAGCCTTCCCACCTCCTCGATACTACCCGTCCCTCCACTTAACTTTGCATCATCTGCAAACTTAGCCACAATGCTCTCAGTTCCTTCATCTAGATCATTCATGTATAAAGTGAAAAGTTGTGGTCTTAACATTGACCCTGCAGAACTCCACTAATCACTGGCTGCCATCCGAAGAAGGACCCCTTCATCTTCACTCTCTGCCTTCTACCAGTCATCCCAACTTAAATCCATGCTAGTCCCTTGCATCTAATACCATTGGATTCTTATCTTACTCAGCAGCCTCTGTGCGAGGCAGAGGGTGTGGAATCAGACACTGCGACTACAGTTAAATCCAGGGAATCCTTCCACTGGGGAGCCAGTGCCCATCACTCTGAGCAGCCAGTGAGTGGGCTTTACCCCAATCCTCAGCGTAGGCACTGATTCACTCTCTAGCTCTCAGTGTTTGGTATTCAGCGCTTGCTCGGGGCAACAGATTCTGAGGCCATCACTTTATGTAAATTACCCTCTCCCTGGGGCCCTTCCCAACTGCAGAAAGTTGTGCAAAACTTTGCAAACATAACAGGGAAAGAGGCACAGACTGTCTGCCCATCCCGGCTGCGTCCCAGCCCAGAACAAAAGGCTGAGAGGCCAGTCCTGGGGGGGCGGGATTACGCTGGGAAAAGGAAACGGGAAAAGGAGTGGGAAAAGGGAAAAGCTCCTGTTTCTCTCTCTCTCCCCCCCCCCCCCCACCCCGATTCCCACCCAACCCCCAACAAACAAAACAAGCCAACCGCAGCGAGTTGGAAAGAGGGGGTTGGGGGGGGGGAAGTTTGCGGAGACTTACCGTGCGGGCCCCTGGGGACAGGGATCCAGCTGGGAGGTAGGGAGCCGACAAGTCCGGGATCATGATGAAGGGATAAGCTGCTCCTTTGAACAAACCTCCATCTTGCCTTTTGACTGGGAATTTGGGAACATGGCGAGAAAGAGAGAGAGAGAGAGGGAAAAAAGTTGGTGAAACTTTGTGAATTCTGGGCAATGTTGCAAAGTTGTGAATGCAGAGAAGGGGGCGTTTTATATAAAGCACTGGGCAAAGTGTGTAGCTTCTACCTTCCTGCTGATAATCCCGAGGTTTGTCCACAAAACTCTCTGCGCTCCTGGGCTGGGGGCGTCGATCAGCCTGGAAGAGAGAAGAGCTGTGAAAAGTGGCAGGGAGGGTGCGGGCCGGGGGGTGGTGCAGAGACAGGAGGAGGGGGAGGAGGGGTAGGGGGAAGGCGAGGGCAGAGGGGAACGGCGGGCTGCCCCCATCCCAGTGGCCTCACCTCGGACTCTGGCGAGCTGCTGCGGCTGTCCGGTTCCTCCGTCTCGTTGACCAGCGACGACTTGACATCGGCCAGGTCCCGTTCGGCGGACACGCTGCCCGGACTCTTCTCCTCCTGCTCCCCCTCGTCCTTAAAGGAAATCATCTCATCACTGGCCCCCAGATCATCCCCTCCATTAAGCTGCGGCATGACTGTGGCACTCTCTCTCTCTCTCCTTTTCCTCTCTCCCTCCTTTTCTCCCTCTCTCACTCCCTCTCTCCCTCCTGTAGCTCGGCTCCTCTCCGCTCTGATTGACACATTGATGGACAAGGAACTTCCAAACCTCTCTCCAATCAGCAGCCCCCCGGAGGCGGGGCCAGTGCCTTGAAATTGACTCCATCCCAGGAATGACCCTTCCCTTTCCCTCTTTCCCCCTCTCCATCCATCCCCTCCTCCCAACTCCTCCAATAACTCCCCACCCTCCCTGCTGCTCCGAGTTTCTCACCGACAACCCCCTCCCCGTCCCCGGGGCTGGAGTAACTCCTGTCCGTCCCACTGCAATCTGCTCTTTAACAGAGCTGGAAAACTCCTGCTGGAAACAAAGTGAGTGAGAGAGAGAGAGGCGGATAAAAAAAGGCAGCGGGGACAAGCAGACTGCAAACTGCCAGAGGATTGAGCAGGCAGAGCGAGAGGAAGAGGGAAAGAATGAGCAGCCAGAGAGAGAGCAGGATGAATGAGCAGGCAGAGAGTCAGAAGAAATAGATAGACTGCAAACTGCCAGAGGAACAAGCAGCCAGACAGAGAAAGGGAGAGATGGGAGGGGGGGAAATGGGCAGACTGACTGAGACACAATTGGAGAGGCAATTTGTCAGACACAAATAAAACTGAGGCAACAACAGGCAAATACAAAATAAGATCGAGAAAATAAACTGACAACAAATACAGGTGCCTGTATGAGAATACAGCAAGAAAACTCCCTACATACACTTCACCCCTCAGACTGATCCCTCTATATACACCGCACCCCTCAGACTGATCCCTCTATATACACCGCACCCCTTAGACTGGTCCCTCTATATACACCGCATCCCTCAGACTGGTCCCTCTATATACACCGCATCCCTCAGACTCGTCCCTCTACATACACCGCATCCCTCAGACTGATCCCTCTATATACACCGCATCCCTCAGACTGATCCCTCTATATACACCGCATCCCTCAGACTGATCCCTCTATATACACCGCATCCCTCAGACTGATCCCTCTATATACACCGCATCCCTCAGACTGATCCCTCCATATACACCGCATCCCTCAGACTGTCCCTCTATATACACCGCATCCCTCAGACTGATCCCTCTATATACACCGCATCCCTCAGACTGATCCCTCCATATACACCCATCCCTTAGACTGATCCCTCTATATACACCGCATCCCTTAGACTGATCCCTCATATACACCGCATCCCTTAGACTGGTCCCTCCATATACACCGCATCCCTTAGACTGGTCCCTCCATATACACCGCATCCCTTAGACTGGTCCCTCTATATACACCGCATCCCTTAGACTGGTCCCTCATGTACACCGCATCCCTTAGACTGGTCCCTCCATATACACCGCATCCCTTAGACTGGTCCTCTATATACACCGCATCCTTAGACTGGTCCCCTATATACACTGCACCTCAGACTGGTCCCTCTATATACACTGCACCCCTCAGACTGGTCCCTCTATATACACCGCATCCCTCAGACTGATCCCTCCATATACACCGCATCCCTAGACTGGTCCCTCCATATATACTGCATCCTTAGACTGGTCCCTCTATATACACTGCACCCCTTAGACTGGTCCCTCTATATATACTGCACCCCTTAGACTGTCCCTCTTATACACCGCACCCCTTAGACTGGTCCCTCTATATACACTGCCCCTTAGACTGGTCCCTCTATATACACCGCACCCCTTAGACTGGTCCCTCTATATACACTGCACCCTCAGACTGATCCCTGCATATACACCGCATCCCTTAGACTGGTCCCTCTATATACACCACATCCCTTAGACTGGTCCCGCTATATACACCACATCCCTCAAACTAATCTCTTTACATACACTACACTCCTCAGACTAATCCCTCTATACACATAGCACCCCTCAGATTGATTTCTCTACATACACCGTACTCCTCAGACCAGATCTTGTATACGTTGCACTCCTCAAACTAATCTCTCTATTGTTACTGTATCCCTCAGACCAGTTCCTTTATATACAATGCACTGCTGAGACTAATCCCTCAATATAAACCACACTCCCCAGAATAATCCTTCTATTGTTACAGTACCCCTCAAACCAGCCCCTCAGACTGATCCCTCAATATACACTGCATCCCTCAAAGCAGTCTCTGTATATACACCTCACCCTTCAGACTAATCTCTCTAGTTTCACCATACCAGACTAGTTTAAGTAAGCAGCTCACCCTCATCTTCTAAAGAACAAATGGAGGTGGTGTTTGCCATTTCAACAAATATTTCACAGGAGAGTTCAAGGGCTTCACTAACATTTTAAAATTGGGACCTGGTGACACATTTCAGACCTAAACCAAATTCCGACTGGCTGGTACACACTTTACTGAGAAATATTGGATACCAGGGGCTGCAAGCTCAGAGAAAGGACAACAACAGTTCATCCTTTTTGTTTTATATTGGATTCCTGATGGACAGTAAAGCAAAGCAATGTTTATTTATTAGTCACAAGTAAGGCTTACATTAACAGTGCAATGAAGTTACTGCGAAATTCCCCTGTCAGAAGGGAGGAACAGAAGGGATTCTCCAGATACCTGACATCTCCCTGTCCTGTTAGTTACTCTCAGTAACACTTCACCATCACACATTTTATATATATAATTACAAGCCTTCAATACTACAGCATAATCAGTGTAGATGTCACTGTTTGATACAACACATTCATATCATCCTTTAACATCATTAATATCAAATTATAGTACAGTTACTATCCAAGGTTCATAAAGCACATGAATAGCTCTAAGTAGTGGGAAGGAGAAAAACAATGTGCAGGCAAATGACAAAAGCTGTAAGAACCACAGAGTCATAATAATGGAGAACTTCACTTATCCTAATCCACACTGCAGGAGTAACAGTGTGAAAGAAAAATTACAGAGAGCGAGTTCTGTTTTACGTACAAGGAAATTTCTTGATCAGTACATTTTCATCCGAATGAGGAAAGCAGTAGTGCTGGTTGCAGTTCTGGAAGATCAAGTGGATCATGTGGGGGAACAGTGATCATAATATCATAAGATTTAGAGTTATTGTTTGGTAGTACAAAACTTTATTTTGCTGAAGACAAGGTTTTTTGTCTTGCATTCATCAGGACAATTTGCAAGAATATCACATGGAAAGAGAACAACGATTTGTGCTTCATGCGAAGAGGATGCTGTTTGGCTGTCAAGTGGACTCTGACTTATAGGGGCATTGCCATAGAGAATGCATCCGTTAACTAACAACTGATTAGTCAACTGCCAAGCTTGGTTTCAATTCCTTGCCAATCAATCAGCATTTTTCTCATGAACTATAATTTGTTATTTCTTTGACATTTGGTATTCCTATAAATTGTTCTGATAAAAGTTCTTGCAACATCTTGCTCTTTTTAAAGCAAAATTTGTAATAGAAAACAACAAGGGCCAAACAAATGCAAAAAAAATTGATACTCAACTTAAGCAAGTCTGACTTGAGTTCAAGAAAGGTCTGACCCAGGTGAACTAGAATTACACATTGATAAGGCAAAGAGTTATTAAACAATAAGCAACCTTCAAAGAAGATATGAATCAGCTGGAGAGTGGTTCTCCCTACGAGGGAGAAAAGAAAGGCATCTAAAGATAGAACTCCCTGGGTGACTGAAAATATCAAAGTCAAATTGAAATAGTAAAAGGAAGCTTCTGCCAATGTTAAGGTTAGTAATATAATCAAGAACCAAAATGAACTTAGAGCAGAAACTAAGCTGGGAAAACAGAGAATGAGAATAGATTAGCAGCAAACCCAAAAGAGAACCCAAAAGTATTTCACATATACAAATAATAAAGGAGTCATCAAAGAAAAAATGGGATTGATTTATGAATCAGAAAGATCGATTTATGGAGGTAGAGGGTATCATGAACAATCTAAATTAAGTATTTTGCACTTGTCTTCATCAAAGAAAGATGATGCCACATTAGTAAGATTGAAGACCATTCCATTAATCGGATAATGGCAGTATCCCTTTAAAATTGGTGAACGGAGGAGGAATAGATTGATGGAGTGCTGTCCTCTTCAGGCTGGATGTAAATATACATGGTGTTCCTAGAGATCATAATAGGGATCACTACTCTTTTTGATATATGTTAACAAGCTGGACTTGGGTATACAAAACATAATTTCAGTTTGCAAATGATATAAAATTCATCAATATTGTAAACAATGGTATTAACTGATATCAAGAAGACAAAGAGACTGGAAAAATGGACAGACACATAGCAGATAAAATTTACCAGAGAAGTACAAAGTAATATATTTCCGTTAGAAGACGGAGGAGAAGCAATGTGAACTAAATGGTAAAATTCAAACAGGATTGCAGAACAGAAAACACTGGGATATATAGACATAAATCTCTGAAGCCACAGAATATGTTAAGAAAGCAGCTCATTCAACAGATGAGGTCCTAGACTTTATAAATGGTGGCATAGAAGACAAAAACCAGAAAGAGAGAATGAACTTTCATGAAACACAAGTTTGGACGTACCTGGAATGTTGTGTTCCACTCTGGGCAACCCATTTGGGAAGGCTGTTTAGATCTTTGAAAAGTTCAGAGAATTCACTAGAATGTTTTCATGAATGAGGGTTTGCAGATAAATAGAAAAGTTGGGATTGTTATCAAACATTGGCAACCTGATACGCCGCAGGAAAGATGTCCCAAGGCACGGTACGTTGGGGAAACCATGCTGATGTTACGACAATGGATGAATGAACACTGCTCGACAATCATCAGGCAAGACTGTTCTCTTCCTGTTGGGGAACTCTTGAGCGGTCATGAGCATTCAGCTTCTGATCTGGGGGCTAAGCGTTCTCCAAGGCAGCCTTCATGACACACAACAGCGCAGGGTCACTGAGCAGAGACTGATAGCCAAATTCCGCACACATGAGGACAGCTTCAACCAGGATCTTGGATTCATGTCACACTATCTGTAACCCCTACAACTTGCCTGGATTTGCAAAATCTCACTTTCCTGCCTGGAAACAATACATTTCTTTTTAACCTCTGCTTAATGCTCTCTCCACTCACACTGTTTGTACCTTAAAGACTTCATTATCTGTAAAGACTCACATTCCAATCATTATTCATGTAAATTGAGTTTACGTCTTTATATGCCCAGTTTGTAATCAGAACTCCCACCCACCTGATAAAGGAACAGCCAGCTAGGAACAACTAGCATCATTTCTACAAATAAACCCGCTAGACTTCAACCTGGTGTTGTAAGACTTCTTACATTGTTAGCCAAGCAGCAGAGAAGGATGAGATCTGATGGAGGTATTTAAATTTTTGAAGGGTTTAGAATAAGTAGAGAAAAAGTGTTGAGAGCCAGAGGGGACAGATTTAACATGTCAGGGAAAAAAGTCTGGAGTGACATGAAGATATTTCCTAATAGAGAAAACTGCAATTTGGAATGCACTGTCCAAAATGGTGGTGGACACAGACTCAGGAATAATTCTTAAAAGAGAATTGGATAGACATTAAGGGAAAAGCACAAACAGTTTTGACGAGAAGTTCTTTAATATTATTGTGCATTCTGGACTCATAATAAGCTCTAGTAACCTTTGATGTTCCCCATCTTTCTGATCTTGTCACCTGGATTACTTCCCTTCGCTGGGATTCCACACTTTGTTCAACATGGATTTTTAAATAAGAGGAATTTAGATTTACAAAAGAACGCTTTGTAAAAGCGTCAGTGCCTCACAGGCTGCGGATGCACACAGAATAACTATCAGGAAAGAATAAACAGGCTGGAGCTCTTTGCTCTAGAAAAAAAGAGTCTGAGAGGTGACTTGGCAGAGATCTTTAAAAATAGACAAGCCATCATGTAGAAGACATGACATGATTTTTCCACTGGGGAGCAGGACAAACCAAGGGTCTGAAATTTAAGGTTGTCGCTACAAAATCCATCAGGGTGGCTGAGGCCTAAGTATAGATTAAGGGGAAGCTGATTACCAGGTGAGAGAGAAAGGAAGAGAAAGAATATTTCTTTGTGATTTTAAGATGTGTATCACCCTGGGTTTGTCAATGTTCATTCTCATTCCCAGGTGCATACCTGCTGTTACACATTTAATAACTACTTTATGTGATCGTTCTTTCTGTGCTGTCATCTGAAAAAACAAGTGTAGTCACTGTCGTAATGTCAGTAATATTGCAGCTAGTTTATACATAGCAAGCTCCCTTTTGGTGTTCAGATGATGTTGAACCTGCTAGGTAACGTACTTGCATCTTGGGGTTCCAAGATTGGGAGAATCTGTTAGTCATGCCATGGGTCTTTTGTTCTATGGAAAACAGAGATTCTCACCACCACTGCCCAGTTGTGGTGTCAGGCCCCTTTCTAAGGGTTTGAAAGGATCACATGACCAAGTTGGGGCTTTGTTCCAACTTGTCTGGGCTGGTCCCAGCAGTTAGATCTTAGAACCTTATCTGGAAGTACTGATTCTGCATAACCCTGTAAAGAGTTGTTGTTTGTTAATAAACTTGTATAGCTTTTTTGTAACTGATGGAACCAAGTTACCACACCATTATTGCTTCTCCCCACTTTCCAGCATAAAAAAAGCATTTCAGCAAAACTAGTGAGCCAAGAAGGACCCATTGGGCAGTTCTGTCACTTCTGATTTGAAAATGTGGTGGGTGAAAGGGAAAAACTTGAGGAAAATATCGTACTGAGGAGGTGCTACACTGTCAAAGGTGAGCAAAGACAATAAGATGTAGCTGCACGAAACATTACATCAAAGAGTTCCATGCCCTCAAATGTGTAAATGTTTCCACGGACACGATTGTAAGAAGAGCAGGGGAATTCTTCCTGGTGTACTAGGATTGGAAAAGAATTGATATAAATGAAAGTACCTTTTCCCCAGGAAAACCCATGGCTCAAACCAATTAATATATTACTCAGTTGAAAAAAGCTACAGCAAAGATAAGCAAAGTGGGAAACTGGCATTGGAGGAAGCAAAGAATAGTAAAGTGGTAAAGCCGTAGGGGAAATCAAAGTGGAGAGAAGCTCATGAATAATCCAGTTCATGTCTCTGTAGCCCTTACTCCCACTACTGGTCATTCCTGCTCCTTGCTCAACACATGCTGGGAACTCACCATTCTAGGGAAAAAAGCATCTGGCAAGGTTAAAAAGTGATTATTACCAAGCAAAGTGCTGAATTCAATCCATCAACGCACCAGACCCAAGAAACTCTTAATATTGAGATGACGAGCTGTAAACATGAGGCTAAGTGCAAGAGCTGTGAAGCCCAACTCCCCTGAGCAACCCATGAATTTAATGAGATCCGCTGGGACTGACAATTTGTCAATCATCTCTAACTTCTGACACCATAACAACATCAAATGCTTCTTGCGATGGAATTGATGAGACGGATGGACAAGCACAAAGCAAAACTCCCAGGGCTGACAGCCGTGCTTTCTCCAAGCAAGGAACTGCATGAAGCCTTTGACTGACTGCCAGAGCTTGGAAAGTTTAACGAGGGCTCAACACATTACTATCTGCAAATCAGTCCCTCCTTTACATCCAAAACAAATAGAAGAAACTGTTGCGGAAGATGGTGATTAAAAGCCTCCCCAAAAAAACTCTTTCTGAGAGTCTGCATTAGTGCATACCTCAGACTGACGACTCCATTCAAGTCACCAGAGAAACTTGGATTTCTCTGCCTCTCAGGATCTCTACCCCCTGGCATTTGAGGAGCCAGGAAAATTTCAAAACTTCCCTGTAAAAACAAGAGATGGAGCTCTGGGAATCCTATTGGTATTTTCCCCTTCTCCCAATCTCCATTCCACCAATCATTTCTGCAATCAGGCACTTAATTAGTCTTCCAAAGACAGCAGGCTCTCTGAACTATTCAACTCCAGAGGCAGAGAGAGCTAGGTCATACTCTCACTCAGTCTGTGAATTTTCTCAGAGCTGAGTGCACACATTGACATTTTCACACACATGCACTCTACAATGTGTGCATATAAACCGCCAGCCGCATAATCCACACGCAACATGTAAGTGGATGTAAGTGGAACATATGAACTGGACAGCCATAATCACCACATCCACAGTGAACCAGCCTCATGGTCAGGAAACCATTTAAAGTAAAAATAGTCTGAAAATTGCACATTCCACCAGGACATGAAAAAATAGGTTGGAGATCTGAAGACATTACCCATGAAAATGCTATGTTCCCATCTCTGTACCTTTCTTATACTAAGGGTGGAATTTTACCAAAAATAAAAGCATTCAGACAGTTACATGGGTGAGATGTGTACAGAGAGATATGGGCCAAATACAAGCAATTGGGACGAGCTTAGTGGTTTTAAAAAAAGGGCAGCATAGACAAGTTGGGCCAAAGAACCTGTTTCCATGCTGTAAACCTTTATCTCTCTAAATGGCCAAGTGTTACCTTGGGCATGAAAACTGGTGCAATTCCTGCTAGTTCAGGTGATGAACCATCACAATCTTCCCAGTTTTCATGCAATAAATTATCCTCCACATGAAACACGTCAAGCCTTCGTCCCCATTGGAAAGAGGCAAACGAATGTGGCCTCACCCAGACATAAGCCTGGGAGTCACTGCTCAGTCAGCAGACAGATGGGAGTCAGACGAAGCAGAACCTGAGGAGCATCACAGCTTTCCTCACAGCAAGTTGTCATCCCTCTCTTGTCTTGGCAAGCTGCTCATTAACACTGCCAATGCATGCACTGGTGAGATGTCAAAGAGATCTTTGCTGGTGAGGATAGTGGAAAATTTGGTGTCAGTGGCTCAGGGGGAGAGGGTTTGGTGATGGGGGAGTGAGGTGGAGCTCCCAGATACTAAGTCTCTGAATCATCTGAATTCTCTGGATCACAGAATCCCTACAGTGCAGGAGGCCATTCGGTTCATCAAGTCTACACTAAAAATAATCCTACCCACAACTTCATGTAATTCTTCTAACACACACATCCCAGGACACTAAGGGGCAATTTAGCAAGCCCAATCAACCTAACCCACACATCTTTGGTAGAAAACTGGAGCATCCAGAGGAAACCCACACGGGGAGAACGTGCAAACTCCACACAGATAGTGACCAAAGCCAGGGATCAAACTGGTCCCTGGAACTGTGATACAGCAATGCCAACCACTGTACAATCTGGATGCTATCAGAGCCTCCCTGGTTTGTCACATCCTATCTGTCCTCCATTCCCCAGGTCCTCCTTCAATTGGTCCTTCACTCCCTCCTGTTCCTCCTCCTCATCATACAAAATGGAAAATTCCACCTCCTCCTCCAGAATGTCACCCTGCTGCTGCACCAGAGTTGGAGGGCACAGAAGACTACAACAAGACAGGACACCCTCTGGGGGCTGCCCTGAAGAACACCACCAGAACAATCAAGGCAGCATCCGTTCCATGTCTACTTTATTCATTCTTTTTATTATCACATATACCTCATTTTGATCTCCTCCCCTCATTCTTCAAAATTCCAGAGAGAGTATCAGCCAATCTTTCTTCACACGACAAACCCCTCATTTCTGGAATCAATCTAGTGGAACTCCACTGAACTGCCTCCAATGCCACTACTTCCTCAAACGAGGGGACCAAAACTGTGTACAATACTCCAGGTGCGGCCTCATCAAAGCCTTGTATAGTTGCAACAATATTTCCCTATCTTTATATTCTATTCCTTTTGCTATAAATGCCAACATTCCATTTGCTTGCTTTATTATCTGCTGTACCTGCATGCTAGTTTTCTGTGACTCATGAACGAAGGCACCCAGATCCTTCTGCACCGCAGCACCTTGAAGTTTCTCCCCATTCAGATAATAAATCTCCTTCCCACTTTTGCAATCAAACTGCCTGACCTCACACTTATTCACATTAAACTCCATTTGCCACGTTTTGGCCCACTCTCCTAACCTATCCATATCCATTTGTAGGGTTCTTATTTCCTCATTACAACTTGTTGCCCTCCGCCTATTTTTGTGTCATCTGCAAATTTGGCTGTATAGCCTTCTGTCCCTGCATCCAAGTTGTTAATATAGATTGTAAATAGCTGGGGCCCAGGGACCAAATCGTATGGGATACATCAGCGAGTCACAGTGAGGGGTGTGGGGTACATCAGCGAGTCACAGTGAGGGGT
The DNA here is from genome assembly GCA_024679065.1 of Sphyrna mokarran. Lineage (NCBI taxonomy): Eukaryota > Metazoa > Chordata > Chondrichthyes > Carcharhiniformes > Carcharhinidae > Sphyrna > Sphyrna mokarran. Next base: position 16,245,547 of record JAGIQG010000031.1, on the reverse strand, counting down.
GTGGGGTACATCAGCGAGTCACAGTGAGGGGTGTGGGGTACGTCAGCGAGTCACAGTGAGGGGTGTGGGGTACGTCAGCGAGTCACAGTGAGGGGTGTGGGGTACGTCAGCGAGTCACAGTGAGGGGTGTGGGGTACGTCAGCGAGTCACAGTGAGGGGTGTGGGGTACGTCAGCGAGTCACAGTGAGGGGTGTGGGGTACGTCAGCGAGTCACAGTGAGGTGTGGGGTACGTCAGCGAGTCACAGTGAGGGGTGTGGGGTACGTCAGCGAGTCACAGTGAGGGGTGTGGGGTACGTCAGCGAGTCACAGTGAGGGGTGTGGGGTACGTCAGCGAGTCACAGTGAGGGGTGTGGGGTACATCAGCGAGTCACAGTGAGAGATATTGGGTGTATCAGCGAGTCACAGTGAGAGGTGTGGAGTATATCAGTGAACTACAGTGAAGGGCGTGGGATACTGGAGCTTAGTGGTTATTCTATTGGATCAGTAATTCAGAAGTATGAATTCCAATCCCACCATGACAGGTGGGGAATTACTCAGAGAATGAAATGAATCTGGAATTAAAAAGCTAGTCACAACGATAGTGATTGGTGAGTTTGGATTTCTAGAATTTAAATTGGAGAATGAGTAATTGCTGGATTTTGCCAGTTAAAATGGGATAATGAAGATTTGTGTGTTTATGGGGGACTGCAGGGAATGTCTTTAACGGGAGTTGCGGGATTTATTTTGATTAGAAGTTAGGGACTCCAATTAAGATTTTAGCTGGTATAATCACAAGCCAAATGGATTTTTCTGGTCAGGCTGATCTTCTCTGAAACAAAAACAAGTGTCTATCAAATGATATGTTAGCCACACACCTCGGTTAACGTTACAAGCTTTAGACATAAAGATGTTAGCATTGTTGAAATGAAAGGGAATGATTTAAATTGGTGTAACCACAGCAGTAAGCCTCTCATTACCAGTCGATTGAGTTGCCTGCTCCAGTTCGAGTCGTGTGACCTTCCAATCTGAATATGTATGACCAGCTGGCAAAGACAACTCAATCAGATAAGAACCATCATGAGGCTTGCATCGTTTCCTTGCAAATGAACAAGTAGCAGCTGTAGTGGCAGCCTCTTTGCCCCTTCTTACTTGTTGCCTTGTGTTGCCCCCTTGAGGCTTTGTCCCTTTAACTGTGCTGTCCTGGCACAGGCCCTGAATCATCTCACAAAAAATTCATCTACTTATATTTATATGGCACTAGTGACATGGTATGATGTAATAAGGTGCTTCATAGGAGTCTGAGCTAAACTTAAATCCAAGAGGGAGATTTGAAGAAGCATCTGAAAGGAGGAATCATAGGGTCATTACAGTGCTGAAGGCAGCCATTCAGCCCACTGAGATCATGATAGCCCTCTGCAGAACAATTCCACATTCTATCCCTGCAAATTTATTTTGAGAAGCCGAATAGCCTAGTCCTAATTTCCCAAAAGTGCTATCCAATTTCCTTTTGATATAATTGGTCTTCTCCTGTTTCTACCTCACCTCATAGACAGCGAATTCCAGACCATAAACCTTTCTCACAATTCCCATGTTATGAGCCTGTGGAATGTGTTGTCAGCTGATATGGTGGGTGCTGACTCTCTGCTTTCAGCAGGGAGCTGGACTGGCAGGAAGATTACATCTTACAGAGGCTGACTCTTTATCGAGTTTGAGTCATCTTCTCAACCGTTTTTATATCATCTGATAAAGTCACAAAGGATTGTTTTTCCTAATTAGCCCTGGAATTCCCAAATTTCTCTGCCTCTCCCTGACTGATATGGATGCAGTTTGTGATGTTGATGGTAGTCATGACGTAGTCATGATGTCCCGAGGCATGGTACACTGGGGAGACCATGCAATTGCTAGCGACAATGGATGAACAAAAACTGCTCGACAATCACCAAACAAAAGTGTTGTCTTCCTGTTAGGAAACACTTCAGCAGTCACAGGCATTCACCCATTGATCTTGGGGTAACCGTTCTCCAAGGCAGCCTTCACGACACACGACAAAGCAAAGTCGCTGAACAAGACTGATAGCCATGTTCCAAACATGAGGATGGCCTCAACTGGGATCTTGGCTTCATGTCACAATATCTGTAACCTCCAAGACTTGCCTGGGCTTGCAAAATCTCAGTAACTGGAGACAATACACATCTCTTTAACCTGTGCTTAATGCTCTGTCCACTCACATTGTCTGGACCTTTAAGACTTGATTACCTGCAAAAACTCACATTCCAACCATTATTTTGTAAATTGAGTTTGTGTCTTTATATGCCCTGCTTGCGAACAGAACTCCCACTTGCCTTCTGAATTGCCTGCTGCTTCTGCAAACTAACTCATTGAGATTCCTACACAAGAACACCCAGGTCCTTCTGCACAGCAACATGCTGCAATTTTTTACCATTTAAATAAGAGTCCATTTTGCTGTTATTCCTACCAAAACGATGTTGAAAAGTCCCCCTCATTGAACTATGGAAGAGCTATAGAGCTGAGCTATAGAGTCCCAAACCCATTTTGTTACAATCTCCGTGGAAACTGGTAACTTCTTCAAAAGAAAAGAATCCCCACAATGCCAACAGAAAGCTAACTGTTGAACAAGACTGCATTTTTTAAAACTTACTGTAACAATCAGCATAATCAACAATGATTTACAAGTGAATGGTAATTTAAACAAAATGTACAAAAATACTCAAGATCACAAGCACTCTCATTACTTTTGGCCAAATGTGGCACTATGTTCAATCTCTGCTGTGTAGGATTTCTCACTTCCCATTCAATTGTTTTAGCCCTTGTTGGTGGGCATTGTGATCCTGTGAATGGTGAGACAGCCCTTGGCCAACTATCCCCATCAGAACAAGAAGTTCAGAGTCAATGATTTCATAACAGGAGCCTATTGGGGGCCCATTGTGAGCTGTAATCAATCATGGCTGCTGGAAATACCTGGCAAGATGACTGATGTGATCAGGTCTGCAACAGACCATGGACTGTATCTCTAACTGTGATGACCACAACATCCAAAGCAATAGCTGGCCAAGTCAGAGAAAGAGAAAACTAAATGACTATCTACAGATTATTGAGTCTAATAAAAGATCTCACAACACCAGGTTCAAGTCCAACAGGCTTATCTGGTAGCACAAGCTTTCTGAGCACTGTTCCTTCATCAGGTGAGTCGTCTAATGAAGAGGCAACACTCCAAAAAGTCATGCTACCAAATAAAACTGTTGGACCTTATAATCTGGCATTGTGAGACTTCTTTCTGTGCCCACCCCAGTCCAACACTGGCATCTCCACATCTGATAAAAGGACAGGGGTTGAATGGTCAAGTCCTGTTTCTCAGACATTTTTCAGTCCCTGTAAACTCCCTAATGATGCCTAGTCAACACCAAGTCAAAGGCTGCTTGCCCACCAGTCAAGTGGTATTCCTGAGTCAGCCCCCTCAACAAGACTCTGGGCTATCCTTGGGTGGTTTCTTTCTAGGTGCACGCCCTGTGAAGTCAGTGCTGATTTGTGCCACTCTAACATCATACCAGTGTGATGCACGTTTTGATTGGGGGGGCGAGGGGGTGGTGGTGGTGGTGGTGGCAGTGGTGAGAAACTGGGCTGCCACTGACGGGGAACGGCGGCAATCATGGCAATATTTCACACCGATGCAAAATGCAATTTTGGCCTTGCTGCATTTTTTTCCACTCCCATCGCCAAACCTGCCTGATGTTTAGAGGAGCAGAGCATCCAGGCCATAAAGTTCTGCAAACTGCCCCCCCTCCACCCCCATGTAACTAACATACTCCTTTTCTCATCTTCCTACCAGAATGAACACCTTGAATTAATACTCCAAGTGCCAAATTTCCATCCAGTCAGTTCACTATCCATATCCCTTTGTAGGCTAATTTCCTGCTTTCCTACCTGTCATCTGTGAATTTAGCTGTCGTACATTCAGTTCCTTCCTCCAAATCATTGATATAGGTTTTAAGTAGTTCAGTCCCCAGCACCGATCCCTGTGGCACTTCACTTGATACAGCTTGCCAACCCAAAGATTCATTCATTCCCATTTTATCCATGCCAGCATGTTACCCTCAAAACCATTTGCTCTTTATTATCTTGTATTGCAACATGTAATTCAACAGCTTATCAAATGCGTTTGAAAATCCACAGATTCCCCTTTATCTACATTGCTTGTTACTTCCTAAAAGAACTTCAAAAAATTAGTTAAACACACTTTTTCTTCTTTCACAAAGTCATGTGGACTCTGCCTGATCCTGTCATAAATCATAATAGGATAAGCCCAGCAATTACAGACCAATCCATTTAAATTCAGTGATGGAGAAGGTTCAAATACAATTACTTGAATTAGACTGAGTAGTCACATGGAAAGATGTGGGTTGATTAAGAGCCAGTATGGATTTCTAAAGGTGAAATCATGTTTAACTAATTTGCTGGATTATTTTGAAGAGGTAACAGAAAGGATGGTGAGGGTAGTGCTTTTGATGATAAAGAATATGGTAAATAAACACTTGGACAATCATAATCTGACAAGGCAGAATCAGCATGGTTTGACAAATTTGTTGAAATTTTTTTGAATATATTACTAACAAAATCGACGGAAGAGAGTCGACGGACATGGTACATTTAGACTTTCAGAAGCCAATAGATAAAAGTGTTGGGATGGGACGCAACATACTGTCATGGATTAAGGATTGGCTAATAGGCAGAAAGCAGAGTGGAAAATAAATGGGTCATTCTCATGTTGGCAGGCTGTGGCTAGTTGGGTATCGCAAGGATCAGAACTTGAGCCCCAGCAATATATATCAATGATTTGAATGTGAAAACAAAACGTAATATTTCAAAGTTCATGGATGATACAAAGCTAGGTGGGAATGTGTTGTGAGGACGATGTAAAGTGGCTGCAGGAGGATTTGGACAGACAGTGAGTGAGAATATAAAGTGGAAGGATGTGAAGTAATCCATTTTGGGAGAAGAGTGCAGAATACTTCGTAAATGGTCAGAAATTAAAAAGAGTAGTTGCAAAAAAAAAGAGACCTGGGTGTCCTTGACCATAAATCAGCTAAAGCTAGAATGCAGGTGCAGCAATGTATTAGGAAAGAGAATTAAATGTTAGTCCGATTTAGCATGGGAGTTTTATTTATTTATATGGAGATATAAGGGTCGTTGATTGGACCAGCAATTGGACCGGCTGATCCCCAATTACCCTTGAACTGAGTGGCTTGCTAAGCCATTTCAGATGGCAGTTGAATGTGAATCATATTTGTGAAGTCTGGAATCATACGTAGACCAGAAAGGATTAGGATGGCAGAATTCCTTTCTGAAAGGACATTAGTGAACCAGGTGAGTTTTTATGGCAATCGACAATGAAGAGTAACTTTTAATTCTAGATTTTTGTTAACTTCAAATTTCATTGACAGTGAAATTGTGATTTGAACTTGAATCTCCAGAGCATCTCCCTCAGTTTCGCAGAATCATCAGGGAGTCTCCCCAGTGCAAAAGAAAGCCATTTGGCCCATTGAGGTTGTACTGACCATTCCACCCAACCCCTATCCATGTAATCCCTAATATTTACTCTGCTAGTCCCCCTAACACGAAGGGGGAATTTAGTACGACAATCAACCTAACCTGTACATCTTTGGAATGTGGGAAGAAACTGGAGCACCTGGAGGAAACCCATACAGACACAGGGAGAACATGCAGAATCTAAGCAGACAGTGACCCAAGGCCAGAATTTAACCCAGGTCCCCGTCACTATGAGGCAACAGTGCTACCCATTTCTGGATTACTAGTCCAGTGACAATATCATAATACAAGCACCTACAATTGCTTCAATTGTATACGAGCTTGGTTAGACCACACCTGGAATATTGTGTGCAGTTTTGCTCCCCTTACCTTAGAAATTATATTATTGCCATAGAGGGAGTTCAACAAAGATTCACCAGACTTGTTCAAGGGATGATGGGACTATCTTATGAAGAGAGATTGAGAAAACTGGGCCTATATCCTCAAGTTATAAAACATTTAACTGGAATAGACAGGGTAGATGTAGGGATGCTGTCTACCTTGGTCTGGGAGTCTGGAACTAGGGGTCACTATTTCAAAATAAGGAATGGCATTAAGGATCGAGGTGAGGAGAGTTTCTTTACAAAGAAAGCTGTGAGTCTTTGGCATTCTCTACCCCAGAAGACTATGATTGTGCATGTTTAAAGCGAAGAGGTCTATAAAATACACATCTATAGAATAGTGAGTGGCACAGATCAGCTATCTTTTCCCAAAAGTAGGGGAGTCTAAAACTAGACGGCATAGGTTTAAGGTGAGAAGGGAGAGATACAAAACTGTCCAGAGAGGCAATTGTTTCACACAGATGGTAGAGTGTGTCTGGAAAAAGCTGCCAGAAGTAGAAGCAAGTATAATTTTTAAAAAGCATTTAGAAAGTTACACGGATACAATGGGTATAGAGGGATATGGACCAAATGTGGGCAATTGGGATTAGCGTTTAAAAAAAGACACATGGACAAGTTGGGCTAAAGGGCCTGTTTCCATGTTGTAAACTTCTATGACTCAGAGACTGATAGATTTCATATTAATGCAAAGGATTATGGACATAGTAGGTCATAAGGCACTGAAGTGTCCAATCAGCTATGTTCACATCAAATGGGGAAGCAGGCTCAATGGGCTGAATGGCTTACTCCCGTTCCTATGTGGTTTGCATAGACTTTCAAAAGGCACTCATTACAATGGCACACAACAGACCTTTGAGAAAATTATAGCACCTGGAATAAAAGAAACAGTAGCAATTGGATATGAAATTGATAGAGTAACAGGAATCAGACAGTAACGGTCAATGGATATTTTTCAGGCTGGAACAAGGTTTGTAGTGGTGTTCACCAGCGGTCAGTATTGGGACTCTTGCTTTTTCTGATATATACTATTGATCTCGCTCACAGTGTGCACGGACACCATTTTAAAGTTTGCCAATGATATGAAACTTGGAAGCATTGCAAACTGTGAGGACAGAAGGATTCTAACTGCATAGATTAGAGGGATTAGTGGGTAAATGTGTAGGGATATAGGGTAAGGCCTGGGTGGGATTTGGTCAGTGGAGACTCAATAAAACAGATAGCCTCTTTCTGCACTGCAGAGTTTCTATGATTCTATGATAGTGCAGAACTTCAAAAGGGCATAGACAAGTTGGTGGAGTGGGCAGATAAGTGGCAGATGAGTTCAGTGCATAGAGACATGAGATTATACATTTTGGAAGGAGGAACATAGACAATTTTATAAAGGTGATTTCATGGGATGTGGCCGTGGCTGGCTAGGCCAGAATTTATTGCCCATCCCTATTAACCTTGAACTAATTGGCTTGCTCAGACATTTCAGATGGCATTTAAGAGCCAACCACAGTGCTGTTGGTCCATAGTTACATGTAGGCCATAGTTACAAGGATGACAGATTTCCTTGTCTAGAAGGCATTAGTGAACCAGATGGGCTTTTACAATTGACAATGTTTTCATGGTTATCATCAAACTTTTAATTCCATATTTTTGGCACTGTGATACTGTCATTGGATCAGTAATACAGAGACTCAGTGCTGGGAACCCAAGTTCAAATCTCACCACGATAGAGAGAAACTGTTTGGAAACAGATCAAAAACGAGAGGGCCCAGATTTTAAACGATTTGCAAAAGTAAACATGAGACAAAAAAATACTTTTAAACTAGGCCTTACGAGCCTAGTTGGGTTCTTCGAAAATATGACTGAACACATTGACGAAGGAAGAGCGGTCAACATGGTGTACAAGGAATTCAGCAAGGCATTTGATAAGGTCCCCCATGCAAGATTTCTTGAGAAGGTGAGAGGGCATGGGATTCAAGGAGATTTGGCCTTGTGGATCCAGAACTGGCTTGCCTGCAGAAGGCAGAGAATGGTTGTGGATGGGTCTTTTTCTGCATGGAGGTCGGTAACCAGTGGAGTGCCCCAGGGATCTGTTCTGGGACCCTTGCTGTTTGTCATTTTCATAAATGACCTGGATGAGGAAGTAGAGGGATGGGTTACTAAGTTCGCCGACGATACGGAGGTCGGTGGTGTTGTGGATGGTCTGGAGGGATGTCAGAAGTTGCAGTGGTTCATAGATAGGATGCAAGACTGGGCGGAGAAGTGGCAGATGGACTTCAATGTGGATAAATGTGTAGTGGTCCATCTTGGCAGGACCAATAGGATGAAGGAGTACAATATCAAGGGTAGGAGTCTTAACTGTGTTGAAGAGCAGAAGGATCTTGGGGTCTGGGTCCATAGGACTCTTCAATTGGCCTATGTGGAGGCCACATAGCGGAGGATGTGGTCAAGAAGGCGTATGGTGTATTGGCCTTCATTAATTGAGGGATTGACTTTAGGAGTCGGGAGGTAATGCTACAACTTTATAAGACCCTTGTCAGATCCCACTTGGAGTACTATGCGCAGTTCCGGTCGCCTCACTGTAGGAAGGATGTGGAAGCTATTGAAAGGGTGCAGAGGAGATTTACAAGGATGTTGCCTGGATTGGGAGGCATGCCTTATGAAGATAGGTTGAGGGAGCTGGGACTCTTCTCCCTGGAGAGATGAAGGTTGAGAGGCAAACTGATAGAGGTTTGTAAAATGTTGAGAGGTATAGATAGGGTGGATTCTCAGAGGCTATTTCCCCGGGCTGAAATGGTCACTATGAGAGGACACAGATTTAAGGTGCAGGGAAGCAAGTACAGAGGAGATGTTAGGGGTAAGTTTTTCACTCAGAGGGTGGTGAGTGAATGGAATCGGCTGCCGTCACTGGTGGTAGAGGTGAACTTACTGGGGTCTTTTAAAAGACTTCGGGATGAGTATATGGGATCTAATGGGATTGGGGGTTATAGATAGGTCTATAGCTTGGTAGGTATAGATGTGATTGGCGCAACTTGTGGGCCGAAGGGCCTGTTTGTGCTGTAGTGTTCTATAACATACTGAGAGGTTGCGTCTGGAATTCACAGTGGAGCACTCTCAATCAAGGCATTAGATGATTCTGTGCGGGTACAGGGAAAAAGCAAGAGAATGCACTCAATCACTATGCGTTTTTTTGGAGAATGGGGACAGACACAATGGCTTGAATTGTCTCTTTTCTCACTATAACATTTTGGCGATTTTGTGATGAGTCCCGTAGCACTGTTTCAATCTTCCTTCCTCCTGCCAGTTTGCAATGCTATGGACTTGAATCTGGCTACACTTCCCTTACCATTATTTAGAAGCGGATACTTATTAAGTTGTACTGAGGACACTCCTGCACTGTGTTTGGTTCTCCTTGACTATCTAGTAGTCACTTCTCTGTTTATGTACTCAAACTGCAAGGTAACTACTTCTGGAAATGTGCTGCCTACATACTCTCTGGCTCTCAGAGCAGCACAATGATACAAACTACTGTTCAAAGCTCCTCCAGCTGATGACATTGCTGCACTTTCAAGAGAGTGGAAACATCCTTGTATTCCTACGTGGAACAGGATGTTCATCAAACAGGACTGAGATGCCTGCACTTCTCTGCACTCTGTGAATCAGGGATCTCCAGACTAGCTCTATCGTGGATCAGTTTGCAGAGTGAGGGCAGTCCCTCAATGGAAGATTTGCACTACTCATTCAGAATCTGATTTAGTTCAGGAATTGTTAATAAATTAAGACTTGCATTGCACCGTTCCTCTCATTCACATGAGGATTGACTGGATACATTCCTGGGAATTTCTCACATGACCTTCCACCATAGGTCACCAAACACATTCATAATCTTCCCAACAATCAGAAAGCCAGCACAATCCTGAATTTTTAAGTTGATTGGATGGTTTTTAATTGTCAAACAGTTTTTTCTTTCACTTCCAGTTGAATAAATAAACAAGAATGTTAAAAATGTACAATTTTCTAGTTTTACAGCATGCTAGAAAATAATCTTTAGTTCCTAGGGGATTGCTATTCCTCCTTCAATCACGCCCACTTGGGGCTTTCACTGAGAATAAGCCTCAAATACTGTGAGCAATGAAGATTTGTTCCTTTAGTGCCTCGCATGATAAACGTTTGTCTTTTGAAACAGTTGGAAGAGTGATTTGGGCCTGGGATTGGGCAATGCAATGATAACTGGCCCTGTCTCCTCCACTGCAATGCCCTGCCGCCCCACACATCTGAGGTTGCTGAGCTGAAACACTAATGAGAGGAGAGTTTTTGAAGTGTTGCTGAAAGGCCTCGGTTCCAAGTGTGACAGCAGTTAGCAGGCACCCCACAGCTGGGGCATACTGACATTCACCTGGCTAGAACCAGCTCTGGGATGGCTGCACATGCCTGCCAGTCCCCCAGAGAGACAGATTAACTGAACACATTTATTCTTGCCAGCACACAACTATTAATTAAGGCCCACACCATGAAGAGAGATTTTGGGGGAAGCCACTTCAACTCGCCACAACATTTATTTCCATTTCACTCTTCAGAAAAAAAAACTGATACAAATAACTCCCCTATACATCCCTAGGGCATTGAAAAGCTTGCCTGACAGCTAAAGAGGCAGCAACATGCACAGCCATACAGTTCAACGCACACATTCTCACCAACACACACACACACATATGCATACAGATACACACAAGTATACAACATAGACATAGATACATACATACGTATACAAATTTAGATACATACACACGTACACAAATTTAGATACACATGCACAGACACACACAGGTACACAATATAGACACACACACACAGATACATAATACAGACACAGATGCAGAGACGCACACAGGTACATAATGTAGACACAGACACACACACAGGTATACAAACGTAGACACAGATGCACAGACATACACACACACAGGTACATAATACAGACAGATGCAGAGACACAACACACACATACAAATTTAGATACACACAGGTACATAATATAGACACAGACGCACAGGTATACAGTAGCACATACACACATACAGGTACATAATACAGATATGCACACAACACACACAGGTACACAATACAGACACAGATGCACAGATACACACACATCTACACAAATTTAGATACACACACAGACACATCAACACACACACGCACAGACATATACATGCAGCTATACAACAGATACATAAATGCAGACATACACCATACACAGACACACACACGTTCACCACATACCATACAGACACACGTACACCACACACATGACACAGGTGCACCACACACACAGTGACACATAGGTACACACAGGTACACCACACAGACACACACACGACGCACAAACACACACAGATACATAGACACAACACAGACACACAAGTACACCACATGCACAGACACACAGAGGTACACACACATGACGCACAGACACACAGATACACCACATGCACAGACATAAGCAGACACAGGCATACGCCTCATGCATGCATACACAGGTACACAATACAGACACACATGTACACCACATGTGCATACAAACATAAGTACACCACACGCATAGACACACAGACAAACATATGTATACCACACGCACACACAAGCAGACATGCACATAACCACATACACAGGTACACAAAACAGACACACAGGTACACCACACACAGACAAACATATGTACACCACAGACATGTATAGATACACACACCACATGCACAGACACATACAGGTACACAAAACAGACACACAGGCAAATGTATGTACACCACAGACATATGTACAGATAACACAAACACCACAAGCACAGATATTCACATATACCACGCAGACACACACGTACACCATGCACATAAACATGTGCACCACACAAACGTCACACTTGCACTACACACATGTATACCACATGCATACAGACGCATGTACACCACAGACACATGTACACCATATGCACACAAACACGTACACCACATGCACATCCCACACACAGACATGTCCATCACGTGCACACAGACACATGTGCACCACAAGCATAGACACTCATATACCATATGCACAGACACTACACACATGTACTCCACATGCACACAGACACATGTACACCATATGCACACAGAAATACGTACATCACATGTACACCACACACACAGACATGTCCATCACAAGCACAGACACGTCCATCACAAGCACAGACACACCATATGCACACAGACTCATGCACATCACACAAACACAGACACACATAAGAACTAGAAGCAGGAGTAGGCCATCTGACCCCTGGGCCTGCTCTGCCATTCAATACGGTCATAGCTGATCTTTTCATGGACTCTGCTCCATTTACCTGCCCGCTCACCATAACCCTTAATTACTTTACTTTTCAAGAATTTACTTATCCTTGCCTTAAAAACATTCAATGAGGTAGCCTCAACTGCTTCACTGGGCAGGGAATTCCACAGATTCACAACCCTTTGAAGGTTGTGCACCACATGCACAAACACATGCACAGACACGCATCATGCACAGGCATACACACGCACACAGAAGTACACCAGACATACCCACTATCCACACACATATACAGGCACATACACCATACACACGCACATACATGCACACCACACATGCGTGCACGCACACACAATATACACAGGAGTCCATGCGCGCTCACACACAGGTATACACAAACACACGTACACCATACACATGCACGTAGGCACACCATGCACAGGCACACACACGTACACCACACACACAGATTAAATGTGCATGTTCTCCCCGTGTCTGTGAGGGTTTCCTCTGGGTGTTCTGGTTTCCTCCCACATTCTGAAAGATATGCTGGTTAGGTGCATTGACCCAAACAGTGGCAACTAGGGGAATTTCACAGCAACTTCATTGCGGTGTTAACATAAGCCTTACTTGTGACTAATAAATAATTTTACTTTTTAGACACACAAACACCCACACAAGGACACACTGGTACACTACTTGCACGGACACGCACTTGCTCATTTATTCTGACTATTTGTACATTTCCAATTGTAATCAGTCCAGCATGCCTTCAGGTGTCTATGCCCCGAGCTCTGGAATTTTCTCTCAAAACTTCTGTCTCTGCCTCACTTGCCTCCTTAAAAACTATCCCTTTGACCAAGCTTTTAATCATCTCCTTCTGTGTTTAACTTCAGCCGATTTCAACTTTCTAAATTTAAAACTTACACTAAGTGCTGAACTTTGCTTTATAATACTCCTTACAACATTTCATTATGTTAAAGCTGGCTAAATAAATATTACAGCAATGAAAAGTGCTCACAGGAAATAAGCATAGACAGAAACACCACGAGTACACTTTGACAAAGGGTCATCTGGACTCGAAATGTCCAGTTACAGATGCTGCCAGACCTGCTGAGATTTTCCATGAATAAACTTGTCTGGACACAGCAAGAGAATAAAATGTCACTGACACAGACTAGATGATCAAGAGTGAAATAGTGTCTGAGACAGAAATGGAAACATAAAGGGACAGAACATAAGAAAGATAGAAACAGAAGACAACAGAAACAGAGAGAGAGAGAAGTACATAAAGAAATAACTAGTGAGACAGAGGCAAAGAGAGAGAAGGAAAGTGAAACAGTGAGAGACGGAGATACCGGACAGCACATTATGGGGAGGACACAGATTCACCCCCACTGAAAGCAAAGTGGACACAGGGCGATATGCTCCTTGATAGCTAGGCTTCCAGCTACAATGCATTGTGGCTGGCTAAATATTCCACCAGTAAGATTTCTGTCCTTTACTGGGGTGCAAATCCCACCCTTGGGATCGGCCAATAGCTGCAGGCATCCGGGCAGTACCAACAGCACATCAGTGACCTCTGGCAGGCCAAAGAAAGTGGCTCATCAATCCCACAGCAAATTGATTCCAGGGATCTGGGCAGAGAAGATTTGGGAATTTAGGGACAGATGGGGGATAGGAAGAAAGAGGGAATATTATCTTAGACAGGAACTATCCTCAATATGCAGAGGGCAGCCCCCCGAAGATAGTTCTCTCCTTCTTTCTGATCTTTTGCAAAATATTTTACCACAGCCTGGCCAGCCACTTCAGCCAGAGTGGGCAGCATATTATTGGGGTCAATTGGGGTTAACAAGTTCAATTGATCCTTGATGGTTTATTTAAACATCTTGGCAAGATGCCGATTATGGGAGTGAGCCGGAAACCATTCTGGAAATAGACAGAGAAACAAAGTTAGAGATAGAAGGAAACAAACTAGAGTGAAGGACAAAGACAGAAAACAAAGCAAATGAGTGATAGAGACAGTGAGAAACAAAGACAGAGACAGTGAGAGAGGCAAGGAAACAGAGATTCACACAAAAACTGAGGAGAGAAAAGAGAGTGAGACAAAGAAGGAGACACAATGAGCAAGTTAAAGAGAGAGTGGCAGAGAGAACCATAGGTTAGATGAAGGGTGGAGGAGTGGGACAAAGGAAAGTATTCATTCAGAAAGCAGAATCCAGTCACAAGGGGCCAAATGAACAAAGAAAACTATGGCACAGTTTGGCCCTCCAAGCGTGCACTGACCCATGCTACCCAACTGAACTAAAACACCCTATCCTTCCTGGAACCATATCCCTTTACTCCCATCCTATTCATGTGTTTGTCAAGACGTCCCTTAAAACTCACTACTGTATCCGCTTCCACTACCTCATCCAGCAATGAGTTCCAGACACCCACCACCCTACCTCATACATCTCCTTTAAACCTATACCCTCTAGTAGTTAATTCTTCCAACCTGGGAAAAAGCTTCTGGCTATCTATTCTGTCCATGCCTCTCGTAATCTTGAAGATTGTATCAGGTCACTCCTCAATCTCTGTCGTTCTAGTGAGAACAAACCAAGTTTAGAACATAGAACATTACAGCGTGGTACAGGCCCTTTGGCCCTCGATGTTGCGCCGGCCAGTGGACCCTCTAACCTAAACTATTCCAATATCATCCATATGCCTATCCACCGAACATTTGAATGCCCCCAAAGTAGGCGAGTCCACAACTGCTGCAGGCAGGGCATTCCACGCCCTCACCACCCTCTGTATAAAGAACCTGCCTCTGACATCCGTCCTATAACTACCACCTCTTAATTTAAAGTTATGTCCCCTCGTGTTGGTCATCACCATCCGAGGAAAAAGGCTCTCACTATCCACCCTATCCAGTCCAATTAGGTCACCGCGTAACCTTCTTCTCTCTAATGAAAATAACCTCAGGTCCCTCAGCCTTTCCTCATAAGGCCTTCCCACCATACCAGGCAACATCCTGGTAAACCTCCTCTGCACCCTTTCCAATGCTTCCACATCTTTCTTATAATGCGGCGACCAGAACTGTACGCAATACTCCAAGTGCAGCTGCACCAGAGTTTTGTACAGTTGTAACATAACCTCACGGCTCCTAAATTCAATCCCTCTACCAATAAAAGCTAACACACCGTACGCCTTCTTAACAACTTTATCAACCTGGGTGCCAACTTTCAAAGAGCTATGTACTTGTACCCCAAGATCCCTCTGCTCGACAACACTATTAAGGGTCCTTCCATTAGCCCTATATTTCATATGCCTGTTATTCCTACCAAAGTGAATCACCTCACACTTATCCGTATTGAATTCCATTTGCCACCTCACGGCCCAGCTCTGCAACCTATCTATGTCCCTCTGCAAACTGTAACATCCATCCTCGCTGTCTACAACTCCCCCCACTTTGGTATCGTCAGCAAATTTACTAATCCAACCCTCTACACCCTCATCTAGGTCATTTATAAAAATGACAAACAGCAGTGGCCCTAAAACAGATCCTTGAGGTACACCACTTGTAACTGCACTCCAGGTTGAATATTTCCCATCAACCACCACCCTCTGTCTTCTATCAGCTAGCCAATTCCTAATCCAAACTGCTAAATCACCTTCAATCCCATGCATCTGCACTTTCTGCAGTAGCCTACCATGGGGAACCTTATCAAACACTTTGCTAAAATCCATATACACTACATCAACTGCCTTACCCTTATCTACCTCTTTGGTCACCTCCTCAAAAAACTCAATAAGGTTTGTGAGGCACGACCTACCCTTCACAAAACCGTGCTGACTATCCCTAATCAATTTATTTCTCTCTAGATGCTTATAAATCCTATCCCTTATAATTCTTTCCAAGACTTTGCCCACAACAGAAGTCAGGCTCACCGGTCTATAATTTCCAGGATGGTCCCTACTCCCCTTTTTGAACAAAGGGACAACATTTGCCATCCTCCAGTCTTCCGGCACTATACCTGTAGCCAACGACGACATGAAGATCAAAGCCAAAGGCTCCGCAATCTCCTCTCTAGCCTCCCAGAGAATCCTAGGGTAAATCCCATCTGGCTCAGGGAACTTATCAATTTTCATACCCTCAAGATTCGTTAACACCTCCTCCTTATGAACCTCAATCCTGCCCAGTCTACAACCTGGTATCGCAGTATTCTCCCCGACAACATTGTCTTTCTCCTGCGTGAATACTGATGAAAAATACTCACAGTATCTCTCTTATCTCCTCAGGCTCCACGCACAACTTCCCACTGCTATCTCTGACTGGCCCGAATCTTGCCCTAACCAATCTTTTATTATTTATATACCTGTAAAAAGCTTTAGGATTCTCCTTAATCCTATCCGCCAAAGTCTTCTCGTGTCCTCTTCTAGCTCTTCTCAACTCCCTCTTTAGCTCCTTCCTGGCTAATTTATAGCTCTCCAGTGCCCTAACTGAGCCTTCACGTCTCATCATTATATAAGCCTCCTTCTTCCTCTTCACCAGAGATTCAACTTCCCTAGTACACCATGGTTCCCTCACTCGACACTTCCTCCCTGCCTGGCAGGTACATATTCATTAAGGACATGCAGAAGCTGTTCCTTAAATATGCTCCACATTTCAGATGTCCCCAGCCCCTGCAATTTCCTGCTCCACCCTATGCATCCTAAATCTCTCCTAATAGCCTCATAATTACCTTTCCCCCAGCTATAACTACTGTTATTCGGTATGTGCCCATCCCTTTCCATCACTAAGGTAAACGTAACCGAATTGTGGTCACTATCACCAAAGTGCTCACCCACCTCCAAGTCTAACACCTGGTCTGGTTCATTACCCAGTACCAAATCCAATATAGCCTCACCTCTTGTTGGCCTATCTACATACTGAGTCATGAAACCTTCCTGCACACATTGAACAAAAACTGACCCCTCTAACGTACTTGAACTATAGCTTTTCCAATCGATATTAGAAAAGTTAAAGTCCCCCATTACAACTACCCTGTTACTTTCACACCTATCCAGGATCAACTTTGCAATCCCTTCCTCTACTTCTCTGGAACTTTTTGGAGGCCTATAAAAAACTCCCAACAGTGTGACCTCTCCTTTCTTGTTTCTAATCTCAGCCCACACTACCTCAGCAGACAAGTCCACATCAAATGTCTTTTCTGCCACCATAATGCTGTCCTTAACTAACAATGCCACTCCTCCCCCTCTTCTACCACCACCTCTGTCTGACTGAAACCTCTGAACCCCGGAACCTGCAACAACCATTCCTGCTCCTGCTCTATCCACGTCTCTGAAATGGCCACAAAATCCAACACCAATCCAGGCTGCAAGTTCATCCACCTTATTGCATATGCTCCTCGCATTAAAGTATACACACTTCAAACCACCCTCCCGTTTGCCACTATACTGCTGCGACCTAGAAACCTTATCTGTGACCTCCCTATTCACATCCTCCTGTATACTGGCACAACAATTCAGGTTCCCATCCCCCTCCTGAATCAGTTTAAACCCCCCCGAATAGCACTGGTAAATTTACCCCCCAAGATATTGGTACCTCTCCGGTTCAGGTGCAGACCATCCCTCTTGTAGAGGTCCCACCTTCCCCAGAATGAGCCCCAATTGTCCAAATACCTGAACCCTTCCCTCCTGCACCATCCCTTTAGCCACGAGTTCAAATGTTCTCTCTCCCTATTCTTTTCTATGCTATCCCGCAGCACAGGTAACAAACCAGAGATAACCACTCTGTTAGTTTTAGCCCTAAGTTTCCACCCTAACTCTCTGAATTTCTGCTTTATATCCCCATCCCTTTTCCTACCTACGTCATGGGTACCTACATGCACCACAACTTGGGGCTGGTTCCCCTCCCCTTTAAGGATCCCGAACACTCGGTCAAGATATCACTGACCCCAGCACCCGGGAGGCAACATACCAACGGCGAGTCCCGCTCCTTCTCACAGACTCTCCTATCTATCCCCTTAACTAGGGAGTCCCCAATCACTAATCCAGATCTTTTCTGCCCCCTTCCCACCTGAGCATCAAGGCTCAACTCCCGAGACCTGTACTCCATGGCTTACCCCGGTTGTATCTTCATCCCCAACAGCATCCAAAGCAGAGTACTTATTACGTAGAGGAACAGCCTCGGGGGAACTCTGCACTGACTGCTTCTTACCCCTTCTAACAGTCACCCATGTATCACATTTAGGGGTAACTATCTCCCTGTAGCTTTTATCAATAGCCATCTCTGCTTCCCTAATAATTCTTAGTTCCTCCAGTTCCAGCTCCAGGTCCCTAACACAGTCCTCAAGGAGGTGGAACTGGATGCACCTCTGGCAGGTGTAATCAGCTGGGACACTACCAGTGTCCCTCACCTCAAACATCCCACAGGAGGTACATCGCACTGCCTGCACTGCCATCCCTATTACTTCCTTTACACAGAAACAAATTTTCTCCAAGAGAAACAAGTTTCTCCAACCTCTCCTCATGTCTAACGTGCTCCACATCAGGCAACATCCTGGTAAATCTTTTTTGTACCCTCTCCAAAGCCTCCACATCCTTCTGGTAGTGTGGTGACCAGAATTGAACACTATATTCCAAGTATGGCCTAACTAAGTTTCTATAAAGCTGCACGTGTCTTGCCAATTTTTAAACTCAATGCCCTGGCCAATGAAGGTAAGCATACCATATGCCTTCTTGACTACCTTCTCTACCTGTGTTGCCACTTTCAGTGACCTGTGTACCTGTACATCCAGATCCCTTTGTTTGTCAATAGTCTTAAGGGTTTTGCCATTCACTATATATTTCCTATCTGTATTAGACCTTCCAAAATGCATGACTTCACATTTGTACAGATTAAGCTCTGTCTGCCACCTCTCTACCCAAAGCTCCAAATGGTATCCTTTATATCAGTGATGGGCAATCTAGGCTTGTGAGTGGCCCTCCTTCATCTCAGTGGGCCGCAAGATTGAAACTGAGGTTGTTCAGTGACCATGAGCTATGAATCAGACTGAATACATTTAACACACACCAAATATTTCATAACAAGTTACAGAAAATTCTCAATCATTTCTGCATTAATAGAATGGTCATTAACTTTAAAGAGTAAAACCAGAATAAATTTTGACATAGAGGGCACGCACAGCTCTCACAGTCAATACTGTGAGCAATCAGCACGTACCTCACTTCACTTGTCCTTGTGTTAAGCATGAATCACTTCATTAGATCAGTAGGAAAAAAACTATGGAGACAGAAATCAGTGGACTGTGATAACCCTGCCCATGGACAATGGTCAATAAATTGTCTCATGGGCTGCACTCAGAACCCAGAAGGGATGCAGTGTGCCCATCACTGCTTTATATAATGCACCATGTCTGGGTGCTGACAGCACATGTTTCCAAAGCTAATATTTCCTGAAACAGGTTGCTAACCTGTCACCAGAGGCTACAGCTCATGGGGCACCACTCCATCAGGAATTCCTCTGTTTTAAAAGCTGCCACTGGCACATTGGAACCATTTTGCAATGTGTTGGCCACAGTATGAATGCACGTTCCTTGACCATCTAATCCTGGGACTCAAACCCAGAGCTCTGGCTCAAAGATAGGGACATGCTGCATCAAAGGAGTTTCTTTATGTGCTGTATGGTACTTGTTAAATAATGACCACTCTCCTTTATCCTTCCACAGAGTCTGTCACAGGGTCATGACAGACAGAATGGCACTCAACCAAAGGAGGAGAGATTCAAACCTATCAATCAGCCATTTAAAATTGATTGTTGATTGAGATTCAATGTCTTTTGTGAAAGAGATTTCTGACCGCCAAACTTATCCAAAACACAAACCAAATCTCATTCAACCGACTGCCGGGAAATAGAGGCTTACAGGGGAATGGTCTGGATAGAACAACGTGATTGACACAGGCTTGGTGGGCCGATGGGCCTTTTCCTGTCCTGGACCGTCTTTGTTCAATCCAGCCATGCTCACTGACTGACACGAGCTCCTAGATAAGCAGCTGCTCGGTTTTAAAATTTTCATCCTGGTGTTCAAATCCCTCTCTTGCTCTTGCCCTCCCTACCGATAGAATGACATACACTGGGAACCTGAATATGGAAGGATTTGAGATATTTAGGAAGGACAGGAAAAGGGGAGTGCGGCTCTGTTAATCAATGATGTATCAGCATATGATCCAAATTCAGGAAACCAAGATTAGAAGTTTGAGATATGAAATGATAAAAGTAAGAAGTGAAAGTACTGTACAGGTTGTCTAATTGTAATTACATGATAGGACAGTGTATAAGTGAAGAGATAATCAGAGATTGTTGCAAAAATATGATAATCATGGGAAATTTTAATTGACATATAGATTGGAAAAATCAAATGAGCAAAGATAGTGTCAATAAGGAATTCATACATGTTTTCCCACTTAGGTTCTGAGGACAGACTATACTTGACTTGGTAAAGTGCAATGAGATATACAATAAATGGCAGAACCCTTAAGAGTATTGAAAGGCAAGGGGATCTGGATGTACAGGTACACAGGTCATTGGAACTGGCAATGCAGGTGGAGCAGGTGGTCAAGAAGGCATATGGCATGCTTGCCTTCATCAGCGAGGATACTGAGTTTAAAAACTGGCTAGTTATGTTGCAGTTTTAGAGAATCTTAGTGAGGCCACTCTTAGAATACAGTGTTCAATTCTGGTCGTCACACTACCAGAAGGATGTGGAGGCTTTGGAGAGGGTACAGAAAAGATTTACCAGGATACTGCCTAGTACAGAGGGCATTAGCTATGAGGAAAGGTTGGAGAAACTTGGTTTGTTTTCATTAGAATGACAGAGGTTGAGAGGCAATCTGATAGAAGTTTACAAGATGATGAGATGCATGAACAGAGTGGATAGTCAGAAGCTTTTTCCCCCAGAGTGGAAGAATCAATTATAGAGTGGTGGGGTGGGGCACAGGTTTAAGGTGCAAGGGGTAAGATTTAAAGAAGATATACGAAGCAGATTTTTTTCCACACAGAGGGTAGTGGGCGCCCAGAACTTGTAGCCGGGGGAGATAGAGGAAGTGGATAGGGTAGTGATGTTTAAGAGGCATTTTGACAAATAGACGAATAGGGTGGGAATAAAGGGATGTGGTCGCCGAAGGGTGGGAGGCTTTAGTTAAGTAGGGCAGCATGGACGGTGCAGGCCTGGAGGGCCAAAGTGACTGTTCCTGTGCTCTTTGTTCTTTGAGATAGGAATAGTTAATATCCTGATAGTGAAAGCACCCCAGGTAAGGCAATCATAATATGATTGAATTTTACATTCAACTTGAGGGAGACAAGAGTGCATCGAAGACTATTATTTTAAACTTAAATAAGGCAAATATAAGGGCTTGAAAACACAGCTATTAGAAGTGAATTGGCAAATGTGCTTAATAGTTGGCATTTAAAGGGATATTTCAGAATACACAGTGACTCATGTGACTGAGGAAGAAAATTCCAAGGGGAGGGCCCATCACCATGATTAACTAGAAAAGTTAAAGAACCGTTTTAAACTTAAAGAAAAGCATGTAAGTGCTGCAAAGAGAGATGGCAAATGGCAAGATTGGAAAAAATATAAACAACAAAGAGTGACTCATAGATTGATAAGAATGGAAAAGTTAGAGTATGGGAGAACATTAGCCAAAGATGGATAGTAAAGGGTGTAATAGTTAAATGAGAAAAGAGTTCACAAAGTGAGCGTTGTTACTGCAGAAAGTGCAAGTGGGGAATTAATAATAAAAAATAGGGCAATGTTGGATGAATTAAAGAGGTATTTTACATTGATCTTCACAACGGAGGACTCAAGAAATAGTTGAAAATCAGGAATTGAGGGTGCGGAAGTCAGGAAAATTACAATCACCAGAGAAATTGTATTGAGAAAACTTTTCCATCTACAGCTTTACAAATTGCTGTGTCTGCTTGGACTTCACAATAAAGTCTTGAAAGAAGTGCCTAATGAGATAGTTGATTTTAATAGTTGGTTTAAATTTTCCAAAGTTCCTGAGATTCAGGGAAGATTCCATTAGTTTGGGACGCAGCAAATGTAACTCCTTTATTCAAAATAGAAGTAGAACGCAGGAAACCATAAGCTGGTTAGCCTAACATCTATCAGAGTGAAATGCTTTCGAAGCCATTATTAAAGAAGTTTTGGCTGATTGCGTGAAAAAATTCCAAGCAATAGGACAGAGTCAGCATAGTTTTGTTAAAGGAAATCATGTTTAACCAATTGATTGGAATTCTTTGAAGGAGTCATATAAGCTGTGGATAAAGGGGAACTGGTGGATGTATTGTACTTACCTTGTGAGCTACGCAGATAAAGCATACCATTTATAGAGAAGGAAACAAGAAAGTGGAGAATGTAGTGTTACAGACATAGGTAGCATTTATAGAAAGATCAGTTTAATGCAAGGTAAGTTCATTCAAAAGTCTGACAGCAGCAGGGAAAAAGCTATTCTTGAGTCAGTTGGTACATGACCTCAGACTTTTGTATGTTTTTCCTGAACGAAGAAGGTGAAAGAAAGAATGTCAGGGTTATGCGGGGTCCTTAATTATGCTGCCCTGCCGAGGATAGTGTGGGCAAACGTGAAACTGTCCACTTTGGCAAAAAGAATAAAAAATCTTAATGTCTGAATGCTGAGCAATTGCAGAGCTCTGAGGCACAGAAGGATCTGGGTGTACTAGTGCATGAATCACAAAAACAAAAAGGCTACTATACAGGTACAACAAACTAACAATGTTATTGTTTGTGAGGGAAATTTATTATTCAAGTAAGGAGGTTGTAGAGGGCATTAGTGAAACCACATCTGGAGTTTTATGTAAAATACTGGCTTCCTTAATTAAGGAATGATGCATTTGTGGATGTGTTAGAATTAGTTTACAGAAGATTTTCTGGACTAATATCAGGAATGGGTGGGTTGCCCTATGAGGAAAGATTGAGCAGATTAGATTTGTATCTATTAGAGTTTAGAAGAGTAATACTTGATTGATACCTTTAAGATTGTAAGGAATACTGACAGAGATGTGGCAAGGATATTTCCTCTAGTCAGGGAATCTAGAACTAGGGGTCAGGGTTTAGAAAAAGAGGTCACATTTAAAAAATTTTTTTTTTCCTCTGAGGTTTGCAAGTGTCTAGAATTCTCTTTCTCCAAAGGCAGTAGAAACAGAGTCTTTGAATATTTTTCAGGCAGAATCTTGATGAACAAGGAGGTGAAAGATCGTCAGGGTAGGCAAGAACATGGGAGTTGAAGTTACAACCTTGTCAACCATGATCTTATTGAATGGTGGAGCAGACCTAAGGGACTGAGTGGCCTACTCCGGCTCCTACTTTGTTAGGAGGCATTTGCCTCGTGTGTTCTGAAGAATCCAAAAAACTCAAGAAGTTAACTCTATTTTCTCGCAACAGGAGCTACTGAGTTTTTGCAGCACTTTCTGTTTAAGTTGCCCTCATGTGGATTGATAATGGATTTACAGCCAGTTTTCACGGAATTGATACAGAATCTAGTTCACATCAGAGTAATCCAGAACATCCCAGGTTAGAATCAGGTCAGGCAAATGAGAAGTCACCAAGTGAAGTTCACGGATATTTAACATAACTAATTGCATATAAAATTCTTGCACAACCCACAGACGCTGCTCAGCCTTCAACTCCTCAAGTCTGTGAGGGAAGAAAAATGCATTTACTGTTGAGAAAAGCATGGATGTTAGGGAACTTGGAGAATTAAATATTGATGTCTTGAGGAGGTGATAGAAGTTTTAGAGAGCATAAAAGGGACCTGATGCAGTTTATTCCAGGACATTGTGGAAGGTTAGGGAGAAAATTGCAGGTCCCCCTAGCTGAAATATTTGAATCATCGATAGTCATGGGTGAGGTCCCTGAAGATTGGAGAGTGGCAAATGTTGTGCTTTTGTTTAAAGAGGGCTGCAGGGAAAAGTCTGGGAACTACAGGCCAGTGAGTCTCACATATGTGGTGGGTAAATTATTGGAAGGTATTTTGAGAGACAGGGTCTACAGGCATTTTGAGATGCAAGGACTGATTAGAGACAGTTAACATGGCTTTGCGAGTGGAAAATCACGTCTCACAAATTTGATTGAGTTTTTTGAAGGATAACCAAGAAGGTAGATGAAGGCAGTGCAGTTCATATTGTCTACATGGACTTTAGAAAGGC
The DNA here is from genome assembly GCA_024679065.1 of Sphyrna mokarran. NCBI lineage: Eukaryota > Metazoa > Chordata > Chondrichthyes > Carcharhiniformes > Carcharhinidae > Sphyrna > Sphyrna mokarran. The sequence continues at coordinate 16,221,096 of JAGIQG010000031.1, read as the reverse complement.
CTTTGACAAGGTACTGCATGGTAGGTTGTTGCATAAGATCAAATCTCACGGATCCAGGGTAAGGTATTTAAATGGATACAAAACTGGCTTCTGTGGGTGGATGTAGAGGGTTGTTTTTCAAACTAGAGGCCTGTGACCAGCAGTGTGCCTCAGAGATCAGTACTGAGTCCATTGTTATTTGTCACTTATATTAATGATTTGGATGAGAATATAAGAGGCATCTCTTAAATTTCCAGATGATACCAAGATTGGTGGCACAGTGGACAGTGAAAATTTACCTCCAATTGCAACAGGACCTTGATCAATTGGGCCAGTGGGCTGATGAATGGCAGATGGAGTTTAATTCAGATAAACGCAAGGTAATACATTTTGGTCGTCTTTTAAGGTCAAATCAAATAAACAAACTCAAATCAAATCAGAACAAAGTAAAAGGGGCAGCTCCACAGAAGGGAACAGCCTGAACAAAAACAAAAATACAAACGAAATTTAAGACATCAAATTAAAGTGTGATTATTCAGGTCAATAATGCACCCCATCCCCTGCAGTGCCCAACGAGCACAAAAGACGTCAACTGCACTCGCGGACACCGTGCACTCCCTCTCCAAGACACCTGGCCGTGAGTGTAACCGCGATAGAGGGGAAGATTGAATCAGAGCAAGACTTATTCATATAATGGTAGGGCGTTGGAGAGAGTTACAAAACAAAGAGATCAAGGGGTACATGTTCATAGCTCCTTGAAAGTGGAGTCACAGATGGACAGAGTGATGAAGAAGGCATTCAGCATGCTTGGTTTCATTGGTCAGAACATTGAATACGGGAGTTGGGACGTCTTGTTGAAGTTGCAAAGACATTGGTATGGCCAAATTTGGAATATTGTGTACAATTCTGATCACCCTATTATAGAAAGGATATTATTAAAGTACAAAGAGTGCAGAAAAGATTTACTGGGATGCTACCAGGACTTAATGGTTTGAGTTACGAGAGGCCAAACAGACCAAACATTTTTCTCAGAGGATAGAAGGCTGAGGGGTGACCTTATAGAAACCTATAAAATAAAGAGAGGCACAGATCAGCTTAATAGTCAATATCTTTTCCCAAAGGTAGGGGAGTCTAAAACTGTACAACATCGTTTTAATGTGAAAGGGGAGAGATGCAAAAGTATCCAGAGGGACAATTTTTTCAGAGGGTAATGAGTGTCTGGAACAAGCTGCCAGAAGTCGCTGGAATAGGCAGGAACGTTGCTTTCCAAAAAAAAATTAGACAATTACATGGGTAAAATGGGTATAGAGAGATAATGGGCCAAATACAGGCAATTAGTTTAGGGGTTTTAAAAAAGACAGCATGGACAAGTTGGGCCAAAAGAGTCCATTTCCATGCTATAAATCTCTGACTTCTTCCTCCACCCAGATTGCTGCAATCATCATCTAAAACCTTCCAAATCTGATTCTTACTCCATCTTGAAATGGACTTCATTCCCTCCTCCTCTATCTTTTTATTCTCTTTGGTCAGGATAGAAGCAATAGAAAGGAAGATAGTTGAAGTTGTTAGAAGTCAATCATCTCAACTGCAGGAGTTTCTAAGACTAATGTCAAAAGTCTGACCATCTTCAGCTTTATCAGTGGCCTCCCTTCATCACCAGATCAGAGCAGGGGACGGTCACTGATAATTAGAATTTTCAGTTTTATTTACAGCTCCTGACAATACTTTTTACTGTATACTAATAAATGTGACAATAATAAATCAAATCCTCAGATAAAGCGTATCAGTGCATTCCTGCTGCAGGACCTGGTATCATCCAGGCAAATAACATACACTTCACAACTGCCTGGCAATGATAATCTCCAACAAAGCAGAATCTAATCATATCCTGTTGACATTCATCAGCCAAATCTCATAGACTCTCAACTGCCCTCAATAAATACAGATGGCCAGTAAGTGTTGTGATGTGGAGATGTCGGCCCTGGACTGGGGGAAGCACAGTAAGAAGTCTCACAACACGAGGTTAAAGTCCTGGCCAGGCTGCGACACCCATGTCCCACAAACAGATAAAAATGAATTACCATCGCTCAAACCTGGACTAAACGTCCTGGGATTTGACCACTGACTGGAACACAGGCTGGGAACAGTCACTCAATTCATGAACTGATTAAGTCTCTCACCATCCCAGTAAAACCCAGGCCTGAGAATTGCCAATGGCAACACCAACTCCTCCCTTACTCCTGATGCTTAAAACATTTATAACCTTCCTCAGGTCTGACAAAGGGCCGTCAATCCCTTCCTCAGGTCTGACAAAGCCGAAATTAAATCTGTTTTTTCTTTCTCCACAGGTGCAGCCTGACCTACTGAGCTTTCCAGAACTTTCTACACTCACTGACTGGCTTCAGGTACCAAGTTAACCAAGGCCCTCATCAGACTGACCTAACTTCCGGTCACCTGCCCCACTTCCGGTCATATAGCCGTCACTGACCTCGCTTTCTATCAGTTGCCCCCCTCACTGACATTACTTCCTGTCACTCGCCCCTCATTGGCACAACATCCGGTCACCTGCCCCTCACTGACATCACTTCCTCTCATCGCGCATCATGACCTCACTTCCTCCACCAATCCTCTCACTTCCGTCCACCGTCACCCCACTGTCACTGACCTCACTTCCTGCGCCTTGCCCCTCACAAAGATGGTGGCTGTTGCTGGGAGCTAAACTGTGGTGTGGAGTCAATGGATCCGGATTGATTCAGAGAATCTTTTAGCACAAACACACAGTGAGATCAAAAAACAATAACAGGAAAAGCTGGAAAATCCCAGCAGGTCCATGGGGAGAGAATAGAGCCAACATTTCGAGTCTGGATGATCCTTCATCAGGAGCAGTGAGACCATTCCCGGAGTTTCAGAGGTTATGGGATCAAAAGTTATGGGGGGAATTAGGCCATTGAGTTGGACAATCAGTTCTGATCGTAGTGAATGGTGAAGCAAGCTCAAAAGGCCAAATGGCCTCCTCCTGCTCAGATCTTGTATGTTTCTATGAATTATTCCTTTCATCCAAACTCTTCCTGGGTAGAGAAACCAAATCACCTGAATCAGCTCCAAATAATAAATTCTAAATAGGGAGAGAAACCAAGAACATCGATTTTAGATAATTTACAACAGAAGCTAAAGTGACTATAGAAATTATTCCCCAGCCAGAGGTTTGGGTCTGGAATTTTCTGCCCAGAGTTTACTAGAAATCGATTTTGATTTGATTTGATTAATATTATCACATGAATTAGCATGCAGTGGAAAGTATTGTTTCTTGTGTGTTATACAGACAACGCATACCGTTAGTAAAGAAGGAAACGAGACAGTGGAGAATGTGGTGTTACAGTCGTAGCTGGAGTGTAGAGAAAGACCAACTTAGTGCGGGGTGGATCCATTCAAAAGTCTAACAGCAGCAGGGAAGAAGCTGTTCTTGAGTCGGTTGGTACATGACCTGAGACTTTTATATATCTTTCCTGAAGGTAGGAGAGAGAATATCGGTGTGCGTGGATTCCTTAATTATGCTGGATGCCTTGCAAAGGCAGCGGCAAGTATGGACAGCATCACTGGATGGGAGGCTGGTTTGCGTGATGGGCTGGGCTACATTCACAACTTTTCGTAGTTTCTTGTAGCCTTCGGCAGAGCAGAAGCCATAACAAACTGTGTTACCATCAGAAAGAATGCTTTCTCTGGCGTATTGGTAAAAGGTGGTGAGAGTCACAGCTGACATGCCAAATTTCTTTGGTCTTCTGAGAAAGTAGAGGCATTAGACTGCTTTTTAGACTATAGTGTGGGCACGAGGGGGAACAAAGATAGGTTGTTGCTGATCTGGACATCTGAAAACTTGAAGCTCTCAACCCTTTCTACTTCATCCTCATTGATGTAGACAGGGGCATGTTCTCCTTTACACCTAATAAAGACAATAGCAATCTCCTTCATTTTGTTGACATTGAGGGAGAGATTATTGTCACCGCAACAGTTCACTAGATTCACTATCATTTCTGTCTCTTCACTGTTTGAGATCCGACCCACTATGGTGGTGTGATCAGCAAATTTAAAAATCGAATTGGAGAGGAATTTGGCCACACAGACATGGGTGTACAAGGAGGATAGAAGGGGCCTGAGAACACAGCCTTGTGGGGCACCAATGTTGAGGATGATTGTGGAGGAGGTATTGTTCTCTATCCTTACTGATTGTTATCTGTGAATTAGGAAGGTTAGGATCCAGTTGCAGAAGGAGGTGCTAGGCCCAGGCCACAAAGTTTGAAGATAAATTTGATTAATTCAGCTCATTAATCTGAGATTCACAATTGCCTGGGTGAAGAAATATCTCCTCATCTTATTCCTAAATTACCAGCTCCTTATTCTCAGTCTGACACCCCCCCTCAGAGAGGGAAATTCCCAGGCAAGACCACAGGAGATAACATTGGGCAATGGGCCGAAGTGCCTTATCGACTCCAACTCTGCGGATCCGCTCCGGGTTTGAGTGCGGATCCGCTCCGGGTTTGAGTGCGGATCCGCTCCGGGTTTGAGTGCGGATCCGCTCCGGGTTTGAGTGCGGACACGATGAGGTTGTGTCGGCTGCTGCCTCTGTTGCTGCTGTTGATCGGTGAGTCCCTGTGGTCGGAGGCCGGACACTGATTGACCCTCTTCCTCTGGTCGGAGGCCGGACACTGATTGACCCCCTTCCTCTGGCCGGAGGCCGGACATTGACTAACCCCCTTTGGCCGGAATTTCCGCGATTTTTACCCTGTGTACTGGAACCCGGAAATGCCCTTTCCCCAAAAATTCCCCTGAAATATCTTTAAATGTCCCCCCAACTCCCCTTAAACATCATTAAATATCCATAAATCCACCTTAAACATCCTTAAATCCATTAACTATTCCCCCAATCCACTTAAACATCATTAAACATCTTTAAATCCACTAAACATCCTTAAATATCCCTTCCAACTCCCCTTAAACATCATTAAACAGTCACCTTAAACATGCATAAATCCATTTAGTATCTCCCCAACTCTGCCCAATCCCCTTAAACATTCTTAAACCCATTAAACATCCCCCCCCTCCCCCGGCAGGCTGCTCTTTGCTCCTTTTTAATTTCTTATTTCTTTGCTCCTCAGATTGGGTTGATTCCGATGAAATCGGAAAACTTGACAGTAAACAGAGTGCCGGTGGGAGCAACGGCACTGATATCAAGACTGGGGATGGCAGCGGAGGCAAGATCACTGATGACAACAAAGGCAAGACTGAGGATATTGGTGCGGGCCATCCCAGCACCAACATGACCCTCACTGATGACGCTAGCAAGACCTTGACTGAGAGCAAGACCATGGTTAGCAGCAAGAACAAAGTAGTTGTCAATGAGATCAAGAATGAGGATAAGGAGAAGAGTGAGGGTAACCCCAAGGAGCAAGGCAATTCACAGAGTGCCAATGTCAACAAGTTTGAGAACAAGACAAGGCCTAGCAATAAGGACAAGATTGTGGTCGCTGGCAGTGAAATCCACAATGTTGAGACTGGTAATCAAATTGCTAAAGGTGATGTCGATCAAGGCAAGGGAGCACTGAATGATGAGGGGAGAAGCAGAGATCACCCAGCAGTATCTCAGGACAAGAAGTCACCAACTGCGCAGAGCGATAAGGACAACGAGGGAGGTGATGAAGAGGAGAATGAGGAGACAGCAGAAACAGATGGAGATGGGAATGTAAAGGGGACTGGTGACAGTTCAACTGCCGCTGGTGGATTGATGAAGGATGGAGTGAACGTTGGTGCTGATTCAGTGCCCAGAGACGAGCCTGAGAGCAGCCATTTCTTTGCGTATCTGGTGACCACAGCAGTTATTGTTGCCGTTCTTTACATTGCCTATCACAACAAGCGTAAGGTGAGGGGGATAGGGCTGGGGGATTGGCATGAGAAAATTGCAGAGACTTTAAACAAGCATTTTGTATCCATCTTAGCATAGAAGATACCAAAGTATCCAAAAATATTTGAAAACCAAAAGGCAAAAGTCAGGGAGGAACTGGGAACAACTATTTTCACTTTAGATAAAGTTACAGCAATACACCTGGGGTGTGTTGATCCATAACCTAAATCCTAAAAGAAGTGGTTACAACGATAAATCTCCCAAAGTTTCTTAGTTTCCCGACCGAGTGAAAAAACACAAATCGAACAAACACCCCTTCAGAAAGGGAGACAGAAAGCAGGAAACTATAGGCCAGTTTGCTTAAAGTCTGTCAGAGGGAAAATTCCAGAATTCCTTATTCAAGAGATAAGAGCAGAAGACTCAGAAAATCTCGATACAGCCTGGCAGAGTCAACATGGTTTGTGAAAGTGAAATAACGTTTGACAATTTTCTTTGAGAGTGTGACAAAGTGGAAATCAGTCCAAAACACATTCAGAAAGATGCCGTATAAAGTCACAGGGGCAGGGGGGATGATGTACTGTTAGAGTCATCGGAAACTATCCGAGTTGGCACAAATGGCTCAGTTTCAGGTTGGCAAACTGTAACTACTGGAGGGCTGCAGGGATCAGTGCTGGGGCTGCAACTATTTGTAATTTATATCAATGACTAGAATCAAGAGGTCAATTAGGTTGTAGTCGCATTTGCTGATGACACAAAGATTGGTGGAAAGCAACTTGAGGAGGAGAGTACAAAGGGTCTGCAAAGGGATATAGACAGGTTAAGCGAGTGAGCAAAATATTGATAGATGGAGCATAATGTGGGAAAGTGTGAGATTGTCCACTCTGGAGAGAAGAACAATTGAGTATTATTTACAGTGAGAGATACTGCAACACAGATAGTCTGGCTTTCTGAGTGGTCAGTGTACAGGTACAGTCAGTAATAAAGACAGCAAACACAATGTTGGCCTTTATTGCAAAAGGGATGAAGCACGAGGATACACAAGTCTTGCTTTAACCCGACAGAGTATTAGTGATACCACACTGAGATCACAGTGTACAGTTTTGGTCACCTCACTTCAGGAGGAATAAACTTGAAGTGGAGACAGTTCAGAGAAGGTTCATCCAGCTGGTTCCTGGGTGAAGAAGTTTGTTTATAAGAAAAATTCAGGAGGTTGGACCTATACTCAGAGTTTAAGAGGAAGAAAGGTGATTTTTACTGAAACAATGAAGATTCTGGGGGGGGCTTGATAGCGTGGATGCTGGGAGGATGTTTCGCCTCGTGGGGAAATCCAGAATTAGAGAACACGGTTTAAAAATGAAGGATTTGCCATTTAGGACAGCGATGAGGATGAATTTAGTCTGTCAAAGGATTATTGGTCTCTTCTTCTCCAGTGAGTCACAGAAGCTGGGTCATTGAATATATTTGAGGCAGATTTACACCAATTTTTAATCGACAAGTGAATCAAAGGGGTCAGGCAGGAAAGAACCATGACTTTACTGAATGGTGCAGCAGGCCTGAGGGGCTTCCTCCTGTTCCTAATTCACATGTTCAGAAGTTCACAGGAGGCATCTATGCTTCATGGGGGAAAGATGTTACATTCCCCCTTGAATACTTTCATCCCTCCCTCCCCCAACCTCAGGTAAAGTGGACCAAGTGTCTTTTTGTGAATGGGGGAAAACAGAATTGTTGGAGGTCGGGGGGGGTAGGATTATATTTCATTCTGTTTTTCTGTTGCAGATTATTGCTGTTGTAATTGAAGGTCGGAGGTCAAAAGCCAGTCGACGCCCAAAGTCAACAGATTATCAGCGATTGGACCAGAAGGTATGCTTTTGCCTTCTTTTCTCCTTTCCTCCTCACTTCATCCTCTGTCCTTGCCCCCCCTCTCCTAATTCACTCCGTCTCCCTCTGTCCCACCCTGCCCCTCACTCAGGTTTGATTTTCTGTTCTGCTCTCCCCGCTCCAGATGTGAAGATCCTCAACACTGACGGACCCCCTGCAGAAGCACTTTCATTCCCCCCGCCCCCTCCTTCTCTCCAAACAGTGAGACCCTTACTGCGCATCCAAGGTCGGTTCAGCAGAGAGCTTGCTTCAGAATCATTTCTCCAGATCTCAGCGTGAATGACTTTCTCTCTTTGTACAAAGACTCTCAACGATGTTTCTATCGGGTAGGGGGATGTGGTGCAGTAATCTGCAATTGATTCAAAATTGTCTGATAATAGAGAACTCTGCCACAATGTGCTCAGCAGCTGTGGGGGATAAATAGTGAGGAAGTAAAGGTGATGCATGAAGACAATAGAATGTATAGGGGTGAAGGGGAGGGGGGAATAAAAGTGGGGAAGGGGAGGGAGTGAGAATGAGAGTGTGTGTGAGCGAGAGAGAGAGATTGGGGGAAAGGGGAGGAGGAGGAGGAGTTGGGGAGGAAGGAGTGAGAATGAAGGTGAGTATGAGTGTGTGTGATTGGGGGGGTTATCTCTGTCCTGTGGATGGAAGTTACAGTGAGAGGGAGACACAGCAGCTGTGGGAACAGTTGCTGCTGCTTCTAGGCCGGGTAGGTCCATACGGAGTGAGGTTTCAGCATTATTTCTTCATTTCTGCATCAACTTTGAGGGGAAACTCTTGCTACCCAACTTTCCCCAGTTGGGGCGGGGTCAGGAACTGAAGGACATGTAATGTTTGCCTGGGAAGGTTTGGGGTGCTCTGTTGGACAGGCACCAAGGTGTTGCTGAGTGAGTGGGTGAACAGGAAGGAACATAGGCTTCTCAACATGTCTCTCAGTGAACAGTAACAGGGAAGCATGAAGACAGATGCTGCTTTCACTGACTAACTCCAGGCATAATTTTGTGCAATTGGGTAATATTCAGTCTCTTTCTGTTTGTATTTTGGGTTGAAAATGTTTGTAAGTGGTTATAGCAGCGGAATGATAAGTGCAGAGTCTGTGTCCACGATGGGATAAGCCTCCCCTGGAGCCCAGGGCACATCATCATGTAATCATTCAAAAGAAAATTAAACTCAGTGGCTGTTAGATCTCTTGGATGCTTGTCCAGTTCTTTCATCCTCCTGCTTCTGCATTCTGCAATGGACGACTAAAATTCTTTACTAAGACTCTCGGGAAAGTTGGAAGGGAAATTATCTTGAGATAAAACACAGTTCACAAAAATGCAAAGCAATTCCGAATGTAGAATGAAAACTGTAAAAACTGCAATTGTAATGATAGAGTTAATGTTTCAGAATGAAGGACATTGTGGGAAACTAGGGAGGAAATTGCTGAGATATTTGAATCACTGATAGTCACAGTGAGGTGCCTGAAGATTAGAGAGTGCCAAATGTTGTGCTTTTGTAAAAAAGGCTGCAGGGAAAAGCTGGGAAGTACAGGCCAGTGAGCCTCACATCCGTGGTGGGTAAATTGTTGGAATGTATTTTGAAAGACATGATCTACAAGCATTTAGACTAATTAGAGACAGTCAGCATGGCTTTGTGAGTGAAAAATCATCTCTCACTTTGACTGAGTTTTTTAAAGGGGAAACCAAGAAGGTAGATGAGGGCAGTGTAGTTGATGTTGTCTGGATGGACTTTAGTAAGGCCTTTTTCAAGATATTGCTTGGTAGGCTGTTGCATAGAGTTAAATCTCATGGGATTCAGGGTGAGGTATCTAAATGGATACAAAATCGGTTTCTTGATAGAAGCCAGAGAGTGTTTGGAGAGTGTTTGTAGAGTTGTTTTTCAAACTGGAGGCCTGTGACTAGTGGTGTGCCTCAGGGATCGGTACTGGCCCCACTGTTATTTGGATGAGAATATAGGGGGTATGATTAGTAAGTTTGCAGATGACACTAAGATTGGTGGCATAGTGGACAGTGAAGAAAGTTACCTCCAATTGCAATGAGATCATGATCAATTGGGCCAGGGTTGATGAATGGCAGATGGAGTTTAATTTAGACAAATGCAAAGTGATGCATTTTGGTAGATTGAACCAGGGCAGGATTTAGTCAGTTAATGATAGGGCATTGGGGAGAGTTACAGAACAAAGGTCCAGGAGTGCAGGTTTATAGCTCCTTGAAAGTGGAGTCACAGGTGGACAGAGTGGTGAAGAAGGTATTCAGCTTGTTTGGTTTCATTGGGCAGAACACTGAATACAGGAGTTGGGACGTCTTGTTGAAGTTGTACAAGACATGGGTAAGGCCACACTTGGAATAATGTGTACGGTTCTGGTCACCCAATTATAGAAAGGATATTATTAAACTAGATCGAGTGCAGAAAAGATTTACCAGAATGCTACTGGGATTTGATGTGATTATAAGGAGAGGCTGGATAGATTGGGACTTTGTTTTCTGGAACAGAGAAAGCTGAGGGGCTGATCTTACAGAGATCTATAAAACAATGAGGAGCACAGATCAGCTAGCTAGTCAATATCTTTTTCCAAGGGTAGGAGAGTCTAAAACTAGAGGTCATAGATTTAAGGTGAGAGGGGACAGATACAAAAGTATCCAGAAGGGCAGTTTTTTTACACACAGAAGATGGTGAGTGTCTGGAGGTAGTTATAGAGGTGGGTGAGAAGGACCTGTCTCCATGCTGTAAACCTCTGACTACGATGACTTTCATCAGAACCCTTCCATGGATAGAGACAGTTGCAAAGAAACTGGCTGTGAAAATGAGCTTTAGTTGATATTTGGTCAAACACAAAATGGGAATAAAAAGGCAAAAGAGGTAAAGAGGAAAATGGAAATCTCATCAGAGACAAGAACCGAACTTCTTCAAGGCAGATGTTCTTGTGAATTAAGCAAAATAATGGAAATCCAAAATAACAGTGCTGGAAATACTCAGCACATCAGGCAATAACTACGGACCTTCCAGAGACCTAATGAGAGATTCCTTTCACTCTGTTTCTGATTTCTTGCAATTTTGTTTTGTAAATCAATTCTTTTTTCTAAAGTATGTGAATTGTGTAATAGGAAAAACTGAATGTGATTTCATGAATGGGTCTTTCCAAGTGGAGATTTGTATCATTCTCTGAGGTCCCATACAATTGGACACCACTGATGGCACATCCATCTCCTTAACTGATTGTGGAAAATGTCACTCACTCAACCAGTTTTAACAGCTTAAAAAAAGGTTCATTTGAAACTAAATATTGTACAAACTGAACACCACTGCTGTGAGGGCAAAATAAAAGCAGATATATGGACTGAGCAAAGAATGATAGGCTTTATTCATCTTCTGTAATAAGGCAGATCCCTGAGACAAGGAGTTACAGAAAAATCTAATTCTCTGCATGAGCAGCAAGTCCAGAAACAAAAAAAAAGTCAAGATTAAGTTAATCTTTTTCCAATGTTCTTCCAAGTAAACAGCAAAAAATTGCATTAGCTTTGTCCTAACTTGACACTGGAGGTAAGACTACACAATTTAGAATCCAAGCACATTTTGCAGTGATAGATCCCTCTCTCGCTCGTCTGACTGGGGTCTAGTAGTAGATGCACACAGATAACCTTCTTCTGACCAATGGCTGTTTCTTAATAGTGAACATACTTGGGTTACATCAAGTTTAAAGTTTATTTGTTAGTGTCACAAGTAGGCTTACATGAACACTGTATCCTCACTGGCTATGTGGGAGGTCCCAGAGGATTGGAGAATAGCCAATATTATTCCTTTGTTTAAAAAGAGTAGCAAGAATAATCCAGGTAAACACAGGCCAGTGAGCCTTATATCAATGGTAGGGAAATTATTGGAGAGAATTCTTCAAGACAGGATTTATTCCCACTTGGAAATTAGTGGACATATTAGTGAGAAGGGAGGTCGTCTGTCATGAACCTGATCATGTTTTTCAAGGAGGTAGTGAAGATGATTGATGAGGATAGGGCAATAGATGTTGTCTACATGAAGTTCAGTAAAATCTTTGACATTACTGTGAAATTCTCCAGGTTGCCACGCTCCAGCACGTCTTTGGGTCATTGCATGTAACCAGCATGTCTTTCAGACTGTGGGAGGACCACCGCCCCCCCCCCCCCCCCCCCCCCCCCCCCCCACACACACACACATACGTGGAGAACATACAGACTCCACAGACAATGACCCACGCTGGGAATTGAACTGAGACTACAGTGCTAACCACATTTCAGAAATTTGCGCATAAAATTCAGGCAAGATTACTAATGCAGTAGCACTGCACTGTCAGGGGCACTAACGTTAACCAACATTTTTAACCAAGTTTTTAAATGATCTGCTCTAATACTTCCATGTATGTGGCTAGGTGTTAGATGTTGTTTGATAATGTTCCCGTAAAATTCTTTGAGGTATTTTACTATGAGCGAGATTTATAAGTAAATGCAAGTTATTGATTGAAATGTTGGAGTGATCAGGGTTCAGCAGGTGAAGATGTTGGGAGATGTCAGTTTGTGAGTTGGGTTCAGTTCAAAAACAGGAAAACCTCTTCTTTCAGTTTGGTGATGAAGCAAGGCATCTGCTTCTTGCCGCCATTCTCCTGTCCTTTGGACTCAAATGTCAAGGCAACCAGCCAGTTAATCCGAGTCAAGATTCGCAGCAGTTCCCAGTGTCTCTGACTCCCGCGCAACACCTGACACAAGCTCTGGAGGAACACTGACCCACCAGGGCTGAGAAAGGCACCATAATCTGTAAACACAGAAATAAAATCTTAGGGTGATCAGCAAACAGTGATATTGAGCTGAGATGAGGGCACATGTTCTAACAATTTACCAGCCTCTCCTTTCCTGTGGGCTATTTACCTAAAGGCAGGATCAGGAACAGCAACATAACTGAGAATGGCAGCTCGTTGTCTCAACAACATGATCTACATGTGGCTGATAATTAATTATAAAATTAATGATCTGTCAATAATGATCAATTGTCAAATCAATCAGCAAGGCCTCAGGTGAAGAATGGGACAGAGGCCTGGTGCTGGGGGGGAGGGGGGAGGGGGGAGGGGGGAAGGGGGGGAAGGGGGGGGGGGGAGGAAGGGGGGGAGGGGGGGGAGGGGGGGGAGGGGGAGGGGGGGGAGAGGGGGAGGGGGGGAGAGGGGGAGGGGGGGAGGGGGGGAGGGAGGGGGAGGGGGGGGGAGGGGGGAGGGGGAGGGGGGGGGGAGGGGGGGGAGAGGGGGAGGGGGGGAGAGGGGGAGGGGGGGGAGGGGGGAGGGGGGGGAGAGAGGGGGAGGGGGGGGAGGGGGGGAGAGAGGGGGAGGGGGGGGAGAGAGGGGGAGGGGGGAGGGGGAGGGGGGGGGAGGGGGGGAGAGAGGGGGAGGGGGGGGAGGGGGGGGAGAGAGGGGGAGGGGGGAGGGGGGGGAGGGGGGGGGGGGGGGAGGGGGGGAGAGAGGGGGAGGGGAGGGGGAGGGGGGGGGAGAGAGGGGGAGGGGGGGGAGAGGGGGAGGGGGGGGTGGGGGGAGGGGGGGGAGAGGGGAGGGGGGGGAGAGAGGGGGAGGGGGGGGAGAGGGGGGAGGGGGGAGAGAGGGGGAGGGGGGAGAGAGGGGGAGGGGGGAGGGGGGAGAGGAGGGGGAGAGAGGGGGGAGGGGGGAGGGGGAGGGGGGGAGAGAGGGGGAGGGGGAGGGGGGAGAGAGGGGGAGGGGAGAGAGGGGGAGGGGGGAGGGGGAGGGGGAGAGAGGGGGGAGGGAGGGGGGAGGGGGTGGGGGGGAAGTGGGGGGGGAGGGGGTGGGGGGGAAGGGGGGGGAGGGGGTGGGGGGGGTGGGGGGGTGGGGGGAAGTGGGGGAGGGGGGGGGGGAGGGGGTGGGGGGGAGGGGGGGGGGGGGGGGGGGGGGTGGGGGGGAGGGGGGGGAGGGGGTGGGGGAGGGGGTGGGGGGGTGGGGGAGGGGGGGGGGGGGGGGGGGGGGGGGAGGGGGGCGGGGGTGGGGGAGGGGGGAGAGGGGAGGGCAGGGGGAGGGGGAGAGGGGAGGGGGGAGGGGAGGGGAGAGGGAGAGGGGGGGAGGGGAGGGGGAGAGGGGAGGGGAGGGGAGAGGGGAGGGGAGGGGGGAGAGGGGAGGGGAGGGGAGAGGGGAGGGGGAGGGGAGGGGAGGGCAGGTGGAGAGGGGAGAGGGGAGGGCAGGGGGAGGGGGAGGGGGAGGGGGAGGGGGAGGGGGAGGGGGGAGGGGGGAGGGGGAGAGGGGAGGGGGGAGGGGAGGGGGGAGAGGGGGAGGGGGGGGGGAGGGGAGGGGGGGGGGAGGGGGGAGGGGAGGAGGGGGAGGGGGGAGAGGGGAGGGGAGAGGGGAGGGGGGAGTGGAGGGGGGAGAGGGGAGGGCAGGGGGGAGGGGGGGGGGAGAGGGGAGGGAGGGGGGGGGGGAGAGGGGAGGGCAGGGGGAGGGGGAGGGGGAGGCAGGGGGAGGGGGGGAGGGGGAGAGGGGAGGGCAGGGGGGGGAGGGGGAGTGGGGAGAGGGAGGGGGAGGGGGGGGAGGGGGGAGAGGGGGGCAGGGGGAGGGGGGAGGGCAGGGGAGGGGGGGAGAGGGGAGGGAGGGGGAGGGGGAGAGGGGAGGGAGGGGGGAGGGGAGGGCAGGGGGAGGGGGGAGAGGGGAGGGCAGGGGGAGGGGGGAGAGGGGAGGGCGGGGAGAGGGCAGGGGGAGGGGAGAGGGCAGGGGGGAGGGCGGGGAGAGGGGAGGGCGGGGAGAGGGGAGGGGGGAGGGCGGGGAGAGGGGAGGGGGGAGGGGGAGAGGGGAGGGCAGGGGAGGGGGAGAGGGGAGGAGGGGAGGGAGAGAGGGGGAGGAGGGGGAGGGAGGAGAGGGGGAGGGCAGGGGGAGAGGGGAGAGGGAGGGCAGGGGGAGAGGGGAGAGGGGGGAGGGGGGGAGGGGGAGAGGGGAGGGGGAGGGAGGGGGAGAGGGGAGAGGGGAGGGCAGGGGGAGAGGGGAGGGCTGGGGAGGGGGGAGGGCGGGAGGGGAGAGGGGAGGGCAGGGGAGAGGGGGAGGGAGGGGGGGGGGGGGGAGAGGGGAGGGAGGGGGGAGGGGAGGGGGAGGGCGCGGGGGGAGGGGAGGGAGAGGGGAGAGGGGAGGGTGGGGGGAGGGCAGGGGGAGGGGAGAGGGGAGGGCGGGGGGAGGGCAGGGGGAGGGGAGAGGGAGGGAGGGGAGGGCGGGGGGAGGGCAGGGGGAGGGGAGAGCGGAGGGAGGGGAGGGCAGGGGGAGGGGGGAGGGGAGAGGGGAGAGGGGAGGGCAGGGGGGTGAAGGGAAGGGGGGG
Source organism: Sphyrna mokarran (assembly GCA_024679065.1). Classification (NCBI taxonomy): domain Eukaryota; kingdom Metazoa; phylum Chordata; class Chondrichthyes; order Carcharhiniformes; family Carcharhinidae; genus Sphyrna; species Sphyrna mokarran. Next base: position 16,206,027 of record JAGIQG010000031.1, on the reverse strand, counting down.
AGCGGTGAAGGGAGGTGGGGGAGCGGTGAAGGGAAGGGGGGGAGTGGTGAGGGGGGGGAGTGGTGAAGGGGGGGAGTGGTGAAGGGAAGGGGTGGAGGGGAAAGGTTGGAGGGGGAAGGTTGGAGGGGGAGGGCGGAGGGGGAAGGTTGGAGGGGGAAGGTTGGAGGGGGAAGGGCGGAGGGGGAAGGGCGGAGGGGGAAAGGCGGAGGGGGGAGGGCGGAGGGGGAAGGGCGGAGGCAGAGGCAAGGAGGGCTTATTTTTATACTCCATTCTGTTTGAAATAAAGGCCATAATTCCACATTTCCCTTATTGAGTCATTCTTATGGATGTATATAGTTATGATGGCAGCGCGGGCTCGTTGGGCCGAAGGGCCTGTTTCCCGTGCTGTGTTGCTCTTAATATAATTGAAGCCCAGCTATGGCCCATGAACTAATCACAGAAAACTCAGTGCAGTGAGTATGAGAGAGTGCAAATGTGAGTTTTTTTAATTCATTTGTGAGACATGGGGCACCACTGGTTGGTCAGCATTTATTGCCCCTCCCTTGTTACCTGACAGCAGTTCAGAGTCAACCACATTGCTCTGGAGTCACATGTAGGCCAGACCAGGTAAGGACAGCAGATTTCCTTCCCTAAAGGATATTCATGAACCAGATGGGTTTTTCCGACAATCGATAATGATTATACTGTCATCAACAGATTCTTAATTCAAGATTTTTTTATTGAATTCAAATTCCACCATCTGCTGTGGCGGGATTCGAACCCGGGTCCCCAGAACATTAGTTGAATTTCTGGATTAATAGTTTAGTGATAATACCACTTAGCCATCATCACACCAGGTGAGTGTGTGTATAAATTTGATTCTGAGGGTAGTGATAGGTGCAGTAATGTAAATAAGGTACATTATTTACATTTTTGTCTTTTTTCCTCTTTGCCTCACATTATGTCCATCCTCCTCTCTTCCCCACACTCTCCATTCTCTCTCACTCTCCCAGTCACTTTCTCTTCCTCCTTCTTGCCCTCTGTTCTTTCACCTGCTGTGTTGCCCGAGTGCTGGATGTCCAAACATTCTGCAATACTTACCAGGACTAGTGGAGAAATGGACAACAGTATCTTCAGGCACTGCTTCATAATGTGAGAAGGAATTCTGTAGAGAACAGCCACTGTCTATTTCAGTCACTCCATCAGTTTCCACATACACTCCATCATCCAGCTCTGAGCCTCTGCAGGCCTGAGAAGAGCAATATCAGCACAAGATGGGGCAGATATGTAGGTATTCTGGCAAATCAGGTACAGACTCAGGGGGACAGCACAGATTGAACATGTACATACGTGGGTCCACAATTACATAACAATTTACAGCACAGAAACAGGCCATTTAGCCCAACTGTTCCATAATGGTCCACAGAACCTGTTCTTCACCCCATCAACATACCCTTCTTACGCTTTATGCTTTGTCTATTTGTTTTTTTATGGCTTTCATGATCTGCATCATGACTGGCAGTCATTTTTGTATTTGTTTTGGTCATCGCCCTTCATTTGCCATTTAGATTTTTATTTCCCAAGAAAATACAATCTCTTATTTTCTCACCAATCTAAAATCTCACATTTACCTGTGCTGAAAACTATAATCCCATTCTGCTCCTTCACAAGTGACTGGTACTTTGTTGCAGTTGGCCTCAGCAGTGACCATCCACCCTCATTCCCTCTCCCACTTGCCCATGGCACCTCCCCCGCTCCTGCTTGCCCATCGCACCCCCCATTTCCGCTTGCTGATAGCAAACCCACCCTCGCTTACCCATGGCACCCCCCACCCCTGCTCATGCATGGCATTCCTCACCCCCGCTTGCCAATGGCACACTCCCAACAACCACCAAGTTTTGTACGATTTTAGAAATTTTTGATTCCAAAATAAATCAAGGAGAAGATAAATAGTGAATAACGGAGGAGTATAGAAAACTGATTTAAAATAGGGATCTTGAGCCTTGGGAGTCCCTGAGAAGTGTGTAAATAGATGATGATATTGATGTACTTGTTTTTATCCTACAGGTGCTTTGGTCCACCTTGTTGTCTGACAAGGGACACACACACAATGGGTCGTGAGAGGGCTGCTCTTGGATTTTTTTCGAAAGTATCCTAGTGCTTCATGTTGTTAGTGTACGCTTGACCTGGACCATTTGATGGGCAACACGACAGCTCAGTGACTATAGCTGTGCTGTGCAGATACATGGATTTGGGCCTGTGTCTGTGGGAGTTTGCGCATTCTCCCCATGCTTGCGTGGGTTTTCTTCGGGTGCTCCGGTTTCCTCCCACATCCCAAAGATGTGCTCTTAGGCACTAAATTGTCTCAAATTTGGTTTTTAAACCATAGATCTATAAACATAGACAGGGATCGCAGGTAGAGGTGGGAACATCGGGGTGGCGGCGCGGGCTCGTTGGGCCGAAGGGTCTGTTTCCCGTGCTGTTTTGTTCTTTGTTCTAATAATTTCTCTAAAGAATGAATTTGTTAAGACTTTCTTTTGGGAGTTCTGGTGATGATGTGTTTTTAGCTTCCTGCTTTTTTATTTTTCTCTTTCACTAAAGATTCCACCAGTGTTCCTGTGACAGGTGTTAAACTGCCCAATCTCCATCTCTTTTCCTGTAAACAGCTATAACATCAATTATCCATCAGCTCTCTGGCACCACACTTTCTTCAAACTAATTATTACTGAAATTTAATCATCTTTTTGCTAACTCTTCTCGAGATATATTTTTATTGTACAGATCCAGCTGAGAGATTTTCTTTTATAGAGTCTTAGAGGTTTACAGCATGGAAACAGGCCCTTCAGCCCAACTTGTCCATTCCACCCTTATTATTTTTAAACACCAAAGCTAATCCCACTTGCCCGCATTTGGCCCATGTCCCTCTATATCCATTGTACCCATGTAACTATCAAAATGCTTTTTAAAAGATAAAATTGTACCTGCCTCTACTACTATCTTGGCAGCTCATCCCAGACACTCACCACCCTATGTGTGAAAAAATTGACCCTCTGGACACTTTTGTATCTCTTCCCTCTCACCTTAAACCTACACCCTCTAGTTTTAGACTTCCCTACCTTTGGGAAAAGACATTGACTATCTAGCTGATCTATGCCCCTAATTATTTTAGAGATCTCTATCAGGTCACTCCTCTGCCTCCTGCGCGCCAGAGAAAAAGTCCCAGTTTATCAAGACTCTCCTTACATCAATCCATCAAATCCCAGTAACATGCTGGTAAATCTTCTCTGCACTCTTTCTAGTTTAATAATATCCTTTCTATTATAGTGACCAGAATTGCACACAGTATTCCAAGTGCGGCTTTATCAATGTACAACTTTAACAAGACACCCCAACTCCTGTATTCAATGTTCTGACCAATGAAACCAAGCATGCCAAAAACCTTCTTCACCATTCTGTCCACCTGTGTCTTCACTTTCAAGGAGCTATGAACATGTACCCTTAGATCTTTTTGTTCTCTAACTCTCCCCATTGTCTGATCATTAACTGAGTAAGTCCTGCCCGGTTCACTCGACCAGAATGCATTACCTTACATTTGTCTAAATTAAACTCCATCATCAGCCCACTGGCCCAATTGATCAAAATCCCACTGCAATTGGAGATAACCTGCCTCACCAATCTTGGTGTCATCTGCAAACTTAGTAACCATGCCTCCTATATTCTCATCCAAATCATTATTATAAATGACAAGTAACAATGGGTCCAGCACTGATCCCTGTGGCACACTGGTCACAGGCCTCCAGTTTAAAGAACAATTCTCTTCACCAGAAGCCAATTTTGTATCCTTTTAGACACCTCACCCTGGATCCCGTGAGATTTAACTTTATGCAACAACCTACCATGCAGTACCTTGTCAGAGGCCTTGCTAAAGCCCATATAGACAACATCAACTGCACTGCCCTTATCTATCTTCTTGTTACCTCTTCAAAAAATTCTATGAAATTGGTGAGCCATGATTTTCTAGTCAGAAAGCCATGCTGACTGTCCCTAATCAGTCCCTTGCATCTTTAAATGTCTGTAGATCCTGTTTCTCAAAATAGCTCCCAACAATTTATTCACCACAGATGTAAGGTTCACCTGTCTGTAATTCCTAGGCTTTTCCCTGCAGCTCTTTTTAAAAAAAGGCACAATATTTGCCACACTCCAATCTTCAGGTACCTCATCCACGGTGATTCAAATATCTTGGCTAGGGGATCTGCAATTTCCTCTGTAGCTTCCCACAACCTCCTGGGATATACCTCACCAGGTCCTGCAGATTTATCTACCTTGATGCACTTTTAAGACTTCCAGCACCACATCCTCTGTAATATGTACACTCCTCAAGACATCAATATTTAATTCCCCAAGTTCCCTAACATCCATGCTTTTCTCTATAATAAATACTGATGAGAACTATTCATTTAGGATCTCACCCATCTCTTGTGGATCTGCACTTGGATGACCTTGTTGATTTTCAAAAGGCCCTATTCTCTCCCTTGTTTTGCCCTTTATGAATTTGTAGAAGCTCTTTGGATTCTTCTTGGCCTTATTTGCCAAAACTATTTTGTGTCCCCTTTCTGTCCTCCTGATTTCTCTCTTAACTCTACTCCTACACCCCCTTTACTATTTGAGATTCATTGGATCCCAGCTGACTATGCAAGTCATGCGCCTCTTTCTTCTTCTTGATCAGGGCCTCAATATCCCGAGTCATCCAGGGTTCCTGACTTCCACCAGCCTTGCCATTCACTCTAAGATGAACATGTTTACCCTGAATCCTGGTTAACACACTTTTGAAATTATGCCACTTACCTTGTCCCTTTACCTTCCCACAAACTCCCCCAATTAACTTTTGAAAGTTCCTGCCTGATACCATCAAAATTGGCTTTGCCCCAATTTAGAATTTTAACTTCTGGAACAGACCTACCATTCTCCGTAGCTATCTTAAAACTAATGGAATTATGGTCACTGGTCCCAAAGTAATCCCTCGCTAACACTTGTGTCACCTGCCCTTCCTTATTTCCCAACAGGAGGTCAAGTTTTGCCCCTTTCTCGTCAGCCATCACATAGTAAATGAGAAATTCCTCCTGAATACCCTCAACAAATTTCTCTCCATCCAACCCTCTAATACCATGGCTGTCCCAGTCAATGTTGGGAAAAATAAAATCTCTGACTATTACCACCCAATTTTTATTTTGTTTTTTAAAAATATTTTTCTCTATCATAAATTCTCTTCAAATTTCTGTTGTCACATGTACCGTTCCATCTCACTGAAGCAAGGTCATTAATATTTCTAGAAACCTGCTACACTGTGTGGAATTTGTCTCTTGTCTGCCCTTTAACAACTCCATTCCAAGTCCAACTTGCCTTTTGTATGATGTGACTGAAGAATATTTTATCATTTTTGGATCATGTACAGATACAGAGAATATGAGAACAAGCACAGATAGGGATGGGAAGTAAGAATCTACATTTTTGCTCAGCATAGACACACATACCTGTATGAAGAAGATCTTTGGTTTCCCAGCAAGTGATGGGCAGTTGTGTGGTGTGAACATGGAATAAATGTCCCTGAGATTAACCGGGCGGCAGTCTGATCCATAAATCATTCCTTCCTTACCATGGCTGGAGATTATTGAGATAAAGCAGGAGCCATGAGTCCGACAGCTTTCTGTGAGTGGGGTGGGCAGGGGAAGGATATCACTGAAGCAGGATCCAAACATTGTATATAACCAATACTGCACTAACTAATACCACTCTCCCACTCAATCCCCATGGCCTTTAATATCCCACCCAGCCTTTTCCCACTCTACTGCTTATTTCCTTCATCCATTCTTGAGATGTGGGTGTTGTTGGCTGGGCCCGCATTATTACTCATTCCTACTTGCCCTTGAACTGGGCCAATAGGCTGATGAATGGCAGACGGAGTTTAATTTAGATAAATGCATTTTGGGAAGTTGAACCATGGCAGGACTTACTCAATTAATCATAGGGTGTTGGGAAGAGTTACACAACAAAGAGATCAAGGGGTATAGGTTCACAGTTCCTTGCAAGTGGAGTCACAGGTGGACAGATTGGTGAAGAAGGCATTTGGCATGCTTGGTTTCATTTGTCAGAACAGTGAATACTGGAGTTGGGATGTCTTGTTTTACTTGTACAAGACATTGCTAAGGCCACACTTGGAATACTAGGTACAGTTCTGGTCACCCAATTATAGAAAGAATATTATTAAAGTAGAAAGAGTGCATAAGAGATTTACTAGGTTGCTACCGGGTCTTGATGGTTTGAGTTGTAAGGAGAGGCTTGATAGACAGGGACATTTTCTCTGGAACACAAGAGGCTGAGGGGTGATCTTATAGAGGTCCATTAAATAATGAGGGGCATAAATCAGCTAGAAAGTCAATATCTCCTTCCAAATGTAGGAGAGTCGAAAACCAGAGGGCATAGGTTTTAGGCGAGAAGGGAGAGAAACTAAAGTTTCAGAGAGGCAACTGTTTCACACAGATGGTGGTGAATGTCTGGAACAAGCTGCCAGTAGAAGTTTTTGTCTTTTAAAAAGCATTTAAACAGTTACATGGGTACAATGAGGGATATGGACCAAATGCAGGCAATTGGGACTAGCTTAGGAGTTTAAAAAAAAGGGCGGCATGGACAAATTGGGCCAAATGACCTATTTCCATTCTGTAACCTTGACTACTCTATGAACTGAGTGGACCGTTTCAGAGGGCATTTAAGGATAAACCACATTGCTGTGCGCCTGGAGTCAAGTGTCGCCCAGGCCAGGTAAGGACAGCAGATTTCCTTCCCTAAAGGACATTAATGAACCAGATGGGTCTTCACGACAATTGACAATGGTTTCATGGACAGAGACTTCAAACTCCATATTGTTATTGAAGTCAAATTTTGCCATCTGCTGTGATGGGATTCAAATCCAGGTTCCCATAATCCTGAATCACTTTTCATACCGTTTAATATCCCATCCAGTCCAATTCTACTCTCCTGCTCACCCCTTTATATTCTGTTCAGTTTAATCTCACTCTGCCCCGAGTTACTTACCTTCTCTGTATTCTTGCAGAATCTCCTCTGCTGTGTAATCGATTTTAAACTTCACCTCAAAACCCAGACTGGACAGAACCCTGTGAAGTTTCCTGGTATCATTTGAAGCTCCAAGCCGCTTGCTGAAGTGAGGAGGGTAGAATTCCTGCACTGTGAAAATCAGCACTCTAGTTTTGATACTATGTGAAGCAGCCAGGGAATCCGTCATTTTAGCCACAACACAAGACAGCTCTGATGAATGCAGCTCACACTGACTACTCTAACTGCTGAGAGTCAGAGAACAGATGACTCCGCCCTATTCAATCCAAATTAAAGTGATACTGCTGCACCAAGATAAGTTCTTTTTCTGAAGTTTGGAACACAGATAAGGCATTATTTCTGTTATAGTAGGACACAGATTCCATTTTCAATATGAGCAGACTGGACCAATAAACTAACACTCAGCAATGAGTGTCATAAAAAAGAGAAAGCTGCACATCCTTAACAGGTCAGTCAGTATCTGTGGAGAGAAATTATACTCGTGCTTCAGGTAACCTAACTCAGTACTCCTGAAATGGTTAAAAAGCTGCAGAGATGCTGCTTGACCTGACTACCATTCCCAACATTTCCTGTTTCCATTCTGGATTTTCAGTCTTTGATTTTAAAATAGGTGAGCATGTAGACTTGTTGAGTTGGATATTGACTCAGTGAATTACTGGAATCAGAACCAGACAGTGGCTCAGTTCCAGGTGACTGATGAAGTCAGGTTGTTGATCGGAATTCTTTACTGAACTCTGTGAGTCACTGTGGCATCTTTCACTTTCTGTTTAAACTGATTTTATGGGACGTGGGTGTGACTGGCTAAACAACTTGCGCGCAAGTTGGTGAGCTGCCGTCGTGGACCATTGCAGTCCATGTGGTGTGGGTACAGCAAGAAATCTCACAATACCAGGTTAAAGTCCAACTAGTTTATTTGATAGTAAACACACAAGCTTTCAGAAACGCTGTTCCTTCGTCAGGTGTGTGGAAGATTCTGATCAGAGAAGCACACATAAAGTCACATGCAGTTTAAGATGCTAATCAGTATTCTGTAAACCGTGTGTGACTTGATATGCCCTTTTTTTGATCAGAGCCTTCCACACAATGAAAAAAAGGCAAGTGTTCCGAAAGCTTGTGGGTTTACTATCAAATAAACTGGTTGGACTTTAACCTGGTGTTATGAGATTTCTTACTGTGTTTACCCCAGTCCAACACCAGCATCTCCACATTGTGTGGGTACGGCCACAGTGCTGTTAGGGAAGGGGTTCTAAGATTTTGATCCAGTGACAGTGAAGGAACTAAGATATATTTCCAAATTGGGTGCTTGGAGGGGATCTTGCTGGCGGTGGTGTTCTCATGTATCTGCTGTCAGAGTCATAGAGGATTACAGGAAACAGGCCCTTTGGCTCAATCTGTCCTTCCTGCTCTTTTTTTTAAAAGCCCCTAAACTAATCACGATTGACCACATTTGGCCCATATCCCTCTGTACCCATTTTACCAATGGATAAGTATCTAAATGCTTTTTACAAGATAAAATTGTACCTGCAATTGCTGTCCTTGTTCTCCAAGCTGGTGGAGGTTGCAGGTTTGGAAGATGCTATCTAAGTCGCCTTCGTGAGTCACTGCAGTGCAAAGCGTTCTAACAAAGGCTACAATTTTAGCCCTAATCATGGATTTGAAGATTGATATGGGTTCTGACAGCAAGCTCCCAGCCTACCTCAGACAACTACCAAACAACTGGCAACACAAACTTCTTAGAAAGTGCTTTCCTGCTGACCTGTAATTTTCTTAACATCCCAATTGAAAAAACTAAAGCTTTTCATCACTAAACTTCTATACAAGAAATTTAACCACTAATCCCTCTAATTTACGCATCTCAGAATACCGGCAATTTTTAGCATAGCCAATCAACCTAATCCGCATATCTTTGGACTGTGGGAAGAAACCCATGCAGGTATGAGGAGAATGTGCAAATTTCACACAGACAGTGACCCAAGCTGGATTTTAAACCCAGGTCCCTGAAGCTGTGAAGCTAATCACTGTGCTACCGTGCACCCCAATAGTGTTTGTTTCTTCTTTCTGAACTAACACCAAGTCCTGTTCACCCATGATCCCATTCTCTCAGACCTACACTGGATCCCCTGCTTAGTAACTGTAGTGGGACCTTGGCAATCGTGTGTCTTTTCTCATCTGAGGTTTCAGCAAATCTCAGAGTGCACGTGACAAATAAACAAGATAAAAGTACATGTCAGATGGAACAGAGGCTGGAAACCTGAAGCTGTGACCTCAGTCAGCAGGTTGTTTAGTTACGGATTTGCTTTTATTCAGTGATAAATAGTTTTCCTTTCCTGTAAATAAATAGTTATTACTCCAACCCCAGGCGGAGCTTTTGTTATTATAGTAAGGCTGCCCTTGATTTTAAAATTTTCACTCGTTTTCAAGTGCCTCCATAGTCTCACTGCTTTCTAGCTCTGTAATCTCCTTCAAACCCACCACATCCAAAGATATACTGACATTTCTTTCATTCAGACCATTACACATTCCTCATTTTCATTGCCCCATTATTAGTGACTGAAGCCACGTGGAATTTCACTCCCTCAACCTCCACGGCAGCACAATGGCAGTGGTTAGCATTGCTGCTTCTCAGCGCCAGGGACTGGGGTTCAATTCCTGGCTTGAGTCACTGTCTGTGTGATGTATGCATGTTCTCCCCATGTCTGCGTGTTTCTCTTCTGCATGCTCTGGTTTCCTCCCACAGTCCGAAAGAGGTGCTGGTTAGGTGCGTTGGCTACGCCAAAATATACTTCAGTGTACCCAAACAGGTGCAGGAGTGTGGTGACTGGGGGATTTTCATAGTAATTTCATTACTATGCGGTGTTAGAATAAGCCTACTTATGACACTAATAAACTTTACTCTGGCTCTTGAAAGGTTCCCTCTCAAATCAACCTTGTTGACAAAGTTCTTAACTAATACCTCCTTCCTAAGCTTGGTTTTAAATTTTGCTTTGATACGTGTGTCAAACATCCTGGAACATTTTATTACCTTATTCGTACTATCTAAATCTAAGTTGTTAATCAGCATCCTGTTAATTCCCATTACCCTGTTGCTAGTTTAGAATCTGATAACAAGATTACTTTCTGACGCAGTGAGGTGAATCATGTGGATAAACATTAAGATAGCTCAGTGCCCGGCCAAGTGAAGCAGCTGTTTAAGAGTGGAAAGACATTTCTTAATACAGTGTTTCTCACAAACTCTGGGTGTCTTCATGAATTTTATAAGCAATCAAGGATTCTTGAAGTGCAGTTGCTGTGATAACGTCAGATGTCCAGCTACCTACTTGCACACAGCAAGTTACCACAAGTAGCAAATAAATGAACGGCCAGCTCATTAGTTCAGAATGATGTTGGTTGAAAGCTGAATTCCACATTCTTCATATTCGTGCCATGAGGTATTTCACACTAATCTCAAAAGGAAGAGTGTGCCTCAGTGTAACGCCTCTCAGTGCAACGCCTCTCAGTGCAGTGCCTAATTGTAGGTCAGCCTAGATTATCTGTTCAAGTCTCTGGAGTGAGGTCTGTATCACAATCTTCTCCCTCAAAGTGCAACTCAACCAGAAACTGACCAGTGCTGTTAATAGCTGTGGATCCCCTTTTAATGGCACGATATAATATTTCATCTCCAGTAACATTAAAGCATGCTGGAGTGCTTTTATTGAGCAAATCACCAAGAAATCCAATTTGAGATTCAGAAGAAACTTTGAGGATAAGAATGCAAAACAGTACAAATACATTTAAGTGGAAATTAGACAAGCGTTCAAGAGGGAAGGAATAAAAGATTTCAATGGTAGACTTGTATGAGAAAAGATTGGAGAGAGCTCATCAGTGGGCTGGATGACCTTTTTTCCACGTTGGCATGTTTTTTTCGTCACTGGAATTCAGGTCTTTGTGTCATATTTGAACCAAGTAAGGTCAGGAGTTGAGTGACCCCAGTAAAAGCCAAACTAAGCTTCAATGAGCAAGTTACGACTAAGCAAGCGCCAAACACCTCCTCCAGCATGTACGGATTTTTTTATTACCTGGAGTGAATCAAATTGGTTTCACCAATATCTGTGATGCTGGTGACCTCCAGAGGAGATGAGATAGATCATCCATGCGGCAGTTCTGGCTGATGGTTGCAAATGCTGGGCTGTTACAAGTTAAGAGTGATGGTCGGTTAAGCAGAGAGTGCTGAAAATACAATATAAATGTAAGTATTTCTAAAGTGTTAATGATCTCAGGATTCTGTGCAGTCGTTCTATTCATGCTGTGCATTCAAATAGTTAAACATTGAATCATCCCCATCAGCAGTGATCCTTCCATCATTTTACTGATGGTCAAAAATAGACTTGATGTACAGTATTTTGACACATAAGGGAAATGTTTGACTTGTACAGGTCAATGCCAATGTTGTAACTGTACTAGAACAGCTTGGCCAGGGTTGTTAGAAGTTCTGAAGCAATAGTACTCAGTGCTTTTGCAGAGATATTGTCAGGGCTCTTTGCAGCATTTAGTGCCTTCAGCCATTTTTTTATTACCTGGAGTGAATCAAATTGGTTTCACCAATATCTGTGATGCTGGTGACCTCCAGAGGAGATGAGATAGATCATTCATGCGGCAGTTCTGGCTGATGGTTGCAAATGCTGGGCTGTTACAAGTTAAGAGTGATGGTCGGTTAAGCAGAGAGTGCTGAAAATACAATATAAATGTAAGTATTTCTAAAGTGTTAATGATCTCAGGATTCTGTGCAGTCCATTTCTGAATTGCATTCACTGTTGAAACACGCCGGCCAAGGTTCCACAAACAGCACTGTGATTGCGACTATGTTACCTCTTCTTATGATGCTGATTGAGGGACAAATATCAGCAGGACATGAGGGAAACCGCCCTTCCTCTTTGGATGTGTCATGGGAGCTTTTGTAATACCTTACTGGGCAAAAGGAACCTCGAATTCAACATCTCATTGCAAAAGATGGTGCTGGAGTGCTGCACCCTCATGGCAGTGTCAGCACATGAGTCAATGTGACTCAGGAGTAGAACTTAAAGCCACAATCTTCTGATTTGGAGGCTAGAGAAACCATAGCTGAGGGACACCAGCTATCTAAGTAAACAAGTGTGGAGGAGAATGAGGCTTAAGTATAAGGAGACAAAATACACACAAAAAACCTTATTTCCACAGCATCTTTCATAACATTAGGGTGTGCCTAAGACAATGAGCTACCAGATAACAGTGTTGTTCCTGTAAGAGCTCAAATAATATTGTATCTTGAAATTTGGTGAGGGAGAAGCCTAGCCAATGCAGTACATGCAAGGAATTCCAGTTGGAGACTACAGGCAGATCTCTGATTTCATACTGAAAGTTCTGCATCCCAGAGTGCAACATCCATGGAGTCTGGGTCAGCTTGTGATCAGGAAAGTAGCAATATTTCTCCGCTGAGCTAAGGTACAATATGCCATCTGCCCAAGTTCACAAATGACAACACCCAAGTTTGCAAACAATAAATGCACTCATATTTAATCCCAGCGCCAGATGTTGTGTAAACTAAATTCTACTGATTGTGCCAACTTGACACTATAACTTGGGCAGCACGGTAGCACAGTGGTTAGCACTGCTGCTTCACAGCTCCAGGGTTCTATTCGCAGCTCAGGTCAGTGTGTGTGTGGGGTTTGCACATTCTCCTCATGTCTGCGTAGGTTTCCTCCGGGTGCTCCGCTTTCCTCCCACAGTCCAAAGATGTGCGGGTTAGGTTGATTGGCCATGCTAAGGAATTGTCCCTTAGTGTCCAGGGATGCTTAGGTTAGAGGGATTAGTAGTATAATATGTAGGGATATGGGGGTAGTGCCTGGGTGGGATTGTGTTTGGTGCAGACTTGATGGGCCGAAGGGTCTCTTTCTGCACTCTAGGATTATAATAACTTGTGCAATCACTATCTTGCTTACTTCACAGCTACATGTAGTCATGTGAACTGCTGATGGGGATGATTCAATATTTAACTATTTGGATGCACAGCATGAATAGAATTATCAAATCTCTACAGTGCTGGAGGAGGCCATTCGGTCCATTCAGTAGGCAAAGACTCTGACAGAATATCTTCCCCAGGCCCTCCAAATCCTGCAAATTTAGCATGGCTGATCCATCTAACTTACACAATTTCGAATACCAATGGGCAATGTAGCATGGTCAACCAACCAACCTGTGGGAGGAAACCCATGCAGACATGACAAGAATGTGCATACGCCACATTGACCGTGATCTAAGGCCAGAATTGAACCTGGCTTCCTAGAGTTGTGAGGCAGCAGCATGAACCACTGTGCCACCCTTATCTGGCTTTATCATAATCCAGCTTTCCTTGAATTTATTGGTACGATGTGCGAGGGATTGGCAAGATAAATATTTACTGCCCATTCCTGACTGCCAGTGACAAGGCAGCAGTGAGCTGCTGCGGCCCATCTGCTGAAGGCACTACCACAGTTCTGTAAGAGAGCAAGTTCCAAAATTTTGGATGAAAAAAAGCTGTCCAAGTCAGGGTATATGTTAGTTAAAACTGATGTCCTCCTATGAAAGAATTAGCTCCCATCAGCTATTGTCTCATACCCACCTCTCACTCACAAACCTACCCGATTCCCCAAACCAGGGAACAACACATGGCGCTGAAACCCCAACCCTCACATCATAGAAACTTGCAGGAGCAAGCCATTTGACCCTTTGAGCCTGTTCCAACATTCATCTTGATCATGGCTGATCATCAAATTCATCATCCTGATCCCCTTCTCCACCCATATCCCTCAATCCCTTTAGCCCCAAGAGCTAGATCTAATTTCTTGAAAACAGACAATGTTTTGGGCTCAACTCCATTCTGTAAGAGCGAATCCACATATTCACCACCCTTTGGGTGAAGAAATTTCTCCTCACTCAGTTCTAAAAAGTTTACCCCTTATCATCAAACTGTGACCCCTCATTCTGGAATGCCCCAAAATTGGGAACATTCTTTCTGTATCAACCCTGTCTAATCCTGTTAGAATTTTCTAAGTTTCTATGAGATTCCCTCTCATTCTTCTAAACTTCAGTGAATATAATTCCAACCGACTTAGTCTCTCCTCATGTGACAGACCATCCATTCCAGGAATCAGCCTGGTAAACTTTTGCTGTGCTCCCTCGACGGCAAGTCTACAGGGAAATGACAATTTGAACCCTCACTTGGCAACCATTCCACTGCATCTACAGAACAGTCAGTTATTGCTGCAAAGAGCTGGGTGAAAGCAACACTGGAGCACAGGTAGGGCTGCTAATGATGTGTGCAAATTGCTGTCTTGTGAATTGAGTGCATGTCTATTCTAAGGGCAAAACTTTGATGTCTCCCCCACTGGCTGCAGAACTGAATATTCACATTGCTGTGTTTCCAAGTGGACATAATAGCAACACTACCTCTGCCTCTCAGCTCAACTCAACAATAAACCCTGGAACAAATGAACACAACACACATCAAGTATTTTAAAAACAGTGAAGAATCTTTATATTGTAAATACTGTGACATCCCGACAGAGGATGGGACAACAGGGGTCTAAGGAAAGGCAGTTGTGGAGGGAGAGAGATCTAATCCCACAAGCCTCGGTCTAGGGGAGAAATGGAAAAGGAGATTGAAACTGTTTGCTCAGTCAACGTTGTGACCAGCCAGGTCGAACAATCAGTCGCCTGCACCCAGCAAGAGTCCAGGGAATGCTGTTTGCTCTGATGAGCCTGCCATGTGTTACATGGGGAAAGGAAGCCTTGACAGACTCATATGGACTGGAGAAAGGCTAGGCAAAGCCTACATCCCCTGGCTCCAATTGGAAAGATACGAGGAAGAGACAGCAGGTCCCGCTAAGGACACCACAAAATTATGGATGTTTACACACAAATATACACATTGATCTCTATTCCCCGGTTGTACATCCTGAGTATGATGCACAAGACCAATGTAAAAATCAAAACACGGTACAATTCAGCAAACTTGCAGGTTGGAGTCACTTGGAATTGATGTTCGGCCTTAATAAGATTAGGAAAGCAAGGGTACAAGCAGGTCACAATATACGAATCTGATGCTAGCTCACTGTATTCTATCAGGGACTCCACACTCAATCTCTGGGGACAAGGCTCCTTTCTTACTTCTCCTTCTTCTCGGTCACTGCATTGTTCTGAGAAAGAAAAGGAAAGTCTTTAGATTTTAGAAGTCACGCGAGGTCAGCTACCCACCAACAAGCTGCTCCGGCCCCAAACCCTCGACACAACTTGCCCCCATCTGCCGAAAGAGACACTCCACATCACCCAGAGACACCCTCCCCTGCAGATACACTCATACCAACATCCTGACCCAGTGGGAAAGCTTCCCCTATCCCACCCCAAAGGCTAACTGTGGCTCCCAAGTAAGTGATCTCACAACACCAGGTTGAAGTCTAGCAGGAGCTTTTGGAGCATTGCTCCGTCATCATTCACCGGACGAAGGGCCAGTACTCCCAAAGTTCATATTACCAAATAAACCTGTTGGACTTTAATCTGGTGTTATAAGACTACTTACTGTGCCTACCCGAGTCCAATATGGGTAACTCTTCATTATGGCTTCCAAGTAAGGCATGCTGAATGATGGCAGAGTGGATTTAACATGTAGCTGTGGCCAGTACAGAGAGAGGACAGTATGCGCGTGTGTGTGTGGACAATCGGAGCTTTGTTACCTTTTTGATGATGCGCTGAATCTCCTCAATCATAGAATTGAGATTCCTGGTGTTGTCTTGGAGCCGAAGTTCATAGAATACCTTCAGTTTCTCAGCTGCCTTCACCCGATCCTCCAGTTCAGACACCTGTTTCTGCATCTCCTGCATCCCTGAGCTTAGGGACTTGTTCATACTGTCATTTGAAGACAGTTTTCCCAGAGTTTCAGCTACACAGGAAACGTCAGTCAGAACAAATCGCTTGATGCCCAGGTCAAGACCTCCAATCCCACCCCCCATCTCCATTTACACTGAATTGGAGAACTTTACTGCACAAGAGAAAACTGTTCGGCCCATTCTGTCACTGACAGCTTTTTCAAAGAATTAAACAATCAGCCCCACTTTCAACTCTCTTATCCCATAGCTCTCTAAATTTCTCCAATTTCGTTTTTCAAGTTACTATTGAATCTGCTTCCACCATACTTTGTTCCAAAGTTTAAATCTTTGCATTAATTCTCATGTCTCTCTGGCTCTTTTTCCAATTAAACGCAGCCTCTGGTTACTGACCCTCGTCTCAGTGAAAATAGTTTCTTGTTAATTACTCAATCAAACCAGCAGTTTGAATATCTCAATCAAATTTCCGCTTGCATTTCTTTGTTCTCAAGCAAAGTGACTCCAGGTGGCTCTAAACTGCAAGAACACTTAAGCTAGTTCAGTCTCTCAACTTTCTTTGGAACCAACTAAGTAAATCTCGTGGCACTCTCCAGGTGTATATAATGCCCCTCAGCACCTTCCTTCAGCACACCTCCCATTCCCACATCATTGACAAACTCACCCAATTGCAACTCCATTGATTCCAGTTTATTTTCCATGTCTGCGCGGTTCCTCTCATCTCGCTCCAGTTTCTGGATCAAGTTCCCAACATTAACCATGTTGCCATTATATTCAATCAAGCTGGTGTCCCCAGAGCGGGTTCTCGGCTTACTGGGAGTGACGCTGGGGCAAGATGGCAAGAGGTGCTGGTTCCCTGAGGAAGATGCACAACAGGTTGAGTTCCTCTTCTCTCCGAACAAAGAGCTAAAGGAAGCAACTATAACCCACACCTAATCCCGCTGACATCACCACGAGGCAACGGAGACAGGGGGAAAGAAGAGATAGGAAGGGGCGGGGGAGGAGCAGGGCAGGGAGGAAGCAGGAAATGGAGAAAGAGTGTGAATGAGGGGGAAGTGGACGTGCAGCCGCGGGCTTTATACTGCCACATTCACACAGATTTGAGGCACGGCCCAGATTGACATGAGTTCTCCAACTGATTCGCCAACACTCCAGCTAACTGCAGGTTGGGTGCTTACACTTGTAGAGTGCGTGTAACTGCCAGGGTGACTGTCTGTGCCGTACTTCTGGTATGTCAACATGTACTGAAGCAGCAAAGGCGACCTCAAGCCTGCTCTGTCATTCTATAAGAATCTTTAGTCTCAATTCCACTTTCCTACCTGATCCCCATATCCACTTATTCCCCTAGAACACAAAAATATTCCAGTTTTGAATAGAGTCAACAACTGAATATCCAGTACATATTGTGCAATCAGCAGCAACATAGGACTCAGTTTCTGATCTGAGCCTTGCCTAGTGTGCAATAGCAGGGCTTCAACAGCTCAAATCCTCATGGCCCCTCAAGGGTACAGTGCTGGCACAAGGGGGTGCACCACACCTTACTCAGTACCATGTCCTCTGTCCATAGAATACACGCCTTACAGCAGCATGTCTTCTACCTATAAAATACAAGTCTTACCTAGCAGCATCTCCTCTGTCACAAGGCTCTTATCTTCCAGCTTCTCCAAATCTCCTTCCCAGCCATCCGTGAGGGTTCGATAAAGACACATGTTCTGTGAGCACACCTTCTTCAGCAGCTGTTTAATCTGCAACAATGTGAATTTGAATTACGGTTAAAATTTATTTATTTAGTCACAAGTCGGCCTACATTAACAGTGCAATGAAAATTCCCTTGGCTGCATGTTCCTTCACTGAGCTCGCCGATTGGTGTCGGTGTGCACATCAGCAATCTTAACCCTTCCTATTCACTTAATATACCAACACCCTGTGGGTCAAACTGCCCAGTGTCCAGCTGAGTGGGAGGCAATTTGAGATTGACCCCATGGCATTTACTCAGCAACCTCCACGGCTACGGTGGCAGCTCGCCTGATTGTAACACTTGACAATAGTGACTACAGTGCGATCAAATACTGAAATGAACCCAGGACAAATGTTGTGATGCAAGGTGCTCCATTATAGACACACACATACGCACAGGACACGGCACATGCAGGCACAGATGCGCATGCGGGGATAGGACAGGCACGCACGGGAGATGCACATACACAGACACACACACAAGGAGCCAGCTGCACGTGAGTCCAATGTCTTGAAAAGAGGGGTTCTTGAATGGTTACCCCATTCAAGGTATAAGAGGAATACTAGCCAAGGCCCAGGAGCAGAGGCAAAAACAGCTCTTGTTGTTAACTGTGACCGGAATAATTTGCACTCTAAATCCCAATGGTCCATTCAGTTTGCTGATCTTAATCTGGGCATCTTTTGGGGAGCGATGTGGTTCGATGTCAGAAATCAGCCAATTGCTAAGCAGAAGATTCTTGATTTGAAAATGTATGGTGTAGCTGTAGGTTCTTGCAGCGAAACAGCTAGTTAACTCTCAAAGTCCCAATAGAGTGGTGCTGGTACCCACTGAAGTGCAGCTCAAGTGGAAAGGGAATGTAATTATATTCAACAGGAAGAAGGAACCTGTGACAGAAGCTTGTGTGCACTGTATTAGTAAACAAGATAGCAGCATACCTGAATTCTGGACAGATGGAGTCCCAAGGTGGACAGGATCTGCTCCAGGTCTTTCTCCAGAATGTAACTACACAGATTGCGGTCAAAATAGATGAAGGCGAGCAGAAGATCCTTGCGCAGTGACACCATCTGACTGACATCCTTCTCCTGAGGCACAGAAAGATGAAATCAGAGTTATATTACTGTGTTTCCACTTCCAGCCTGTGTGAATGTTCCTCAGTCTTTCAGCTATGTTGACTGGATTCAAGTTTCACACTGAAAACTCCGTGTGTTTGACCCGAGGCTCAGCTTCAACTGTGGGTGTGAGGGCCTTACTACCCAGTGCTCCACCAGCCCTACACCCCATAGAGCCCCACCAGCCTGGCAGAGCCCCACCATTCTCCTCCCATTGCACCTCCTTGCAAACATCCAATGCTCGACTAGCTCCACCATGACAGTGTGCTGAACCTGACAATTCTCCCCAGTCACACATTCTGGTCCTATTGCTTCCCCAAACTGTCTCCCATTGTCCTCCCAATCAAACACCTCAGCACAAGGTGCTGTGAATTTTGTGCTGTTATATTCAGAAAGCCCCTGCAGCCTCTCAATGCAGTGATATTGTCTTACCATCTCTTTAACTGATTCACTTTCTGCACCATTTCCTTTCTCAACTGGCTTTTTCTCATCAGTGTTAGAGATACCTGCAGAAAGCAAAACCAAACATGATCACAAATTCAGCAAGAGAAGACACCGGAGACAAGCACAGAAGGAAGGAAGCCACAGCAGAGCAAGTGAATGAGGTCTCTCAGCTGGTATAGCAAGATAAGAAACAGAGTAAAACCCCCTCTCCAGATGGTCTCAGCAAGTACTCCCAGAGCAGGTACAGCATGGGTTAGTTTTATAGGTTAAAGCCCCCTCTTTGCTGTCCCATCATCATGTTAATTGTATAGTAATTTAATGTTTAGATGTAGTCAGATGAAAGTTCCTATAAAAGACCAAATTAAGCTGGTGTTTGTTGAGGTGAGGAGTTGGATGCTTGTAATGTGTGCCTCTGCAAATCAAAGCTCAAGTGCATAAAAATGTCTCCAGTATGATTCTTCAGTACCTGCCTTTCTGTATCAAGGGGCACAGAGGGGCATCTCGCAGGTTACATACAGCTAAATTCCAGTGCTCTGGACAGTCCACATCTGTCAGCGCACTGACTAGGGTCTTCCTGCTACCAGTTTAGCTCAATACTGGGCAAGTTTGACATCAGAAGGACAAAGATTGGTCAAAGTGTTTTACACCCGATAGCCACTGGATGTAGCTGGAGCCAATCTTTCCCCACTTGTGATTTATTCAGAGCTCAATCATGACACCATGTCACTAAGTGTCTTTTCAAATGTGCTAAAGTCACAACCTAATAAATTTCCTGCACCTGCATGGAGCTCACCACAATTAACACGATCAGAACTGCAGCTCCGTCAGATGCACACTGTGAGAGACTCAGACCGCGAGGGGGACACACTATTTGACAGCTGTTCCAATAGCTTCCACATAATGCTGTGGAATACTTGGCAGTCGGTTGCACTGTTCTCAAACTAACTGTTCCTCACCAAGCAAAAACGGAAATTGCAAGTAAGTCTCAGCAGTCTGACAGCATCTGTGGAGAGAATAAAGTCAATGTTTCGAGTCAGGATGACCCTTTATCAGAGCTGTTCCTCACCAAAATCCTCCTCATTTTCCTCCAGGAGCAGAACATCATCAATCTGCAGGAGCGCATCATCATCCGACTCTTTCTCTTTTCCATCTTTATCTTTAGTCATCCCTTCTTCTGGCTACAATAAACATGGCAAAGATCTGGTTTAAATATTGATAACATTATTTGCAATGAAGGATTGTTGGCCTATGTGGGGAAGCCAAGGGATTTGAGGGTTTGGGATTCAAGTTTATGGAAAAAAAAACAATCCTTTGTGTCAAACAGCTGGTTCACAATTAAGTCTATAGCTATAAGGATAGAAAATTGAAAACTCAGGGAGGCCACAGCTGGAGACCATGTAGTTTTGGACTCTGAGTAGATATTAAGGTAGTGGACAGGGAAGAGCAGACTGAGACTGTTCAGAAACAAAGCATTGCAGGCACTCTGAATGCTCAGGTCACACTCTCATGTCTTCTCCATTTGCCAAAGGCTTGTCCAAAAACTGGTTGTTCTGGTTCAGCAATCAACTGGAAACCTAAAACCATCAGCAGCATCATTCCTCAGGGATTACTCCTTCACCCACTCTATCTCATCAGTGAAATGAGTAAGATTCAGCACCTCTTCCACTCAACAACATGCCATGTCCTCAAACTGGTGTCTACCATCAAACATTTCTCTCTGGCCCAGAACATCTCCCATTGCCACCCCAGTCAACCCCTTCAGCCTAGTGCTATCCTCCTGCAACATCCCAGAACTTGGCTTTCACTGCCAACCCTCTGGCCAGATTCCCTCTTTCCCTTCTCATTAGCTCATAAGCTACTACGAGGGAGGTGGTGGCGAAGTTGTATTGTTATTGGACTAGTACTCCAGAGACTCTGGGGAGCCAGGTTCAAATCCCATCATGACAAATGGTAAAATTTGATTAAAATCTGGAATTAATACCAAAAACTCATTTCAAGGGTAATTAGGGATGGGCAACAAATGCCGACCTTGCCAGCAATGCCACAATGGAGCAAAAGGAACTTCCTTGAACAGTACGTAATAAAGCCAACAAGGAAACAAGCTATCCTAGAATTGACCCTATGCAACGATATGGGAATAATTAATGACCTTACAATTAGGAATCCTCTCGGAAGAAGTGATCACAATATGGTTGAATTTAAAACACAGATGGAGCATGACAAAGTAAAAATCCAATACCAGTGTCTTGTGCTTAAATTAAAGAAACTACAAAACGATGAGGGAGGTGTTGGCTAAGGCAGACCAGGAGCAAAAACTTTATGGTGGGACAATTGAGGAACAAAGGAGGGTTTTCAATGCAATCTAATCTTTCACATTGCTCAGCAAAAGTATATAGCAGTGATAAGGAAGGACTGTAGAATAAGAGATCATCAGCCACGGATATCTGAGGAAATAAAGGAAGGTATCAAATTAAAACAAAATGCACATAACTAGAGGATTGGGAAATCTTTAAAAGTGAGCAGAAAGCCAAGAAAGAAGCTGTAAAGAAAAGTAAGATTGATTATGACAGTAAACGAGCTCAGAATATGAAAACAGATCGTAACAATTTCTACAAATATATAAAACAAGAAAGCTTGACAAAAGTAAACATTGGTCCTTTCGAGTATGAGAAGGGGGATGTAATAACTGGAAATGAGAAAATTGCTGAGGCATTGAACAAATATTTTGTGTCAGTCTTCACAGTGGAAGACACAAATAACATACCAAAAACTGATGACAGGAAGGCTATGGCAGGTGAGAACTTAGAAACTATCATATTCACAAAGGAGGTAGTGTTGAGCAAGTTACTTGGGCTAAAGGTAGACACAAATGTCCTGGTCCTGATGGAATGCAGCCCAGGGTACTAAGAGAGATGGCAGGAGAAATAAGCAAATGCACTAGTGGTAATTTACCAAAATTTGCTGGACTTTGGGGTGGTTCCTGCAGATTGGAAAACAGCAAACAAGATGCCACTGTTTAAAAAGAGGGAGACAAATGAAGCTAACTATAGGCCAGTTAGCTCAACTTCTGTAGTAAGGAAAATGCTTGAATCTGTCAAGGAAGAAATAGTGAGACATCTGGATATAAGTTGTCCCATTGCTAAGGTGCAGCATGGGTTTATGAAGGGCAGGTCATGTTTGACTAATTTGGTGGAATTCTTTGAGAACATGACATGTGCAGTGGACAATGGGGAACCTGTGGATCTGATGTATCTCGATTTCCAGAAGGAAATTCGTGGACGTGGTGTATCTGGACTTCCAGAAGGGCAGCACAGTAGCACATTAGTTAGCACTGCTGCTTCACAGCTCCAGGATTCTGGGTTCAAATTCTCATCTCGGATTACTGTATGTGTGGAGTTTGCACATTCTCCTTATCTCTATGTGGGTTTCATCTGGATGCTGTGGTTTCCTCCCACAGTCCAAAGATGTGCAGGTTAGGTTGATTGGCCATGCTAAGAAATTGCCTCTTAGTGTCCTGGGATGTGTAGGTTCAAGGGATTAGTGGGTATAATATGTAGGGATATGGGGGTAAGGCCTGGGTGGGATTGTGTTCGGTGCAGACTCGATAGACCATAGGGCCTCTTTCTGCACTGTAGGATTCTATGAAGGCATCTGACAAGGTGCCACACTAAAGATTACTACATCAGATAAAGGCACACAGTGTCTTGGGTCACATATTAGCATAGATAGAGGATTGGTTAACTAACAGAAAGCAAAGAATGGGGATAAATGGATGTTTTTCTGGTTGGCAATCAGTAATTAGTGTGTGCCTCAGGGACTAGTAGTGGAACTGCAATTGTTTATGATTTACATAAATGATTTGGAGTTGGGGACCAAGTGCACTATGTCAAAATTTGCAGATGACACAAAGGTGGGTGAAGAGCAAAGCGTGCAGAGGATGCTGAAAGTCTGCAATGGAATATAGATAGTCTAAGTGAGTGGGTGAAAAGCTGGCAGATGGAGCGCAATGTTGGTAAATGCAAGGTCATCCATTTTGGTAGGAAATAACAGCAAAAAGGACTATTATTTAAATGGTAAAAAATTGCAACATGCTGCTGTGCAGAGGGACCTGGGTGTCCTTGTGCAGGAATCTTAAGGAGTCAGTTTGCAGATGCAGCAGGTAATTAAGAAGGCAAATGGAATTTGTCCTTCATTGCTGGAGAGGTGGAGTTTAAAAATAGTGAGGTTATGTTGCAGCTCTATAAGGTGCTGGTGAGGCCACACCTGGAGTAATGCATACAGTTCTGGTCTCCTTTCTTGAGAAAGGATATACTGGCAATAGAGCAGGTACAGAGGAGAGGGTTGGCTTATGAGGAGAGGTTGAGTAGACTGGGGCTATTTTCATTGGAATTTAGAAGAATGAGGAGACATCTTATAGAAACATATAGAATTATGAAGGGAATAGCTAAGATAGAAACAGGCAAGTTGTTTCCATTGGCAGATGAAACTAGAACTGGGGAGACAAAGCCTCAAAATAAGGGGGAGCAGATTTAGGAATGTGTTGAGGAACTTCTTCACACAAAGGGTTGTGAATCTGTGGAATTCCCTGTTCAGTGAAGCAATTGGGGCTACCTCATTGAATGATTTTAAGGCAAGGATAGATAAATTTTTGAACAGTAAAGGAATTAAGGGTTATGGTGAGCAGGCAGGCAAGTGGAGCTCAGTCCACAAAAGATCAGCCATGATCTTATTGAATGGCGGAGCAGGCTGGAGGGGCCAGATGGACGGTCCAGAACTAAAGAACAAAAAACATTACACCATAGGAACAGGCTCTTCGGCCCTCCAAGCCTGCACGGACCACGCTGTCTGACTTAACTAAAATCCCCTATCCTTCCAGAGACCATAGCCCTCTATTCCCATTCTATTCATGTACTTGTCAGGACACCCCTTAAAAGTTTCTACCGTATCCACTTGCAACGTCTTCCCTGTCACTAAGTTCCAGGCGCCTACCACTTTCTGTGTAAAAGATCTGCCTCATACATCTCCTTTAAATCTTGCCCCTCGCACCTTAAACCTATGTCCCCGAGTAATTAACTCTTCCACTCTGTCCACACTTCTCATAATATCGTAGATTTCTATCAGGTCGCACCTCAACCTCTGTCACTTCTGTGAAAACAAACCAAGTTTCTCCAACCTTTCCTCATAGCTCATACTCTCCATACCAGGCAACATCTTGGTAAATCTTTGCTATACGCTCTCCAAAACTTCCACACCCTTCTGGTGGTACGGTGATTTAAATTGAACACTATATTCCAAGCATGACCTAACTAAGGTTCTATAAAGCTGCAACATGACTTGCCAATTTTTAAACTCAATATCCCAGCCGATGAAGGCAAGCATGCCATATGCCTTCCTGACAACCTTCTCCACCTGTATTGTCACTTTCAGTAGCATGTGTACTATTACACCCAGATCCCTTTGCCTATAAATACTCTGAAGGGTTCTGGCATTTACTGTATATTTCCTATCTGTATTAGACCTTTCAAAATGCATTACCTCACATTTGTCTGGATTAAACTCCATCTACCATCTCTCTGTCCGCCCAAGTCTCCAACTGGTCTATATCCTGCTGTATCCTCTGATGGTCCTCATTGCTATCAGCAAATCCTCCAACCTTTGTGTTGTCCACAAACTTAGTTATATTTTCCTCCAAATCATTTATATATATATTACAAACAGTACAAGTCCCAGCACTGATCTCTGAGCAACACCACTTGTCACAGCCCTCCATTCAGAAACGCACCCTCCCACTGTCTTCTTTGACCGAGCCCATTTTGTATCCAATTTGCCAGCTCAACTCTGAACCCATGTGACTTCACCTTCTGCACCAGTCTGCCCTGAGGGACCTTGTGAAAGGCTTTACGGAAGTCCAGGTAGATAACATCCACTGTCCTACCCTCCTCAATCATCTTCGCCACTTCCTTGAAAAACTCAATCAAGTTTGTGAGACACGACCTCCCCTTCACAAAACCACGTTGCCTCTCACTAATACGTCCACTTATTTCCAGGTGGGAATAAGTCCTATCTCGAAGACTCCCCTCCAATTATTTTCCTACCACTTAACTAAGGCCCTCCAGCCTCTAATTACCAGGATTATTCTTGCTACTTATCTTAAACAAAGGAACAACATTGGCTATTCTCCAATCTTCTGGGACCTCACTGTAGCCAGTGAGGATACAAAGATTTCTCTCAAGGCCCTAGCAATTTCCTCCCTTGTCCTAGTATTTGGGGTATCTCAGATCAGGCCCTGGGGACTTATCCATCTTAATGTTTCTCAAGAACCCCAATACCACCACCTTTTTGATCTCAACATGATTCAAACTACCTACCAGTCCTTTCCCAAACTCATCATCCCCCAAGTCCTTCTCTTTGGTGAACTAGGGGTCATAGTTTGAGGTTAAGGTGTAAACCTTTTAGAACTGATTTGAGGAGAAATTTCTTCACACAAAGGAAGGGGAGTGTGTGAAATTCAGTACTACAGGAAGTAGTTGGGGCCAAAACATTGTCCGATTTCAAGAAGAAATTAGATATAGCCCTTGGGGGGCACGGCGCAATCAGGATATTAGATTTGATGATCAGCTGTGATCAAAATAAACAGCAAAGGAGGTTCAAAGTGCTGAATGGCTTCCTCCTGCTTCCATTTTCTGTGTTTCTATCACATTTATTAATCCCAATGGCCCAAATCCCCCTTTTCTATCCAGCATTCCCTTTCTACCTTTGTACCCTCTCTGTACCTTTGTCAGCTCCCAATCCCAGTTCTCATCCTCGTCCATTGCAGTGACTTTAGTTGACATATCGCTCGATTCTTTTATTTCTTCCGCTTCCATCATTACTTCCTCTTCCTTCACTTCCTCACTTTCTTTCTTGGGCTGTTTTAACTTTTTGTCTGGTTCTACCTCCTTCTGTTCTTTTTCTCCGCACTCTTCACTGGCACTTTCTGTCTTTGTCTTCTCCACCACCTCCTCTGGCTTCCTCTCTGGGTATGCAAGCAGGGCTTTGTAGATGGTGTATCCAAAGTCCCTCTGCAGCATTTCACCAAACATCTCAGCAATCCACAAAACCTAGGATCATAACAGAATTAGATTCAATCTCCAACGCACGCACCATCATACAGGAAACTGGAATATTTGAACAATTATAGTAAAGTTTGGAACGCAGTACCTATCAAATTTACTATCAAATAAATTTGTTGAATTTTAACCTGATGTTATGAGACTTCTTAGCCCATCAAATACTCCCAGGACAGATACAGTATGGGGTTAGATGCACAGAGTAAAGCTCCCTCTACACTGTCTCCATCAAACACTCCCAGAACAGGTACAGCACAGGGTTAGACACAAAGTAAAACTCCCTCCACACTGTCCCGCATCAAACACTCTGAGGACAGAGACAGCATGGGATTAGATACAGCATGCTGCCTGTCTTGAACATTCTGCTCCAACACGTCAGCAGCAGAGAAAAGTGCTCAACTGTTTGTCACATCCTGGGACTTGCACAAAGTAATATAAAAAGAAATTACCTCAAAGGAGTGGCTTTTGGAATCACTGCGGTAGCTCCTCAGTGTACTCAAAGACAGGACAGCACAGCCAAAATTCCCTCCCATGATGCAGCGATTGGGACGCACAATCACAGCTGGCTCAGCTGGCAGGGGGCAGCGTGGCTCCTGTTTAGGTGTGGCCGCAGTTTCTTCAGGCTGCTTCCCCATAGCATCCTGTACACAATTCAACAGCACTCAGTGAGATGAACAAAGCAAACCACAACAGTTTCCTGGAGAGGCCAGAGAAACAGAGAGGTGGAGGGGAAGAGAGACAAAGGGATAGTAGAAGGGGAGGGGGAGGGGGGCTAGCAGGCAAAGAGAAAAGATATTGACTATCTCGCTGATCTGTACTCCTCAATGTTTTATAAACCTCTAAGATCACGCCTCAGCCTCATATGTTCCAAAGGAACAAGTCCGTCCATCCAGCCTCTCCTTATAACTCAATCCATCAAGTCCCGGTAGCATCCTAGTGAATCTTTCCTGCACTCTTTCTAGTTTAATAATATCCTTTCTATAACAGGGTGACCAGAATTGCACATAGTATTCCAAGTGTGGCCTCATCAATGTACAACTTAACAAGATGTCCCAACTCCTGTATTCAGTGTTCTGACCGAAGAAACCAAGCAAGCCAAATGCTTTCTTCACCACTTTGTCGACCTGTGACTTCACTTTCAAGGAGTTATGAACCCGTACTTCTAGATCTCTTTGTTCTGTAACTCTACCCAATGCCCTACCATTAACTGACTAAATCCTGCCCTGGTTCAAGCTACCAAAATGCATCACGTCTCATTTGTCTAAATTAAACTCCACCTATCGTTCGACAGCCCACTGGCTCAATTGATCAAGATCTTGTTGCAATTGGAGATAACATTTTTCACTATGTCATCAATCTTCGTCATCTGCAATCTTACGAACCATGCTTCCCATATTCTCATCCATGAGGACACACAGAAACAAAATATTTGGAAGTTTCATAATAATCATAAACACCTTCATCAAGTTTCCCCTCAAATTCTTTTGCTCTTCAGTCTATTGATGCCCTTCAGTTTGTCATGTCTCATTTGGAGAATTATTCCAGTAAATCTCTGCACCCTCTGAGGCCTGAGGATCTTTTCCCTGAACTATGATGGCCAGAAGCAGACATGATACTCCAGCAGAAGATGATCAGTGCTTTATGAAGCTTTAACATACCTTTCAGCTCCATGCTCTGAGCTTCGATTAATAAAGACCTGTATACTACAAGAACTACTTTCAGAACTTGTGCTGTCACCCTTAAGGATTTGTGCAATCACCACCCCCTCCCAGTTCTTTCTGTCCTCTCTCACTCTCTTTCCCCAGTGTTGACTTTACCTTCATGTTCAAATTTTGCAACTGCATCCCATGTAAACATTCAATATTTTCACCTCCTTCTGTTCCTCCATGGAGGAACTCTTTTCTTCTGTAGCTTCAATTGCTGCCTCCTTTTGGACCTCAGTTTCATCCTTCTCAATCTCTTCCTTGGCTGCCTCTTCTTCCAGTTCTTTCTCAAGACGGCTTACAAGCTGAGCTTTCGTTCCCTTCGTGTTCATATTCCTTGCTTTCAGCTCCCTGCGGAAGTCTTCCACCTAAAAAGATAAGACCCTTCAGAACACAATTGTTTAATCCAACTTAACATCCTGTTTAAGAGTAGAGCCCATTAGGCATCAAGAGGGAAATCTGTGGATAAGGGCAGAAGAAATTGGTCAGGCGTTAAATGAATATTTAGTATCTGTCTTCACCCATGAGAACGAGGAGGTATTTATGAAACTCGGGGAAAGAGACTGTGAGGCTCTAGAGAAAATTCATAGGGAGTGATGAGATCTTGGTGAACTTAAAAGTGGCAAATCTCCAGGTCTGGATGAATTATGTCCCAGGTTGTTGTTGTAGTTAAGGGAGGAAATCACAGGGATTGACGCAAATTTTTAATTCCTCCCTGACCACTGGGGAATGCCACAGGACTGGAGAACAGCTAATGTGGCTCCACTATTTAAGAAAGGTTGTAGAGACAAGGGAACTAAGACCAGTGAGTCTCATGTCTGAGGCTGTGAAATTATTGCAGAACATTCTGAAGACAATCTATCTCCATTTGGAAAAGCAAGGTTTGCTCAGGGATAGTCAGTATGGTTTTCTTAGGAAGTTATGCCTAACAAATATGATTGAATTTTTTGAGCATGTAAACAAGTGTGTAGATGAGGGTAATGCGGTTGATGTAGTTGACATGGATTTTAGCAAAACCTTTGTCAAAATCCCACATGGGAGACTTATTAAGAAGGCTAACGCACATGGGATACATGGTGATCTGACAAGATGGGTACATAATTGGTTTAGTGGTAGGAGGAAAGAGTGGTGACAGATGGCTGTTTTAGTGACCAGTGGCATACCACAGGGATCCATGCTGGGCCACAAACTGTTCATCATTTATATAAATGACACAGATGATTATGTGGGGGTAGGATCAGTAAATTCACCAATGACACAAAAATTGGCTGGATGGTTAACAGAGAGTCCGTCTCTCTTGGGTTACAGGAAGATATAGATGGGATGGTCAAATGGGCAGTTAAGTGGCAGATGGAATTTAACCCTGAAAAGTTGAGGTGATGCACATTGGAAGGAATAATTTGACAGGGAAATATACTATAAAAGATCTGACTCTAAGTTCTCAAGAACAAAGGGACCTTGTCATGTCTGTCCACAGATCTCCTAAGGTAGAAAGGCAGGTAAATAGTGTGGTGAAAAAAGGCATATGGAACACTTGCCTTTATCATTTGGGGTATAGATTACAAAAGCAAAGAGATCATGATGGAGTTGTACAGTTGAGGCCACAGCTGAAATACTGTGTACAGTTCTCGTTGCCACATTATAGGAAGGAAGTGTACACACTGGAGGGGTGCAGAGGAGAGTTACCAATGAAGCGCTTCAGAAGTATTACTATTGCAATGCTGGAAACATAGCAACAGCAATGTGATGACTAGATCATCCATTTTAGCGAGCTTGCTTGAGTGATGAATATTGGCCAGGACACCAGACAGAAATACCTTTGAATACTGCTTGTGGAGCTAAACTTCAGTTTAAAGTCCTCGTGTTAAAGACAGCATGGTCCCAGGTTCAATTCCAGCCTCGGGTCACTATGTGTGTGGAGTTTGCACATTCTCCCCATGGGTTTCCTCCACACTCTGAAGATTTGCAAGTTAGATTGATTGGCCTGTTATTGGCCAATCAATAAATTGACTGTGTCAAGGGGATTAGCTGGGTAAATGAGTGGGGTTGCAGGAATAGGCCCTGGGTGAGATTGTGGTCAGTACAGTCTCCATTGGCCAAATAGGAAGTTTGATATCAATACAGCCCAGAGGAAGAGTGAAAAGGAACAGAGATTATCAGCAAGGGTGATATATTCATGACAATGCTTTCCCAAATCAGCATGCACGTAGATACGCGGTCATCAATGCTATGAGATACAGAAGCAGGTCTTACTTTCATGGTCTTCAGGTCCAGATTGCTCCACTGGGTTGGAGTGGGGAGTGCATCTTCTCCCTGCTCTTCCATCTTCTCTTCAGTCTGTCAGAATAAAGATGTCTTACATTATCCTGAGCAGCCAGGATCGTCCACTGAGCTCACTTTCCTGTCCAGGTTCCAAAAGGAGACCGTCAGTGCACCAAACAGCCACATAATAAGACCGCTATCTAACCCTGTCCAAGGCCTGACCTCCTGTTAGGCACGTAATAGGAGCATCCAATACTCAGCACAGGACAGGAGATTTAGATAAATAAAGTACACGTCCCTCCATGCTGTCCCAATCAAACTTGATGCTTTCCCCAATCAAGCTTTCCCAGTGCAGGTCAGCACAGGGTTAGATAAAGTAAAGCTTTTCTGCACTGTCCTCATTAAACACTCCCAGGACAGGTACAACACAGGGTTACACATAAAGATCCCTCTATACTGTCTCCCATCAAACATGCCCAGGGTAGGTACAGCGTAAAGTTAGATACTAAATAAAGCTCCCTCTGTACTATCCCCATTAAACACTCCCAAGGACAGATATAACACACTGGGTTAGATTCAGAGTAACCTCTAGATAAAAAAGTTTATAGCATGGAAGCAGGCCCTTTAGCCCAACTTGTCCATGTCACTTTTTTTTTAAACCCTTAAGCTAACCCCAATTGCCTGCATTCGGCTCATATCCCTCTATATCAATCTTACTCACCTAAATGTCTAAACGCATTTTAGAAGACAAAACTGTACCTTTCTCTACTACTACCTCCAGTAGTTCCAGGCACTCACCACCTTCTGAATGAAAAAAATTGCCCCTCTGAACACTTCTGTGTCTCTCCCCTCTCACCTTATGCCCTCTACATTTAGACTCTCTACCTTTGGGAAACTATATTGACTATCTTACTGATCTGTGCACTTCATTATTTTATAGACTTCTATAAAATACCTCTCACCCTTCTATGCGCCAGAGAAAAAAGTCCCAGTTTATCCACCCTCTCCTTATAACTCAAACCATCAAGTCCTGCTAGCATCCTAGTAAGTCTTTTCCGCACTCTTTCTAGTTTCATCGTATTTTTTCTACAACAGGGTGACCAGAACTGTACATAGTATTACCAATGTTTTGTAAACTTCAACAAGATGTCTCAACTCCTGTATTCAACGTTTTGACCGATGTAACCAAGCATGCTGAATGCCGCCTTCTTCATTCTGTCCGCCTGTGACTCCACTTTCAAGGAGCTATGAACATGTACCTCTAGTCCCCTTTGTTTTGTAGCTCTCCCCAACGCCCTGTCATTAACCTATTCAATCCTGCCCTAGTTCTATCCACCAAAATATATAACCTCACATTTATCAAAATTAAACTCCATCTGCCATTCGTCAGCCCACTGACCCAACTGATCGAGACCCTGTTGTAATCGGAGATAACTGTCCCCATCAAACACTCTCAGGACAAGTACAGCACAGAATTAGATACAGAGTGAAGCTCTCTCAACATTGCCCCCATCAAACACTACCATGGCAGACAGGTTAGATGAAAAGAAAGGTTCCTGCTGCATTGTCCCTATCCTGTGGACCCTGCCCTGCACCCCCCCCCAATGATGAAAGGTCAGCAGCCTTAAGGTACGTTTTCCCCCTTCCTGCACTGACTGCCTAGTGCCCCTGCAGGACAAAATTATGACTTGTTCCTGAAGTGACTCGTCTGCTGATTCTTTCATTGCTTCTCTTGTATCCAAACAGACTCCAAGCAAAAACATTGCTCAGTAGGGAAGCTGGAACATCTAACAGAATCAAGGAGGATATTTCAGCAAACCATTACTCAACCCTTTTGCCCACGCGAGTCAGACAAGGCCATGCTTTCAGCCAGTAGCAGTGAGACTGTAGGTGATAACTCCGTTTGTTACAAATAGGAGGCCACAAGAATTAACCGTCAGCCAGCAGGTTCCTACAATAAGACTCTCCTGTCTACAGGGCTGCACTCTGCAATTCTACAACCTGCACCCTGATCTTCATCCTCTGATAATCTATTCATGTTGGATTCAAGGTGAATCAGCTTCTAACTTTTGACTGAGATATAAGCCTGAAGCAGGTGCAGTCAACTTTACTGTATAACACTCAGATAAAGCATTATTCTTGACACTGTCTCACTCTGGTGTATAGTCAGTACAGATGTCAATGTTACTAATACTCTACAAACAAGTGCTATGTCAGTCCTCAAGTGGCCAACCTGGGAAAGGCGACCTTTCATACTTGTATTATTCCCTCTTGCACCAGTGTTAGAAATTTGGCTGACTGCACCACCTTCAACCTGGATTGCTTGCTGCTACTATTTCCATTCCCTCAGCAATGCAGAATTGTGGAGAGGTCCCTCCAACAGTAGATACAATACTTCTACTGCACAAGCTGTGCCTTCTTCTTCTGTGAATGCTATTCAATAGCAGGGTTAACTGTAACTCTCCACCATTAAAAAATTCTGTTCTGGCTGGACACCTGTCTGGGAATAAGACTCCCTCAGAACAACTGGGGAGCAAGCGTTCTTTGTAATGTTGGTTCGTCAATTGAGATGGAAATAACCCTGAAAGCATCAGACTGAAAACCCAAAGCAGAAATGGGCCATGCACACACACACAGGACAGTGCTCCTCACATTCACAGGAGATGCTGAAGGGAAAGTGCCTGTCAGGGGAATGAACAACAAATTGTCTGGCAAACTGCATCATAAATAGTGTTTCAGTTGGTGTGGAGGGATGTCACAGAAGAAGGTAGGTATGTGGAGGCACAGATGTATGTGTGCGCGGGTGCATATGCCAACTCTCAATTCCTTAAACAGGGTACTCTGGGAGCTGAAGATTCGTTGCTGTTTTCAGTGTTTAGCCAGTCGTTATTTAGCGTGCAAAGAGTATATTCACAGCTTCTATGCAGTGAGTAAAGACAGCTGTTTAATTCAGACAGTTAAGTGCATCAAGTGCCACTCTTTCCTTCTCTATGCATTAATGTTAGCCAGCCTATTACTGTGTGCCTACAGCACCCAGCTCATTTGTTACTGACATTTGGCTCATGTTCTATTTTCCTGTGGCGATCACAGACTGACCTGTGTTCAGTAACCCCACTGTGATACATTCTGCTCATTGAGGAAAGGTGCTGTATGGAATTGTGATCCTTAAACACAGTTTCTACTCCCTCCCAGAGAAAAACACGTTGTCACCAGCAGGCAGTCATTTGAGTGCCTGTTATCACATTGTCTTCGCTCCACAGTGAAAACTGTAAGGGGCAGATTCTGACACTGCTACTGGACAACTATTGGTTTAGTTATTGATGTTTACTCAGCTGCTAGCTCTTGTGCTAGCTTGACTCTGTTTAAGGAATTGAGATGTGGTAGTGACTGTGTTTCAGTGTGTCAGTGAAGCCCCCCTCCACATTCACACAGAGTGCCAAGAGGAGATGCAATCACTCTCCATTCCATCGTTTGAAAATTTCAAGGTCAGCAACTTTTAAGGACGGCAAATGGTCACGTCAACTGAGTGCTCCTGATCATTCCTGATATGGCAGTGGAGGGGTTAAGGGCGTGTGTGTGTGTGTGTGTGTGTGTGTGTGCACGCGCGTACGTGTGTCAATGTTTGTGTAAGAAAATGGAGTAATAAAAAAGATTCAATGCCTCATCTCGGTCCGTGTCCTTGTGGTCTGCCTGCTCCCTGTCAGTCAGCTGTTGCGTGTATCCCAGGGACAGTGCGTCCCACTCCAAGCGAGTAGGGAGGCAATGCCAAACATCCGGAAGAAATACAACCACAGTCTCCACGCGGGCTGGAGGCAGCCGCCCTTCACGGAGCTCTCCAGGCTGACGGTAGCGAATCTCAGCAAAGCGAAACCTGTCACAAGGGAAGAGGGTTACTGGATATAACAGCACACAGGAGCAGAAATCCAATGCTCACAGTCTACAGTCTCGCGTTATTCCGCACTTTTGACTTCAACCTCCCCTCTCCAATAACAAGACTTCTATTCCTAACGTGCCTAACTCCCTTCCCACTGCCATCAGCTGCGTAGACAGGCTCAAATCTCTGGTTCAGGAAACAGTGAGAAATAGTGAGACTATCCCCCCCCCCCCCCCCAACCACACCCAACTCCACCTGGAGACAGAGAGAAATAGCCACCAATTTCCAAGTGGATCACACAAGAAGACAGTGTCAGGCACTGTCTACACACTCAGTTCCTTCCAGCTTCAGCTGCTAACTGCAAGGCTAATACAGCAAACTAATCGAGAGCAGCAACCATTTCCCCTTCTCAGAGTTGCTTTTTGTTTTGGCTTTACAAACAGTTCAAACTCACAGTGGTTTGATGTATCATACACAATAGAAACAAACATGCCAACAATGAGAAGACAGGACCTCAGAGCAGAGGTTAGGCGCTGGGGCTTCATTTTAAACATTCAGCACTTCCCCAGCATTTACCACTTAAAATATTAACCCAGGGAGTCACTGATAACAGCAGGCAATGACCAGAGATGAGGTGTCAGCCTCCCAGTTGTTTGCAGCAGGACCATTATACATCTGGGCAACATGCCATCAATATAACTTCACTGGGTATTGGGAGAAAAGGCTCATTGAGCTATAAGCCCAAGAGCCCAGGTTCTATTGGATATCTGTGTGGTTGTGATTATGACAAACTATTACCAAAACTGTTCATTTCCCTTAATTGCTTTGTCACACTTCGGTTAATCCTTTGAACCCATTCTCTCTCTGTAAAATGGCTATGTAACCCTGGAGGATGCATCTCGCCTTGTTACCTTGCAGTATCACCAGCAAGTTCTGTGCTAACACTGAGTCCAACATTTGATGGTTACATGAAAGTGATGGAAGATATTGTTCCATTGCCCTAGTCCTGCAATGCACCAGCACTGAATGATGTTGTCTACAGCTGGATAGCTTTCCTCCACTGATGCATGTGATCTCTTCATTAATGTTCCTGTCATGCCTCATCATCACACCTCCTGCATCCTTCAGAATGTGTCCCTATGCCCGGTGTGCTCAACAATTCCTCTGCTGGGTCACAAACTCACCACTGAGTGCAGACGCTCAGGTCAATGCCAGTCAGGGATTTGGTCGTGCGAATGGCAGTCTTGATCAGCACCCTGGGATCTTTATCTGGACATGGGCCATCAAGAGAAGGAGACCAAGGACCTCCAATCAGCTCAGCTTCTTCCTGGCCCTTCATCCCCACCAAGAACTGCACAACGGAATGAGGGAGGGAGGTCAGAAGGATGAAATCCACATTTAAACAAAGGCAGTGCAGAAATGAAGTCCAATCCCACTTCTGGTGAACAGTCAATAAACAAACAGTCCAGAGATATCAGCAGAAAAGAACTTGGATTTCTACACTCAATGTCCCAAATCACCTCTGTCAATAAAACATTTCTTAAATTATCCACCAGTGCAGTGTTAGAAATGCAGCAGCCAATTTGCACATAGCAACAGTCCACAAACTGCACCAACCAGATAATATTTGGAAATGTTGAACAATCAATACTGGCCATGAGACATGGAATTTCCCCTGCTCTTCTTTTAACAATGCCAGGGCAAGGATTCCTGACACCTGAAGGGGAAGATGGGGATTTAGTTTAATGCCTCATGGAAAGATGGCAGCAGCATCCGATTGCACAGAGCACCCCCAATTCTGACCCTCCAAAAGTGTGGCATTCCCTCAGTATTGACCCTCAGACAGTGCAGCACTCCCTTAGCACCATCCTTCCTGACAGTGCAGTGCCCTCTCAATACTGGGCATATTGGTTTAAGGTCAATAACCTAATTATGACTTCAGGTGGCATTGTACTGAACTGTTTCATAGAATCCCGAGAGTGCAGAAGGAGGCCATTCAGCCCATCGAACCCGCAACAACAACAATCCCATCAAGGCCATCTCCACGTCACCCTACATACTTCCCCTGCTAATCCCTCTAACTTGCACATCTTGGGACACTAAGGGGCAATTTAGTATGGCCAATCAACCTAACTCTGACATCTCCAGACTTTGAGAAGAAACTGGGGCACCCAGAGGAAACCTCAGACTCAGGGAGAACAAACAAACTTCACACAGTCAGCCAATGATGAAATTGAAGTCAGGTCCCTGGCGCTTAGGCAGCAGCACTAAGCACTGTACTGCTGTGCTGTCAGAAAGTCCTAGCGTCCCAACTGGCAAGGGGTTGGTTTAATCTCTTCACTGGGAGATATTAGCTGGGGATATGACAGGGCTCAGTATTGCTGCTTTACTTGCTAAATCAGTAAAGGTCACACATCTGCCTGTGGCGCTAAGGAGAATGTATTCAGACATGCAATCTGTTACCTTTGCAAAATAATAGCTGAATAAAGTTCCTCTGCATGAATCACCACAGAGGACCTACCTTGATCAGCTTGGTGGGATGTTGAGGAACCTCAGATGTCTCTTTTGGGGCCTCAGCCAAGGTGCATGTTTGGTGATACAGCTTTTGGAGGTCAGGGCATGACAACAGTATCACCTAAAAGTGAGACAAGCAACGAATAGAGACAATTTCAATTCAAGTTCAGACAAAGCTTTCAATGGCAAACGCAATAACCAAAATTACAGCCCCAGAGGCAGCCACTTGGTCCTTTACCAGGAATGCTGCGATTCAATCTGATTACCACATGCACTGCATCTGGAACAAACAGTGTGAAAAATGAAGTGTAGCACACAGGGATACAGCAAGCTTTACTAAATGCAAGGACAGGAACTCACTGATTGTGCTTATGGTGGTGGTGGTGGGAGGGAGGAGGGAAGCAGGCTGGTGTGGGAGGGAGGAAGGGAGGGAATGTTCAGTGGAGATCTGCGGGTAAGTTTTTTTTACAAAGAGGGTGGTGGGAGCCTGGAATGCACTGCAAGTGAGGTGGCTGAGGGAGTTACATTAGCAACGTTTAACAGTTATCTGGATAGACACATGAACAAATGGGGAATAGAGGGATACCAGCAGTTGGTCTAGATAGGACAACGTGATCAGCGCAGACTTGGAAGGCCAAAGGCCTGTCCCTGTGCTGTATTGTTCTTTGAGACAAGTGAGCAGCATTGAGTGTGCATCTGTGTAGAGAGGGTGTGCACAGAGTGGGTATGAGTGTGCTGGCTGGGGGGGGGGGAAAGAGACAGTTGAGCTGCACAGAAGGTGCAAGCTTGCAGCTATAGGGAGTGGATATGTATCGGGGATGTGGCGGAGACAGTTCTGCTGCACTCTAAGTGTTTGTGAAAAAGGGAGAGACACATTGTGAGCAGCAGCCTGACACTGAGCTATGTCGGAGCAATAATCAAACCTTATACACACACATTTATTCCTAATAGATTCTTGGTTCACCTTGGCACTGTAAGTGGAATCTGCATCAGGGGGATCCACAGTACTATCCTGTCCCTCAGCCAGGTCTGATCCAGGCTCCATCACATGGAATACACACTTCTGTCCTAACTGTAAAGGTTCACTCAACGGGAATGTATTGACCCAGCACAGCTTACTATCGAAGAACATGTCAGGGATGTGCAGGCAAGGATATCGGCGCTGGACTTCAATTGTATCACAAGAAGAACTGCAGAATAGAAAGCAAAACACTGCATTCAGAGTGACTGACAATCGGGAATATTAAACACAGTACCCAGATCCCCACGTTTCATTAAACACAGTGCCCAGATCCCCACGTCTCATTTCTGCTAATATATCAGTGATAGAAGCCAATGCCCCATGCTGAATTGTACGGAAAAGCAGGGCATATTGATCTTAGCAATAGTGCACAGTTCACTGGAGCCCAGCACACCAGCTATGAATGTCCATCCTCAAGTCTGTGCCCAACTTCCACACAGGACAATCTCCCATCACTGTGTGGGGTCAGTCACCAACTGACTCCAATCCCATCACCCTGTGGGCAATTTCCAACTGACCCCAATCCCATTACTGACCTCCATTTCAGCACTCTGCAGGTCATTTCAGACTGATCCCAATCTCGTCACCCTGTGGGTAATTTCAGACTGACCCCATCCCATCTCTGTGTGGGCTTCATCAGAGACTGACCCCAATCTCATTACCCTGTGGGTAATTTCAGACTGACCCCCATCCCATCCTTATGTGGGGTTAAACAGAGACTGACCTCAATCTCGTCACCCTGTGGGTAATTTCAGACTGACCCCCATCCCATCACCCTGTGGGTAATTTCAGACTGAATCTCATCCCGTTCCTGTATGGGGTCAGAGACTGACCCCAATCCTGTCATCCTGCAGGTAATTTCAGATTGATCCCAATCCTGTCACTGAGTGGGTAATCACCGACATTGATTGGCTGAAATAAAGCAGAGGCATGACAGGAATCCAGAGAGAGGCTTCGATTAGGAAACAGTCCGCGAACAGTATTTGGCCCAGACTAGAGCAGTCAGTTCAGCACTTTGGCACAGTGCAATGGTAATTCCATGTGTCAGGCTGAACAATGCAAGCAGCTTCCTAGGAGCATAGAATCATACAGCACAGAAGGGGCCTTTGGCCCATTAAGTCTGCAACGTCAAGTATTATGCTCTCCATTGATGAAAATCCCAGAAGTACTCCTTCATTCACTCATGTTCCCTAATATACACAAATTTAAAGAGTAACATAGGTTACAAAATACATACAAGAATTTTCTCAGTAAATACACAGTCCCTATAACCCCACAGGCTGATTGTGGCCAGGTACACCTCACTCAAATTGGTAGTTACTACCCAATCCAACTTGGATTTTTCCTCAAATCCTGTAGGTGATACAACACTGAGCTAGCTGGTTTCACTGAACTCTAGTTTCCTCACGTTTCAAACTGCCAATCTCAAAAATAATCTTTGTTTGAAGAATACTTTCCATCAACTTTTTACAGCAAGGATCCACTTCTGTACAGCAAGGATCAACTTTCCCTTCAGTATTCCTTTGACTTGATTAGCAATGCATTTTCAAGCTTTCACAATCTCTCAGGGACCCAATCACCAACTCATTAACTATCAACTTTTACTTCACAGGCTGTAAAATATCACCAAATGTCATGATTACTTCAAAACTCTGTACGGTCACTAGCTGATTTCACCAGGTCTGTCCTTTTCAGCTGTCTTTAACTTCCAATTACACTGTTCCAATTACAGTGCAGTTTCCTTTTTACTCCAATGCTTTTGAAAACTCAATCCTAAAACTGTTCCCTTTTATTTTGAGGCTATGCTCCCTAGTTTTAGTTTCACTTGCCAGTGGAAACAACTTCCCTGCTTCTATCCTATCTATTCCTTCATAATCTTGTATGTTTCTTTAAGATTTCCCCTCACTCTTCTGAATTCCGATGAGTATTGCCCCAGGGTACTCAATCTCTGCTCATAAGCCAATCCTCTGGAATTCAAGTGAATTTCCTCTACACGCCCTCCAGTGCCAGTATATCAAACCAAAACTGTATATCACCAGCACCTTATACAGCTGCAACCTAACTTCACTGTTTTCAAACTCCATCCTTCTAGCAATGAAAGACAAAATTCCATTTGCCTTCTTAATTACCTGCAAACCAACATCTTGAGATTCCTGCTCAAGGACATGCAGATTGTCTGCATAGCAGCATGCTGCAATTTTTCACCATTTAAATAATAGTCCATTTTGCTGTTATTCCTACCAAAATGGATGACCTCACATTTGCCAACATTGCACTCATCTGCCAGACCCTTGCCCACTCACTTAGGCCATCTGTATCCCTTTGACACTTTCAGTGTTCCTGTGCACACTTTGATGACACTCATCTTAGTGCCATCTGTGAATTTTAACACACTACACATGGTCCCCAACTCCAAATCATTTATGTAAATCATAAACAATTGCAATCCCAACACTGATCCCTGAGACACACCACTAGTCCCTGATTGCCAATCAGGAAAACATCCATTTACCCCCATTTCTTTGCTTCTGTTAGTTAACCAATCTTCTCTTCATGCGAATACATTACCCATAACACTGTGCATCTTTATTTTATGTTGTAATCTTCAGTGTGGCACCTTGTCAAACGCCTTCTGGAAATCCAAATACACCATCTCTACATGTTCCCTATTCTCCACTGTACATGTAATGTTCTCAAAGAATTACACCACATTAGTCAAACATGACCTTCAAGAACCCATGCTGCATCTTCCTAAGGGGCAATTGATATAACTTATTTATAAATACATAAAGGGCAAAAGTGTAACAAGGGAGAGAATAAAGACTCTTAAGGATCAACAAGGTCATCTATATGCGGATCCACAAGAGATGGGCGAGATCCTAAATGAATATTTCTCATGTATTTACTGTTGAGAAAAGCATGGACTTTAGGGAATTTGGGGAAATCAATAGTGATGTCTTGAGAAGTGTACACATTAGAGGAGATTCTGGAAGTCTTAAAGTGCATCTAAGTAGACAGATCCCCGGGAGCCGATGAAGTATATCCCAGAACGTTGTGGGAAGCTAGAAATGAAATTGCGGGTCTCCTAGTAGAGATACTTGAATCATCGATAGTCACGGGTGAGGTGCCTGAAGATTGGAGGTTGGCAAATCTTGTGCCTTTGTTTAAGGAGGACTACAGGAAAAAACCTGGGAACTACAGGCCAGTGAGCCTCACATCAGTGGTGGGTTAGTTGTTAGAAGGTATTTTGGAAGAGAGGATCCACAGGCATTTAGATGTACAAGGACTGATTAGGGACAGTAAGAACATCTCATGTATCACAAATTTAATTGAGTTTTTTGAAGGGGTAACCAACAAGGTAGATGAGCGCAGTGCAGTTGATGTTGCCTACACAGACTTTAGCAAGGCCTTTGACAAGGTACTGCATGTTAGGTTGTTGCATAAAATTAAATCTCACGGGATCCAGGGTAAAGTATCTAAACGGATGCAAAACGGGCTTCCTGGCAGAAGAGGGTGGTTGTAGAGACTTGTTTTTCAAACTGGAGGCCTGTAACTAGCACTGGGCCCACTGTTATTTGTCATTTATATAAATGATTTGGATGAGAACATAGGAGACATGGTTAGTAAGTTTGCAAATGACACCAAGATTGGTGGCATAGTGCACAGTGAAGAATGTTATCTCCAATTGTCATGGTACATGTTCATAGCGCTTTGAAAGTGGAGTCACAGGTGGACACAGTGATGAAGAAGGCATTCAGCATGCTTGATTTCAACAGTCAGAAC
Organism: Sphyrna mokarran; assembly: GCA_024679065.1. Taxonomy (NCBI): domain Eukaryota; kingdom Metazoa; phylum Chordata; class Chondrichthyes; order Carcharhiniformes; family Carcharhinidae; genus Sphyrna; species Sphyrna mokarran. The sequence continues at coordinate 16,164,493 of JAGIQG010000031.1, read as the reverse complement.
ACTGAATACAGGAGTTGGGACATCTTGTTGAAGTTGTACAAGACATTGGTAAAGCCACACTTGGAATACTATGTACAGTTCTGGTCACCCTGTTAGAGGAAGGATATTATTAAACTAGAAAGAATGAGAAAAGATGCGACCGGGACTTGACAGATTGAGTTATAAGGAGAAGTTGAATAGACTGAAACTTTTTCTTCTGGAGCGTAGGAGGCTGAAAGGTGACCCTAAGTAGGTCTATAAAATAATGAGGGGCATAGACAATGTAGATAGTCAATATCTTTTCCCAAGTAGGGGAGTCTAAAAGTAGAGGGCATACATTTGAAGTGAGAGGGGAGAGAAACAAAAGTGTCCAGAGGGGCAATTCTTTTCACACAGAAGGTGGTGAGTCTCTGGAACAAACTGCTAGAAGTACTAGCAGAGACATGTAAAATTTTGTCTTTTAAAAAACATTTAGATAGTTACATGGGTATGATGGGTGTAGGGGGACATGGGCCAAATGCAGGCAATTGGGATTAGCTTAGGGGTTTTAAAAAGGGCGGCACGGACAAGTTGGGCTGAGGGGTCTGTTTCCCCATGCTGTAAATTTCTGTGACTATGACTCTCTATCCAGATGTCTCACTATTTCTTCCTTGATGATAGATTCAAGTATTTTCCCGTCTTTTGTTTCCCTCCTTTTTAAATAGTGGCGCCATATTTGCTGTTTTCCAATCTGCGGGAACCATCCCACAGTCCAGCGAATTTTGGTAAATTACCACTAGTGCATCTCTTTTAGAATGCTGGGATGTATTCCATTAGGATCAGGAGATTTGTCTACTTTTAGCCCTCATTGACTTGCTCAACACTACCTCTTTCATGATAATAATAGTTTCTAGGTCCTCAAGTGCCATAGCCTTCCTGTCATCAATTTTTGGATTGTTATTTGTGTCTTCCTGTTTAATGCCTCAGCTATTTTCTCATTTTCAATTATTACTTCCCCCTTCTCGTCCTCTAAAAGACCAATGTTTACTTTTCACTTTATATATTTGTAGAAACTGTTGCTATCTGTTTTTAGATCCTGAGCTAGTTTACTCGCATAATTCATCTTATTTTTCTTTACAGTTTTTTTGTGGCTTTCTGTTAAACTTTCAAGATTTTCTATTCCTCAAGTTTCCAACTTATCTTTGCCACTTTGTATACATTTTCTTCCAGTTCAGTAGTCTCTTTTATTTCCTGAGATATCCATAACTGATTTTCCTTCCTTCCTTATCACTGGTACATACTTTTGCTGAGCACTGTGAAAAATCACTTTAGAAGTCCTCCACTGTTCCTCAATTGTTCCACTATAAAGATTGTGCTCCCAGTTCTATTACTGGTTTCCGTCACCACCTGTGCAGAGTTTGAACGTTCTCCCTGTGTCTACGTAGGTTTTCTGTGGGTGCTCCAGTTTCCTCCCAGTGTCTGAAAGGCAACGTTAGATACATTGCCCATGCTAAATTCTCCTTCAGTCAGCTGCTTTGCTGAGGCAGCAGGAAGTGTAGACAGGGTCAGTGGATGGGAGGCTGGTTTGCTTGATGGATTGGGCTACATTCACAACGTTTTGTAGTTCCTTGCAGTCTGGGGAAGAACGGGAGCCATACCAAGCTCTAATACATCCAGAAAGAACGCTTTCTATGATGCATCTGTAAAAATTGCTGAGAGTAATAACTACATGCCAAATTTCCTCAGTCTTCTGAGAAAGTAGAAGCGTTGGTGAGCTTGCCTAACGACCATGTTGGCAACAGGGGAACCAAGACAGGACAAGTAAAAATTTGAAGCACTCAACCCTTTCTTTGTCCCCAGTGATTTGGAGGATATAAACTATGAAGCAAGATTGAACAATTCTGGGATTGTTTTCAGTGGAGCATTGGAGGATGAAGGGGGACATGATAGAGGTTTACAAGAATATGACAGGCTTGGATAGTGAGAGTCTTTTTCTCAGGATTGAAGGATCAATTACTCAGGAGCATAGGTTGAAATTGAGAGGGAGATGTTTAAAAGAGATATCAGGGGCAAGCTTTTCATACAGAAGGTAGTGAATGCCGGGAGCGTTCTTCTGGACGTGGTGGTGGAAGCAGATTCTATAACAACGTTCAAGAGGCATCTGGATAGATACAAGTGTAGGCAGGGAATAGAGGCAAGAAAATATTAGATTAGAGAAGCATCTGTGTTGGCACAGAGTTGGTGGGCCAAACAGCCTGTTCCTGTGCTATACTGCTTTTTTGTTCATCACACAGAAATACTAAATTCAACCCACTTAAATCTATATTTTTAATTTCCAACACAAACTTGTTGGTAATCACTGAAAATTACCTCTGCTTCCTAACACAAGTGTTTCTAATGCCATCAGCTATTGCGATTCTACAAGCATACTGGTATTTAAAGAGCCAGTACCTGTCGAGAGAGAAGCGGGCATACTGCACGTTGTACGAAGGGATGTAATGCCGTGCCTTTTTTGCTGGTCCTTCCCCCGATGCCATATCCTGGTACCGTTTATGAGAGCTTCCCTGACCGCCCATACGCTTGTAATTGTCTCTGTTTGACAGACAGGGAAATCAAACAACAGAAAGACAGTGAGAGATTCTGATGTGTAAAATTGAATAGTTCCTCAGGGCAACATGAAAATGTAAATAAACAGCTTGAGTCCATGGCATCCAAGTTGAAGGACATTCCCCCAAAATTAATTGCAGCAGAATAAATGCCATGTCATCCAAATACTGTCTAAGCTCAGACACACAAGATTTTCAATGACATTTCTGGACTGGGGCTAGGGATTGCAGTTCATCAAATGGATGTGGGACAAAGGACAGGAGTTCATGGCTCAGGACTATGTTTGGGAAAGGACAGCCACTAGTTGCCACCACAAACACCCTTTAAAGCAAGTCCAAATTTTGTTAGATTCCTTTGAAGAGGAACTGCTTGCCAAATGTAAAACCTTGTGGTGACCAGCTCAATCTGAACACAGCCAAACTCAAGGCCACCATGCTCCTAAAGATGCCGAACCCTAACCAAGAGCTTGCTCTAATAGGTGAAAGGGCATCAGGTTGTCCCTGCCCAAGCTAATCCACAACAGCCAAATCACAGCTGTTAGAGGAAGTTCAATCCATTGGTGTCTCAATATTTCCCAACCAGTCAGAGCAAGATAGGTGCCATTTTGGAGAGTGACCTCTCATCAGTCTGATGATGTGCACATTAGGTTGATTGGCTACGGTAAATTGCCCCTTGTATCAGAGGGATTAGCAGGTAAATATGTGAAGTTACAGGATTTGGTCTTGGGTGGGACTGTGATCAGAGTTGGCTCAATGGGCTGAGTGGCCACTTTCTGAACTGTAAGGATTCTATGATTGCAAAATCATCAAATTACAACTATCAAAAGAAGCAAGTTCTTTCAAATCAGCACACACACTATTTGGTTGAAGGAAACAGAGGATCCTACCTTCTGTCACCTCTCCGGCCAATATCCATTCGTCCATTCCTTCCCATTGACCGCAGTCCTAAATCCAGCCTGCGGCCAAGCTGGGCGTGTGGGCCCAAATGAACCAAAGGCTGCAGCAAACCAGCTGGGGGGGAGAGAGAGAGAAAAAACAAATTTCTTCTAACAGCAAGACACAGGCTAGGATACGATAACAAGCACATCAAGTGGTAGTAGTGAAAAACCTCATTCCATACTGATATGGAACTAAAGCACCATTCCTTCATTGTCACTGGTTTCAAATACTGCAGGTTCCTTCTTAACATCATTTTGGATGCACCCATAAATGCATCCAAATGGACTATGGTTGCTAAACAAAGGTGGCTCACCAGCATCTGTTTGAGGGCAACAAGTGCTGGTCTTGCCAACGGTGCTCAAATTCATCAACACATTTGTAAAACACACAGGATTCAAAAACTCAACCAACCCTCAATCCATTTTATTTGTAGGACTTTAACTTCATGAATCAACAACTATCTCTGATTCAACAACGGAACACCTTCAGCTACTCAGGCTGGATGAAGAAGGAATTCTACCAGGATTGGATGATGGATGAAGGGTGACTTGGGTGAGTGCTGTAACCTGGAACTCCAATTCGAACTGTTTTCCCTCAATTTGTCAGCATCTTCATCAGAAATTCCATCTGATGAAGACATCAGAAAGTCTGGCAAGAGCGAGTGAGGGGCTCTGCACATGGGTCACAGGGTTCTCCACTTTCAATGACATTAAGACCCCACAAAGGAGATCAACAAAGGGGGAAATGGGCTTCAGGAAAGCAGGTGAAGTTTAGTGTTGCTAAGTGTGAGGTGATGCAAAAGTGCTCTGCAAGCACAAAGAAATATACAGATATAAATAGAGGAACTTTATAAAATGTAATGAGGCTGTTCACTCCAACACTGGTTTTGAACCTGCATTCCATCAATACTTGGAATCACTTTTCCCCCCATTCTACTCCTATCCTTTCAACCACCAACGCAATAGCACGTTTGCTGCTGAAAGTCTTTTTCTCAGCTTACATTCTGAGAACTGAATCCAAATGTGAGGCAGCTCCTCATGCTGAAAAGAAAATCCTGATGTGACCTCAAATGAAGCCATAAGCGCTGCAACCTCAGATCAAACAATGTTCTGCCCTGACACAGGCTTTAGACATTACACAACAAAATCACTAGGATTCTTCCATCGATTAAAAGATACGTAAGTCTGAGGTCATGTATCAATCGACTCAAGATCAGTTTCTTCCCTGATGCTGTCAAACTTTTGAATGGACTTACCTTGCATTAAGTCGATCTGTCTCTGCACCCTAGCCATGACTGTAATACTAAATCTACACTCTCTCCTTTACTTCTCTATCAACAGTATGTCGTGTCTGTGTAGCACGTAAAAAACAATACTTTCCGCTGTATGCTAATACACATGACAATGATAAATAAATCAGTTCACGTCTACTTGTTCTGATGAATCACAAAGGAAAAAGTAAGATGGACAAAAACAATGCTATCACTATTTAGTCGTGATGTCACTGGACAATTAATCCAGATGTCCGGGGTTCAAACCCCACCATGACAGCTAATTAAATTAATAAATCTGGAATTAAACTCTTATCTAATGGTGAGTCTGAAATAATCGTCAATTGTTCTAAAAACCCACCTGGTTCACTAACATCCCCTACAAAAAACAAAGAAAATTACAGCACAGGAACAGGCCTTTAACCCCTCCAAACCTGCACCAACAATGCTGCCCGACTTAAGTAAAACCTCCTACCCTTCTGGGGACCATAGCCCTCTATCCCATCCTCTTCATGTACTTGTCAAGATGCTTCTTAAAAGTCTCAATCGTATCTGCTTCCACTACCTCCCCTGGCAACGAGTCCCAAGAACCCACCACTCTGTGTAGAAGATCTGCTCAGTAAGAGTCTGGCAACACCAATTTTAAATCCAACCAATTTATTTGATAGTAAATCTGCGAGCTTTCGACTTTCGTCTTTGTCAGGCAAATGCAGTGTTCTGGTCTGCAACAGCACACATATCAGCACAGACAGTCACAGATTGCTGATTAGAATGCAAAATTGGTGTTGCCAGACCTGTATACCTGTACATCCAAATCCCTTTGCCTATCAATATTCTTAAGGATTCTGCTATTTACTGTATATTTCCTACATTAGACCTTGCAAAATGTATTACTTCACATTTGTCCAGATTAAACTTCATCTGCCATCTCTCTGCCCAAGTCTCCAACTGATCTATATCCTGCTGTATCCTCTGATGGTCTTCATCACTATCTGCAAATCCACCAACCTTTGTGTCGTCCACAAACTTAATCAAATCAATTACATTTTCCTCCAAATCATTTATATACATTACAAACAGCAAAGGTCCCAGCACTGATCCCTGAGGAACACCACTTGTCACAGCCCTGCATTCAGAAACACACCCTTCCACTACTACCTTCTTCTTTGACTAGCCAGTTTTGTATTCACGTTGCCAGCTCACCTCTGATCCCATGCGACTTCACCTTCTGGACCAGTCTGCATGACAGACCTTTTCAAAGGCCTTACTGAAGTCCATGCAAACAATATCCACTGCCCTATCCTCAATCATCTTCATCACTTCTTCAAAAAACTCAATTAAGTTTGAGAGACACGACCTCCCCTTCACAAAACCATTTTGCCTCTCGTTGATTCGTTCACTTATTTCCAAGTGGGAATAAATCCTGTCTTGCAGAATCCTCTCCAATAATTTCCCTACCACTGATATAAGGGTCACTGGCCTGTGTTTACCTGGATTATTCTTACTACTCTTCTTAAACAAAGGAATAATATTGGTTATTCTCCAACCTGCTGGGACCTCCCCTTTAGCCAGTGAGGATACAAAGATTTTTCTCAAGGCCTCAGCAATTTCTTCCCTTGCTTCTCTATGGGGTATATCCCATCAGGCCCTGGGGACTTGTCTACCTTAAAGTTTTTCTAGAACCCCAGTACCTTTTCCTTTTTGATCTCAACATGGCAAACTACCTACACATCCTTTCCCAGACTCATTATTCACCTTGTCCTTCTCTCTGGTGAATACTGACACAAAGTATTCATTTAATATCTCACCCATTCCCTCTGACTCCTCTCAAAGATTCCCTCCCTTGTTTAGGGAAGGAAATCTGCTGCCTTTACCCAATTTGACATAAACGTGACTCCAGATCCAGAGCAATGTAGCCATAGACAAAATTAAACCTGAAAGATTTTCGAAGACAGTGCGGGAACATGAGGCTTTGAGATTCACTCCCAAAGTTAGTGGTTGAAATTGTGCCAATATTCAAGCCTAGATTGGTAAGCAGAAAAAAGGAAAGGGATACGAACATTTCAGGAATGACTGGGTCTTCTTAACAGTATAGAGGTAAATATGACAAACTGTCTGGGTTGAAGTCCTGTTTCTGTACTTTAGCTTCTATGTTCACAAACATCAAATAATTCTAGGGAGTTTGTGAAGGGATTGGTATCTGTGGCTAGGACTAAAGGGGAAACATATCTGATTCAAGAATGAGGCTCAAATACAGAGGTCTAAGTTGTTCTTTTATTGGCTTCCTAACTCCAGTGAATAAAGCAGTGCATTCCTATTCATACTTACGTTTGTGAGGGAGCTGGGAAAGCAGTGGCTGAGAGGATAATAAGGAAGGAATGCGTGGAGCTTGGAGTAGTGGCTGTGGCTGGGGTTTTGCTCCAAGGATGCCTTGCTTCTGACCAGACAACATGTGTGACGGGCTCTGCAAAAAATAATATAACAAAAGTAGTCAATATCAGGAAGGTTTTCCAAACTGTCAACTTCTACAATCTGTGAAATCTCAAACAATTAAATGGGGTAGTGATGGCAGAGCAGAGATTCAATGTCTGCACAACAGAAATACTGAAAATAGCAGGATGAGGCCATTTAGCCCTTTGAGTCTGCTCCATTATTTATTACAATCATGCCTGATGGTCCAACTTAATAGACTAATCCTGCTTTCTCTCCATCATCTTTGATCCTATTCACCCCCAGTGCAATATCCAGCCGTCTCTTGAATACATTCACTATTAGACATGAACTACTTCCTGTGATAATGAATTCCCCAGTCTCACCACTCTGAGTGAAGAAATGTCTCCTCACCTCCATCCTAAATGGTCTACCTAGAATCCTCAGAATGTGACCCAGATTCTGGACTCACCCCACCATCGGGAATTCTTCACCACATCTATTGTCTAGCCCTGTTAGAATTTTATAATCTCTATGAGATATCCCCCTCATTCATCTGAACTCCAGTGAAAACAATCCTAACCCAGCCAATCTTTCCTCATTATCAGCCCCGCCATCCCCACAATCAGTCTGATAAACCTTCACTGCACTCCCTCGACAGCAAGGACATCCTTCCTCAGAAACGGAGACCAAAACTGCAATGTAGCAAGTTGTCTGGAAAAAACATCTCACAGTGCTTCATGGGTTAGACTTAAGTCCTCCGGCAGACTCAAGTACAGCGAGCATCCCGCTGAGCTGAAAATGTCAGACAGATTCAGGGCGGTGAGATGGTGGTTTGCAGGTGTTCAGTTTCTTGCTGGGGACCAGTGCTGTCCCAGGGACTCTTGTAGCCAATGCAGTGATGAAACCACAACAGCAGGATCAGATGGAAAGAGCAGCACGGCTGATCAGCACCCAACAGAAAGCAGAGACTACTGATTGGTGAGTCTCACAGCATCAGCACCAAACATCCCGTTTTATATATTTTCACACAACTTCCATGACCTTCATCCACATGAATTACACTTACATCACATCTTCAATTTAATAAAACACCCCAATGTGTCACACAGCAACATTACAAAACCTAGTACAACACCGAGTTAAATAAGGAGATATAAAGACTTGACCAAAGAGGTAGGTTTTAGGGAACATTTGAAAGGAGGACAGCAAGTTAGAGAGGCAGGACATTGCAGAGCTTGAGGCCAAGGCAACAGAAGGCAGTCATCAATGGGGAACAATTCAAAGTGGAAACCTTGACTTTACAGAGAGAAGAACGTGAGACATCTGTCAGGTATACACTGGAAAAGTCAAGAGTTCCAGCAACAGCTGAAGGCCTGTGACCAGCGGTGTGCCCTAGGGATCAATGCTGGGCCCACAGTTATTTGTCATTTATATTAATGATTTGGATGAGAATATAGGAGGCATGGTTAGTAAGTTTGCAGATGACAGCAGGATTAGTGGCTTAGCGGATAGTGAGGCAAGTTATCTCCAGTTGCAGCAGGATCTTGATCAATTGGGCCAGTGGCTGACGAATCGCAGATAGAGTTTAATTTAGACAAATGCGAGGTAATGCATTTTGGTAGACTGAACCAGGGCAGGACGTACTCAATTAATGGTAGGGCACTGGGGAGAGTTACAGAGTGAAGAGATCTAGGGCTACATGTTCATAGCTCCTTGAAAGTGGAGTCACACATGGACAGAGTGGTGAAGAAGGCATTCAACATGCTTGGTTTCATCGATCAGAACATTAAATACAGGAATTGGGATGTCTTGCTGAACTTGTACAAGACATTGATAAGGCCACATTTGGAATACTGTGTGCAATTCTGGTCACCCTATTATAGAAAGGAGATTATTAAACACAAACGAACACAGAGAAGATTTACTAGGATGAGACAAGACTTGATGGATTCAGTTATAAGGAGAGGCTGAATACACTGGAACTCTTTTCTATGGAGCGTTGGAGCTGAGGGACGACCTTATAGAGATCTATAAAAGAATGAGGGGCATAGACAAGAGAGATAGTCAATATCTTTTCCCAAAGGTAGGGGAGTCTAAAACTAGAGGTCATAGGTTTAAGCTGAGAGGGGAGATATATAAAATGTCCAGAGGGGCAATTTTTTCACACAGACGGACAAGCTATCAGATGTATTACAGGCAGGTACAATTTTATCTTTTAAAAACTTTAGATAATTACATGGGTATGATGGGTATAGAGGGATATGGACCAAATGTGGGCAATTGGCATTAGCTTAGAGGTTTTCATGGATCAGTTGAGCAGAAGGGCCTGTTTCCATGCTGTAAACTTCTATGACTCTATGACAAGGGCAAACACAAGAGATATTGCAAAGGTGGGTTCCTAATGTTGTGGGGCAGCAGTGCTAACTGTGGTGCCACTGTGCCATAGATCTCTATCAGGTCTCCCCTCAGCCTCTGTCTTTCTAGTGAAAACAATCCTGGTTTATCCAACTGTAGACATAGAGGAGATCTAATAGAGACTAGAGGAGATCTAATAGAGACTAGAGGAGATCTAATAGAGACTAGAGGAGATCTAATAGAGACTAGAGGAGATCTAATAGAGACTAGAGGAGATCTAATAGAGACTAGAGGAGATCTAATAGAGACTAGAGGAGAGCTAATAGAGACTAGAGGAGATCTAATAGAGACTAGAGGAGATCTAATAGAGACTAGAGGAGATCTAATAGAGACTAGAGGAGATCTAATAGAGACTAGAGGAGATCTAATAGAGACTAGAGGAGATCTAATAGAGACTAGAGGAGATCTAATAGAGACTAGAGGAGATCTAATAGAGACTAGAGGAGATCAATAGAGACTAGAGGAGATCTAATAGAGACTAGAGGAGATCTAATAGAGACTAGAGGAGACTAATAGAGACTAGAGGAGATCTAATAGAGACTAGAGGAGATCTAATAGAGACTAGAGGAGATCTAATAGAGACTAGAGGAGATCTAATAGAGACTAGAGAGATCTAATAGAAGACTAGAGGAGATCTAATAGAGACTAGAGGAGATCTAATAGAGACTAGAGGAGATCTAATAGAGACTAGAGGAGATCTAATAGAGACTAGAGGAGATCTAATAGAGACTAGAGGAGATCTAATAGAGACTAGAGGAGATCTAATAGAGACTAGAGGAGATCTAATAGAGACTAGAGGAGATCTAATAGAGGTGTACAAGATTATGAGGGGTATAGATAGAGTAAACAGGATTAAGCTTTTTCCTAGGATGGACTCGAATAGCACGAGGGGTCACGGGCTTAGGGTGAGGGGGGGGTAAGGTATAATTTGGATGATAGATGGAAGTTTTTCACACAGGGTGGTGGGGGTATGGAACGCGCTGCCAAGTGGCAGAGGCAGGCACTCGGGAGTTATTTAAGAAATACTTAGATGGGCACATGAACAGAATGGGAATGGAGGGGTATAGAAAACTGATTTAAAATAGGGATCATGAGCCTTGGGAGTCCCTGGGAAGTGTGTAAATAGACGATGATATTGATGTACTTGTTTTTATCCTACAGGTGCTTTGGTCCACCTTGTTGTCTAACAAGGGGCATACACGCGATGGGTCGTGAGAGGGCTGCTCTTGGATTTTTTTCGAGAGTATCCTAGTGTTTCACGTCGTTAGTGTACGCTTGACCTGGACCATTTGATGGGCAACACAACAGCTCAGTGACTATCGTTGTGCTGTGCAGATACATGGATTTGGGCCTGTGTCTGTGGAGTTCCCTGTGCTTGCATGGGTTTTCTCCGGGTGCTCCAATTTCCTCCCACATCCCAAAGATGTGCTCTTAGGCTTATTGGCAAAACAATTTCTCCCTAAATTGTCTCAAATTTGGAAACATTGACAGGGATCACAGGTAGAGGTGGGAACATCGGGGTGTTGGCGCAGACTCATTGGGCTGAAGGGCCTGTTTCCCATGCTGTTTTGTTCTTTGTGGAAGTAGCTGGTCCTCATGATGCTCAGAAGCACTATTCAGATCAAATATCAAGGTGCCAAAGATTATTTCAACTTCTGACAGTCACCAGGGAGATCTCGGTAGAAGAGGATGCAAATTCAGCAGGAATTGCTGAAGCAATGTTGCAGAGTTGCTGGAATGCATCATCTCTAGAATATCTCCAACAGAGCAGCAGGAGGAGGAGGCAGAAGACAAATCAGAGAAAGACTGGAGGGGGGGGGGGGGAGGGAGACAGTAAAGGTAACTAACTGATCAGATGCTCTCAATCTCAGTGTTAAAGAAATTCATGATCTCCTGGCACTATGTGCTGCAGGTGAAGATGGCAAGGTCTGTTGAGGGGGTATTAGGACAACTGTTTACAAGATAGAAAAGAATCTAGGGATTATCTGTGCACTCCAAGATGATAATGAGCAATTTTAGCAGATGATTACAGGATCAAATAGTAGTTGATGCAAAAACACAAAACGCTGGAAAATCTCAGCAGGTCTGACAGCATCTGTGGGGAGAGAATACAACCAGCGTTTCGAGTCTAGATAACTCTTTGTCAGAGCACGAGGGAGTTCAGAAACCAGCAAAAAGTCATCCAGATTCGAAACACTGGTCTATTCTTTCTTCACAGTTGCTGTTGGGTCTGCTGAGATTTTTCAGCATTTTCTGTTTTTGTTTCAGAGTCCAGCATTATCAGTATTTTGCTTTTATTTCAGCCAGATCTGGCAGCGAAAGGCTAAATCAGTTGTCAGCTATCATCCCTTGGACTTAAAGATTTGGAGATGAAAGCAGTATTAAAAATGTAATTGGGACTTGGACAGAAATAGCTTAGTTGGAGTTCAGCAACAGAAAACGTGCAATGATACTGCTTGACGTGGACTTTCTGTCATCTCTTCGTGGGAAGAATGTAAAGATACAAATTTGCAAAGAAATTATGAAGACATGCAAAAATTAGAGTATTTATAATAGGAGACATTAATAATCCAAATATAGACTGAGATAAGAATATAAATCAAAGAGAGTTCCAAGAGTGTATCCCAGAAGATTTTCTCTCGCAAAGAAAAAGGAGAGATCAAGTACACTGCTGGACTGGGGGAGTGCTCAGAAAGGCTGTTAGGGAGGAGGATCATTGGAAACTTCAGTGTCAAACCCTGCTTCCCAGTTTGCAGTCTCTAGCACAAATCCCATCTCACAACAGGGGGAGGCTGACCCAGGAACAGACAATGCAATTGTTACCCTATGCTTGCCTGCCTTTCACTGACTCAGATGAATCCTTCCCTCAGTGCTACTCTAATGCCTGTACCTGTGTTGGCTGCACCTGGACTTTCAGTGCATTCCACTTCACTGAGTGACTGGGGTTGTACACAGCTTTCACCAGCACTCGCTCCCCAGCCTGGGGCATCCGTCCCTTCACCACACTGCAATACAAAGACACAGAGATCAGAACTCTTCCACATGCTACTTTCACTACTCAATACTGTCAGCATACGTCGGAGACAGTTGGGATTTCCCAAATGGGAATGGGGCACAGCCTGCCAGGAATATAGGCCTCTAGCACCTGGCTAAACTGATCATTCCTCATTTGAGTTAGTTGATAATGGTATGCATTACCAACTTAACCCTTGGTGCACTGCCTGTTTGAATGATCAGGCGTAGGGAATTGGGTGGGGGTGGGGGGGACAGATTCTCCACTTTAACCTCAGGTAGTGGGGCAAACTGTAGCTCAGACTGATCTTGGAGCCACTGTCATGCCAGTGGCTCAGAATCAGACAGGACAGCAAGAATTAACATAGGCCTCTATTGGTGCACTGTCTACTGGTTCGCAGATCACTTACTTCAGATGGAATAACACTTCCTCATCAATGAACCCAAAGTAATCGTGAAGACTTGTGACTACTCCCGTGAACACACGCTGCTTCTGCGACTGGCCCGCCTGCCCATGGCCCTGCCAACAGCAACAGAACCAGTATCAGTGTTACTACAAGGGACAACAAATCTCCAGCAGAAGTAGTACACCACAAAACACTTTCTACATCAACATGACCCCCTCCTCCATTCTCCAAAACTTTGTGGCAAAATTCCACAATCATTCCTCAGTAGAAGCACGCTGTTCAAGTGTCAGCCAGACATTAAACTGCAAAGACATTCCAACTGAGTCTCTCATCTTGCTCTCACCCGACAACCCAGCTTTTGTAGTTTTCAAGTTTATAATTTCTCAGGGATACAACATCGAGTCTTATCTGTCCATGAAGACTCCCATGAAAAGTACTGCTGTTAATTCTTCTTATAACTGCTAAGGACAAGCCCAAAAATACACAACTTGATGAACATAAGGCTGATGAGGAGTGGACATTAGGTCAAGATCTATGCTGTTCAGTTCTTAGATGAAACTGAAAATCATCACGTGCATTCAGATGGGTATAAAGGTTCCAACTCCACCAACCAAGTAACAGCACAAGAGTTCTTCCTGGGCCCCAGCCAAAATTTATTCCCTTAAATAACACAACCATAAAACACTTCAGCTCATTGTTCATGTAATCTGTGTTGTGACAAGAGACTGCACCAAGAAGCAATTCATTGACTCTGAAGTTCTTCACTATGTCCTGAAGATTTGATAGCACAGAACTGAATGCAACTTCTTTAACAACTTGCATTCATTTAACACTTTTAACATAGTAAAATGCTCCAAGATGTTTCACAAGATTGTTATCAGAGTATGACTGATGTCAAGACAGGCTGAGACAGAAGAGGGGGATACTAAGGAGCATCTTCAAAAATAGAAAGCTAGGTTTAAGGAGGGGAATTCCAGAGTATTAGGTATAGGTAGCTTAAGGCATTGCTCCTGTGGGTGAACAGGAGTGGGGAATGGACAAGTGGCCAGAAATAAAAGAGCTAGATAAAGTCAGAGAGATGACATGGTGTAAGGCTGTGGAAGGAGAGGTCCTAATTTTTAAAACAAAGTGAGGAGGCAGTATAGGCTTGGATGAGCCGCAGTTTACAAAAGGCAGAAAGATGGGAAGCTGGATAAGTACTGCAATAGTTAAGCCTGGAATTAATGATGGTATGGATGGCTATTTCAGCAGCAGATGAGCTGAGGCAGGTTTAGAGTGGCAGGAGCATGAGTCAATGAAAACATCAAATTCTGTCTAGTTATCGTGCTTTAATGCAATGATCATTAATTTGCAAATTATCTGGGAGCTGTGGGCTTTGAGTGAATTGTTGCCTGAATTCAAGGATTGAGTTTAGTTCTGTTCCTCAGCAAGAAGTTTAATAAGACTTCAGTACTTGGCACAGTGAAGATAACAAGACCTACATCCTTACGAAAAGGAAACACAACAGGTTAGTCAGCATCCGTCAGGAACTTGCAAGCTCAAAGACAAAAATAGGAAGTTAAAAACACAGACCAATAGGAAATAAGGAATTACATGAAAACATGTAGAGATCAGGTTTATCTACCCTCGGCCCAGGCGAACATTATCAGAAAGTTATTTTACCAGGAAGTTGATGTTAAGACTAAATACCTGAAATGCTAAGAGGGAATCTAGAAGTTCATCCTAATAACAGAGAAAATGTAAAGACAGAGTGATGTTCAAGTGAGAAGTCAAATCTTTTGATCAACCAGTGGACCCCTTCACTCCATATTTCATCTGTATGCAGTACACAATCAGGCAACTCAGCAATTCCAGGGTTCAGCAATCTGAACACTTTTCTAATGCAATCTCATGCAGTAGTATAAATTCATTCAAAAAAAAAAATGCCAGAAATAGCCCAATATTCCCTCCATTCCCCTCCACCTCAATGGCAATATTCCCCACCATTCCCCTACATCACAGAGTAACTGCATTCACTTTCGCCACCCCAGTGTGACAATAATGTGTCCCTTGTGCAGTGATTACCTGTAGCAATGCCTGTTGGAGGGATGGTGGCCCAGGTCCCAGCAGCGATTGTTGTTGGCCGCCATGGACACCTACAGGAAGAAACACAGGCTTCAATCTTGCTTACAATTATACAGTTAATATACAAACTGTGGGTAGGGGCTGTGTACAAAAACCAGTCACTTCATTATCCAACATTCCCTCTAGAAGCTGTGTCATATTCATACTCATATAAATTGATCCATACAAAGAGCTTCCCTTTGGATAATCCAGTACCGTTGTTTATGATTTTATTGAATAACTCAGTGTCCACACCGTGAAAGGGAACCTACTAATCGAACCAGAATTATGGAGAAAGGCAGCAGAGTTAAAGCCACAATCAAATCACTTAAGATCTTCTTGAATGGCAGAGCAGGATTGAGCAGCAGAGTGGTCTACTCCTGCTATTTCTTATCCTCATAGAGATCATAGAATGATAGAAACTCCACAGTACAGAAAGAGGCCATTCAGCCCATCAAGTCTGCACCGATCACAATCTCACCCAAGCCCTGCTCCCACACCTCTACATATTTACCCATTAACCCCTCTAATCTATGCATCTCAGGACAGTAAGGGCAATTTTAGCATGGCCAAACAACCTAACCCGCACATCTTTGAACTGTGGGAGGAAACACTCGGACAGTTCTTTGTTAAAACACCCAGAGAAAACCCACCCAGAAGAAACCCACGCAGACACAAGGAGAATGTGCAAACTTGGGTCACACAGATAGTGACCCAAGCCAGGAATCAAACCCAGATCCGTGGAGCTGTGAAGAAGCAGTGCTGACCACTGTGTTACCGTGCCGCCCTCTTCTGGCTATCTCTTAGGCCACCATCTGGTATCTATACTTAATGACTGTCTGTTGTGGAAACACACATAGAACAGTCAATCTGCCACATAGAACAAGGCATCACATCCGAAAGAACACAATAGGAACAGATTGCAGCAGTAACGATGCAGGTGATAGCAAAGGGAGATCCAGAGGCTATAATGGGGAGGACAGTGGTTGGGGGTGCTGAGGACAGGACGGTAGAGCTTGTAAGTAAAAAACCCAAGGCCCAGGCAGGAAGAGGTGCGGGAGGGTGGGCGGCGAGGGGCAGGGTTGAAGTTGCAAAGGCTAGGCAAGCTCAGTCTTAAGTAATGAATGTGAAATAAGAACCCTATCACAATCACCACCCCATAATGGATCAACATGGAGCTTCAGGACATCTGCAGTAAGATCCATTTCCTTACTTGCAAACAAGTCAGGATGGATTGGTTTTGCAAGTGGGAGGAATCTTTTGAGATGGTGAATTGAGAATGCTAACATCATTTCAAAGAACAGCAGACTCACTCAGTGAATACATACCTGCCTTGGCTGCAGACTGAAACTGATTGCCCCACATTAATTCGGTCTGGTCTCTTCACCAACTAAGAATACAATGTTGTCCTTCTGAAACTTGTGTCTGATTTCAGCTGACAGTCACCTGAGAAATAGAAGTAATTACAGACAGTCACACACACGAACCTGGATCTCTCACCCACTTTCTTCGACAATTACCAACATGTCCCAGCTTGAAGGGCACTGCAATTCACTTGCTGCAGGACTGTTCATTCGTCAATAATGATGAAAGAGAAGAAACAGAGCTGTGCTCATCTTATCCAGACTCAAAAGTTTACATTTCAGGGATGTTCACTGGGAAAATGTAGCAACAGGCAAATGGCATCTGGACCTTCCCTGTGTCTAATCATACCCTTGAACACATCTACATGGTTCCCCTTTGAGACACAAGGGCAATCAACGAAGTGCCGGAGAGTCAAGGCAGAGAAATTGCAGTGTTCAAGGAAACAGAAACTTCACTGCCAGGGAGGGAGATGTTTGTTTACCCGCAGTGCAAAGTAGAGCCACCATGAGTCAAGCATAGGGTACAGAGTCATAGGTATGGCCAGGAGCACACTTGACATTCTTGTGTGTCCACCAGAGCCAGCCAGACCCCAGTCATCCTGCTCAGAAAGGCAGTGAGAACCCTGTCATAATCACCACCTCATAATGGATCAATATGGAGCTTCAGAATATCTGCGGCAAGGTCCATTTCCTTGCTCAGAGAGAGAAGACTTGAAGCCCACTTGAGGCTTCTGGAATGTCACAACTTCAAAAAGCACATGTACCTGGAGAGTCTGGGATCTCCCTGAAGATAGGAAGAAATTTAAAGAGTAGGAGCTCAAATAACAATCTCTGGACTATCCCGAGTGCCATGTAGCAGCGACACTGAGACAGGAAAACACTGCAGATCAATATGTGGCTTTAAGAGGAAGGACTTCAAATTTTTGGGGCATTAGGACCAGTCTGGGGCATTTTCAACAAGACTGGACCAATATTGTTGCACAGAAGTTCATCAGATTGGCTGAGGCGGCTTCCACTCAAATTGTCAAGGGACGTGAATCAGCTTATAAAAACAGAAATCAGGAACAAAGTATATAAACGAATAACAGTATTGAACAGTACTCAAAATGAAAGTAGCCCTATTTTGGATAGCTACAAATAAACAAAGTCTTTGAGGTTTAGATTGCATGTATGTAAAGCTGAATAAGGCTGGTGAGTTCCAAGCATAAATAACTGTATGGAAACAAGACTAAAAATGCTGAGACTGATACTTTACATTGATGGATACAAAGTGGTTAGAATACATAAAGGAGGAAGAAAGTGAGATGGGGTGACCGAATATAGAAAGATTGTCGTGTGGAAGAGAAATGATGTCCTTAAGGGGTAAGGACAGAATCCATTTAGTTCGAGTGAGTACCCAAAAAGTGAATGATCACACAACTGGGGATATTCCATAGGTTTCCAAATAGTGCGTGAGAGGAACAAATCTGCAAGGAAATTATTGAGGTGCACCAACTATTTTGGATGATATTGGGAACTCTGATTCCCAAATACACATAGTGTTACAGTAGAGGATAAGGAGAGAGAAACAATTCTGAAAAGCATTCAGATAAACTTTCTAAGCCTAGATCTCAGAAGTGCCCATGGGAGAAATATTTGGTTACAAGAGATGGAAAGAGCAAGGAATGGGGTGACAGGGAATCTAGCCACGTTAAAATACTGACAAAGAAAACAGAACAATGGGTCATTTTTAAGGAGGGGATGTTTCAAGTGCAAGTACATTAGAATAACAGTGAAAGGTGGAGGGAACCAAAAGATCTTTAGCAATTGGTGCAGAAACAGGGCATTTAGTCCATTCAGCCAGGTCCAACAGCCAATGAAGATCACAGTTATCCTGACTGCAGTTAGAACTTCAGTGTCCTGTCGAAAACCGTGGACTCCCTTGTCGATTAAAAGTACATCTATTGCAACTTTGAATGACCCAGCCTACACTGCTCTTTAAGTGCTCCAAAGATTACACATCTTCAGAGATAAAACTCCTTGTTGTTGTATTAAATGGGAGGCCCCTTATTCTGAAACAGTGCCCTCAGTTCTAGATTCTCTTCTTCCCCACCGAAGGAAGCATCCTCTCAGCGTCTACCCTGTCACATCCCCTCAGTAACTGACATGCTTCAGTAAGGTCACTTCTCATCATTCTGAACTCCAATGAGGAAAGGCCCAATTTTTCCTCACAACTTCCACCCCAGGAATCAGCCAAGCGAACCTTCTCTGATGTATATTCCTCCTCAAGTAATCTCATATTTTCACCACATTAAATTCCAATTGCCAAATACTTGTCCACACTCGGTCTATCTAGATCCTTTTGAAGACTCTCTGCATTCTTCTTTCCTATCTAGCTTTATGTTATCAAATTTGGCTACAATACTCATGGATATGGATAATTAGTTGAGGCTCCAGCAATCCATGGTGCACTCCAACAGTTACAGTCTGCCAACCTGAAAATGACCTATTTATCCTGACACTGCTTCATGTTAGCGGCCACTCTTCCCACCATGCTAATATCGCAACCTCATCATCTTTTGTGCAATGACTTTAACTGTGTTGTGTAGACGTCAGCATTGGACTGGGTGTGCAGTTAGAAGTCTCACAACACCAAGTTAAAGAACTATGGGAACAGCGCTCCATCAAGTGAATGTCCATTCAGGTGATGAAGAGCAGCACTCCATAAGCTTGTGATACCAAATAAACTGTTGGATATTAATCTAGTGTTCAGACTTCTGATTTAACTGTGGCACATAATCTTTCCAGCATTGTACATCTTATCTTTCAATTTGATATCATCCTTAACTTCCTTAGTTAGCAACAGATGGTGCAATCTTATCATTGTTTCTTTCTTATTGGATTTTTTTTTGTTAAGAGCTATGAAGGGGCAGCTCAGTGGCACTGTGGTTAGTACTGCTGCCTCACAGCACCAAGGACTTGGGTTTAATTCTTGGCTGGGGTCACTGTCTGTGGAGTCTGCATGTTGTCCCTGTGTCTGCATGGGTTTCCTCTGGTTGTTCAGGTTTCCTCTAACAGTCTCAAAGATGTGCTGGTTAGGTATATTGGCCATGTTAAATTCTCCCTCAGTGTACCCAAACAGACGACAGATGTGGGGATTTTCACAGTAACTTCATTGCTGTGTTAATCTAAGCCTACTTGTGACTAATAATGAAATATCCTCTTAAATATCTGCTATTGTGCTTCTACTGTCTTACCTTTTAACCTAGTTCCTATTCCACTTCAGCAAATTCTCTTCACGTCCATGCCTTGACTTAACATGAAAACCTATGCTTCTCTCACTCAATCTGAATGCAAAATTGAGATCACGCTTACATAATCACTAAGTGCATTCAACTCACCAAGCCTGCATTGACTATCTCCACATCATGACTACCATCGACAATCTCACCCAAGCCTATCCCTACAACTCTACATATTTACTCTACTAATCTCCCAAAGGAACAATTTAACATGTCAATACACTTAACCTGTACATCTTTGGAGTGTGGGAGGTATTCCACACAGACCTAGGGAGATTCTGCAAACTCCACAAAGTCACCCAAGGCCAGAATTGAACCCAAGTCCCTGCCACCGTAAGGCAGTAGTGCTAACCACTGTGCTTACCAGAGATTCTTCACTTAAGTGATTAATTAATCCCATCTTATTCCTGACTGACAGGTCAAAAATAGCTTTTCCTGGTTGATTCTGGATCATGTTATTCTGAAAAACTCTCCTGAATAAACTCCGAATTCATCCTCAAGAGTCTCTTTGCTATTTTATTTGTCCAGAGTATAAGAAAATCAAAATTTCCCATGATGATGGCAGGACTTTTCCTTCCAAGCCCTGTGATATATTTGATTTATATTACCCTGCAACGTTGCTGTGGAACTGAGAACCAACTCCTCCCATCAGTGACTCATTGCCTTTGTTATGACACCTTACCGCCAACCAAACTGATTATCCACTCTTGACTGATGGAGAAAATGACGACACAGGATGGTGGATGGTACAGGTGAATTGTAAAGCAAATGGAGAAGATGAGCAAATATTGGGCTTATTCTAGGCCCAGAAGGAAAATCTGCTCCTGGTAAATGGGAGAACAAGGTTTGGGAGGATTTGGGGATGATTGGGGGGGTGGCTGAGGGAGCGTGGGAGAGGGAGCTGAGTGAGGGTGGGAGGGTTATGATGGTGGGGGAGGGTTGTGAGGATAGGAGAATACGAT